>OX454526.1:164185481-165560481 GCA_949715645.1 Portevinia maculata | reverse complement strand
GAGATTTTACACGTTTTCAAAAAAAAAAGAGGGGAAGAGGTGAGTGTGGTGAATAACTACTTCACGCCATTTTCGAAGCCACAAAATATTTTCTATAAGAGTTTTGATTGGTTTACTTCAATTTCCAAAATGTTAGATACTCGATCTTGTGAGAATCACAGAAAAGAGTTTTCTTAAGGGGAACTTCATATTTCCAAATGACATGCGGGCTTTTGTGGTGCGGGCTTTTGTGGTGCGGTCTTTTGTGATGCGGGCTTTTGATATGCGGGCATTCGTGTGCGAGCATTCGTGTGCGGGCTTTTGATATGCGGGCAAACGGACCCAACCCGCCGTTCGCTGAGGTAGTTGGTGTTGAGCTGCCAATTGTTGGAGTTATTTGTTTTAGAACGGGGTTCCGGATTAAGGACATTCGAGGCTTCTGATTGGGATTGATGGATGACTTAAACTTTCGACCTGTGCTCATGCCAAGAATCTTTTCAATAATCGGTGCCTCCTTGCCTGCAATTGTCTTGGGAGGAGACGCCGATATGGCAACTGATATCTGAAAGAAAATTCATGAATTTAAAGGAGCTTTTGGTTTTAGTTCCCTTACTTACAATGTGGTTTCGTATCTCGTGCTGGTCCAGTCTCATTAAAGCTGTTGAAGCTGATTTTTCCGCATCGAATTCAATGTAAGCAATTCCTTTGAATTTACC
The DNA here is from genome assembly GCA_949715645.1 of Portevinia maculata. NCBI lineage: Eukaryota > Metazoa > Arthropoda > Insecta > Diptera > Syrphidae > Portevinia > Portevinia maculata. Next base: position 165,559,786 of record OX454526.1, on the reverse strand, counting down.
ACTCCTTAAAAAGAAAGAATTCAGGGTTTGATCAATTGAAGTCGCTTGTTTTCCAAATACAAAAACTACAGCACTTCACTTACTTGTGAAACACCAATCGGATATCATGCAATTTACCAAAAGCACTAAACAACGTTTCCACTTCTTCTTTTGTCACATCGGCTGGTAGTCCCTTGACGAAAAGTTGTTTTGGCTCGAGATCGGCTAAACAATAACAACATTTGATATCATGCAAATCCCCTTGAAGCCAATGCATTTACCTGAAAATTTGAACTTCTGCCTCTTCTCTTTATCGCGAAGTACACTCGATATATAAACTGGCCGTCCACTTAGTATTTTCCTATCGAGACGTATAGCTTTTTCCACCTCGGATTCATTTTCCAATTCCACGTAGCCGAACCCTCTGCTTCTACCATTTGATGATCTAATTAGAGCTAGATCTGTTATTCTTATTTCGGGAAGCTGTTCCTTTACATATTCTTCACTTAAGCTGGAGAGAATATGACAATTTAGCAAAATCAAGCGCAGAAACACCGCAAACATACTTATAATCCAGGTTACTGATGAATATCCTCAAATGGTCCTTGGTAAGATCAATCTCCTGATTCTCATGCTCTTTGAATACTGCTGATTTTGTTTCTTTAAATTTAAATTGCCGCACAGGTGCATCGTTCTCTCTATGACGTTTCTCAAGTGTGATTTCTTGCGAGAGATCAATTGATTTGCGTTTTCTATCAATACCTTTTCTCTCTGCCTTTAACTTTTGTTCACCCTTCTTTGTGATGTCTTTGATTTTTACATGCAATTCATGCAAAAAGCGTTCACAGTCCTTAAGACACGAGTTCACCTGCCGAATGCAACCATTGCAACATTCGAAGCGTTGCCATGCCGACATTATCACATAGGGATTATCCAGATCTTGAGATTGAAGTGCTTTTCTAAAAAGTCAGAGGGTATGGGTAAAAATGATGAAATAAATACAAGCTTTTTATGGCAAAGAGCTTACTTTCTCGTCGCTTCGAGCTCATTCCGCATCTCCAATTGAATGAACTATATCCAGAGGCCGTTCTTTGAAGCAACCTACATGACTGTGGTCCACAGCTCCTTGCCCTTTTTGGCATCCTGAAGTGGTCCATACTCGAGACGTCCCCAAAACTGCAAAATCTCGCAAGTGATGTCCAACACAAGTTGAAATTGTTCCTCAGGATCTCGCATTCCGGCATTTAAACAGCAATCAGCCACCAGTCGTTCGTAGATAGTTTGAAGAATGTTCTCATCAAGGAACTTGTCCGCTTCCTTAATGTACATGCGGTAGATTTCAGCTTTCTTTTGATAAAACTTTGGATTTCAATTTTTCAATTTTTTTTTTTAATGTTGCTGTCAAGTGTTGTATGTCAACGCGGAGGCAGAGAATAGTAGGTATTCGCTGTTGTTTTCATTTGGCACTGACGTTTACAGTGGGTGATCAAATTATTACGGCGACCTTAAAAAATATAATTTTTTCAGGATTTAGTGCGATGGTGGAAAAACGCCTTAAATGAGCTAAGGCTCATAAGGACTGGACATCCGAAGACTGGTTAAAGGTGATAACTTAATATGTCTGCTTTCAATAGATTTTTTTTTTATATTATTCCTGCACGCACAAAACTCAATTTAACTATTTGTAAATAAACAATACAATTCTCAATTCTTGGATTGTTTTATGTTAAAAATGTGTATACAAAATAATTTAGCAAAAGGTCTGAGTCAATTAAATAGCATACTCAGAATTTGCATAGCATTTGCTTTGTCTGATAAGTTTTATTCATACCGATCTAAGTAAAACTTCAGTGCCGCCGCTTTTCGAACATGTCAAAAGTTGGAACTCACTCAAATTTGTTTTTATTCATACTAAACGTAGCAAATGCTTCGATTTTGACATTTCTCTTGACTAAAAGCAATTGCTACATTTATTCATACGACCCATTGCCTTTTCTGCCCATTTTGTTGGTGGTCTTTCTCTTCGGCGGCACTTGTATGGCTTCGATTGTTTATTTCTGCGATATCTCGTGCAGCAATGAAAATAATGACATTTGGCGTCAAAAATACAACCGCGAAATCTATTGAAAGTTTCTGTTCCAATAGAGTACTTCGGGACAACGTCAGTGTCAAATGAAAAAAAAATAAAACAACATTGAAATTAATTGAAGGAACAAACTGGAGAACTTCTGTGTTGAGAGAAGAGTTTTGCGCGAATATTTCTTAAAAAGATTAGGGGAAAGTCGTGTACCTCGGTCCGGATTTCAGTTTTTTGACAATATTTTATGTGTCGTTTTTTCTTTAGTTTTTCTTTTTTTTTGTGTTACTACCTGAAGTCTTTTCTATGATATGGCGAAACTACCAAAAGGATATTGCTTACCATTCCTTAGAAAACTTAACTTTTATATGCTAACCTCAAACGGTCCAAGGTACAAGACGTGGTTGTACCTTGGTCCACAGAGTATTGTACCTTGAACCGAAAATATTATTAAACGTTTTTCTTTAGTTTAAAGGTGAAAACTTTAATTTATTATATATTTATAAAGGTCCAAGGTACACGCGCTATGATAGGTCCAAGGTACACTTACACCACTTTAGCCAAACAAATTCGATTTTAACGTAGTATTCAAACCACATACGAACGACAATGTGTTCCTACCAAAAGATTATTAATACACTTTCCGAAATCGATTAAAGTAGCGGAAAAAAGACAGAAAACTAAGCACTACATAACTTCAGCAAAGAGATAAAAAAAAATACTTTTTTCATTGAAAACTATGTTTGTTTGTTTTTCTGCCGACTCGTTGCAGCTGTGCCTTCAAAAAGAAACTGAGAAGACAAATGAACAGAAGATCAACATTTCACGGAAGGGCCGGTTTTTGCGTGCTTTGTAGTTTTCTGGATATTGGCACTCGGACCAAGGTACAATCGGACCAAGGTACACAACCTTCCCCTATAATTAATGTTATATTGTATTGTAAGCGATATGCATGTGCATATGCCCTTAGATTGTGAGAGATATATGCATCTGCATGCGCCTTTAGTTTTTAAGGAGAGTTCAGTGTATCATTGAAAGAGGGAGTTTGTTTTTTTTTAAAGAAGAAGACTAACTAAAAAGAAGAGCGAACGAGAAGTGAAATAAAAATCTGATATTATCGTTGAAAATTGAGTCTGTTATAACTCAGAAGTGGGATATGCCAATAAAACAATTAAAATTAAAAGTGAACAAAACGATATTTTATCGATTCCTGCCGAAATTACGGACAATTCGACGAAATACAAAATGGTGATCGTGACAAAGGAAATGATGCTCATGGCATTACAATCTGCAGAAATTATCGTGCCACCGACTGCAACAATGAAGCAAATTAAAGGCTTATATTTCCAGCTACCGTCAGCTGGTGCCACTGCCGACCTGTCTGATATATCCGACACTGAGGAAAAGGTGCATAACCAACAAATGGAGGCGGTCAACGTGTCTTCTACCGCCACTGATGCAATATCTTCTGAAACAGATGCCGCTAATGCACCCGCTGGACCACCAACGTTGGCCACCGATGAAACCATTGATCAACAACTGCAGCGATTACGCAAACAACGTGATCTTTTGTTGCTGCAAAACGAAATTGAGGCACTTTCACGGCAAACACTTCAGCCAAACCTGCAGCAAAACCGATTAGCTGACATCAGTGCAATTGAATCCATGGTGCCGACATTTTCTGCCGACAACTTTTACGAAGTCCAAAAATGGTTTGAGGATTTAGAAGATGCTTGCACAATTCTTCAGTTTGATGAACGCTTACGCTTTGTCGCCTGCCGCCGTATGCTTGAGGGAGGGAACTGCAAAAATCTTTGTACGCACGATTTCCGCTTTTCAATATTCCGAATTGAAATCTGCACTTATGCGAGAGTTTGGCAGAAGACGCACTGTACAAGAAGTGTATGCTCAGTTGAGCAGACGCCGTTTGAAGTCTGATGAGAAAATTCATCGCTACATTATCGAAATGCAAGAAATTGCAATGCGGTCGAACATACCCGAAGCCGAACTTGTCGATTTTATCATTGAAGGCATCGGGGATACATCCGCGAATGCCAGTTTATTGTATTCAGAATCCACCATTGCTGAACTGAAGCAAAACGTGGAACGTTATGAACGCAAACGCTTGCGACCTTCAGTATCTGCGGCCAATCGAAATGTGTCAACTGCTGTACGATCCGCCATCACAACTTCAGGCAAAACTGGATCAACAAGTGCCACTTCTTCAACCAATCAATCCGAGCTACCCCGATGTTACAACTGCTCAAAGTTTGGCCACTACCAGAGCCAATGCCCACAACCAAAACGACCACCGAACTCGTGCTTCAAATGCGCATCTACAGAACATGCGTACCGTCATTGCCCCAACCGTGCCACTGCTGCTATTGTTTCCGCCGTCGAACCAGATGAGAAGGACGTTCTCGCTGAATCTATTGAATCTTTAAGAATGGTAAGTGTTGCTTTTCGGAATGAGTGTGAACACAGTGAGTTTAAGGAGTTTTTTTGTCTTTTCGATTCCGGTAGTCCTAGAAGTTTCATTCGATGTGCTGAGGTACCTTACACTTACGCCAAACTGAAGCCAAACATCCGTTACCGCAGCATTGGGAATCACCCACTTAAGCAATTAGGATCAGTTCAATGTGACATCAGATTCTTAGATCAAAATATCAACCATGAATTAATAGTACTTCCAACTGAAGATATGCCTTATGCAATCTTATTGGGTCGAGATTTTTTTAAAAAAGCAAAGATCCAACTGTGTAGAATGAAATATACGTATGGCAAAGATCGTTTAATTGAATTAAATAAAAATGTAAAAAACTTAAGTTTAGATTCGAAACTCACTGATGTTCTTCACTCACTTGGTTTAATTAATCATTGCTTCAGTCATAACACAGTTCAAGATGAAAAATCGCTTAAATTGTTAAAAACACTGCCTTTTGCAAGTACCTCTGATCCGTTTGCGGTCAATGATGCTAATGTGAGTTTCTGGAACTATGTGCTATTAATATTGAAAACCCCTTTTCTGGTGTTATGGAAGGTTCACTTGACATCAATCCGTCCCTTTCGGCTGAGTGTATTTCAGAGATTCAAAATATTATTGCAAAGTCATATTACAATCTTCCTTCAGACAAAGTGCAAAATTTAAATTATAATATGAAGATCAACGTAACGCATGACACACCGATTTTCTGCCGACCTCGCCGCTTATCACACTATGAAAAAATAGAAATTAGAAAAATAATACAGTCCCTCCTTGAAGAGAACATTATTCGAGAAAGTAATTCACCTTACGCTTCTGCCATCGTACCGGTTGAAAAGAAAAACGGTGAAATTCGTCTATGCATAGATTATAGGCCTTTAAATAAAATTACCATACGTGACAATTATCCACTGCCGTTGATGGAAGAGTGTATTGAGCATTTGGGAGGCAAACATTTCTTTTCGGTAATTGATTTGAAAAATGGCTTTCATCACGTTAAAATGCACCCTGATTCAATCAAGTATACTTCTTTTCTTACGCCTGACGGTCAATATGAATATCTGTTTATGCCCTTCGGCTTACGCAATGGGCCTCCTGAATTTCAACGCTTCATTAACTTAATTCTGAGGAAGTTCATTAACGCTGGACAATTAGTCATTTATATGGACGACATATTAATTGCATCAGAAGATTACCGAAGCCATTTACAAACCTTACGTGATGTTTTATGTACCTTACGTCAAAATGGTTTACGTCTTCAGCTCAAAAAATGTAAATTGGCATATACCGAATTGGAATATTTGGGCCACTTAGCAAATTCAGCAGGCATCGCACCTAAACGAGCACCTATGAAAGCCATTTCGGATTACCCTGAACCAACTAATCGTAAGGAATTAGAGCGATGTCTTGGGCTCTTTTCTTACTTCAGACGTTTTGTTCCTAATTTTTCCACAATTGCAGCACCAATGAGTAAACTCTTAAGAAAGGATACCCCCTATGTTTTTAATTCCGAATGCAAACAAGCCTTTTGCAACTTACGTGGAAAATTATTAGAAGCCCCTATCCTGTCCATCTATAGCCCCTATGCCGAAACCGAACTTCATTGTGATGCCAGTTCCCTAGGCTTTGGTTCAGTACTTATGCAAAAGCAAACCGACGGAAAACTTCATCCAGTGTCATTTTTTTCGAAAACCACTTCAGCCTCTGAATCAAAATTACATAGTTATGAACTTGAAACATTGGCCATCGTTTATGCGCTTAAGAGATTCCACATTTATTTGATTAGAATTCCATTTAAATTAGTAACTGATTGCAATTCCGTAGCACTTACGTTGCAAAATCAAAGTTATTCGGCCAAAATAGCGAGGTGGGCGTTAATGTTGGAAAAATATGATTACACTATCATTCATCGCCCAGGCGCCACTATGGCTCATGTTGATGCACTTAGTCGTTCTGGGGTCATAGGTTATATCGACAATGCGGATCTTGATTTTCATCTCCAAATCACTCAAAATCGTGACCCCTACATTCTTAATTTACGGGATAAATTAGAAGAGATTGCATTAAAAGACTTCGAATTAAAAGACGAATTAGTCTTTCATAAATCACCTGCCGGTCATCTTCAGCTTTGTGTCCCTTCTGAAATGATTAACAATGTTATACGCATAACCCATGAAAAAATAGGCCATTTAGCGACCGATAAGTGTTGTAGCAAAATCAAAAAACATTACTGGTTTCCGCATATAAAAGCGCGTGTTAAGAATTTCGTGTCCAATTGTTTAAAGTGCATTTATTATTCCGCATCACCCTATGAAAACAATGCGAACCTTCATTCTATACCTAAGAAACCGGAACCTTTTGATACAATTCATGTTGACCACTTGGGTCCACTTCCGTCAATTAATTCTAAGAAAAAATACCTGTTGGCTGTCATTGATGCATTTACCAAACACGTTAAGCTTTTTCCGACGGCAACTACAAATGCACGTGAATTGTGTTCAGCGTTGAAAAATTATTATTTCCCATTTTATAGGTTAGGTTAGGTTAGGTTGACGTGGCTGTCAGCTAAGGCCGACACACTTAGACCAAGATTAGGTCCATTGTGGTACCACACAGATCTGGGGATTCCCTCACTGCTCGTTAAACCAATGGGAGCTTCTTATGAAGCGCGAAAGACTTCTGACGCCAGTGTTGGCTAAGTCGTTTGTGTCGTTAAACAAGAAGTCCCCTAGATGGAGATTTCTTTTGTGGGAGAGTGCAGGGCATGTGCAGAGAAGGTGAAGTACAGTCTCCTCCTCCTCCTCGTCCATGCAGCTTCTGCAGAAGTCGTTTGAGTGCACGCCAAGTCTGGAGGCGTGCCTGCCTATTAAGCAGTGTCCTGTGATAACGCCTATGGTCGAGCTAATATGCAGTCGGTTTAATGAGATTAGACTCTTAGAGCGTCGCAGATCCAGCTTTGGCCAGATTCGCTTAGTCGCTAGACAAGTATTGCTACATGTCCACCTAAGGTTTGTTCTCTCGATTGCTGATTGCTTGAGCAAGAGTTTGCATGTAGCGATTGGTATTCCTAAAGAACCTTTATCAGGTAAAAGAGGTAAAGTGGTTCCTTTTTTGGCGAGATCGTCTGCCTTACAGTTACCTGGAATGTCTCTATGTCCCGGCACCCAACAGAGGTGAATGTTGAACTGCTCTGCCATCTCCGAGAGAGATGAGCGGCAATCTTGGGCTACGATGGAATTTGAAGAGACTGAGTCCAGGGACTTAATCGCTGCCTGACTATCCGAGAAGATACGGATATCCTTTGAGGATATCACATTCCTCTTTAGCCACGACAGGGCTTCTTTTATCGCTAAAATTTCCGCCTGGAACACGCTACAGTAATCTGGAAGACGGAAAGAGAGGCTAAGATTTAGCTTTTCTGAGAAAACGCCCCCACCTACCCCATCGCTGGTTTTAGATCCGTCGGTGTAGAAGTGGATCGATTTATCTTCTGCAAATGCATCATCATCCCAGAATGATCTGGAAGGAATGGTGATTTGGAAGTTTTTTCCGAACTGCAGATGGGGTATGGTGTAGTCTATGTTTCTGGGTAGAGACTTAAAGGAGTCCAAAATGATGGAGTGGCCAATCTTCTTGTTGGTCCACTGTGAGGTAGCTTTTAAGCGGACAGCGGAACAAGCCGCTGTTTGCATGCTGAAAATGTCAAGGGGTATCAGGTGCAACAGAATGTCCAGTGCAGCGGAGGGGGTAGTACGGAGTGCTCCGCTAATGCACAGACACGCTGATCGCTGGACTTTGCCCAGTTTGTCGCGGTTTATAGCTTTATCCAGGGCAGTCCACCAGACGACCACCCCGTAAGTAAGAATTGGTCTAACCACCGCTGTATATAGCCAATGCGTCATACGGGGTTGTATACCCCACTTATTGCCAATGGCTTCTTTGCAAGAGAAAAGTGCTACTGTAGCTTTCTTGACTCTTTCTAGTATATTGGGTTTCCAACTTAACTTCCTATCGAAGATTAGACCCAAAAATTTTGCTTCCTCAGAGAAGGTTAAGCTTGTACCGCTAATAGAGGGAGGGTCAATATGTGGGATTTTATATTTCCTGGAAAAGAGGACTAACTCGGTTTTGTGGGGGTTAACGCACAGTCCACACCGATTAGCCCATCTCGTTAGCTTGTTAAGAGCGTTTTGCAGGAGTTCCCTAATGGTATTGAGGTGTTTTCCTGAGACGGCTATAGCAACGTCATCCGCATAGGCAATCACCCTGCAGCCCTCCCCTTCCAGGTTTATCAGTAGTTTATTCACCACCAAATTCCAGAGAAGTGGAGAAAGAACACCGCCTTGTGGCGTGCCTCTACTGACAGACCTCCTAGCAGATGCAACGGCCAGTTTTGAATTAATAATCCGACTTTCAAGCAGTAGATTAATCAATTCACCAAGCGAGCTATCCACCTTCAGTTCTGTCAGTGCATTTGCGATTGCAGATGTGTTAACGTTGTTAAAGGCGCCTTCTATGTCAAGGAAAGCCACCATGGTATACTCTTTGTGATGAAGAGAGTATTCGATAGTGCGTACTAAGGAGTGAAGAGCGGTTTCCACCGACTTTCCCTTACAGTATGCATGCTGAGCCGCAGACAATAATTGCGGATTTATGTTCGTGCGAAGATGGATATCAATCAATCGCTCCAGCGTTTTGAGGAGGAATGAAGATAGACTAATGGGTCTGAGGTCCTTTGGACTGACGTGGGAATATTTGCCAGCCTTGGGTATGAAAACCACTTTAACTTCTCTCCAAGCCCGGGGGATATGAACCAGGTCTAGACAGCTTTTCAGGATCATCTCCAGCACAGGCAGGATGATATCCGCTGACATTTGTAGTTCGGCAGGTATTATGCCGTCTGGTCCTGCAGACTTGAAGGGTTTGAAGCTATGTAGCGCCCAAGTTAGCTTTTCCCTAGTAATCAGACTGTGAGAGTAAGTTACCTGTGCAAATGACCTGCGACGGCGTAAATTGCCGGTAATATTAGAGCTGCCTGGGAAATGAGTGTCAAGTAGCAGATTGAGCGATTCCTCGCTAGATGTCGTCCAAGAGCCGTCTGCCTTCTTAAGGCAGCTAGGCATAATTGGATTAGAAGAGAGGATTTTTCTTAGCCTTGATGCCTCAGATGATTCTTCTATTTTGCCACAGAAGAGTCTCCATGAGGATCTTTTGGCTTTCCTTAGCTCTTTTTTGTATAGTATGAGGGATTCCTTATAGGAGTCCCAATCGGTTATTTCTTTTGAGCTTTTAGCAAGATTGAAGAGTCTTCTGCACTCCTTTCTGAGTGGTTCTAGCTCAGGGGTCCACCAGTGAGGCTTCTTCTTACCCCTGGGTTGTACGAGCGGGCAGGATTCCGCCATTGCTTCGTTAAGGGCCAGGGTGAGTTCATCGACTTTATTGTCGAGCTCATTGGAGTCGCAGGGTGGACTTAAGTGTACAGATTTAATACGATTATGTAATGTGTCTCTGTATAAGGGCCAATTGGTTTTCCGAGGATTTCGGAAAATGGGTTGTAATGGAGGCTCAACGCTTAGGTTGAAAAGAAGATAGCGGTGATCCGAAAAAGAGTGATCAGCCGAAACCTTCCAGCCCGTAATCATGTCGTTGATGGTATCGGAGACAAGAGTGATATCAAGGACTTCTTGTCGGTTTTTGGTAATGAAGGTGGGTTCATTACCTGAGTTACAAACAATGAGGTTAGTACGTAAGAGATATTCAAAAAGTGACTCACCTCTGTTATTGATGTCTGTGCTACCCCATACGGTGTGATGAGCGTTGGCATCACACCCCAATATGAGGTCAGCTTTCTGCCTCCTTGCTTCTTCGATCAACCTCTCTAGGTTATCACCAGGGAGAGGTCCCACTTGATCGTGGGCGAGATACGCTGATACTAGCCAGAATGATCTACTAGCGGTCTCTATTCTTGCCACAGTTGTATCTCGATCGCTGAAATTAGGGAGTAAATAAGCATTAATATTACTTTTCACTAGTATGCACGATCTAGGTTTACCTTTATCGGTCACATACAGTGAGTAGTATCCAGGAGTCCTGAGTCCTCGAACCAGGTTGTTGACAATCCAAGGTTCTTGTATCAGGACGATGTCTTCTGCGTCTTTGGTAAGACGAAGAATAAGTGCGGCCGAAGCCTTTATGGAGTGTTGGAGGTTAATCTGAACTAACTGCAGCATTTTCGCTACAATCAGGCAGAGATGCCTCCACCACGGTGTTATTCAGGCCTTCCAATTCCGAGGACGAGTTGAGAAGCTCGTCTTCACTCAGAAGAGCCTTATCCTGATCTTGATCATCAGTCTCCATATCTGACAAAGCGTCGGTTATGGATGGTGATTCGTTGGTTAGCGAGGGTTCATCGTCCTCTAAAGAGGGGAAGGAGATTGAAGCCCCATGATCTGAGACTACGATCGTAGAGTCAGAGGGAGGAGGAGGAGGAGGGGGAAGTTTACCCGCATCCATTTCATCCTTTTTATAGACCCGCATTTTGACGTCGTCCCATGCGAATCTTATGATGTAGTCGTTCTTGGCCAGAGGAGCCAGGGTTTCTTGGTTGAGTACAACCACGACACATCTGTAATCGCCCTTCAGCTCTTCCAGTTTGGCAACCTTCCAGTTGTGGGTCGCAAGTGAAGGGTTGCTGAATTTCAGGACTTCCAGGATGTCCTCAGGGGTGGATGGATCCGCAGTGATCCAAATACGAGATCTTGGTCGGCAGGGGATGTCCTCCCTTGCAACAACCTCGAGCTTTGCATCGGGCCACACCTCTCCAAGCCTACTTATTGCAAGCTTGTAGAGATCGGCCGATCTTTGATCATCACACGCGACCAATTTGATGTGACCTTGATGCCACCCTCCTTCATGTGTAAGCGGAGGAGGTCCGGGATGGTTTTTTATGAAGGAGAAGAAATAGCGCGAAAGCGCTCTCTTGACCATATCCCACTTCTCATGGGTTATAGATCCGTCGATGTCATTGCGGTCGATGACTGCGACCACAATTTTGTCTTTCAAGATGTCACTGAAAGATCTGTGAGGTGTGACAGTGGGAGAGATGCCGGTGTTATGCACTCTCTGCCTCTTGGGAACCGAGCTGGTTCCTTCCACTGACCTCTGACGTTTGATCGACGGGTCGCAGGCCTTAAGGATCTGCTGAGCCCAGTCCAGTTTGGCGATTTGTGCTGGCGTCCTATCCTTCTCCGCGATGGTGCCACACATACGCTGGATTCGGATGGCGTTACGTCGGTGTTTGTATGACGCCGTGGACGGATTGTGGTGACGCTTTGTGTTGGTAGAGGGACCATGATGCACAGTCCCACCACCATCAGATTTCTTAGGGGCAGCTCTTATGCCGACCGTGGAGGGACCATGATGCACAGTCCCACCACCATCAGGTTTTTTGGGGGCAGCGCTTTTGCCAACCGTGGGGGGACCATGATGCACAGTCCCACCACCAACAGGTTTTTTGGGGGCAACGCTATTGCCGACCGTAGAAGGACCATGAGTTGCCACAGTCCGTTCTACAGACAGCGTATTAGCAATGAGCGAAGTTGTTGACTTGGTGGGGCCGGCAGAGGGGGGACCATGATTCACAGTCCTCTCTCTGTCGGAAAAGGATTTTTTTAGCTCGCAACCACTAGTGGAGGGACCATGAATGTCCACAGTTCCAACACTATCTGGTGCCATAAGAGCTAAGCCGGTAGACAGCTTGGTCGCCATACTACCGTCCGGTTTGAAAAGGGAACCGGCCATAAAATTTTTTGTTTTTGTTTGTTTATGTTTTTTTGAATTCATATTGAGATCCCACGAGTCGCGGAGAAAAAAGGTCCATCTGCACAGAGATCCGCATTGTGCAGATAAGGCTGGTTAATCCGGAGGTCGCCAGGTATCCGGATACTCCGTACACGACTGAGCTATTTGATAGACTGGGCCCTCAGCCAGGTTGACTCTCGGCACGGGTCGTATGACACCTTACGTCCAGCCCAGGGGATAAGGAGGGGGAGAGGGAAAAGAACGGGCTGTCCTGTAGAGGCCGCAAAGTAGTACATGTACCACACTTACGTCTCAAGAAAGAGAAGGGGGAGAGATGGGACGTAGAGTCCTGGTCAGTACTTGGTAAACGCTCGTCAACAGCCTGTCTGTCATGGGTGGCCCTTAGACAGCATAGCCCGTTGAACCTACGCCTCAAGCCTTCGCACCGGCACCATCGAATGCAATGATGGTACGCACGTCAAGGTGACTGACCCACGCGAAGGTTTATTTTATAGTAGACCGAGACGAATAATTAGCGACCGCGGAACCTGTTTCACTTCCTCCGAATTTGAAGAATTTGTAAACTTCAATAATATCAAACATGTAAAAAATGCTACGGCTTCGCCACGTGCAAATGGCCAAATTGAACGCATTAATCGTGTCCTAAGCCCTATGCTAAGTAAACTTTCCGAACCACTTAGCCATTCAGACTGGGTAAGCCAGCTCCCTAAAATAGAATATGCTCTAAATAATTCCGTCCAATCTTCCACGAAAAAGAGCCCTTCGGTACTTCTGTTCGGTGTTGAGCAACGTGGCCCCATGGTTGATGAACTTACGGAATACCTTGATGAAATTGATGATACGTCTGATATTGACCTGCCGAAAGTGAGGGAAGAAGCATATCAAAACATTTGTAAAGCACAAGAAGCAAGCGCTAGACAATTCGCATCGCATCATAGACCTGCAAGGACCTTTGCAGTGGGTAATTATGTCGTAATCAAGAATGTAGACACTACAATAGGCACAAACAAAAAACTTATTCAGCGATTCCGAGGTCCATATGTCATTCATAAATGTTTACCCAATGATCGTTATGTCATTCGAGACATTGATGGGTGTCAAATAACTCAATTACCTTACGACGGTGTACTTGAAGCATCAAAATTAAAATTATGGTTAAAACCATCCCTTGATTATATGACTGAGGCCCCTAAAGCAACACTTCTGAAATTAGATATAACACCTATGTATCCTAAAATTTGATAATGATTGTAACGTAAAATGAAGTCGAGTTCCTTGTCAGAACGGCCGAGTTGTAAGCGATATGCATGTGCATATGCCCTTAGATTGTGAGAGATATATGCATCTGCATGCGCCTTTAGTTTTTAAGGAGAGTTCAGTGTATCATTGAAAGAGGGAGTTTGTTTTTTTTTTTAAAGAAGAAGACTAACTAAAAAGAAGAGCGAACGAGAAGTAAAATAAAAATCTGATATTATCGTTGAAAATTGAGTCTGTTATAGTATGTAACAAAAAAAAAGTTACAGAACTAGGAGTATCCACACACTATTTTTAAATACTTCTAAGTCAATAATATATTGGAATTATGAAGACAAAATAAAAATGAAACCTTGAGAATCGCGTTGTTGTGGCAAAAAAAAAAAAATAGGAAATTCGCAAGCCAAGATTATTTGGAGCATCAATACTATTGATTGATGATTCAATAGTTATGGAGTTTTGACACTGGTGTGGAAACAGATCCTGTAAAAAATTCCAATGCAAAATTTACAATTGTTTTACTTCTCGAAACAATTAATTTTGTGCATGTTAAGGATGCGAAAACTGCGAAGGATGTTTGGGAGAAACTGGGATCTGCATTTGATGACAAAGGATTGACCAGACGAGTTGGTTTGCTGCTATGTTTAATACCAAACCAACTAATTTGCATAACAGCTCAGGCGTTGGGGATTATGTAAATAAAATTGTCACAGCGGCTAATAAGCTGAATTCCATTGGGATGACAGTCAGTGTATTTCTTTATTTTTTCCGGATAAGGAATAGAAAAGACAGAATTTTAAAATTTTGTATCCGGAATATCCAGAATGGAATGAATAAAGAAACAAATATGGACCGAATAGAGATTCTCATTTGACTGTCAAATTTTTTGTTTTTCCCCTGACAAATGTCCGAAAACCAATGGAGGGTAAACAAACCAAATCATTTAGCAGTAATAGGCGGGAAAATAGTAGGAATCAGCAAACAAAAGTAAGTTTTTTTTATTAATAATCAATAGTTTCTCGATATATTTTTAGGAAAATGGATTCATTAAAATATGCAAAGAAGTTGGAAGCAGTAAAGAGAAAGAACTGATCTGCAAAGTTGTCTTTATTTGCCAACTTTCAGATGATGGCGAAGACGGAGCTGTGGTTTCGTGTGAATAAAGTGTTAAAGGCAGTTTTCTTGAAGATGAATTTAATCCAAATACCAAAACAGAGAGAAAATTCTCATCATTTTTCAAACGGCTGGTCAATGAACTTGACAAAGATCTATATGGACCCGATAATCATCTCGCAGATTGACATCGAAGGTATTTTACTCAAGAAACTGATGCCGTCCAAGTGAAACAACCTGGTGATATAAACGTTCATTGTATAATTCGCTTTCTATATGCCATTGCATTTCAATTTGGACCCAAGTTTGGCGCGTTTGCTGGGAGTGCATACTCAGACTCGTGCAGTAATCACATCAGGCCATTGGCAATTTATTAAGACACATAAATTACAAGATGCATCTATAAATTGGCGCTTTTTCGAAGACATGCGATTCGTCCAGTTGACTGAAAGCCAGCAGTCAACTGAATCCATTTCAAACATTGATATGTCGCCACAATGTTAATTTTAATTTTGTGGATTTAATAAACTTTATTGCGGTTAAGGAATCAGAAATCACTTAATTTCTAACAAACAAAAATGGCCCGTGGCCTATGGTTTCGCTGAGCGTGGGAATCCAATACATATCTTTCGCGATTATTAGTCAAAAGTGCATCATTGCACATCCCCTGTTCGTGGGAATGAAAACCTTTTCGTAGGCTCACGCAACTCATGCTTCGGCACGAAACATGGACTAGAAATTTGGATTCCCACACTCGTCGCAACTTAAGATAAGATATCAAAAATAATAACAAAAATGCAATTGCGCATTAATGAATATGATTGGCATGGAACATAATGCAACTGCGCATTAATGAATATGATTGGCATTGAACATACTCCCCCCTTTTGAGGGTTTCTAGCCTCTAAATTTAACAAGCAGACAGAATGAAGTAAAAAATTATAAATTTTCATGGGAACCAAAAAATGGATTTAAATATTACAAACTGGATTATTAACTTCTTAAACCCTATAAAATGTATAAACTTAGATTTAATCAGAACAAGATATATCATAAGACTTTAAAACTCTTCCATTTTTTTCAAAGAGATATAGCAAGTTTTGGATTAGCCGCAACATGCAGCATACAACTTAAGTTTAATGATACATACACAAATATTTGAATTTAAAAATAGCAAAAAAAAAAAATATTGAACTAGATGGCCACTTGAAAGCGGGATGCTCGAGGTGCCGGCTTTGGCCGCCGCCTTTGATGACAGTAAAATGCAATTAGCCCAATCATGCCAGCCAGCAGAAAATAGCCCAGCCCATAATGATGATAATCATGCCAGCTGCTGGGGTCACTTCAGCTTGATGTATTACCGTATCGATTTTGTTCTTTAACCTTTCAAACTCTACCTTGTCAATGTCATTTGCTTGAGGTGGGCCGCTGAAAACTGTATTTGATTGATTCATTACCCAGGTGCTTATGTTTGTTTTCGGAATGAATGAATTCTTGATGCCTAGTGTATCATTGACTTCTAGTTCCCCTTTAATAACCATAGTTGGCATTTTTAGAATGCAGGGTTCCACAAATTCCAATAGACCATTTCCAATTATCGATAAGCTTTCTATAAACTCTCTGCAGATAAGATGACCTGTGGCCTTGATGCCTGTTGAAAATATCCATCGATTAGGGGTTTTTAATGGCTTCCAATATTCTTCGGTCGGCATTTTCGTTAACTTGCATTCATGCAAGGCATTGTTTTTATGATTCAATAGAGCTACTTCACAACTGCTAAGCGCCCTTTGCCGTGTATATGTGGGATGCGATTTTTCACAAAGAAAGTGCCGAGCAGATACCAGCTTGCATAAGCTCAACTCCAGTTCGGACATTGGGAAGAAGGCATCCCTTGTTGCGGATATAGCCAAGAATGGTGAAGCGACTTCAATCATATATATTGTAAATTAAACAATTGGAACTCCGCGGTGTCGGCAAGTGGAATCCTCATTTCAAACACAACCGAATCCTCCAAAATTCTGCCCTTCACTGACACCATTTTGTACAAGTCCATGGCTGATCTCTTTACCAACGTCAATGTGGTGGGTAAGTGAGCTTTGGCCTGCATAATTTGTTCAGTAAGTTGGGGTGGAGTTATCAATTGAGGATTTATCCTGGCATGGTTTAAATCCAAAAGCACACCCAGCAGTATTTCTTGAATCCTTTCAAAATTTGAAATCACCAAAAGCAAGTATGAAGTAAGCGAAGCGATATTTTGCTTGACCTCCTGCAGTCCTATTTTTTCATTAATGGAGTTTGCGGTCTTTCCTAAATACGCATTAAGAGCTTCAAATTGTTGACTAATTTGAAGTGCACTACGCCTAAGGAGATTGGTCGTAGAATCGGCAATGGAACTTTGTGTTCGGATTAATTCCGCGAAGTGCTTTTCGTTATTTTTAACGCCTTGTATTTGAGCCTCGATATGCCGAGCGTCATCCTGATCGAGAATCCCAAAGAGGCTATTTGCTACCTTTCCCACAATGTCGAGCGGCGATCTACGAGCTCGATCGTGTCCGTGGCTTCCCATGTTGTAATTGTAAAGGAGTTCGTTGTTGTGATCTATAGCCGTGAGTCTATGCTGTACAGTCTCGATCGTAGGTTTGCAATATATTTGGTGCAACATTTCTTGCGTGCAAACCTCTTCTAGCTTACGTAGGTAGGATTTGACTTCATTTAATTCCAAAAAGTAAGTTGTTAGATTGTAGTACACATAAACATTCCAATGACTATTAGCAGTTTGTATTTTTCCGATATCTTTAAAGTATATCCCAACGGCTTCATTTAATTTTGTTATACTAACTCTATCCGCGATCTGTCCCAGCGCCGAGGCTGGACAACAAAGCAATACTATTAGAGCCACTGCCAGCAGTGATCTCCGACTTTTTATTTTGTTGCTTACTTGCTAATTTGTGCCTATGGCTTTGGAGATTTCTTCAGTGCCCTGGTTCTCGATCCCCGAGTTCTCCTTGCCAGCATCTGTGTTAATTACTTCGGGCATGGGCAATGAAACTGGTTTGAAACTTCCGCCATGGCTTTTGACAATTGCTACGCGAATCAGATCATCATTGCCCTTCACAACTTGTTCTACCCGCCCTAGTTGCTACTTCAAAGGCGGGATGTTTGCCTCTTTAATTAGCACCAATGCATCCAATAGGCAGATTGGGTGATTTACGGTCCCATTTCATTCTTTGTTGTAGAAGATGTAAATATTTACATGACCATCTCTTCCGGAAATGCTGTTGAATGTGCTGTATTTGACGGAATTTTTTAAGATTGCTAAATTTACTTTCCGTGATATCTGGCTCAGGTACAGTAGTAATTGGCGCTCCAGTCAGGAAGTGCCCAGGCGTTAAAGCTTCTAGGTCATTTGGATCAGATGACATGGGAATGAGAGGTCGCGAGTTAAGGATCACTTCTATTTGTATTACCACTGTCGTCAATTCTTCGTAAGTGAGTGATGCCTCACGGAGGTACCTCATTAGCAAAAAAATTGCGGATTTCACCGCAGCCTCCCAAAGTCCCCCAAAATGTGGCGAGCTCGGGGGTATTTGGTGCCAATTTATGCCGCTTTCCAAACATGTTGCCGTGATAGCAGACTGTTTTTTTTTGGATTCGAATGCCTTTTGTAATTCCATCAATTCGTTTTTTGCACCTACAAAATTGGTAGCATTGTCAGAAAAGATACTATGGGAAACTCCTCTTCTGCCAATAAATCTCTTCAGCGCGTAGATAAAGCTCTCCGCCGACAGATCTCCTACTACCTGAATGGGAACTGCCCTTGTAGAGAAACATACAAATACCGCTAAATATGATTTTGTAAGAATCTTACCCCTGATTTTGTAGTGAGTTTTAACAGGGCCACAGAGATCGACTCCACAATAATAGAACGGACGGGAGGGATTAACTCTCTCCTTTGGTAAATTGCCCATCATCTGTTGTAGAGGCCTTGGATTTAAGCGAAAACATTTTATGCAGTTGGAAACTATTTGCCTCGCCATTCTGCCGACACTTAGTATCCAAAATTCTTGCCTCGAAATTGCGATCAGATTTCTAGCCGCGGCGTGCATGTGTTTTTCATGCAGGTAGGTAAGAAGCAACTTCGTTACGATATAGTTTTTTGGTAGTAAAATCTGATGCTTCGCGTCTGCCACAATTGATGCATTTTTTAATCGTCCACCAACTTTGATTAATTTACTGGTTTCATCAAAAAACGGTGACAGTGATGCTATGCGGGAGCCTTTACGCACACTCAAACCCCTCTGCAAATGATGGTAGTCATTCGAAAATGTCTTCCTTTGAACATGTACCCAGATAAACCAGGTGCCCCGCTGAAGCTCTAACAGTTAATTGACCTTTATTTCTGAAGGACCTATGCTTTCTGCAATTAAAGTAAAATCGAAAGCAATATGCGAATATTTTTTTCAATGAATAGAATGAGTTTCGGTGATTCACGCGCTCGAATACATTTTCATTGTCAGCAGTAGAAGCGACCAGCACTGTTCTCCTCTTGCGACGTTCTGGTATTTCCTCTGGAGCAATGTATGGCGATATTTCCCACGCAGACTCGTCTTTGGCAAGGAAGTCCGGACCATCGAACCAGCAGCGGTTTTTTAGAAGCGACTGGAGATCCAGTCCTCTAGATAGAATGTCAGCAGGATTATTGCTCCCCTTTATATGACTCCATTGCTTTATATCCGTGATTGCCTGAATCTTAGTAACTCTGTTCGCAACGTATATATCCCATGTGTACGAAGGCGATCCTATCCACGCAAGTACGGTGGTGGAATCAGTGTAATAGCATACACGTTTTATTTTCTTGGTTAAAACATGTACCAGTCTAGCCACTAACTCAACCATCAGAACAGCGCCGTGCAGTTCCAGGCGCGCAATGGAAGTGGCTTTAAGAGGTGCAATTCGCGATTTCGAGCACAACAATTGAGAGTAGGCCTTTCCCTCGCCGTCAACAGATCGTATATAAACACAGGATCCAAAGGCGTTCAGACTACTATCCGAGAATGCGTGCAGTTCAATGCCGCTGCAAGTGCGGGAAACATATCGTGGGACGCTCAGCTCTTTCAGCAGGGAAAATTCCTGTAAGTAATCACGCCACTTGGTGGCTTGCCATTTGGGAATTGGGTCATCCCAAGATAACTTTGATTTCCACAGCTCCTGTAAGAAGAGCTTCCCAAGAACTATCACGGGTCCAAGTAATCCTAGCGGATCAAACAACCTGGCGAGATCGGCCAACACATTCCGTTTGCACAAAAATTCCGGTAATTTGTTGGGCTCGTCAAAATCAAACCTGAATTTAAATGCATCGGAAGAAGGATCCCATAATAATCCTAACATCTTAACCACTTCGGATTGATAAAAAGTAACGAGCTGTTCTTTATGCTCTTCGGGTACCCTTGCTAGTTTTTGTGGGTGATTGGCGCAAAACTTTCTTAGTTCAAAGCTACCCAGTTTCAACAGTGCGCGAATTTCAGTTAATAATTTCTCGGCATCTTCGATACTCTCGGCGCCCGTAAGACAATCGTCGACGTAAAAACAGTTACTTATAGCATGCGAGGCACGTTCATGTTCATCTCTGTTATCATCTGCAAGCCTTACCAAGCATCCGGTAGCCAGATAGGATGCCGAGGCTGTACCATAAGTAACGGTGTTAAGTTGGAATAATTGTAATGGCTGGCCCTGATGTGATCTCCATACAATCTCTAGGATCTACTAAAATTTGTCTGTACATTTTACTTATATCCCCTGTGAAAACATATCTGTGCATTCGAAAGATAGCTATAATCGAAAACAAATTTGGTTGGATTGTTGGACCAACCATTAAAATATCATTTAGTGAATGCCCTGGTGCGCTTTTGGCGGAAGCATCGAACACTACCCTTAGTTTTCTTGTTGAGCTTTCGGGTTTCATTATGCAATGTTGGGGGAGCACATAATAAGGTTTAAGATTTCAAGTTATTATGCGTATCTAATCTTTTTTCCAGAGCCAGGAATCGTTTTTTGGCCAGTTCAAAGGACTCTCAAAACATGGTACGCGGATCTTCTTTAAAAGGCAGTCGTACTACGAATTGGCCGTTTAAATTCAGTTTAGTATTGACTTGAAAATGGGCCTTGCACTCGTGCTCCTCTTTGCTCATGGTGTTTACAGGCGCATCATGATCTTCTGTTTCCCAGAATTTGCGCACCAGTTTGTCTAACGATGACAGTGAGGGTTTTGTGGCTATATGACAGTGGGCTGTGGGGCCACCGGCTGATGCGCCTCCAGCCACAATCCATCCCAACTTAGAATTGCGTAGTAATGGTATATCATTGAGATTTTAATATCTCTACGCTGAGCCTTGGAGAACGTAGGGTCCGCTAGCTGCACCTGTGGCAGTAACTTCCAAAGCGATGTGTCTATTTCGTGAGTAGGTTGGTATTCGCTTATTCGAGGCATGGCCTCCATTGTTGACCTATAAGATGACGTTCTGGATTCAATAGTCACATTGGTGATGAATTCAGCCTTGCACTCCTTGCCACCAATACCACTGATTGGCAGATCCACGCGACGTTTCCTATACCCTAACTCATGTGCCATACTTGCGGTTATGAAATTCATTTGAGACCCAGAATCTAAAAGAGCACGACAAGGCATGCGTGAACCACAAGCAGAAATGACATTGACAATGGCAGTAGCCAGGTAAACATGCCGGTTGGTTATCTTACCATCTATGGCTGCATTATGTGCAGATGTGCTAGATGGCTGTTCTACTAATTTCTTATTTTTATAGCGCTTACCCCTTTGAATTGTGTGTGAAAAATGATTATCACTATTGTTGGTCGGCTGCTGCTGATAAAAATTCGTTCTCTTCGGTTGATGATGCTGCTTCTGCTGCTGCTGCTGATGATAATGAGAATGATCATTTTTTTGTAGCACTGGGGTTTCTGACTGATGATGTTGCGGCTGCTGATGCTGCTGATGATCATCCTGCTATACTGAAGTTGGTGGATGTTCATGGTGCTGCTGCCGCTGATGATGAAGTAGTGTGTTGTGCCTGCCCTTGCATCTTTGGCAATTTCTGGACTGACATGGTTGGGAGTGATGGCCCAATTTTAGGCAGTTTCGGCAAAGGTTTAGCCCACGAACAGCCCTGTCTCGATCTTCATCTGAAAGGGATAAAAATTGTGAGCAATGATAAATCTGGTGCTTACCGGAATTGCACATAGTGCAATTGATACTGCTATCACTGCTTGCTGCAACGTGCGCGGATGGTCTCTTCCGTTCGTCTCGACTGCTAATGGCCTCCAATGTCTGGAACCTTAATTCGACGAAATTGAAGAACTCGTTCAAGGTTGAGCTGCTTTTTCGATTTTCCAGTGATTGCTCAAATAATACTCTGCTTTCCTTATCCAATTTTTGCAGCATGAGGTGAACGACGATTGGATCCCAGTTTTGTACTTCAAATCCCAGGTTTTTGATATCCTGTATACCTTCTTTTGTGGTGTCATGCAACCTTCTTAAACTTGAAGCAGTTGCTTGAAAAAGTCATATAACTGCCGCCAGTGCAGATAATTTCCATCAAATTTGGGCAGCTCTATTTTTGGAAGTTTTATGGCCGCGGCTACGGTAATCCCTGTTGTGTGAGGAGCCTCTAGTTTTTCGCATAATTCCATAAGATCCAATTTCACCTGATTTCCATTAGAAGCGCAAGCCTTTGTTTCTGTTGTATTTCCGATGCAATTTTTCGGGGTTGAAAAGTATCTTCTGGCTGCTTCATCCTCGGCCCCGACTGTGGCCCAATCTTGCCCTTTGGAATTGCCCCTGTATGTGGGCTAATTTTTGCATAAATTCCACCTTCCTCAATCTCCTCTCGTTCCATGCCCTTTCCTTGCTCGGTGCCAGTTCTTGCCTCTGCTTCAAGAACCTCAATTCGCCGGTTGATGTCGCTCCGCAATCGCTCGGCCACTTCGCGCACTGATATAAAATAATCCTCCTTAAAGTAAGGATGATCCAACTGGTCGGAGAAGCCTTCGCGGATTGTATTGTCCGCTTCGTCGAACTTTTCCCAGTATCGATCCAAACTATCACGACGCTGAACCAGGTAGAGAAGAGTCTTTCTTTTATCAGCATCCTTTGAATAATTGCGGCTCATTCGACAGATCTCTTCTCCTAATACTTCCTGTTGATTCGCGTAGTGCTCTAAGGTTTTTTCCGTGGAGCTTGCCATATTATTGCGCGCGAATGGCGTTTAAATCACAGAAAATAAAGCAACAAACAAAAGAAAAAAGAACACAATGAAACAAAATTAAACAAAATTCACTCAGGCCTAACTACACTTTAGTTAAGGTCCTGTCACGGTCGCCAATGTTAATTTTAATTTTGTGGATTTAATAAACTTTATTGCGGTTAAGGAACCGTTCACCCGTACAGCCAAAATGCAAATCACTTAATTTCTAACAAACAAAAATGGCCCGTGGCCTATGGTTTCGCTGAGCGTGGGAATCCAATTCATATCTTTCGCGATTATTAGTCAAAACTGCATTATTGCACATCCCCTGTTCGTGGGAATGAAAACCTTTTCGTAGGCTCACGCAACTCAAGTTTCTGCACGAAACATGGACTAGAAATTTGGATTCCCACACTCATCGAAACTTAAGATAAGATATCAAAAATAATAACAAAAATGCAATTGCGCATTAATGAATATGATTGGCATTGAACATAATGCAACTGCGCATTAATGAATATGATTGGCATTGAACAGTAATATTTCCGTCACTATACATACTCATAATACGTTATAACTTACATACAAAATTGTTTAATTTGTCGATTTATGTTGATTTATGTTGTGCCGCCAAATCAGCCGATGGGATTTAGCCCGACGTGCCTACCGCTGACGGGTGGCAATGGTGCAGTAGTAGTGTATTCGCTTACGGAATGGAAGGTCGTGCGTTCGAATCCCGGTCAAGTCCATTACTTTATACCGAATACATGAAATCGTTATCTCCCTAAGTAACTTAGACACCACCCGTGGAGAAAAACCCTACAACTGCACCCAAACACTTCTTTCCTATCTCTCTATTCTTTCTAATACCAAGTAGCTTACACTGTGTTCCTAGCATTATAAGGGTACTGTAACAACAGAAAAAAAAATCCCTTTAGCGTAAGCAAATTATAAAAAAAAAAAAAAAAAAAAAAAAAACTTGGCCTCCTCCTTCTGGTTCTGGTCGTCTCCGAAAAAACCTTGCTAGTGCGGTCAAGGTACCGGCGTTGGCCTCAGCCACAACTTCTGAATTGAAAGATATGGCGAAGCAGGCTTTACAAATGTGCGGCTAGCGTGACATCCACAGCATATTTTGGGAGTACGTTGCGGACGAGCTCAGAAGACTGTCGGTTGATGAGAGCTCGGAACTTCGGCGCGACAACAGTGGATACATGAATAAGTTTTACGACCAGCGGCAGGTGAGTTGAGTTAACTTTTTTTTGTGTTGTTGGTATAACCCGTGCAAAATTTGCATATTTTTTTTAAGGCAAAGAAACTGCAGTATGAGATGTTGGAGGACGTGGAGTGTCTCATCGAAGAAGACAGCGAGGTCGAGTCCACCGTTTAGGTTTTTTAAAAGCTGTATTTTTATGCATATAGGTTTTTTTAATGTAATATAATTTTTTTTTAAACTATATGTTCATTTTATGTATATAGGTTTTTTAATGTATATAATCATTTTTTTAAAACTGTATCTTCATTTTATATATGAGGCTACGAGCGCAAAAGTGGTGTATCCCCAAACTATTTAATTGGGAGAGAATAGAGATTTTAAATTTGGTAAATATTTTTCTGAATTTAATTTCTTTTATGAATATTATTTTAATTGTTTTATTTTTAATTAGTTAACCCTTTGACTCGTGGTGGCCACAATTGCGTACAAGCTCTTTAATAATAAAATACTCAACAATTTGAGCACCTTTTCTCTTAAAATGTACTTCATATCGTTTCTCTTCAATTTATTCTCTTCTAAAAACAAAAATTGGCGGGAAATTTGAGTCATATATGATATTATTTGACATTTTGGTAACCTACTCTCTAATAGTTGCTGAGGTACGTAAAAGCAGTCTATTGTGTTGGAATAATTTTAGTTAAAAAAGTGAGGAAAATAAATTGGTAAGTTATTTTTTCAGAAGAAAACACACTTATGTTACTGGTTTACGAAATATTTGATGCGAATAAGCTATATTTTATTGAATATTTCTAAAATGAAACATGTGTGCACAATTGCGAACAAACTTAGACAATTATAATGTACGCAATTGTGTACATGTACACGATTGTTGCCAAGCAGAGTAGATTCTACCTTAAAAACGAATAATAAACTTACAGGACAATGAGTGGAGACAAAGCTTTAACACAGAGAGAGCTAGAAGAACTTATAGATAGTAATTGGTCTGACATAGAGTTGACAGAGTCATCTGAATCTGAAACAGAAAATAATATTAGTGTGACCCAAAGACATATAAAACGCTCTAAGTTAACCGATTTTGTCATCTCGCAAACTGAAACAAATTTAAATGAAGATGACGAATTGGAATCGGAAGAGGTTATTGACTTAAATGGAAGCGTAAATGTGGAATATATAGACGAATATATAAACTACACGATTACCCAAAAAAAGGACATTGCTTTTCGAAGGCGAGAGTTCGAAACGGAATTTCCATCTTCATCGCAAAACACATTTCAAACAAATGACTCGGAAAATATGACGGTCCAAACACCTTTCGAGTATTTTGCGAAATACTTTCCATGCGATATGTTTGAACTAATGGCAACATATACAAATATATATATGCAAAACAGACCTATAATTATAAAGGTTCTTTCCGTGATACAAATCCTACAAAAATGATGAAATTTGTTGGTATTCATGTATTGATGGGTTGTCTCAAATTGCCGCAGATAAATATGTATTGGTGCAATGACCTAAGAATCGAATCTGTTGCTTCTGTTATGTCCATCGACAGATTCTATCAACTGTGGCAAACATTTCATGTGGTAAACAATCTTGAAATGCCTGCCAACTGTAAAGACAAATTTGCTAAGATTCCTCCAATTATAAACTGCGTTTTGAAATGATGTCGAGAAGTACCAGTAGAAGAAGTTATAGCTGTAGATGAACAAATCATTCCATTCACTGGTCATCTCAGCGTGAAGCAATATATGAAGGGCAAGCCATTCCCGTGGGGAATAAAAGTGTACGCCTTAGGTGGAAAGAGTGGGTTTCCCTACATCTTCTTCCTATATCAAGGGAAAGATTCAGGACTGTCAGCATTTGAAGTAGCTCCATTTGGATTTGGTGCTGCCACTGTAATACATCTTGTGAAAGCGATAACAAGTCCGGGGCATCACTTATTCGTTGATAACTTTTTCAGTTCCTATGGACTATTTGAGATTCTCCGGGATAGGGGTATAAAAGCTGCAGGTAAGAATTTTATTTTATGCTACCACGTTTATGATTTTTTGTTTTGCTCCTTTATAACAGGAACCATACGTATAAACCGATTCAACAATCCACCATTTTTATCAGACGCAGATTTGAAAAAGAAAGGTCGGGGATCTTCCGACCATTTGGTAAGTCGTGACGGTAAAGTCGTTCTGGTTAAGTGGCAAGACAACAGACCAGTACACTTAGCTTCGAATTTTGGCGGTAAAGGCCAGGAAACGGTCGCCCGCAGGTTTGATAAAAAAAAAACAAGCAATATGTTACCGTTCCACAGCCAGAAGTTGTTAACTTCTATAACAATGGAATGGGAGGAGTTGATCTTTTAGATCAACTTATTTCATATTACAGAATTTTCATAAAATCAAAAAAATTCACACTAAGAATTGCATTTCATTTCATCGATTTGGCTATATGTGCTAGTTGGATTGAATATCGCAAAGACTGTGAAAGATCGAAAGTGCCAGAAAAAGATATACTTTTAAAATTTCGGTCACGAATAGGCCGCGCATTAACCGAATCTGGATTATCTACAACCCGTAAAAGGGGTAGACCATCAGCGAGTTCACAAGATCAGGATCCGCCGCTTTCAAAATTTCATCGTCCCGAAGTTCGACCAATACGAGAAGTGCAATACGACGGTATAGGTCATTTTCCCCAAAACGACAACATAAAAGAAGCCGTTCGATGCAAAAATCTCAACTGCAAAGGAAGGTCGCGGATAAAGTGCATGAAATGTAAAGTGCATCTATGCCTTCAGAAAGACCGTAATTGTTTTGCAGATTTTCACATTAAATAAGGACTGATTTCTCGTATAAATTATTAAAATTATTAACATTTACCTTATGCAAGACTGAATTAATGTGATATATTTAATAATATAATATAATATTCTTTTATTTTAATTAATTTGCATCAACATGAAATACTGTTTATTTTGTTTGTTGTTTTCTTTGTTTATTTAAATAAAAAACCGTTAAAATGTATGAATTACCCTAGCTCTTTTATTACATCATTATGCTATGTTTGTCCACAATTGTGTACATTGTCCTATTTCGTCCTGAAATGAATTTGTGACATTTATTGTCTTCATGAAGTACATTGGAGCCCAAATTTTACCAAAACAATTTTTCACCGCACACAGAAAAAATTCAGGAGTCAAAGGGTTAAAAGAACTTCCAAATGAGCAAAATCTGAGTATTTTTGTATTAATTAAGTTAGTAAATTAGGAAAAAATGTGGGTTACACCACTTCTGCATTTGTGATATTTTAGTCCAATTAAAAATAAGAAACAAGTTACACCATTTTAGGAAAAGTTTATTTAAAAAAAATCAATCGAAATAGTAGAAAAGTTATTCATCATCTGTGTTATCATAAAACACCTCATCCCTGACACTGGTGGAGCAATTCAGGTTGTTATAAAAAGTGTGATGAACTGTGGTATCAATTGCAATAATTCAAGAAGGTCCTTTTTCTTTTTTTCAGCTATTGTTGGTTTTTCCAATGCATCTAGTTGTGTTATGGTCACTGACTGCCTTTTCTTAACATTGACTTCGTTAAAGAAGACATCTTCATTGTTGGAATACTTGCAAAAAGTTGAATATTGATGGATTTTATGGAATCTTAGCCATAGAATTTTCAACCGCTCCACCTTGCTGTTACTAACCGATATTTTTCTGTTGGTTATATTTTTTTCCAGCTATTTGGAAGAGAAAAAATCGCTTGCATTCATTCGTATTATCTTGAATGGTTGCCTTTTTCGAGCCGTTTTCATAACTTCGAGCCAATTTTGTGGAACGTATATTTCTTTGAAGAATTTTTTATTTTTTTCTATTAGACCAAAATCTTGGTTACAGGTAAATATGAATGTCCACTGACCAAAAATTTATGATCTATTTCTTCAATAGTAAAGTCCGGGTAAGATACAACATATTGATAGAACAACGTCATCTTTGTGTTTCTATTCTGTCCCCCACATTGGTCAGAATACATTACTACTTTGTTAGTGGTCACAAAATTTTTAAAAAAGTAAAGCAAACAAGATCCGATTTCTTGGGGTCCTCGCGAAGCATCAGACTCGTCCCAAACAAACATGTAGGCATCATTTGTCCCAATGTTGTGAATTCCAAAGCAAAAAGTCCAAATCTGTCTTTTGTAGTACACTATTCCAGTACTCAAGACAAGGGTAGGTAGGGTTTTCATTAGGTCAAAGGTGATAACAGTGACGTCAGCAGATGATTTTGCCAAGGTCGCATCGTCTTTCAATCCTTGTCTGGCACTGTCTGCTTTTCTTTGGTGTAATTCTTGTTCACGGTGTAGTTCTTGTTTTATCTGTTCACTCTCAGCACATTTAATTTTGTTATGAAAGAGATCACATTTTTTGCAAGAATCACTGATGGGTGCATGGAATCGAAGGTTAAAATATTCATTAAAAACTTTACTAAAGATGAAAGATGAGACAGGTTCTACTGTATTTTCTTTATAAAGAGACTACATTCGTCCAAGATCTGGTGAAAGATATCTCCTATTCTCACTTTTGTGTCTGGTATAATGAGACTCATACACTGGGAACCGGCCAATGAACTTTTTCACCTCAATCAATCTTATTGTCCGGTGCTTTGTTAGCAGAAGTTTGTCGACCTCTCTGATCAATAGTTGGAACACTATGAACAGTTTTATGCTTCAACACCCTAGTTGCACGTCCATCAGAAATCTGAAAAGTTCTTAGGAAAAATTTCTTACACACCTGAAACTCAACGCCATCTGCACCCAACAAATGGTATATGTGTGGTTTTTGGCTTCTTGATGCCTCTGTTCCCGAATAACTTCTGCATTTGTTTGTCACTCTAACTAATGAGAACAGTAATGCATTTTGAGTGTTAAAAATTGCCAATGCATAAAAACTTCTAAAAATTTCCTGCTGACGTTCCTCATTTATTTTAAGATGACATTTTTTGGGACATGGCCTGTTTTAGGTGTCTTCGCAGCAACAATATTCTGTCTATTATTTGAATATTCCTCGCCTTTTGCTCGTTTTAATTTAAGAATATTTTGCCTGCCAAGTCTCTGGCTTTTTAACTCGCTTTCTACTTTTGATAGGAGTTTCATCTGTTTCAGCTGCTGACCAGTGTCTAACCACACTTGCTTGCGGTTCTGATGTTATTGAACTAGACTGAACCAGCTGTGGCTGGTGTGAATTTGTGGCTGAACTAGTTATTCTTTCTTGGACTTCTTCTAAGTTATCATCGTTGGTTGAAGGTGCAGGGGATGGTAGATATTCAGAGCCAGATTCTTCAAAATCTACAACTGTTACCAACATTGTTACATACTTAAAAGTTTATTATTTGCAGCAAATAATTCGAAATTTTAACTTACCTGAAATAGTATCCTCTTCGTTCATGACTAATGATTATGATTATTTATGATTTTAAATTCAATTTCGTGTTAAACCGTAAACCTCTAAATAAATTTGTACACTCTTTGACAATGACAGGACAGAATTTTGACGTAAGCTACATACATAGGTTAGGTTAGGTTAGCTACATACATACAATCATAGTAGGCCATAATGCAAAAATGGTGTATTGAACTTACACCACTTTTGCTCTATTATTTTGTTATGTTATGCTATGTGCAAAAACGACTTCATAGCTAGTACCTAATATAAGGAATGTATGTAACACCACATCAGCAATCAACAAATAGTGTGGGTTACACCACTTTTGCGCTGATAGCCTCATATATAGGTTTTTTTTAAATGTATATAATATTTTTTTTTTAACTGTATCTTCTGTTTTTTTAAATGTAGCCATATAATATTTTTTTTTGGTTTTGAATTAAAAATTAATCAATTTTTTTGTTATTGAAAATGTATTTGTTGTTATTTTTGTTTGTTTGTTATGTTTTAACTAAAATAAAAGTGATGAAATAAAAGTAATTTCTTTTTTCCTTGGTGGTGGTGATGGAGTTTTATGGTTTTGAATAGTAAGACCTTGTTTAACTATGTTCTGAAATGAATGTTTATGTGTAGAAAGGTATTGCCAATTAAGTTCACCCTCATTGACAAAATAGTCAGCAAACTTGTAACCTTTATAATTAGTAGTAGTAGTCTTTTAGCTGTTGTTGTTACTGTTACCTTCCCGATCCCCTAGATGTCGCCCTAATGCGTCAGGAAAAAAATATATGTTCGACGAGTCGACCGGTCCCCGCTTACAGGCGCTCAGGACTCGGTGGACCCTCAGGATCGGAAAGGGGTGTCCGACCACTGGCAGCCAGGCACGATACCTCCCCGCGCTAGCTCGTCGGCGGGAGTGGGAACTTGCTGCCAGCTCGGACGCGGGTCACATTATTAACGTGCCTATATGGGGAAATACACCTCCACATCCTAAAACCCCTTTCGACCGCATCGGCCCGATGGAATGCTATGGCCGGCCGTTGTCAAAAGGGAAAACTATTGAAGGCGGCACTAATGCCACCTTAACTTGCCGAGGGACCCGAAGTTACACCGATCCGTGATGGAGTTATTAGCTCCTAGCGTCCGTTATATCGAATGGAGAAGCAGCTGCTGCGATGAACAGCCCCTTATAATGGGAGGATTGAAAGATGACACATCTCCTCCCTTGTGCTGACCCACCCCGTCGCGCGTAAGCGCGGACTCCTTTGGCCATCGTGCCGCACTATTGCGATGGCCCCTTGATTGGAGACGGAGACAAGCCTCCTTAAAACTTACAGAAGCCTGCTCCCATCTGGCTTAACTCTCACTCTCTCTCTCACTCTCACCTCCGCTCCGCCACCCTCTTCCCTCTTTCGTGACTTCTAAGACCTCCATGGTCCGGATACTAATTACTGAATAAAGCCAAGGTTAACTTTCTGGACATTCGGAGTCATAATTTGATTTATTCAGTTTAAAAAGAAAAATAATTAATACTATTAAGTCCGTACAAAACTATTAAATACATAAGCCAGCCATAACTAACTAACTAACTATATCTAGGTATGTAAGTACAGGTAAAACTATAACTTCATATCGTACAACGAGATATAATTTCAATAATACATCAGTAACCCGATATATTTTTTTATGCTTATGGACAATTACCATAGTAAAGTAAGAAAAGAAAAAAAAATGTCTAGCGAATTTTCGAGATTGCAAAAATATTAATTCAAATAATAATTTCCTAGAACTGCTGGTTCAAAACGGATGGACTTAAACTAACTTATAAGAAGAATTAAAACTAGAACGGATTAAAAACTATGTTTTACAAACTTAGAAGACTCTCATTGACCGAACAGAAGATTCTGTCGGGGTGTGAATACAATAAAACGAATGACAATACGTGATACTCAAAATGTACGAGAAATGTAGGTCACGGTATTTTTTTTCAGAACGTAAATACATGAAAACAAAAAAAAAACTCTAGACTTGCTAGGCCTCAAAAGGCTTAAAAAAAAAATAATAAATATATCCTTACGTGAGCAATTATATGTCCTTGAATTGAATTAGGAACAGGCAAAAGAATCAGATTATCTATTTACAGCGGTGGCATGTGCATATGTACACTTATAAGCCGGCACACGGTATCGTTGTAGATCGCGAAGCGTAAAGCGTTACCTTCGATAAGCAGTCGGGTTTTACCACTAACTTCCTTATCGAGAATGAAGAATACGAACAAAAAAAAGTGTATGTCTTTATATATGTAGGATAATACCCAAGTAAAAGATAAGAGAAAAAAAAATCTAAAAAGGTGTAGGACTATTCCTGGTTGAGGCATAAAAATGTCAGTATGTAAAAAGAAGTATATATATATATAGATACAGCAAATGAAATATAGTATGTATGTATATAATGTTAAAGAATGTGTGATTACGTACCCGGTTACTTCCGATCGACGTGCGCACTCCGACGAAGTTACCTATACCTGTAGAAAAAAAAAACTCAATACTACAAAAAGAAGAAAAATGTTTCGTACCAATTTATGCCCCAAGGGTTATCCTTGGTAATGAAATGATGTAACCGTAAAGGTCCAATGGGGATGCTAAATCCTGAATGAAAAATAAAATCAAAGTATCGGTAGATCCGACAAAAACGTTTGCTTAGTTGTGAAGAAGTCAATTACAAGAATAAAAAAAAGGAAAAAAAATACGAATATCCGATATTGTGTGAATATGCAAAGTTTCCTCTCAAGTGGGTGGTAAACTATAACTGCTCTCATGGAGCCGAATGCACTGAATTAATTTTTTTTATGGCGCGACGTATCCGCTGTAACGGACGCTCTATCAGAACTGTCGATGGACGCGGAACACTATTCTGTTGCCTGAGCAGTTGAGGCTGGTCAAGAGTTCTTTTATACGCACTTAATAAAGATAATTAAGAAGGTTATGAAAACGACTAATAATTTAAATAATCTTAATGCTAAGCGGGGGTGGCTATCCCACACCCGCACTACCACTACACTACACTTCCTGCGCTGGAGCTTGGATCGATCTCTGAAGTTTCGTATGTCGCTTGTGACAGTGACGAGAACTGTCGTATCTCGCTTGTGACAGTGACGAGAACTTTCGTATGTCGCTTGTGACAGTGACGATAGAGTTGCGTGCGTCTCTGGGGACTGTGATGTTGCACGTCGTATGTCGCTTGTGACAGTGACGATAGAGTTGTCTGCCGCTTGCCACTTTAGATAAAAGAGAAAAGGTGCTTGTTAGAGCACGCGTAAATGCTGGGATGACATTCGTTATCCTTGGATGACGACTTCTTACCTTATCCTTGTGTGGATGCCGAGACTTCCTCGTCCAAAGCTGGGACGGGACGTCCTTCTGTTCCTGTTGGTTTGACCGCAGCTATGCACGCGGCCCCGGATCAGTTCTATGACTTGCCGATCTTCACGCGGGTTTGGTTTTCGACCAGCGACGGGGAAAATGCGTCCCACGCGCTGGGCCGATGGTTCCTGGTGTCGGATCGCCCTGAATTTCCTTCTAGGGGATTAATTCCTTCGCTTGTGCGAGTTTGGTCCTTTTCTTAGGCGTGCGAGTGCCGGATGCCCGGGACTGGTTCGTGTGTCCGCCACGGGGGTGTTCGTTTAACCTATGCGTTACACTGAGTACTCGTGTTTCCCAGCGATGGTATTCTTTTGGGACTGCTGATGTTTCTCGAACGTATTTCTTTGAGGGAGCATGGTTCGTTACAAACTCTTTTTGAACCTCTTTGGCATGCAGTGCATTAGCTGAACTGCTTTCAAGAGAAAGGAAAGTTCCATTTGGTACCTCTCTGCGCCAATCACCTGCAATAAACTCGCCTTCCGCGGTATAGCGATCGTAGGATTGTGTTGGTGCGTACCTCTGTCTGTTCGTCGTTATCAGGTTGTTGTGAAGTGCGGCACATGCCAAAGTAATGTTTTTTGTTTTGTTGGCGTTAAGGGCTACTGGCTTCCGCAAAACACGAAAACGGGCCGACATTATGCCGAAGACGTTTTCAATGACGCGACGAGCTCTACTGAGGCGAAAGTTATGGACACGCTCAACCATGTGCAGGTTACTTTGTGCGTATGGCTTCATAACATTTCTTCGCAAAGCGAATGCGCCATCAGCCACTAAAACGTACGGCACAGGTAATTCTCGTCCTGGCTGAGGTTTTAGCGATGGTAGTCCAAGTAGTCCACAGTCCAAAGCGCGAGCAAAGCTGCACGTATTGAAAACGCCACCATCGGAGCAGCGCCCATTGCGACCAACATCAATGTAGATTAGCCTGTAATCGCTATGCGTGCCTTTGTATTTGTAAAAGACACTTCCAGCATTTGGCGGTGCAACCATTACTACATGCTTACCGTCAACAGCGCCAATACAATTAGCGTAATTCCACAAATCGTTGTACCGCTTTGCGACGGCTTCCCAAGACTCTGGAGTTCGAGGTGTCTCAAAATTGAATATTAGTAAATTGCAATTAGCAATGGCAATGAACTACCCACTTGAAGATATTCTTTTACAAGAACTTTGTAGATTGCTTCTAGCATCTCGGGGATGATGTTGGTGATGGTTGTCTTTGGAATGCGAAAGAGATATTGTAGGGAACGGAAGCTTTCACCGATAGCCAAAAAGCGTAAGGTCAGCATCAGTCGGTGAGCCGGAGCAATGCTCTTTCGCATTTGAGTGTTTTTTTTTTCTCTGTGAGTGGCGTCGCTAGCTTGCAAAGGTAATTGAACTGCTCTTGCGTCATTCTCACGAAGTTCGTATACAACGCGGGCTCCTCGTCTCGTAACTCGCGCATGAGTTTGACGCAAAAGCCATCCTTTTCGCGGTCTACGTGACACGGGTTGGACATCGGGTTTTGCGCGACAAGAGATTTCATCGAGCACATAAGCAGCTACAACAAACGCGCAACACTTTTCTGCATTCATTTTTAACTACATAGAACCAATAAAATTATGCGAAAATTAGTTTTAAGCAATTAAAAAACAAATCAAATCAAATTTTACCCAGGTTTTACTTTCCTGTTTCCGATAAGCTGTTGTATTTATTTTGTTTGAAAAATTAATTTTCGCATAGACATGTACGGCGTTACCACAACTCACTCTGAAAATATAATAACAAATGCCTTTAATGACCAGCAGGGCAAAAATGAATATATAATATAACTTTTACTCATTTGACAGATAATCTTGTCATTTGGCTGTGGTCATTTGAATGCCAACTCGGCATACAGTCTAATCTTACCTTAAAGCACTACAATAAAAACATACATAATAATACAAATATGAGAAACATTACGAAAATATAATTTCAGTTCACAAAAACAATAATAATAACGATATCTTAGTAATACAAATTACATTAAACACACATTCACACACTCCTAACATGTAAGATTAAAGGGATGCTAAATACTAAATATCCGTGTGACTGAAAGGGACAGCATTACCTAACATGCAAAAAAACGTGACACGTATTCAGATCGGCCATCTTGTTTACGTGGTAGGAATTATGGGAAAGCTATGCATGTTGATATTTTTATAGCGATGGCTTACGAAATTTCGATTTCCTATAAAACAAAATGGGCGCTGATATCATATGTTTTAATCGCCATAATACATTTTAAGCATTTTTCTGCTTGACATCGCCGATTGTACCTACTGAAGATGGAAAACACTATTAATACGGCAGCCTTTACGAGATCCATGTTTTTATTTTTTAATTCTACCACAACAAAACCGATGAAAATAAATTTGTTTGTTTACATGTGATCTGTCAAATCTCCATAATAATGTTATAGCAAGTTAAAGTAAGTGATCTCACTCTTACACCTTATTAGCATTGACTGCGGATAAACGGATCTCTCTTTTCGGTTTTGTTGCAAAAATGCGCGTGCGTGATGGTGTAAATGGGCTATTATTATGGTTATCAAAAACCAATTATTGATAAACGACAAAATTTATAAATCGATCGACATTTTGGTACTATGGATGTCAATTAACAAATTATTCATCCATTGTGAACACTGACAAGCAAAATGCGATAGAGCACTTCGTAAAGCTATCTCTTCCTGATGTGCCGAATTTCTTTCTTAAACGTCAATAAAAAATTGAAGCATACAATTTCAGTAATTTGCAGAAATTGTATGAAAAATTAGTGGGATTGTTAATAAAGTGTATATTTAGGTGAAATCAAAGGAAAATGTTCTCCTTTATTGAGGAAAAACCTGAGAAAGTATGTCAAAGCAAAAAAAAATATAAAAACATTGAACATGTTGACCAAAAGATCTTGTGCAGCTCCTGATGAAACAATTTAGGCTTTTTCATTTTTTTTGTACAATTTTGTTATTAATTAATTGTTTTTGTTCGTTTGTACTTAGTAGATTAATTGTATGTTTATATGAAATTTGTTCAACCTGATTTGTTTCCAAAAAAAATATATTTTTTGCCAAAAGTTTATTTTTATTTCTCGTACACAATTCTATAATATTTTTTACATTTTACTGTTCAAAAATAGTGTTTAGATACTCCTTCTTTATTCTGGAGGACGAATAATTTGATTTTTCAATAAATAATTTGATTATTCAATTAATCAACTGAGTACTACTATTGGGAAAACGTATTTCATTATTATTTCATTCATATTTATGTTATTCAAATCTGTTATCTCTGGTTTGTTCGTTTTGCTTTAGTCAAAATTTAATTTCAATTTTTGTTGTAAGTTGTTTTGTTAACGCTCATGCATTTTGTGATTGCTTTTTGTTCATAAGATTTATGGAAGTGAAGTTCCAGTGAAGTTCTATTCAATACAATTATTTTATTTTCCCAAAGAGCAATTCTACTCACGACATTTCGTTTTAAAAATGTTGTTTTACAAACAAAAACAGTGTTCGGGCGTTGAACAAAACGACAAAAAACCAGAGTAAAATATAATTTCCAGAAACTTCGAAATGGCAACTGTAGAGTGGACCAGCGACAAATTAAATTAATTGTTTCCTCAACGTTATAAAATGGTTTGTTTTATTCAAAAGCTACGTTACATAATATATAAAGAAAAAAAGTGTTTGACATGTCTAATAGTGACATAATTTCCCTTGTGGATGTTGTGCGGATTCTGTGACGAATGGGTGCATTCCACCTCACATGACGTCACCGTCATCATTGCCGTCATCGGTGTCTACCTTCTTATCTTGTGTACTTCCTTTTTCCAACTGCTGCCACCACTGTTGCCCTTGATAACTCGGTTGTTGACAATGCGTTTGGTACATGAAACGAAACAATAGATTAATTAAAATGTAAATGGCCAGACAGTGACACGGAAAACAACAACAACAAATAGTCTACGTAGAGAACACCGCAATTACGCCAGCATTCGATTTTCGGACCCACACATGATCCCGT
Organism: Portevinia maculata; assembly: GCA_949715645.1. NCBI lineage: Eukaryota > Metazoa > Arthropoda > Insecta > Diptera > Syrphidae > Portevinia > Portevinia maculata. Next base: position 165,522,675 of record OX454526.1, on the reverse strand, counting down.
TTGGGTATAGGCGATCGCATTATGCAGACAAAAAAATGTTTTTTGTTTGCTTTGTGTTGCTATTCTCTCCCTGATAAGAGTATATGCCAGGGTTGTGACGTTACTGCAATTGCAGTAGATCTATTGCTTTTCGAAAAATAAATCTACTGCCTTTAAATAAAATCTACTGCACTTTTGGTCTTAAGAAAACAAATCATGCAATGTAGTAATGTAAATGAAATCCACAAAATATTTTTTAATTCTATCACTGAATGCAGTCAGTCTCATTCTTCCTGATGAAATCCACCCATTAATTACAATGTTTATATGGTTTTCGGCTATCGGCTATATTTTGATGGCAAGTGACCAGAGTATATCCATATAAAGTGTTGCAACGCAACATGAAACAAAATTCATGAAGCTATTACCAATCAACGATGAGAAATAAATTTGCAATCGCACAAAAAGCCGACGGCAAAACACATTTTTTATCATAGTCCAAGTCATTGCCAAAATTGGGAGATCAGAAAAAAACAGATCATCACCCAACGCACTTGAGGAAATTGTATTATGGAGGAGTTCTCGCAGCGACAGTGCATACAAAAAAAAATGAATGAATGAATGAATTTTTTTATTGAGTCTTATATCTACGTTTCTTACACATTTATGTACTTAATTCTATTCACATTTTGTTTCGTTTTTCTTTATGTCTGGAGGCTTTCAAGTATTGCCATCTCTTTCAGTTTTTTGTTACATATTAGATGCCCCTTGGCTTTGATTTACATTTGTTATTAGCTCTTGCTCTCGGAGCTATATATTTGTTTCATCTGACTACAGTGTCATCGTTTTCTTATGAACTACCCTAACTATATACATTCTACTATTTACAATTTATAGGTATACGGGTATACCAATGCGAACGAAAGTTCTCTTTTGACTGTTTGGTAGATATTTGAAAACCTAGACATATTGCAAGTTTTGGTTGTTCTGGTGTTTAATCGATATGATTTTGATTTTGATTCTTTAATTATCATTTGTTGACCTGTTTGTTTGGTCTTTTTATTTTTAGTTTTGCGAAAGCAAAGTTTATTGATAGTTTTTACTTATTGAGTACTTTTTTCTTAATGAATAATGAGTATTATGTATGTGTTAGTATTATAATATTGATATTATACATAGATATTAATAAAGTAGCGAATTTTGTCAACCGATTATTGTTTTTACTGAAGTTTTTGTTAAATTGATGGGTTTTTTTTTTTTCTTTTTGAGTAGTAAAAAAAAAATAGAAATCTTTTTTGATTCAATTCTGTGATCTGAGTTGTGGGATTGATGCGAGGTTGCTTTTATCCGCGATTTTGTCCCGGTGTAACTTTTTGGTAAAAGGGGATTGTGTCGGGAGCTGAGTTGAGGTCCTCCCAGATAAGGCTTATTGGTGAGGGGTATGGTGTCCCAGGCCCGATTAAGTTGGTGTGAGTGTTGTAAATTTCTTTAATTAGGTCGTTTTCAGAGTGATTGAATTTATTAAGTGTTTTTTGCATCAACCCCACTGCATATTTTATTAGTGGGATTGTGTTTGATTCGTTATAGACATACTTGTTGGAATATCTTTTATTTCTGTTTTCAAAGTTTTTGTTGATACAGAGACGCAGAACCCTTCTTTCGAAGGTTTCGAGTTCTTTAGCTACTGTTGGAGAGATGGTGAACCACACTGGGAAGGCATAGATCAAAATGGGTTTGATGAGTGTCTTGTAAAATAACAGTTTTGATTTCTTGCTGAGCATTTTGTGCTTGAGGTAGGGCATTAGCATGTTGGTCACTTTTTTCGCTTTTTCTTTTGTGGCCCTAGCATGTTTGTTAAATTTGAGAAGGCTGGTGAAGGACACCCCCAGGTATTTCAGGTCATTTTTAAAAACTATTGTACTACCTTCTAGTGTAAGTGTTATGTTTCTGCACTCGCCAGTTACCCCTGTTCTCCCCTTCCCGCTTGCGTTTCGGAAACAAATTGCTTGTGATTTGTCCTTGTTAATTTTTATACCCCATTTTTTATAAAAGGTGTTTATGATTTCTAAGTGTTCCTTCAGGTTTTGTATGGCCATCGTTGGGTATTCCGCGCTTGCGTAAACCAGTGTATCGTCTGCGTATAATATGGCCTTTGACACCACTCTGTTGTTTTTGAAGTAAGTGAAGGGGAAATCATATAGGAATAGACTATATAGCTTTGGGCCCAAAATGGATCCCTGTGGGACTCCACTTCTGATTGTGGATTTTTCTGATTTTGTTTGTTGAATTTGTGTAAAAAAGGAGCGGTTAGTGAGAAAGCTGTCCAGAATCGCGACCAAATTGGGAGGGTAATCCAGTTGACTGATTTTGTATATTAGGCCATTCATCCACACACTATCGAATGCCTTTTCTATGTCTAAAGAGCATGTCATAGTACAGTTTTTTTCCCTTAGGCTAAGGGTTACATCATTATGTATATTCAACATTGCGTGGACTGTTGAGAGTCCTTTACGAAAACCGTATTGTGAGTCAGAGATGAATTCTATATTGTTTTCTGTGTGTTGGTCTAACTTTTCAATAATGACTCTTTCTAGTATTTTCCCCATGTTTGACAACAGGGATATAGGCCTGAAGTTACCCAGAGTGTAGTCATTTGGTTTCTTTATTATTGGAAGGATTTTTGCTATTTTCCAGGCGGTGGGGAAATACCCATTGTTCATGCAGTTGTTTATTAGAATAACAATATATTTGATGGCTATGGGGGAGAGTTTTTTTAGGATAAAATTCGGCACGTTATCCGGGCCTGTTGATTTTTTACCATTGATACTCTTGAGTATTTGGGTTACTTCTTGCGTTGAGGTGAACATGTGCCCCGCCATTGGGTTTAATGCGGAGTTGGTGTCATCGAATAGAAATATGTGGTTCGGTCGTTCTGATCTGAGTTGATGTACCGCTGTTTCCACCATGTTACTCAGAGTCGGGTCAAATGAAGGGACTACTTCTCTGTAGATTTCTGTGTAGTAGTCTTTAAATGCCTGTACTATTTCCGATTCTTCTGTCACCTTGCGGCCACCCAATGATAACTGATTACAACCGAACTTTCTGGCTTTACCTGTGAATTTGAATAATTCTTTGAATGCGTGTGGTCCTGGTACGATTTTGGACAGCTTTTTTCCTATTTCTGCATTAAGCCAAATCCTAACTTTTTCCTTGATTATTTTTTGGAGTAATGATATTCTTGTAGCTAGTTCTTTGTACGCTCTGTTTATCCTGTTATAACACCTGTGAAAAATGCTTTTCAGCTGTTTTTGCCATAGATGTTTAGTCCTGAAAAGGACTTTTATGTCATCTGGGAGATGTTTGTACTTTTGTACCCGGAATTCTACTCTAGAGGAGTGTATTTCCGTTGAGTTTTTTATTGCCCTGTTGAGAATATCAATATACTCATCTATTTCCTCGTTTGTCATTGAGGCAGTTTGTTGGGGTGTTCGACGTGCTAGTGTTAAGTCTATATCTGCTCTGAAATTTGCCCAGTTGGTTCTCTTAAAGGACATGGAGGAGTACGATTCCACCAATGTCAAAATTGCGTCCTCAATCTTAATTGTTAACTCAACTGGGAAGTGAGCCGTAAAGGTCGGGAGGGTTTTTATTGAGAGGTTTGGGGTGTGGCTGTTCACCAATTGAGGCGAGATCAGGAAATGGTCTAGGAATCCTGAACTTAACGGGAATGTAGGGGTAGTGGGCGTGAGGAGCGTTAACCCTGAATTGCTGGAGCTCAGCCAGTTGGCTAGCGTCCTACCGTTTTGATTCTGTTTTCCGTCTCCCCAGTTTGGGTGTCTCGCATTCAGGTCTCCTCCCAATATGGCCCCGTCGTATGATTCTGCTAGGATATTGATTTTTATTAGCTCCTCTTGTACAGCGGCCTGATGGCTGTTCGGGGGGATATAAATAGAACCTAATAGTATGGAATTGCGGCGGTTGTTTATGGTTAGATTGATAGAGAGAAACACATTTGGAAATGTCAGATTTTGGGGTGTGACTAGAGTGTATTTGATATTTTTTTTAATTGCTATGCCTACCCCTTGGTTAAAGTCGTTTCGGATGAAATTGTATGAATCTAAGTGTACCACATGTTTACTGTGGAGGTGTGTCTCCTGAATGAAGGCGACTGAGCTGTTGTTTGCTAGGAGGATTTTCAAAAGTTCTATCCTCCTACTATTCTCTACAAGGGACGAAATGTTGAAAGTGAGGATTTTTAATTGCATTATTTGGATAGCATTATTTGGTTAAGCAGATCCAGGTATGCTAACCTCTTTTGCTGTATCGACCCCGCGTTATTAATATTTTTGACAAATGACTCCACCTTGCTTAACAGCTCTGATACCTCTACTCCAAAGAGATCTTTGGAGAGGTCCCAGAATTGATTGATGTAGTTCCCGTTTTGTGTACCCATGATGGGATTGGGCATTGGTGATTGGTTTTGAGTTTGGAAGTGACTTGCATAGGTGACCCTGGGGGAAACCAAACCGCCTAGTGCGATACGTTTTGAGATTACCCTCGCGCTTTCTTTCTTATTTTTGGCCTCTCTCATTTGCCTATTTTTTGCCTCCGTGTATCTGAGGTATGCCTCACATCCCCGGTAATTGGCGGGGTGATCTTTGCCACAATTGACACAAAACGCCTTTGTGTTGTCGCTCTTAACGAGCTGGCATTCGCCTGGGTTGTGGGCATTATCGCACTTAACGCATTTGTAGTTATTTGCGCAATTTTTTGCCAAATGGCCAAATTGTTGGCACCTTCTGCATTGCAGGGCACCTAAATTTCCCCTTGGCTTCTCCCAGCTAACTTTTGTGTTAAAAATGTATTTTATTTTGGCAGTGTCAATGGCCTGTTGGCCAGGTTTCAGGCGTACTAAGAAGAGGTCGTACTTGAGCCCTTCTCTCTTAGACCTTATGGTCTCGAAGGGCGACACTTTTTCAATTGTATTTGGAGTCAATGACTCCATCTCCTGCTGTACCTCCTCCGCTGAGAAGTGACTTGTTAACCCCCTCAGAATTAGGTTCTGTGTTCTATTCTCTTTTAGAGTAAATGAGTACCCCTGCACCACATCACTTTTCCGGGCAACCTCCATCAGCTCCCTGTGGATCACCGCGTTGTCTACGAACAGTTTGCTCCTCCCACCTCTCAGATTCACAATTTTAAATCTAAAGTCTAAGTTTTTTTTTGCTCTAAGGTCCGTGACCAGATCTCTTACGTTCGTATTAATCAATATAATCGGCGGACAAAACTTACCATTTCTCCCTGTCATGTTAGTTCCCGTGCCTCCTTCTGCGTTAATGTTGTTGTCTGATGTCGCTTTGTTGCTGGTGTTGGAGTTACTACCGCTTCCCCTTGATGACGCCGCTATCTCTGCTTCTGTTGTTTGTTCCGGTATCAGTCTCGCATACTTGGACTGTCTGTCTGGATTGTTGCCGCCTCCGTTCAAATGGAATTCTCCCAGAGCTGTGAATCTATTTGTGTCGATTGTACCCTTATTGGTGTTTATGCTGTTTATGCTGGTTTCATCTTTGTTCGGGGACTGCCTTCCACGTTTCACAGTGGTCCATTGTTGGGCTTCACTTTGGCTGTCCATAGGTTCGCCATTTTGTTCTTCTGCTTGATGCCCTTGGTCAAGGACTTGTGCCGACACCATTTTGTTTGTCGCGCTCCGATTTGGCTCCGACTCGTCTTGAATTTTTGTTTTAAGCTTTGTGAGGATTTGTGCCGCTCGGATTCCCCTGGGGCTATTTAAGATGAATGCTGAATCACTGCTCATTGATTCGTTGTTTTTAGTTTTATAGTTTAGTGCCATTTTTGGTTTTTTCCGCATCACTATTACGGAGTTTACCGTGCGTGCACTGCGCACAACGTTTGGTCCTGTTTAACGTCGCTGGTGTGACGTGGTTTTGAAAAAAACCTTTGTGACAAGTAAAAAGAATTTTTTATGACTTCTTACAACGCGTAGCACCTGTGTGAGGATGGTAAGTCTCGACGTTTCCAAGTCCAGCGTGATGCCGTGAATTAAAAATGGCGTCGACGATCTATTAATTAATTATGCACGAAAGTTTATGCAATTGGAGATCAGTTAAAACGTCAATTCCACTTGTTATTGGGACAATTGCAATTAAATTTATCGCTTTTGATGGGTTTCACTAAACTTTTCACCACTTTTCCTTATTTTTTTTCAGCTTTTTTCGGATTTTTTTCGCTTGATGAGTTGCAGAAGAGTCCACTTCCACCGTCGTCAAAATTCTCCCAAAAAAAAAAAAAAAAAAAAATGAGTTGTTTTGGCACGTTAGATCCGCCCACTGAGCACTTGCAATCGATATGCGACATGTATTGGTGCCGGTGACTGACGCTGGCAAGGGCAAAGCTGTGCATTTGGCGACTGAAGAAGAAAAAAACATCCGCAATCCCAGGGTGTCAATGATCTGCGGAAATCGGAAACGGCAGAATCAGCTATAGGCAGAGGTTTCGTTTGAACGAAGAAGAGGCGTTGGGATTATTCCCAAAATAAAGTCACCGAGATTAAGTCGTAATAAAATTTAATACCATAATTAAGTCACAGTTTTTTTTTCTTTTTTTTTGTTTTTTTTTTTGTTGTTCTGCACGTACCAGGCAATTACATACGGCGCGCCGTACGTTGGTTCTTTTTGTACACCATAATTTTGATAGTGCGACGGCAAGGTTAAATCCTTTTTTTTGTCATTTTTTCTTTTTCGAGTGTCCTTGCGATACATAGTGGTCCTTCGAGCCGGATTAAAGGATTAAGAGGTCCTGGACAGGAACTATGCAAAATTAACTAATTAATAGACAGTGCATACTATCGAGTGTACATAAATAAAACATTTAATTGTGTATCAAAACGAAATCGCTTGTGTGCAGTAGACATATCGAATACGGTCGGTTATTTTCTGGGAGGATCTCGATCTGAAGACGCTGGTGCACCGTTGGAGCAACGCTTAAATACAGGTGTGTGGCATTTTGTCTATAACTCTTTTTACATTTAAATCATTGATCTTTATCGATCTAATTGAAAATCGTGTGTTGTGTGAGGTAATTTATTCATTCTGCTTTATAATGAGTAAGAGCAAGATTTTCAATTTAGTAGACGCAATTCAAACAATTTCCCAAGATTTAATTGCGGATTACAGGGCATATGCAGGGTTAGGAGTAGCAAAAACTTCTGTGCATATGAATGAAGCGCGGTTAGCGAACTTGGAAGCATCCTTTGACGAGGCTAGGGTTCTGCATCAGAAAATTGTTGAGGCTCCTAGTGAGGAAGCAAAAGTAAATTATATGGAAGCGTTAACGTTCCATAAACTAAAGGAACTTTTCTTCCAATATTCGTGCGAGTTAAAAGAACAGTTAGCAATAAGCGATCACCACAGTTTTTCTAAACAACTCAGTAGGAGGGTTTTAACCACCGTCAGTGGAGTTAAAGCTACCTCCCATGAAAATTCCCACGTTTGATGGTTCGCTACACATGTGGCCGGAATTCAAGGGATTATTTGAAGGCTTAGTATGCAACAACTCCTCAATATCCGATGCACAAAAATTGCAATACCTAAAGGGGAATTTAACCGGCGAAGCAGCACGTATGCTACGAAATACCGACACCAATTTTGAGTCCGCATGGGCATTGCTCGTTAAACAGTTTCAAAATGTTCGACTGCTAAGGGACAATCAGTTCAAATTGCTTTTTGATCAACCGAACATCAATCAAGAATCGTCTGATGATCTTAAATTGTTATTAGATACAACGAACGAAGCAAAGCAGGCATTGAAAAATCTCGGAGTGCCTGTGGACGTGGAGTCATGGGAAGATGTGCTCATATTTCACACGGTGCAAAAGCTTCCGTTTACCACTCGAGGGCAATGGGAATCCCACATTTCAACGTATGTCGACTATCCAACATACAGCGTTCTGGAAGACTTTATCCTAATGAGGTCAAGAACATTGGATATCATCGGACAATCTCCATCAGGTTTCAACCAACTTAAATCAAAAAAGGTCACGCCAGGCACAATTCGTACACATAACTCTACCATCCTGAAGTGTTCAATGTGTCAAGGGTCACATTCAATTCGAAACTGCTTCAAATTTAAGGGACTAAACACAAAAAAGAGGCAGGAGATTTGTTTGCGTAAGAAATGCGAATGTTTCGGCAAGTTCAACTTTTTGAACGTATTGTTTTTTCTATTAAAGTAAAGATGTCGCCAGCAACAAATTCACCAAACTAAAGCTTAAGCCTACATCAACCTAACCTTCCTTTTTCCTTTTTCCCAAATTCTAAGTTCTTCTGGAAGAAACCTCCAATCAAGTAACATCGTTAGCATAGGAAAATAAAGTAAGCTGTTCACACGAAACACACCAATCTTTCATTTTACCTATCAACGTACACCACATTATTACTTTGGAGAATTCGCAAGCCAGCATTCCAAGGGAATTAACAAAGTTCGCCCACATTTTGGTCCAGACGAGCCGGATACTATTGCGAAATCACCAAGAATTTCGAAGAGGGTATTATTCGCCAAGATCTTACGAGCGATCACAACTCGATGACAACGAAATTGTGTCCAACATTATCCTAGCCATCCGAGATAAAAATCAAAGCACATCGCTCTAATATTATCAAAGAGGAGAATTCCTATATTTTTTCTTCTTATTGCATCACACATTTTCAAACGAAAACCTCAATACATTGTGAGTACCAGTTCCAGAAGAGGAACGAAAGGAGCATCATAAATTATATATATGTACATACATATCGCCAAATCAATTCACGTTGCGCTCTGTACAATATATCAAAGAGACCACGTGCCAGCCCTCAACTAGAGACCACGACATCTTAAGCTGAATCATCTCAGAGGCAGAGCGAAAACAAATTACCAGAGTAGCCACCGCTACAATTACCAGAAAACGCTGATAAACAACTCAACGCCTTCACAGCGACAACTTAGAACCCACGGAGAGCAGCGGACGCTGAATTACCATTTACCCGAGTGACACAGGAAGAAGCAGAGCCAGCAGACCTTCAGTCTCATATCAAGGTGCGTGCATGTAACTTTTTATAATCAGTGCGAGTTAAGCTTAGTTTTTATTTTCTTCTATTTTTTTGCATCAATTTATATACATATATATTCCGTTCTTTAAATTTGCGCTTTTCTGTGGGGTGCGTCGTTTTCCTTATATTTCTACCAAATCTATTAAAATCAAACAAATAGAGAAAAATGATTGCTGTAGATGATTTTATCCTTGCTGCCGATCAGATTGTGTTTTTTCAAACGGAGTATAATGAAATTCCTTTAATTGATCAGACCGTGAGTTCGTTAGAAGCTTCAAAAATAGAATTAAATAACTTGTGGGCTGAGGCTAAAAAGTGTTACTCCTTTTGCATGAAATCGGCCGATTCTGCCACACATTCAGAAGATGTAGAGGCGGTCAAGACAAAATATAGATTAACATCTACATCCTATATCAACTGTTTAACACAGATAATTGAGAATACCAAGACACTTCAGATTATTAAAGAAGATGGTTCTACGAATATTCCCATTGTTAATTTTCCTGTCACTCCATGCATTAAAGTTCCGCCGTGTGATACGGAAATATTTTATGGTAACTACCTGGCATGGCCTTCTTTCCGCGACATGTTTAGGGCAGTTTATATTAATCATCCAAAATTATGCTCGGTGCAAAAGCTTTTTCACCTTCGTGCCAAAACAAAAGGAGAAGCTTACAATATAGTTTGCAAGTTTCCCCTCACATCCGATAATTTTCAATTGGCATGGGCTGCTTTAGCCGACCAATATGAAAACAAAAGAATATTGGTCAATAATCAGCTAAAAATGTTGTTTAATTTGCCATTTATTGCAACTGAACAAAGCAAACATATAAAAGATATTCAACGCGAAATTAACGATGCTTTATCCAATCTTAAGACCCATAATATTTCCACAGAATCCTGGGACCCGATTCTTGTTTACTTGTGCTCCAATCGTCTACCAGAAAAAAACCCTATCGCTGTGGGAACAGTCCATCGAGAATCCTTCGGATATTCCTTCCTGGAAGGACATGGACTCGTTTCTTACTAACCGATATCGGGTCCTGGAAGCAGTGTCTGATATAAAATATACTTCGAAGACAAATGCTTCCTTTTTAAAAGCAGCTCCAACTCCACAACCTTATAAAGAAAAGGAGAAACAACAACACCATAAAGTTTTTCACACAAAGAACAGCAATTTTCAATGCAACCTCTGCAAAAATTCGCATCCTCTTCGGTTTTGCCCGAAGTTCAAGCAAATGACTGCTGAAGAACGAATATCAACGGTAAGATCGCTCAAATATTGCATGAATTGCTTAGCATCTACTCACTCTGAAAACAATTGTCGAAGTGTCCACACTTGTCTTGAATGTAAGCAGCGACACCATACATTATTGCACAGAAATTGTGTGATGGCTTCCTCGGGCAACCCCTCTTCTTTAGAACCAAAGGAAACAAATCCTCAACCTTCCTCCTCTCAACAATTGCAAACCCAATCTATACAGTCCACTTCGAATCCTGTTCAAGTCCAAACGTACCTTTCCCGCAATAATAGTCGAATCCTCTTAGCAACAGCTTTAGTTGAAGTACACCATTTGGGGGACACATTTACCCTGAGAGCACTTGTTGATCCAGCATCTGAAGTCACATTTATAACTGAAACTGCTCAACGAAGACTAAACCTTCCAGTTAAACACATTCAGGCTTCGATTTCTGGTATGAACGATGTTGTGACGGCAACCTCTTCAAAGATTTGTTCTTTTCTATTAGGTTCCAGAATAGCAGAAGATACTATTGAAGCAAGTGCTATAGTCTTACAACGACTTACAGGAAATCTTCCTTCCTGTGAGATACGTCCTACAGAAATTTCGAAACCTTTTGAATATGATTTGGCAGATCCCTTCTTCTACGAAAGCTCCCGGATAGACCTAGTTATAGGTGCAGATTTATACCCCGCAGTTCTTAGAGAGGGCATTAAACATAATGTTTTGGGTTCGCTACTAGCCCAAAACACGTTGTTTGGATGGATTCTTTCAGGTCCTCTTCAAAGGGATAAATTTAATTCATTTTCAACATTTTTGTCCTACTTCAGCGAAGTTTCTCTTGATCAGCAAATTTCTAAGTTCTGGGAAGTGGAAGATTTGCCACAAGCTCGGCCATTAACTGTAGAGGAACAATTTTGCGAGGAACTTTACTCCACTACCACTTCCAGAGATGTAAATGGTCGTTATGTGGTACGTCTTCCATTTAAGGAACCAATTTTACCACTTGGTCGCTCACGAGATATCGCTTTAAGACAATTACACCGCATGGAGGCTGAGCTGTCAAAAAGGCAAGAATTAAAAGTTGAGTATGATCAGGTCCTGCTAGAATACGCAGCACTTAAACACATGGAGGAAGTTGCACCTTCGGAAATTATAACTAATAGTAGCGTTAGTTCCTTTTATCTTCCTCATCACGCGGTCGTTAAGCCTGAAAGCAAAACCACCAGGGTACGAGTAGTTTTTAATGCATCTAATTCGACTACTAATGGAAATAGTCTTAACGACGTGTTACATGCTGGCCCTGTTTTACAAACGGATTTGATGACTCTTATTATAAAGTGGCGTTTTTATCAGTTTGTGTTTAATGCGGATATTACAAAAATGTACCGCCAAATCCTAGTACATCCCGAGCATTCGCCATATCAACGACTATTGTTTCGAAAACCCACCGGTGCAATTCAAGATTATGAACTTCGAACGGTTACCTTTGGCGTTAACTGCGCTCCATATCTCGCTTTAAGAACATTGCGTAAACTGGCAGATGACGTTAGCCAAACGCTTCCGCTTGCTTCTTACATTTTGCGTAATGATTTTTACGTAGATGACGTTCTCTCAGGAGCGCACGATCTCGATACCGCCGTAATTGCTCAAGAACAGCTAATAGAAGCATTAAACTCTGCTGGTTTTTCTTTGCGAAAATGGACTTCAAACTGTTCTCAACTCTTAAGCAGATTTCCTAAATCACATCTCTATGATCAAGATTTTTTAAAACTTGAAGAAAAGAGTGTAACCAAAACACTTGGTATTCAATGGAATGCCAAATCTGATGCTTTTAATTTCTTTATAAAATTTAACGACTTTGACTTTCAAGTAACCAAACGCGCTGTCCTCTCCGTGATAGCTAGATTATTCGATCCAGCAGGATGGTTGGCTCCAATAATCATTACTGCCAAAATAATTATGCAACAGATTTGGAAGGATGGAACGTCTTGGGACCAATCTCTAGAGCCCCTTACGCGTCATAGGTGGACAACTTTTTTTCATCAGTTTTCTGACATAGAATCAATTCGTGTTCCTCGTTGGATTCAGTATACGCCACAGTCAACGTCAATTCAGGTCCACGGATTTTGCGACGCTTCCGAGAGTGCTTATGCTGCTGTTTTGTACTTCCGCATACAACATGGCCCAGATACATGGTCTAGTCAGCTTTTATGCGCTAAGAGCAAAGTAGCACCCATCAAGAAATTATCGTTGCCTCGTTTGGAACTCTGCGGCGCTTTGTTAGTATCCAACTTAGTGAAAAGAATACTTTCGCAACTCAATTGTCCAAATCATGAGCTTGTGCTTTGGACTGACAGTTCAATTGTGTTGTGTTGGTTGGGAAAGCCTGGCGGTACATGGGGAACCCTTGTTGGTAATAGAGTCTCACTTATACAAGCCGACATGCCGAACACCAAATGGAAGCACGTTCGATCTGGAGACAATCCAGCTGACCTGGCAACCAGGGGAATCGTTCCGAGTGAGCTAAAGAAAAATAGCCTCTGGTGGGATGGGCCTCAATGGCTCAGTCAGGATGAAGTATTTTGGCCTACAGCGTTATTTACCTGCCCAAATGAGAAGGACCTTGAGAGAAGACCAATTAAGGCAAATCACACTCAAATAATTCCAAACATTGAAGATATTCTCCAACGGTTTTCTTCATATCCTCGGGCATTGCATGTAATTGCTTACATCCTTCGTTTCGTTCACCGCACTCGTCCAAACTTGCAATTGAACTATTTCTACGAGTCTCCTAATTTAACTCAAGATGAGATACTCCGTTCAAAATTACTGGTTATACGACTAACGCAAGCAATGCACTTTCCTACTGACTACTCTTGTCTGTCAAAGGGTGAACCCTTACCAACCAAAAGTGTTTTATTGAACATGAATCCTATCCTTGATTCCAATAATATACTCCGTATTAATGGAAGACTGGTTCACTCATCACTTTCGTACAACGAGCGATATCCCATGATCTTGCCTTACAATGCGCTTATCACATCACTTATCGTACAATTCGTTCATCAAATCTCTCTACATGGTGAAAATCAACTCCTAGTTCGGTTAATTCGATGTGAGTATTGGATACCACGAATAAAGAATCTAGTAAAAAAGCTTATTCGCAACTGCAAAGTCTGCACAGTCCACCGAAAGAAAATTCGTACTCAAATAATGGCTGCGTTGCCACCGGAAAGAGTAGACATTTCCTTGCCATTTACCACTACTGGACTAGATTTCGCAGGACCCTTCACAATTAAAAGTTTTTCCGGGCGCAACTGCCGGCTCTCAAAAGGATATGTCTGTCTGTTTGTATGCTTCGCAACCAAGGCCATTCATTTAGAGGCCACCAGTGACTTAACAAGCGCATCCTTTATAGGAGCACTGGGAAGGTTTATCGCGCGCCGAGGTATGCCAAAAATAATTTTAAGTGATAATGGAACGAATATAGTTGGGGCCAGTAAGGTGGTTGCCAATGACTTTAAGGATTTCCTGAAGTCGCTGCCCTCAGTGGTCGCAGGTCACTACAATGATCATTTTTTGAAATGGAAGTTTATTCCTCCAGGTGCGCCTCATATGGGTGGTCTTTGGGAGGCCGGAGTTAAGAGCTTTAAGAGTCATTTTAGAAAAGTGGCATGTGACCACAAATTTACATTTGAAGAATTTAGTACTCTTTTAGCTAAAATTGAGTCTTGCCTTAACTCCCGGCCGATTTCCCCCGTTTCTGATAACCCTTCTGAAATCCTTCCCTTAACTCCTGGCCACTTTCTTCGAGGTGGACCTATGCTGGCTCCACCAGAACCTGACATTAGTGATTCATCATTAAACTGTATTAATAACTGGAAGAAAATTAAAATTCTTCACCAACAATTCTGTCGCAGGTGGAAAAATGAATATCTACAAGAGCTTCACAAACGTACTAAATGGAAAAGTCCACAAAAGAATATTGAAATCGATGATTTGGTAATAATAAAGGGTGAGAACCTCCCTCCAAACGAATGGCGCATGGGGCGCGTTATAAAGGTGTACCCTGGTAGGGATAACCTAGTTCGCGTTGCGGATATCCGAACTCAACATGGTATAGTGAAGAGACCTACTGTTAAGCTTTGTGTTTTATCAACTTAACTACAAGGTTTTTCTTTGTTTTATTCAATTTGGATTCTTTGAATTTTCTAATAAATAATGATGTTTAAAATGTAGTTAATTTACAATGAAAAATAATATTATTACGCACTGATTTTGGGAAAGTTATATGCTCGCTTATATGCATTGTTAATTATGTTTTTTTTTGAAATTTTAATGTCGTTTACTATATTTTTTTTTTTTTTTTTTAAAAAAATTGTTAGATTTAAGCAGTTCCCAAATCCATTTTTTTTTTCCACAACCGAATGTAGGTTTATCTTTACTTATTATACTTTGTTTTGCATCCAGTATTCATGCAAGGCGGGCGGCAATGTTTGCGTAAGAAATGCGAATGTTTCGGCAAGTTCAACTTTTTGAACGTATTGTTTTTTCTATTAAAGTAAAGATGTCGCCAGCAACAAATTCACCAAACTAAAGCTTAAGCCTACATCAACCTAACCTTCCTTTTTCCTTTTTCCCAAATTCTAAGTTCTTCTGGAAGAAACCTCCAATCAAGTAACATCGTTAGCATAGGAAAATAAAGTAAGCTGTTCACACGAAACACACCAATCTTTCATTTTACCTATCAACGTACACCACATTATTACTTTGGAGAATTCGCAAGCCAGCATTCCAAGGGAATTAACAAAGTTCGCCCACAAGATTGTTAAGAAGAAAAAATTGTGCTTCAACTGTCTGTCGAGCGCTCATTTTACGCAAAATTGCACAAGCACCTTTACGTGTTCTACGTGCCACCAAAAGCATCATTCGCTACTGCACGTACATGAGCCAGTTAACGCAATGCGTGCTAATGATTCAACTTCATCAGGAATTGTTCACCCCGATCAATCAATCTCCTCGGAAGCATCACAGATCCCAACTTCCTCTAACGGAACTGCTTCAGTACACAACGCGTTTATAGCCGAAAATAAGCAAGTACATATTCTTCTGGCTACGGCCCTTATCAAGGTTCTTACAACTACGGGCAAACCGTGGTTTTTTTTTTGTTTGGTCCGTATATTCCCGCTCCTACCCCCGCTTTCATTTTAGAACCATCAGTATACCACTTTATGCCGTTGTGGCTGTTAGGTGGGTTATTACTAACCCATGCTTCTCTCTTGGGGATCTCCGTGGAGAATCGCTTGTTGAAGCATAGTGTTTTATGGATGCGGTCTGTGACCGCGCAGTTCATGTTGAGTTCTGGCAGTTCATCAAGAAGGGTCTTAAGTTCCGGATGATCGTTAAGACTTATCTCGTTTAACTGTATTTGACTTATTGCACTGCGGATCGCCACTTTTTGAATGTATATGTGGAGAGGTGTAATACCTGTTATTGCCTCTAGGGCAGCCGTTGGACAGGTTCGCATGGCTCCGGAGATACCAAGGCTCGCAAGCCGTTGTACCTTTTTGAGCTTCTCTATTGCGACCTTTTGTGTGGATTCTCCAGGTTCTGCCATATGTGCGTCGACAGGCCCATAAAGCTCTGTTAGCTTTAGTGATTTTGTTGTTGATGTGAGAGTTCCAGTTTAGTCTTTTGTCCAGGATTACTCCAAAATATTTGACTTCGTCGGAATACTCAATGGTCAATGGTGCCATTTAGTGAAATCTGAGCTAAGCTGAGATTTTTTCTTTTTGTGAAAGGAACTATGATAGCTTTACTGGGGTTTATGGAGAGATTTTCCTTGACGCACCAGTCTATAGGTATCTTAAGGGCGTTTTGCATACGTGAAGTAATTACGTTTGATTCTTTGCCCCTAATAATGATGACCAAGTCATCGGCATACCCTATTATGTCGTAGCCTAAATTACTTAATTTTTGAAGTAGGTCATCTATGACCAAAGACCACAGGAAGGGTGATAAAACTCCTTCTTGTGGACAGCCTTTTATAGCTGAAACTGATACTGAAGTCTGTCCTGACGAAGCAGTGATTTTCCGACTTTCGAGCATCGCATTTATCCAGTCTATGGTGGGAAAGTCTACCTTTCGGTGAATTAAAGCATTTGATATTGAATCATAACCGGTGTTATCAAAAGCACCCTCTATGTCAAGAAAAGCGCATAGTGCAATTGAAGCACCCAGATCAAGAACCGGATAACTCCACTTTTTAACATTTGGAGAAAAATCAAAAAAATTGTTTTAAAAATTAAAAAAAACGAATTTTCACAAATAGTATTTATTTTCACAAAAAGAATCTAAAATTAAATTCATACATAGATAAAAACTAAAAAACATAACAATATTTCATATAAAAAAACAAAAAACAAAATTTGGAGTTGTCCGTTTTTTGCACCGTATTTGATGAAATTCAATAAGAAGCCTGCATATTATCATCTTCATAGTCGGAGCTTTCACCAACAGGATCTTGCTGTGCCTCCAAACTTTCATAAAAATGTATATCAGCAGGAGGAACATATTTCTTGGCCAATAACATTACATCCTCGTACTTTTTTGGGTTGAGGGGAAGGCTGCGCGTGTACATTGTTTGGAGTGTAAATAATGGATTGCCTTGAACGCTGGCCTTTGTTTCGGCTTCGAAGTTTGTTAGTGGCCCATGATGACTGATTGAAGCTGACAAAGTAGTAATATCACCTTCTTTAGCATAAACAAATCTTCGATATTTGGATATAGTCCATTTTATTTTATTTTTGTTGGTGATTGTTTTTTTGAAAAATGGACATAGGCTTGTTTTAAAATCGAATATGTTACTTTTGGTCACGGGTATTACGTTGAATCTTTTTGAGCACTTTGCCACCAAGTTTTGCCAATCTTTCGGCAAATATAGACGTTCAACTCTTCTCTTTTGTTTTTCGATTACACCAAAAGAGCGGTCGCATGGCAAAAAACTATGTCCCGGTTCTGGTAAATGATGCTCAATAACACCAATATTTCTGAACTTAACAAGCGCATATAAGTATTGGACGAGAGTATGGTTCTTATTTTGAGCGCCGCAATTATCGGAAAATAAATATAATTTAGTAACACTTACACTCAAAAAGTTGTCAATAAAATGGTGTAAAAAGCTGATGACTTCGTTTGGACCTTTTTTGCTGATTGTTTCATCGTACATGAACATGTGGCTTTTTTTATTACTGCATTGGTAAATGCAAAAATTGAAAACCCACAGCTGTCTTTTATAAAAAACATCACCAGATGGTATAAGTGGAAGTGGCAAATTTTGCTGGAAGTCAAAAGTTAAAACTTCGACTGTGCTATCTATTATGCATAAAACACTTTTTTCACGTAGGTCGTCATAAAAAGCTTTAGCTTTCCTTTCGTGTAGACTTTTTGCTAGTTTAAGAGAGCTTCGTTCTTCTTCTGACTCAGCTGCAGCGATTTTTTTTACGTGGGTGTCACACGTCTGACAAGTATCGGATCTAGGTGAACCAAAGGAAAGCTTGAAATTTTTAGCAAAATATTCCCTATAGAAATCGTATGTTACTTTGGGTTTTGGCTTTGGGTTCATATCTTGTTCATTTAGCGAAGCAAAAACTTCAGGCTCATGCTTTTGCAAATACAGATCGTGCATGATCTTCACATTTAGCTCAGAGGCTAGGTATCTCGATTCCTTAGATTGGCTGTAGTGAGAGGAGCGTTTAGGGAAGCTTTTAATGTGGTTATCAATGTTTTGAATGATTTCATCCGGAATTTTGTTTGCCCTATTCGAGTGCCGACCTCTCAAGTCAGACGGTGCTGTTATATTGTTGAGTAAAAAGTCTGAGAGTCTTTCTATCCTGCTTTTATGCACACCATGAATAGAACAAAATGCGCTTTTGCAAACTTCGATTTCTTTTTGGAGCCCTCGTATAAAATATTTGTTTTGAAATTTTCTCACCTCATTTCCACTTGCAGAGCGACGTCTTTGGACAGGATTTTGACGTACTAAACCGCACAAATAAGCGTCTTGTTTTTCTTTGTTTCCTAAGTCATAAAACTCCTTAAAGACAGTTGCAAATAAATCGCTGTTTCTGGCATCAAAACATTTCTTCTTACACCTGCAGGGCTGACCCATTTGTTTTGCTTGCACAGTACTTCCATTGCTGTTCTTATACTTTTTGCCTTCCGCTCTCCTCCTTTTCGATTTGACCTTTTTCCACATTTTCTTGTTTTGTACACGTTTTTTTCCTAAATAAAAGTTTAACCCTTATACGTTTGAAAAAGAAAATAATATCTTATGATGATTTACCCTTTTGAACAGGTAATCTTTCTTCGCTTGATGTGGATTCATCTTCAGAATCATTCACATACTCTGAACCCGACACTGAAAAATCGAATTCACTCATTTCACTTTTTTAACTTTTCAACTGCACAATTTAAAATTTAAACCGCAAGCAAAATATGCATGGCCTCCTATCATCTTAAAAAACGTTTAATTTATTTGAAAAAGCTTATTTAGTGCGGAACAAAAACAAGACAACTCCAGGAGTTGTCTTATTTTTCTTCCGTTTTGAAGTCGAAGATAACTATAAAACGCTTCTTTTGTACCTTAAAATCAAAATATTTGCCTTTTTATTACACCAAATTACGCGGGATTTTTTTTTTAAATATCTGCAGCAAAAAACGGTTTTTGAAAAAAAAGTGGAGTTATCCGGTTCTTGATCTGGGTGCTTCAATTTCTTTGCAACGGTAGGCGTTGTTTATGTGATTTGTTAGTTTTAACAGGGCGCCTTCCGTTGATTTGCCTTTTTGATACGCATATTGACATTGGTGTAGAGGCATGCTAAAAGTTACGCATTCTCTGATATGAACGTCAATTATTCTTTCCATTGTTTTCAGGAAAAACGATGTCAAGCTTATGGGACGATAGGATTTAGGTAGTTCACTAGGTTTGTTACCTGGTTTGGGGATAAATACTACATTGACCTCCCGCCAAGTGCGTGGTATGTAGCCCCAGTTGAAACTGAACCTAAATAAGGCAATCATGTTAGGTAGGAAGAATTCCATACCCTTTGAATGAGGGCTGGAAAAATTCCGTCATTTCCTGGTGCCTTGAATGGTTTAAATGAGTTTATGGCCCATTTTACCTTATCTGGACTAAATAATTTACCAGATAAACTATTATTTCTGCTGAGGTTAGTTGGATATGAAACCTCAGTAGTGTGATCGACAATTAGGGAACCAGGGAAGTGAACTTGCAGCAAGGTTATGAGAGTTTCTTCCCGGTCGCTTGTGATTGTTACATCAGGTTTAATGAGCAATCCCATGCAGTTTGAAGGATCTGTTGAAAGTGCTCTATGGAGCCGCGCCACTGCTGGGAGTTTTTCCATCTTTTCGCAGTTTGCGCGCCATGAGGCCCTTTTAGATCTGCGGAACTCTTGGTTGTATTTGGTTAACAGGGATCGATATTGATCCCATACGCCGGTGCGTTTCGATTTATTGAATTGTTTTCTCACCTTCTTGCGGATAGTTTCCAGATTTTCATTCCACCATGGTACGCTTCTTTTTACCACGGTGCGCTTTACCTTACAACTATTCCTAAAGGATGAGATAATGATGTCGTTAAGCTGACATTGTGCAGCGTCCGCATCACTCGGTGTTAGTGGTGAATCTGGTAGCAGATCAGTTCTGATTGCCAGATTTTCACTATAGGTTCTCCAGTTAGTTAATTTATTATTGTATTTGACCGGCGCGCACTCGGTGTTGCATCGCAGCCTGAACATAATATGCATATGATCAGACAGAGAAGCTTCATCAGACACGTGCCAGTCCTCTACAATGTTTTGTATAAAAGGAGACGAGAGAGTAAGGTCTAAAACTTCTTCTCGTATACTGTTCCTAGAAGTGGGCTTATCTCCCTTATCTAGAATAACTAGGTCTTTACTATATAGGTAATCTAAAAGTAACTCACCTCTTTTGTTTGTGTCTCGGCTGCCCCAAATCTGGTGATGTGCGTTCGCGTCGCAGCCGATAACAAGTTGTACTTGCTGAGTTTGGCAGTACTGGACAAGTTCCTGTACTGGTGTAGGTGGTACCTCCTCTATGTCCCCAGCAAAATACGCCGATGCGCATACAAACTTGTGTATCACATGGCCATTGTGGCGTTCAATTAAAACGGGCACCAGGTCCCTAGTATTGAAACCTGGAATGAGAGAGAATTTTATATCTTTCGCAATGGAAAGAATTGCCCTAGGTCTGAAATTACCTTTGGCAAAAATTAGCTCTCTATTTCTGCTGTTAAGACCAAAGATCTTACCTGTAGTTGCCCATGGTTCCTGGATTAAACCAAGAGCGGCGTTCCTTTCGGCACATCTTTGGCTATAGTTGTCCGATGCACCCATAGCGAGGTGCAGGTTTGCCTGCAGCACAGTTAGAGACGTCATTTCTTCTTCACGTATTCGGGATTACGCACTCTATGAGGTTTGTTATCACCCCTGCGTCGTACGTAACCCTGTTGAGAGAGACCACTTTGTCTCCCCCTTGGACTTCTGGTGTTCTGTCCATCTTTTCCGCTTGTATGTGCCTGTTCGGCCGCCAGTTTTGGCCTAAAGCGGTTACGGTGCGCGTTTGTACTGTCCGTATTTTTGGGCTTTGCTTTAGCATCCAGCACCACAGTTGTTTTAGCAACTGAGTTACCCGTGGCAGCACTAATGCCAGCCACTGGTGGTGTGGTGCTACTGTTGGCGCTTGTGGATGGCTTTTCTGAAGCATCAGTGGCAGTACTAACACTAGCCCTTGGTGTTGTAGCCTTTTGTTGGTTGTCTCTTGACGCCTGATTCGTCGATTTGTCCGCGCTCTTGAGGATTATTTTGATCTGTCCAAATCTGAACGAGACCATCCCCTTTAGCTCAACAAGTCGCTTCATCGTGCTTTCGTTTACAGCAAGGACCATATGGGCGACATCTCTGTGGTCAGATCTTTGCAGAACTCTCCACGTTCTGGCGTTGAGTTCTTTATTCTGCCCATCTAGAATTGCCAGTATTCTTTCATTCGCTACTCCGGTACTATGTGGGAAGAAGGCTCTGACGATATGTGGTTTCGGGAAAAGTTCTCCCCACAAGCGTCACTTCCATCCCGCATTTCTCTTTGAGCTTCGCGAAGTTTGTGCTCATCCACTCTGCAGTGGTAGCATCCGCACATACTAGCATTAGCCATCCGGCTTTGAAAGTTGTACCGCGGAAGGCTGGCGTGGTCACCTCATCACGTTGTTCGATGGTGATGTCCATAATCCTCTCCTGAATCTGAGCCATTTGCTCATTACTGAGAGGATTGCGATCCAGATCGACAGGTACTACACCCAGTCTTACAAAGCTCGCTATATCTCTATGTGAGACTTTGTCGGTGGCTGTATATCCTGTGCGAGCTCGTTTCGCTTCGGATTGGGGCGGCTTATTGTCCTCGGATCTTGTACGCTTCACCTCGGAGCCTAGGTCGACCTCTGTCGACAGAGCAAGTATTCTGGCCTGCTCTACGTTTTTTCCCTTTTTCAGCGCGCGCTTAAAACGGCGCTGTTCGGATGGTGTGAATTTGACGCGCTTAGACTCAGTCTGTGCAGTTATGCCAGAGGTCTCCGGCGCGCCTGTATGCACTTCATCCGAGAGTATGCTAACATTGCATTGCGTACTGGACTCAGAGATATCGTCACTAAGAAGGGACGAGTTCTCTTCTAAGCTCATCATCTCCGAGTCCGTGGTTTGTGACCCTTCCCGATTGGCAGGTGTCACGTCATTTACGACAGGGTGTTCTAAAACATCCCCAGTTGGTAAAGCAGGGTGTTCTGAAACATCCCTAGTTGATGATGCAGTTGTAAAGGCATCATTCTCTATTTGTTTTTTTTTTTAAACGGATCTATTTTGATTCCCACGAGTGAACGGGAAGGAAGGTCGCCCGTGATCTACCCGTATAACCACAGGAAGGCTATCTTGAAATCGGAGGTCGCCTGGTATCCGAAGTTCGCTGCTATCGACTAAGAACCCCTTAGCGATTCATCTCTCGGCGCTAGCTGTTCCACCTTAGATTTGGGGATTTGTGTCGGGGTTGTCTCCCCGGGCATTGCCGAAAAGTTGTAAGTAAGGAGGGGGGGGGGGGGGGGGGTAAACAAAAAGGGAGAGGGGCAGATGGGGTATGTAAGGGGTAGGGTAGGAGCGGACGTGAAGTCCTGGTCAGTTCTTGGTTGACGCTCATCGGACGGCCTGGCCCTTACTGTAAGGTTGTTCGTAGATTGTTGGACTCCTAAATCCCTCGCTTGGCTGTTCCGCCTATAGCTCGGACTCTATAGCACTTGTGCTCACAGAGTGGGATTTGGTGAAGAGAATGTTTATGATGAACAAAACAACCTTGTTGACTCTCGTGTGGAAAGTGTTTCTTTATTTAAAAATGTATCTTATTTATACTAAAATTCTTCTTACTTCTATACCTATTTCGATTCTTGAACCCTACTGCTTCATCGATAATTATTGCATATGATGCACAATTCCACTTGCAGCAGGTACCCGAACACTTAAGTATTCATTTAGTCTAATCAGCATATTGCTGAGACATGCATGTCGGCTACGGCCGGCGCGCGTACCCAGTGTATGAAAATCGAGTATGCTCTGCATGTTTTTTGTGTGGATTATTATTGTACATTATGATTCAATGGTTTATGGCTTGTGCCGAAGTAGTATTCTTGAATTACTACGGTCAATGATTTATGGCTTGTGCCGGGTTCAAGTATCGAAATAGTATTCTTATATTATTACTTGGGTGGTCGCTGGTGCGATCGCCTCACACCACCCTTCTAGGGGAAAAAGAGAAATCTTATACCGTCAAGATTTCTTCTTTCACGCGCCGCTTTTACAATGATTGGATTTCTTAAATTAATTATAACAAAATCTTACAGTTTCTAGTTCTCGCTTTATTATACAATGATGCGATTTCTTATCTTATTAATATTTTCGTATTTCTATTAACAAATTATATAAACTAATTATACAGGAATAAGTTTTCTATTACGCTTAATTAATTATTTCATAATTTATAGTATGCTTAGTTAATTATTTTATATGTATATCGCTATTTAATATTATAATATGCTTAACCAATTATTTGATTTAATATCCACTATTCAACTTTTATACTTACACGGGTATTTACAATTATAATATGCTTAACCAATTATTTGTTATTTATAATTACATAGGACATAAATTTATATTTATTTATATGAATTATAATCACTTCATTTTCTTTACATTATGTTTCATCCTTACACTATATTGAGTTTATAAGACGAAATGTAGCGTCTTTTTCTTTGAATATAAAAGCGGGTGTTGAACGGGGTCGGAACCGCAATGCTTGTAGAAGAAAGGGATAGAAAACAAGTAAATAAGACGGAAAAATATTTTTTATTCTATTATAGAGAGCAGCGGTAGTTGAAAACTTTTTACTAAGAGTATTTTTGTGACTCTTCGTTGGTTTGTTGTTTGTGATTTGTGGATTGTGGAATGTGGTTGAATCTTGATTCTTGAATGAGGTATGAAGATACAGACGAGAGGTAGAATGAAAATATTAAACTTATTCGATAGCTTATGTGTGAGTGTGTGTGTAGATTTTATTTTATAATTAAAATACGGGACGGGTTTCATTTTTCATATATTTATTTGGCAGATAGTGCTTACTTTTGGTGGATTTTTAAAAGGGAAGACGGTAGGAATCGTGTTATATGGACGCCACGCCACTGCTGTGGAGTCATGGGAAGATGTGCTCATATTTCACACGGTGCAAAAGCTTCCGTTTACCACTCGAGGGCAATGGGAATCCCACATTTCAACGTATGTCGACTATCCAACATACAGCGTTCTGGAAGACTTTATCCTAATGAGGTCAAGAACATTGGATATCATCGGACAATCTCCATCAGGTTTCAACCAACTTAAATCAAAAAAGGTCACGCCAGGCACAATTCGTACACATAACTCTACCATCCTGAAGTGTTCAATGTGTCAAGGGTCACATTCAATTCGAAACTGCTTCAAATTTAAGGGACTAAACACAAAAAAGAGGCAGGAGATTGTTAAGAAGAAAAAATTGTGCTTCAACTGTCTGTCGAGCGCTCATTTTACGCAAAATTGCACAAGCACCTTTACGTGTTCTACGTGCCACCAAAAGCATCATTCGCTACTGCACGTACATGAGCCAGTTAACGCAATGCGTGCTAATGATTCAACTTCATCAGGAATTGTTCACCCCGATCAATCAATCTCCTCGGAAGCATCACAGATCCCAACTTCCTCTAACGGAACTGCTTCAGTACACAACGCGTTTATAGCCGAAAATAAGCAAGTACATATTCTTCTGGCTACGGCCCTTATCAAGGTTCTTACAACTACGGGCAAACCGTGGTTTTTTTTTTGTTTGGTCCGTATATTCCCGCTCCTACCCCCGCTTTCATTTTAGAACCATCAGTATACCACTTTATGCCGTTGTGGCTGTTAGGTGGGTTATTACTAACCCATGCTTCTCTCTTGGGGATCTCCGTGGAGAATCGCTTGTTGAAGCATAGTGTTTTATGGATGCGGTCTGTGACCGCGCAGTTCATGTTGAGTTCTGGCAGTTCATCAAGAAGGGTCTTAAGTTCCGGATGATCGTTAAGACTTATCTCGTTTAACTGTATTTGACTTATTGCACTGCGGATCGCCACTTTTTGAATGTATATGTGGAGAGGTGTAATACCTGTTATTGCCTCTATGGCAGCCGTTGGACAGGTTCGCATGGCTCCGGAGATACCAAGGCACGCAAGCCGTTGTACCTTTTTGAGCTTCTCTATTGCGACCTTTTGTGTGGATTCCCCAGGTTCTGCCATATGTGCGTCGACAGGCCCATAAAGCTCTGTTAGCTTTAGTGATTTTGTTGTTGATGTGAGAGTTCCAGTTTAGTCTTTTGTCCAGGATTACTCCAAAATATTTGACTTCGTCGGAATACTCAATGGTCAATGGTGCCATTTAGTGAAATCTGAGCTAAGCTGAGATTTTTTCTTTTTGTGAAAGGAACTATGATAGCTTTACTGGGGTTTATGGAGAGATTTTCCTTGACGCACCAGTCTATAGGTATCTTAAGGGCGTTTTGCATACGTGAAGTAATTACGTTTGATTCTTTGCCCCTAATAATGATGACCAAGTCATCGGCATACCCTATTATGTCGTAGCCTAAATTACTTAATTTTTGAAGTAGGTCATCTATGACCAAAGACCACAGGAAGGGTGATAAAACTCCTTCTTGTGGACAGCCTTTTATAGCTGAAACTGATACTGAAGTCTGTCCTGACGAAGCAGTGATTTTCCGACTTTCGAGCATCGCATTTATCCAGTCTATGGTGGGAAAGTCTACCTTTCGGTGAATTAAAGCATTTGATATTGAATCATAACCGGTGTTATCAAAAGCACCCTCTATGTCAAGAAAAGCGCATAGTGCAATTTCTTTGCAACGGTAGGCGTTGTTTATGTGATTTGTTAGTTTTAACAGGGCGCCTTCCGTTGATTTGCCTTTTTGATACGCATATTGACATTGGTGTAGAGGCATGCTAAAAGTTACGCATTCTCTGATATGAACGTCAATTATTCTTTCCATTGTTTTCAGGAAAAACGATGTCAAGCTTATGGGACGATAGGATTTAGGTAGTTCACTAGGTTTGTTACCTGGTTTGGGGATAAATACTACATTGACCTCCCGCCAAGTGCGTGGTATGTAGCCCCAGTTGAAACTGAACCTAAATAAGGCAATCATGTTAGGTAGGAAGAATTCCATACCCTTTGAATGAGGGCTGGAAAAATTCCGTCATTTCCTGGTGCCTTGAATGGTTTAAATGAGTTTATGGCCCATTTTACCTTATCTGGACTAAATAATTTACCAGATAAACTATTATTTCTGCTGAGGTTAGTTGGATATGAAACCTCAGTAGTGTGATCGACAATTAGGGAACCAGGGAAGTGAACTTGCAGCAAGGTTATGAGAGTTTCTTCCCGGTCGCTTGTGATTGTTACATCAGGTTTAATGAGCAATCCCATGCAGTTTGAAGGATCTGTTGAAAGTGCTCTGTGGAGCCGCGCCACTGCTGGGAGTTTTTCCATCTTTTCGCAGTTTGCGCGCCATGAGGCCCTTTTAGATCTGCGGAACTCTTGGTTGTATTTGGTTAACAGGGATCGATATTGATCCCATACGCCGGTGCGTTTCGATTTATTGAATTGTTTTCTCACCTTCTTGCGGATAGTTTCCAGATTTTCATTCCACCATGGTACGCTTCTTTTTACCACGGTGCGCTTTACCTTACAACTATTCCTAAAGGATGAGATAATGATGTCGTTAAGCTGACATTGTGCAGCGTCCGCATCACTCGGTGTTAGTGGTGAATCTGGTAGCAGATCAGTTCTGATTGCCAGATTTTCACTATAGGTTCTCCAGTTAGTTAATTTATTATTGTATTTGACCGGCGCGCACTCGGTGTTGCATCGCAGCCTGAACATAATATGCATATGATCAGACAGAGAAGCTTCATCAGACACGTGCCAGTCCTCTACAATGTTTTGTATAAAAGGAGACGAGAGAGTAAGGTCTAAAACTTCTTCTCGTATACTGTTCCTAGAAGTGGGCTTATCTCCCTTATCTAGAATAACTAGGTCTTTACTATATAGGTAATCTAAAAGTAACTCACCTCTTTTGTTTGTGTCTCGGCTGCCCCAAATCTGGTGATGTGCATTCGCGTCGCAGCCGATAACAAGTTGTACTTGCTGAGTTTGGCAGTACTGGACAAGTTCCTGTACTGGTGTAGGTGGTACCTCCTCTATGTCCCCAGCAAAATACGCCGATGCGCATACAAACTTGTGTATCACATGGCCATTGTGGCGTTCAATTAAAACGGGCACCAGGTCCCTAGTATTGAAACCTGGAATGAGAGAGAATTTTATATCTTTCGCAATGGAAAGAATTGCCCTAGGTCTGAAATTACCTTTGGCAAAAATTAGCTCTCTATTTCTGCTGTTAAGACCAAAGATCTTACCTGTAGTTGCCCATGGTTCCTGGATTAAACCAAGAGCGGCGTTCCTTTCGGCACATCTTTGGCTATAGTTGTCCGATGCACCCATAGCGAGGTGCAGGTTTGCCTGCAGCACAGTTAGAGACGTCATTTCTTCTTCACGTATTCGGGATTACGCACTGTATGAGGTTTGTTATCACCCCTGCGTCGTACGTAACCCTGTTGAGAGAGACCACTTTGTCTCCCCCTTGGACTTCTGGTGTTCTGTCCATCTTTTCCGCTTGTATGTGCCTGTTCGGCCGCCAGTTTTGGCCTAAAGCGGTTACGGTGCGCGTTTGTACTGTCCGTATTTTTGGCCTTTGCTTTAGCATCCAGCACCACAGTTGTTTTAGCAACTGAGTTACCCGTGGCAGCACTAATGCCAGCCACTAGTGGTGTGGTGCTACTGTTGGCGCTTGTGGATGGCTTTTCTGAAGCATCAGTGGCAGTACTAACACTAGCCATTGGTGTTGTAGCCTTTTGTTGGTTGTCTCTTGACGCCTGATTCGTCGATTTGTCCGCGCTCTTGAGGATTATTTTGATCTGTCCAAATCTGAACGAGACCATCCCCTTTAGCTCAACAAGTCGCTTCATCGTGCTTTCGTTTACAGCAAGGACCATATGGGCGACATCTCTGTGGTCAGATCTTTGCAGAACTCTCCACGTTCTGGCGTTGAGTTCTTTATTCTGCCCATCTAGAATTGCCAGTATTCTTTCATTCGCTACTCCGGTACTATGTGGGAAGAAGGCTCTGACGATATGTGGTTTCGGGAAAAGTTCTCCCCACAAGCGTCACTTCCATCCCGCATTTCTCTTTGAGCTTCGCGAAGTTTGTGCTCATCCACTCTGCAGTGGTAGCATCCGCACATACTAGCATTAGCCATCCGGCTTTGAAAGTTGTACCGCGGAAGGCTGGCGTGGTCACCTCATCACGTTGTTCGATGGTGATGTCCATAATCCTCTCCTGAATCTGAGCCATTTGCTCATTACTGAGAGGATTGCGATCCAGATCGACAGGTACTACACCCAGTCTTACAAAGCTCGCTATATCTCTATGTGAGACTTTGTCGGTGGCTGTATATCCTGTGCGAGCTCGTTTCGCTTCGGATTGGGGCGGCTTATTGTCCTCGGATCTTGTACGCTTCACCTCGGAGCCTAGGTCGACCTCTGTCGACAGAGCAAGTATTCTGGCCTGCTCTACGTTTTTTCCCTTTTTCAGCGCGCGCTTAAAACGGCGCTGTTCGGATGGTGTGAATTTGACGCGCTTAGACTCAGTCTGTGCAGTTATGCCAGAGGTCTCCGGCGCGCCTGTATTCAAGGGATGCACTTCATCCGAGAGTATGCTAACATTGCATTGCGTACTGGACTCAGAGATATCGTCACTAAGAAGGGACGAGTTCTCTTCTAAGCTCATCATCTCCGAGTCCGTGGTTTGTGACCCTTCCCGATTGGCAGGTGTCACGTCATTTACGACAGGGTGTTCTAAAACATCCCCAGTTGGTAAAGCAGGGTGTTCTGAAACATCCCTAGTTGATGATGCAGTTGTAAAGGCATCATTCTCTATTTGTTTTTTTTTTTAAACGGATCTATTTTGATTCCCACGAGTGAACGGGAAGGAAGGTCGCCCGTGATCTACCCGTATAACCACAGGAAGGCTATCTTGAAATCGGAGGTCGCCTGGTATCCGAAGTTCGCTGCTATCGACTAAGAACCCCTTAGCGATTCATCTCTCGGCGCTAGCTGTTCCACCTTAGATTTGGGGATTTGTTGTCGGGGTTGTCTCCCCGGGCATTGCCGAAAAGTTGTAAGTAAGGAGGGGGGGGGGGGTAAACAAAAAGGGAGAGGGGCAGATGGGGTATGTAAGGGGGGGTAGGGTAGGAGCGGACGTGAAGTCCTGGTTAGTTCTTGGTTGACGCTCATCGGACGGCCTGGCCCTTACTGTAAGGTTGTTCGTAGATTGTTGGACTCCTAAATCCCTCGCTTGGCTGTTCCGCCTATAGCTCGGACTCTATAGCACTTGTGCTCACAGAGTGGGATTTGGTGAAGAGAATGTTTATGATGAACAAAACAACCTTGTTGACTCTCGTGTGGAAAGTGTTTCTTTATTTAAAAATGTATCTTTTTTTATACTAAAATTCTTCTTACTTCTATACCTATTTCGATTCTTGAACCCTACTGCTTCATCGATAATTATTGCATATGATGCACAATTCCACTTGCAGCAGGTACCCGAACACTTAAGTATTCATTTTGTCTAATCAGCATATTGCTGAGACATGCATGTCGGCTACGGCCGGCGCGCGTACCCAGTGTATGAAAATCGAGTATGCTCTGCATGTTTTTTGTGTGGATTATTATTGTACATTATGATTCAATGATTTATGGCTTGTGCCGAAGTAGTATTCTTGAATTACTACGGTCAATGATTTATGGCTTGTGCCGGGTTCAAGTATCGAAATAGTATTCTTATATTATTACTTGGGTGGTCGCTGGTGCGATCGCCTCACACCACCCTTCTAGGGGAAAAAGAGAAATCTTATACCGTCAAGATTTCTTCTTTCACGCGCCGCTTTTACAATGATTGGATTTCTTAAATTAATTATAACAAAATCTTACAGTTTCTAGTTCTCGCTTTATTATACAATGATGCGATTTCTTATCTTATTAATATTTTCGTATTTCTATTAACAAATTATATAAACTAATTATACAGGAATACGTTTTCTATTACGCTTAATTAATTATTTCATAATTTATAGTATGCTTAGTTAATTATTTTATATGTATATCGCTATTTAATATTATAATATGCTTAACCAATTATTTGATTTAATATCCACTATTCAACTTTTATACTTACACGGGTATTTACAATTATAATATGCTTAACCAATTATTTGTTATTTATAATTACATAGGACATAAATTTATATTTATTTATATGAATTATAATCACTTCATTTTCTTTACATTATGTTTCATCCTTACACTATATTGAGTTTATAAGACGAAATGTAGCGTCTTTTTCTTTGAATATAAAAGCGGGTGTTGAACGGGGTCGGAACCGCAATGCTTGTAGAAGAAAGGGATAGAAAACAAGTAAATAAGACGGAAAAATATTTTTTATTCTATTATAGAGAGCAGCGGTAGTTGAAAACTTTTTACTAAGAGTATTTTTGTGACTCTTCGTTGGTTTGTTGTTTGTGATTTGTGGATTGTGGAATGTGGTTGAATCTTGATTCTTGAATGAGGTATGAAGATACAGACGAGAGGTAGAATGAAAATATTAAACTTATTCGATAGCTTATGTGTGAGTGTGTGTGTAGATTTTATTTTATAATTAAAATACGGGACGGGTTTCATTTTTCATATATTTATTTGGCAGATAGTGCTTACTTTTGGTGGATTTTTAAAAGGGAAGACGGTAGGAATCGTGTTATATGGACGCCACGCCACTGCTGTGGAGTCATGGGAAGATGTGCTCATATTTCACACGGTGCAAAAGCTTCCGTTTACCACTCGAGGGCAATGGGAATCCCACATTTCAACGTATGTCGACTATCCAACATACAGCGTTCTGGAAGACTTTATCCTAATGAGGTCAAGAACATTGGATATCATCGGACAATCTCCATCAGGTTTCAACCAACTTAAATCAAAAAAGGTCACGCCAGGCACAATTCGTACACATAACTCTACCATCCTGAAGTGTTCAATGTGTCAAGGGTCACATTCAATTCGAAACTGCTTCAAATTTAAGGGACTAAACACAAAAAAGAGGCAGGAGATTGTTAAGAAGAAAAAATTGTGCTTCAACTGTCTGTCGAGCGCTCATTTTACGCAAAATTGCACAAGCACCTTTACGTGTTCTACGTGCCACCAAAAGCATCATTCGCTACTGCACGTACATGAGCCAGTTAACGCAATGCGTGCTAATGATTCAACTTCATCAGGAATTGTTCACCCCGATCAATCAATCTCCTCGGAAGCATCACAGATCCCAACTTCCTCTAACGGAACTGCTTCAGTACACAACGCGTTTATAGCCGAAAATAAGCAAGTACATATTCTTCTGGCTACGGCCCTTATCAAGGTTCTTACAACTACGGGCAAACCGTGGTTTTTTTTTTTGTTTGGTCCGTATATTCCCGCTCCTACCACCGCTTTCATTTTAGAACCATCAGTATACCACTTTATGCCGTTGTGGCTGTTAGGTGGGTTATTACTAACCCATGCTTCTCTCTTGGGGATCTCCGTGGAGAATCGCTTGTTGAAGCATAGTGTTTTATGGATGCGGTCTGTGACCGCGCAGTTCATGTTGAGTTCTGGCAGTTCATCAAGAAGGGTCTTAAGTTCCGGATGATCGTTAAGACTTATCTCGTTTAACTGTATTTGACTTATTGCACTGCGGATCGCCACATTTTGAATGTATATGTGGAGAGGTGTAATACCTGTTATTGCCTCTATGGCAGCCGTTGGACAGGTTCGCATGGCTCCGGAGATACCAAGGCACGCAAGCCGTTGTACCTTTTTGAGCTTCTCTATTGCGACCTTTTGTGTGGATTCCCCAGGTTCTGCCATATGTGCGTCGACAGGCCCATAAAGCTCTGTTAGCTTTAGTGATTTTGTTGTTGATGTGAGAGTTCCAGTTTAGTCTTTTGTCCAGGATTACTCCAAAATATTTGACTTCGTCGGAATACTCAATGGTCAATGGTGCCATTTAGTGAAATCTGAGCTAAGCTGAGATTTTTTCTTTTTGTGAAAGGAACTATGATAGCTTTACTGGGGTTTATGGAGAGATTTTCCTTGACGCACCAGTCTATAGGTATCTTAAGGGCGTTTTGCATACGTGAAGTAATTACGTTTGATTCTTTGCCCCTAATAATGATGACCAAGTCATCGGCATACCCTATTATGTCGTAGCCTAAATTACTTAATTTTTGAAGTAGGTCATCTATGACCAAAGACCACAGGAAGGGTGATAAAACTCCTTCTTGTGGACAGCCTTTTATAGCTGAAACTGATACTGAAGTCTGTCCTGACGAAGCAGTGATTTTCCGACTTTCGAGCATCGCATTTATCCAGTCTATGGTGGGAAAGTCTACCTTTCGGTGAATTAAAGCATTTGATATTGAATCATAACCGGTGTTATCAAAAGCACCCTCTATGTCAAGAAAAGCGCATAGTGCAATTTCTTTGCAACGGTAGGCGTTGTTTATGTGATTTGTTAGTTTTAACAGGGCGCCTTCCGTTGATTTGCCTTTTTGATACGCATATTGACATTGGTGTAGAGGCATGCTAAAAGTTACGCATTCTCTGATATGAACGTCAATTATTCTTTCCATTGTTTTCAGGAAAAACGATGTCAAGCTTATGAGACGATAAGATTTAGGTAGTTCACTAGGTTTGTTACCTGGTTTGGGGATAAATACTACATTGACCTCCCGCCAAGTGCGTGGTATGTAGCCCCAGTTGAAACTGAACCTAAATAAGGCAATCATGTTAGGTAGGAAGAATTCCATACCCTTTGAATGAGGGCTGGAAAAATTCCGTCATTTCCTGGTGCCTTGAATGGTTTAAATGAGTTTATGGCCCATTTTACCTTATCTGGACTAAATAATTTACCAGATAAACTATTATTTCTGCTGAGGTTAGTTGGATATGAAACCTCAGTAGTGTGATCGACAATTAGGGAACCAGGGAAGTGAACTTGCAGCAAGGTTATGAGAGTTTCTTCCCGGTCGCTTGTGATTGTTACATCAGGTTTAATGAGCAATCCCATGCAGTTTGAAGGATCTGTTGAAAGTGCTCTGTGGAGCCGCGCCACTGCTGGGAGTTTTTCCATCTTTTCGCAGTTTGCGCGCCATGAGGCCCTTTTAGATCTGCGGAACTCTTGGTTGTATTTGGTTAACAGGGATCGATATTGATCCCATACGCCGGTGCGTTTCGATTTATTGAATTGTTTTCTCACCTTCTTGCGGATAGTTTCCAGATTTTCATTCCACCATGGTACGCTTCTTTTTACCACGGTGCGCTTTACCTTACAACTATTCCTAAAGGATGAGATAATGATGTCGTTAAGCTGACATTGTGCAGCGTCCGCATCACTCGGTGTTAGTGGTGAATCTGGTAGCAGATCAGTTCTGATTGCCAGATTTTCACTATAGGTTCTCCAGTTAGTTAATTTATTATTGTATTTGACCGGCGCGCACTCGGTGTTGCATCGCAGCCTGAACATAATATGCATATGATCAGACAGAGAAGCTTCATCAGACACGTGCCAGTCCTCTACAATGTTTTGTATAAAAGGAGACGAGAGAGTAAGGTCTAAAACTTCTTCTCGTATACTGTTCCTAGAAGTGGGCTTATCTCCCTTATCTAGAATAACTAGGTCTTTACTATATAGGTAATCTAAAAGTAACTCACCTCTTTTGTTTGTGTCTCGGCTGCCCCAAATCTGGTGATGTGCATTCGCGTCGCAGCCGATAACAAGTTGTACTTGCTGAGTTTGGCAGTACTGGACAAGTTCCTGTACTGGTGTAGGTGGTACCTCCTCTATGTCCCCAGCAAAATACGCCGATGCGCATACAAACTTGTGTATCACATGGCCATTGTGGCGTTCAATTAAAACGGGCACCAGGTCCCTAGTATTGAAACCTGGAATGAGAGAGAATTTTATATCTTTCGCAATGGAAAGAATTGCCCTAGGTCTGAAATTACCTTTGGCAAAAATTAGCTCTCTATTTCTGCTGTTAAGACCAAAGATCTTACCTGTAGTTGCCCATGGTTCCTGGATTAAACCAAGAGCGGCGTTCCTTTCGGCACATCTTTGGCTATAGTTGTCCGATGCACCCATAGCGAGGTGCAGGTTTGCCTGCAGCACAGTTAGAGACGTCATTTCTTCTTCACGTATTCGGGATTACGCACTCTATGAGGTTTGTTATCACCCCTGCGTCGTACGTAACCCTGTTGAGAGAGACCACTTTGTCTCCCCCTTGGACTTCTGGTGTTCTGTCCATCTTTTCCGCTTGTATGTGCCTGTTCGGCCGCCAGTTTTGGCCTAAAGCGGTTACGGTGCGCGTTTGTACTGTCCGTATTTTTGGCCTTTGCTTTAGCATCCAGCACCACAGTTGTTTTAGCAACTGAGTAACCCGTGGCAGCACTAATGCCAGCCACTAGTGGTGTGGTGCTACTGTTGGCGCTTGTGGATGGCTTTTCTGAAGCATCAGTGGCAGTACTAACACTAGCCCTTGGTGTTGTAGCCTTTTGTTGGTTGTCTCTTGACGCCTGATTCGTCGATTTGTCCGCGCTCTTGAGGATTATTTTGATCTGTCCAAATCTGAACGAGACCATCCCCTTTAGCTCAACAAGTCGCTTCATCGTGCTTTCGTTTACAGCAAGGACCATATGGGCGACATCTCTGTGGTCAGATCTTTGCAGAACTCTCCACGTTCTGGCGTTGAGTTCTTTATTCTGCCCATCTAGAATTGCCAGTATTCTTTCATTCGCTACTCCGGTACTATGTGGGAAGAAGGCTCTGACGATATGTGGTTTCGGGAAAAGTTCTCCCCACAAGCGTCACTTCCATCCCGCATTTCTCTTTGAGCTTCGCGAAGTTTGTGCTCATTGACTCTGCAATGGTAGCATCCGCACATACTAGCATTAGCCATCCGGCTTTGAAAGTTGTACCGCGGAAGGCTGGCGTGGTCACCTCATCACGTTGTTCGATGGTGATGTCCATAATCCTCTCCTGAATCTGAGCCATTTGCTCATTACTGAGAGGATTGCGATCCAGATCGACAGGTACTACACCCAGTCTTACAAAGCTCGCTATATCTCTATGTGAGACTTTGTCGGTGGCTGTATATCCTGTGCGAGCTCGTTTCGCTTCGGATTGGGGCGGCTTATTGTCCTCGGATCTTGTACGCTTCACCTCGGAGCCTAGGTCGACCTCTGTCGACAGAGCAAGTATTCTGGCCTGCTCTACGTTTTTTCCCTTTTTCAGCGCGCGCTTAAAACGGCGCTGTTCGGATGGTGTGAATTTGACGCGCTTAGACTCAGTCTGTGCAGTTATGCCAGAGGTCTCCGGCGCACCTGTATTCAAGGGATGCACTTCATCCGAGAGTATGCTAACATTGCATTGCGTACTGGACTCAGAGATATCGTCACTAAGAAGGGACGAGTTCTCTTCTAAGCTCATCATCTCCGAGTCCGTGGTTTGTGACCCTTCCCGATTGGCAGGTGTCACGTCATTTACGACAGGGTGTTCTAAAACATCCCCAGTTGGTAAAGCAGGGTGTTCTGAAACATCCCTAGTTGATGATGCAGTTGTAAAGGCATCATTCTCTATTTGTTTTTTTTTTTAAACGGATCTATTTTGATTCCCACGAGTGAACGGGAAGGAAGGTCGCCCGTGATCTACCCGTATAACCACAGGAAGGCTATCTTGAAATCGGAGGTCGCCTGGTATCCGAAGTTCGCTGCTATCGACTAAGAACCCCTTAGCGATTCATCTCTCGGCGCTAGCTGTTCCACCTTAGATTTGGGGATTTGTTGTCGGGGTTGTCTCCCCGGGCATTGCCGAAAAGTTGTAAGTAAGGAGGGGGGGGGGGGGGGGGGTAAACAAAAAGGGAGAGGGGCAGATGGGGTATGTAAGGGGTAGGGTAGGAGCGGACGTGAAGTCCTGGTCAGTTCTTGGTTGACGCTCATCGGACGGCCTGGCCCTTACTGTAAGGTTGTTCGTAGATTGTTGGACTCCTAAATCCCTCGCTTGGCTGTTCCGCCTATAGCTCGGACTCTATAGCACTTGTGCTCACAGAGTGGGATTTGGTGAAGAGAATGTTTATGATGAACAAAACAACCTTGTTGACTCTCGTGTGGAAAGTGTTTCTTTATTTAAAAATGTATCTTATTTATACTTAAATTCTTCTTACTTCTATACCTATTTCGATTCTTGAACCCTACTGCTTCATCGATAATTATTGCATATGATGCACAATTCCACTTGCAGCAGGTACCCGAACACTTAAGTATTCATTTTGTCTAATCAGCATATTGCTGAGACATGCATGTCGGCTACGGCCGGCGCGCGTACCCAGTGTATGAAAATCGAGTATGCTCTGCATGTTTTTTGTGTGGATTATTATTGTACATTATGATTCAATGGTTTATGGCTTGTGCCGAAGTAGTATTCTTGAATTACTACGGTCAATGATTTATGGCTTGTGCCGGGTTCAAGTATCGAAATAGTATTCTTATATTATTACTTGGGTGGTCGCTGGTGCGATCGCCTCACACCACCCTTCTAGGGGAAAAAGAGAAATCTTATACCGTCAAGATTTCTTCTTTCACGCGCCACTTTTACAATGATTGGATTTCTTAAATTAATTATAACAAAATCTTACAGTTTCTAGTTCTCGCTTTATTATACAATGATGCGATTTCTTATCTTATTAATATTTTCGTATTTCTATTAACAAATTATATGAACTAATTATACAGGAATAAGTTTTCTATTACGCTTAATTAATTATTTCATAATTTATAGTATGCTTAGTTAATTATTTTATATGTATATCGCTATTTAATATTATAATATGCTTAACCAATTATTTGATTTAATATCCACTATTCAACTTTTATACTTACACGGGTATTTACAATTATAATATGCTTAACCAATTATTTGTTATTTATAATTACATAGGACATAAATTTATATTTATTTATATGAATTATAATCACTTCATTTTCTTTACATTATGTTTCATCCTTACACTATATTGAATTTATGTTAAGTTTTTATATCCTATCTTATCCTAAACTCGAGTACTATTTTAAATTTTAAGTCGGCCTGTTTCTCCATACAACTTAAAAAAAAAAAATTTTATTAAAATTAATTTTTTTTTCTTTTTTATATTAATGCTATATACATGTAAAACGGTTTAAGTCTGTTCGTATGAACAATACATTTTTTGTTTTCCTGTTTTATTTCGCAGTTTACACCTTTCTGGGATATTACCTCGTAAGGACCGATGTAGATTGGATCGAGTTTTTTCCTGTTTTTGTTCCTAAGCAAAACTAAACTACCTACATTGAAATCCGCGCGTTTCGTTTTACAATCGGTGTCATACCTGTTTTTCCTAATGTTCTTTTTGGCTATTAGAGTATCCCGGGCATCTCTATGAGCAACTTGCAATTTATTCTTTAAATCTATTACTTAGTCTTCGTAATTGTATACTGGGTCTACCTTATTTGTTACATTGGATGGTAGATTGCACTGTCTACCGAACACTAGTTCGAAAGGAGTAAAACCTGTTTCTGAATGTACTGAGGTGTTATAACAGAACACATAATAAGGTAACCAGCTATTCCAATCTGTGTGGTTGTCGGCTACGTAATTCCTAAGGTAAGCTCCTAGAACTTTGTGTGAATTTTCTAGGGCTCCTATGCTTTCCTGATGGTACGCGGTAGATTGTAGTTGTTCTATCTTTAATAATTTGCAGATGTCTTGAAATACTCTATTTAGGAATTCGGTGCCTTGGTCCGATGCTATTGTACCAGGAACTCCGTATTTTAAAATGAAACATTCCACTAGTCCCTTAGCTACTGTTGTAGCCTCTTTATTTGGAAGTGGAATAGCTTCTATGAATTTCGTTAGTTCGTCTTGTAAGGTTAGGATGTACTTCGAGCCATTCTCGGCTTCGTCCAGAGGGCCTACTAAATCTAAGAAGATTTTATCGAAGGATGATTCTGCGGTAGTTGTAATTGTCATAGGTTGTTTTCTAGGCTGGATGTGTTTGTTTCTCTGGCATCTGGGACAGTGCTTAACGAATGTGGCCACATCGTTCTGCATGCCCGTCCAGAAATATTTATTTTTTAGATTGCGGAGCATGCGATTGATTCCAGCATGTCCGCTTGTGGGGAGCATATGATAGTCAGTTAGTAATAGTTTTCTGCTGCATGGGTCTGATACTTCCATTGTATTAGCAATTAGGTGCACCTCTAAGTTGCTATCTTTAAATAATTCTTGCAATTTTTTCTTTAATATATTTATTTTTATTGTATGGCGGCCGCCTGAGAGTTTTCCTAACTCTCCTTTGGTTATATAAACCTTTCTAATAGCTAAAGGTCCGCATATCCCTTGCACGTCCCTCAACAACATTTGGTCAAATGATGCTGATCGCGCTGTAGTGCTGGTCTCGGATCCTCTGTTGCTCATCGGTTCGCAAGTTTTCTGCACGTCCCTCGACAACATTTGGTCAAATGATGTCGATCGGGCGGTAGTGCTTATTTTTGACCGGTTTAAGATCAAACAATTCCTTGCTGGTACGTATCCTAGCACAAGGTTTGGACCTAATAATTTGTCATTACCCCTAAAATTTTCAAAATCTTCGTCTTCGAAACTATTCACTATCTTTAACTCGACTATTTTCAGTCCACCTTCGGGTGGTTTTAATAACTCCGTTATTTTATTCTTATTAGATTCTTCTTTGCTTATAATTTTTATATTCTGATCAGTTTTTTGTTTCCGACTTTGAGCTCTTGTAGTTGTGCAAATGTATAGTTCTTTGAAATCTTCGGAAGTCATTTTTATTCGGCTCAGAGCATCCGCGGTACTATTGTCTTTTCCTGGAGAATATTCCACATAGAAGTTATATTCTTCTAGTAGTAGCCTGAATTTAGTCAATCTACTTGAGGGTTCTTTTAACGAGGGGTCTGTGGTCGGTTTGAATTTTGAAGCGTCTGCCGAACAGGTATGGTCTATAATACTTTAAAGCCCAGACTATGGCAAGTAACTCTTTTTCGATTGTGCTGTAATTTTTCTCTGCACTATTAAGAGTTCTGCTACCATATGCCACTGGTCTGTCGTAGTAGTTCGACAGGACGGCGCCTAAAGCGAATCCTGAAGCATCTGTTCGAAGTACAAATTCCTTTTCAAAATTCGGGAATTGAAGAACTTTCGGGCTTATGAGAAAGTTTTTGAGTGCATTGAAAGATGTCATGCAGTCCTCATTAAAGCCAAATTCAACATTTTTCCGTAGTAATCTGTTTAGCGGAAGGGCTATCATGGCAAAATTTGGTATGAATTTGCGGTAGTAGTTGGCAAACGCCACGAACCTTCTGACTTCATCCGCGTCTCGTGGTACTGGACAATTTTTCATAACCTCAGATTTTGATGGATCAGGTATTATGCCCTTTTCCGGGATTATGTGCCCCAAATATAAGACCTCTTTCCTAAGAAAAGAACATTTTCCGGGATGAATCTTTAAATTAACTTCTCTGAGTCTTTGGAAAACTTCGATTAGGTTTTTATTGTGTTGCTCAAGTGTTCGGCCAAACACAATCAAATCGTCAAGATATACAAAACACCGGGAATAGGTTAGGCCTGACATAGCAACAGACATCATTCTCGAAAATGTGCTGGGTGACGTTTTCAAACCCATGGGCAGACGTTTCAGTTGGTAGTGCCCATTTTCAGTTGAGAATGCGGTGTAAGGTCTGCTGTCTTCCGCTAATTCCATTTAGTAATACCCTTGGCTGAGGTCTATGCAGGAGAAGTATGTTGCTCCTCCGACCATGTCAAATATGTCAGTTATGTTGGGCAGTGGAAACTTATCGTCCTCGATTACTTCGTTTACTTTTCGGTAATCGATCACCAGTCTGAATTTTTGTAGTCCCGTGATGGGATCTTTCTTTTTGGGTACAATCAAGATAGGTGAGTTCCATGCCGAAACGGATGGCTCGATAATATCATCTTCCAATATATTTTGTACTTCTGTTTGTATATCATTTTTTTGAGAATGCGGTAGCCTATAGGGTTTAGAATACTTAGCGGTAGCTCCGTCTTTGAGCGAGATGTGGGCCTGACCTATATGTGTGTATGTCAATTTGTCGTTTTTGAGATGGAAGATATCTTGGAATTTGGTACATATGAGCTCCAGTTCTGATCGTTCTTCTTTGTTCAATGTTTCAAAACTGATTTCAGCAAGTACTTGTTGTAGTCGGGTGGACGGTGATCTCTCAGGGATTTCGCTTTTTAGAACGTAGTATTCAGATAACGGGATGGATTGTGGTTCTATCCACTTCAATTTCACCTCGGATTCACGGATATTTAAGATTTTTACCGGCATTTTGCCTTGCCTGGCCTGTGATATGGAGCTTGCCATAAATACGCCTTCACACAATTATTGTGAAGAGAATACCCGCGCATCCGAATGTTTGCTGTCGACCCAGTATGTGGATTCGGACCTGGGCGAGAGTGAAATAGATACTACTTGGTCTTTGTTAACTATAGGTAATGAAATTTGTCTATTGTTTATTGTTAATTTTAAAGTGAAATGTTCTAAGTCTATTATTGCTGCGAAATCTTTAAGGAAATTAGCTCCAATGATACCGTCTACGGGTACTGGAAAGGAGTCGGGTACTATGTGAAACGTATAGGTTGTAGGGAATTCTCCTAACAAGAGTGTGTTAGTACATGTTCCTAGCGTTGTTATGTCACCCGAGATTCCCATTATTGTTGTTTTGTTATCTCTATTTATTGGGGTACCCTGATTTAGTACAACCTGCTTAATTGTGCAGATCGATGCACCTGTATCTATTAAAAAAATTATATCTTTCCTGCTATTGCCTTTCATATGCACATATAGGCCGTTTGCTATCCCCCCTGCACAAATCGCGATCGGTAGCTGTGGGGTTAGTGGTTCCCCCCGAATGGTCGGCTTGCCTTTCGGTGGGTAATTCGTTTCCCTGATTTACCATATAAGTTGCCTCTCTTCGGTTGCCCCGATTATGGCGTGGTATAAAACTAGTTCGACGGTTTTCTCCGTTATTACGGGTATCTCCACCGCTGTGGGCAACCGGTCGTGGCGTGTTTTGATTATTGGTATTGTTACCATTACCTCTGGGGCGGGTTGCGAAATTATTATTTCTATTTTGGTTGTTATTAAACCGGGGGTAATTATTTATCTGCTGTTGGTAAGCTCTTGGACCGTATGTCGGTCGGTTTTGATATCTTGGAATGGGTGGGAAATTGGTACGTTGGGAATATGCTTGGTTATTAGGGTAGTTTGCATAGTTTGTATTTTGAAAATTTCCCCCTATATTTCCCTGGTTACGGAACTGATTCGTGTGCGGTGACACTCGTTGGTTATGGTTCGCGTAGTGCACCGTTTCTGGGGCTGGATTGTTGTCTGTTTCTATCTCCAGCAGGTGGTCGATAGCGTCCTGAAATTTGGTATGGCGGGCGCTGTCGAGAATGATCTTGTATCTTTCATTGACCCCCTGCATGAGGAATGCTAACCCCCTGCGTTCGTTTGCTCTTGTTAATATATCGCGAGCTGACTCTCCCAGTCCCCTTGTTTCCAACTCGGTCATTTTGGTTACGAGACATTCAACTTCGGACACAAACTCCCGCATTGGCCGATTTCGTTGGCGTAGCTTGTCGAGTTTGTGCTGGAGACTTTCTATAGTGTCTCTAGCTCCACATTTGGCTATGAGATTGGTTTTTAGTTCACCAAACGTTGCTGGATTGGCAGACCCAAGTTCTGTTAATGCTCTGCCTTGGATCTTGCATTTCATTAAGAACTTTATGAGTGTGGGTTTGGCCGTGTCGCTGAGAGTGTCATAGTAAAACTCGACACTATTCAGGAAATCCCTTATGTTTTCGGTGCGGCTGGTGCTAACTTCGCAGTTTAGCACTGGCAGTTTTTGTGCCGTACTGAAGTCGAATTCACTCATTTTGTTAGTTTTAGGGTCTGACCAGAGTTTTTCGGTGTCGGAATTATCCTCTTCGTCCCCTTCTATGCTGTGGTTTACGATGTCTTCCGAATTAGTGCGATAATGCCTTGCCTCAGTGATTAGGCGCTTCAGGTATGCTCGCTCTAGTTCGGTTATCTTGTTTTGGTTTATGTGGGTAACTTGAGCGGAGAAATTCACCCAGAGCTGCCTTATTTCTTGGAGTTTTACCTCGGCCCCTTTTGGCTTCCGTTTGCGCTTAGGAGATTTGGCGAGGCTGGTGTAGCACGTTTTAAGGTGGCCTAATGCTATCTCTAGCTCAGAAAAACTCATCAGGGAGTTCTGAACAAGAAAGAAATCCTATCAATTCGAAGGAACGCTGGGTAGGAAAAGGATGGGACAGTATGTTCTAACTTAAAAGTTTATGCTTTGGTGAAATTTCGTAACAATACTAAGCTTCCTGATTCAAAATTAGCATTCCTAGTTCGACCACAAGTTCGTCTATAAGTGTATTTAATTCGTCATAAGATTAGACTGAAACCCTTCCACTTAAGATATTGTTCCTAATTACTTGTTTCTTTACTGCTTTGTTGAATTTATTTTTCAGCAGTTTAGCGGCATATTGCAGTGCAACTATTATTCCTATTACTGTTAAAATTAAAATAAAATCAAAACTATACTCAGTACTAATTTTTGAGTTGTTTTGTTGAGGACCGTTATTATTGATAACGACCTCGTCCATTTTAGATTGTGTTTTACCCATCTTTAACTAACTTTAGAGTATATCTTTGCCTTTAAAGTTTCTTTTATTTACTTGACTTAATACAATTACTTATCTACCTTATTTCGTCTACCTAACTTATCCTATTTTCGGTGCCCATTACCAGTGCTTTTTTCTTTCTGTCGTCTTCTTATCGTTGTCTCGGCGCGTTGTGTTCTTCTCAGCTCTCGGAGTTCTTTCAGAAAACCGTTTCGAACGGCAGCGGTTTGACCTGGTAGTTTGGCCAATCGTTTTAGCTCTGTCCGTTGGTTCCTTTGTCGCTGTTGGATACCTCCCCGTGTTTTTGGCTTGGCGGTATACCTGGGCGGCTGTGGCTCCTTCTTCTGCCTCTGCTTGTATTCGTCTATCGTCAGAGGTTTGGGTCCGGCAGTCTTTGGTGTAGGCTGGTAGACGGGAGCGTGTACTAAGGTGACTCCTTCAGGGACATACTCGTCCTCGACCTCTTTGTGGATGATGGTCTCGTCGTTGAAGATGTACGTGCACTCTAGACGTTGGAAGAGCACATCCAATTCCTCACGGCAGTATGGCATTAGCCACGGATTTTTCCCTCAATGTAACGGAAACCAAAATAATTCTTCTACTTGTAATTATTGGCTTGATGTTTACTGGGTTCTGCATCAATCTGGCAGGATCGCCATGTAAGGTTGTTCGTAGATTGTTGGACTCCTAAATCCCTCGCTTGGCTGTTCCGCCTATAGCTCGGACTCTATAGCACTTGTGCTCACAGAGTGGGATTTGGTGAAGAGAATGTTTATGATGAACAAAACAACCTTGTTGACTCTCGTGTGGAAAGTGTTTCTTTATTTAAAAATGTATCTTATTTATACTAAAATTCTTCTTACTTCTATACCTATTTCGATTCTTGAACCC
Source organism: Portevinia maculata (assembly GCA_949715645.1). Lineage (NCBI taxonomy): Eukaryota > Metazoa > Arthropoda > Insecta > Diptera > Syrphidae > Portevinia > Portevinia maculata. The sequence goes on along the minus strand of OX454526.1, from coordinate 165,478,812 downwards.
TACTGCTTCATCGATAATTATTGCATATGATGCACAATTCCACTTGCAGCAGGTACCCGAACACTTAAGTATTCATTTTGTCTAATCAGCATATTGCTGAGACATGCATGTCGGCTACGGCCGGCGCGCGTACCCAGTGTATGAAATTCGAGTATGCTCTGCATGTTTTTTGTGTGGATTATTATTGTACATTATGATTCAATGGTTTATGGCTTGTGCCGAAGTAGTATTCTTGAATTACTACGGTCAATGATTTATGGCTTGTGCCGGGTTCAAGTATCGAAATAGTATTCTTATATTATTACTTGGGTGGTCGCTGGTGCGATCCCCTCACATTACAAGCCCGATGACTCTTTACGTCGTAAGCCTCCGCACCGGCACCATCGAATTTGTTTGCGGTGATGGTGCGCACGTCAAGGTGACTGACCCCGCTAAGGGGCAAACCGTTGCTACTGCGAGCGCTATTGGATCCTGGATCTGAGGCGTCATTCATTACTGAATCGGCGGCTCAGTTGCTAAATTTAAAAAGGGAAAAGAGCTGCGTCAATATCTTAAGCGTGGGGGAAGCCAAAACAAGCACCTCAAAACACAAAGTATCTCTCACGATAGGTTCGAATGTGAACGAGAACTTTAGCTTACAGCTGAATGCTTCGGTACTGCCCAAACTCACAGCTTGGCTGCCTACGGACTCTATTCCACGTACTAATTGGAGTCATCTCCACAACATTGAACCTGCCGATCCTACTTTCAACAAGTCAGGCAAAATCGATATTCTACTTGGTAGCGATGTTTATCCGTCCATTCTCCTTGAAGGCATAATAAAGGGAGAACCAGGGACTCATATGGCGCAAAGGACAGAATTGGGATGGGTACTGTCTGGAGGCACATCAGCCATCGAAGGGTCAAATAAAACTATAACAGCTCTTCACATAAAGACTGAGGGTCAAACATTGGACCGATTGCTGCTCAAGTTTTGGGAGCTTGAAGAAGCACCAAAGAGAAATCTACTGTCGCCAGAGGAAGCGATATGCGAAACGCACTTCTGCAGAACGCATCAGCGTCAAATGGACGGCAAGTATGCAGTTCAACTTCCATTTAAAGAAAGAACACGCCCCTTGATAGGTCGTTCGGAAAGATCAGCGCTAGTTAGATTTTTGCAACTGAAAGGGAAATTTCAAATACACCCAGTGTTCTATGAGGAGTACAAAAGGGTTATCAACGAGTACCAGGAGCTTGGGCACATGTCGGAGATCGATCCCATAGAACTATCTAGACCTCACTATGTCGTTCCTCACCACGCAGTGATGAAGGAAACTAGTTCAACCACAAAGCTGCGAATCGTTTTTGACGCGTCCTGCAAATCATTGGATGGCACGTCACTTAATGATCATCTTTTGATAGGTCCAAGATTGCAGGATGACATTTTTGACCACATTGCACGATTCAGGTTACACAAGATCGCATTTGTAGCTGACATCAATAAAATGTACAGGCAAATTTGGGTTCCGCCTGCAGACTCATTATACCAACTCATTTTGTGGAGAGAACGAAATGGGGAAGAAATAAAAACATACCGTCTTAACACAGTCACATTTGGCACCGCCTCCGCACCATATTTATCGATACGCACGCTGCACTAACTAGCGACCGATGAGCGAGAAGGTTACCCCATTGCATCGAAAATCGCTTTCAGGAACTTTTACGTGGACGATGTGCTTCATGGGGCGGACTCTGAAGCAGAAGCCATAGAGATGCAGCTGCAACTCAGGAAGATGTTGAATCGCGGAGGTTTTCCACTACGAAAATGGGCGAGCAACTCTGAAGTGTTCTGGCGTCCATTCCAGAAGAGGATAGAGAGGTACAGTTACCACTCTCATTCGACGAGGGAAACGCGATTAAAACGCTAGGGATCCAGTGGCATCCGGCAAGGGACATTTTAACCTTCAAAATATCACTTCAGGACTCGAAGAAGACTACAAAACGAAACATCCGATCAGACATTGCGCGGCTGTACGATCCAATGGGTTGGATTTAGCCCTGCGTCATTTTGGGCAAGATCATAATGCAAAAGATTTGGAAGGAGAACCAAACATGGGATTCTGAACTCCCATCAACAATCGTTTCCGCGTGGCACAGCCTAAAAACCGAGCTTAACGCAATCAACACTATTGAGATTCCTCGCTGGATAAATTTCACCACAGAGTCACAAGTCGAAATCCACGGGTTCTGCGATGCGTCAGAAAATGCGTTTTCGGCAGCAGCGTATCTTAGAGTTACCACCGGAAACACAACAGTAACAAATTTGATTGTGTCGAAAACCAGAGTTGCGCCGCTCAAAGTTCAATCGTTGGCAAGGTTGGAACTTTGTGGGGCCCAACTCCTAGCACACTTATTGGTGCAAACCGTGAAGACACTGGGGCTACAATCGGTAAGAATATTTGCTTGGTGCGACTCTCAAATCGCTCTAGCGTGGATAAAAACGGCACCATACATCCGAACAACATTTGTTGCCAACAGAGTTGCAGATCAGGAGCTTACAGATCCTAGGTGCTGGAACTACGTCCCGTCTAAGGACAACCCGGCAGACATCGCGTCCAGAGGACTCTTTCCAAAAGATCTTCTGAAAGAGCATCAATGGTGGCATGGGCCTGAATTTCTGCAGGCGTTCGATGAGCGGCTCTATCCGCAATACGAACTCGCAACAACCGACCTTGAAACAAAACCATCAGATATTTCAAGGACCAAAAATGATTTGCTCGCATCTGGGTACCCCATAAAAAACATTTTTCAGCTCTGCGTTCATTTCACAGCCTTCGAAAATAACACCCTCTTTACTAGTTTTTCCTCTTTAAAGCGTTTGGTCAAAGCTACAGCTTATTGGCTTCGTTTTTTCAACAACTTGCGATTAAAGGCAAAAGGGGTGACAGCTCGTGTATCCGGAGCACTGTCAGACGACGAAATCTGCTCATCTCAAAGACGATTGATCACCATCACACAGAAAGAGAACTGGTCTCAAAAGGGAGCAAATTAGCAATACTTTCACCAATTATCGATGATAAAGGAGTCCAGCGAGTCGGGGGTCGATTGGAAAACGCAAATTTGCCCTATTCACCGCGGCATCCAATCATACTGCCATCACAAGGTGTCTTTACGTCACTCATAGTTCACGAAGCGCACAAGAAGACGCTGCATGGTGGACAGCAATTGATGATAGCAACACTTCGATCGGAATATTAGATTCTACAACTCAAATCGAACGTCAAAAAATGCATCCATAATTGTTTAAAATGCTACAGGTACAAGGCAAAGGAGATGCAGCAACAAATGGGTAATTTGCCAGCGCTACGAGTCAATCAGGCGAGACCGTTTCAAACATTGGGGGTGGACTATGCAGGCCCTGTTCAAATACAAGCCTGGAAGGGCCGATGCAGCAAAATCACGAAGGCATACATAGCAATCTTCGTCTGCTTCTGTACAAAGGCGATACACCTGGAGCTTGTCAGTGATTATACGACTTCCGCATTTTTAGCGGCTTTCAAACGCTTCACCGCGCGCCGTGGAATCTGTACAGACATCTACAGCGACTGTGGAACCAACTTTAAGGGGGCTGCAAATATTCTGGAATCAGAAAAATCACATATATCTAGGCATTGGACAGACGATATGGCGAAACAGATGCAATCTAATAGCACAACCTGGCACTTTAATCCATCTGCTGCTCCGCATTTCGGCGGACTTTGGGAAGCAGGCGTCAAATCCAAGAAATACCATCTGAAGCTGATAATCGGGCACCACACACTTACCTTTGAGGAGTATGCAACGGTCTTGACGCAAGTTGAAGCCTGCCTAAACTCACGTCCACTTTGTCAGGTAACCGAAGATCCAGAGGATCTATCGATTTTGACTCCAGGACATTTCCTGATTGGGGCACCGCTAAATATCGCACCCGAAAGGAACCTAACTAAAGTCAAAACAAACCACCTGGATAGATGGCAGCTTATGCAAAAAATTCAGCAAGATATCTGGAAAAAATGGAAATCAGAATACTTGGTGCGACTGCAACACCGTCCAAAATGGCTTACACCAAGTGCTGACCTCAAGATAGGAGATCTAGTACTTTTACCTGATGAGCAGACACCTCCGACTCTGTGGCGACTTGGCAGAGTTACAGCGACGCATCCTGGAACAGACGGAAAGGTTCGTGTGGTCACAATCAAGACCGCAACCACATCGTTAAAGCGTCCAATAGCTAAGCCTTATCGTGTACCAATGCTCAGCGAATAATACGTCATCTGCGCATTCACACACCAACACACACACACTAATAAAAATATCTCATTTCACCACTAAACTAACTAACTAACTTACAATGAATTTAATAAATCTAATCTAATTAAGTAATATCTACAACTTATTATTGCCACACACTATTCACGAAACCTATCACTTTTCTCGTTTTCATGTACTCACCCGCACACTTTGAGAAACTCATGGATATACCAGCTGGAATCATCTCGCAACATATATCTTTAATCGAAGCGCAGACTCAACCAGGGAAAACATGATAGCAGACAACCTCCGACCTATTACGTTTCTAGTTCCGGTGGCCCGGCAGGATGTTGCAACGCAACATGAAACAAAATTCATGAAGCTATTATCAATCACCGATGAGAAATAAATTTGCAATCGCACAAAAAGCCGACGGCAAAACACATTTTTTATCATAGTCCAAGTCATTGCCAAAATTGGGAGATCAGAAATAACAGATCATCACCCAACGCACTTGAGGAAATTGTATTATGGAGGAGTTCTCGTGTTATGGACTCACAGAGAAAAATTTAAAGACCAAAGTCGTTAGGTTTTTTACATAAAATTGAACCGTTTATTTTGGAGTTTTACTTAAGACTAATCTATATTACAAAAATTATCCCGAAGCAAGGGATGAAAAATTACCAACCCTATGGTACTCGTATATACATACACATGGGTGTTAGACGTAAATAGATATCACAAAGAAATGCGATATCTTTCAGATGGAGGAAGTGGCATGCATAAACATTCAGCGACGTTTTCTCTAGAATTTAACCATTAGCTGTTACAAATATTCTTGCGAGATCGTTTGGTCTCCACTTGAGAAAATAAACACTTTATGAACAACACTTGAAGAGTATTGGATTACAATAATGCAAGTCCCAAACTGATGCAATGTGGGAACAAAAGAATTTAATATTTGAAGTGGACAGACAGGAAATACTGGACATGGTTATGCATAACACCTCCCTTTTTAAAATGAAAATTATATTTTTTTTTTAAATTAATTTTCTTCGACTACTACTCGTAAATCACTCATTCTGAGTACATTTGAATTCGGCCTTCTTATTACAGTTTTACTTTTATTATTATCATTATATTGTACCATCGTTTCCCTTTCAACTACAGGCTGTTTATAATTTTTCTTAAAGCAGTTACGGGGAATGGTGATGCCATTCCTTTTAGCAAGTTTAGAAGAGCAATAAATTATGCATACTAAAATTAACATTCCACTTATACCAAACAAAGTGCCTTGAACATGGGGTGGTATTTCTTTAAATTTTCTAGACAGATAACTTTCTTGATTTCTAATTTCGATGGTTAAATCTTGTAATTCAGCTAAACTTTTAAGTTGTATCTTAGGCAAATTTACATCTTGTATAATTAAATCATTCAATTTTACATTATAACAGCAGTCTACTGGTGCTGGACGATATATATCTTTGTTTTCAATAGTTAGTTCTTGCACAAGAGTTTCAATTCTATTTTCCAAGGTTTCGAAGGTACAGTTTGGTTTCAAATTTAAAATTCCAATGTTATTAATTATTCCTTCTTCGCTGTTTGGGTTTTCCGAACAGTTACATTTATATTTCGTTTCATCGCTTAAGGCGAATAAATATTTGCTTTCGGAAATCTTATGAAAAATGTCCACATGGTTTATTATTTGTTTGAGTTTACAATCGCCGTTTATTCTGTTCATGAAAATCGTTAGCTCACAATCTTTATTCAAAACATTATTCTTAAATTCCAGTTGTTTACATATAAAATACTTATCTAATTTTTTACATTCTTCAAAGAGGTTGTTACTCAGAAGATATTCTTCTTTGTTTTCCTTGATTACAAAGTGTTTGAATTTTTGTTCAATAACGTATAAATTTCCTTTTGTTTTATAGTATGGCACATTAATTATTTCAAAAACTTCCGATTTTGACCTTTCAAGCAAAGGAACCGTTATAACTACTATTAATCTTTCTGATTTTACGTAAGAAGTTAATTCTACTTCTTTATCGGTTATCTGATCTATAATTAATTCGGTATGATTGATTAAGAAGTATATTTTGATTTTGAACTCAATAAAATAATCCTTTAGAACAAATAGTCTCCCATCTTTATTAACTTTGTTTGAAAATTAATTCATAGTATGTTCCTTTTAGAACCAAATTTTGTTTATTTAAGCCATCTAAAATTTTAATTTCTTCCTGTTGACTTTTATGTACATATTCGCTATTTTCTTTAGTAATTCTGATTGCTTCTTCATATTGGTCGGCATCTTCACTATTAAAAAGTTCCGAACTTTTAATCCTGATCCAACAACATTTAATAGACCTCTTTTGTATCTTTTATCGACTCCTAATAAATGATAAATAACTCTTAAGTCTTTCTTTAATGCGATTACTTGTATTTTTGTTTTCTTAACGAATTCCACACATTCAGGAATTTCCATTAAGCATTCATCATTTACGTGTGCTATGAAATTAGTAATTATGTGTATTTGGTCTGCTATTTGACTAAGGTCGATATCATTGACTATTGAGACCTTTCCTATTTGTTGCCTTAGTTCTCCGACGTTTCTGTAGTATATTCCGTTTGATGGAAAATTCTCCCATATTCTTCCCAAAACGCCGTTCAAAGCCAATAAAAATCTGTAAAATAAAACTTGTCAGTTCTTGTAGTGTTTTATTTTGCCTTTATTATACTTCATTGACTTATTGTTTCGTCTAATTATAACAGAGTTTTCTAAAACTTTTATGATTTTATATGGACCTACATACTTTTCGCTTGACTTATCTCTCCTATCATTTTCAACAAGAATTAAGTCATTTTTCTTGAATTCTTTTACGTTAGAATTTATTCTTTTGTCGTATCTTTCTTTTGCTTTTGTTTTCTTACCTAACATAATCCTCTTAGCTTCTGTTTCCATCCGTACTAATTTAAGCTGTAGTTCTTAAGTGTAATCCGTTGTAGTTTTTAAACTCAAATTACTAAATTCACTTGGTATGTTAGCCTTTCTTCCGAATATCATTTCGCACGGAGAAAATCCTGTGCTATTATGAATGGCGGTATTATGACAAAATGCGGCGTATCTAAATAATTTTGCATATTCTGGTTTTGCTTTTCCTTTATTAACTAACCTCAAATATTCACCTAGTCTAGCATGAGATCTTTCCGCGGATCCATTCGATTGCGGGTATGCATTACTAGTACGTAAATGCTTTATACCAAACATCTTACATAGTTCTTTCATTAGTTCGTTAACGAATTCACCACCATTGTCTGTGAGAATATATTCTGGTATTCCAAAATTCAAGATCCATTCGTCTGTAAAAGCTCTAGCTACAGTCTCACTTTTCTTGTATTTAATAGGAATATACTTAATAAACTTACTTAAATCGTCTTGGATGGTTAAAGAAAAAATAGTTGTATTGTTTTCATTGTATGGACCAGTTAAATGCATTGCTACCTTTTCAAAACTGTGGTCCGCTGAAGTTTTTATTTTCATTGGATTCCTACATTGATGCCTATTTATTTTTTGTCTCGGACATTGGTTACACCTTTGAATATATTCTATGACGTTTCTATTTAAATCTGCCCAGTAAAATCTTTCTTTGATTCTACTGATTGTTGCTTTTTGTCCGCCATGACCTCCAATCAGGCCGTCATGGTATTCTTTTATTATATTTTGCTGTTCTTCTTTATTGCTTATAATTTGAATGTTCTCTAAAGAATCTTCGTTCATGTTTTTTCCATTAACAACTTCTTCAGCTTCCTGACTATTGTTATGACTGTTGTCACTAACTTCGTTGTCATCTTCTTCAGGATGATTGGATATTTTCCTTTCACGTTATGTGTTTTATTCAATTTTTCCAAAACAATTCTACTAGTGCATGGTTTTTCCAACCCGCATTCGTCTTCGTAGATTTGTCTCAAAACAATTTCATCCTCTTCTAGTTCTTCATCCGTTGTAAAGTCTTTTCCAAAAACTTCTTTTGCTGTTTCTCTTTGTTCTTTACTTAATTTAGCTTTAATACCATTATTACGAGCTTTTGGTTCTTCGTTCTCAAATACTGGGAAAACCATATTCCTACTTAGTTCATCAGCAACTACATTATCTACACCTTTTTTATATGTAATTTTATAGTCGTATTCTTCTAATTTAAGTCTCCATCTAATCAGTCTTGATCCTGGGTCTTTAACATTAAACAACCAAGTTAACGGTCGATGGTCAGTTTTTATAATGAACTTTTGTCCATAAAGGTAAGGTCTAAATTGCTGTATTGCCCATACGATGGCAAGGCAGTCCTTCTCTGTAGTACTGTAATTAACCTCAGCTTTATTTAAAGTTCTACTTATAAAATGAATAGGTAAATCTCTTCCCGAATATTCTTGCGACAAGACAGCACCAAGTCCCAAATTACTAGCATCAGTTGTGATAATAAACTGTTTTTCGAATTTAGGATATTGTAACAAGGTAAATTCTGTAAGTAACCTTTTAAGTTCGCTAAAACTTTTGTTGACGCCCCAACATGGGTCATCGCCCTTCAGGCCAACGTTCTACATTTATTTTCAATTTCATTGTTCGTTTCTTCAAATTGCAGTCGCCACAGTTTACCCACCCTCTGTGAGTAAGTTGTGCCGACGCTGCACATTCCAATCTCTTTGTACAATCACTGCCAATCATCCACCAGCGACACTTAATCCCCGCGGTGCTAATTTGTTTTGCCTAACATAACACGCGCTTATCGTCTGTCATTGATACCCATCCGTGGGACGGTATCATTGACAACGATGACCTCGTTTAATTCAATGAAATAGCCCGGCCGATCGCTGGCGGCGCATAATTCTCAGAATGATACCGTGGCGCATAATTGTCATCATATCTTTTTTCTGTGTGGCTGGCTTCGTGGTGCACATTGTGTGCAAACTACACACCGCATATCGTTTGCTCAGCACTTTTCTTGTGTGGGATTGGCTGGACTAACTGGGCGATGGACTTGGTAGCAGTGATCGCCACATTGTGGTTTACAGTATTCTTTCAACCCGACCGAGCGGTGATCTTTTCACGACAACTTACTTATTCTACTTATCTTTTTACCCAAACGAGCGGTGGTCACTTCACGACATAATATTATAATTGTAGTTAGAAATATTTGAATGCATAATGAATTATACGACTTAAGAGAAATAACCTACGTGTAAATAAAATAATAAAATTACTTGTAACCAGTGAGGTGTCTCATTTTTCTCCTTGGAAACTAGTGCCGTGCCTCAATTTCTACTTCACCCCAGTGACTCTGTTTCGGAGTATAAGTTCCCGAACATTTGGTGCCTCCTGTGAGTGAAACGTTGGCCGGTCCTGTGGCCAACGTACTTGTTTTTATTCTGGTTCGGGGATGGCAAAACAGACTCGGACCGGAGAATAGCCTTATAATCCTTATACCCAAAAGCGAATGGCTCTGTAGGGCGTCTGAGTTACCTTTTGAAACCTACAGTTTTTCCAGCGTGTTGCTATATAAGAAAACTAGAGGTTGGCTTTGTCACTCCCAGAATAGAAGTGAAATCTTCATATTTTATTATGGTCTTATATACAGTATTTTTACATTGGAGAATCTTCGAAATTCCTATGATATTTTATTTCAGCACACACATCACTCAACAATCCTATTCCTCTAAACTGTTCTGCTTACGTTGCATAATCTACCGTAGCACACAATAGCCAATAGATGCATTTCGCCCACATGCACTGAAGGTGTGAGTATTTTTTATATATATATTATTTCATGTCGTCTGGCTCTTGCTCTGAGTGGGCAGACGGAAATAAGATACGAGTATATATTTCGTTTGCATGCACTGAAGGTGCAGTACGAGTACTCTTGTGTGTATTTCTTTATGGCGTCTGGCGCTTGCATTGAGTGTGTCAACGTAAACATGAGATACAAAAATGAATGAATGAATTGTGAGGTATTGGAATTTGAGTGTGGGATGACGTAGGTAACTATAGAAGTGATTAGTTAAATAATCGCTGGTGCGAGCCCTTCACACCACCCTTCCTGGGGCAAAAGGGAGAAATTATGACATGTTATGATTTCTTCTTTTTACGCGATATTTGTACAATAAGGGCTCTTAGGTTTTTTCGGTTTTTAGATACTTTACAAATATTTTGCAGTTTATGTTTTATATAATAGATGTGTTGGATTAATTTAGTTTGTTACATTTTAGTTGAGAATTAAATATATTTTCAATTTATAGATAACATTTTCTTATCAATATATACGTTAATGTACCTTTAGGTACTTTAATTAATAAATTAATAATTATTTTGGTTCTCATATTCTTATTATGTACTAGATACGAGTATGTTAATTTAAATTACTTTAGGTAGGTATTTTTTTTTTTTTTTTTTTTTTAAAGATTTATACATCTTATTTTATGTTCTTATCACTATATATTATTTAATGTACATTACTTTAGCTAGATACATTTTAATTGAACCCGAAGTACATTTGGTTCTTATGAGGTAGGTATTTACTTTATTTTATAGTTATTGACATCATAAATCTTAGGTCTATGCATGCATAAGTTAGTGTTGATATATATTTTATTTTACAAGTTTTAGTTTACAAATTTCTATCTTATAAGTTTCTATTTATACATGATATACATAATGTCAGTTAAACATATTTATGATATAGAAAGGTCGTTATAAAAAGTTGGTCAGTTAGATCAGAGTTAAATATACATAGAACGGTTTTAATCTATTTTTATGAACCGTTACTTTTTTATTTTCATAGCGTATATCGCAGTTCACACCATTTTGAGACAATACTTCATAAGGACCTACATAGATTGGATCAAGTTTCTTTCTACTTTCGTTTCTAAGTAAAACTAAACTGCCTGTTGCGAAATTCGAGCTTTTTGTTCGCTCCTCTAAATCAAATCTATTTTTCCTTGCCTTCTTTTTGCTTATCAGAGTGTCTCGGGCATCTCTATGAGCGATTTGTAATTTACGTTTTAAATCAATCACATAATCGTCATAGTTGTAAACCGGTGTTACTTGTTTAACTAAATTTGATGGTAGATTACACTGTTTTCCGAATATTAGTTCGAAAGGTGTATACCCGGTTTCGGAGTGTACTGATGTATTATAACAGAAAACGTAGTATGGTAGCCATGTGCTCCAGTCGGTATGTTTTTCTGACACGTAACTTCTCAGATATGCTCCTAAAACTTTATGCGAGTTCTCTAAAGCTCCTATGCTCTCATGGTGATAAGCGGTGGATTGCAACTGTTCTATTTTTAACAATGTACATATTTTCTGAAAAACTTGATTTAAGAATTCGGTTCCCTGATCGGAAGCTATCGTATGTGGTACTCCGTTTCTTAAAATGAAACCTTCTACCAGAGCTTTTGCTACTGTTTTTGCTTCTTTGTTTAAAATGGGTATTGCTTCGGTGAACTTGGTTAACTCGTCCTGAATAGTTAAAATGTATTTGAATCCCTCTTCTGATTCGTCTAGAGGTCCTACTAGATCTATAAAAAGTTTGTCAAAACCTGATTCGGCTGTCGATGTTATAGTCATCGGTTGTTTCTTTGGCTGGATATATTTATTTCGTTGACAAATTGGGCAATGCTTTACGAATGTCGTCACATCGTTTTGCATACCTGTCCAAAAGTATTTTTTCTTTATATTTTGTATCATGCGGTTTATTCCTGCATGTCCGCTGGTTGGTAGTACGTGATAATCATTTAGTATTAATTTCTTCTTGTAAGGATCGGTTATTTCAATATTGTTATTTATCATGTGCACTTTAATTTTGCTTTCTTTAAACATTTCTCCTAGTTTTTTTTTTAAATCATTAATGTTGCATTGTTGGCGGCCGCCTGCAAGCTTCTTTAATTCGTTTTTCGTAATAAATATTTTTTTAATTGATGGTCCGCAAAGTTTTTGCACATCCCTCGACAATGTTTTGACAAACAATGTCGATCGGGTGGTAGTGTTGTCTTTGGGCCTGTTTAGGAGTAAACAATTTCCTTTCGGAATATATGCCAAAACTTTGTTTGGTCCGATTATTACGTCGCCGATATCCTTGAAATTTACTAAATCCTCATCATTGTTAACAATCTTCAGCTCTACTATTTTAAATCCGTTTTCTGGTATTTTTAACAGTTCGGTTATAAGTTGTTCGTCGGTGGGTTTTGTTTTTTCTAGATTACTTTGTTTTTGTTCACCATTTGAGCTTTCCTTTTTCGATTGAGCTCTTGTTACTACACAGATACACAATTTCTTCAAGTCTTCTGAGTCTATCTTTATTCGACTCAGTGCGTCAGCTGTGCAATTATTCTTACCCGGAGAATATTCTACGTAAAAATTGTATTCTTCTAATAATAGCCTGAATTTCGTCAGTCTACTACTAGGCTCTTTTAGTGAGAACAGGTACACTAGGGATCGGTGGTCAGTTAGGATTTTAAATTTCCTTCCGAATAGGTAGGGACGATAGTGTTTAACTGCCCATACTATAGCAAGTAATTCTTTCTCAATTGTACTATAATTTTTCTCTGCTTTATTGAGAGTTTTACTTGCGTAGGCAATCGGTCTATCGTCGGAATTAGATAAAATTGCTCCTAAAGCGAAACCCGACGCATCCGTTCGTAGAATGAATTCTTCATTAAAGTTTGGGAACTGTAGCATCTTAGGACTGGTAAGGATTTCTTTAAGTAGCTCGAAAGCTTTTTCGCAGTCTTTATTGAAATGAAATTGGACATCTTTTTTCAGTAATCGATTTAGTGGGATGGAAATGGTGGCGAAGTTGGGGATAAATTTTCGGTAATAGTTGGCGAATGCAACGAATCTTCTTACTTCATCGGCGTTGGTGGGTGTTGGGTAATTTTTCATAGCTGAAGATTTAGTCGGGTCGGGTAGGATACCGTTGTCAGATATCACATGTCCTAGGTATAATACTTCTTTTCGTAAGAAAGATAATTTCCAGGGTGTATTTTCAAATTCACTTCCCTCAGGCGTTCAAACACTTTGATCAAGTTTCTGTTGTGGTCTATTAAACTTCTACCAAAGACTATCAGATCATCGAGATAGACAAAACATCGTGAGTATGTCAGTCCTGACATCGCTATGGACATCATTCTCGAAAATTAACTGGGTGAGATCTTCAAACCCATTGGTAGTCGCTTTAACTTGTAGTGACCATCTTCGGTGGAGAACGCTGTGATAGGTCTGCTATTGCTATCCAACTCCATTTGGTAGTATCCTTGACTTAGATCTATACATGAGAAGTAAGTTGATCCACCTACCATGTCATATATGTCTGTTATGTTGGGTAGGGGAAATTTATCATCCTCAATTCGCTCGTTCACGTGGCGATAGTCAATCACCATACGGAATTGTTCTAGACCGGTAACGGGGTCCTTTTTCTTTGGTACTATTAGTATTGGAGAGTTCCAAGGGGAAACAGATGGTTCTATGACATCATTTGTAAGCATATTCTGTATTTCCTCCTTTATATACTGTTTTTGTGTATGCGGGAGACGATATGGTTTCGAATATTTTGGAGACGCATTTGTTTTAAGCGAGATATCTGCTTTGCCGATATGGGTATATGTGAGCTTGTCACCATCCACGTGAAAGATGTCTTGATATTTTGTACATATTGCTTCGATTTCCGCCTTTTCCTCGTTGTTCAAGATATCAAAATTTATTTCGCTCATAATTTTTTCCACTCGCTCGTTTATGGAGTCATCTGTCTGGTGGTAACGTAGGATATAGTGTTCGGAAGCTGGTGAGGATAGTGGTTCAGCCCATCTGAGAGTTACTGCTGTTTCTCGAGCGTTCAGAATTCTTATCGGTATTTTCCCGTTTATGGCAGTGGATAATGATCCTGCCATAAAAACGTTTTCGCATAGTTGTTGTGGTTGAAAAACTCGGGCTTCTGTGTGGGTGGTGTTTAACCAATAGGTTGCTTCGCATCGTGGTGCTAAGGAAAGGGTATTTCTATTTTCCTGGGAGCATATGGGTAGACACATAGAGTTATTTCCATTATTGATGTTTAACAGAAATTTCTCTAAGTCAATTGTGGCGTTAAACTCTAATAGAAAATTTGCTCCTATAATGCCTTCCACTGGGATTGGAAAATCCTCGGGTACTACGTGGAATTCGTATGGAATGATAAGCTTTTCTAGATGGATTTGCAGATTACATGTTCCTATTGTTTTTAAACTTCCTGAAATGCCTAAAATGTTGGTACTTTTGTTTTTGAATATGCGAATGTTTGTGCTTACCGAGCTAGTTTTTATAGCGCAAATTGAAGCTCCTGTTTTGCTCGTTGTTCATTTTTAACTCTACATAAAGGCCGTTTGTTCTTCCAACAGTGCAAAGGGCTTGTGGCACTGGTGGGTTAATTAATTCCCCTCCGATGGGTCGGCTTCCCCCTCGGTGGGTCGCTCGTTTCCCATTGCTAGTAATATGCGACCATTAGTGGTATTATTGTTGAGTTGGTTATTTCTAAAAGGGTTCCTATGCTGGTGGGTGTTATTATTCCCTGAAAAGCTACCTCTGTTACTCCTATAATTGTACCGATTATTATTCCCTTGGTTTCCATTTGGAGTAGAAACATTTCTATTATTGGTAGGGACGCGGGAATTATAGTTCTGTTGGGGTGGGTTTCTTTGCCGCGGTTGGGAGAAGGCTTGACGGTAATTGACGTTATTATGTCTCTGGAAATTGGTGGTGTAGTTGTTACTACGAAAATGATTTGGCCTGGGAAAATTTCCGTTGGGTACGTTAGAATTCTCTTGATTTGACCGATAGGAACTGGGGACATATCCTCGTGTAGAGTGGCGGTTTTGTGAATAGTTAGCGTTGTTTGCATACCGTACAGTTTCAGTGGCAGGGGTAGAACTCTGGTCAAGTTCTAGCAAGTGTTGAATTGCCTCTTTCAGGTTTGTATGCCTAGCGCTATCGAGTACTATTTTCGATCTCTCGTTTACTCCCTTTTTAAGGAACGCTAAACCACGTCTTTCGTTAGCTATGGTTAAGGTTTCTCTCGTGGTCTCTCCATGGCAAGCGACTTCGAGTTCGGTCATCCTAGTTATAAGACTCTCTATTATAGTCACGAATTCTCGCATGGGTCGAGTACCTTGGTAAGAACGACTTAATTGGGATTGAATGGATTCGATGGATTCTTTTGGGCCGCATTTTTCAAACAGGGATTTTGTTAGGGTTTTAAAGTCCTCCGGCTTCTGGCTGCCTAGTTCCGTTAGCGCTCTACCTTGTATTTTGCACTTTAATAGAAATTTAATGAACGTTTTCTGAGAAGCCTCATTAAGGGTATCATGGTAGAATTCTATTCCGTTAAGGAAATCTCGTATGTTCTCTAACCTTTTCCCTTCGTCTTCACATGTAAGAGTCGGCAGTTTCTGCGCGATGCCGAAATCGAAAGAGTCAGTCATCGTGGTGTGTTCTGGGATTAATTCTGGAATTGGGGGTGGTAAAGGGTCTTTGGTATTTACACTAGCTGTAATTTTTTCTAGGGCTTCTCTATAGTACGAATATAATTGGTCGTATAAGATTTGGAGATCCTTTTTCTCTTTGTCACCTAGTAGTTTTTCTAAAAGTTTAGCCTGTGCTCGTGCCCTTTTGAAAATTTCCTGTACCTGCTCTGTTTTTCGGTCTGCCGATTCCTGTGATCGTTTTCTATGGAGTCCGTCCTTTTTGAGATTTGTCAAAATGTGGTGAAGCTCTTGTACGGTGGTACTAAATTGTTCTATAGACAAAAAAAATTTATAGATTGGGGTGAATCTTTATTAGGTTAATACTGTGTTATACTGACATTCTTCTTCCAACTATATTTTGTTTTACTATTTCCCTTCCTACGGCTTTAGTAAATTTTTTTGTTAACCAGGTATGGATGTACTTGATTATACAAATAATAATAATTATAATGACTATATACAATATGTCTATACCATACCCTGGTTGGTTACTCAATTTGTTTACTTGAGGCCCGTTATTATTTACAATAACCTCTTCTACTTTTGATTGGGCTTTTCCCATTGCTAAAATTTTATCTGGACAGTAATAGTAATATTAAAAAGTTTAATTAATTTATATGTAGAATTTTAATTAATTTATTTCGGCTACTTTGGCCGAACTAGTTAGTCACTTATAACTATTTCCTCAGGGCTTCCTGAGCTGCTACTGTCATCGTGTCAAAAAGTTTATGAAACTTTTCCTCCTCTGCCCTCTGTTTTACTTTCTGTTGATTTCGGCTGGAGCGGATTGTTTCCTTGACTTGCTTGATTTGGTGCAAGAACTTCTGTATCTGTGATGGGTGCTGGCCTGGTATGTTTGCCAATCGGTGGAGCTCGGTTATATGTTTTTTCAAAAGCACTCTTTTTCCCCCTCGTTTGTTCGGAGGTGGTACCGAAATTTCCACAGGTGGGCGTCTGGACTGGTTGCGTTTTCTGTATTCCTCAATTGTTAACGGTTTGGGTCCCGCGGTAATGAGGTTGTTTGGTGTTGGTGCCGGCTTTAGGATAGCTTGTGCGTCCCTGATTAGTTGCGCGGCTAGTGGCAACTGGGTGTGTCGGGTCTCAGGATCTGACATCTACTGGGGATTGTCGTGGGTAGGTATTATAGAAAGGAGAAATAAACTTTTCCACTTTCCTCTAGTTATAATTTTGCAGCTACTGACTATAGTAAGAAAACTGGCAGGATCGCCATGTAACGTTGGCCGGTCCTGTGACCAACGTACTTGTTTTTATTCTGGTTCGGGGATGGCAAAACAGACTCGGACCGGCGAATAGCCTTATAATCCTTATACCCAAAAGCGAATGGCTCTGTAGGGCGTCTGAGTTACCTTTTGAAACCTACAGTTTTTCCAGCGTGTTGCTATATAAGAAAACTAGAGGTTGGCTTTGTCACTCCCAGAATAGAAGTGAAATCTTCATATTTTATTATGGTCTTATATACAGTATTTTTACATTGGAGAATCTTCGAAATTCCTATGATATTTTATTTCAGCACACACATCACTCAACAATCCTATTCCTCTAAACTGTTCTGCTTACGTTGCATAATCTACCGTAGCACACAATAGCCAATAGATGCATTTCGCCCACATGCACTGAAGGTGTGAGTATTTTTTATATATATATTATTTCATGTCGTCTGGCTCTTGCTCTGAGTGGGCAGACGGAAATAAGATACGAGTATATATTTCGTTTGCATGCACTGAAGGTGCAGTACGAGTACTCTTGTGTGTATTTCTTTATGGCGTCTGGCGCTTGCATTGAGTGTGTCAACGTAAACATGAGATACAAAAATGAATGAATGAATTGTGAGGTATTGGAATTTGAGTGTGGGATGACGTAGGTAACTATAGAAGTGATTAGTTAAATAATCGCTGGTGCGAGCCCTTCACATGAGGACTGACTTAGTGAGTGACCCCTGAGTGGCCCCTGAATTACCCACAATTCCCCTGATTGCATGACGTGCTGGTTTTGTGCGCGGTGTGTAACCCTGTTGATTCTAGTGACTGCCACTGTATTAATCTGTGCGTGCATTCGACTCTTATTTGAATATGGCCGAATTGAACCTGCGATCGGCAGCCGTGACGACAATCTCGCGTACCCACGAGCGAGTGCTGGCCGCGGACGTCCACACCTGGGACGAGGCCCAAGTGGAGCAGGAGCTCGCTATGATCAGCGCAACATTTAAGAAGTTCACGGAGAACCATGATATCCTGGTGGGCCAGGCGAAGCCGGGCGAGATAAGCGCACACACCGATCTCTGGATACGAGTGGAGAAGTTGGCTGGTGAGGTATACATTGTGCTCAACCGTCGTGTTCGACAATTGGAGGGTGAGTAGCCTACACCCCCCGTATGAATGACCGAGGCCGCGGTCAGGCCCCCCGGATGGACATGAAGCTGGACCCCCTACAGGTGCCTGTATTTGACGGGAACCTCAGCAGCTGGCTGGCGTTCAAAGACGCGTTCGTCACGCTGGTGCACAACAATGTCGAGCTCCCAGAAGCATTCAAACTGGGAAAACTACGCCAAGCCGTGAGCGCATCTAAGGTGCCGCTGGTTGGGAGCATGTACTCCGGCGGCTACGAGGAGGTCTGGGCGGCCCTTACGGAACGCTATGACAACCCCAAACTATTTGCCGAAATCCATGTCGCACGATTCATGAACATGCGAGCGGCTCAGGACGAGACGTCGAAGGCCCTGATGACCATAATCGACACCGTGCAAGAGTCCCTCCGTGCGCTAAAGGTGATGCAGCAGCACGTGGACCAGTGGGATGCCTTAACAGTTCCAATTATTATGGCCAAACTACCCAGCGCCACCCAACAGTCGTGGTGCTTGCGGTGCAAACCCACGGAGATCCCGAAACTTGCTGAACTCATCGCTCACCTGGAGCAGCGTGCCCACAGTCTGGCCACAGAGCTAGTCCGAACACCTGGCCGAAGTAAACAGTCCGGCCGTCAGCAGCAGAGGAGTCAACAAGTGGTCCGATCGAATGTGGCCACTACCACCTCTAGGGATGGTCGGTGCCCACACTTCCACAACCTGCATCGCATCACGAGATGTCCCACCTTGCAGTCCATGACCATAGATCAGCGCCTCAAGACCATCCGGTCGTGCGGGGTCTGCTTCAACTGCCTGCGCCCTGGACATAGCTCGCAACAGTGTTCATCGGAAATGTGCGGGAATTGTGGACAGAAGCACAACACTGTGCCGGGAGACCAGCCACCAACCAACGACTGGAACCGCCGCTCTCGGTGCAACGGACCGAGAGGAATACTACGCCGAGCGCCAGGAATCAGACTGGCCCTCAACGTCCCCCAAATTGACTGCACCAGCCGAAGCATATCCTGTCTCACCCAACGAGACCAAACCGTGCTGCTAGCTACTGCACTCGCCTTGGCCAGGAGTCACACGACACAGCGTTTGGCACAGATACTCTGCGATCCTGGGTCGCAGGTAAGCTTTATCACAGATTCCTTTGCTCATTCTTTGTCTCTCCACAGAGAAATCTTGGAAGTCAACATTGAAGGTATTGGGGCTCTAGCTCATACCCGGGCTCGAGGCAGCGCAATGCTCACCATCCAATCGACGGCTTCCGAATTCGCACCCACATTCAACGTGCTCATCATACCATCCATTGTGTCCACGACCCCAGCGGTACGAGTGAACGTGAAGCAATGGACCCACTTCGCTGGTTTATCATTGGCCGATCCTCAGTTCGGCACTCCTGGCCCTATTGATGTCCTTATCGGCTCCGATGTCTGGGGACTCATGGTTGAGGGTGCGGTTATCCACGGGCGAGATCATGAACCCCACGCCCAACGCACGCGGCTTGGCTGGGTCATATTTGGTCCGGCGACCACAACCACATCTACCCACAAACCATTGCAGACACTAAGCGCTCATCTTGGTAATGATGACGCGCGCCTTGAAGACCTCGTCCGCAGATTTTGGATGCTCGAGGAAGTCCGAGATTTCGAGGAAGCGCACGATGAGTGCAACCATATATTCTCATCCACCCATCGTCGTACCGAAGACGGCCGGTACGTGGTACAGATCCCCTTTCGCAGTGAAGCCCCTCAACTAGGCGACTCCTTCTCCAGCGCCCTACGGTAATTCTATTGTTTGGAGCGGCGTCTTGCCCGCAATCCAGATCTGAAGACTCAGTACGTCGCGTTCATGCGTGAGTACTTCACCCTTGGACACATGGTTTGGTTTTTCTGATAATTTTTTTATTGATTACACCTAATTATGAACCTCTACAATTACCCTTCAGTCAAAAATATGACAATAAATGTTTCTTCTTTGCTTTGATTTCGCTAAAAATAATGCAATCCGGTGTTCGGCCTAGTAAGAATAAAAATGATTTGAATCATTATTTGCTAGTTTTTGTGGTTGTTTGCCACACTGGTTTTGCAATAAGGTTGGGAAGGGCGGTGCTTACGTTTTTTCATAATGTATTTTTAAAGTCGTATTGACTTAAATTCTTGTCAGTCATGCGAAACAAGTGAAGAAAACGCAATCGATTCTTAGTTAGTTAGTTCTTAGAGCAAACAAATGTGAGCGTAACGTGTTTTTTAAAAGATAAAGTTCAACTGTTTCTTTAATTTTAAAATATTGTAAGAACAAATGCCAAACATACTTTAAAGTTTTTAGCCTGCGATCGAGAGGAAAAACAAATTGTCTGGAAAATACGTTCGAGGTTTTACGCAACCGAGGAGGAAATAACGCGTTACTGACTCCATTTCATTTCAATGGTTCATTTAAAAGATCATTTTCAGCAAAGTACACGGAGGATATAACCCATGGAAACTGCGAGCCAACTGTGAAATTAGAACTTCCCGACGATAAAATGCAGTTACAATCACCCAAAAATAAGGATAATGTGAAAAATATTTTCAAACCCGAATCTGACTATAAAACTGTTGATTTCGGTAGCGAAAATTAGTTTTTTTATTTTGCAGGCTACATTTAAAAAAACGTCAAAAACGCAAGTGTGAGCAGAAATTAAGTCCGAAACCTCCATATTCACAGATTTTAAAGAAACTCCTCTCAAGAGTTTTTAGATGTGATAGAGAGCCTGGAGCAACAATTTATTTCTCGTTTTCCCAATTTTTACTTTTGTAATAATTTTGAAATGAAAATGTATAATATATTGAAGAATGAATTTGATTACTTTTGCTGTAAAATCAAAACAAAGAATTCTTAGAAATTAGAAAAAAAATTGTGACTGAATATATCTATATGTATTTTTGTTTTGTTCTGTTTTTGTTATATTTTAAAGAAAAATTCATTTTTATTTTATTGTTTTAAATTATTTATGTGTATATATGTTATGTCTTACTTATATTTTGAAAATATAAAAATCTACCTGACAGTTGAATCTACGGCGTTTTTTTCAAATCTACTGCGCACATTTTTTCAAACAGTCCCATTCCTGGCTATATGCTGCTGCTGATTATTCTTGTTGTTTTTGATGTGCATATTGTATTGGACTGAAAGTTTAAGAGTATGTATTGCGAAGAAATTTTTTTTTTCTTTATGGACTGGAAGTTGAGATGAAGGGTGAAACGACGATATTGTTTTGGTTGGTGATGGGCTAGAAGTTGAGATGAGGTGTGAAAACGAAGATATTGTTTTGGTTGGTGATGGACTGGAAGTCCAAGTGAGGTTGAAGCTTGAAGGGGACATCGATGCATCATTTATGAATGCTATTTGCTGCTTCCATTCGGTTTTTATCATTACGTTGTGAAAGTTGAGTTGTGCACGAATTTATTCGAGTGTCAAATTATGTTTTGAAAAGTTAATTTGGGTTGTGCTGAGTTGTTTTCCAGAGTAATTCAGGTAAGTTTTATTAAATTTGAATATATGATTTTAAGTGTAAAATTAAATTTCATTTGTTTTGATTTATATTGTGTTGTGTTGTGCTTATTTTTTGTTTTCTATTTTGCGTAGGGTTTTTGTAGAACAAGTGGACTGTATTTTTTCGCAGTGTTAGTGTTGAATTTGGAATGAGTGTGCGGATGGGCGCACGGGTATATTCCATATTGATTTGAGTGATATTATTTTGCGTTGTGATGTAATCGGTATGAAGACAGTAGGGGTGTAAGTTTTCATGCAGATTTTTATTTTTATTATTTTAAATTTGGAAAAATGTTTTTTTTTGTTTGTATAGTATTTAGTGTCTGTGAGAGTTATTTACTGTGATCTGTTGATTGTTTTGCCTCGTTGCAAGGAAGGGGGCATAGTTTTGTAATTGGTGTGCGGAATTCGCCTTGCCTTGTTTTCACCTGTACCACCCTTGTTATTTTGTCTGCTCCGTGGTAAGTTTCGACTAAGCCTCCTAAGCTCCATTTTGCCGGGGAAGTCGTTCGTCTCTTATGAGTACCAAATCACCTTCCTTTATTTGTGGCTGCGGTTTTAACCATTTTGGCCGGTGTTGGTCAAATTCTGCTTTCCTATGGTCAGGTCTGCTTCGGAAACCGTAAATAGGCTTTCTCCTATGAGAAAGTGTGCTGGTGTTAACGCCTGGAAGTCCGCTGGATCTTCTATTAAGGGACAGAGGGGTCTCGAATTAAGACACGCTTCGACTTGTGTCAAAAACGTGGTGAGCTCCTCGTAAGTAAGTGTCCCATTTCCTATAATTCGTTTTAAATGGAATTTGACACTCTTGACTCGCGCTTCCCATAGTCCTCCAAAGTGGGGAGAAGCCGGGGGAATGAAGTTCCACTTTGTTCCTTCGGTTGCTAAGACGTTGGCTATTTCGTTGAAGTCTTGTGTTCCGCTTTTCAGGAGGCGACGCAGTTCCACGTCAGCACCCACAAAGTTTGTGCCACAGTCGCTGTATATCTGGGCGCAGACGCCGCGCCGCGAATCTCCGAAAAGCAGCTATAAATGCCTGACTTGTTAAGTCGCTGACCGCTTCCAAATGAATTGCTTTGGTAGCCAAGCAAATGAAGATGGCCAAGTACCCTTTGTGGCACTTAGCTCTACGACCTTTCCATGCTCTAATATTAATAGGTCCTGCATAGTCAATACCCGTGTGAGTAAAGGGCCTTTACATTGTGACGGTAGTTCTCCCATTAGTTGCTGCGATTTTTGAGCGCGAAACCTGCAGCAGATGACAAAACTGTTTATGTGCTTTTTCACAGCTCTTTTGAGTTTGAGGATCCAGAACTTGTTTCTTAACTGCGCCATAATTAATTGGATTCCTCCGTGCAGTGTATTTAGATGGGCATCACGTATAATTAACCGCGAGATCTAGTTGTTTGGATCCAAAATATTATGGTGTTGTTGGTTGTACGGGATGTTCGCCTGGCTGAGTCTTTCGCCGATTCGGATGACACCCTGACCATCTACAAATGGATTCAAAGATTTCAAACCACTCGTTTTTGTGATGCCGTCTGGAAACATATGCCTCTGTGCTACCCTTATCAATGATGTCGTTGCTTCGTCCAGTTCCGTTGGCGTGAAAGGAATAGCTTTGACATTCCTTGGAAGACTACGTGCGTAGTTGCAGAACTTATTGTGGTGTTGACGAAAGATGCTAATGAATTTCTGGCAACACGCGACAATTCTTAGCAACTTTTGAAACGTTGACTGCTTACTGATAAGTCGTAGAATTTGGTTGTCTTCTGTTTCCAGTCTGAGACAACGCGTACGCTTCTGTCCTTCCACGGTTGTCAAATTCGTTGGTTGTGTCGGCACCTGTAAGTCACACGATGTGTGCAGAAATGTCGGTCCATTCCACCATAGACGATCCTGTATTAGCGCGGAGGGCAGTACACCTCGGGACGCTAAATCTGCAGGATTCTCATCTGTTGGAATGTGCTTCCAGATGGACGGACTCGTCGGCCGTTGAATTTCTCCAACTCGATTCCCGACAAAAGTTTCCAGTCGTGATGGCGGCGACTTTATCCAGTAAAGCATAATTGTTGAGTCGGTCCAAGCGTGAATCTTTGCCTCCCTTAGGTTCAGAACCCTTATGACGTGGCTAAGGAGTCTCGCTAGTGTGACTGCTCCGCACAGTTCCAATCGGGGGATGCTCACTGGTTTAAGTGGAGCGACGCGAGTTTTTGACAACAAGAGATTCATTTTGACCGAATCTCCTTCAGCTAGCACTCGAATGTAAACCGCGGCACCAAACGCCTTCTTCGATGCATCTGAGAAACCATGGATTTCCACCTTCTTCACGCGTTGTCCAGACTAAAGCCATCTCGGTAACCGAATTCTGTTTATCGCTTCCAAGTCTTGAAAAAATGTGTTCCAGCTCCTTCCCAGCTCTTCGTCAACAGGTTCGTCCCACGTCAACTTCTTCGCCCAACGCAACTGGAGAAAGCATTTTGCCTTTATGACGCACGGTGAAATCCATCCCATTGGATCGAAGAGCCTAGCTATGGTGGATAGGATAGACCTTTTGGTAGTCTGTGGATGACTTAGTGGAGTATAGCTGTAAAGAAAGCTGTCAGCACTAGGGTCCCAATGAATCCCCAGCATTTTCAGTTGCCCCGAACCTTCAGAACGGAGTGAGAAAATTACTTCTCGTTCCTCCAATGGCACCTCCTTTAAAAGCCTCACAGAGTTAGACGCCCACTTGCGTAGCTTCAACCCTTTCAGCCTCTTCGGTAGTGTCTACTCCAGAGATGAGATCATCCACATACATCTCCTTTCGGATCATCTCCGCTGCTCTTGGAAGGTGTGGACGAACGTTTTCTCCTAGCCAATTAAGAGTTCGGATGGCCAAATATGGAGCCGACGCAGTGCCGAAAGTTACTCTCTTAAGGCGGTAGACTTTGATACGCTCAGATGGATCTTTTCGCCACAAAATTAATTGATAAAATGAATCCCTTTCAGATTTGGCGATACATTTTTCCAATATAAGCTGTGAAAGTGTACCTATACAGCCTCCACCTGAGAATGACATCGATGATATTATTTTGCAGTGCCGGCTCAGTCATAAGCCTATCGTTGAGTGACCTTCCATCCGATGTTTTAAAAGACGCATCAAAAACTACTCTCAAGTTGGTCGATGAACTGCTCTCTTTAATAACAGCATGGTGCGGAAGAAAATAATGAGGTGTGTTTTCTAAGTACTGCTCGTCAACTTCACTCATATGACCCATCTGTATGTATTCTTCAATGCAAGCAGCGTAGTCCTTCTGAAAGGTTTGGTTTTTTTTCAGACGTCCTTCTAGCTGATTGAATCGTTGAAGCGCACCTTCTTTTGAACGTCCGAGTCTTGGATGAACGTTACCTTTGAATGGAAGCGCGACTTCGAACCGGCCATTTACTTCCCGCTTAATGTTGTTTAAGAAGTGTTCTTCGCAAGCAATGTTTTCTGGAGTTTCTGTGGTTTGAAACGGCGCTTCTTCCATCTCCCAGAACTGGCGCATATCGGCATCCAGATTGCATGTTTGATGAAAATTCTTCACAAGCTGTGGCGCGAGTGGAGCGCGTCCGAATAGAATCCATCCGAGTTTGGTGTTTTGAGCTATAGGCAGATTAGTGTTATTTGGGCTAACTAAATCCGGCAAAAGTATGTCAGCCAATATATCACCGCCCAAGAATAAATCAACCTTGGCTGGCTTAAAGAAGGCAGGGTCGGCTAGGCTCAAGCCGTCGAGATGCCTCCAATCAGCAACTGGAACAGTTCGGGCCGGGATATGCCCAGACAGCGGCTTATAGACGAGGGCCTTTGTATTGACTACAAACCCAATCGTTATATCAACGATCTTGTTATGCCGCTGTTGTCCATGCCTAACCTAACCTAAGTTGAATTGTTGACTCAGTAATAAACGATTCCTCAGAACCAGAGTCTAATAAGGCTCGAGTGAAACAACTTCCCCTGATGAACCGCTGACCTTGACAATAGCTGTGGCCACCATCACTTGGGTACCCGTGTGTGGCACAGAATGGTACGTGTGGACGGATTTGCTGCAACAAGGCTGTTCTTCATTCACGGTTGAACAAAAGGCACATCTCATTGGTTCAAAGGAGGTTGTTCCATATTAGTGGGCTTAAAACTCGGAGCACTGGGGTTAATTGCAGAGGTATGACAATTTATATTTTGTTGTTGTGAATTTGACTACAATTTGACGTAATTACAGGGGTGTGGATTCGACAAACTCGTATAATTGGTATGTGGAACAGAATTGTGTAGCAAGGAATAATGAGGTTGCTGACAATAATAACATCTTCGGGCACTTGGACAACTTTCAGACAAATGGCTATAGGCTAACCAGTTCCTACATAAACCTAGTTTTAAAATAGCTTGACAGCGGTCATTGATTCTCATTTTCAAAAAACGGTTGCATTTGCGTATGGCATGTTGACCCCTATTACAAAGCTTACAGGCGAACTTGGATGTGGTGGCCTGCGCGTGAAAAGAATTTCGCTGGGGAACCTTTTTGGACGGTTCTGGTGAAGCCTTTCCCTGTTGGTAACTGACCGCCTCCAACATACGGAACCTTGATTCGAGAAACTGCTTAAATTCCGCAAACGTCGGTAGCTCCTTCATGTTCTCCTTGGACCCCAGTTTCTCCTCCCACAGCTGCTGCATTTTCAATAGCAGTTTTTGCAACAGAACGTAAATTATTATCACATCGCAATGTTCGACCGGCACCTTCAAGTTGTCGAGGCTGTGAACTATCTCCGTTGATGTGCCCAGGAGTTCCTTGATGGCTTCCGATAGTTCCTGGTTAACTGCAGGTTGATTGAAAAGGCACTTTAACTGCGTATTGACAAGAAAGCGCTGATGGTCATATCTGTCTCTCAAGATCGCCCAGGCTTTGGCATAATTGACATTAGAAATAGGTAAATGCGACAAAATTTTATCTGCTTCACCCGAAATACTAGTTTTCAAGTAATGCATTTTTTGTATTTCAGACAAAGACGAATTGTGATGAACCAAAGAAATAAAAAGATCACGAAAACCTCTCCAAGATTCGTAATTGCCTGCGAAAACTGGTATCAGAATATTTTTCAGCCTAATGTCTGAATCGTGAGTGGACGTAGTGGCGTTCGGATCTGTTTCGTTGCCGTCGGCTTTGGATTCCTTCACCTTAACCTTGTCCATTGCATCAAGCAGATCCCCACGGTAATCAAAATATAATTCGCGGATCTTCTCATAAACCTCCTCTATTTCAGAGCACTTGTCCTCCTCACCGTCCGATAGCGACCCTATGCATACCTCATAAACACTTTCGGCTGATTCCATTGCTTTCTCCAATAGTGATAAACGACCAGACAAATAGTTGGCAGTCCGACTACTGGATCCCTTTTTACCAAAGTTTATCACATCTTTCTCCAATTGAGTAAGTGCTCGCTCGAGTTTATTTTGTTTCATATTTATTTTTATTTTTAAATTTGCAGATAAAAACAACAAAAAATAAAGGAAAAAGTGAATGTACTTACATGCAAATTTCCTGGTCCAGTATTTTGACGACTTCACTACTTGATCTTTTGTCCTTCAGGTCACGGTGGCACAGAATACAGCACACAAATATCCAGCAGCACTTGACCTTTTGTCTTTATGTGTAGACAAAATTGATTTTCTTTAAAAAACCGGCTCGTGGACCAAAATGTTCGGGCGTTGAACAAAACGAGAAAAATCCAGAATAAAATCTAATTTCCAGAAACTTCGGCAATGGCAACTGTAGAGTGGACCAGCGATAAATTAAATTAATTGTTTCCCCAATGTTTGGTTTGTTTTATTCAAAAGCTAGGTTACATTATATATAAAGAAAAAAAGTGTTTGACATGTCTACTAGTGACATAATTTCCCTTGTGGATGCTGTGTGGATTCTGTGACGAATGGGTGCATTCCACCTCACATGCCGTCGCCGTCATCATTGCCGTCATCGTTGTCGCCATTAGCTGTGTTTAATGAAAAAAAGATCAGAACAGAACAGATCAGATCAGCACACATGAGCGAAAACTGTCAGATCAATTGAAAACAAAAAAGTACAGCTTCATGTGACAGCTCCCATATCAACTGTTGAATTCCAATATGAATAAATCTACATGAATCTAGTCATTAATGACTATTTTTTGACTATTTTCATAGTCCGAATCGTGACCACTATTTTTATTAGTTAAAAATAGTTTATTATGATTATTTTGGTTGTAAATTTTTATTTATTTTCAAAAATTTTCAAAATTTCATGCCAAACAAACAAATCAGCTGACATCAGTGACATTTGACATCTTCAATCATTGTATATAAACTCTATAGTACTATCGTGAAGCCTTTTTTTGTGTTAGCAAGTCCCAACATCTGTCGCATGCATCGATGTTACGATTTCGATTATGAATTGGGTAATGAATTTGGATTGGATCTTGGTTTCGATATGACAGCAGTAAGAATGTATTTATTGTGTAGGAGGGAATGAAACCACAAGTATGAAAATGAAAGAAAGGATAAATTTATTTGGATTTTCTCACATTTTGAAAGAAAAATTATCCTGTGAGTGTGAAGAAGAAGCAAATATATGATTTTGCTTCTTTGAACTTATATTAAATTCCATGTTTGCATGTATTTTTGTTTCTTTGTAAGAAGGAGCATAGGCATTTTTGTTGTTTCGAAACACATGTAGAATGTAGGATTTGCAAGAAGCAGAGGTTTATGATGGAATTAAAGTAAGTTAATTTGTATGGATAATGGATCTCGCATTATCGACTCTCTGGTCATGCCATATGATTTTCATTCTTATGGAAGTGTTAGTATTTATTTATTTTTCTGCGTGTAACAGCCGAATACTTTTGATGATTTGCAATGTTGCCTTCGCTTCGGCAAGTAGTATGTTTGATGAGAGGGAGATGATGGAAAATAAGAAATCTGGCTTCTTCGTCTGCGAGTAGAATGTATGATGAAAGAGGCAATTCGTTTGAAAGGAAAAATTGAAGAAAATTTGATTTCGGTATTTTGAATCAAATGAGATGTTATGAGTTTGTCGCATTTTAGACTCTCACTGTTTTGGCTATATCTTGTCGCAAAAGGTACCGATTTCTATCTTTTTTTTTTTGTAATTGATTTAGAAATATTGAATCTAATTTATAAAGCAAAGACATAATTTATTTTGTGTCAGTATTTATCTTTAATCAACATGTGAAATTGTTGGTATAGGTACTTGTTGATATTTTTTGTTTAATGGAGCCTGCTTGGTTGTTTCTCTTTTGCATTAAACATGTTCTAACATTAGATATACTTCGAGGCATTAAGAACGTCACTACAAAGATTATGCTATCTAACTCTAGAGCTTTTAGCTAAGTTCCAGCAATTGTAGAGTGTTCTATTGTGTCTCTTAGCGGTTCAAGTTGAGTATGACTTTCATTAGTATAGTCCCGGTATATTCATAGTTTTAATTGTAATCCGCGTGGCGACTATTGTATTTCAGAAAGAGTTGAACTGCTTGTTGTATTCATATTGGTCTAATTTTAATCGTGAAAGGATAAGTTGTGCATATGAATATTTTTATAATATATAAATCCTAATTCTTTTATAGTATAGTCCATTGCCTGGTAGTTATAACAGTGGACTATGTTGCTACTATATCACCTATAGTTGCTAATTATATACAGTCTTGTTCGTATTGTGTGCATTGATTTGCACAGTCCGTCTGTTTACCAAGATATCTTGCTCTTAAGCGTATTGTATCTAATCTTATCAAATTTAATTACTAATTTAATATCGAATTTAGCACCGACCGCACTGACATGTATTAATTTATTTTTTTAATACAGATTTATTAAAAGATATTGAAAGTTAAAAACCGTTGAAGTTGTATTGTAAATCCAAAATTTCCTATTATGGATAATAGAGTTCCAAATACACGTTCTAGAGGAAGAGCAAGTAATATGAGAAATTAGTCCACTTTTCGAAATATGTATAACTCCCCGTTCAGGAGCAATGGAATCCAGGCCAATAGTTAGTCGTACTCCACCTGGGGCTAGTGTAGGCTTAAGCCAGGATAAGATCTCACCACAAGTGGTAGATAACCCTCCTGCAGCAATGCAATCCGGTCAGGCAAGTAACCACAATAGTGATGACAATAATAAGCAACAAGATATTAATGAACATCGTCCACCTGTTCAAGAAGAAGCCAAAACCTCGAGGCAAGCCAACGAGTTTTCGTTCGTGAAATGCAGTCTATTAGAGATACCTTAGTTGGAAGATTGGATAATTAAATAATTTTTAAATAACGCTTCGTTTTCGACCCAACGCAGATGAGCACCACCAATAAGTCAGCAAACTTCTTCAGTAAGTTCAGTTTGTAAAATTGAAAAGTGGCAAATTTCATTTGACGGGTCCTAAAATATCCGAGATTTTCTTTTTAAAGTGAAAACCCTTAAGGATCGTTCGCAATGTAGCTGGGAACATGTACTCGCAAATTTGCATGTCCTTTTACAAGGCTAATAAATAAACCAATTTCAGTTGTTCATGAACACCCGCAGCTATTATGACAAGCTGAGCACTCGCTCGTACTCACACTATAACTTATCTTATCTTATTTTATCTCTGCCTCAATTAATATTTTTTCCCCTGCAAATATGGTATGTAAATAATTTTGGGAATCCTCATTGCTGAAATGCGAATCTCCTTCACCGATGTGAACACACACACCAATTGTATTGAATACAAAGAAACAAGTTACAGGTGACTGTGATGGTCTAATTGTAATATGCCATAACCTACCCCAAACATCCATCAAAGCCAACAAATAATATACCATCAACTACTCGACGACAATCCTCCCACCTTTCTTTATCCACCATTAAATATGAATATCCATTTTTCAGTTGCAAATATAAATTATAAAAAAAAATTATTTGAGAATCATAACCGCTGAAATGCGACTCTCCTTCAACGATCATACACATACATACCAATTGTATTAAATACCAGAAAACATAACCTACCCCAAACTTCCATCAGAGTTCAGAGCAAACAAATGATATGGCATAAGTCTACCCGATAATAATTCCTTAACCTTTCCGCCCTACCGTCAACCACCAACGCTACCTGTGTCATCTTCCTTCTCATATACATATATGTCCTTAGCATAAAAATAATTTTCACACATTATTGGGCGCTTTATGGTAGTAAACACACTTCCATGTTTCAACCAAATTGCGCTTCTGTAATCTGTTGGGACGTTAAAGAATGACAAAGAACTGCTAATTTCTGGCTAAAAAAAACAAGAAAAAGTAATTTATCTGATACAATTTCCTACCAATATCGGTTATATCATAATTTAATTTTATTTTTACACGTATAGGTGAACAATTTGCAATGCAGTCACTACACACACACATCCGCAATCATGCTTTTATGAAAACAAATCAAGAAACTGGTGTCTTTCTTGCTATATAAAAAGCTATCATTTTCCATCCTTTTCTAACGACAAAGCCACAGCCACCCAACCATTTCCAAATGTAAACAAACATTCATCTTCATTCTTTTTGGGGAATTGGATGAACATGAATGCGATACAGTTTTGTAATCCATATAATGGTTTGTGCATTGACATGTGGAAGGTAACATGCCATGTTAGACCACCAGATGGCGACCCCGTCGATGGTCTTCATGATAGTACCTTTTTTTTTTTCTTTTTTTTTTTTTAAAGAAAGGAAATCCAAATAACAGAGCACTCAGACTCGGTAACGTTCCATTGTACTACTAGGCAGAAATCCTCCTTTTGGTGTAGAGGCATGTGATTGGGTGGCGTATGTTGTTGTTCCCAATGGGGATTGAACCTGCACCGCACGGGTCACAAGCCAACACACTAACCTCTACACCGTCGCCACCCTATGACAGTACCTACTATAGAGTTTATATACAATGCTTCCATTTGACACTTTTCACGCAGTTGCCCTTCCTCAAAAGGAGGTGCAGAAAATCCTGTACCTACTTTTCTGATCTTAACTGAGCTGGACAGCGTCATGGAACACAAAGTGACAGAATGTAAAACATTTTTGGGGCACGATTTTTGCTCATGGAACACAAAATCCTGTACTTTTCTGATCTTTTCTCTACTTTTCTGTGCAGCTCAGTTTCATTAAACACACCTATTGTTGTCGTCAACAAACAGCGAATGAATTCCCTAAATTTATTTGTCAGTGACGAATTTGTGAATGAGTGAACATTTTAAAGCTATCAATATTTTCGACAATCAAAACAATACATAGCGGAAAATGACTTGTCCCTATTTAAGTCTCCACAGCTGCGTTTCTTAACGAAGTACCCAATACAGTTGTTACAAAAATATGGTAGAGTCCGTGGTGACAGTTTTGGTTTCCTGAACAAACATACCCATTGTAAGAATTCCTCACTCGTATCTCAAGCGCGCGCAAATGGGTGTAGGAATACGGGCATATGACATTTTTTTTGTAACTAGATAACAAGAAGAACCATTTTTAACTTCACTTGAAAACGAAACCCAGAAAGATCGCCACGGACGAGATCAAAAAACAATGAATAAACCACGTATAATTTAAAAGGTTGAGTTTTATTTTCCTTGCGTGCGTTAAGCATTGATATTTCAGCCGAGAGGGTTTCGTCGACAACAATTTTATTCATTTGTTTAAAAGCCGCCAGCGTGTGTTTCAAAGAAAAGCACGGAAGAATCGTACTGCATTTGATCATCCAATGAGCCGCAGCATTCCATTGTCGCAGTCTAATTGTCCAGTTGCCAGCAATCTAATTACTGCTGTTGTCTATGCCGAACCATTCACAGATAAGAAGAAGTTCTCGCCTTATTAAACAAGCCTCTATTGCAGAGAAAAAGGTCAACCTGATGTCCCAGCCAGACGATAGAGAAAATTCCGACACGGGTGAAAGTGACCCCGATATAAATGCCACCATGAGGGAATATATCAGCCAGCCAGACAACCCTTCGACATCGACAGTAGTCAAGGAACTTCAGAAGCAGATGGGGGAACTTCATGTGCAATTAGGAGCAGCTGTAGCCAACGCTGCTTCCGAAAAGGCAGAGCGCATTCGCATCGAGCAAATGTTCATCAGCCGTCAGCCAGCCAGCACCAGTCAGTCCGATTTTCCCCATAAAGCCACTTCCAGTTCCACCAGTTCTTCAACAAGCCACGATTTGGAAAATTGCCTCTCAACAACAGCAACAACGACAGCCATGTGCACGAGTGCTGGAACAGCCCAGTACGCACCACACACATCTTCATCAGCTTCAGTTCATCAGCCACTATTTATGCCGCCAACTACAACGACAGTCACGTGCAACAGTGTTGGAACGGCTCAGTACGCACTCATGCCATCGCGAATACCGACACAGCCATTGCCGCCACAACCAGTAACTCCAGTGCCGAGATTAGCAACTTTCCTGCCACCAGTAAGCACCTTCCAGCCAACCAGCCAGCAAACAAATCGATCCTCGCAACCGATTCCGCCGCAAATGTTTATGGCTAATTAACCACTAACACAAACAAATCGATCCTCGCAACCGATTCCGCCGAAAATGTTTATGGCTAATCAACCACTAACACAAACAAATCGATCCTCGCAACCGATTCCGCCGCAAATGTTTATGGCTAATCAACCACTAACACAAACAAGTCAACATGGGAACGGACGAAAACTCCACGACCTACCCGCCTTTACCGGTCGTCCTGAGGAGTGGCCGATATTCTGCACCGCCTTTTTGGAGTCGAGCGTCATGTTTGGGTACTCTGATGTGGAAAACCTTTTCCGTTTGCAGAAGAGCATCAAATGGGATGCGAAGTTGGTCGTGGAGGCTCTTTTAATCTACCCAGATAATGTGGATCGAGTAATGGCAACTCTGGAATTCCGTTTTGGTCGCCCGGAGTGCTTGCTGCACAGCCAATTAGCAAAAGTCAGAGAGATTGTTCCAATTTCAGAAGGCAGATTGGAGATGCTAATTCCATTTGCCACCAGGGTCCAAAATCTTTCCACATTTCTTCAGTCGAGTGGAATGCATCAGCACTTAGCCAACCCCACTTTAATAGATGAACTTGTCAGCAAGCTCCCAATGAGCAAACGTTTGGAATGGGCCCAACAAAGCGTCTATATCATGCCCTATCCCACAGTGCAACATTTCGACGAATGGTTGAGCGAAATTGCCCGTCTTGTGTGCCTTGTCACTACAACCTCGCTCCAACCACCCACCAAAACTGACAACAGAATGAAACCTAGAAATGTGCTGTTAGCCTCGGAGCCTGCTGGAAAGAAATGCCAATGCCAGGATGGACAAACAACATCCAAAGTTCTGCACGCCGCCGAACAATCTTCGTCAGCCGCCGCCAAGAAAGATATATGCCGTCACTGCAAGGGAAAGCCACATCCCATAGTTGACTGCAAAAGCTTCGTCAACTTGGAGATCGCAGCGAAATGGAACTTCGTCAAGAAGAATAGACTGTGCTTATCCTGTTTGAAGTACGGACACAGCGTCAGTGCCTGTCGACAGCGAAAGTCCTGTGGAATCGATGACTGCTCCAAAGTTCACCACCCATCACTTCATGAGACCAACGCTCCCCAGACGCCACCACCATCATCCGATGAGAACGAAGCAGCACCCAAAACATTGTTGAGTTGCAATACAAACACGAATCCAACAATTTTCTTCCGTGTGCTACCAGTAAGGCTCTACAATGAAGACATCATGACGAGAACGTTTGCGCTTTTGGACGAAGGCTCATCCGTGACGATTATGGACTCCAATTTGGCTGCACAACTTCGCCTGAATGGCCAAAGGAGAGCTTTAAATTTGCAATGGTTCGGCCAAGGGATATCAACCAGAGAATCGGTAGCTGTGAACCTTCAAATCAGCGCGGATGAAGATAACGCCCAAAGGTTAGGTTAGGTTAGGTAAGGTGGCTGCGAGGGCGTGAGCCCAGGCACACTTAGGCCGCAGTTTCGGCCCGTTGTGATACCACAAAAAAGGGGGGCGGGGTGGTGTTCTGCCAGTCATCGCTCGGCCTACTTAGTTCTCTGTGATTGCCTCCTGTGAGGTAGTGGTCTTAGGGGGGAAGATACTCCTGAAGGGGTCAGGGTGTGCAGCCTGGCTGTGTTTCGCATGGGTTGCGATGTGTTGGGTGACTAGTGCAGAGGCGACTTTCGCCCGACATCCGAACCAAGGGTTGCGATCGAGATGAGGCGATTGATGCAATCAAACCCCAGGTCGATCTCAAATTCTGCGCCGCGGAGGGAAGCTATTGCCTCCTGATCACCGGGGGAGGGAAGAGTCTTTTGAGATGACTGTTACAATCGAACCTCAAACTGCTCTTCACTCTCTTTGCAGGCAATACCGTGCCAGGGAGACCGACACAGTCAATCCCGCGCAAGCTATTACATTCCTTGGAGGGGGGGTCAGGGTGTACCGGCTGCACAGTCAAGTAGTTGGTTACAAAACTGTGCCAGAGGGCGTGACTGAAGGTGGTCCAACCCTGCTACACGCATCGCGGGGGGGATGCGGCTTGTGGCGACTGTTGAGGTATGGGAGAGAAACAGAGTGTGGTGACTGTTACAATCTAACCTCAACTCTGTTCCCGATTTGTCTGCATAGCGGGGAGGCAGCAAGGACGGTGGAGACCGTTGCAGTCGATCCGCCGGGTTACTGTCTCGCCCTCGGAGTGGAGTTCTGACTGAAGTGACTGATACAATCTAATTTCAGTGAGAACTCTTTTCCTTTGCAGGGGGATAGGTTTGGGATGGTCTGCGGGAGGGGAGTGGGAGGGGCTCAAGTCATCGTCCAATCCGTCCTCTAGTTCAGTTTAACCATTTGGACCTAGTGACGAATTTGCTGATACAGCCAATATCTGTTTCACTGAGATCACTTAGATCATCGAGGAAATAGTTGCCGAGGATTTGTTTCCTTGAATTGGCTAGTGCGGGGCAGTTGCACAGGAGATGAGTGGTGGTTTCTTCCTCTTCGACGTCTCTACAGCTTCTGCAGAAGTCGTTTGAGGGAGCTCCCAATCTGATGGCATGTCTGCCTAAAAGGCAGTGCCCGGTGATTGCTCCGATTACAGAGCTGACATTTTTCCTGCTGATGGAGAGAAGTTTGGATGTTCTCTTCGCATCGTATTTGGTCCAAATTTGCTTTGAGGACACACATGTACTGATCCTATTCCATCTGTTATTTGCTTCTATTAACGCGTTGTCTAGAAGTTTGGGTTTCAGTGTCTGAATGGGTACCGCCGGTGTCTCTCTGTTGTCAGAGAGTTCTTGTGCGGAACCCCGTCTGGCTAACTCGTCCGCCTTACAGTTGCCTGGAATATCACTGTGACCGGGTACCCAACACAGTGAAGTGTTACATGTGACCGCGATCTCGTTAAGAGATTCGCGGCATTGTTTTAAAAACTTGGATCTTATTGTTGGTGATTCTAAGGCTTTAATCGCTGCCTGACTATCTATGTAAATCACGATAGTTTTTCCATCTATCGGGCTCAAAGAGAGTCTGCGTGCTGCTTCGCGGATAGCCGTGACTTCTGCCTGAAATACACTGCAGTGGTCAGGCAGTCGTAGTACGACATTTAGCGCAGGGTTGTCTGAAAACACGCCCGCCCCTGTGCCGTCGGCTGTCTTTGACCCGTCGGTGTATATTTCAATGGCGTCATTGTTTACAATGCGACCTTCTTCCCAGCTGGCTCGGTCTGGGATGGCCGTCTTGTATTTATTACTGAAATCTAGTGTTGGGATTAGATAATCCGTATTGTTGGGGATCTTGTGGGCAGTTAGGATGCTGCTGTGCCCAAAGTGTGAACTTTGCCACGAATTGGATTCTCTTAGTCTCAGGGCCGCCTTAGTGGCCGCCATCTTCCCATAGATATCAATGGGGAGGAGGTTTAGAAAAGTCGTTAAGGCTGCCGTTGGTGTGGATCTTAAGGCTCCTGTGATGCATTTGCAGGCTGCCCTCTGGATGCGTTCCAGGGCGCTTGCGTGGCATTGCTTCGATATTGCAGGCCACCATGCTATGATACCGTAAGTGAGGATAGGCCTAACGACCGCCGTGTACAGCCAGTGAGTTATCTTAGGCTGTAGACCCCATCCTGAGCCTAAGGCCTTTTTACAGGTGTAAATGGCAATCGTAGCCTTCCTTATGCGGTCTTGGATGTTTGGTTTCCAACTGAGTTTGCTATCTAGGATCGTTCCCAGATATTTAGCTTGGCTGGAAAAAATGAGTGGTTCGTTGTTGAGCGTAGGTGCCGTTATCTCCTGAGCCTTGATTTTCCTTGTAAATAAAACCAGTTCGGTTTTGGATGGGTTAACATTGAGTCCGACCTTAATGGACCAGGAGGATAGTTTCCTGAGAGCTGATTCCATTAGGTCTCTGATCGTGTTGGGGAATTTCCCCGTTATGGCAATGGCAATGTCGTCTGCGTAGGCCGTCACTTTGTTGCATCCGTCCTCCTCTAGGTTGGAGATGATCTCGTTGACTACTAAGATCCATAGTAGCTTTGAGAGCACTCCTCCTTGTGGTGTGCCCCTGTACACTGACCTCCTGGTCAGACAGCTGCCAAGCTCCGCCTGGATCAGCCTGCTTTCTAGCATGTTTTTTATCCAGGTGCAGAGGCAGTTATCCACGTTTAGTCTGGTGAGTGCATTCGTGACGGCTTCTGTATTGACATTGTTGAAAGCCCCTTCTATATCCAGAAAGGATACCATCGTGTATTCTTTGTGATACAACGATTTTTCGATAGTGCTGACTAGCGAATGAAGTGCTGTTTCTACTGAAAAACCTTTTCGGTAGGCGTGTTGACACCTCGAAAGGGAATTGTTTTCGAGGTTTGAGCGTATGTAGTAATCTACAACTCTTTCCAACGTTTTCAGAAGGAATGAAGTTAGACTGATGGGTCTAAAGTCTTTTGGAGAACAGTGTGAAGCTTTATCGCATTTTGGTATAAAGACCACTTTTACCGTTTTCCAAACTGTGGGCGTAAAGCTGAGTTTTAGGCAGCTATTGAAAATCACCAGTAGCCAGGGTGTGAGAGTCTCGATACTCTTCTGTAGCTCTATGGGTGTGATTCCATCTAGTCCAGGTAATTTATATGGGAGGAAGCTGTTAATCGCCCACGCCAGTTTGCGATTGTCAGCAATATGCTCCGGAACCATTTGGACACTGTGATGGTGTTGTGTAGGGTGATTTACCTCTACTTTGTTGCCTGGGAAGTGGGTATCCAGTAGTACACCTAAGGTCTCCTCGCTGGTTGAAGTCCACACTCCTCCTTGGCTTTGTATGACGCTAGGTATTTGTGGAGATTTTGAGAGGATCTTACGCAGCCGACTGGAGTCGCTTGTTCTTTCTATGTTCTCACAGAATGATTTCCACGACTCTCGCTGTGCTCTCTTTACTTCCTTTTTGTAGATTTTAAGACTGTCTTTATAATTATCCCAGTCATCTGGGTTTCTTGAAGACTTGGCCTTGTTAAACTTTCTCCTGCTAGCTGCAGTGGAGGTCCACCACGGGGGTTTACCACCTACTTTGTGTCTACTAGTGGGGCAGGCCTTATTAAAGGCCTTGTTCATGGCAGACGTTACTGCGTTCACCATTTTATCTAATTCTTCCGGTGAATTGGGATGTCTGATTTGGAGGCTGTCTAGTTTCGTTTGGAGTGAAGAATTATAGACCTGCCAATTTGTGTTTTTTGGGTTCTTAAACACTTTCGTTGGGGGGGTCTCGAATTTAAGATTGAAGAGTATGTAGCGGTAGTCCGAGAATGAGACTTCACTAAATACTTTCCAATTTTCTATTACTATATCAGGTGAACAGGTGGTCAGTGTCAGGTCAATGACTTCCTGCCTGATTCTGTTTATAAAAGTGGGTTCAGACCCTATGTTACGCACTACGAGGTTAGTTTCTATAATATATTCAAATAGTAACTCACCCCTTTTGTTAATGTCACTGCTGCCCCATATGGTGTGGTGCGCGTTTGCGTCGGCACCTACAACCAGTGGGGTATTATTAGCTGCCGCTGTCTGTACCGTCCTGCGTATCGTGTTAGATGGTACTTCTCCCGTGTCATCATATGTGAGGTACGCTGACGATATCCACAGCGGTCCCTTTGCGGCTCGATCTAACCCCACGCAAGTGAAGTCAGGTTCGCTGTAATTCGGAAGAAGGAAAGCTTTAATATTATTCTTTACTAGTATGCAAGTTCTGGGTTTACCTGAATTTCTTACATAAAACAAGGAATAGTTTCTTGCCCTGAGTCCAGATATGCGGTCGTTGTTTGTGACCCATGGCTCCTGGATGAGGGCGATGTCTTCCCCACCTTTTTCCAGGCGGAGAAGTAAATTAGCCGAAGCTATTTTGGAATGGTGGAGGTTAATCTGTACTAGTCGGAGCATCATTGCTGACTAGTACCGGCATCTCTATGACTGTGGTGTCCCCGTCCTCTGATTCAGAGGACAGTTCTCCACTATTTTGCTCCTTAGGGAGCGGTTCTTGCGGAGGAGCAACCCCCGATACAAAGGGTTGTTCGTCTGTCTTGTTTCCAGGCGTGTCTGTTTCCAGAGAAGAACTTTCGGGCGTAGCCTCTAAGCCAAGACTACTTAGCGAGGATACCATGCCTGCGAGAAGTCTCTCGTCCTTCTCATGGATTTTTAGGACCAGAGTGTCCATGCCGTAGAAGATTTTGAACCCCTTTTTGTTAAGGAGTTCAACTGACTCTTGGTTGAGGAGGAAAGATATTAGTCTTCACCTCTCTTCCGGTTCATCGGCCTTTATGATCCTCCAATTCTCGGTTGGAAGATCCCCATCTACTGCCCAAAAGTTTTTATTGAATGAAGTTCAAACTGTCAGCGACCTGAACCTGCCAATTCAATCGCTTACTGCCGCCGATGTAAAGCAGTTTCTTCATCACTCAACTTTGATGTCCCTTGCCGAGTACGACAACGCCAAGCCTCAGCTGTTAATTGGACTCGATCACTGCCACTTGGAAACGCCAATACGCGTCATTGAATCAACAGAGAATCAGCCAATTGTCACGGAAACCAAGTTAGGATGGGTCGTTTTTGGCAGGGCATCCGGAAACAGGGTGAAAGACCACAATGGTGAATTTATTCTTCATAACAGAGCAGCCAGAGAAATCGATCAGGAAGGTCTGGACCAGGTAGTAAATGAGTTCATCGACTTGGATAGTTTTGGAACCCAAAGGCCAGCCGAACAGTCAGTCTCAGCAAGTGAAAAGAGGGCTCTGGACATCCTGTCCAAAACAACAAATAGGGTTGGAGATCGCTATGAGACCGGACTATTATGGAAGGATGACGAGCTTACAGTTCCATCAAGCTTCGATATGGCGAAGCAGCGACTACGAGGCATTGAATCAAAAATGGAAAGGAATGCAGAATTTGGTGCAGCGTATCGTGAAATTTTGAGGAGGTATGTCCAGAGTGGATATGCGAGGAAGCTGACATCAGTAGAGGCGAGCACAAGTACTTCGAGAACCTGGTATCTTCCTCATTTTGATGTCCAGAATCCGAACAAGCCAGGAAAGGTTCGACTGGTCTTCGACGCGGCAGCCAAGGTGACTGACACGTCACTCAACGATTTTTTGCTCAAAGGCCCTGACGATCTTAAGCCATTAGTAGCTATCCTTTTCAACTTTCGTATGTGTCCAGTAGCCGTCACTGGGGACATCAAGGATATGTTCCTTCAAATTTCAATACGACAAGACGACCAGGATTCACAACGCTTCCTGTGGAGAAATCAAAGGGACCAGCCAATCAATGTTTACGTCATGAGTTCTATGACATTTGGGGCCAGCTGTTCTCCATGTTCGGCTAATTTTGTCAAGAATCTCAACGCCATGACGTTCA
The DNA here is from genome assembly GCA_949715645.1 of Portevinia maculata. Classification (NCBI taxonomy): domain Eukaryota; kingdom Metazoa; phylum Arthropoda; class Insecta; order Diptera; family Syrphidae; genus Portevinia; species Portevinia maculata. The sequence continues at coordinate 165,438,160 of OX454526.1, read as the reverse complement.
TAAAGCAGTATCCGAGGGCCGTCGAAGCGATTATAAACCATCACTACGTTGACGATTACGTCGACAGTTTTGACAGCGAGGCAGAAGCATTGGAAGTTACCAAGGCCGTAATCTCAATCCACAAATGCGGTGGGTTTGAACTGCTAAATTTCAACTCGAGTTCAAAAAGCGTGCTGAGAGATATCTCCGATGTGGACGAACAGGGTGATTATAATCGGGAGGTTGACATGAACATCGATGCTGCGGTGGAAAAGGTTTTGGGAATGTGCTGGGTGCCAACAGAAGACATGTTTACATTCAAAATTAAATTCGCTAGAGTGAGCGAAGATATCATCATTGGAGAGAGATGCCCAACCAAGCGTGAGTTCCTGAGTGTGGCGATGTCCATTTTTGATCCTGTCGGGATGATCGCCAACTTTGTCATCTATCTCAAGCTGCTTCTGCGAACCTTATGGATCAGAGGTGTTGCCTGGGATGAACAGATTCCCGTTGATATGTTCCGGAAATGGACAGAGTGGAAAGCGGAGCTTCCGACGCTAGTTAGCTGCAAGGTTCCTCGGTGTTATAGTCCTTACATTTTTTGTTGATGCCAGTGAAGACGCCTTCAGTGCGGTTGCGTACCTACGTATCGAAGGAGGTGTAAGGATTGATGTGTCATTTGTATGTGGCAAGACGAAGACAGCCCACAAGAAGCTCATGTCCATCCCACGTCTAGAGCTGTCAGCCGCCGTATTGGGTATACGACTTTGCAACATGATATGTGAGCATCACAAGTTGTCACTAGAAAGCCGGGTGTTTTGGAGTGACTCAAGTACGGTTCTTAGTTGGCTCCTTCCAGAATCAAATATACATTTTTAAAATGGTCCTCTGTGGGCATGAAATGCCGCATAGATGTTGGTAGTTGGTGACAAGATGATTTCATGAGCAGTGTTGCCACTTATGCTACATAAAAAGGTGCATGTTTTTTGAACTTGTACTAAATCCTTACTGTCACAGCTCACGGCAGCACCGCAACTGACCTAAGGCTGCAGCTTCAAGTACGGCAACAACTGTGCCAGAAAAAGAAGCTACAAGCGCGAAGTCAAGCGCAGCCAGAGAAAGCCAAACACGATTCAGGCCTCAACAGGGTATCGTACGTAGGAGAGGTGATAACAAGCCCAATAGAGTACGAAACCCTGAATACAGACGCAAATGACCACCCGTCTCAGCGTTTTGCATGCCAACCTGCACAGGGCTATGGGTGCATCGGACACCTTTAGCCAGCGATGTGCCGAAGGGAACATTGCTATTGGACTAATCCAGGAACCTTGGGCAACCAATGGTAAGATATCCGGATTAAATTGTAAACACAGAGAGCTAATTTTCGCCAAAGGTCCTTTCAGACCAAGGGCGGCTATCTCTATTAAGAAAGATATAAAATGTTCTCTCATTCCAGGTTTCACAACTAGGGACCTAGTGGCGGTTCTAATAGAGCGCCACAAAGCGTACTTTCCTGGAGACACGGATGCAGTGCCTCCCTTACCAGTAAAGGAACTTGTCCGGTACTGTGAGAACCAGAAAGTACATATACTAATCGGCTGCGACGCAAACGCACATAATACCATCTTTGGCAGCCGAGATACAAATAACAGAGGTGAGTCGTTATTAGAATATTTATATAGCAATAACCTCGTTTTTCTAAACAAGGGAAATAGTCCTACATTTAGAAATTCTATAAGAGAAGAAGTTTTAGACCTCACTTTATCATCTCCTTTTATGAAGGATATTATAGAGGGATGGCACGTGTCTGGCGAGGCATCTCTATCGGATCATATGCACATCCGTTTCGAGATAAGATGCAATGCCGAACACGCGTCAGTCCGTTATGACAACAGACTGACTAATTGGAGAACTTACCGCGAAAATCTTGCGGTCAGATCTGACATGCTGCCAGAAGCACCATCAAATACAATTGATGCAGATGCTGCGCAATGTCAAATAAATGATATTATTCTTACCTCATTCAAAAATAGTTGCAAGGTTAAAAGAACCGTGGTTAAAAGGTGCGTACCATGGTGGAACGATAACCTTGAGTCTATTCGAAAGAGGGTGAGAAAGCTTTTTAACAAAGCCAAACGCACCGGCACATGGGAACAATATAAATCCATGCTGACCATATACAACTTAGAGTTGCGCAGATCCAAAAGAGCCTCATGGCGTGCAAACTGTGAGAAGATAGAAAAACTTCCAGAGGTGGCACGCCTCCAAAGGGCCCTGTCAACGGATCAAGAAAAAGGCATGGGATTGTTAATTAAATCAGATGGTTCAATCACACGCGACCGGGAAGAAACGCTGAAAACTTTGCTTCAGGCTCACTTCCCAGGTTCTCACACGATGGCCATTACAGACGACCATACAGCGGAGGTCTCAATTCCAAGAAACCTCAGCAGAATTCATAGTTTATCCGGAACACTTTTTACTCCGGATAAGGTTAAATGGGCAATTAACTCATTTAAACCATTCAAGGCATCAGGTACAGACGGTATTTTTCCAGCCCTCATTCAAAATGGAATAGAATTTTTACTACCATCCATGATTGCCTTATTTAGGTTCAGCTTTAACTGGGGGTATATACCAGTTACCTGGAGGGAGGTAAACGTAGTATTTATACCTAAACCGGGAAACAAGCCGAAAGAATTACCTAAATCATATCGTCCGATAAGCCTGACATCGTTTTTTCTGAAAACAATGGAAAGGATTATTGACATTCACATTAGAGAATGCATATCAAAAAGCATGCCTCTGCACCCTCACCAATATGCGTACCAAAAGGGCAAATCCACGGAAGGCGCTCTGTTAAGACAGAGATAAAAAACGCCTACCGTTGCAAAGAGATCGCACTTTGTGCCTTTCTGGACATAGAGGGTGCTTTCGACAACACTGGATATGAATCCATATCAAATGCTTTGTACCATAGAAATATAGATAAACCAACTATTAAATGGATCAAAGCGATGCTGGAAAGTCGCAAAATAACTTCCTCGTCAGGAACGACCTCAGTATCAGTAACAGCCGTAAGGGGCTGCCCACAAGGGGGAGTACTCTCACCCCTTCTGTGGTCATTGGTCATCGATGACCTGCTACACAAGATGAGCAGTTTGGGCTACACCACAATTGGGTACGCCGATGATATTGTCATCATAGTTAGGGGCAAAGACTCAATAGGAGTCACATCAAAAATGAAAAATGCTCTAAAGACAGCCATAGACTGGTGCATTAAGGAAAATCTTTCCATAAATCCCAGTAAAGCCGTCATCGTTCCTTTCACTAAAAGTAGGAAATTAGACCTAGGCCTAATCACAATAAACGACACGGTCGTAGAGTATTCCGACGAAGTCAAGTATCTTGGAGTAATCCTGGACAAGAGACTTAACTGGAACTCTCACATAAACAACAAAATCAGTAAAGCTAATAGAGCTTTATGGGCCTGTCGTCGCACATATGGTAGAACCTGGGGAATCTCTCCAAAGATCGTCCACTGGATCTACACAGTGATGATAAGACCCATCATAACATACGCCTCCATAGTATGGTGGACAAAATCCACACAAAAGGTCGCAATAGAGAAGCTCAAAAAGGTACAACGGCTTGCGTGCCTTGGTATCTCCGGAGCCATGCGTACCTGTCCAACAGCTGCCATAGAGGCAATAACAGGAATTATACCCCTCCACATATACGTCCAAAAAGTGGCGATCCGCAGTGCAATAAGTCTAATACAGCTAAACGAGATAAGTCTTAATGATCATCCGGAACTTAAGACCCTTCTAGATGAACTGCCAGAACTTAACATGAACAGACCGCATTCAAAAAACACTATGCTTCAACAAACGGTTCTCCATGGAGATACCCAAGAGAGAAGCATGGCTTAGTACTAACCCACCAAACAGCCATAACGGCATAAAGTGGTATACGGATGGTTCTAAAATGGAAACGGGGGTAGGAGCGGGAATATACGGATCACACAAACGCTTTACGATACCCATGGGAAAAAGTCCCAGCGTATTTCAAGCGGAGCTCCACGCCATTCAAGAATGCGCCAGCCACATTACCTTATCTGGCATAAAAGGTGCAACCATTCATATTTTCACGGACAGTCAAGCAGCTATAAACGCCCTTAGCTCGTATACCATTGACTCCAAATCAGTCATGTACTGCTTCAATACCCTACAAATACTCGGAGCAAGAAACAAGACCAAATTATGGTGGGTTCCGGGTCATGTCGGGGTAGAAGGTAACGTAATTTTAATACGTTTTCCCAATAGTAGTACTCAGCTGATTAAATTAAATAATCAAATTATTAATTGAATAATCAAATTATTTGCGCTATAAAATTAAGAAGGAGTATCTAAACACTATTTTTGAACAGTAAAACGTAAAAAATATTGTAGAATTGTGTACGAGAAATAAAAATGAACTTTTGGCAAAAATGTATTTTTTTGGAAACAAATTAGGTTGAACGAATTTGCTATATACATATTTTTAATGCTACTAAGTACAAACGAACAAAAACAATTAATTAATAACAAAATTGTACAAAAAAAAAATGAAAATGCCTTTAAATTGCTGCATCAGGAGCTGCACAAGTCATTTTGGTCAACATGTTCACTGTTTTTATATATTTTTTTTGCCCTGACATACTTTCTCAGGTTTTTCCTCAATAAAGGAGAAAATTTCCCTTTGATTTCACCTAAATATACACTTTATTAACAATCGCAATAATTTTTCATCGATTTCTGCAAATTACTGAAATTGTATGCTTCAATTTTTTCTTGACGTTTAAGAAAGAAATGCGGCACTTCAGAAAGAGATAGCTTTACGCACGTGCTCTATCGCATTTTGCTTGTCAGTGTTCACAGTGGATGTATAATTTGTTAATTGACATTCATAGTACCAAAATAACGATTGATTAATAAATTTTGTCGCTTATCAATAATTGATTTTTGACAACGATAATAAGGGTGTTTAATTAATTTAATGTAATTTGTATTACTGAGATATCGTTATTATTATTGTTTTTGTGAACTTAAATTGTATTTTCTTAAGGTTTCTCTTCTCATATTTGTTTTATTATATATGTTGTTATTTTAGTGCTGTAGTGGAGTATTACCTCACATGTGAGTTCAGTAATAGAAAAAATATATTAATTGTAAGTAGTAAATGTTGTACTTGTTCTTGAACTAAGTGGCAGCGCTGGTCAATAGACAAATGGCTGTCATTCTATTCGGTCCATTTTTGTTTCTTTATTCATTCCATTCTGGATATTCCGGATAAAAAAATCGAATATTCTGTCTTTTCTATTCCTTACCCGGAAAAAATAAAGAAACACACGGAAAATAAACAAGACAATAAAAAATACAACAAATTTGCAATAAATGCTCATCAAATTGATTGTTTGCTGTTGCTTCTATTTTCGTTTTGGTCAAGTGCATCTATCAAACGAGGGAATATTCCTTTTATTCCACCTTTCTCGAGGAATGAAACGAATGCATACCATTTATTCCAGAATGAATAAAGAAACACCGAAATGGATTGTCCGGAATATTCCATTGAATAAAGAAACGTAAATGGCTCCCTCGGAATATTCTGAATATTCCGAATGAATAAAGAAACACACGGAGTATCGAATGGGTGGATTGGTATTTTGCTTGTTGCAGGCTTACCGGATGAGTACAAGCCCATGATCATGGAGCTCAAAAGCTCGGGCGTGAAGATAACTACTGATTCCATAAAGACGAAACTACTGCAGGATGTCAAGGATGACTTTGATCTCAAAGAACAATCTAGTTCAGCGTTTTATGGAGAAAGTATTTTTAAAAAAAAAAGCGTTTCAATAAGCCAAACACGAATGGTCCTCGTTGATTTGTTTGCAACCAATATGGACATGTAGCGAAAAATTGGTCGCAGAAATCAAAGCCAAGACTTAAATCTAGAACAGCCAACATTTGCTGCCCAAAAAATAGAAAATAAAGATTGGGTTATTGACTTTGGCGCTTCTGCGCATATGACATTTGATATTTGATATTTTTTATTAGGTTTAAAAAATTTACAAAGATTACAATATGTATCTATAATGACGTTAATGTGATCATTAACAAATTAATTATTACAATTTAATTCAATTAATTAATTTAATATAATTTAAGTTTTAATTTAATATAATTTAATAAGTAGTGTAGTAATTATTGTAGGAGTTAAGCATGCAACACACACTGTCGAACCATATTTATATATATGTACCTACATTCATAAGCTGTGTTTGTATATACACATACAGTCATATACATATAAGATTAAGAATAAGATATCTAATTTAAGTATTCATGTACCTACATTCATAAGCTGTGTTTATATATACACATGCAGTAATACACATGTAAGATAAGAATAAGATAATGAGAGCGTCAGTTTTATGATCGCATTCACAGAAACCGGACGTGTTATTATTTAATCCGCAGCCTCTATAGTAAAACAGTAAAGTAGTGCGACTACAATTACTACAGTAGGAACATATTGCTTACAATAAAAAAAAGACAGTTGAGAAAAAGAGAAATATAGAATGGTTAGCAGCTTAAGCAAAAAGGTTTACAAAATTATGGTATTGATATGTATTAAAAATTAAAGTTATAAAATAAAATATTTAACATTAAGACATCAAAAGGTCTAAAACCTACATTAAATTACCAGCCAAGTAAGAAAAAAAGAGATACACTAAAACGGTCTGCAAAACAAAGTCTTCTTACGCCAAGAGGGAGAGAGTTCCATAAGCGAATAGCATGAGATTAGACAAAGCAAGTTTTTCAAATAGGTATTCTGGACTTCGCGATATTATAGTTTTATGCAAATATTTTATAGTACAATAGTCTTAGTATTTATCCAGCGTTAAGCCCAGAATTTTAGTTTTATATACGAATATACGATCCTGGCGCTTTAAACCAAACACATAACGAGTAACATTGTAAAAAAAAAAAAAAGCTTTCTTCTTGATTCAGCATTGCAGTACATTACAACCTCAGACCCAATAGATAAAATTGGAACAATAAGAGATCTAACTAACATTAATCTTGTTTTGACGGGGGTGTAATACTGTGACATATATAGGTTGCGCAGGCATCCATATATTTTCATGAAGATTCCATCTCAAGTTCCTATCAAACCAAATGCCCAAATTTTTAGCCTTATCAACTATTTCTCTGCATTCATTCCCTAGACATAAACTAGAAAAATCACGTGAATCCATACCAGTTTTGGATATAGCATGCATTTAGACTTTTTAGGGTTTAAACAAAAGTTGTTTCTTTGTGACCATTGAAAGATGCTTTCAAGGTCGCAATTGAACTTGAGTGTGGCGTCTTGAGTATGACCTTTTTTTAAGCAAAAATACATCTGAACATCATCGGCATAGAAGAAAAGGTAATGGTGTCGGGTAGATCATTTATAAAAATGGAAAATAAAAGTGGGTCCAGGATAGATCCTTGCGGGACACCTATAGGTGTGTGTTTAATATTGGACATCGCATTGCCTGCCACAACTGCTTGGGTACGGTCGGATAAGTACGAGTAAATCAAAGAGGCTGCTGAAGACGAGAAACTAAATTGATTCAAAAATTTAAATATAAGTTTTGAATGATTTACTCTGTCAAAAGCTTTAGAAAAATGTAATAATGCTAACAGTGCGATCTGGTATTTTTCCATGCACAACCTTAAATCATCCGTTATCATCCGTTACTTTAAGCAGCGCTGAGGTACAACTTTGCTGCTTTCTAAAACCTGTTTGGTGTTTGCAAAATAAAGCATTATGCTGAAGATAGATAGATAGATAGATAGATAGATTCTTTATTTTTTCATCATAAAGTTTACAAATTGGTATACTTAAGAATAAGGACATGGCAATACTGCCGTCTGCCTGAGATGACATTTCATAATATGATTTAAAAATAAAAGAAATAATAAAAGGCAAAAATTTTAAAATATAAAGAAAAGGAAAAAAGAAAAAAAAAAGAAAAAATGTTTAACAAAAGATATGAAGAAATATTACTATATAAAACAATGCTATCAATTTTAACGTGATTTGAAACACAAAATATTATACAATTTGGTTAATTTGATTAGCTGTTTATACAAAATTTTATCAATTTTAACATGATTTGAAACCCAAGATAATACACAATTTGGTTAGAAATAGCTGTTTATACAATATTATCAATTTTAACGTGATTTGAAACACAAAAGAGATATTATCAAATTTAGTATGATCAGAAACAAAACAATAAATAGTTAGGTATAAAATTTGGTCAAAACTGCAATAAGTGGGTAATCGACTAAGTTTAATATGTGAAACTGTTACGGTAAGAAAGAGCATGTTGGCAATATTTAAAGAGGCTGAGCCAGCCCATTGCTCCATTTAAAATTTCAAAAAGTTTGTCCAAAGATATAAAACTTTCCCGAAAATGCAACCGGCGAATTTCTTGTAGAATAGGACAAGCAGCAACGAAATGGTATATATCTTCATTCACTCTTCCGTTACATAGATCACATAGCTGGGGCAAGTCTGATCGATGAGGTATAAAGTTCAAATTTAAAATTTCAACTCTTGCTCTAAAAATAATACTTATAACCGAGGCTGAAAATTCATTACTAAAGTAAGAGACTTCCGAGGGCAGTTCATGGTTTAAATGACTATAAATAGCTCTTGAAGTAGATGAAGATGCTCTGGAAAGGTTATCCAGAAACATTTTGTGATCCACCTTAGCAATCACATCAGAAAACTGAGCCTGCCAATCGGTCACATTAGTTTCTCTTAAGTTTAAACTTGTTTCGTAAGATAAAGCTAGTTCGTTCCAGTTTTTAAACGGGGAAGCATTCACTCGAAGTAATTTTCTTAAGATGATTTTGTGAAGACAAGTTTCACTTCTTTTCATCACTCTAGTAATGAAGTTCGCATTTGATTTCAAATTTTGTATATATATAGGGACTATTCCTGACTCTACATATATGGCGTAGTTGGGTGTTGAGTTAGGCAAACGAAATATCCTCTTAAAAAGTTCCTTTGTACAGTTTCAAAAGCTTCGAAGTGTGTGTATCCGACGGGTTGGACGCCATATGCCATGCATGCATTTACTGTCGCGTTGAAAACTTTGTACTTGGACGTTAAATCAACATTTTGGTTCGAAAAAAACTTTGGCCACATTATATTAAGAGTCAATTTAGCTTCGTTGCTTTTTTCTTTGGAGTGCTTTAGATAGCTTAAATTGTAGGTCAAGAGGACACCCAAATATTTAAACTCTTGTAAAACCTCAATGTGTGTATTGTTTAGAGACCATTTTTCTTCCGCTCGCCTTCTTGATTGTCTCTTTTCAAATATAACAATCTTAGTTTTTTGGGTATTAATTTGCAAGCCCCAAGACTCGCAAAATGAACTTAGACGGTTTATTTGCAATTGAAGCGTGAAAGGATTATCAGCAAGCATGACTAGATCGTCCGCGTACAACAGGACTTTGATTATAATGTTAGCAAAATTAACTCCACCCGGAAGAAGCTCGCAGACATCATCTATGAACAGGGCAAATAATAATGGGCTGAGGATACAACCCTGAGGAACACCTGTAATTGTATCAAATCGATTTGAAAATGTGAAACCGTCCCATACCCTTGCATTTGTTGACGAAATAAGACTTGCATACACTTCGAGAAACTTTCTTGACAAACCAATGCAAGAAAGTTTGTATATTAAAGCTTGTCTATTGACTTTATCGAATGCAGCTTTAAAATCAACAAAGCAAGTGTATAGTTTCTTTTTTCTATCTATAAATTGTTGAGCAATGCTTGAAATGGCCAAGATATGATCCATGGTTGAAAAACCTGGGCGGAAACCGGCTTGAAAGATGCTCAAAAGACTGTTATCCTCAATCCATTTTGAGAGCCTTTCATATAGGATTGCAGTGAAAGTTTTTCTTATTGAATTTAAAATTGAAATACCTCTATAATTTTCCGCAGCGTTAGCATCACCTTTTTTAAAAATGGCAAAAATTACAGATTCGTTGAAACTGTTAGGGACACATCCATCATTGTACACTTTGTTATAGAAAGACACGAGGTAGTTTTTAAAATCAATAGTGCTGTTTTTATAAAACTCGACTGGTATGCCGTCTAGGCCAGGAGCCTTGCTGTTTTTCAATCTTTGGAGCGTTACTTCCAATTCGGGCAATGAGAATTCTAAATCCAGCTCGTTGACTCTAGTATCAGGTAGCGCGTAATCAAAGGTATGAAGGTCTTCATCAGCTGAGAGTAGAGTTTTAAAATGAGCTGCTAACGTCTCAGCTTCTAAAGAGAACTTCATACCCTGATTGCGCCCACCAAGATTGCGCACTGTCTCCCAAAATATCTTTGAGTTTGTGCAGTTTTCCAATTTCTTACCCACGTTTTTTAAATAGGTGATTTTCTTAACTGAGCACATTTTTTTAAAATCATTATTAACGCGAAGATAGATGTTTTTGAAAAATTGAGAATTGGTCGTTCTTAACAGTTTTAAGTAAACGAACGAAAGTTTACGGAGATTTCTGCAATCCTTATCAAACCATACATTTTTAGCTACAAAAGTGTGTGTACTCTTCAACGCAAAAGGGGCTGCAGTCTTTATAACCCGTTCTATACTTTCACATACCACTTCAGACGAGACTGCGGATTGTTGGGGCAGAGATAGTAAGTGCCGAGAAAGGAGGCTTCTATAGAGGGTTGCATTGTTCTCCGACCACTTCAGCTTATTAAAACTAGAAGGTGTAGCTTGCTGGATTAACTCCTTTAGCTGAATTTTAATTACAATTGGAAAATGAGCCGAGTAGTTGACTAGTGCAACTTCAAAGTCATCGATAATGTTCAGCCAGTCCCCTGAAATCGCAGCAAAGTCAATCACGGATTCTCCCTGCCCGCTAACAAAAGTGAATTCGCCACATGCATCACTAATAGAAGACCCATTCAAAACAAATAGACCGAAAACTTCAAAAAATTCTGTTAAACTCCCCCCGTTGCGGTTATAAATTTTATCCTTAGAACATCTACTCTCGGCCAGTGCAACTCGTGCTCGTATAATATTGGCGGAAGAATTTTGATATTCACCAATCCTAGCATTTAAATCACCGACGATTAACACATGGTCAAGAGAAGTGTTATTCATAAATTCCACTAGTTCATCGAAGTCGCTAAGCCAATGATTGCAATTTAAATAAATAGGAATAATATAATAGTTTAGGTTGTTGCTAACCATATGAAAAATAATTTTAGATTCAATAATTTTAAAATTAATAAGATTACCCCTAACATGATGTGAACTCTGATTTCCAAATGGCGCTCGCTGCGGTTGGAGGCCAAAAGCGGAAGAAGAGCTTGGAACCACGGCCAACCTCGCTCCCTCGCTGCAGTCAAAGTACTCGTAACCACTGTCACCAAATAGTTCACTAATGAGTGACATGTCCGCTGCTGATTTGACAACTAAACCTCGTGAAATTTGATAAACAAAAAGTTGATTGTTGATTTGCAATTTGTTGTCTCCTTTAACGAAAATTCGGGCGTTTGGATTTATCTGCCGCAGATTGTTTTTTATTTCTATTAGTGTTTTTCTTTTTCTTCTTGATAAAAGTGATTGCTCGCGAAATATACTTATTCCGGAGCCTTTGAGCGTGTGCGCGGAGGTAATAAGTTTATCGGTGATCGCCGCTGTTGGAAGTTCGATGATGACAGTTGCTCTTTCAGTGTTGTTGTTGCGTATTTGTCTGGAGCTCTTAAATTGGATTTCTTCGTCTTCATTTAACTTCAGAAGCCCCTTGCAAGTCTGTTTAGCTAATTGGATTGCATCGGTTTCTGTGTCTAAAGGAAGGTGTACCACAATAGACTTATCGTTTGATTTCCGTGAGAGAATTTCCAATTGGGTTTCAAGCAAATCGCATCTTTCTGTCATTAAAGTGAGTTTTCTGCTGAGTTGGGTGTTAAGTGTCTTCAAAGAAAGTATCTCGTTCGAGAGCACCAACAAGTCATTTTTTGTGACTAGATCTTTAAGCTTTTCTTCGAGACTCTCATTTAAGATAGTTTTTAGATCAGCAACTGATAAATCGCCTATTCCCATATTTGCTGCTTTTAGATGAGAAATCTTTTTGTTGGTAGTGTTTTGTTCAGGAGAAATTTCACATAAGTATCGCTTGCGGTTCATCGGCAAATCGTTGTACCGCAATTTGATTTCGATGCAACACGGAGAAAACTTTTTTTTTTTATTTTTTGTTTTACTTGTTTACTTGAGTAAATTTAACTAGCAATTTGCGGTGTTAGTTCAAAGTGATTAAATGAGTGTTTTTACGTTGTTTTTCTTAGGAAGTTACTTGGATTTATAATTTAATTTGAAAAAAAATACGGAGCTTCGAAAATTTTTGCAATTCCACTTCGACAGTTGAAACGTTATGCTGAAGATGGTATGATATTTCTACATGAACAATTTTCTCAAAAACTTTGGACAGAAACGTTAATATTTTAATAGGACGGAATTCACGGGTCGTTTGTGCAGTTCCTTTATTTTTAGGAACGGGTATTATTCTAGCACTTTTCCAGGCACTGGGATAAAGGGATATCATTAGGATATTATTAAATATATGGGTAAGTACTGGAAGGATAAAGGGTAGGATAGTGTCATATCACTGTAACACAAACTCCTGGCAACACTGCATATTGCGTCTGAACAAACCCTCCGGACAAATGTCATCTGACAGCTCACTCTCCACGTTGCTTTTCATCTTGCTTTTTACTTCGTGGACATACCATTCTTTTTGTATCCATTCTAACACGCGGATTGCATATTTGTAAGATAAAGAATTGAAGTCAATAAATATATGAAATGAATTAACAAATCGAACGAGTAAGCATTTTTAATACACAACAGATAGTTTTAATAAATAATGGATGGATTTCATCAAGTCCTGACGATTAGGATTTTATACATAATACTGCCTTAACAACATCTGTCTGCTCTACCCGACGAAATTCAAAAGCATCCACAGTAGTTAACGTATCAGTAGGGCTCATGTTAAGTGATGACATCATAGGGCTTTGCACAAATTTATTGTTTAGGTTATTTAGATCTACACTAGAAAAATCAAACTCATCTTTACAACCAATTCCAATATCACGAATATTTTTCCATAGTGTCTTTGTCGGTAAGTTACTGTTCAGATGCTTAGAATAAAAACTACGTGTAGCCTTACAAACTTTAAGAGTTACAATATTTCTTAGCCTACGAAAATCATTATAGTGCTCTTGCAGTCTAAATCGTTTCCATCTCTTGAATGCCAAGTCGTGTCTATTTTTGAGATCCATAATTTCAGGAGTAAACCATGATATGAGTGAATTTTTAATAGTTTTAGTTTTAATTGGGACGTGTGTATTAAAAAGGTTACGAATTATATCGTTAAGCGTATTTATCTGCTCATCTGATGACTGATAGTTATATAAGCATTGCCAATTAACTCTTTCCAGATCAACTCGAAGTAGATTAGCATTTAAAGCCTTAAAGTTGCTATAAGTGATGGTACGCGGAATATGGGAGAGTGAAATATTAAAACATGCAAAAATTAAATCGTGCTTGGAAAACATCGGAGCTGATACTTGGTTAAAGAAAATATCGCCGTTAATATTTGAGAAAAATAGATCTAACAAAGTACTACTTGCGTTAGTTAAATGAGTGGGAGTTAAGGAATTAACTAGAATTAGACTAACGGAGTTCATGTTATTTACAAACGAGGCGCTTTCTCTAATCAAAATATTGCAATTAAAGTCACCGTAAATAATTACGACTGAGAAGTGCGTTGAGATGTTTTCAAGCAGCAAATAAAATGGGGACATATCTATTTGATTGTTAGGACGATAATATAAGTACCCCAACCAGAGTTTTTCTATTACCACCCATGACTTCGACAAAAGAGTACTGTGTGACACTATCAGGAGGGGAAGACAAAACAGATTTACATTTAATACATGAACGAACATAAATTGCAGTACCAGAGCTAATCCTAACATACCTATCCCCACGAAATAGCAGATATCATTGTATATACACTTTATAGGCTTTGGGACTCTTAATAAATTTGTTCGTGAAATTATAGCTATTGTCAAAAAGAGCATCTAAATTAAAAGAAGAGTTCAAGGCAAGACTTGTTATTTCTTGGGGAAAGGTCACCTTTGTTGAACCCGATTCTTTCACAGTCAACAACTTTATGGAGTGTGTTTCAGCTAGGCAATTATCAGAAAGGGTGAGTAGCCCTTTCTTTTCAACTTTAATAATTTTGAAATTACTTCCACAGTGAACTCTAAGTTTTCCTGGTGTTGGCATTAGAAATATCCATCTGTTGGCTTGTTCAAAATTGATCCAAATTTCCTGTTTAATTTTTACGATTCGCATGTCACAATTTTCTAAGCGCCCTTCATGGAGAATTAAGTTTGATAAACATACTTCTAGCTCTGTATGTATCGGACGATTGGGCAAGCAAAGAATTATGTGATTTACATGCTTACAGGATTCTATGTCGCTAGAAGTTAAAGGTATATACTCCGAAAATTGTTCGTTAATAGCTACTTTCTGAAATGAAGGATTGTAAAAGTAGTACAAGTCGTTTTTGTATGGGATTGGAATTGAATGTATCCGGTTTAAAAGGAATTTGCCTGTACCAGTAAGAGGCACAGTAATAAGATACACAATTCTGTTTGCCGAATATTTAAGTTCAATGTCCAAGAATTTCATGACTTCAAAAATACTTTCTATTGATACATCAATAGGAAATCTTAAATCAGCACTAGCTATGACCGGAATTTTTTCTATGGCTCCAATTAGCACATGCGGATCTATCGCTTTTAGATCAATTCGGTTTTGTCGCGCGTCAATAAGAGAATTCAGGATATTGTTTTGAACTTTATTCAAATGGAAATTAGCGCCAAGCAGTATATTGGCCGCTTCTTCTAGGTGATGATTTAGTTCTTGGGCTATAGTTAAATTGTTTGATTTCTTAATAAGCTGATCAATAATATTAAAGTGCTCATCTAGCTTCTGAGTGTTATTATTAAAAACTTGAAACTATTTTGTATAAGGGATGATTGTGTTTTTAAAATATGTGTTACAACTTTCTTAGTACTTCTTAATTTTGCAACTTCCTCTTCTATTACTCTAGAATCTTCGTCATCCATTACCCCAAATATTTCTTTTAAAATATGCCCACCTATATTCAACAGACCTCGTTTTGCTTTTTTAATAAAAAATAGATCGGATATTCTGTTGTGTGTTAGAATTAGTTCTTGTAGTGACTGCTCTTGGATTTTAACCATCAAACGGCAGTGATCAAATGGGGACCTAGTTCTTACCTTGTCACAGATATCTCTTATTTGTCCAGATTGACGTATAACCATGGTGTATTCCATTTGGTAATCATCCAGATTGAAAAATAGGACTAACCTCCAATTTGCACGTAGTATGAGGTATTCTACTATGGTTTCTAGGTAGATGCCTGTATTGTCTTCCAGTTCTTTCAACTCTATAGGCAGTGCAGTTAGTCCGCTCATCATTAGGAATAAGCACATGACATTGACCAACATCTAGTAAATGTGAAAAACGATATAACTTAGCTAAATATTTTTTTTTTTTTTTCAAATGCTAGTAGGATTTAATCGAAATAATGTTTGAGCCTATTGTTATGAACAGTCACCGTGCGTCTACCCATTTTTATCGTCGAATTGACTAGGCTTAAAATTGCACAAATTGTAAAAGGCCCCAGCCACACTTGACATAATTTGTGCTTTTTTACGGGGTTTAATAGAAGTACCTTGTCTCCGATATGAAACGACGACGGTCTTACCGTCTTATCGTAGTATACCTTTGAAGAACTTTTACTCTTCAATAAATTCGTACGAGCAATGGAATAAATTGTTTGCAGCTTATACCTCAACTCGTAATAATAGTCTTCGCAATTATATAGTGGTTGTGGTGTTTGGTTGAGGCTTGACGGAATTTCCGCGGTAAAGCCAAACAAGCAGTCCATGGGACTTAACTTAGTTCCTTCATGTATATTGTTGTTATGTACGAAAGCGGCAGTTCTTAAGAATTTATCCCAACATTTAGGATTCTGATCTACTATGGATCGCAAGTATTCCACTAGAGGCTTATGGGTTCTTTCCAAGGAACCGTTCGACTGCGGATGGTATGCCGATGTTTCAATTTTCTCGATCTTAAGCAGACTGCAAACTCGCTTAAAGAGTTTACTTACAAAATTCGATCCTTGGTCGGTAATCAACTTTTTTGGTATACGATATCTGCTTATTATTTCATCAAAAAATATCTGTGCCACCGTATTAGCTTCCATATCTGCCAATGGATACCAATCTGCAAATTTAGTAAGATCGTCCTGGAATGTTAAGATATATTTATTTCCATTGTGAGTCTCAATTAAAGGTCCAACTATATCTATATAAACCTTTTCGAAAGGTACTTTTGCTGTATCTGCAATTACCATCGGCATTTTTAAAGTTCGTCCTGTTTTATTTTTTTGACATTTACTACATTTCTTTATATAGTTTTTAATGTCACGAACCATACCTTTCCATTTATATTTACGAAGAATGCTACCGTAGGTTTTTTTAACCCCTTGGTGACCTCCAAATGGAGTATCGTGATAGTCATGCAAAATTATAGGGATTTCTGATTTCGAGGGAATAATGTATTTCTGTATGGATGCGGAATTTGAAAAGGTGTGTAAAGTATCTGAAACCACTGGGGAACTTTGGTGGGCCATTTTAGAACTATCATGGTTACCTTTGTCTGATAAAATAGGGCTTGACCCGGTTTGGTCGTTTTCCTGAGTTGTATTTTCTTTTGCCTTTGATCGAGTGACAGCAAAACATCTCGACTCTTCCTCAACGTCCGAGTCTAAGGAGCGATGTACGTCAGCCTTAACCACAAACGTTCGACTTTCTTCTTCACTATCAGATTCGCTTATGCGCGGAATCCGACTAAGTGCATCCGCATTGCTGTTCTTTCTACCGGGTTTGTATTCGATAGAGAAGTCAAATTCGGACAGCTTTAGTACAAGTCTTATAATGCGGGAAGATGCATCTTTTGCTTTCAGAATTCCTTTCAAAGGCATGTGATCGGTGTAGATCATAAAATGTCTACCCTGTAAATAGCAATGGAAGTTTCTGACGGCCCACACTATTGCCAATAGTTCTTTTTCAGTAGTTGAATAGTTTTTTTCAGCGGGATTTAGAGCCCGGCTTGCATATGAAATGGGAAGGTCGCTTCCAATGCATCCCTGGGATAAAACAGCCCCCAAAGACTCGTTGCTAGCGTCAGTTGTGAGTAGAAATGGTTCTTCGAAATTTGGGTATCTCAAAATAGGAGGACTTGTCAGTATCGTCTTAATATTATTAAAACTTGATTCGCAATTATCATTCCACTGGAACTTTACATTTTTTCGTAGTAATTTCGTTAGATGTAATGTTAGTTCAGCGTGATTTTTTATAAATTTTCTATAATAATTACACAAACCAAGGAGGGATTGTAGTCTTTTAATGTTGGTTGGTCTAGGGAAACTGAGAACGCATGCAACTTTATCCGGGTCTGGTAGGGCCCCAATATTTGTGCATTTGTGGCCTAAATAAATTACTTCTTTTCTTAGAAAGTTGCATTTCTGAGGTTGGAGCTTCAGATTGTTCAACCTTAGACGGCCAAACACTGTTTTCAATTTAGTATTGTGGTCGTCAATATTCCGTCCATAGATAACAATGTCGTCGAGATAAACGAAACATTCAAAACCTTGTAATCCAGTCAATGCGTAATTCATTAACCGTTGGAAAGTAGCTGGGGCTCCCTTCAGACCAAACGGCATTCGCAGGAATTCGTAATGACCATAGGCTGTACTGAATGCAGTTTTCTCGCGATCCTTAGGATTAACTAAGACTTGATGGTAGCCGCTTCTTAAATCAAGGGTTGAAAAGTATCTGGAGTTGCCCAGTTGGTCAAGAATGTCTTCTATTCTCGGAAGGGGATATGCGCCACCGACTGTTTCATCGTTTAGTTTACGAAAATCGACGACTATTCTCCATCGCAACTCTCCATCTAATCCTGGCTTCTTTGGGACTACCAACAATGTTGAATTCCAAGGGCTTTTGCTGGGGATAATGATTTTTTCCGCTAGCATTTCCGTTATTTGCTGGTTAATAATTGATTTATGGGATTCCGGTAATCTATACATTTTTGAATTTACTGGGGCTTGATCGGCAACTGTCGGAATATTGTGCATTACAGAGGAGGTATACGTAAGTTTGTCGCTGAATATATATATTCGTGACATATTTGAAGCACACTTTCCTTTTCCTTTGAACTGATTGTACTATCAAAACATATATTTTCATTCAAAAGTGAAATCCGCTTTATAGGCAGAGTTTCGGGTGACATGTGGGCATTTAAACTACAAATGTTGACATGACCCGGTGTATCTTTTTCGTTAAATCGCTTGGATTTATTTGCTTTTTGTTTTTGATAGTAACTTAAGTTCTGCCCGTCAAACTCTTTTCCTTTCCAAGAGTTCACGGAGAACTTATCTAACCGTTCATATTCCAGATTAGGAATAAGTGGTTCAAAATCGACCTCATTCGAAGTGATATTTAGAACTCCGTTGTGCACTTGATTATTGACCGGCTTGACAATGCAGTTGGCAATGTACACACCGCCTTCGATTTGCTTAGACAGACAAACCATTTCTTCCGTATTATCCGAATGGATCTTTAGTATGGCCTTACTACGGGGTGGTATTATCAAACTTCCTTTATTTTTATTCACTTCGGGTTCACTAGTAGTAAGCGGGGTGGACAAAGAAGAAATTTCTCTCGGAGTCTCATTTCTAATGTGTCCTGATTTTGGTTGCAATTTGCCTTCAAGATTGGGTGTTAAATTAGTTTTGTTTTTCTTATGGGTTTCGGCTCTAATCGGCTCAGAATAAGGCATTGTTTTTCTGATTAAATGGCCTGTTGAATTACAGGTCGAAGAAGTAGAAATTTCTCTCAGAGTTTTTTTTCTCTCTTTTTTACCTGTAGTGAGTGGTATTACGAACTCAGAAGGGTTGTAGTTTGTTTTTTTGAAACGTAATAATTTATTTGGCCCTTCTACATTGCAATGCTCATTTAAAAAGTTATTACCCAGTAGTCCATCAGCGGGAATTGAATCGTTTTGATTAATGATTTGGAATTCGCAAGGTAATTCCCTTGGTAATTGGAATTTACCCATTTTGGAACCGAGCGTACGACCTTGGCCATATATAGTATTAACTTTTACATTTCTGGAGGAATCTGGGGGGTAACCATTCGTACAGTTGGCCTTGAGCAGACTTATGTATCTAGTGGCAAATGCACGAGGTTGTTAGTGTTTGACCCACTGTTTGCAATTATTGTCGAGCCGGGGAGTTTTCGGTCGACCGCTGCCTGTTTCCCGAGTTTCTACTTTCCCATGATTTTCTGGCGAAACATTCGGTAATGGTATGCGACGTTCGCAAACAAAATTCACATTTAACCGTGGATTTGTTTTTTTGCTTCTCACGATTGAAATGTACACTCTTAGATATTTTTTCAGTTTTCAAGCATGTATTTACGTCATGTCCATAAACCTTGCAGGTAATACAGAATGGCGTATTCTTCCTTCTTCTGCATTCTGCATAGGAATGATTCGGCTTGTCGCAGAAACTACATTTTATATTATTATGGCCATTATATGTTTGCCTCATTGAAAAACTTTGAGTTTCGTTATCTTTTGTGGGCAGATTTAATGTACCTATAGTTATTACTATTGGGTGGCTGATGATATGGTATTGAAGTTACTGTCATATTATTGTAAGGAAAATCATATTGATGCCCTTGGTGCATCTGGGGATTATTGTTAAAAATGGGCATATAGGGGTATGACGAGAAATTATGGTTTTGGGGAGGCCAGGACTGTACATTGAAAGGATTCATCATACTGACACTTTCAAGCTCTATTTTCAAAATCTGACCGCATAAGGGTTTAAGATTTGTTTCTTTTGCTGTTAGTAGGTATTGCCTTATTGTTGGGCTTAACACTCCCGATTTTATTGAATATATAGCTGCAAGTTCGGAGTCAGTAGTTAATGCTTTTGCATCCGCTGGAAATTGTTCAATGGCTGCTAACTTGCACTGTGCCACTAAATTGTTTAAACGAATTAAAAACGAAGTAAGAGTTTCCGTCGGGAATTGCCTACATTGTCTTAACTCATTAGATATTTGAATATAAGACTTTCTAGGCATAAAATGACCCTTAAGCTGTTTTTCGAATTCATCGAAGTTTGAAAAGTTGCTATTCTGCATAACAACAAACGCATTTCCTCTCAGCTTAGTTTGAATTAGCTGACAGAAATTATTTTCCTGCTCGGGTCTTAAACAAGATTTTACCTGCTTACAACAGTTTATAAAGGTTTGCAAATCCGTCACTAAATGTGCACTATGTTCCCCCTCAAAATTAGGAACCAGATTCGTTATTAACTGAACTAAATTCGTCTGTTGGGATGGAATGTCAAACATACTCTGATCGAGCTCATGTGTTTCATTACCCGCGCCATGGGCCATTGCTCTGTTTGCCGTATTAAAAATTGTTTTAGTGTTTTTTCTGTTTGGGGAATATGGAAGATCGGGACAGACTTTATTATTGCCGTTGTTTGTTGTTTGAATTGCCTAATATCTTCCTTAAATTCAGAAGTTTCTTTCCTAAGTTTATTATATCCTCCACTATTTATTTGCCTATCAAAACTATCAACTAATGTTATTAATTCCTTATCTAATTTTTTATTTTCTATTATAATATTCTTAAGGTCGCTTACTTTTCTATATGTGTTTCCGCTTCTTAATCTTCTATAGTTGAGGGTGTTGTCCGGGTCTCCTTCTGTTGTCCTGGTGGTGTCCTGGTCTGGTTCTTCTTCTGTTTCTTCTGTCCGGTTGGAACGCTTAACAGGTGTCTCCTTTCCTTTGTCCCGTTTTTACTTCCCTGGTATGTTTCTTCTATTTATGCAGAAGGAAAATCCAGGCATTTAATTAATGTTGACACTCGAGTGCTATTTCTTTGAGGAAAAAAAAATACTTGGTGCAATTGTTGGCTGATTCGATCACTTTTATTTTTCTTAGATGGTTTAAGTTAATTAACTGATTTTTAATCAGTGATTGGCTTTTTATTTTTTCGTATTCCTGAATGTCAACCCAAATGATTTTATTTTATTTATATATTTTGTTTTGCCTGCACTTTTACACCATACCACACACTTTAATTTTCAATTCATAATTATATTTTTTCCTAAACGAGCGTGTCGAGTTGAAAGCACTAAAAATTTACCGGCTGCGCCAATTTATGTTATGCGTTCCTTTTAGTTGTTTTCAATTCCGCACAAGAAAACAACCTCTTTCTTTTTGATCTCAGAACAGACTCTCCGTCTCAAAGTCAAGCGAAGTCGAATGTGGTGTAAAAGTATCCAGAAAAAAACGGTGTCTCCACCTGCAGTTCGTGGGAACGTCCAAGCTCTCACGAATAATATTGCAAGCCATGCATTTCGCCTGTCTCGAGTGTGTACTGTTCCGTATGGGATACAGTTACCCAGACGATATCTTACACCAAACAGTGTAGATACCTGTAGTTCGTGGGAACGTCGAAGCTCTCACGAATAATATTGCAAGCCATGCATTTCGCCTGTCTCGAGTGTGTACTGTTCCATAGGAGATACAGTAACCCAGACGATACTTTACACCACATTACTCAAAGGAATTATAATAAATAAATGCAGCCTCTTGGGCAGACGACCCAGTATTGCATGAAGTGTATAATATTCTAAAGGGGACTTAGCAAGTAATAAAAATGGGCAACAGGGAACTATTCAACAAAATGATCACATAATAATTACAGATTGTTAAAGACAATAGTTACATATACATTATAATAGAAAAATCCTAAATTATGCAAAGCAAAAGGCAAAAATAGCTTACGATAATTAAAGTTCTTTGTCATCATTTTGGTATTCCTGCAACTAGCTGGTCTAAGTCAGTAAAGTGGTCTATGCGAAAAGCTTTCCCTTTTGGGAATCCATCTATTACGACTGAACACCGAAGAAAGCATATTTCGGATTTGCCTCTTCAATTGAAAAGCTTTACGGAGAATTGTGCGGTTATATGACGTAAGACTCTCATTTAAAAATATTCGGCTGTCAGAATCCATTCCCAAATGACGGAGGGTTATTGTTTGTTTTGATGTTATGTGCATTTCGTTTATAGATTTTAATAGAGTTATTTTGTCTGCTACAGATTGAAATTTTATAACAATAGCGGTGTGTGTTGAGTTATTCACCCCTATCATTTAATCCGCCGGGGGGAACATATCCCCGAAATTCCAAATTGTTTATCATTTAAGATATCCGCAGTGAACATCTCCCGTCGGTAAAGCAAATTCATTTTTCACTTGATCATTTAAAACGGGGGAATCGAATCATTCCTTGCAAATTTTGACATTTCTCTTCCGCAGGAAAATTGTTGCGGATTGTTTTGCTGCGCAGTTCGTTTAAAAGATTTGGCTAACGATATGTAAGTATTTTTTGTAATAAATCGAATTTATTAAAGATATATTAAGTAACATTTAGGAATAGGACAACAAATAGAGACCAATTTAAAGAATTGGTAGCCAATATGAAGCAATTTCCAGACATCGCTAAAAACAATACTAAAAGGCAGCCGGAAAAAGTTAAAGAGTTTTGGGAAAAGCTCAAAACTAATCTCAATAGCCTTGGACCACCACATAAAGAAGTTGTAGAGTGGAAAAAAGTAAGTAGATTATGCCCTTTTAATGGTTTCGCTTTCAAAAACAAAATGTAATCGCAGGTATGGAGTGATCATAAATCACATTTAAAGAAAAAGCTGAGTGGCAATAAGAAGGAGCTTACAGCAACTGGTGGTGGACCCAACAAAAAGTTTTGTTTCTCTGCGGAAGAAGAAGAAGTGATTGAGTTGATCCAATTGAACGAGAACGAAGAGAAGAAGTTCCTCAAGCAGTGTCCCCTCAGTTGGTTGAAACAGAACCACAACAATCTGCTTACTTGCCCGAAGATGTCTTTATAGAAGTTCCAAATGCCAAGAAGACCAAGCGAAAAAAAGCGACCAATTCAAGCAGACCTTCTTGTTAAACAGATTAATATACAAGAAAACTGGTATAAAGAAATCGTCAGCGGCTTGGAAGGGCAAAAAGAGAATGCCACTGAATTGAACTACGGCAAGAAAAGAGTGTATAGGTCGTTGGAAAAAATTGTTGACCAAAATAAGGAGCTTTTAGCTATAATGTAGACCCGCGCGGAAGAAGAAAAAAGGCACAATCAAACAGTAGAGTTCTTTAGTCAGGAAACCCTTAATCACCAAGGAGAAATGCGCAAGATTGCCCGCAGAAAACTCGAAGTCAAGCAGAAAATGCTTGAGTATGAAATTGAAAAACTCAATTCGACCATGATTTCAAATTGAATTATGTAGATATTTTTTTTTTTTGTTAATTCGCATGTGATTTTTTTTTTTTTTAGCATAGTACTGAATTGTGATTTTTAATTATTTTTAATTAAAAGTATAAACTGAATTCTGATTTTTTTGTCTCTTTAAGCTTACAAACGAATTGTGATAATTTCTGTTCTTTTTTGACTTATTTATTATAAATTTAATAAAATGTTTTTTTTTATTTTAAAAAGTTCTCTTAATTGCGTTCCTTATTTGTACAGCTTCATTTGAGTCCGGCTGAACACTTATTTCTACCGGAGGATTTGTTCTGCTGTCCTCCAAATCCGCTTCATCAAACCCTTCCGAACTCACATTAAAGTGTATACAAATGTTATGCAAGGCGCAGCATACATTTATTATTTGTGCCGCTTTGCCTGGTTCATAGTGGAGTGATCTCACCGACATCAAGCACCGAAATCTATTTTTCAGGATTCCGATCACTCTCTCGACTACATTCCTTCCTTTGGAGTGGTGCTGGTTGAATCTGCTTTCCTGGGTATTTGATTCCACTGAGCGGTATGGTGTTAACAACCAAGGTAAAAGAGGATAGCCAGCATCAGCTACAAACAAAAAACTAATGAGTATCTAATGAACATAAAAAATTAAAATTATACTTGCCTAGAAGCCTTGTATTTGTATTTGTTGTATTGTACATATTTGCGAAGTAAGTAGAGGCATCACTCGCATTCCAAATAAATGAATCATGGTTAAATCCAGGAAACCTTGCGTCTATACACCGTATCCATAACTTTTGATCACAAATCTGAAAATAAATTAGTTCCCAGTGTATGACCTCAGTTAATTCTGCTTTATTTATCACTAACGATCATAGCATTTATGCTGTGAAATCCTTTCCTATTATAATATAGGTGTGAATTAGCTTTTGGAACTTTGATAGCTATGTGTGTCCCATCAATACACATTACAGCACCAGGTACTCGTATCCTACGGTTTTTGTAAAAGTGTAACATTGCTTCTCTTTTTTGATCCTCAGTGTTGTCTAAACTTATCCATTTGGGGCTTAGCACATTTTCTAAAATGTTTAACACCTTGGCCAATACTTTACAAAAAGTTGATTGTGCTACGCACATATTATAGTCCTTTCCAACACCGTGCTGGTAACTACCTTCCGCAAAAAATCCCAAGCATGCAGCTAGCTGATGCTTGGGTGACACTGCAAATGATTTTTGGGTTGTGGGAGTCTCTTTAGTCAGCTCTTCAAGGACGTAATTAAACGCGGTTTTATTCAGTCGAAAGTTTTTAATAAAACTGAAATAAAATTTATTTTATGGAAATTGTAAACAACAATGACATTTCTTAACTCACGAAGCATCTGAAATATCCATAATATCTTCACCAGAAGCTCTTAAATTGGCACGATAACTTCTTTTGTTTTTTTGTCGTCAGCTTCAAAAAATAGAGCTATGCTATCCATTTTGTTTAAATAAAATAAAATTCTTTGACAAGCAGGAGTTCTTTCTATTTGTCAACAATGACAAAACATATGATTTCGAAAAAAATCAAAACGTGGTCGGTAAAACAGTGCATCCGACGGATTAAATGATACCAACAGCAAGTGAACGTGGATCGAATGCGTGAAGTGGATCTTTGATCCGCCGTATTAAATGAATTTGTTTAGGAGTTGTGATATGCGGGCAATTTATAGACGTGCATAGTGTGGTAAAGATATTGCTTAGATTTTCGTCTGCATTTTGCAATCCTCCATGCAATAATGCATCAGCATCAATTTGATCACGATGCATACGATCTAGCGCTCCTTGGATCCGAGATATTTCCGCGTTATTTTGTGATGTGTCTTAAAAATTATCCGATTGACGACTCTCGATTCCGTCGACGCTTGTTGTTAGCGCTGATATAGTATTGGTGACGTCTTATAAGCGGCTGTTAAAGTCGAGTACGATTTTATCAAGTTTGTCCGATCAATTTTTATTAACTTCCAAAATAAGTTTTTTTCAGTTCAGATGTGCAGTCACTCATCCGTTTATTAAGACAACTTTCAAGGGCTTAAACATTTTTGTCTTCTTTTGCCGATAATAGGATGAATGGCGATGGTTGTAGCGGTGCTTTCGGTCTCAAGTTACGAGGAGATTGTTCACCTGTCATTTTGTTTTGTTGGGAAGTTCACCGAATAATTAAGAAATGCTTTTATAAGTTAAATAAAAGTAATTTGGTTTAAACTTTAAGTTTTATGTGTAGCACAATAACTTAGTAAGGTTTTGAAATCAAAACTTTGGTTAGCTATTGAGGAAATTACTTGGACATTAAGTTGCAAAGAAATTTGACGTTAACCACTTTTCACCATTTCTCTCTTGGGTTATGAGGAGTGGCTGCAAAACTCAAAAGCTGTTAATGATGACGTTGTTGTTGCAGATAATAACAAGCTGAAAGCTGAATCAAGAGGAGATTTTGTTTCATAGGTTTCATATGACGATGTCATTGCCAAAGACGTTCTGTTTGTTCCAAATTTGTGTTCGAATTTGTTGTCAGTTCTGCAGATGGTGAAAGCAGTTAACCGCGTTATATTCGGTTCTGAGGGTTGTCCATTTTTAAATAAAAATAACAAATATTCGCGACTGCTAGTTTACACAACAATACATGCAAGCTAGACAGGTTTATCCAGTCAGTGCACATTGCAAGTCAAAATTCCAGTTTAAATGCATGGCAAAAGCGTTTGGGGCACGTAAATTTTAAGACACTGCGAAAATGGCTGGCGGCTTGGGGGATGGTATACTGTAATATACAACAACTTTTAGATTGTTGTGAAAAATGTTTTAAAGGAAAACAGTTCAGTCAACCATTCAAGTTATCCAAGACGTCAAAAAAGATGACATTGGAGTTGGTGCACTCAGATCTCTGTGGATTAATGGAAGAAGCGTCAATGGTACCGAGTTCTGTATTAGAGAATTGCAAAAAGTTTTGAAAAGTTGTGGACGTATAAGGCATGAAACAACAAATGCATATACGCCACAACAAAACGGGAAAGCCGAAAGCATAAAGCGTACTATCGTTGAAAAGTCGCGTTGTCTTCTGCTGGATGCTGAAATGGCTAAGCAAATTTGGACTGAGACGGTCTCAACAGCAGCATATCTTATCAACCGTACAGTCAGTCAAACATCTGATCAATTGAAGACACCAGGAGAGCTTTGTTTAGGTAAAAAACCAAGTTTTAAACACATCCGTATTTTCGGGTCTGTAGCTATGGTGTATATTCCAAAACAGAAACGTAAGAAATTGGATTGCAAATCTATTGAGTGTGTAGGGTACAGCAAGGAAACCAAAGGGTACCGACTATTTAATCCAGAAATAAGACAAATAGTTATTTTTCTGGAAGAAGAAAAGTACTTCAAGAAATCAGTGTGAGCTAAAAAAAACAATAAAAACTCTTTAAAGAATTTCTGTATTAATGACTGTCTGTGAGGTTTATGATGTCTATAAAGTAGACATTTCCGATGAATAGGTATATGCTGTTGACCGAAATCATAGTTTTGATAGTGCTGATAGCTATGAGGCTAATTCTTCGTCTAGGTTTGATGTAGTTACTGACCCATATGATAGCATTTTCTGTGAATGTGTTGATATTCATTCGAATATTGAGGTAGATTTATCTGATCCGATTGCTATAAGTGAATCATCGTTTAAAAGAACTGTAAAAACTCCTAAAAGGTTTGATGGCTACGTATGCTTCCAAGCAAGTTCTTGATCCAATTACGTATGATGAAGCGCTGTGATTTTTTTTTTCATAATAAGCGTGCGCTAAAGGGACATTTTTTATTTTTTCTGTAATTGATACAGTACCCTTATAATGTTACCACAGCGCAGGCATTTTTTGTTGCTGCTAGCAGCACCCAGCAAATGATTCATTGCCTATTTTTAGGTGCTGCTTTTTACTTTAAAGAATAGAAGGATAGGAAAGAATTTTTTGAAGCGATAGGGTTTTTTCTCCACAGGTGGCGCCTTAATTGCTTAAGGGAGATTTTGAATCGTTGTGTGTATTCAATTACAAAGCATGACCCTGGTCGGGATTCGAACACATGACCTGCCAATCACTTTGTGAATACACTACCATCACACCACTACCACCCGCTGATGATAAAGATCATTTTCAAAAAGCAATGTTGAAGAGCAATATGCTGCAATATTTGACAACGAGACATGGAAATATGCGAATTTGCCACCTGGCAAAAGAACTTTAAATTCAAATGTTTTTTTTTAAACCAAAATAACTTCGGGTGGAAAGATTTGCAAATGATATCGCCTTGTCACAAACTCTATGGGTAATTTCATGTCTACAGGACACCATTATAAAAATGAATTTGATCCTGGAAATTGTTAAAGGAAATTAAAAATATAAATAAAAAGAAAAATAATTAACTTGAAATAACACGCATTAAAATATAAAGTATACAATCAATTTGCAATAAATACTCAGCCAATTGGTTGTTTGCTATTGCTTCAATTTTTTGTGCATCTGTCAAACGAGAGATCATTCCTTTTAATCCACCCTTCATATGAATAAAGCAATAACAAAATGGATTATCCGGAATATGGCATTGGATAAAGATACGCAAAATGGCTCAATCAGAATTATTCCGAATATTGACTGACTGTCTGACGTTTGTTCATTCTATCAGGTTATGTTCACAGATTAGTGAAGGTAAGATTAGACTGTATGCCAAATTGGCATTTAATGACCATTTTTGACAGTTCAGGGTCATGCAGTGTAATCGGCATATCTCAAATGACCAAATGATACCAAATGACCATGCTGATTTTGACACATAAAAATGACTAAATTGCAAGCAGTGTAATCGGACAATAAGCACGATTGCCAGTATAATGACCTAATGACCATATGCAATTTATTGAAATTTGGTTATGACATTGCTGTCATTTTTGTAATCTGAAAATTGTCATCTTTTAAAAGCCTGCAGTTATTTAATACTTCAATAATAAAATTTTTGAATGATAATAATAATATTTTTGGATAACATTTGCTGTAAATTGTTTTAATATTTACATTTTTATTGTGCTTTTGTTCAGTGTTAATTAGTGATTTCGTTTTTATTTTTATGTGCATTGTTTAGTATTTGTTGTGTAATATCTAGGTATTACTTTCTTGTTTCCGATTATCTGTTTTTTTTTATTTTATTGAAAAACAAAGTTTCGCTTTAACATGTAGGTACGGCGTTACCACAACTAACTCTGAAAATATGACAACAAATGCCTTTAATGACCAGCAGGGAAAAAAATTACCAAAATGGTTATTGTGGTCACGTAGTCTAATATACTACACTGACAGCGCTGAACTTTTGGGCATTTGACAGATAATCTGGTCATTTGGCTGTTGTCATTTGAATGCACAATCGGCATGAAGTCTAATTTTACCTTGAATAACTAGATACATACAAACCTTTCCGGTGGAAAACACTTTGCATAAAAAAATTTACCAAGTCAGGTACATTATCACATTTTCAAACAATTATGCGTGACTTGAACAATTCACCAGCTTTTGCTCATCAATTCACCACCTTCGCTCCCGCAGCCTCATCGACCTCTTACAAAATCGCTATCCAATAGGGCTTTTCGACAGATGAAAGTTCTCGAATGTAAACAAATAGAAGTGGAGGTTAATCAAACAAAATAATTATAAGTAATAGGCGGGAGAATCAAAGGAATCCGGAAAGAAAAGTAAGTTTTTTCAATAGTTTCTCGATTTATTTGGAGTAAACTTTTCTTTTTGTTTTATAGAGTTTCTAATATTACTCCCAAGCCATAGTAATATTAACGTTACTCTCAGCATTTCTCTGAGAATTACCTATCCTGGTTGAAAGCACGAGACTTGGAACCAGAACTAGGCTCGGACGAATAATAGGGGTAGGTGGAAAATCGTACATGCGACTCTTTCTCACTTAAGTTAAGAAAACAAAAACCACCTCCCTTCGAAACCTTCATACTACAACTAGGTTATTCCTATCCAGTTTTATTTAAACTGTTAAATACGCGTTTGGCAGGCAGCTTCCCAGTGGAGGCACCTGCTAATACCGCCATAAGCACGCGGTTACATCTTATTGCGCTAATTCAAATGGTTTTATCCTTTGTAATCGGCGCACTAGGTTAGTATCGTCTCGAATTTGTAGCATGGTGTTATTGCAATGACCGTGAAGGCGTGTCTGTTGTTTGCGGGCAAAATGTTTTTTTCCATCTTCGACGGTAGCCATACTTAGGTCTCTGTGGATATCAGTGTTTCTGATAAACCATGGTGCATTTACTATTTTTCTTAGCACTTTGTTTTGTAAAGTTTGTAAAATTTTGATATTACTGGATTTGGTACAACCCCAAAGTTGTATACCGTATGTCCAAACCGGTTTTAGTACTTGCTTGTATAAAAGCAGCTTGTTCTGCATGCTGAGTTGGGAAAATCTACCAAGCAGCCAGTGCATTTGTTTACATCGAATGGCGAGCTCTTCTCGTTTCTTCTTGACGTGCGGTTTCCATATTAATTTCGCATCGAGTGTCATTCCCAAATATTTTGCCTCGCTTGCGTACGGAATTCGTACCGAATCAATGAAAATGGGTAAGTTGTCTACATTTTTATAAGTAAAATTCACCGTGCGTTGAGAGCAATACGCCAAGTCTTTGTCCAATCACAAATTTTGTCAATAGAGCATTGGAGTTTATTAGTTGCTGATTCAACGGTATTACTGACCGCTAATATAGCTGTATCGTCTGCAAATGTGGCTACTGTTGTGCTCTTCTTCTTGAGGAATATCACTAGTGTATATTAGAAATACGATCGGTCCAAGAACGCTTCCTTGGGGAACTCCTGCCGCGATTTCTTTAAATTCAGAGTAATCATTTTCATGTTTTACACAAAAAACTTCTGTCTGATAAGTAACAACTAAGGATATCAGATAACTGTTTCAGAAAAGCTTGTCTTAGCTTATGTTTCAAGCCCGTATGCCATACTTTATCAAAGGCCTGAGAGACGTCGAGGAAAACACTAGAACATATTTTTTTCTCCTCTAGGACTTTTTCAATTACATTGGTTATTCTGTAAACCTGGTCGATTGTAGAATGCTTAGTCCTGAATTCGAATTGGTGATCAGGTATTAATCGACGTTCTTCGATAATCGGATGTAGGCGCTTTAACAAAAGTTTTTCGAATACCTTCGACATTATCGGTAAGAGCGATATTGGCCTATATGATTTTTTGCCATTTTGTGGCTTACCGGGCTTTGGAACCATTATAACTTCAGCTACCTTCCATTTCGTGGAACGTACAATAACCTGAGCGATGCATTTATAAGATATGCATACTTGATTAAAACTTTCCTAGGTAACTTTTTAAGAACCCGTCCTGTGATTAAGTCATATCCAGGTGCTTTGCTTAATTTTAGTTTTTCTATTTCGAAGCGTAGTTTGGGTAGCGATACACTTTTTATTCTATAATTGTCAGGTGCCACGGTTAGGACAGGAAATTCGAGCAACACTTGACCATAAAATGGCTTAAATGTTTCTTCCAGATGTTCGGCAAATATTTCGGCTTTTTCCTTGTCACTCTTCGCCCATTCTCCATTGATTTTCCTGATGGGTGGCGCTTGCATTTTTGGTTTTTTAATGCCTTTCATGGCTTTCCAGAGCGAGTAATTTGTACTTTTATCCGCAGTTAGGGTTCCAAGATATGTAGAAATTTCACGATTTTTAAAGTCTCGAATTTCTCCCTTAAGTTTACTACAAAGGTAGTTAAGAGTGGTTTTATCCTGTGGAGCTCGAGATTGTTGCCATCTTTAGCGCGCTCTCCTTTTCTTCTTTAACAATTGAGTGATTTCCAAGGGATATTTTATTTCGCAATTTGTTGTTATTT
The DNA here is from genome assembly GCA_949715645.1 of Portevinia maculata. NCBI lineage: Eukaryota > Metazoa > Arthropoda > Insecta > Diptera > Syrphidae > Portevinia > Portevinia maculata. The sequence continues at coordinate 165,406,645 of OX454526.1, read as the reverse complement.
TCCGTTTATGTGGCATATTTTTCCATGCTGAGCATTGTATGACGTTAATAAATTGATCGACTTCGTCTTCAAGTTGGTGGGGTGTTCGAAGAGACACTTTGCGATCGATTTTACTTTCACAGTGTTTTTTAAAGGATTCCCAGTTTGTTTTCATGTTAGTTAGTCTGGGCGGACCTTCTTTTTTTCGTAGAGAGCCGTTAATTGTCAAAATGACCGGTGAATGATCAGAAGAAAGATCGAGGCATTCCTCAACTACAATAGAGTTTCCCGACAACCCTTTCGTGATGAAGAAATCGATGAGGGTTCGTGTTTTGGCCGTAACCGGGGGCCAGTACGTCGGTTTACCTGAGGAATGAAAGTTTACCCCCAATTCCGTACCAGCTTCGTAAAGAACTCTACCTTTTACTGAAATGCATCTCGAGCCCCAGAAGGTATGTTTTGCGTTAAAGTCACCTCCGATGACGAAATTTCGTCCAAGTGAGTCAAAGATAGTTATAAAATCGCTTCTTTCCATCGTTGCACGTGGGGGGCAATAGATAGCTGCAAAATCATATTTTATGTGTTTAATTTTTACGCTCACCGTGCATAATTGCAGTTTGTCAAGCTCAATTGTTGCACTGATTGAGTGTTCAATGGTATATTTGATCAACAAGGATGCCCCGCCTCTCGCCCTTTCCGAAGGGTGATATGCGTGATAGGCAATGTATCCTCGAATGTTTGTCCTGGATTCTTTCGTCAGATGGGTTTCCGAAATCAAACAAATATCAATATCATATTTATGAATGAATATCTCGAGCTCGTCCATCTTATGCAGAAGGCCGTTCGCATTCCATGTCACTAATTTAACTAAGTCCGTCGTATCGAGCTTGTCGAGTTTTTCAAACATACGTTTATTAATTTGGCTCTGTTCTTCTAGCCTGGCAAGAATTGAAGAGAAAACTTCGGAGACTGGATCAGATGTTTTATTTGTTTGTTCGCGTCCTTGCAACGCAGCTTCAGCGTATGTTTGTGGAACAGCGTTCGGCGACTTTTCTAAACAATTTTCCTTCTCTTGGTTGTTGTATTTTGACCATTTCTTTAGCCTTTTTTCGTCCTTCATTGGTTTTATTGTTGCCCTTTTCAGGTTTGTTTTTGGTTTTATTTGCGATTGGTAGCGTAGTTTTCTTTATTTTGTCGCGCCTATTTTGAAGTTCTTTAGCTACTTCGCATCCGCGATAATTTGCCGGATGTTTTCCATTGCAATTTATGCATGTTGGTAGGTCTTGTCTACTTAGAGGGCATTCCTTCGATAAATGTTTGCCGGCACATTGTACGCAACGCGGCTCTTTTTGGCAATATGTGTGCGTGTGATTGTAGCCTTGGCAACGCTTACACTGAGGCATCTGATGAGTCCTTTGGCGCATTGGTTCAATTTTAACCACTATGTTTAGGATAGTTTTAATGTTGTATATTTTTTCGATGTTTTCAGACTTTTCGAAACTAAACATGAATAGCGGAAGTCCGCGTTTGACAACAATTTCCTCGTCTTGTTCCGTTTTTTGCTTTTATTTTTTAAGTATATTAACCGCGTCGATAATTTTGAAACCTTTAGTTTTAAGATCTTGCAAAACATCATCTTTGCGGCACGAAGAATGGAGCCCTCCGGCTACAACTCGGTGTGGCCTTTCAGACTTGTTTTCATAAGTGTACCATTGTACCTTCTTAGTATTCAGTTTCTGAGAAACTGCGCGATAGCTCTCAGGATCGCTTACATTTATTTTACACACATTATTATTCAGAGATGTTACTTTGAATGTGGACTTTGCTATTTCCTTAAGAATGCCATTTAGCTTGCTGTAGTCTGAAACTCCGACAACGTTAATTGGAGGTGGAAGGTATACCTTATTTTGAGGTTTTTCCTTAGCGTTTCTATTTCGTTGGCATTTGCCTTTTTGGGATGTCTATCTTTTAGCACAACGACTTCTGGTGAGGATCCGGCTTTCCGTTTTTTGTTCGGTTTCCTCTTAGTGATCCAATCCGTTTCGCGCACTAGCTCTTCTTCGTCCGTATGATAATCGCGGCTAGCTGAGCGGTATGATTTGGCTTCTGGCTGTTTTTTAAGTTGAGATTCAACAAGTGCTTTGTTCTCAGCTTTCAGCTGATCTAGCTCTTTTTTAGCTCTTGGTAAAGCTGTTCAATTTGGTTAAGCTTAGTGCGGAGTTCCTTGTTTTCGTCCTCGAAGCTTTTGCATTTCGTTGAGTCCCGCGAAAGGCGTCCAAAATCTTTTGGAGTCGTAGGACTTCGATTAGTTTTTGCTTTTGGCACAGATCCCGTTGGTGGTGATCTAGCTACCCTTTTACTGTTTTTAAAAGGGTCGGCTGATTGCAATAAATGGCTCTCCCCAGAATCCGTAGAGCCTGCCTCCGAAGAGTGTGGATTTTCCAGTAGAACTGGGCTGCCACCTGGGGTATTATATCTTTTTGTTTTAATCATTGCATTTTTTGTATACTCTATGAAAGTAAGTATGAAAGCTACTGAGTAGACGTGCTTCTTTTTCTTGGCAATACCCGTCCTTTTTTCGTAATCGAAATCGCTATAACTCATCAAGACATTAAAAAACGCAGAGTCCTACGTGAATAATTAATTCCTAAAATTGAAATTTATTGTGAATGTGTCAATTACTTGAGTATTTTCAAAATTTAAAACAAATAGAAGAAAAAATCAACAGAGTAACAATCTCATATACCTACTCACGAGCATGAGGGAGAACAAAAAATCAGCTGTTTGCGCAAAACCAAATAAAAATATTCTGCTGATACTTCCATCAGAACCAACAAATAAAATAAAATAAAATACGATAAATCTACCCGATGAGATTGTCCGCTACGTCAAACATCAGCCACCATCGGCATCGGTAGTCGCTACCTGAATGATCTTCATTCTCATATTCCCATTCAGGAGATTGGAGGAAAACAAAAATAAACCCACATAATGTGCATAAACTAATATAATTTGTTTTGGCCTTACGTCGTATGGTGGCGTACGTCGTATACACGAAGTGAGAATACTATAAAGTGTATATACAATGCCGATATCCACTCAAGTTGTAAACAGCATTTTGAATTGGGGTTTAAACCAATGAATAAAGAGACAAGGAAGCGGTGTTCTGGGAGAAAAGTGAAGCATCTGTTTAAGTGGTGTGAGTGTTTACTAATACGAAAGCGTTTTTCTCAATTCGACCAGATATGGCATGAGGTAATCTGCAGTTTTGTATGAGGACCCATATGAAAGTGTTAAACATTTCACTTACGTTTTTAACATTATTTGCAGCATCTTTCAAAGATTCGAACGTTTATTTATTATTCGAATAATTTATTAATATTTTATCGATTTCCATGAAGTGTATGGAATTGTTTGCAGAATTCATATACTTCCTCAAATGTCTACCTACACTTCTTTATCTATTGCAGCCTATCTTGTGAAAAAATCTACCTTTTCGAGTACGCCCGTCTAATTTAAACGAGACATTTTTTTTTTTTTTTTTTTTTTCAATTTTTATTTAAGTGAAAATACATAGTACAAATAAGACTTAAGTCTTTTATAGTACATAAAGTTAAAGGATATTTAAAGTAAAAATTAATAGTATATAAAACAAAATGATTATAATAACTACAAATATAGATAATAAAGAAATAAATAAAAATAAAAAATTTGAGTTAAAGGCATATATTAACAATGCAAGACTAAAAGGGGGAAAAGATAAAAGAAGAGAAGAAGAAGAAGAAAAGTAGAAAGTTGAAATTAAAGAAAAAAGTAAGGGGAATACAAGCAAAGATTGCTATGGTAAAGCAAAGTGTCTTAAAACTGCATTTTTAAAATTAGTGACACTAATAGTTTTTTGTACCGCTGTGGGTAGGGAGTTCCAGATTCTGGTGACATGTATGAAGAAGAGGCGCGAAGAGTTCAAATAAGTAAAACTGGGAATGATAAGATTTAGAGTTCTGGAGGATTGGGGAAATTGCAATTTTTCGAACAGATACACAGGAGATTTGTTTATTATGATTTTATGCATAAAAAGGCAGCACCTTAGGTCGAGAAATTGCTGAAATGTACAACCAAGTACCAGTTTGTGATATTGTGAAATATGTTCATATCGATTCACCCCATACACATACCTAATCATGTCATTGAACGCAACTAGTAATTTATGCTGAGAGTTTGAGTCAAGCTTGCAGTAAACAGCAGTAGCGCAATCAATTATAGGCATAAACAGAGTCTTAACAAGCCTTAGCTTTGTAGCTGCTGGAGTAAAGGTGGAAGATAGCCAAAGTTTACGCAGCCCAGCGTAGATTCGTCCAATAACATAATTTATGTGATCGGTTGCTGATAATGAGCGATTAAGTTTAAAACCAAGATTGGACACAACATTCGCAAATTTAAGCTGCATGTCATTTAAAAAAACAGGGGGTAGTTCATCGGTGTTAAAAAACTTCTTCGAAATTAAGATCAATTGGGATTTCGCTGGATTTAAACTGAGCCCATTACAAATGGACCAGTTGTATATATTTCTCAAATCTTCGTTAACTCTGGTAACAAGATCCTCGATAAGTCCAATTGGTCGAGATAAATAAATCTGTGCATCATCAGCATAAAGATGAATAGAAGCGCTGGAGCATACTTTGGGAAGGTCATTAATAAAGAGGCAAAATAATATTGGTCCTAAAATCGATCCTTGCGGTACTCCTGCAGCAAGGGCACCAGGTTGGGAAGATTTTCCATCATGAACGACTCTTTGATAGCGATTTCTCAAATAATTGCTTATTAGACGCACCGATCTTTCGCTGAAACCAAAATACAACCTGAGTTTCTGGCAAAGTACATTATGATCCACTCTATCAAAGGCCCTGGAGAAGTCAAGCAAGCAAAGTACAGTTAAGTAATCCTTATCAAATTCAACTCTTATGTCTTCGAGAATTTTGATCATAGCTGAAGAACAGCTGTGATGTTCTCGAAAGCCAGACTGTATCGAGGATAACAAACAATGTTGATTAATGTAATTTGAGAGTTGCTTTGCAAGAATTTTCTCCAAGACTTTTGACAAACAAGGTAAAATACTGATTGGTCGAAAATCGGTTGCCGATAAGGGCAGGGTTTTTTTTGGGACAGCAATGACTTTGGCTAGCTTCCAAGAATCAGGAAAAGTTGATGACGTGATACAAAAATTGATGACATGCGTAATACAGCTTAAAAGATGCGGCAAAATCATTTTGACAAAACGAATTGGTACACCATCCTCACCAACAGCATTCGATTTTACAGAGCGTATGGAATTAACGACATCAATTTCAGAAACTACTCCAAAATCAAAGTCAAAGTCGAAAGGCAGCTCATGATTAGGACTAAAATGTGGACTGTCAATAGCGTTATAGAGAAAGGCATTATTAAGGTCATTGACATCAGGAATATTATCAACAACATTTTTCTTCCCAATGCAGTAAGAGCGCAAATTGCTCCATAGCCTTTTTGAGGTTTGGTCAGTGCTCAATTTGGATAAGAAATATCTTTTCTTCGCCCTACGCGTAATAAAGGTTGAATGATTACGAGCACGACAGAAAAGCTCCCAATTGAGACTCGTTGCTGTAGACTTCCATCTTTGGTATGCTTTATTACGGATTTTCATTGCATCGCGTACCTCAGAGGTAAACCAGGGACAATTTCTATTGCGTATTGCTACAGTCTTAAAAGGAACATGTCTGTTATAGAGGTCCAATAACAATGTTTGTATGTGATCTACTTTGTCATTCACATTAGACGCAAAATAGCAATTACGCCAAGGAAGTATGCTCGCATCAAGTTGCAAGGCATTTATGTCGACAGAAGCAAAGTCTCTAAATTGGAAAAATTATGGGGAGAGTGAACGAGACAAGTCAATATCGTACGTACAGAACAACAAGTCATGATCAGACACACCCACTAACGACAGCTGATCATGAAGTAAGACATTTGATTGATTAGAGACCATTATGACATCAAGAAGACTGGAAGGAACATTCGGAGAAAAACGGGTAGCATACGAGTTAACTATGGACAATCCGGAAGCAGCCGTAAAATCTAATAGCTGACGAGCTTTACTGTCGTATTTCAACAGATCCGCATTAAGATCACCACAAATAATAATATGCTCGTACTGTGCAGTAAAATCCTGAATTGTGGAAAACAATGACTCAGGAGGGTAGCTTCGATGAGGATTGTAAGCAACACCAGCAAGGCATTTTGTATTGCCATCACTAACTTCTAATAAGAGATATTCTACACCACTACCTTGAGATTTACTCAGTATTTTGTACTTAATTGCAGTACTACAGTACACAGCAACTCCTCCACCTGTTGTATTAGTAACCCTATCATTACGAATAAGATTGTAGCCAGGGATATTGTATAACTGACCAACAGCGGCTGAATCAGTATAATCTGAATTTGACCGCAGCCATGTCTCAGTAACGCAAATCAAATCAATTCCCAACCCATTGAAAATATACTTCAAATAATCTAATTTCGTCAAATTTAAACTTCGAGCATTTAAATAACAAATTTTTAGTCCCACACGGACATTAGCTAAAATCTTCATAACTGACCGCACTGCAACTCCCTCAACCAGCCCGTGAGTGGGCGAACTATCATAATTCATCACTACGGCAAAAACGTAAAGCCAGATAATGCCAGGTCAATCTTTACTTATTATATTAAAAATCACAACACTAAAAAATTGATAGTTAAAAAAAAGTATTGTATGAAATAAAAAAACAAATAGAGTAGAGAATAGAGAGAAATCAATTAGGATAGAGAAAAAGTAAAATTAGTAGTTAAGAAAAAGTCGTGTATGAAATAAAAAACAAATAGAGTAGGGAATAGAGAGAAATCAGTTTGAGATAGAGAAAAAGTAAATAAGAAAAGAGTAGAAGGGAAAAAAGAGTATACAAATAAAAAATAAGAAGAGAAAATGCAATAATAATATGATAATTAATAATAAAACGATAATGAGTTTTTTCGGAATAAGCAAATACGTATACGTAGCTATGCTGAATAAAACCGCTCCAGATCAGTGTTGGCGTCGACGAGTGGGATTGTGAGTGGAAACATCAAAGTTGTCAAGAGAGTTTCGTAGGTGGATTTTTACTTCGTTGTCATCTTTACTCTTTTTAATATAGACCAAGCCATTGCGAGTTCTTACAGAAAACAGTAGACGTTCACGACAAAGCCGGAGAGCATGACGTAGCAAAGAGCTGTTCTCTTGAGTTAAGCTCTCATTGAGGTAAATGCGTGTTGTAGTTGAAGAAGTGGCATTGTTCTCCAACTGTTCAAGTGTTAGACCACCGTTCGCACGAAAAGCCGCTAGTAATGCACTTTGCTCCACGTGAGAAGAGAGTCTGATAAGTAGCGGGCAATGACCATCGGTAGATTTTGTTTTCAGTCGAAAGGCATCAATGTGAGGAGTGATTTGGTGGTGTAGTTTGGCGGCAATAGTTTTTGCCACATCCATTGGCCGTTCGTTGGGTTTCACTGGTATGCCGCGCACAATGACATCACGAAGCCGTTCCTTACGATGCAGATCAGCTAGTTGCTCTTTCAGTTTCTGATTGTCATCACGCAGCTCAGAGATGTCACTCTCAAATTTTTGCACTTTGCTTTCAAGAGACGCGATAGCATCGCTTATTCTCTTGTTAAAGTTGAGTTCGAATTCGGAAAGTAAAGATTTAAATTTGTCAATTAAATTAGCCTCCAGATCTTGAAGTTGGTCAGTCAGGGATGATTTTTTATCTGCAATCCTCATTTGTGGTGGGTGAGACTTCGGTAAATTATTAACTACCTGCGATTTGTTGGGAGTTAAAGCAGAGCTAACCAGAGACTTCTCTTTAATCGCTTGTAGCCGTGTGTGAGACATAGTAACGCAGTGGAATAATTTTCACACAAAAAACCAAAAGGTTTAATACTCCAGGTTATCGAAACTCTAATTTAGGAGGAAGTGCACTTCGAGAAAAATAGAAAAACACTATTACTTGAAACTTTGACTTTAAACTTTTGAATAAGTAAAACTGGTTATGATAGCTATACTTTATTAAACTGGAGCGAGTTCAGAAGACGTCTATTCACTAGGCATACTCTTGGATGGATGATTTTGTTTTATCAATTTGTCCATAACTTTTGTTTCCTGGGTATTTTTGGAAATTTTGCAGAACTCGTATTCTTTTGCCATTGGTCCATTTGATTGATTTCGCATATTTTATTTGTAGCTAAATTATTTTTTTTAAAAGATTTCTATAAATAAAGGATTGTTCCGTCCGAAATTTTTTCAATTAGAATTTTTTATTTTGTAAATGGTTTCAAAAAAAAAAGATCACATCCCCTTAAAATTAACAATCTTATTTAATTTGGATCTTATCGAATTATTTTCATTTTCTCAAACTCAAACTTTTTCGATTTTCCATTCCCTTTCCTTTTTTCATTTTTCTTTCAAAAAGATCTGCATTCACGGCACCAATTCCTTCCAAAATTTCAGAAGTTTCTTCATTGATTAGATTATTCTGCTTTATTTTAAGCAAAACTTCTTTTAATGAAGCTTTTTTTTCGATTTGCGGCGAACTTTTTGTTTAGGTTAGGTTAGGATAGTTAGACGTGGCTGTCAGCCAAAGCCAACACACTTAGACCAATGATAGGTCCATTGTGGTACCACACAGATCTGGGGATTACCCTCACTGCTCGTTGAACCAGTAGGAGCTTCTTATGAAGCGCGAAAGACTTCTAGCGCCAGTGCTGGCTAAGTCGCTTGTGTCATTGAAGAAGAAGTCCCCTAGATGGAGATTTCTTCTATGGGAGAGCGCAGGACACGTGCAGAGAAGGTGAAGTACAGTCTCCTCCTCCTCCTCGTCCATGCAGCTTCTGCAGAAGTCATTTGAGCACACACCGAGTCTGGATGCGTGCCTGCCTATTAAGCAGTGACCTGTGATAACACCTATAGTGGAGCTAATATGCAGTCGGTTTTATGAGATTAGACACTTAGAGCGCCGCAGATCCAGCTTTGGCCGGATCCGCTTAGTTGCTAGACATGTATTGCTACTCGTCCACCTAAGGTTTGTTCTCTCGATTGCGGATAGCTTAATCAAGAGTTTGCAAGTAGCGATTGGTATACCTAGGGAACCTTTATCAGGTAAAGGAGGTAATGTGGTTCCTTTTTTGGCGAGATCATCTGCCCTGCAGTTACCTGGAATGTCCCTATGCCCCGGCACCCAACAGAGGTGAATATTGAACTGCTCTGCCATCTCCGAAAGAGATGATCGGCAGTCTTGGGCTATGATGAAATTTGAAGAGACTGAGTCCAGGAACTTAATCGCGGCCTGACTATCTGAGAAGATACGGATATCCTTTGAGGATATCACAGTCCTCTTCAGCCACGTCAGGGCTTCTTTTATCGCCTAAATTTCCGCCTGGAACACGCTACAGTAATCAGGAAGACGGAAAGAGAGGCTAACATTTAGCTTTTCTGAGAAGATTCCACCACCTACCCCATCGCTAGTTTTTGATCCATCGGTGTAAAAGTGGATCGATTTATCATTCGCAAATGCATCATCATCCCAGAATTATCTGGAAGGAATGGTGATTTGGAAGTTTTTTCCGAACTGCAAACGGGGTATGGTGTAGTCTATGTTTCTGGGTAGAGACTTAAAGGAGTCTAGGATAATGGAGTGGCCAATATTGTTATTGGTCCACTGCGAGGTAGCTTTTAAGCGGACAGCGGAAAATGCCGCTGTTTGCATGCTAAATATATCAAGTGGCATCAGGTGTAACAGAATGTCCAGAGCAGCGGAGGGGGTAGTACGGAGTACTCCGCTAATGCACAGACACGCTGAACGCTGGACTTTGCAGTCCACCAGACAACCACCCCGTAAGTAAGAATTGGTCTTACCACCGATGTATATAGTCAGTGCGTAATGCGGGGTTTTATACCCCACTTGTTGCCAATGGCTTTTTTACAAGAGAAAAGTGCTACTGTAGCTTTCTTGACTCTTTCTTGTATATTGGGTTTCCAGCTTAACTTCCTATCGAAGATTAGACCCAAAAATTTTGCTTCGTCAGATAAAGTTAAGCTTGTACCGCTAATAGAGGGAGGTTCAATATATGGGATTTTATATTTCCTGGAAAAGAGGACAAGCTCGGTTTTGTGGGGGTTAACGCCCAGTCTGCACCGATTAGCCCATCTCGTTAGCTTGTTAAGAGCGTTTTGCAGGAGTTCCTTTATGGTGTTGAAGTTTTTTCCAGAGACGGCAATAGCAACATCATCCACATAGGCAATAACCCTGCAGCCCTCCCCTTCCAGGTTTATCAGTAGTTTGTTCACCACCAAGTTCCAGAGAAGGGGAGAAAAAACACCGCTTTGCGGCGTCCCTCGACTGACAGACCTAATAGCAGATGTTACGCCCAGTTTTGAATTGATAATCCGACTATTTAGCAGTAGATTGATCAATTCACCAAGCGAGCTATCCACATTCAGATGTGTTAACGTTGTTAAATGCGCCTTCTATGTCAAGGAAAGCAACCATGGTATACTCCTTGTGATGGAGAGAGTATTCGATTGTGCGTACTAAGGAATGAAGAGCGGTTTCCACCGACTTTCCCTTACAGTACACATGCTGAGCTGTAGACAGCAATTGCGGGTTTATGTGCATACGGAGGTGGATATCAATCAATCGCTCCAGCGTTTTGAGGAGGAATGAAGATAGACTAATAGGTCTGAGGTCCTTTGGACTGACATGGGAATATTTGCCAGCCTTTGGTATAAAAACCACTTTTACTTCTCTCCAAGCCCGGGGGATATGAACCAGATTTAGACAGCTTTTCATGATCATCTCCAGCACAGGCAGGATGATATCCGCTGACATTTGTAGTTCGGCAGGTATTATGCCGTCTGGTCCTGCAGACTTGAAGGGTTTGAAGCTTTGTAGCGCCCAAGTCAGCTTGTCCCTAGTTATCAGACCGTGAGGGTATGTGACCTGTTAAGGCTATAATTGCCGGTAATATTGGAGCTACCTGGAAAGTGAGTATCAAGTAGCAGATTGAGCGATTCTTCGCTAGATGTCGTCCAAGAACCGTCTGCCAACTTAAGGCAGCTAGGCATAGTAGGATTTGAAGCAAGGATTTTTCTTAGCCTAGATGCCTCAGAGGATTCTTCTATTTTTCCACAGAAGAGTCTCCATGACGTTCTTTTGGCTTTCCTTAATTCTTTTTTATATAATTTGAGGGATTCCTTGTAGGAGTCCCAATCGTTTATAGCTTTTGAGTTTTTATCAAGATTGAAGAGTCTCCTGCACTCCTTTCTAAGTGGTCCCAGCTCAGTGGACCACCAGCGAGGCTTCTTTTTCCCACTAGCTTGTACGAGGGGACACGATGCAGACATTGCTTCGTTAAAGACCAGGGTAAGCTCATCGACTTTATTGTCGAGCTCGTTGGAGTTACAGGGGGGACTTAAGAATTCAGAGTTAACACGTTTGTATAGAGTTTCTCTGTATAAAGGCCAGTTGGTTTTCCTAAGATTGCGGAAGGAAGGTTGGCATGGAGGATCAACGTTAAGTTTGAATAAAAGATATCGGTGATCGGAGAACGAGTGATCAGCCGATACTTTCCAACCCGTTATCATGTCGTTGATGGTATCGGAGACAAGAGTAATAACAAGGACTTCTTGTCGGTTTTTGGTAATGAATGTGGGTTCATTACCTAGGTTACAGACAATGAGGTTAGTACTTAAAAGATATTCAAAAAGTGACTCACCTCTGTTGTTAATATCTGAGCTGCCCCATACGGTGTGATGAGCGTTAGCATCACAACCGATTATGGGTTCAGCTTTCTGCCTCCTTGCTTCATCGACCAGTCACTCTAGGTTATCACCAGGGAGAGGCCCAACGTGATCGTGGGCGAGATAAGCTGATGCCAACCAGAATGATCTGCCTGCAGTCTCCAGTCTTGCCACAGTCATATCTCGATCGCTGAAATTAGGGAGTAAATAAGCATTAATGTTACTTTTCACTAGTATGCACGATCTGGGTTTACCTTTATCAGTCACATACACTGGGTAGTATCCGGGAGTCCTGAGTCCTCGAATCTGGTTGTGTACAATCCAGGGTTCTTGGATCAAGACGATGTCTTCTGCGCCTTTGGCTAGACGAAGAATGAGTGCGGCCGAAGCCTTAAGTGTTGGAGGTTAATCTGTACTAACTGCAGCATTTTCGCTACAATCAGGCAGAGATACCTCCACCACGGTGTTGTTCAGGCCTTCCAATTCCGAGGATGAGCTGAGAAGCTCGTCTTCACTCAGAAGAACCTTGTCTAGAGAATCAGTCTCCATATCTGACAGGACGTCGGAAGTGGATGGTGATTTTTTGGGTAAAGAGGGTTCATCATCCTCCAGCGAGGGGAAGGAGATTGAAGCTCCAGGATCTGAGACTGCGATCATAGAGTCAGAGGGAGGAAACTTTTTGATTAAGTACTTTCATTTTTCTGTCTGTATCTTTAATCAACTTTCTTAAAATACTAATTTTTGTTGTCATCTTTTTGCTTCTTGGTTTAGTATTAAAAGATGATGCCCCATCAGAAGAGACCATTGCTCTTTTTAAAGTTATTCTCCGATTCTTCGTAAATTTTAATTTCGTAATAATAAGTTAATAAATTTTAAATAATATATTAGCACTTGACTTACAACCACAGCTGGATCATGAGTTGTTCCAACTCTTGGTGGGAAAATAGAAACGCACTGTGGGACTATTTCTTCTACTATAAAATTATCGGTATCTTCTACAGCCGGTCTAACACAGCGATCCTCAAAATGTACTACTCTCGGCGCAATAATCGAAACTTCCTCCACACCATGGTGGTCCATATTACTGCAGCTTGAAATGTCTTGGCTAATGAAAAAAAATTAAAACGTAATGGCACACCATGTTTTTTAACACACAACATTTACCTGGTTTTGCACTTATAAGACTTTGAACAAGGGAATCCACCACAATAACAAACAGAAAAAGGTACACACGAAGTGGAGTAAGGCATCACACAATCACTCAATTACTTTACTGTCGCGAGGATCAACCAACAAGGAAGTTGACGCGAAAAGATCAAAACGCATAACACAAATTTTGATGTACACAACATTAGCAATAATGCCTTTAGTGCAGGGAAATAAATCCACGGGAACTAAGTCCACCGAGGGACTTAGTTCGCACATAGTGGGAAATAAAACCACTTTCGCGAAGTGGACTTAGTTCCCATATAAAGTGGGAACTAAGTCCATTTTTTATGGGAACTTAGTACACATTCAAAAATAAGAGGAGGGAACTAACATTTAGAATTAGACAAAAAACTGTAAAGTGAAGTTAGTTATCACACTCTTTAAGCAAAATCTTAAGCTTATCATGGTGACATAAAGCCAAAGTTTCAAAACCGTACCTCGCACCTACTCCAAATCAAACAGTGAACCCAAGTAGGGGGGTTGCATTACACTGTTTATGGAATCTACTTGCGATTTCGTAACTAATACCACAAACAGTGCAATGCATAGGGGGGGCATGCTGCCCCCCTGCAACCGCCCTGTTTGGGGTCACTGTTTGATTTGGAGTAGGTGCAAGGTCACGGTACCTATGTTACTCTGTCTCAGTTAAAAGTTAATTTCTCTTTTGTTAATAAAAATTGCAAAGTACCGACTTGATTCTTTAATTTTATTTTGTTCTTAGTCGACAGTGAGAATTTATTTCAAATTAAAAGGGAACTAAAACCACTCAGAGTTTTGGGAATTTATTTCCCACTTTACATGGGAACTAAGTCCACTTCGCGAAAGTGGTTTTATTTCACACTATGGGGGAACTAAGTCCTTCAGTGGACTTAGTTCCCGTGGAGTTATTTCCCTGCACCAATACCTATCATAGGCCGAGGTTTCATCGAGAGATGATACTGCAGACAGCATTAGTCTTTTCCTCTTCACAATGAAAATAAAATCGCTGGCATTAAAGTGTTTCGAACACACAACACTACGAATCTTTATGTCTTAATTTTTAAGGTTCAGGGCAAATATCCAAAGATTTGTTTTGAATGCACACTGAGGAAACCTTAAACACCAACGAAAAGGTAAAAGTCATAAATTACTGAATAACTACATAATTCCTTGCGTGCCCTTTGCCCTACAACACCCATTTGTTTACGTTTTTTAAAGAATTTTTAAAATTTCTGGTGAATAAAACCTTTAGCAAAAACACTACATTAAAAATTTGAAAATCCGCAGGTTACATCCCTGCCAATTATAACATCACTGTAAATTTGCATTACCGTTTATAACATCCCTGAGTGTCACTGAGTTAAAGTGACATTAGCCCTTCAAGCAAAAACACTGACCCAACTTTTCCCGTCATTTTTGGATCCGCGATATAAGAGGAGTTCCACGCACACATTTGTAAATTGACTGTAGCTACATTAGGCGTTTTTCTTTTTTATCCCCGAGCGGGGAACAGAGCGGGGCCCGAGCGAACAGAGCTCGCTCCGAGCTGAACGTAACCTAAGCGCTCCGAGCTAATTCAGAAACTGAATTGAGCACTGAATAGTCATTAGATAATTTTTTTTTATTAATTTTCAAAATAGTCAGGTTTGCTTCTGAAATTGGTGTTTGTCAAGGATTGTTCCATTTCAATTATAATTTCTAGTAAATAAACTATGGAAAAAGCACAAATAATGAATGAAGTCAGCCGCGCTCAGCTTTTCGCTCGATGTGCTCGGTCATTTTTAATCGAGCTCATCGAGCGAGCCCTGAGCTAGCTCAGAGATAAAAAAGAAATACAAATTTTGTGCTCAGAGCGCTAAGAGCTAAAAAAGTAACACAGTTCTTTTTTTGACAGCTCAGTGCCCCGCTCGGAGCTAAAAAAGAAAAACGCCTATTGCCAATAAGAAGAAGAGCGAGAGTCGAGAATAGTTATTTGTAATGGCGATTCGTTCATCTGTCACTGACACTGTCTCTGGCTGCAGCTGCAGATATAATTTTCTTTAAAAGGTAAACTAAATTTGAATTTATTATTGCACACAATTATTTGCTTAATTAAACTTTGTTTGAATTTAGATTTATCAAAATCAAAAAAAACATAGGCACGGGCTATAGTCCGCTTGGGCGAACTGTTAGATACCCTATTCTTATTCCTATCCCTCATATATGGGCGTGACAAAAGTCTAAGTATGGTTGAATTGTTAGGAACGCTCTACATATTTTGTTATACCTATAACATTTAAAGGATTTTATCGAAAAAAACCATAGCTGAAACTTGGGTGTTTCAATAAAATTGCTTTATTTAATTGTGGGCGTGTCAGTAGGCGGATTTAAAAAAATTTAACACATGAGCATAGAGAGTATATACTATAAATTTCAGCTCCCTAGCTCAAACTTTGAATTTTCAAAAAAAGTTTTTTTTTTATATTGTGGGCGTGTAAGCGGATTTTGAAAATATTTACACATGAGCATAAAGGCCCCCCCTAGAGAGTATACATTATAAATTTCAGCTCCCTAGCTCAAACTTTGGATTTTCAAAAAAAGTTTTTTTTTTAAATTGTGACACGTTGTAAAACTGACACGCCAGTAGGTGGATTTTGAAAATATTTACACATGAGCTTAAAGGGCCCTTAGAGAGTATATATTATATATCATATATAAAAAATTTCAGTTTTCTAGCTCAAAATTCCATTTTTTTCTAAAGTTTTCTTTTTTTGAGTTTGTGGCCGTGTCTGTGGGCGGATTTCAAAATTCGTAAACTTGATTATTTCGGGACCCTAGAGAGAGTATATGGTTAAAATTTCAGCTCTCTAGGCCCAGTTTAAAGGCCTAGTTTTTGCCGACAGACGGACGGACGGACGGACATGGCTACATCGACATTACTATCGATGCTGATCATAAATATAGTAACTTTTAGTGGTTTACGGGCAATATTAAGGTATGTTACAAACTATGCGTCAAAATGAATATACCCTTAGAATAGGGTATAAAAATAGCAACCGATGAAGGCAAGACTAATAATCGTGGTCCAAATTTCGATGATTTTAATGCTACCGGAACAAATTCATGCTGAAAGTAAGTAATATACATAATGTATAGATAACATACACATTTATTTGATTCATTTCTTTAGCAGGAGAAGGAGAAATGGTAGCAGGTATTTCAAATGGAAAAATGTATAGTTTTTAAGAAATAAAATAAACATGAACAAACATTTCTGATTTTTATTTTAGCGATACTCCATTCCCGTTTCTTATCTAGCCTCGATTTGTACCTTTTTTTGGTTCAGTGTTGGATTCGTTTTTGTGCTGAGCATAGCGGACTCAATCTGTCACAATATATACACATGTGAGTCCGCGGCTATTACAATTTCCATACTAATTGGATCCGAAAAACGTCGTTTTTCGGACCCATATGCGGAGCCGTATGCGGAGTACTCCATATGTCATTGACTCCGTTTGCGGACGTAAAACGGAGTCTCTTGCTTGAAGCGAGTCCCCCATTTCCCTTCAAGCAAAAACACTGACCACACTTGTCCCCTCATTTTTGGATCCGCGATATATGAGGCGTTCCACGCACACATTTTTAAATTGACTGTAACTACATTGCAAATAAGAAGAAGAGCGAGAGTCGTGAGTAGTTATTTGTAATGGCGATTCGTTTATCTGTCACTCGTTCGCGTACTTTATGTGTAGAAAAATGAAAAGTGTCAAATCTCCAAAATCGAGAGAGAATTCTCTCATTTCTAAGAAAAGTACGCGAACGCTTTTGTGTAAAAAGTTGAAAAAACATCTTAGTTTGGCTTGAAAAGAAGCAACAGCTGTTTTTTTTTGCTGGCAAACTCATAGGATTACACCATTTGACAGTTTTCATTTTCTTACCAGCTGAAATTCTGTGTGAAGAAAAATGAACGAAAGTACATTTTTCTTTCGTTCATCTTTTTACCATTTTCTCAGTACGCGAACGCGTTTGCGTAGTTTTGCACACAAGTTTATATAAATTTACGCTTGCATATTAGTTGGCGAACGGACCTACTGTCTCTAGCTGCAGCTGCAGATATAATTTTCTTTGAAAGGTAAACTAAAACTGAATTTATTATTGCACACAATTATTTGCTTAATTAAACTTTGTTTGAATTTAGATTTATCAAAATCAAAAAAAAAATAGGAACCGATGAAGGCGAAACTACCAATTGTGGGCCGCATTTCGATGATTTTAATGCTACCGGCAAAAATTCATGCTGAAAGTAAGTAACATACATATGTATAGATTACACGCAGATTTATTTATTTTGCAGAAGGAGAAATGGTAGCAGGTGTACCAAATGGAAAAATGTATTGTTTTTAAGAAATAAAATAAGCATGAACAAACATTTCTGATTTTTATTTTAGCGATACTCGATTTTCTATTCTCTTCTTATCTAGCCTCGATTTGTACCTTTTTTGGATCAGTTTTGGATTCGTTTTTTGCTGAGCACAGCGAACTCAATCAATGTTTATTTTTTTTTTTTTTTGTTAAAAACAATACATTTTTCCATTTAGTACACCTGCTACCATTTCTCCTTCTCCTGCAAAATAAATGAATCAAATAAATGTGTATGTTATCTATACATATGTATGTATGTTACTTACTTTCAGCATGAATTTGTGCCGGCAGCATTAAAATCATCGAAATTCTTCCCGTTGTTTGCAAAGAATATTAATTAAGGTACGCAAGTTTGTGTTCAAGCCATCGCTACCGAAAACACTTTGACTCATGAGAGTTACTGTTATGCGTTCCTTTTAGTTGTCTTCAATTCCGCACAAGAAAACAACCTCTTTCTTTTTGATCTCAGAACAGACTCAATGTCAAGCGAAGTCGAATGTGGTGTAAAAGTATCCAGAACAAAACGGTGTCTCCACCTGCAGTTCGTGGGAACGTCCAAGCTCTCACGAATAATATTGCAAGCCATGCATTTCGCCTGTCTCGAGTGTGTACTGTTCCGTATGGGATACAGTTACCCAGACGATATCTTACACCAAACAGTGTAGATACCTGTAGTTCGTGGGAACGTCGAAGCTCTCACGAATAATATTGCAAGCCATGCATTTCGCCTGTCTCGAGTGTGTACTGTTCCATAGGGGATACAGTAACCCAGACGATACTTTACACCACATTTTCCTCCCCCCCTGAGAAAGATAGTCATCTTTATTTAACAACATAGTTTTTGTATTAATAACATGAATACATTTTTTATAATTAGATTTAACAATTAGTTTACTTTTATTTTAATAACAAATATGTCTTATTTATTTTAGTATACATTTTTTAACAAAATATGTGTTATATGAATAACATGCATTATTATTTTTATTTTTAGATTAAACAATTACTTTACTTTTATTTTAATAACAAATATGTCTTATTTATTTAAGTATATAATTTTTAACAAAATATATGTTATATGAATAACATGAATGCATTTGTTATTATTTTTATTTTTAGATTAAACAATTAGTTTACTTTTATTTTAATAACAAATATGTCTTATTTATTTAAGTATACAATTTTTAACAAAATATATGTTATATGAATAACATGCATTATTATTTTTATTTTTAGGTTAAACAATTAGTTTACTTTTATTTTTAATAACAAATATGTCTTATTTATTTAAGTATACAATTTTTAACAAAATATATGTTATATGAATAACATGCATTATTACTTTTATTTTTAGATTAAACAATTAGTTTACTTTTATTTTAATAACAAATATGTCTTATTTATTTAAGTATATAATTTTTAACAAAATATATGTTATATGAATAACATGCATTATTATTTTTATTTTTAGGTTAAACAATTAGTTTACTTTTATTTTTAATAACAAATATGTCTTATTTATTAAGGTATACAATTTTTAACAAAATACATGTTATATGAATACCTTGAATACATTTTTTATTATTTTCATTTTTAACAGGCAAGTGAGTAGAAAAAGATTTTAATTTATTCTGTAATTTCATTAGAATTTTTGGAGCAAGCTAAAGTTATCTTATATTTAATTTTAATCAGGTAATAAATTAAACAACAAAGTACAGTGCCTAGTAGGATGGGGAAACATACTGAAATTATTGTTTTGGTGTTTTGATTTTTTGTTTCGTCAAGTTTTGTCAATGTTTGTATCTCTTCCTGTAGCTCTCGCACACTATAACTAAAGGGAAGCAAGTCGGAGCTAGTCTTTATTATAGCTTTGGGACTCTTAATAAATTTGTTCGTGAAATTATAGCTATTGTCAAAAAGAGCATCTAAATTAAAAGAAGAGTTCATGGCAAGACTTGTTATTTCTTGGGGAAAGGTCACCTTTGTTGAACTCGATTCTTTCACAGTCAACAACTTTATGGAGTGTGTTTCAGCTAGACAATTATCAGAAAGGGTGAGTAGCCCTTTCTTTTCAACTTTAATAATTTTGAAATTACTTGCACAGTGAACTCTAAGTTTTCCTGGTGTTGGCATTAGAAATATCCATCTGTTGGCTTGTTCAAAATTGATCCAAATTTCCTGTTTAATTTTTACGATTCGCATGTCACAATTTTCTAAGCGCCCTTCATGGAGAATTAAGTTTGATAAACATACTTCTAGCTCTGTATGTATCGGACGATTGGGCAAGCAAAGAATTATGTGATTTACATGCTTACAGGATTCTATGTCGCTAGAAGTTAAAGGTATATACTCCGAAAATTGTTCGTTAATAGCTACTTTCTGAAATGAAGGATTGTAAAAGTAGTACAAGTCGTTTTTGTATGGGATTGGAATTGAATGTATCCGGTTTAAAAGGAATTTGCCTGTACCAGTAAGAGGCACAGTAATAAGATACACAATTCTGTTTGCCGAATATTTAAGTTCAATGTCCAAGAATTTCATGACTTCAAAAATACTTTCTATTGATACATCAATAGGAAATCTTAAATCAGCACTAGCTATGACCGGAATTTTTTCTATGGCTCCAATTAGCACATGCGGATCTATCGCTTTTAGATCAATTCGGTTTTGTCGCGCGTCAATAAGAGAATTCAGGATATTGTTTTGAACTTTATTCAAATGGAAATTAGAGCCAAGCAGTATATTGGCCGCTTCGTCTAGGTGATGATTTAGTTCTTGGGCTATAGTTAAATTGTTTGATTTCTTAATAAGCTGATCAATAATATTAAAGTGCTCATCTAGCTTCTGAGTGTTATTATTAATAACTTGAATACTATTTTGTATGAGGGATGATTGTGTTCTTAAAATATGTGTTACAACATTCTTAGTACTTCTTAATTTTGCAACTTCCTCTTCTATTACTTGTAATGGTCACCTGAAAGCATGAAATATGTTAGAAAACAACATAAAATAAAACAAGAATACAAATACAAACCCATCTCAATCTAAAACGTTGTGTGATCCGTCAAGTGTCACTCTGTGTTTTCAAAGTGTACTTGTCAATCCGGTCCAATTCGCCCATGTATTTTTGTCCTATTTAGTTCGAAAATATTCCGCAGTAGGTACACAAACCGTAGTAAAAGAAGGAAATTGTGAATCCACCATTTACATTAAAATAGCGGCTGCCGAAAGTACATAAGAAATCGAATGATGAGTTGAATACGGGACAACTACCGAGAAAACGGTCTGGTGGATTAATTCAAATCAGAACTCCATCCGAGACACATCGAGGTGCAAATCTCATAAGCACGGCAGTGAAACAGTGGGGTGAAGTATTGTTATAAAATCCTTAAAAGAAGGTAGTGCAAAGAAAAAAAAAATTAAAAGTATTAAGAAAGACAAAGGAAAAAGTCTTGTAGAGACGAAATTTTTATGTTTTAAATCAGTGTGAAGTGAGGTGAGTGAAAAACCTTTTTTTTTGCTTTCACATATATAATTTTGTTTGTACATTTTGTTTGTATTTGCCTGGTTGTGGTTGGAGTAATTATCGCGAATTTTTTTGTATTATTTTGAATTAGGCAACTCACCACATTTAGAGTCTTCAAGGCGATCGCCGACCCAGTACAAACAATTAATTAGGAGTCGGGATCGCCCTTAAAATTTTGTTTAAATAAGAAAAGAAAAAGAAACCTCAAGCTGTGTCTCGAAATCGAACGCCAAACGAGAGGGGAGGATATATATCTGTATCACGTATCTTGCACACCCCCGTACGCTAAAATTAAGAGACAGAGAATCTACTAAGCCGACCAATCACAGAATATAGATAGTCCTTAACAAAGATAGATGGAGATATTATCTCACGATATAGCAGATATAAGCTAACAATTGGTTTTCGTTTGCTAATTAATTTATTTTTAATTAATGTAATTTAGTTCTTTGATAGTTTTAAGTATTTATTATTTAAATAACTAGCTCATAAGTTAGCTGTATTAAATATAGTTTCATTCCAGTGATTTTTTTTTTGGATTTAGTTCCTTTTTTATAGTTTTAAGATTTGTTATTCAAATAACTAGCTCGTAAGTTAGTTGTTATTGAGTTTGTCTTAAAATCTAAAATAGTTTTTGTAAGAATCGAGTTTTCTCCGTCGTCCCTTGTTTTTTTTTTTTGTGATTCCGCGTCGGCTATTGAACAGTTAGGCCCCAACCACATAAAGTGAGCTCCCTTTCTGTAGGTACGTTTTTATGATTTTGGTTAGTGTCTAGCAGCACGGTGAATACTTACCTGCGTTCGGGTAGGACGGATAAACAAAGTTCATGTTAGTTTTTTTTTTGTTAAATTTTTTTTTGAATATACATTTTTATTTTTGTATTTTGTATAAAGCGATATTTGTTCGAATAACATTTCCAAGTAAGAATGCATTGAATATTAAAAAGTATCAGGCCTTTATGAGGAAAATTCGTCTTTTCTTTTTTGATTCTGTTGTGTTTGTGGTAGTCCGAATGACTTGCTGAAGGCAAGGTTTCAGGGGTGCAGTAAGATGAGTTCCAGTTGAGATGGCTTCAAGATGAACTGATCCGGCGGCAAAAATATACAAAAAAGGGAAGTTCTTAGTATGGCCGTGGAACTTCAAGGTCGGGAGGGCAATGGCTCCGCTGCAAAAACATCCGCAGCGCCCTACAGAGTGGTGGACGTCCGTCCGCTTCTGGTACAAAAGCCAACGTAAGTACCTTTAATTCCTGGCATGTTAAATGTTTTTATAATAGGTTTTGTGGAGTAGCGAGGACAAGGACCACCCCGTCCGGCGAGCTTAGTCGTGCTATGCAAGCATGCCACGCTCCTCGCTCCCTGCACTCTCTCCCTCTCTCGTCCACTTTCCTATCCTAAGGTCCCGTCCACATCCTTACATCCTGGCACTTTTCAACTCCTAGCTCCCTCTATATCCCCAACTAGAGGCTTATTACAAATGGCGCCCAACGTCTGTTTGTGCATGTCCTTCGTCCTTAATAGTGCCGTCCACAATTGTTCTTGATGCCAGCACCAAAGAGCTCGTAAGTCTTCAATTGGAAAGTTTTTCGAAATTGCCAATTTTGAATTGCGACGAGATCTTTGGTGATGAGATCAGAAACAATTGGAACCTGTCAAGTATTTGTCCTTTTTCCCATCCCGTCCTATCCTTCTAGTTGTTCATTTCAATTTTCTATCCCAAATTTCAATTTTCCATTCTATACCCCTTGTATTGTTTTTTTTACAACACGGATCTAGTGTCCTTGTCTGGCGTATGAAGTCCATTCATGTTGCACCAGTCCATATCTTCTTTAAATGTGATGCTGACCTAAACGCTTCAAGTCTTCCATCAAAGACCTTCAATGTCAGAATGGAATTGCGGAAGCGTGAAGAGAAGCAAACTTGTGTGTCCTTGTGCCTTTGTGTTTGCTCACTCCGCCACTCTGAAGGATTTATCAGTCGTCCGTCTGCAGTCTAAAATCGGAATTCGCTAAAAGATCAGATCATCGATTCAACGCCAACAACGAAGCCAAAGACAACCATCTGAAACACCCCTACCAACGATAGATTACAACACAAAACAAAACTTTTTTTGTAGTAGTACTCAAGTACAATTTAATAAAAATTAAATATACTCATTTGTAATAAGCCTGTAGTTGGGGATATAGAGGGAGCTAGGAGTTGAAAAGTGCCAGGATGTAAGGATGTGGACGGGACCTTAGGATAGGAAAGTGGACGAGAGAGGGAGAGAGTGCAGGGAGCGAGGAGCGTGGCATGCTTGCATAGCACGACTAAGCTCGCCGGACGGGGTGGTCCTTGTCCTCGCTACTCCACAAAACCTATTACAAAAACATTTAACATGCCAGGAATTAAAGGTACTTACGTTGGCTTTTGTACCAGAAGCGGACGGACGTCCACCACTCTGTAGGGCGCTGCAGATGTTTTTGCAGCGGAGCCATTGCCCTCCCGACCTTGAAGTTCCACGGCCATACTAAGAACTTCCCTTTTTTGTATATTTTTGCCGCCGGATCAGTTCATCTTGAAGCCATCTCAACTGGAACTCATCTTACTGCACCCCTGAAACCTTGCCTTCAGCAAGTCATTCGGACTACCACAAACACAACAGAATCAAAAAAGAAAAGACGAATTTTCCTCATAAAGGCCTGATACTTTTTAATATTCAATGCATTCTTACTTGGAAATGTTATTCGAACAAATATCGCTTTATACAAAATACAAAAATAAAAATGTATATTCAAAAAAAAATTTAACAAAAAAAAAACTAACATGAACTTTGTTTATCTGTCCTACCCGAACGCAGGTAAGTATTCACCGTGCTGCTAGACACTAACCAAAATCATAAAAACGTACCTACAGAAAGGGAGCTCACTTTATGTGGTTGGGGCCTAACTGTTCAATAGCCGACGCGGAATCACAAAAAAAAAACAAGGGACGACGGAGAAAACTCGATTCTTACAAAAACTATTTTAGATTTTAAGACAAACTCAATAACAACTAACTTACGAGCTAGTTATTTGAATAACAAATCTTAAAACTATAAAAAAGGAACTAAATCCAAAAAAAAAATCACTGGAATGAAACTATATTTAATACAGCTAACTTATGAGCTAGTTATTTAAATAATAAATACTTAAAACTATCAAAGAACTAAATTACAAAAACTGGAACAAGACTTTATAGCAAACGAAAACCAATTGTTAGCTTATATCTGCTATATCGTGAGATAATATCTCCATCTATCTTTGTTAAGGATTATCTATATTCTGTGATTGGTCGGCTTAGTAGATTCTCTGTCTCTTAATTTTAGCGTACGGGAGTGTGCAAGATACGTGATACAGATATATATCCTCTCCTCTCGTTTGGCGTTCGATTTCGAGACACAGCTTGAGGTTTCTTTTTCTTTTCTTATTTAAACAAAATTTTAAGGGCGATCCCGACTCCTAATTAATTGTTTGTACTGGGTCGGCGATCGCCTTGAAGACTCTAAATGTGGTGAGTTGCCTAATTCAAAATAATACAAAAAAATTCGCGATAATTACTCCAACCACAACCATGTACAAACAAAATGTACAAACAAAATTATATATGTGAAAGCAAAAAAAAAGGTTTTTCACTCACCTCACTTCACACTGATTTAAAACATAAAAATTTCGTCTCTACAAGACTTTTTCCTTTGTCTTTCTTAATACTTTTAATTTTTTTTTTCTTTACACTACCTTCTTTTAAGGATTTTATAACAATACTTCACCCCACTGTTTCACTGCCGTGCTTATGAGATTTGCACCTCGATGTGTCTCGGATGGAGTTCTGATTTGAATTAATCCACCAGACCGTTTTCTCGGTAGTTGTCCCGTATTCAACTCATCATTCGATTTCCTATGTACTTTCGGCAGCCGCTATTTTAATGTAAATGGTGGATTCACAATTTCCTTCTTTTACTACGGTTTGTGTACCTACTGCGGAATATTTTCGAACTAAATAGGACAAAAATACATAGGCGAATTGATACGCGTTCGACAACTAGAGCATTAGCCGTAAATACAACAATCGGCATGGCTAACGTACAACGTTCTCCACCACGTAAAAACACGTTTACTTCGTTAGACGAAGCAAGCGACTTACTCCAAAACACACATGTTCATCCAGTTAGGCATTCGCCGAATTTCGATCAGGCAAACGAGCAGCTTCGAAGATCAGTACATGAGCAATTACCAAGCCAAGGGGCTATCCCAAAATCAAATAGCTCCCAAAGCTCAGGTAGCCAGCATCCACACTCATCTGATAGGCCCCAAAGTTCATGGTCAACAACTCGAGCACCATCGTACAGTAGCCTAAGTGGAAATCGTGCTGCATCTCTTGAAGCCCAGAATGACAGTCTTCGGACTTTAACAAATATACCTCAGTACCCCATTCCATCTAGGAATAGTCATCCTGAGGTAACCGATGACGTTCTCGTGCCAACGAATCTGAAGTCTTACATTAACTTAGCCATCGTCAATGCCTTCACCTCATACGAGGGTTCTCTCAGGAATGAAATATCAAACGAGCTACAAAAAGAGTTAAAGTAGTTTAATGGGTTTTATGAAAGACATTAATCATGTAATTCGACCGTTAAATGCTGAACATCAGTCACTCTAACAAAACGGAGATACAGATAGCAGCGTTTACAGGCAGGCCTCCGAGCCAACACAGCCACATTCCAGCGGTACTATCGCCAATCAATGTCAACACGAAGCGCCACCGTTTGTGCCGCCTACAAGTAACAACAATCTGCAACGAAACATACAGAATAATTATAGACAAAATAGACAAGCTAATCATTCCAATACTAACCATCAGAATTTCGTTTCTCTTCAAACTCCAAGATATCCGGGATCGTCTAACGGCAATCAGGGTAATTCTTATCCTTCTACTGGGGCACCTATAAGAATAGACAAATGGGGTTTAAGTTTCGAAGGAAGACCTGAAATACTCACTGTCGAAGATTTTGTATTTCGTCTTGAGACCCTTCAACACCATTATAAGTGTCCTTGGTTCGAGATCCTCCGAGATTTTCATTTGCTGCTGTCTGGTGCTGCTTATGAGTGGTACTGGCAGTTTCAAAGGAGCAATTATCGCCCTGATTGGCCCACGTTACGCGAAGCCCTGACGCGGCAATTTCGCAATTCCAAGTCCGATTTCGAGATCATTCGAGATATAATGGATCGACGACAAGGAGCCTTTGAATCTTCAGATGAGTTCTTTTCTGCAATTTTTAAACTGAAGTCTCAACTACAGGTTCCCATACCGGAAAATGAATTGGTCAGAATCATGAAAAAAAATCTGAAGGAAAGTGTGTGAAGATTGGTGTTCCCAATGTCCATATTTACTCTAGAACACCTTAGGAGTATGTGCAGAGAGGCCGAAAATGCGTTTCCAAACAGGGATCCCAGGCTTAATCCCGCACCAGCCAGACACCCGGTTCACGAGTTAAATTACGGCGAAGACGAGACAGTTGAGCCGGATGGTGGCGTGGCGGCTTTGACCTTCCCTCGATCAGGTCAAAGAATGATCCGTCCTCAGATAGATCAAAGCTCCCAACAATGTTGGAATTGCAGACTACCTGGGCACACCTTTATAGGCTGCCCCGCAGATGTGCGAAACATTTTCTGCTACAAATGCGGACAGGTCGGCGTCATAACTCCGAAATGTTCACGATGCAACCCGTAAAACCGGCGGTTGAACGCGATGCGAGCGGGGGAAACGCGTTCGACTCAAACCCCCGAATAACTGCATCAAGGGAGAGGGAGACGCAAACTGAAAGTCTGATGATCAATCGTCCAATTTCAGGCGAAAACCCAATTAAATTATTAGTTAGAGATAAGAGTGAAGACGTAGGCAAGCCAAGTAAAAGAGCAGAGTTAAAACCGTTACATGTTAGGATAAGGCATTATTATACAGTTCGAGATAGAATTTTTAGAGGCGATCATCGGCCTTCACAACGAATATTGAAGGCCAGAAACAGGCATACAATTAGGAAAGAAACACGAAATCGCATATCTTCCTCAGTAGTCGATACTGTTACTGACCCAAGACCATACGCAAAAGTCAAAATAGCGGATAAGGAGGTAATGGGCCTACTTGACAGTGGAGCCAGCATCAGTATCCTAGGCAAAGATTGCATTAATTTCGTTACGTCGTTGTCTCTACACGTACACCCATACAAGTCGGGAGTAAGAACTGCCGATGGCAAAAGCCAGTCCATCATTGGCAGAGTTCAAGCTCCAGTGGTATACAAAGACCATTTGCATGTCATGTATTTGTATTTAGTCCCAGATCTTGAACAGGAGCTGTACTTAGGCGTAGACTTCTGGAAAGCATTTCAGATTGCACCTAGTGTAATCAGTTCAATCACACTGTCAAATACCACTAGTGATCCAGACACACATGAACTTTCTGGTGAACAGCAATCTGAGTTAGAGACGGTCAAGCGAAAATTTATCTGTTATACACAGCATGGGCTCGGAAAGACGGAGCTGGAAGAACATGTCATCGACACCGGAGATGCGGCACCTGTGAAACAGCGTCACTACCCTGTGTCCCCAGCGGTACAAGCCCTTTTGTACGAAGAGGTCGACCGGATGATAAGTTTAGGCGTTGTGGAGGAGAGCGAGAGCGCATGGAGCTCACCAGTGGTCCTAATTCGCAAGCCCGGCAAAAACAGGCTGTGTCTGGATTCGCGAAAAGTGAATGCGCTAACAAAGAAAGACGCATATCCTCTCCCCCACATCGACGGACTTCTCAGCCGGTTGCAAGACACCTACTTCATAAGTAGCGTGGACCTTAAAGACGCATTCTGGCAAATACCGCTGGAGAGACAGAGTCGTGAAAAGACAGCATTCACGCTGCCAGGGAGACCCTTGTACCAGTTCACGGTCATGCCCTTTGGCCTTTGTAACGCAGCCCAAAGGATGTGCCGTTTAATGGACAAGGTGATCCCCTCCCGGTTAAAGGATAGAGTTTTCGTTTATTTGGATGATTTCCTCATCGTAGCTCCGGACTTCCAAACCCATATCACACTACTTGACGAGGTCGCGCAATGTCTGCGTAAAGCAAATCTCACCATCAACTTGAACAAGTCCAAATTCTGCTTCAAGGAATTGAAGTATTTGGGGTTCATAGTTGGTGGGGGGATGCTCAAGACGGATCCGGAAAAGGTTGCGGCAATCGCTAACTTCCCGATCAAGAAAACGCCAAGGCAGATCCGTAGGCTGCTTGGTCTCGCAGGTTGGTATAGACGATTTATCCGGGATTTCTCCAGTTTGACTGCTCCCCTTACGGACATGCTGAAGAAAGCAAAGGAAAAATTCCTTCGCGGGGATCAGTCACCTTGACGTGTGTACCATCATTGCATTCGATGGTACCGGTGCGAAGGCTTACGGCGCAGGTTCAACAGGCTATGCTGTCTAAGGGCCACCCATGACAGACAGGCTGCTGACAAGCGTCAACCAAGTACTGACCCGGACTCTACGTCCCCTCTCCTCTTTTTCTTTTCAAGGCGCAAGTTAAGAACGTGTACGTGCTACTATGTGACCTCCACAGGACAAAACGTCCCTCCCCCTTCCCCTCCTTTACCACCTGGGCTGGACTAAGGTGTAATACGACCCGTGCCGAGAGTCAACCTGGCTGGGGGCCCAGTCATCAAATAGCTCAGTCGCCCACGGAGTATCCGGATACCTGGCGCCCTCCGGATTTATTAGCCTTATCTGCACAATGCGGATCTCTGTGCAGATGGACCTCTTTTCTCCGCTACTCGTGGGATCTAACATGAATAAAAACAAAACAAAACAAACAAAAACAAAAAATTTTACGGCCGGTTCTCCTTCTATACCGGACGGTAGCACGGCGACCTTGCTGCCTACCGGCAAAGCTCACCTGGCACCAATTAGTGCCGGGACTGTGGATACACATGGTCCCTCCACTAGTGGTTGCGAGCTTAATAAATCCCTCTCCGTCAGGGAGAGGACTGTGACTCATGGTCCCCCCTCTGCCGGCCCTAACATGACAACAACGTCTGCTGTCAACGCTTCTAAGCTGACTGTAGGACGGACTGTGGGTACTCATGGTCCTCCTGCAAAAGTCGGCAAAAGCGTTGACAATAAAAAACTTGATGGTGATGGGACTGTGAATCATTGTCCCCTCCCTTCCAACACCAAGCGTCCCCGTATCAACAGATCCAAGGCTTCTTACAAGCAACGACGCAATGCCATCCGGATCCAGCAGATGTGTGGCACCATCACGGAGAAGGATAGGACGCCTGCACAAATAGCCAAACTAGATTGGGCGCAGCAGATCCTTAAGTCCTGCGACCCGTCGATAAAACGCCAGAGGTCAGTGGAAGGAACCAGCTCGGTTCCCAAGAGGCAGAGAGTGCACAACACCGGCATCTCTCCCACCTTCACACCTCTCAGGTCTTTC
The DNA here is from genome assembly GCA_949715645.1 of Portevinia maculata. Classification (NCBI taxonomy): domain Eukaryota; kingdom Metazoa; phylum Arthropoda; class Insecta; order Diptera; family Syrphidae; genus Portevinia; species Portevinia maculata. Next base: position 165,377,211 of record OX454526.1, on the reverse strand, counting down.
AGCGACATCTTGAAGGACAAGATTGTGGTCGCAGTCATCGATCGCAACGACATTGACGGGTCCATCAACCAGGAGAAGTGGGATATGATTAAGAGAGCGCTTTCGCGCTCCTTCTCCACCTTCATAAGGAATCATCCCGGACCTCTTCCGCTTACGCATGAAGGCGGGTGGCATCAAGGTCACATCAAACTGGTCGCGTGTGATGACCAAAGATCGGCCGATCTCTACAAGCTTGCAATAAGCAGGCTTGGAGAGGTGTGGCCTGGCGCAAAGCTCGAGGTTGTTGCGAGGGAAGACATCCCCTGCCGACCAAGATCTCGCATCTGGATCACTGCGGATCCATCCACCCCTGAGGGCATCCTGGAAGTCCTGCAATTGAGCAACCCTTCACTTCCGACCCACAACTGGAAGGTTGCCAAACTGGAAGAGCTGAAGGGCGATTACAGATGTGTCGTGGTTGTAATCAACCAAGAAACCTTAGCTCCTCTGGCCAAGAACGACTACATGATTAGATTCGCATGGGACGATGTCAAAATGCGGGTCTATAAAAAGGACGAAATGGATGCGGGTAAACTACCCCCTCCTCCTCCTCCCCCCTCTGACTCTTTGATCGCAGTCTCAGATCCTGGAGCTTCAATCTCCTTCCCCTCGCTGGAGGATGATGAACCCTCTTTGCCCAAAAAATCACCATCCACTTCCGACGTCCTGTCAGATATGGAGACTGATTATCTAGACAAGGTTCTTCTGAGTGAAGACGAGCTTCTCAGCTCATCCTCGGAATTGGAAGGCCTGAACAACACCGTGGTGGAGGTATCTCTGCCTGATTGTAGCGAAAATGCTGCAGTTAGTACAGATTAACCTCCAACACTCCATTAAGGCTTCGGCCGCACTCATTCTTCGTCTAGCCAAAGGCGTGGAAGACATCGTCTTGATCCAAGAACCCTGGATTGTACACAACCAGATTCGAGGACTCAGGACTCCCGGATACTACCCACTGTATGTGACTGATAAAGGTAAACCCAGATCGTGCATACTAGTGAAAAGTAATATTAATGCCTATTTACTCCCTAATTTCAGCGATCGAGATATGACTGTGGCAAGACTGGAGACTGCAGGCAGATCATTCTGGTTGGCATCAGCTTATCTCGCCCACGATCACGTGGGGCCTCTCCCTGGTGATAACCTAGAGAGGCTGGTCGATGAAGCAAGGAGGCAGAAAGCTGAACTCATAATCGGTTGTGATGCTAATGCTCATCACACCGTATGGGGCAGCTCAGATATTAACAACAGAGGTGAGTCACTTTTTGAATATCTTTTAAGTACTAACCTCATTGTCTGTAACCTAGGTAATGAACCCACATTCATTACCAAAAACCGACAAGAAGTCCTTGATATTACTCTTGTCTCCGATACCATCAACGACATGATAACGGGGTGGAAAGTATCGGCTGATCATTCGTTCTCTGATCACCGATATCTTTTATTCAACCTTAACGTTGATCCTCCATGCCAACCTTCCTTCCGTAATCCTCGGAAAACCAACTGGCCATTATACAGAGAAACTCTATACAAACGTGTTAACTCGGAACTCTTAAGTCCCCCCTGTAACTCCAACGAGCTCGACAATAAAGTCGATGAGCTTACTCTGGCCCTTAACGAAGCAATGTCTGCATCGTGTCCCCTCGTACAACCTAGGGGGAAAAAGAAGCCTCAGTGGTGGTCCACTGAGCTGGGACCACTTAGAAAGGAGTGCAGGAGACCCTTCAATCTTGCTAAAACCTCAAAAGCTATAAACGATTGGGACTCCTACAAGGAATCCCTCAAATTATACAAAAAAGAATTAAGGAAAGCCAAAAGAACGTCATGGAGACTCTTCTGTGGAAAAATAGAAGAATCCTCTGAGGCATCTAGGCTAAGAAAAATCCTTGCTTCAAATCCTACTATGCCTAGCTGCCTTAAGAAGGCAGACGGCTCTTGGACGACATCTAGCGAAGAATCGCTCAATCTGCTACTTGATACTCACTTTCCAGGTAGCTCCAATATTACCGGCAATTATAGCCTTAACAGGTCACATGCACAGGTAACTTACCCTCACGGTCTGATAACTAGGGACAAGCTGACTTGGGCGCTACAAAGCTTCAAACCCTTCAAGTCTGCAGGACCAGACGGCATAATACCTGCCGAACTACAAATGTCAGCGGATATCATCCTGCCTGTGCTGGAGATGATCATGATAAGCTGTCTAAATCTGGTACATATCCCCCGGGCTTGGAGAGAAGTAAAAGTGGTTTTTATACCCAAGGCTGGCAAATATTCCCATGTCAGTCCAAAGGACCTCAGACCTATTAGTCTATCTTCATTCCTCCTCAAAACGCTGGAGCGATTGATTGATATCCACCTCCGTATGCACATAAACCCGCAATTGCTGTCTACAGCTCAGCATGCGTACCGTAAGGAAAAGTCGGTTGAAACCGCTCTTCATTCCTTAGTACGCACAATCGAATACTCCCTCCATCACAAGGAGTATACCATGGTTGCTTTCCTTGACATAGAAGGCGCCTTTAACAACGTTAACACATCTGCAATCGCAAACGCACTGGCAGAACTGAATGTGGATAGCTCGCTTGGTGAATTGATCAATTTACTGCTAAATAGTCGGATTATCAATTCAAAACTGGGCGTTACATCTGCTAGGAGGTCTGTCAGTCGAGGGACGCCGCAAGGCGGTGTTCTTTCTCCCCTTCTCTGGAACTTGGTGGTGAACAAACTACTGATAAACCTGGAAGGGGAGGGCTGCAGAGTGATTGCCTATGCGGATGATGTTGCTATTGCCGTCTCTGGGAAACACCTCAACACCATAAAGGAACTCCTGCAAAACGCTCTTAACAAGCTAACGAGATGGGCTAATCGGTGCGGACTGGGCGTTAACCCCCACAAAACCGAGCTTGTCCTCTTTTCCAGGAAATATAAAATCCCATATATTGACCCTCCCTCTATTAGCGGTACAAGCTTAACTTTCTCTGACGAAGCAAAATTTTTGGGTCTAATCTTCGATAGAAAGTTAAGCTGGAAACCCAATATACAAGAAAGAGTCAAGAAAGCTACAGTAGCACTTTTCTCTTGTAAAAAAGCCATTGGCAACAAGTGGGGTTTACAACCCCGCATTACGCACTGCCTATATACATCGGTGGTAAGACCAATTCTTGTCTGGTGGACTGCTCTAGAAAAAGCTATTAACCGCGACAAGCTGGGCAAAGTCCAGCGTTCAGCGTGTCTATGCATTAGCGGAGCACTCCGAACTACCCCCTCCGCGGCTCTGGACATTCTGCTACACCTGATACCCCTTGATATATTTAGCATGCAAACAGCGGCATGTTCCGCTGTCCGCTTAAAAGCTACCTCGCAGTGGACCAATAACAATATTGGCCACTCCATTATTCTAGACTACTTTAAGTCTCTACCCAGAAACATAGACTACACCATACCCCGTTTGCAGTTCGGAAAAAACTTCCAAATCACCATTCCTTCCAGATCTTTCTGGGATGATGATGCATTTGCGAATGATAAATCGATCCACTTTTACACCGATGGATCAAAAACTAGCGATGGGGTAGGTGGTGGAGTCTTCTCAGAAAAGCTAAATCTTAGCCTCTCTTTCCGTCTTCCTGATTACTGTAGCGTGTTCCAGGCGGAAATTTTGGCGATAAAAGAAGCCCTGACGTGGCTGAAGAGGAATGTGATATCCTCAAAGGATATCCGTATCTTCTCGGATAGTCAGGCCGCGATTAAGTCCCTGGACTCAGTCTCTTCAAATTCCATCATAGCCCAAGACTGCCGATCATCTCTTTCGGAGATGGCAGAGCAGTTCAATATTCACCTCTGTTGGGTGCCGGGGCATAGGGACATTCCAGGTAACTGCAGGGCTGATGATCTCGCCAAAAAAGGAACCACATTACCTCCTTTACCTGATAAAGGTTCCCTAGGTATACCAATCGCTACTTGTAAACTCTTGTTCAAGCTATCCGCAATCGAGAGAACAAACCTTAGGTGGACGAGTAGCAATACATGTCTAGCGACTAAGCGGATCTGGCCAAAGCTGGATCTGCGACGCTCTAAGTGTCTAATCTCATTAAACCGACTGCATATTAGCTCCACTATAGGTGTTATTACAGGTCACTGCTTAATAGGCAGGCACGCATCTAGACTCGGTGTGTGCTCAAATGACTTCTGCAGAAGCTGTATGGACGAGGAGGAGGAGGAGACTGTACTTCACCTTCTCTGCACGTGTCCTGCGCTCTCCCATAGAAGAAATCTCCATCTAGGGGACTTCTTGTTCAATGACACAAGCGACTTAGCCATCACTGGCGCTAGAAGTCTTTCGCGCTTCATAAGAAGTTCCTATTGGTTCAACGAGCAGTGAGGGTAATCCCCAGATCTGTGTGGTACCACAATGGACCTATCATTGGTCTAAGTGTGTTGGCTTTGGCTGACAGCCACGTCTACCTAACCTAACCTAAAGGAAAAATTCAAAATCACGGATGAAGCATTAGAAGCTTTCCAAAAATTAAAGACGGCATTGACTACGGCCCCTGTATTGACACATCCTGATTTCACGAAGCCATTTTATATACAGTATGATGCTTCAGATTCGGGAATAGGAGCCGTGTTGTTTCAGAAAAACGGCGAAAATGAGGAATCACCAATCTCATACTTCTCGCAAAAACTAAACAGTTGCCAGCGAAACTACAGCGTGACCGAGAAGGAGTGTCTCGCTGCGGTTATGGCGGTGCAAAAATTCAGGCCGTATGTCGAGGGAATGTCGTGTACAGTCATCACCGATCACTCGAGCCTACGCTGGCTAATGGGCCTCAAAGACTTGAATGGCAGACTGGCCCGGTGGAGCCTACCTTCGACATCGTGCACCGCAAAGGCACACTTAATGTGGTACCAGACATTCTTTCCCGAGTCTACGTTGATAGCATCGACTTGGATGAAATTGCGCCCCTGATTGACCTTGACTCTGACGAATTTCATTCCGAAGAGTATAAAAGTTTGATTGAGACGATACAAAATCACGCCGAAGAGTTACCCGACCTGAAAATAGAGGACGGATTTGTGTACAAACGCGCTTTCCGACCTGCAGGTGAAGATGTTTTGTCAGGTTTAACTGAGGAAATCATTGCCCGCGCACACGACCCCCCTCAGGCATCCCACGGAGGCATAGCCAAAACGCTTCAGCGAGTTCGACAATATTGTTATTGGCCAAACATGACGGTCCAAATAAGAAAGTATGTGTCTAAATGTGAATCCTGTAAACAGTGTAAATCGTCTACTCAAACCCTACGTCCACCTATTTGTAACGATTTTTGTACAGATCGACCCTTTCAGAAGATCTATATAGACTTTCTAGCCCGTACCCAAGATCCAAATCCGGAAATGCGTACGTATTTGTGGTTCTTGATCACCTCTCGAAGTTTGTTTTGCTCAAACCATTAAGAAACGCTAACACCCGAAGTGTCGTTAAGTTCCTGGTCGAAAATGTGTTTAATATGTTTGGAGTGCCGCAAATCGTGCACTCTGACAATGGAAAACAATTTCTTGCAAAGGACTTTCAAAGTCTATTAAAAAAATATGAAATCCGCCACTTTAAAACAGCTAATTACTCGCCGCAATCCAACGCATCAGAACGGGTAAATAGGACACTGCTTGCTGCTATTCGCACATACATAAAGAACGATCAACGAGATTGGGATGTTCATCTTAGCGACATCGCTTGTGCACTCCGAAGTTCCATCCATTCCTCTATCGGTGTGTCACCATATTTTGCCCTATTCGGCACTAATATGATGACACACGGTAGCTGCTACAAGTTAGCACAAATGTTAAACGCGATTGACGACAGCGAGCTACTAACCATATCTCGACAATCGCGATTGCAGTGTGTGCGAGAGAAAGTAAAAGAAAACATCCTGAAGGCAGGCGAAAAAAATGCAAACCTGTACAATACACGTTCTCGGAAACTACGATTTCTACCTGGACAAGAGGTATACCGAAGGAATTTCGTACTTAGTGATACTTCGAAATACCTATCGAGCAAACTGTGCCCTAAATACGTCAAATGCCGCATAGTCAAACAATTAGGCAAAAATATGTATGAACTAGCGAAACTGTCAGGCAAGAAAATCGGAGTTTTCCATGCAAAGGATTTGAAGCAGTAAAATCTGCCTCCATGTCGCGTCCCTGTATGTCGGCATAAAGCCTTTTCAACCTGTGATATTTGCTTGCTTGTAGTCGTGGTATATTGTTACATATTTATTAGTTGTAAGGTTAGTGATATTTATCAATTTATGTAATGCCGTCTTCATTTATATACTTTTGTACATATTTATTTATTTGTCACCACATGTATTCACTTTTGTACCTAACTTATTCACGATTAGTTTATTTATTTCATTATTTATTATATTTCTTTATTTCATTTATTGCCTCTTTATTCATTTTCGTACCTACATATTTATTTATAATCCTGTTTATTGATTATGTCTATCTAGTGGTGTAATGTAGTACATCAGTTATTACCATATCTATTTATTAGTTTTTTTTTCAACTGTTTAATTATTATTGTATCTTTATGTTAATTTATTTGATCATTTTGCAGATCTATTTATTCATCCTCGTTTCTATTTATTTATTTATTGTTATAGCTGTTATGTGTATATGTTTATTAATTGATCTATCCGTGTAATCTCGGATCTGCGTGGTTACCAAATGCACTCAATTTTAGGTGATTTACTCGATCTAAATGTTCTCTAGTCTTCCAACTCTGCTTCAAGTACCTATTAGAGATTTTAGAATTGCGGATGCCTTTCAGCGATTATGTAACCCAAAAGAATCATACACTCATATGTATAGGCTGGTTTAGATGTTCAGAGTTTAATGTTACTTTGTTCTGTTTACAAATTTAGTTACTTTATGATAAACTTATTTCCTATTTATTTATTATTTAATTACTCCTGAAACTATCTTAAATCTAGCTGTATGTTATGCCTATCAATCTACCTAAGTATACATATCTACTTCTACATACATGTAACAGTACTCACTCACAGACTTAAGCAGGTACAAAACGTCGACTCCGGATAAAATTAACCACTAATGGGACCTGCGGTAGGCTGGATGGCACACTAGAGTATCGCATTGACCTGAAATAAGAAGACGCACAAACCTATCAATATTTATTTCTCTTATATAGATTCAATGAAGTACTTACACAATTTCAGGAATGTATTACGCATTACCCAAGCGCTCACAGACTGCTTGTATTGCAGGTTGCAGGTAATCGATGTACGTTTTTCGCAGGTATAGCAGACCGTCTCCTTCTCGTCCGTTCCTACTGATGATTTGCAAACATCAAAGAGGCTACCTTACCGCACGTATAGTACTTACACAAAATATGTAACACGGCGTCAATCTGCTTCTACCACTGGTGGCGACCTAAACTAAAACGTTGTGTGATCCGTCAAGTGTCACTCTGTGTTTTCAAAGTGTACTTGTCAATCCGGTCCAATTCGCCCATGTATTTTTGTCCTATTTAGTTCGAAAATATTCCGCAGTAGGTACACAAACCGTAGTAAAAGAAGGAAATTGTGAATCCACCATTTACATTAAAATAGCGGCTGCCATAGGAAATCGAATGATGAGTTGAATACGGGACAACTACCGAGAAAACGGTCTGGTGGATTAATTCAAATCAGAACTCCATCCGAGACACATCGAGGTGCAAATCTCATAAGCACGGCAGTGAAACAGTGGGGTGAAGTATTGTTATAAAATCCTTAAAAGAAGGTAGTGCAAAGAAAAAAAAATTTTAAAGTATTAAGAAAGACAAAGGAAAAAGTCTTGTAGAGACGAAATTTTTATGTTTTAAATCAGTGTGAAGTGAGGTGAGTGAAAAACCTTTTTTTTTGCTTTCACATATATAATTTTGTTTGTACATTTTGTTTGTATTTGCCTGGTTGTGGTTGGAGTAATTATCGCGAATTTTTTTGTATTATTTTGAATTAGGCAACTCACCACATTTAGAGTCTTCAAGGCGATCGCCGACCCAGTACAAACAATTAATTAGGAGTCGGGATCGCCCTTAAAATTTTGTTTAAATAAGAAAAGAAAAAGAAACCTCAAGCTGTGTCTCGAAATCGAACGCCAAACGAGAGGGGAGGATATATATCTGTATCACGTATCTTGCACACCCCCGTACGCTAAAATTAAGAGACAGAGAATCTACTAAGCCGACCAATCACAGAATATAGATAGTCCTTAACAAAGATAGATGGAGATATTATCTCACGATATAGCAGATATAAGCTAACAATTGGTTTTCGTTTGCTAATTAATTTATTTTTAATTAATGTAATTTAGTTCTTTGATAGTTTTAAGTATTTATTATTTAAATAACTAGCTCATAAGTTAGCTGTATTAAATATAGTTTCATTCCAGTGATTTTTTTTTTGGATTTAGTTCCTTTTTTATAGTTTTAAGATTTGTTATTCAAATAACTAGCTCGTAAGTTAGTTGTTATTGAGTTTGTCTTAAAATCTAAAATAGTTTTTGTAAGAATCGAGTTTTCTCCGTCGTCCCTTGTTTTTTTTTTGTGATTCCGCGTCGGCTATTGAACAGTTAGGCCCCAACCACATAAAGTGAGCTCCCTTTCTGTAGGTACGTTTTTATGATTTTGGTTAGTGTCTAGCAGCACGGTGAATACTTACCTGCGTTCGGGTAGGACAGATAAACAAAGTTCATGTTAGTTTTTTTTTTGTTAAATTTTTTTTTGAATATACATTTTTATTTTTGTATTTTGTATAAAGCGATATTTGTTCGAATAACATTTCCAAGTAAGAATGCATTGAATATTAAAAAGTATCAGGCCTTTATGAGGAAAATTCGTCTTTTCTTTTTTGATTCTGTTGTGTTTGTGGTAGTCCGAATGACTTGCTGAAGGCAAGGTTTCAGGGGTGCAGTAAGATGAGTTCCAGTTGAGATGGCTTCAAGATGAACTGATCCGGCGGCAAAAATATACAAAAAAGGGAAGTTCTTAGTATGGCCGTGGAACTTCAAGGTCGGGAGGGCAATGGCTCCGCTGCAAAAACATCCGCAGCGCCCTACAGAGTGGTGGACGTCCGTCCGCTTCTGGTACAAAAGCCAACGTAAGTACCTTTAATTCCTGGCATGTTAAATGTTTTTATAATAGGTTTTGTGGAGTAGCGAGGACAAGGACCACCCCGTCCGGCGAGCTTAGTCGTGCTATGCAAGCATGCCACGCTCCTCGCTCCCTGCACTCTCTCCCTCTCTCGTCCACTTTCCTATCCTAAGGTCCCGTCCACATCCTTACATCCTGGCACTTTTCAACTCCTAGCTCCCTCTATATCCCCAACTACAGGCTTATTACATACTTTAGAATCTTCGTCATCCATTACCCCAAATATTTCTTTTAAAATATGCCCACCTAGATTCAACGGACCTCGTTTTGCTTTTTTAATAAAAAATAGATCGGATATTCTGTTGTGTGTTAGAATTAGTTCTTGTAGTGACTGCTCTTGGATTTTAACCATCAAACGGCAGTGATCAAATGGGGACCTAGTTCTTACCTTGTCACAGATATCTCTTATTTGTCCAGATTGACGTATAACCATGGTGTATTCCATTTGGTAATCATCCAGATTGAAAAATAGGACTAACCTCCAATTTGCACGCAGTATGAGGTGTTCTCCTATGGTTTCTAGGTAGATGCCTGTATTGTCTTCCAGTTCTTTCAACTCTATAGGCAGTGCAGTTACTCCGCTCATCATTAGGAATAAGCACATGACATTGACCAACATCTAGTAAATGTGAAAAACGATATAACTTAGCTAAATATTTTTTTTTTTTTCAAATGCTAGTAGGATTTAATCGAAATAATGTTTGAGCCTATTGTTATGAACAGTCACCGTGCGTCTACCCATTTTTATCGTCGAATTGACTGGGCTTAAAATTGCACAAATTGTAAAAGGCCCCAGCCACACTTGACTTAATTTGTGCTTTTTTACGGGGTTTAATAGAAGTACCTTGTCTCCGATATGAAACGACGACGGTCTTACCGTCTTATCGTAGTATACCTTTGAAGAACTTTTACTCTTCAATAAATTCTTACGAGCAATGGAATACATTGTTTGCAGCTTATACCTCAACTCGTAATAATAGTCTTCGCAATTATATAGTGGTTGCGGTGTTTGGTTGAGGCTTGACGGAATTTTCGCGGTAAAGCCAAACAAGCAGTCCATGGGACTTAACTTAGTTCCTTCATGTATAATGTTGTTATGTACGAAAGCGGCAGTTCTTAAGAATTTATCCCAACATTTAGGATTCTGATCTACTATGGATCGCAAGTATTCCACTAGAGGCTTATGGGTTCTTTCCAAGGAACCGTTCGACTGCGGATGGTATGCCGATGTTTCAATTTTCTCGATCTTAAGCAGACTGCAAACTCGCTTAAAGAGTTTACTTACAAAATTCGATCCTTGGTCGGTAATCAACTTTTTTGGTATACGATATCTGCTTATTATTTCATCAAAATATATCTATGCCACCGTATTAGCTTCCATATCTGCCAATGGATACCAATCTGGAAATTTAGTAAGATCGTCCTGGAATGTTAAGATATATTTATTTCCATTGTGAGTCTCAATTAAAGGTCCAACTATATCCATATAAACCTTTTCGAAAGGTACTTTTGCTGTATCTGTAATTACCATCGGCATTTTTAAAGTTCGTCCTGTTTTATTTTTTTTGACATTTACTACATTTCTTTATATAGTTTTTAATGTCACGAACCATACCTTTCCATTTATATTTACGAAGAATGCTACCGTAGGTTTTTTTAACCCCTTGGTGACCTCCAAATGGAGTATCGTGATAGTCATGCAAAATCATAGGGATTTCTGATTTCGAGGGAATAATGTATTTCTGTATGGATGCGGAATTTGAAAAGGTGTGTAAAGTATCTGAAACCACTGGGGAACTTTGGTGGGCCATTTTAGAACTATCATGGTTACCTTTGTCTGATAAAATAGGGCTTGACCCGGTTTGGTCGTTTTCCTGAGTTGTATTTTCTTTTGCCTTTGATCGAGTGACAGCAAACATCTCGACTCTTCCTCAACGTCCGAGTCTAAGGAGTGATGTACGTCAGCCTTAACCACAAACGTTCGACTTTCTTCTTCACTATCAGATTCGCTTATGCGCGGAATCCGAAAGAACAGCAATGCGGATGCAATTCCGCATTGCTGTTCTTTCTACCGGGTTTGTATTCGATAGAGAAGTCAAATTCGGACAGCTCTAGTACAAGTCTTATAATGCGGGAAGATGCATCTTTTGCTTTCAGAATTCCTTTCAAAGGCATGTGATCGGTGTAGATCATAAAATGTCTACCCTGTAAATAGCAACGAAAGTTTCTGACGGCCCACACTATTGCCAGGAGTTCTTTTTCAGTAGTTGAATAGTTTTTTTCAGCGGGATTTAGAGCCCGGCTTGCATATGAAATGGGAAGGTCGCTTCCAATGCATCCCTGGGATAAAACAGCCCCCAAAGACTCCTTGCTAGCGTCAGTTGTGAGTAGAAATGGTTCTTCGAAATTTGGGTATCTCAAAATAGGAGGACTTGTCAGCATCGTCTTGATATTATTAAAACTTGATTCGCAATTATCATTCCACTGGAACTTTACATTTTTTCGTAGTAATTTCGTTAGATGTAATGTTAGTTCAGCGTGATTTTTTATAAATTTTCTATAATAATTACACAAACCAAGGAGGGATTGTAGTCTTTTAAAGTTGGTTGGTCTAGGGAAACTGAGAACGCATGCAACTTTATCCGGGTCTGGTAGGGCCCCAATATTTGTGCATTTGTGGCCTAAATAAATTACTTCTTTTCTAAGAAAGTTGCATTTCTGAGGTTGGAGCTTCAGATTGTTCAACCTTAGACGGCCAAACACTGTTTATGTTTTCAATTTAGTATTGTGGTCGTCAATATTCCGTCCATAGATAACAATGTCGTCGAGATAAACGAAACATTTAAAACCTTGTAATCCAGTCAATGCGTAATTCATTAACCGTTGGAAAGTAGCTGGAGCTCCCTTCAGACCAAACGGCATTCGCAAGAATTCATAATGACCATAGGCTGTACTGAATGCAGTTTTCTCGCGATCCTTAGGATTAACTAAGACTTGATGGTAGCCGCTTCTTAAATCAAGGGTTGAAAAGTATCTGGAGTTGCCCAGTTGGTCAAGAATGTCTTCTATTCTCGGAAGGGGATATGCGCCACCGACTGTTTCATCGTTTAGTTTACGAAAATCGACGACTATTCTCCATCGCAACTCTCCATCTAATCCTGGCTTCTTTGGGACTACCAACAATGGGGAATTCCAAGGGCTTTTGCTGGGGATAATGATTTTTTCCGCTAGCATTTCCGTTATTTGCTGGTTAATAATTGATTTATGGGATTCCGGTAATCTATACATTTTTGAATTTACTGGGGCTTGATCGGCAACTGTCGGAATATTGTGCATTACAGAGGAGGTATACGTAAGTTTGTCGCTGAATATATATATTCGTGACATATTTGAAGCACACTTTCCTTTTCCTTTGAACTGATTGTACTATCAAAACATATATTTTCATTCAAAAGTGAAATCCGCTTTATAGGCAGAGTTTCGGGTGACATGTGGGCATTTAAACTACAAATGTTGACATGACCCGGTGTATCTTTTTCGTTAAATCGCTTGGATTTATTTGCTTTTTGTTTTTGATAGTAACTTAAGTTCTGCCCGTCAAACTCTTTTCCTTTCCAAGAGTTCACGGAGAACTTATCTAACCGTTCATATTCCAGATTAGGAATAAGTGGTTCAAAATCGACCTCATTCGAAGTGATATTTAGAACTCCGTTGTGCACTTGATTATTGACCGGCTTGACAATGCAGTTGGCAATGTACACACCGCCTTCGATTTGCTTAGACAGACAAACCATTTCTTCCGTATTATCCGAATGGATCTTTAGTATGGCCTTACTACGGGGTGGTATTATCAAACTTCCTTTATTTTTATTCACTTCGGGTTCACTAGTAGTAAGCGGGGTGGACAAAGAAGAAATTTCTCTCGGAGTCTCATTTCTAATGTGTCCTGATTTTGGTTGCAATTTGCCTTCAAGATTGGGTGTTAAATTAGTTTTGTTTTTCTTATGGGTTTCGGCTCTAATCGGCTCAGAATAAGGCATTGTTTTTCTGATTAAATGGCCTGTTGAATTACAGGTCGAAGAAGTAGAAATTTCTCTCAGAGTTTTTTTTCTCTCTTTTTTACCTGTAGTGAGTGGTATTACGAACTCAGAAGGGTTGTAGTTTGTTTTTTTGAAACGTAATAATTTATTTGGCCCTTCTACATTGCAATGCTCATTTAAAAAGTTATTACCCAGTAGTCCATCAGCGGGAATTGAATCGTTTTGATTAATGATTTGGAATTCGCAAGGTAATTCCCTTGGTAATTGGAATTTACCCATTTTGGAACCGAGCGTACGACCTTGGCCATATATAGTATTAACTTTTACATTTCTGCAGGAATCTGGGGGGTAACCATTCGTACAGTTGGCCTTGAGCAGACTTATGTATCTAGTGGCAAATGCACGAGGTTGTTAGTGTTTGACCCACTGTTTGCAATTATTGTCGAGCCGGGGAGTTTTCGGTCGACCGCTGCCTGTTTCCCGAGTTTCTACTTTCCCATGATTTTCTGGCGAAACATTCGGTAATGGTATGCGACGTTCGCAAACAAAATTCACATTTAACCGTGGATTTGTTTTTTTGCTTCTCACGATTGAAATGTACACTCTTAGATATTTTTTCAGTTTTCAAGCATGTATTTACGGCATGTCCATAAACCTTGCAGGTAATACAGAATGGCGTATTCTTCCTTCTTCTGCATTCTGCATAGGAATGATTCGGCTTGTCGCAGAAACTACATTTTATATTATTATGGCCATTATATGTTTGCCTCATTGAAAAACTTTGAGTTTCGTTATCTTTTGTGGGCAGATTTAATGTACCTATAGTTATTACTATTGGGTGGCTGATGATATGGTATTGAAGTTACTGTCATATTATTGTAAGGAAAATCATATTGATGCCCTTGGTGCATCTGGGGATTATTGTTAAAAATGGGCATATAGGGGTATGACGAGAAATTATGGTTTTGGGGAGGCCAGGACTGTACATTGAAAGGATTCATCATACTGACACTTTCAAGCTCTATTTTCAAAATCTGACCGCATAAGGGTTTAAGATTTGTTTCTTTTGCTGTTAGTAGGTATTGCCTTATTGTTGGGCTTAACACTCCCGATTTTATTGAATATATAGCTGCAAGTTCGGAGTCAGTAGTTAATGCTTTTGCATCCGCTGGAAATTGTTCAATGGCTGCTAACTTGCACTGTGCCACTAAATTGTTTAAACGAATTAAAAACGAAGTAAGAGTTTCCGTCGGGAATTGCCTACATTGTCTTAACTCATTAGATATTTGAATATAAGACTTTCTAGGCATAAAATGACCCTTAAGCTGTTTTTCGAATTCATCGAAGTTTGAAAAGTTGCTATTCTGCATAACAACAAACGCATTTCCTCTCAGCTTAGTTTGAATTAGCTGACAGAAATTATTTTCCTGCTCGGGTCTTAAACAAGATTTTACCTGCTTACAACAGTTTATAAAGGTTTGCAAATCCGTCACTAAATGTGCACTATGTTCCCCCTCAAAATTAGGAACCAGATTCGTTATTAACTGAACTAAATTCGTCTGTTGGGATGGAATGCCAAACATACTCTGATCGAGCTCATGTGTTTCATTACCCGCGCCATGGGCCATTGCTCTGTTTGCCGTATTAAAAATTGTTTTAGTGTTTTTTCTGTTTAGGGAATATGGAAGATCAGGGACAGACTTTATTATTGCCGTTGTTTGTTGTTTGAATTGCCTAATATCTTCCTTAAATTCAGAAGTTTCTTTCCTAAGTTTATTATATCCTCCACTATTTATTTGCCTATCAAAACTATCAACTAATGTTATTAATTCCTTATCTAATTTTTTATTTTCTATTATAATATTCTTAAGGTCGCTTACTTTTCTATATGTGTTTCCGCTTCTTAATCTTCTATAGTTGAGGGTGTTGTCCGGGTCTCCTTCTGTTGTCCTGGTGGTGTCCTGGTCTGATTCTTCTTCTTCTGTTTCTTCTGTCCGGTTGGAACGCTTAACAGGGGTCTCCTTTCCTTTGTCAAGTTTTTGCTTCCCTGGTATGTTTCTTCTATTTATGCAGAAGAAAAATCCAGGCATTTAATTAATGTTGACACTCGAGTGCTATTTCTTTGAGGAAAAAAAAAATACTTGGTGCAATTGTTGGCTGATTCGATCACTTTTATTTTTCTTAGATGGTTTAAGTTAATTAACTGATTTTTAATCAGTGATTGGCTTTTTATTTTTTCGTATTCCTGAATGTCAACCCAAATGATTTTATTTTATTTATATATTTTGTTTTGCCTGCACTTTTACACCATACCACACACTTTAATTTTCAATTCACAATTATATTTTTTCCTAAACGAGCGGGTCGAGTTGAAAGCACTAAAAATTTACCGGCTGCGCCAATTTATGTTATGCGTTCCTTTTAGTTGTCTTCAATTCCGCACAAGAAAACAACCTCTTTCTTTTTGATCTCAGAACAGACTCTCCGTCTCAAAGTCAAGCGAAATCGAATGTGGTGTAAAAGTATCCAGAACAAAACGGTGTCTCCACCTGCAGTTCGTGGGAACGTCCAAGCTCTCACGAATAATATTGCAAGCCATGCATTTCGCCTGTCTCGAGTGTGTACTGTTCCGTATGGGATACAGTTACCCAGACGATATCTTACACCAAACAGTGTAGATACCTGTAGTTCGTGGGAACGTCGAAGCTCTCACGAATAATATTGCAAGCCATGCATTTCGCCTGTCTCGAGTGTGTACTGTTCCATAGGGGATACAGTAACCCAGACGATACTTTACACCACATTTTTTTTTTTTTTTTTTTTTTTAAAGGAAATCCAAATCCCAGAGCACTCAGACTCGGTAACGTTCCATTGTACTACCAGGCAGAAATCCTCCTTTTGGTGTAGAGGCATGTGATTGGGTGGCGTATGTTGTTGTTCCCCATGGGGATTGAACCTGCACCGCACGTGTCACAAGCCAACACACTAACCTCTACACCGTCGCCACCCATCTTACACCACATTACTCAAAGGAATTAAAATAAATAAATGCAGCCTCTTGGGCAGACGACCCAGTTTTGCATGAAGTGTATAATATTCTAAGGGGGACTTAGCAAGTAATAAAAATGGGCAACAGGGAACTATTCAACAAAATGATCACATAATAATTACAGAATGTTAAAGACAATAGTTACATATACATTATAATAGAAAAATCCTAAATTATGCAAAGCAAAAGGCAAAAATAGCTTACGATAATTAAAGTTCTTTGTCATCATTTTGGTATTCCTGCAACTAGCTGGTCTAAGTCAGTAAAGTGGTCTATGCGAAAAGCTTTCCCGTTTGGGAATCCATCCATTACGACTGAACACCGAAGAAAGCATATTTCGGATTTGCCTCTTCAATTGAAAAGCTTTACGGAGAATTGTGCGGTTATATGGCGTAAGACTCTCATTTAAAAATATTCGGCTGTCAGAATCCATTCCCAAATGACGGAGGGTTATTGTTTGTTTTGATGTTATGTGCATTTCGTTTATAGATTTTAATAGAGTTATTTTGTCTGCTACAGATTGAAATTTTATAACAATAGCGGTGTGTGTTGAGTAATTCACCCCTATCATTTAATCCGCCGGGGGGAACATATCCACGAAATTCCAAATTGTTTATCATTTAAGATATCCGCAGTGAACATCATCCCGTCGGTAAAGCAAATTCGTTTTTCACTTGATCATTTAAAACGGGGGAATCGAATTATTCCTTGCAAATTTTGACATTTCTCTTCCGCAGGAAAATTGTTGCGGATTGTTTAAAAGATTTGGCTAACGATATGTAAGTATTTTTTGTAATAAATCGAATTTATTAAACATTAATTAAGTAACATTTAGGAATAGGACAACAAATAGAGACCAATTTAAAGAATTGGTAGCCAATATGAAGCAATTTCCAGACATCGCTAAAAACAATACTAAAAGGCAGCCGGAAAAAGTTAAAGAGTTTTGGGAAAAGCTCAAAACTAATCTCAATAGCCTTGGACCACCACATAAAGAAGTTGTAGAGTGGAAAAAAGTAAGTAGATTATGCCCTTTTAATGGTTTCGCTTTCAAAAACAAAATTTAATCGCAGGTATGGAGTGATCATAAATCACATTTAAAGAAAAAGCTGAGTGGCAATAAGAAGGAGCTTACAGCAACTGGAGGTGGACCCAACAAAAAGTTTTGTTTCTCTGCGGAAGAAGAAGAAGTGATTGAGTTGATCCAATTGAACGAGAACGAAGAGAAGAAGTTCCTCAAGCAGTGTCCCCTCAGTTGGTTGAAACAGAACCACAACAATCTGCTTACTTGCCCGAAGATGTCTTTATAGAAGCTCCAAATGCCAAGAAGACCAAGCGAAAAAAAGCGACCAATTCAAGCAGACCTTCTTGTTAAACAGATTAATATACAAGAAAACTGGTATAAAGAAATCGTCAGCGGCTTGGAAGGGCAAAAAGAGAATGCCACTGAATTGAACTACGGCAAGAAAAGAGTGTATAGGTCGTTGGAAACAATTGTTGACCAAAATAAGGAGCTTTTAGCTATAATGAAGACCCGCGCGGAAGAAGAAAAAAGGCACAATCAAACAGTAGAGTTCTTTAGTCAGGAAACCCTTAATCACCAAGGAGAAATGCGCAAGATTGCCCGCAGAAAACTCGAAGTCAAGCAGAAAATGCTTGAGTATGAAATTGAAAAACTCAATTCGACCATGAGTTCAAATTGAATTATGTAGATATTTTTTTTTTTTGTTAATTCGCATGTGATTTTTTTTTTTTTTAGCATAGTACTGAATTGTGATTTTTAATTATTTTTAATTAAAAGTATAAACTGAATTCTGATTTTTTTGTCTCTTTAAGCTTACAAACGAATTGTGATAATTTTTGGTCTTTTTTGACTTATTTATTATAAATTTAATAAAATGTTTTTTTATTTTAAAAAGTTCTCTTAATTGCGTTCCTTATTTGTACAGCTTCATTTGAGTCCGGCTGAACACTTATTTCTACCGGAGGATTTGTTCTGCTGTCCTCCAAATCCGCTTCATCAAACTCTTCCGAACTCACATTAAAGTGCATACAAATGTTATGCAAGGCGCAGCATACATTTATTATTTGTGCCGCTTTGCCTGGTTCATAGTGGAGTAATCTCACCGACATCAAGCACCGAATTCTATTTTTCAGGATTCCGATCACTCTCTCGACTACATTCCTTCCTTTGGAGTGGTGCTGGTTGAATCTGCTTTCCTGGGTATTTGATTCCACTGAGCGGTATGGTGTTAACAACCAAGGTAAAAGCGGATAGCCAGCATCAGCTACAAACAAAAAACTAATGAGTATCTAATGAACATAAAAAATTAAAATTATACTTGCCTAGAAGCCTTGTATTTGTATTTGTTGTATTGTACATATTTGCGAAGTAAGTAGAGGCATCACTCGCATTCCAAATAAATGAATCATGTTTAAATCCTGGAAACCTTGCGTCTATACACCGTATCCATAACTTTTGATCACAAATCTGAAAATAAATTAGTTCCCAGTGTATGACCTCAGTTAATTCTGCTTTATTTATCACTAACGATCATAGCATTTATGCTGTGAAATCCTTTCCTATTATAATATAGGTGTGAATTGGCTTTTGGAACTTTGATAGCTATGTGTGTCCCATCAATACACATTACAGCACCAGGTACTCGTATCTTACGGTTTTTGTAAAAGTGTAACTTTGCTTCTCTTTTTTGATCCTCAGTGTTGTCTAAACTTATCCATTTGGGGCATAGCACATTTTCTAAAATGTTTAACACCTTGGCCAATACTTTACAAAAAGTTGATTGTGCTACGCACACCTTTCCAACACCGTGCTGGTAACTACCTTCCGCAAAAAATCCCAAGCATGCAGCTAGCTGATGCTTGGGTGACACTGCAAATAATTTTTGGGTTGTCAGCTCTTCAAGGACGTAATTAAACGCGGTTTTATTCAGTCGAAAGTTTTTAATAAAACTGAAATAAAATTTATTTTATGGAAATTGTAAACAACAATGACATTTCTTAACTCACGACGCATTTGAAATATCCATAATAGCTTCACCAGAAGCTCTTAAATTGGCACGATAACTTCTTTTGTTTTTTTGTCGTCATCTTCAAAAAATAGAGCTATGCTATCCATTTTGTTTAAATAAAATAAAATTCTTTGACAAGCAGGAGTTCTTTCTATTTGTCAACAATGACAAAACATATGATTTCGAAAAAAATCAAAACGTGGTCGGTAAAACAGTGCATCCGACGGATTAAATGATACCAACAGCAAGTGAACGTGGATCGAATGCGTGAAGTGGATCTTTGATCCGCCGTATTAAATGAATTTGTTTAGGAGTTGTGATATGCGGGCAATTTATAGACGTGCATAGTGTGGTAAAGATATTGCTTAGATTTTCGTCTGCATTTTGCAATCCTCCATGCAATAATGCATCAGCAGCAATTTGATCACGATGCATACGATCTAGCGCTCCTTGGATCCGAGATATTTCCGCGTTATTTTGTGATGTGTCTTAAAAATTATCCGATTGACGACTCTCGATTCCGTCGACGCTTGTTGTTAGCGCTGATATAGTATTGGTGACGTCTTCTAAGCGGCTGTTAAAGTCGAGTACGATTTTATCAAGTTTGTCCGATCAATTTTTATTAACTTCCAAAATAAGTTTTTTTCAGTTCAGATGTGCAGTCACTCATCCGTTTATTAAGACAACTTTCAAGGGCTTAAACATTTTTTTCTTCTTTTGCCGATAATAGGATGAATGGCGATGGTTGTAGCGGTGCTTTCGGTCTCAAGTTACGAGGAGATTGTTCACATGTCATTTTGTTTTGTTGGGAAGTTCACCGAATAATTAAGAAATGCTTTTATAAGTTAAATAAAAGTAATTTGGTTTAAACTTTAAGTTTTATGTGTAGCACAATAACTTAGTAAGGTTTTGAAATCAAAACTTTGGTTAGCTATTGAGGAAATTACTTGGACATTAAGTTGCAAAGAAATTTGACGTTAACCACTTTTCACCATTTCTCTCTTGGGTTATGAGGAGTGGCTGCAAAACTCAAAAGCTGTTAATGATGACGTTGTTGTTGCAGATAATAACAAGCTGAAAGCTGAATCAAGAGGAGATTTTGTTTTATAGGTTTCATATGACGATGTCATTGCCAAAGACGTTCTGTTTGTTCCAAATTTGTGTTCGAATTTGTTGTCAGTTCTGCAGATGGTGAAAGCAGTTAACCGCGTTATATTCGGTTCTGAGGGTTGTCCATTTTTAAATAAAAATAACGAATAATCGCGACTGCTAGTTTACACAACAATACATGCAAGCTAGACAGGTTTATCCAGTCAGTGCACATTGCAAGTCAAAATTCCAGTTTAAATGCATGGCAAAAGCGTTTGGGGCACGTAAATTTTAAGACACTGCGAAAATGGCTGGCGGCTTGGGGGATGGTATGCTGTAATATACAAGAACTTTCAGATTGTTGTGAAAAATGTTTTAAAGGAAAACAGTTCATTCAACCATTCAAGTTATCCAAGACGTCAAAAAAGATGCCATTGGAGTTGGTGCACTCAGATCTCTGTGGATTAATGGAAGAAGCGTCAATGGTACCGAGTTCTGTATTAGAGAATTGCAAAATGTTTTGAAAAGTTGTGGACGTATAAGGCATGAAACAACAAATGCATATACGCCGCAACAAAACGGGAAAGCCGAAAGCATAAAGCGTACTATCGTTGAAAAGTCGCGTTGTCTTCTGCTGGATGCTGAAATGGCTAAGCAAATTTGGACTGAGACGGTCTCAACAGCAGCATATCTTATCAACCGTACAGTCAGTCAAACATCTGATCAATTGAAGACACCAGAAGAGCTTTGTTTAGGTAAAAAACCAAGTTTTAAACACATCCGTATTTTCGGGTCTGTAGCTATGGTGTATATTCCAAAACAGAAACGTAAGAAATTGGATTGCAAATCTATTGAGTGTGTAGGGTACAGCAAGGAAACCAAAGGGTACCGACTATTTAATCCAGAAATAAGACAAATAGTTATTTTTCTGGAAGAAGAAAAGTACTTCAAGAAATCAGTGTGAGCTACAAAAAACAATAAAAACTCTTTAAAGAATTTCTGTATTAATGACTGTCTGTGAGGTTTATGATGTCTATAAAGTAGACATTTCCGATGAATAGGTATATGCTGTTGACCGAAATCATAGTTGTGATAGTGCTGATAGCTATGAGGCTAATTCTTCGTCTAGGTTTGATGTAGTTACTGACCCATATGATAGCATTTTCTGTGAATGTGTTGATATTCATTCGAATATTGAGGTAGATTTATCTGATCCGATTGCTATAAGTGAATCATCGTTTAAAAGAACTGTAAAAACTCCTAAAAGGTTTGATGGCTACGTACGCTTCCAAGCAAGTTCTTGATCCAATTACGTATGATGAAGCGCTGTGATTTTTTTTTTCATAATAAGCGTGCGCTAAAGGGACATTTTTTATTTTTTCTGTAATTGATACAGTACCCTTATAATGTTACCACAGCGCAGGCATTTTTTGTTGCTGCTAGCAGCACCCAGCAAATGATTCATTGCCTATTTTTAGGTGCTGCTTTTTACTTTAAAGAATAGAAGGATAGGAAAGAATTTTTTGAAGCGATAGGGTTTTTTCTCCACAGGTGGCGCCTTAATTGCTTAAGGGAGATTTTGAATCGTTGTGTGTATTCAATTACAAAGCATGACTGGTCGGGATTCGAACACATGACCTGCCAATCACTTTGTGAATACACTACCATCACACCACTACCACCCGCTGATGATAAAGATCATTTTCAAAAAGCAATATTGAAGAGCAATATGCTGCAATATTTGACAACGAGACATGGAAATATGCGAATTTTCCACCTGGCAAAAGAACTTTAAATTCAAATGTTTTTTTTAAACCAAAATAACTTCGGGTGGAAAGATTTGCAAATGATATCGCCTTGTCACAAAGTCTATGGGTAATTTCATGTCTACAGGACACCATTTTAAAAATGAATTTGATCATGGAAATTGTTAAAGGAAATTAAAAATATAAATAAAAAGAAAAATAATTAACTTGAAATAACACGCATTAAAATATAAAGTATACAATCAATTTGCAATAAATACTCAGCCAATTGTTTGTTTGCTATTGCTTCAATTTTTTGTGCATCTGTCAAACGAGAGATCATTCCTTTTAATCCACCCTTCATATGAATAAAGCAATAACAAAATGGATTATCCGGAATATGGCATTGGATAAAGACACGCAAAATGGCTCAATCAGAATTATTACGAATATTGACTGACTGTCTGACGTTTGTTCATTCTATCAGGTTATGTTCACAGATTAGTGAAGGTAAGATTAGACTGTATGCCAAATTGGCATTTAATGACCATTTTTGACAGTTCAGGGTCATGCAGTGTAATCGGCATATCTCAAATGACCATGCCGATTTTGACACAAAAAAATGACTAAATTGCAAGTAGTGTAATCGGACAATAAGCACGAATGCCAGTATAATGACCTAATGACCATATCCAATTTATTGAAATTTGGTTATGACATTGCTGTCATTTTTGTAATCTGAAAATTGTCATCTTTTAAAAGCCTGCAGTTATTTAATACTTCAATAATAATATTTTTGGATAACATTTGCTGTAAATTGTTTTAATATTTACATTTTTATTGTGCTTTTGTTCAGTGTTAATTAGTGATTTCGTTTTTATTTTTATGTGCATTGTTTAGTATTTGTTGTGTAATATCTAGGTATTGCTTTCTTGTTTCCGATTATCTGTTTTTTTTATTTTATTGAAAAACAAAGTTTCGCTTTAACATGTAGGTACGGCGTTACCACAACTAACTCTGAAAATATGACAACAAATGCCTTTAATGACCAGCAGGGAAAAAATGACCAAAATGGTAATTGTGGTCACGTAGTCTAATATACTACACTGACAGCGCTGAACTTTTGGGCATTTGACAGATAATCTGGTCATTTGGCTGTTGTCATTTGAATGCACAATCGGCATGAAGTCTAATTTTACCTTGAATAACTAGATACATACAAACCTTTCCGGTGGAAAACACTTTGCCTAAAAACTAAATATCCATAAAATTTACCAAGCCAGGCACATTATCACATTTTCAAACAATTATGCGTGACTTGAACAATTCACCAGCTTTTGCTCATCAATTCACCACCTCCGCCCCCGCAGCCTCATCGACCTCTTACAAAATCGCTATCCAATAGGGCTTTTCGACAGATGAAAGTTCTCGAATGTAAACAAATAGAAGTGGAGGTTAATCAAACAAAATAATTATAAGTAATAGGCGGGAGAATCAAAGGAATCCGGAAAGAAAAGTAAGTTTTTTATTAATAATCAATAGTTTCTCGATTTATTTGGAGTAAACTTTTCTTTTTGTTTTATAGAGTTTCTAATATTACTCCCAAGCCATAGTAATATTAACATTACTCTCAGCATTTCTCTGAGAATTACCTATCCTGGTTGAAAGCACGAGACTTGGAACCAGAACTAGGCTCGGACGAATAATAGGGGTAGGTGGAAAATCGTACATGCGACTCTTTCTCACTTAAGTTAAGAAAACAAAAACCACCTCCCTTCGAAACCTTCATACTACAACTAGGTTATTCCTATCCAGTTTTATTTAAACTGTTAAATACGCGTTTGGCAGGCAGCTTCCCAGTGGAGGCACCTGCTAATACCGGCATAAGCACGCGGTTACATCTTATTGCGCTAATTCAAATGGTTTTATCCTTTGTAATCGGCGCACTAGGTTAGTATCGTCTCGAATTTGTAGCATGGTGTTATTGCAATGACTGTGAAGGCGTGTCTGTTGTTTGCGGGCAAAATGTTTTTTTTCATCTTCGACGGTAGCCATACTTAGGTCTCTGTGGATATCAGTGTTTCTGATAAACCATGGTGCATTTACTATTTGTCTTAGCACTTTGTTTTGTAAAGTTTGTAAAATTTTGATATTACTGGATTTGGTACAACCCCAAAGTTGTATACCGTATGTCCAAGCCGGTTTTAGTACTTTCTTGTATAAAAGCCGCTTGTTCTGCATGCTGAGTTGGGAAAATCTACCAAGCAGCCAGTGCATTTGTTTACATCGAATGGCGAGCTCTTCTCGTTTCTTCTTGACGTGCGGTTTCCATATTAATTTCGCATCGAGTGTCATTCCCAAATATTTTGCCTCGCTTGCGTACGGAATTCGTACCGAATCAATGAAAATGGGTAAGTTGTCTACATTTTTATAAGTAAAATTCACCGTGCGTTGAGAGCAATACGCCAAGTCTTTGTCCAATCACAAATTTTGTCAATAGAGCGTTAGAGTTTATTAGTTGCTGATTCAACGGTATTACTGACCGCTAATATAGCTGTATCGTCTGCAAATGTGGCTGCTGTTGTGCCTTCTTCTTGAGGAATATCACTAGTGTATATTAGAAATAGGATCGGTCCAAGAACGCTTCCTTGGGGAACTCCTGCCGCGATTTCTTTAAATTCAGAGTAATCATTTCCGTGTTTTACACAAAAAAAATCTGTCTGATAAGTAACAACTAAGGATATCAGATAACTGTTTCAGAAAAGCTTGTCTTAGCTTATGTTTCAAGCCCGTATGCCATACTTTATCAAAGGCCTGAGAGACGTCGAGGAAAACACTAGAACATATTTTTTTTTCCTCTAGGACTTTTTCAATTACATTGGTTATTCTGTAAACCTGGTCGATTGTAGAATGCTTAGTCCTGAATCCGAATTGGTGATCAGGTATTAATCGACGTTCTTCGATAATCGGATGTAGGCGCTTTAACAAAAGTTTTTCGAATACCTTCGACATTATCGGTAAGAGCGATATTGGCCTATATGATTTTTTGTCATTTTGTGGTTTACCGGGCTTTGGAACCATTATAACTTCAGCTACCTTCCATTGTCGTGGAACGTACAATAACCTGAGCGATGCATTTATAAGATATGCATACTTGATTAAAGCTTTCCTAGGTAACTTTTTAAGAACCCGTCCTGTGATTAAGTCATATCAAGGTGCTTTGCTTAATTTTAGTTTTTCTATTACGAAGCGTAGTTTCTTCCAGATGTTCGGCAAATATTTCGGCTTTTTCCTTGTCACTCTTCGCCCATTCTCCATTGATTTTCCTGATGGGTGGCGCTTGCATTTTTGGTTTTTTAATGCCTTTCATGGCTTTCCAGAGCGAGTAATTTGTACTTTTATCCGCAGTTAGGGTTCCAAGATATGTAGAAATTTCACGATTTTTAAAGTCTCGAATTTCTCCCTTAAGTTTACTACAAAGGTAGTTAAGAGTGGTTTTATCCTGTGGAGCTCGAGATTGTTGCCATCTTTAGCGCGCTCTCCTTTTCTTCTTTAACAATTGAGTGATTTCCAAGGGATATTTTATTTCGCAATTTGTTGTTATTTTCCGTTTATGGGGCGTATTTTTCCAGGCTGAGCATTGTATGACGTTAATAAATTGATCGACTTCGTCTTCAAGTTCGTGGGGTGTTCGAAGAGACACTTTGAGATCGATTTTACTTTCACAGTATTTTTTAAAGGATTCCCAGTTTGTTTTCATGTTAGTTAGTCTTTGCGGACCTTCTTTTTTTCGTAGACAGCTGTTAATTGTCAAAATGACCGGTGAATGATCAGAAGAAAGATCGAGGCATTCCTCAACTACAATAGAGTTTCCCGACAACCCTTTCGTGATGAAGAAATCTATGAGGGTTCGTGTTTTGGCCGTAACCGGGGGCCAGTACGTCGGTTTACCTGAGGAATGAAAGTTTACCCCCAATTCCGTACCAGCTTCGTAAAGAACTCTACCTTTTACTGAAATGCATCTCGAGCCCCAGAAGGTATGTTTTGCGTTAAAGTCACCTCCGATGACGAAATTTCGTCCAAGTGAGTCAAAGATAGTTATAAAATCGCTTCTTTCCATCGTTGCACGTGGGGGGCAATAGATAGCTGCAAAATCATATTTTATGTGTTTAATTTTTACGCTCACCGTGCATAATTGCAGTTTGTCAAGCTCAATTGTTGCACTGATTGAGTGTTCAATGGTATATTTGATCAACAAGGATGCCCCGCATCTCGCCCTTCCCGAAGGGTGATATGCGTGATAGGCAATGTATCCTCGAATGTTTGTCATGGATTCTTTCGTCAGATGGGTTTCCGAAATCAAACAAATATCAATATCATATTTATGAATGAATATCTCGAGCTCGTCCATCTTATGCAGAAGGCCGTTCGCATTCCATGTCACTAATTTAACTAAGTCCGTCGTATCGAGCTTGTCGAGTTTTTCAAACATACGTTTATTAATTTGGCTCTGTTCTTCTAGCCTGGCAAGAATTGAAGAGAAAACTTCGGAGACTGGATCAGATGTTTTATTTGTTTGTTCGCGTCCTTGCAACGCAGCTTCAGCGTATGTTTGTGGAGCAGCGTTCGGCGACTTTTCTAAACAATTTTCCTTCTCTTGGTTGTTGTATTTTGACCATTTCTTTAGCCTTTTTTCGTCCTTCATTGGTTTTATTGTTGCCCTTTTCAGGTTTGTTTTTGGTTTTATTTGCGATTGGTAGCGTAGTTCGCATCCGCGATAATTTGCCGGATGTTTTCCATTGCAATTTATGCATGTTGGTAGGTCTTGTCTACTTAGAGGGCATTCCTTCGATAAATGTTTGCCGGCACATTGTACGCAACGCGGCTCTTTTTGGCAATATGTGTGCGTGTGATTGTAGCCTTGGCAACGCTTACACTGAGGAATCTGACGAGTCCTTTGGCGCATTGGTTCAATTTTAACCACTATGTTTAGGATAGTTTTTATGTTGTATATTTTTTCGATGTTTTCAGACTTTTCGAAACTAAGCATGAATAGCGGAAGTCCGCGTTTGACAACAATTTCCTCGTCTTGTTCCGTTTTTTGCTTTTCTTTTTTAAGTATATTAACCGCGTCGATAATTTTGAAACCTTTAGTTTTAAGATCTTGCAAAACATCATCTTTGCGGCACAAAGAATGGAGCCCTCCGGCTACAACTCGGTGTGGCCTTTCAGACTTGTTTTCATAAGTGTACCATTGTACCTTCTCAGTATTCAGTTTCTGAGAAACTGCGCGATAGCTCTCAGGATCGCTTACATTTATTTTCCACACATTATTATTCAGAGATGTTACTTTGAATGTGGACTTTGCTATTTCCTTAAGAATGCTACTTAGCTTGCTGAAGTCTGAAACTCCGACAACGTTAGTTGGAGGTGGGAGGTATACCTTATTTTGAGGTTTTTCCTTAGCGTTTCTATTTCATTGGCATTTGCCTTTTTGGGATGTCTATCTTTTAGCACAACGACTTCTGGTGAGGATCCGATTTCCGTTTTTTGTTCGGTTTCCTCTTAGTGATCCAATCCGTTTCGCGCACTAGCTCTTATTCGTCCGTATGATAATCGCGGCTAGCTGAGCGGTATGATTTGGCTTCTGGCTGTTTTTTAATTTGAGATTCAACAAGTGCTTTGTTCTCAGCTTTCAGCTGATCTAGCTCTTTTTTTAGCTCTTGGTAAAGCTGTTCAATTTGGTTAAGCTTAGTGCGGAGTTCCTTGTTTTCGTCCTCGAAGCTTTTGCATTTCGTTGAGTCCCGCGAAAGGCGTCCAAAATCTTTTGGCGTCGTAGGACTTCGATTAGTTTTTGCTTTTTGCACAGATCCCGTTGGTGGTAGTCTAGCTACCCTTTTACTATTTTTAAAAGGGTCGGATGATTGCAATAAATGGCTCTCCCCAGAATCCGTAGAGCCTGCCTCAGAAGAGTGTGGATTTTCCACTAGAACTGGGCTGCCACCTGGGGTATTATATCTTTTTGTTTTAATCATTGCATTTTTTGTATACTCTATGAAAGTAAGTATAAAAGCTACTGAGTAGACGTGCTTCTTTTTCTTGGCAATACCCGTCCTTTTTTTCGTAATCGAAATTGCTATAACTCATCAAGACATTAAAAAACGCAGAGTCCTACGTGAATAATTAATTCCTAAAATTGAAATTTATTGTGAAAGTGTCAATTACTTGAGTATTTTCAAAATTTAAAACAAATGAAAGAAAAAATCAACAGAGTACCTAACAATCTTACACGAATATACATTTTTTTTTTTTTAGATAAAAGGAATTCCAATTCCTAGAGCACTCAGACTCGGTAACGGTCCATTGTACTACCAGGCAGAATTCCTCATTTTGGTGTAGAGGCATGTGAATGGGTGGCGTATGTTGTTGTTCCCCATGGGGATTGAACCTGCACCGCACGGGTAACAAGCCAACACACTAACCTCTACACCGTCGCCACCCACGAATATACATACATATCTATTGTACAGTGCTTTATTTTTGTTCTCTCTCACTCATGTTTTCACTCGTTTTTAAGTACATACTTCCATGTCTCCACCATCCAAACGTACCTGTTCATTGATTGATTGATTAATGTTTATTTAGCTTTATAAAAAAACCATTTTTACATTTTTAATTATAATAATTCATATAATAAATAATTAAATAAATAAATTTTAATTTTTCAATAATTTCTTTTAACAAACATAAGTATTTCATTTCTATATCTGGTAAAATTTGTTTCAATTTTTACAGCATTGGGTAGACTATTAAAAATTTGTATTCCTTTATAAAAAAACATATTTTGCGACCTAAGATTTACGAAAAATTGCACATTAAAGTTATTGTTGCTTCTTAGATTATAAGGTTGAACATCAGCTCTTGTAGTTAGTCTTCTTTGCATATATTTTGGCGTTAAGTTATTTTTTATTTTAAAAATAAATAATAGTGAGCTAAATATAATTCTTTGTTTGATATTTAACCATTTTAACGTTTCAAGCATATAGTTAATTGGTGTGTACCGATTACAATACAAAATTGACCGCATAACTTTATTTTGCAATTTCTGAAGGTTTTCAATCATACCTTTAGTTCCCAATAATAGTATTGTAGAGCAATATTCGAAATGGGGCCTAATTATGGTATTATATATTTTAATAGCCATTGAAATACATAATTTCTTTCTTATTCTGCGAAAGAAACCGATTTTCTTGGATATTTTTGCACATAACTTTTCAAAGTGTTGTTTAAAACTCAAGTTATTATCTATTACAATTCCTAAGTATTTTATTTCTTTTACACATTCAAATTCTTCCACCTGATTAATTTCATTATTTGACGGCAGTAACATTATTTTAGTTTTATCAGTATTTAGTTTTAATTTGTTCATATTGAGATACTTTTTTACATTATTTAAGTCTTCTTTTAATTTTTTAACAGCATTATTAATTTGTTTTTCATTTACATACAGAAGACCATCATCCGCAAAAAATACAATTTGACTATTTTTTATTACTTTTTTGAAATCATTTATATACAAAATATATAACAATGGACCTAACATTGCACCTTGTGGTACACCCAACTCAATAGAGATTGTGTCAGACATTTCGTCATTAAATTTTACAATTTGTTTTCTATTTTCTAAATATGATTTAAACCACAAAAATTCTACTCCTCTCACCCCATAGCTGTGTAGTTTCTTCAATAATATCTTCCTGTCAACCGTCTCAAAGGCTCGTTTTAGATCAAGGAACGCTGCTGCAATTTTAGTACGCTCGTGCAATTTCTCTTTCCAATCGGCCACAACGAAGTTTAAAGCGGACTCACAAGAGTGTTTCCTTCGAAAACCAGATTGCTCTTCCATTATTATTTGATTATCTTCTAAGAACATTTCAAACTGAATCTGCACAACTTTTTCTAATATTTTTTCATGAAGAGGTAACATGTTAACTGGTCTAAATTGTTCACATTTATTCAAATTCGACACTTTTTGTACCGGAACTATTACAGACGTTTTCCAGTTATTCGGAAAAATACCATTTACTAACGAATAATTAATCATTTTAAGTAGGGCTGGGCCTACATAATTGAAACTATCTTTCACCATTTCTTTGTTCATGAGGTTATAGTCGCTCTTATTAGGCATCATTTCTACAACTTTCAACAGTTCTTCTGTAGTATCTAATGTTTTAAATTTAAAGCAGTTTACACTTAGCTCCGCATAGTTGATCCACGTTTCAATTGGAATATTTTCATTTATCTCTTGTACAGTTGATTTAAAGTATTGATTGAATTTATTCGCAATCACTTTATTGTTATTTGTTGTTAATTGATCAAATTCAACAGTTTTAAGTTCAGTTTGCACTTTACCCAATACAAGAGTTTGTATTGTTTTCCACATTGCTTTTTGACAACTTGATTCATTTATTTTGTTTCGAATGTAAGTTCTCTCTGTTTTGATTAAACTTTTTTTATATTTATTTCTTACCCTCTTGTAATTTTCCCAATCAATAATAGAGCCCGTTAAAATAAACTTTGAATAGCTCTGGATCTTTTGAGACTTTTGTATTCGAAGATCTTGATTAAACCAACTTATTTCATTATCACATTTTATGTTTTTTTGAACTATAAATTTTTTTATCACCTTTAAAATTTCTTTTTCGAAAATATCACATGTTTGTTCATTCACTTGCGTTGATATACTTATGTTATTTATTTCACTTCGTCTTATGTTTTGAACAAATTGAAAACAGTTATATTTCAAGTATTTTATAGTTTTCTTTTTAACGCTGTTTAGTTTAGTTTTAATATTAATCTTAAATGTAACTGTCTCATGGTCACTTATTTTTAATTTATTATCAACTTTTGCTGTACAGTTTATAATATTCGTAGCTACATAATCTAAAAGAGTCTTAGTTGTTGGAGTTATCCTTGTAGGCTCAGTGACTAGTTGTTTACAAACATTTTCCCGAAAAATACACTCAAGTTCTTTTTTATATACGCTGTTCATAAGCCAATCTACATTAAAGTCACCTAAAATTATTAAATTTTCTTTTCCTTCTAATTCATCCATCCAAATGTTCATATTGTCACAGAAATTTCTGATAGATGCACCGGGCGAACGGTATAAAGTAAAAAATGTAATTTTTTTTTTTTTGTTTTTCTCCAATTTCCACTTCCACTATCAAAATCCAAACATTTAATTCTATCTGGCAGTTTCTTAAAACATTTATTTTCCAACAATCTTTCAGATACAATACTATTCCTCCCGTATGAGACGATGTACTTTCACATTTTATTATTTTATAGTTTTTAATATTCACTTCATTGTCACATACCAATTGGCCTAAATGAGTTTCAGTTAAGATTATTAAATCATATTCCTTTTCAGTTACTAACTTTTTGATTTCAACAAAATTATTTGTTAGTCCTTGAATGTTTAGAAGCACACAGTCAAATGATTTTAATTGCTAGTAAGCAAATTTAGACCGTTCACGGCTTATCCTTCTAAGGTAAACTGGGCAGTTGACATCCCGAGCATCATGATTAGGGTCAATCTCCATACCCAAGTTTTCAATTGTTAAAACACAGTTTTTACATTTTAAATTTTCACTTGTACACTCTTGTAATATGTGCTCTTCACTACACTTGGGGCAACATACGTTTTTTGTACAGTCCTTCGCTATGTGGTTGAAACCCCAGCACTTGTAGCATCTTTTTACATTTATTTTATCATATACAGCACATTTGTTCCATCCAATATTTAAGCTTGGTTTGTCTACCTCTAAAACTTCTCTAAATAGCTTGCTATCTGTTTCAATTATTGCATTATATTGCATTTTATTATTAAACCTTTCATAACATTTGACAACTTTCATTGTTCCTTCGATTTTATTTTGTTTTTTTAACACCTCTAACAAATTATTTTCATTTATTTCTTTATCGATTCCAATAACAACAATTTTAGGTGCAACTAATGCTGGAATGTTTACACTATATTTATCTCCCAATTTTTCTTTCAATTGTGACTCGATTTTTCTGTTTGATTCTTCATTACCACATTTTATCACAACTGATCCATTTCCACTTTTTGACACACCACTTATTTGGAGCGCGAGATCAGCTGGATTTATTTTTTCTTTGATCTCTTCTTTCACGCTTAAGAGCAAACCCGAAAACCGATTCACCCAATCGCCCTTCCTGCTCCCCGCTAAACAAAGGAAGTGACAAGTGTTTGGAAGAGGACACCGATATGTGGGATAAAATGGACGAACGACTCAATAAACAAAGTGAGTTTATTATTAATCTGATCTCAGCTAAAATGTCAGAAGTCGAAGAAAGAATTACGCAAAAACTTGATCTCCAAGTCTGTGAAATCAAGGAAAGCATCAATGCCATAGACCACAAAATAATAATAATTGATTCTTCACTTCAAAATACAATCTCTGATATAAACCCTCTTAAGTCAGACATGGTAAACATTAAATCTTCACTCACTGATGTTAATAAAGAGAACGACTCTGCAAAAAATAAACTAATTGCATACACAAATCAAATCGCGGTCATCAAAAGTAAATTGCATGTCACGACGGAGGATCTCAGCGCGATATCAAAAATTGTAAATGCGCAAGAAAACCGACTGGTGGCTTGTGATGCACTTTTGTTTGGAGTTCCTCAGACGCCCGCCGAAAATCTTCTTCTGATGTTTAATCAACTTTGCAGCACAATAAAAATAACACCGCCAACCATTAAGACAGTATATCGTACTCGCCCGAAAACCGACAGAATGAATTCACATATTTTTGTAAAATTTAATTCACCGTACGATACAAATTTTGTACTTAAATCGATCGCGCTATTTCGTAAACAAACGAACCAGGAATTATGTTTACACAATCTGGGGCTCAATTCAACCGGTGAAATACATTTACGCGAATGCTTAACAAAACAAAACCAGCTGATACTAAGCCATTCGTTGAAAATGAAAACAAAATAAACAACTAGTCTCTGTCATTGAATAAAGAGACAAGGAATACCTCTTTTTCACACACACAGTAGGCGTTTTTCTTTTTTAGCTCCGAGCGGGGCACTGAGCTGTCAAAAAAAGAAATGTGTTACTTTTTTAGCTCGGAGCGCTCTGAGCATAAAATTTGTATTTCTTTTTTATCTCTGAGCTAGCTCAGTGCTCGCTCGATGAGCTCGATTAAAAATGACCGAGCACATCGAGCGAAAAGCTGAGCGCGGCTGACTTCATTCATTATTTGTGCTTTTTCCATAGTTTATTTACTAGAAATTATAATTTAAATGGAACAATCCGTGACAAACACCAATTTCAGAAGCAAACCTGACTTTTTTGAAAATTAATAAAAAAAAATTATCTAATGACAGTTCAGTGCTCAATTCTGTTTCTTAATTAGCTCGGAGCGCTCAGGTTACGTTCAGCTCGGAGCGAGCTCTGATCGTGCTTTGTGCTTTGCTTAATTTTAGTTTTTCTATTTCGAAGCGTAGTTTGGGTAGCGATACACTTTTTATTCTGTAATTGTCAGGTGCCACGATTAGGACAGGAAATTCGAGCAACACTTGACCATAAAATGGCTTTAATGTTTCTTCCAGATGTTCGGCAAATATTTCGGCTTTTTCCTTGTCACTCTTCGCCTATTCTCCATTGATTTTCCTGATGGGTGGCGCTTGCGTTTTTGGTTTTTTAATGCCTTTCATGGCTTTCCAGAGCGAGTAATTTTTACTTTTAACCGCAGTTAGGCTTCCAAGATATGTAGAAATTTCATGATTTTTAAAGTCTCGAATTTCTCTCTTAAGTTTACTACAAAGGTATTTAAGAGTGGTTTTATCCTGTGGAGCTCGAAATTGTTGCCATCTTTAGCGCGCTCTCCTTTTCTTCTTAACAATTGAGTGATTTCCAAGGGATATTTTATTTCGCAATTTGTTGTTATTTTCCGTTTATGGGGCGTATTTTTCCAGGCTGAGCATTGTATGACGTTAATAAATTGATCGACTTCGTCTTCAAGTTCGTGGGGTGTTCGAAGAGACACTTTGAGATCGATTTTACTTTCACAGTATTTTTTAAAGGATTCCCAGTTTGTTTTCATGTTAGTTAGTCTGGGCGGACCTTCTTTTTTTCGTAGACAGCCGTTAATTGTCAAAATGACCGGTGAATGATCAGAAGAAAGATCGAGGCATTCCTCAACTACAATAGAGTTTCCCGACAACCCTTTCGTGATGAAGAAATCGATGAGGTCTGTTTTGGCCGTAACCGGGGGCCAGTACGTCGGTTTACCTGAGGAATGAAAGTCTACCCCCAATTCCGTACCAGCTTCGTAAAGAACTCTACCTTTTACTGAAATGCATCTCGAGCCCCAGAAGGTATGTTTTGCGTTAAAGTCACCTCCGATGACGAAATTTCGTCCAAGTGAGTCAAAGATAGTTATAAAATCTCTTCTTTCCATCGTTGCACGTGGGGGGCAATAGATAGCTGCAAAATCATATTTTATGCGTTGCAAAATCATATTTTATGTGTTTAATTTTTACGCTCACCGTGCATAATTGCAGTTTGTCAAGCTCAATTGTTGCACTGATTGAGTGTTCAATGGTATATTTGATCAACAAGGATGCCCCGCCTCTCGCCCTTTCCGAAGGGTGATATGCGTGATAGGCAATGTATCCTCGAATGTTTGTCCTGGATTCTTTCGTCAGATGGGTTTCCGAAATCAAACAAATATCAATATCATATTTATGAATGAATATCTCGAGCTCGTCCATCTTATGCAGAAGGCCGTTCGCATTCCATGTCACTAATTTAACTAAGTCCGTCGTATCGAGCTTGTCGAGTTTTTCAAACATACGTTTATTAATTTGGCTCTGTTCTTCTAGCCTGGCAAGAATTGAAGAGAAAACTTCGGAGACTGGATCAGATGTTTTATTTGTTTGTTCGCGTCCTTGCAACGCAGCTTCAGCGTATGTTTGTGGAACAGCGTTCGGCGACTTTTCTAAACAATTTTCCTTCTCTTGGTTGTTGTATTTTGACCATTTCTTTAGCCTTTTTTCGTCCTTCATTGGTTTTATTGTTGCCCTTTTCAGGTTTGTTTTTGGTTTTATTTGCGATTGGTAGCGTAGTTTTCTTTATTTTGTCGCGCCTATTTTGAAGTTCTTTAGCTACTTCGCATCCGCGATAATTTGCCGGATGTTTTCCATTGCAATTTATGCATGTTGGTAGGTCTTGTCTACTTAGAGGACTTTCCTTCGATAAATGTTTGCCGGCACATTGTACGCAACGCGGCTCTTTTTGGCAATATGTGTGCGTGTGATTGTAGCCTTGGCAACGCTTACACTGAGGAATCTGACGAGTCCTTTGGCGCATCGGTTCAATTTTAACCACTATGTTTAGGATAGTTTTAATGTTGTATATTTTTTCGATGTTTTCAGACTTTTCGAAACTAAGCATGAATAGCGGAAGTCTGCGTTTGACAACAATTTCCTCGTCTTGTTCCGTTTTTTGCTTTTCTTTTTTAAGTATATTAACCGCGTCGATAATTTTGAAACCTTTAGTTTTAAGATCTTGCCAAACATCATCTTTGCGGCACGAAGAGTGGAGCCCTCCGGCTACAACTCGGTGTGGCCTTTCAGACTTGTTTTCATAAGTGTACCATTGTACCTTCTCAGTATTCAGTTTCTGAGAAACTGCGCGATAGCTCTCAGGATCGCTTACATTTATTTTACACACATTATTATTCAGAGATGTTACTTTGAATGTGGACTTTGCTATTTCCTTAAGAATGCTACTTAGTTTGCTGTAGCCTGAAACTCCGACAACGTTAATTGGAGGTGGAAGGTATACCTTATTTTGAGGTTTTTCCTTAGCGTTTCTATTTCGTTGGCATTTGCCTTTTGGGATGTCTATCTTTTAGCACAACGACTTCTGGTGAGGATCCGGCTTTCCGTTTTTTGTTCGGTTTCCTCTTAGTGATCCAATCCGTTTCGCGCACTAGCTCTTCTTCGTCCGTATGATAATCGCGGCTAGCTGAGCGGTATGATTTGGCTTCTGGCTGTTTTTTAAGTTGAGATTCAACAAGTGCTTTGTTCTCAGCTTTCAGCTGATCTAGCTCTTTTTTTAGCTCTTGGTAAAGCTGTTCAATTTGGTTAAGCTTAGTGCGGAGTTCCTTGTTTTCGTCCTCGAAGCTTTTGCATTTCGTTGAGTCCCGCGAAAGGCGTCCAAAATCGTTTGGAGTCGTAGGACTTCGATTAGTTTTTGCTTTTGGCACAGATCCCGTTGGTGGTGATCTAGCTACCCTTTTACTATTTTTAAAAGGGTCGGATGATTGCAATAAATGGCTCTCCCCAGAATCCGTAGAGCCTGCCTCCGAAGAGTGTGGATTTTCCAGTAGAACTGGGCTGCCACCTGGGGTATTATATCTTTTTGTTTTAATCATTGCATTTTTTGTATACTCTATGAAAGTAAGTATGAAAGCTACTGAGTAGACGTGCTTTCTTTTTCTTGGCAATACCCGTCCTTTTTTTCGTAATCGAAATCGCTATAACTCATCAAGACATTAAAAAACGCAGAGTCCTACGTGAATAATTAATTCCTAAAATTGAAATTTATTGTGAAAGTGTCAATTACTTGAGTATTTTCAAAATTTAAAACAAATAGAAGAAAAAATCAACAGAGTAACAATATTACAAGAATATACTCGTACATTTTTTTTTTTAGATAAAAGGAATTCCAAATCCTAGAGCACTCAGACTCGGTAACGGTCCATTGTACTACCAGGCAGAATTCCTCCTTTTGGTGTAGAGGCATGTGAATGGGTGGCGTATGTTGTTGTTCCCCATGGGGATTGAACCTGCACCGCACGGGTAACAAGCCAACACACTAACCTCTACACCGTCGCCACCCACGAATATACATACATATCTATTGTACAGTGCTTTATTTTTGTTCTCTCTCACTCGTGTTTTCACTCGTTTCTAAGTACATACTTCCATGTCTCCACCATCCAAACGTACCTGTTCAAGCTTAAGAGCAAACCCGAAAACCGATTCACCCAATCGCCCTTCCTGCTCCCCGCTAAACAAAGGAAGTGACAAGTGTTTGGAAGAGGACACCGATATGTGGGATAAAATGGACGAACGACTCAATAAACAAAGTGAGTTTATTATTAATCTGATCTCAGCTAAAATGTCAGAAGTCGAAGAAAGAATTACGCAAAAACTTGATCTCCAAGTCTGTGAAATCAAGGAAAGCATCTGCCATAGACCACAAAATAATAATAATTGATTCTTCACTTCAAAATACAATCTCTGATATAAACTCTCTAAAGTCAGACATGGTAAACATTAAATCTTCACTCACTGATGTTAATAAAGAGAACGACTCTGCAAAAAATAAACTAATTGCACACACAAATCAAATCGCGGTCATCAAAAGTAAATTGCATGTCACGACGGAGGATCTCAGCGCGATATCAAAAATTGTAAATGCGCAAGAAAACCGACTGGTGGCTTGTGATGCACTTTTGTTTGGAGTTCCTCAGACGCCCGCCGAAAATCTTCTTCTGATGTTTAATCAACTTTGCAGCACAATAAAAATAACACCGCCAACCATTAAGACAATATATCGTACTCGCCCGAAAACCGACAGAATGAATTCACATATTTTTGTAAAATTTAATTCACCGTACGATACAAATTTTGTACTTAAATCGATCGCACTATTTCGTAAACAAACGAACCAGGAATTATGTTTACACAATCTGGGGCTCAATTCAACCGGTAAAATACATTTACGCGAATGCTTAACAAAACAAAACCAGCTGATACTAAGCCATTCGTTGAAAATGAAAAAAAAAATAAACAACTAGTCTCTGTCATTGAATAAAGAGACAAGGAATACCTCTTTTTCACACACACAGTATGTGTGAGTGAAGCATTTTTCTTACAAATTTTTGACATTAATCCCCCACAGAGTCACCGAAAACTATGCTAAAAAACTATGTGTAGAAAATCAACAGTAATGCAAATTTACACTGATGTTATAATTGGCAGGGATCTAACCTGAGGATTTTTAAATTTTTAATGTAGTGTTTTTGCTAAAGGTTTTATTCACCAGAAATTTTAAAAATTCCTTCTTTAAAAAACGTAAACAAACGGGTGTTGTAGGGCAAAGGGGACGCAAGTAATTATCTAGTTATTCAGTAATTTATGGCTTTTACTTTTCCGTTCGTGTTTAAGGTTTCCTCAGTGTGCATTCAAAAGAAATCTTTGGATATCTGCCCTGAACCTTAAAAATGAAGACATAACGATTCGTAGTGTTGTGTGTTCGAAACACTTTAATGCCAGCGATTTTGTTTTCAATGTGAACAGGAAAAGACTAATGCCGTCTGCAGTATCATCTGATGCACAGGTGGCAATGGTGCGATGGTAGTGTATTCACTAAAGTGATTGGCAGGTCGTGCGTTCGAATCCCGACCAGGGCAATGATTTTTATAAATTGAATACACACAACAAAAACTGATCTCCCTAAAGCAATTTAGGCGCCACCTGTTGAGAAAAAAAAAATCCCATCGCACCAAACTACTTTCCTATCCTTCTATTCTTCCAGTAAGTAGCACCCAAAAATAGGCAATGAATTGCTGGGAGCTACTTGCGCAACAAACTAAAAATGCCTGCGCTGTGGTTTTACCATTATAAGGGTACTGTGTCACTACAGAAAAAAGAAATCCCTTTAGCGCATGCTAAAAAAAAAAAAAAAATCTCTCGATGGAACCTCGGCCTATGAAAGGTATTATTGCTAATGTTGTGTACCTACATCAAAATTTGTGTTATGCGTTTTGATCTTTTCGCGTCAACTTCCTTGTTGGTTGATCCTCGTCACAGTAAAGTGATTGAGTAATTGTGTGATGTCTTATTCCACTTCGTGTGTACCTTTTTCTGTTTGTTGTTGTGATGGATTCCCTCGCTCAAAGTCTTCAAAGTGCAAAACCATGTAAATGTTGTGTGTTTAAAACATGGTGTGCCATTACTTTTTAGATTTTTTTCACTAGCCAAGACATTTCAAGCTGCAGTAATATGGACCACCATGGTGTGGAGGAAGTTTCGATTATTGCGCCGAGAGTAGTACATTTTGAGGATCGCTGTGTTCGACCGGCTGTAGAAGATACCGCTAATCTTATAGTAGAAGAAATAGTCCCAGAGTGCGTTTCTATTTTCCCACCAACAGTTGGAACAACTCATGATCCAGCTGTGGTTGTAAGTCAAGTGCTAGTAAATTATTTAAAATTTATTAACTTATGTATTTAAAATTTACGAAGAATCGGAGAATAACTTTAAAAAGAGCAATGATCTCTTCTGATTGGGCATCATCTTTACATACTTTACCAAGAAGCAAAAATATGAAAACAAAAATAAGTATTTTAAGAAAGTTGATTAAAGATAAAGACAGAAAAAAGAAAGCACTTAATCAAAAAGTTCGCCTCAAATCGAAAAAAATAGCTTCATTAAAAGAAGTTTCGCTTAAAATACAGCAGAATAATCTAACCAATGAAGAAACTTCAGACATTTTGGAAGGAATTGGTGCCATGAATGCAGATCTTTCTGAAAGAAGGAAAGGGAATGGAAAATTGAAAAAGTTTGAGTTTGAGAAAATGAAAATAATTCAGTAAGATCCAAATGAAATAAGATAGTTCATTTTAAGGGGATGTGATCGTTTTTTGCCTTTGAAACCATTAATAAAATAAAAAATTTTAATTGAAAAAAAATCGTGTTTCATTAATGTTAATTTTCAATGGGAAAGGATTGTTCCGAATTTATAGAATTCTTAAAAAAAATTATTTAGCTACAAATAAAATATGCGAAATCATTTGGTTATCAATCAAATGGACCAATAGTTCAGCAATAATTTCCAAAAATACCCAGCAAACAAAAGTTATGGACAAATTGATAAAAAAAATGTCTCGTTTAAATTAGACGGGCGTACTCGGAAAGCTAGACTTTTTTCACAAGATAGGCTGCAATAGATAAAGAAGTGTAGGTAGACATTTGAGTAAGTTTATGAATTCCGCAAACAATTCCATACACTTCATGGAAATCGATAAAATATAAATAAATAAATTATATATATATATTCGAATAATAAATAAATGTTCGAATCTTTGAAAGATGCTGCAAATAATGTTAAAAAGGTAAGTGAAATGTTTAACACTTTCATATGGGTCCTTATTCAAAACTCATTCAAGATTACCTCATGCCATATCTGGTCGGAATGAGAAAAACGCTCTTGCATTAGTAAACACTCACACCTCTTAAAGAGATGCTTCACTTTTCTCCCAGAACACCGTTTCCTTGTCTCTTTATTCATTGGTCTCTGTATACTCTTCTCGAGGATCAGTATACATAAAACGTCATCAAAATTCGAATGCTGTGTTAGTCGACTGTATGAAAAACTTGGACGGAACTGCCAGTCAGACTGAAGAAGCAGAAACGTTATAGATTAACTAAATTTTTCCTTTCGATAATTTTTACTCTTTTTTTTCTTTTAATTGCACTTATTTTTCTTATCTCTTTTTTTATCTCTTATGTAATTAACTTTTGTAATTCTGTTCATAATTCGTACATTATACCTAATAATAAGAACTTTTGCTCTGTATTTTTCCTTCTTTCGGTTTCTGAATTTCATTAAGTAGAGCCATGCCAAATGTTTACAACACACGTATTATGCTCAATGTATTGAAAAGACAGAGAAATGGTCTACACATTTGCCACCTTAACGCGCAGAGTCTGCTA
This sequence comes from Portevinia maculata, assembly GCA_949715645.1. Lineage (NCBI taxonomy): Eukaryota > Metazoa > Arthropoda > Insecta > Diptera > Syrphidae > Portevinia > Portevinia maculata. Next base: position 165,336,163 of record OX454526.1, on the reverse strand, counting down.
CCGAAAATTGATGAATTTCGGGATATGTTTGAGGAATCTGGTTTAGATATTGTCTGTGTGTCTGAAATATGGCTGTCAGACAGCATCAATGATGAAATGTGTCGACTTATTGGTTTTAAATGTTTCCGGACTGATAGAGTTGGTCGTGTTGGTGGAGGTGTTGCCATGTATATTAGAGGTGGTATCAATTGCAAATTTAGGTGTTCGTCAGAGGTTGGTAGTGAAATTGAGTACGCATTTGTAGAGATTGTTAATAATGAAGGTGATAAGCTTCTGATTGATTCCATTTACCGGCTAAACCGTTATATTAGTGCTTTCCATTTACTAGCTACCCTAGAAGAAATCTCCATTACCTGTCCTAACATAGTTTTATGCGGGAACTTTAACAGCAATATCTTAACTGAAAATCACTTAGTTGATGACATGATTGGACTTAATTTACTCCCCGTCAATACCACTGAACCTACCCATTTTTCTGGTCAGTCATCAACACTACTAGACTTGTTTTTCTTTAGCGATATAAAAAAGGTACTACTTTACAGCCAGCTTTCCGTTAAAGCCTTTTCTAAACACGATCTTATTTACTTGGCGTTTGATTTCAGTATTACTATTTGTCCTAGAACATTTCGATTTCGTAATTTTAAAAACATTGATCTTTCGCTCTTAGAGCAACAGGTCCGTGGAATTAACTGGGATACTATCTACTGTCTGCCATCATCACAGGCCCAGGTTGACTTTCTCAACGGAAATCTAATTGCCTTTTACAATGAGCATGTACCTCTAGTAACTAAGACTATTACGCCAAATAACAATACAAACACTTGGTTCTCAAACACAATACGTGCACTTATGCTCCAGCGCGATCAAGCTTATGAGCAATGGAAACGCTTTCGCTGTGAAGGTCTTCATGACTTATACCGGACGCTCCGAAATAAAGTCGTTGCGGAAGTATGTAAAGCCAAGATAATCGTTTACACCCGACGTTTAGGCCCATCTGTAAACCGTAGAACGCTCTGGAGAAACTTGCGAACTTTAGGTATCGGCAAACCTAAGTCCAATAGCAATGTGAACATAGACCTCAATGAGTTGAATACTAAATTTGTATGTTTCCAATAATCCGTTATTGTATCTGACGAGTCTTCAATACAAACGCAAGGAGAGTCTATTGTGTTTACTACTCCCAGTTTCGGGTTCACTGGTGTGAACTGTTCTGACGTATTAAAAAGTTTACTTTCTATTAAATCGAATGCAGTTGAGCTTGATTGTTTACATCCGCTGTTCCTCAAGATTATACTTCCGATTTTACTGCCTTACATAACGCATATTTTTAATACTGTACTAATGACTGGAGTTTTTCCCACTCAATGGAAATTAGCAAAGATCATACCTGTACCTAAAAACCAAAAAGGGGATGATTTCAGGCGATCTTTATCCTGCCATTCCTTTCCAAAGTATTGGAAAAAATTCTGCAGAAGCAAATAAGCCAGTATATTGGAGACAGCAGTATCTTAACACCAATGCAATCCGGTTTTCGGAAAAAAAACAGCTGCATCACTGCGTTGCTTACTGCAACCGAAGATATACGGCATGCTATTGATAGAGATGAGGTAACATTCTTAGTCTTGCTTGATTTTTCAAAGGCGTTTGACACCGTTGACCACTCCACCTTATGCTCTAAGCTTCTGCATTTGTATAACTTTTCTATACTAAACTATATTGCAAGGTTCTCTTTATTTGCAAACACACATCCATATACTTTGAAATATTCGGAACAGTGTGTAGTACCACACTTCGTACTAAGCTACATTAGTACTAAGTAGTACTACTACCCATCACTGACAGACAGAAATTCCTTAAAATACAAATTGGAACATGATACATACACGACTTCACAGATTACAATTCCTGATGCCAATCGTGGCAACGAAAACAACAACTCAAAGTCCACACAAGGGCTTTCCCCAGACCAGACTATAGTTTTGTAATCACTATCCACCTCAACTGAATTCCCACAAAGGTACAAGCGATGAGATAAGAATTCCGCTTCACCTTGAGCCGCGTTGTGCATGGTGTCAAATTGTACAGCCGGATGGTGTATTCAAATCCACATTTGCTGCTGCATAAGCATTTTTATATAATAGTGTTAGTGAATAGATGTAAGTAATTAGAATAAGATTTTTGTATAAATAGGTTAAGAAAATCATAATAAAGGCAATCTTAAACTGGACGCAGTAAATGCACCTCTTTTAATTTTCAGCTTGGCTCTTCAGCCGCTAAACACTTAGGCTTTTCAGCCATTAATTTCTACTCGGCTTGGGCTAGCCTTTCAATAAGCCCCATAGATTTGTAGGCGAGGTAGGCTTCAAACAATACATTGCATATAGCACAGCGTGTATTACATGGCGATCCTGCATCAAACCTAGACTTTTGATAAAGATGCGCTGCTAAATAGAAGTTAGACATTTAGTAAAACATGAAGACGAGAAGTTGCAAATCTCACACCGAATCCTTCAATTAAGGAAATAGATAACAAGAAGCAACATAATGATCAATGTTTAAAAGAAAACAAACGAATGTTGATTTGATACACAAACATGTTGCTAATAAGTATTACACGTATTACATTAAAAATATATTACATAATAAAGAAGAGTTGGACAACCTTGTCCAACAATAAGACAAAGATACACATGGGACGGTCAATACCCAGAACGCGCTATTAGCCAGGGAGAATGCCGATATGACACCAACGCCGAAGAACTATAACTATAGAACAAAACAGAGACATTATATAAACAAACAAAATTGTATTTAAAATCAAAACCAATAATGGGAGGTCAAAACTCCAAAGAGAACATTGTCGTCAACTCGGGCGACAATAAAAAAAATAATAACATAATAGATATATTAATTATTGTAGGTTTATTAGTAATATTAGTAATTGCTTTCAAACTAATTAAAGATACAATTAAAAATAAAGTAAACAACGTAGTAGTAAGAGAAGTTAATAAAGAAATATCTAGAATAAATGTATAAATGAAATTAATAGCAATAAGAAAAATGTTATATCATATTGTTTAATATATTATAAATTATGTTAGTAGTCCTAAGATCAATAAAAGATATAATAGATAACTTAAAAAAAAACTCCTAATAGAGTCTATACTCTAAAATATTTAACACAAAAAGAAACAGAGCTGTCAAGTTTAATAGAAAGCTTTGATACAAAATATAATAGAACTGAAAATAATCAGGAATATGAGTCAATAAAAACAATATTTAATGTAAAAGTAAATGAGTCAAAAGATTTGTTACAACAGAAAAAACGACTATTAAACAATAGAGATTCCACAAAACCAAATTTTAAAACCAAAATGGCACAATTTGACATTATAACAACACTTAAGATCATACCCGAATACGGAGGGGAATATGACAGACTAAATAATTTCTTGAATCTAGCACAATTTGTTGCAGATACGCTTCAAGACGATGACGAAAAACAAAAATTAGTACAATTCATTCTAGACACAAGATTAGCAGACAAAGTTAGAAACAAACTTATTTCGAGACCCAGACCTGTCACTCTAGAACAATTAAAGCAGACCTTCAGAGAAATATTTACCCCAAATAAAACTGCTCTGCAGAAACAGTCCGAGGTAGTAAAGATCAACCAAGGTCCAAGGACTATAAACAACTATGCAGCAAAGATAGAAAGTCTTATTGCAGACCTTAATAATGTTCAAATAACAGAACAAGGTGAAAACGCAAAAGACATCATCTATAAGCTGAATGACCAACTAGGACTTAATTCATTTAAAAATGGCTTAAACGACCAAACTAAAACCACTCTATTCGCAGCTAGGCCTAAAACTCTAAACGATGCCATACAATTAGCATCTGAGTTAGAAGTGACAAACGACACTGTACATGTAAGTCACTATAGGATGAATGGCCAGCATTTTAGTAGAAATAGAAACAATAATAGCTTCAGGGATAATCGTGATTTTAGAAATCAAAATGTCAGTAACTATAATAGAAACCAGAACAGTAGAAACAATAACTATAGGTATAGGGACAACAATAATACACATTTTATAAGCGGAAATAACCGCATAAGAAACAGTAATGGAAATGCTAACCATAGAAATTACAGGAACACGAATAATCAAAGAAATAATGATAATAGAAGGGTTAATCATATGAGTAGTTCAGGAAACGAACAACAAGTCTCCGAAGACCTGAGAGGCTCAGAATACCATGTAGCGAACCAACAATAAGATCAATTTTTCATCTCAATCAGGATCTTACAAACTATATTCTTGCAAGTACTAATGTCACACCCTCAAACAATACTTTTTTAATAGATACAGGTGCTGACATAAGTACTCGTATATTAAAATTAAATTCTATTCAACCCAATGTCATTTTGGACAATAAAAATAAGATCAGAATCACTGGTGTAACGAACTCAGAAACATACTCACTGGGATCGGTTACAGCCCAAATAAAAATTGAATCTGAAACAGTAAAGCAAGATTTCCAGATTGTAGATGAGAACTTTCCGATCACAACAGATGGTATTTTAGGCAGGGATTTTTTAGTAAAAACTAGTAGTAAAATTGATTATGACAATTTTACAATATCCATATTAGTCAATAGCAATGAGTTGGTACTGCCACTTATTACTAAAATACCAAGACACAGAGAGATAACATTGGCAGCAAGAACACAATCACTTCACCCTATCTCAGTAGATATAGTAGAAGATAGCATTGTTTTAAACCAAGAGGTCCAAAAAGGAGTATTCATAGCGAACTCCATTATTCCATCCAAGGGAATAACACAAATTGCATTTCTGAACACACTAGATCATGACGTGGTAATAAAACAATTCACACCGGAATTAGTACCACTAAGCAACTATCATGTAGTGAATCTTAAGGCCAATTATGAGAAAAATAAGAAAGATGACCAATATAACAGACTGCTAAAGGAATTGGACATCAAAATAGCTGATGTCAAAGTTAGAAAATCAATATTGGAAATATGTGAGGTTGTTTCAATCTGACAGGTGACTCGTTGACAGTAAATAACTTTTACAAACAGAATATACAGATGACTGACAACAGCCCTGTATACATAAAAAACTATAGACTTCCTCACACGCAGTTGAATGAAATTAATCAACAAGTGGACAAGCTCTTGAAGGATGACATTATAGAAACATTCAACTCACCCTTACTTGTAGTACCCAAGAAAGATATAGAGGGAGATAAGAAATGGCGACTAGTGGTAGATTTCCGTCAACTAAACAAAAAGATAATGGATGATAAATTCCCGTTAACAAGGTTAGACGATGTTCTAGACAAGTTAGGACGAGCAAAATACTTCTCCACTTTGGATTTAAGTAGTTCCTTCCATCAAATAGAACTGGACGAACATTCTAGACCAGTAACTGCATTTTCAACGAATCAGGGACATTTTCAGAACTACCGTTCGGTCTAAAAATTTCCACCAATAGTTTTCAACGTATGCTATCCGTAGCCTTAGCAGGGCTTAATGCAGAAGCATTCCTTTATGTTGATGACATTATTATATTTGGTTGTAGCCTTAATCACCACAACCAGAATCTAGTGAAAACATTGCAGAGACTGAGAAAATATAACCTTAAGCTTAATCCTCAAAAATGCAATTGGCTACAGACAGAAGTAACATATCTAGGGCACTTGACAACAAACCAAGGGATAAAGACAGACCCCGCTAAATATGAAACTATCAAGAAATACCCATGCCCAACGAATGCAAATGAAGTGAAGCGATTTGTAGCATTCTGCAACTACTATAGAAGATTTATCAAAGATTTTGCAGAAATAGCAAAACCTTTAAATGCACTATCAAAGAAGGGTATAGAGTTCAAATGGACAGATGAATGTCAGAAAGCTTTTAATACGCTGAAACAGAAGCTCATAAATCCACCCATTCTGCAATACCCCGACCATGAACAACCTTTTATAGTAACAACAGATGCTTCCAATACTGCACTTGGAGCAGTGTTATCTCAAGGCGAAATAGGAAGAGACCTACCTATTTCATATGCCAGTAGAAGTCTCAATAAGCATGAGCTCAACAAACCGATAATAGAGAAAGAATTACTCGGTATACATTGGGCCATCAACCAATTCAGACCATACTTATATGGAAAAAGATTCGTAGTAGTAACTGATCACAGACCGTTAGTAAGCTTATTTACTCATAAAAATCCATCTTCAAAATTGACAAGGATACGGCTGGATTTATCAGACTACACATTTGATATAAAATATAAACAAGGCTCGATGAACACAAATGCGGACGCTTTGTCACGCATAAAACTAGATTCCGAGATACTCAAGGAAATGATACCTACCGAAGAAATAAAAGTCATGACAAGAGCGATGACTAGAGAAATAAATAAAAATAAAAGCAGCAGAGAGACACCCAAAAGCAATGCTTTAAACGTAGAGCCTGATCAACTTTACTAATGGGAATGTATCTCATTAGCAGAAATAAAAAACGTACGTACGCTAAAATTTAAAAAGATGCTCAACAAGAATTTAAATAATTATAAATTGCCGAAAATAACTGTCGACAGTAATCATAATACAATTATAGTAGAATTTAGTGATAATCCTAATCTGGATTTAGGTCTGATATTGGAGAAGCTAATTTTCGAAATGTATAGGCAAAATATTGCAAAACTAGCAATTGAAAAAAGTGATGAAATATTTGAGCACATAACTATGAATAAATTCAAAGAAATATATAATAAGCTGCAAAAGAAACGAAAGAACAAAGGAGGTACAAAACTTGAAATTTTAATTTATCAACAACCGAAAAGAATCTTAGAACAAGAAGAAATGGACAAAATAATAATAGACTTCCACAATTCACCACATGTAGGAGGACACTCAGGTGTCAAAAGAACAATATGTAAAATAAAGCAGAGATATATCTGGAAAAATTTGAGCAAAATGGTGAAGAAGTATGTCAGCAATTGCGAAGAATGTGCTAAGAACAAGCAAATAAGGAATACTAAAGAAAGATTAGTAATAACAGGAACACCATCTAGTAGTTTTGAAATAGTATCAGCTGACACAGTAGGACCACTTCGACCATCAGGTGAATTTAGATATATCATAACCCTGCAATGTGAATTAACAAAATACATAGAAGCAATTCCAATGAAAAGCAAAGATGCAAAGACAGTAGCAAAAGCGTTAGTAGAACATTTTATACTTAAACATGGTAACTTCAAGATTCTGAAAACAGACATGGGGACAGAATTACTCAACGAAGTAATGAAAAATATCTATGAACAATTCGGAATAAAACACATAACATCAACACCCTACCATCATGAGACGCTAGGCTCAATAGAGCGTAACCATAGAGTACTAAATGAGTATCTTCTGGCTTTCGCGAAAGAAGATAACTGGCATGATTGAATACCATACTTTGTATTCAGCTACAATACGACACCACATTCTAGTATAGGTATATCACCATTTGAATTGATATATGACAGAATAGCAAGACTACCAGAAAATCCCGATGAAAGTGCAATAAACCCAATTTATAACTTAGAGAATTACAGCTTAGAATTAAAATTTAGATTAGGGCAGATGGCGAAGATAGCTAAGGACTTGTTAATAAAAGCTATGTAAGTTAGAACGTAAAAACATAGTAGATAAGAAATCTAATCCTCTAAGAATTAAGATAGGTGATTTTGTATATTTGAAAGTAGGAAATAAGAAAAAGTTAGATGCACCGTACAAAGGTCCATATGAAGTAGTCGAATTAAAAGGTGTAAATACTAAAATAAAAATAAATGAAGAGATAAAGGAAGTACACAACAACCGACTGAAAAAAATTTAAAAAAAAAAATAAAAAATTTTTAATAATAAAAAAAAAAAAATTTTTTCCCCGAAGAGTAAGGATGTAGTACCACACTTCGTACTAAGCTACATTAGTACTAAGTAGTACTACTACCCATCACTGACAGACAGAAATTCCTTAAAATACAAATTCGAACACGATACATACACGACTTCACAGATTACAATTCCTGATGCCAATCGTGGCAACGAAAACAACAACTCAAAGTCCACACAAGGGCTTTCCCCAGACCAGACGATAGTTTTGTAATCACTATCCACCTCCACTGAATTCCCACAAAGGTACAAGCGATGAGATAAGAATTCCGCTTCACCTTGAGCCGCGTTGTGCATGGTGTCAAATTGTACAGCCGGGTGGTGTATTCAAATCCACATTTGCTGCTGCATAAGCATTTTTATATAATATTGTTAGTGAATAGATGTAAGTAATTAGAATAAGATTTTTGTGTAAATAGGTTAAGAAAATCATAATAAAGGCAATCTTAAACTGGACGCAGTAAATGCACCTCTTTTAATTTTCAGCTTGGCTCCTTAGCCGCTAAACACTTATGCTTTTCAGCCATTAATTTCTACTCGGCTTGGGCTAGCCTTTCAATAAGCCCCATAGATTTGTAGGCGAGGTAGGCTTCAAACAATACATTGCATATAGCACAGCGTGTATTACATGGCGATCCTGCATCAAACCTAGACTTTTGATAAAGATGCGCTGCTAAATAGAAGTGAGACATTTAGTAAAACATGAAGACGAGAAGTTGCAAATCTCACACCGAATCCTTCAATTAAGGAAATAGATAACAAGAAGCAACATAATGATCAATGTTTAAAAGAAAACAAACGAATGTTGATTTGAAAAATACACAAACATGTTGCTAATAAGTATTACACGTATTACATTAAAAATATATTACATAATAAAGAAGAGTTGGACAACCTTTTCCAACAATAAGACAAAGATACACATGGGACGATCAATACCCAGAACGCGCTATTAGCCAGGGAAAATGCCGATATGACACCAACGCCGAAGAACTATAACTATAGAACAAAACAGAGACATTATATAAACAAACAAAATTGTATTTAAAATCAAAACCAATAATGGGAGGTCAAAACTCCAAAGAGAACATTGTCGTCAACTCGGGCGACAATAAAAAAAATAATAACATAATAGATATATTAATTATTGTAGGTATATTAGCAATATTAGTAATTGCTTTCAAACTAATTAAAGATACAATTCAAAATAAAGTAAACAACGTAGTAGTAAGAGAAGTTAATAAAGAAATATCTAGAATAAATGTATAAATGAAATTAATAGCAATAAGAAAAATGTTATATCATATTGTTTAATATATTATAAATTATGTTAGTAGTCCTAAGATCAATAAAAGATATAATAGATAACTTAAAAAAAAACTCCTAATAGAGTCTATACTCTAAAATATTTAACACAAAAAGAAACAGAGCTGTCAAGTTTAATAGAAAGCTTTAATACAAAATATAATAGAACTGAAAATAATCAGGAATATGAGTCAATAAAAACAATATTTAATGTAAAAGTAAATGAGTCAAAAGATTTGTTACAACAGAAAAAACGACTATTAAACAATAGAGATTCCACAAAACCAAATTTTAAAACCAAAATGGCACAATTTGACATTATAACAACACTTAAGATCATACCCGAATACGGAGGGGAATATGACAGACTAAATAATTTCTTGAATCTAGCACAATTTGTTGCAGATACGCTTCAAGACGATGACGAAAAACAAAAATTAGTACAATTCATTCTAGACACAAGATTAGCAGACAAAGTTAGAAACAAACTTATTTCGAGACCCAGACCTGTCACTCTAGAACAATTAAAGCAGACCTTCAGAGAAATATTTACCCCAAATAAAACTGCTCTGCAGAAACAGTCCGAGGTAGTAAAGATCAACCAAGGTCCAAGGACTATAAACAACTATGCAGCAAAGATAGAAAGTCTTATTGCAGACCTTAATAATGTTCAAATAACAGAACAAGGTGAAAACGCAAAAGACATCATCTATAAGCTGAATGACCAACTAGGACTTAATTCATTTAAAAATGGCTTAAACGACCAAACTAAAACCACTCTATTCGCAGCTAGGCCTAAACGATCTAAACGATGCCATACAATTAGCATCTGAGTTAGAAGTGACAAACGACACTGTACATGTAAGTCACTATAGGATGAATGGCCAGCATTTTAGTAGAAATAGAAACAATAATAGCTTCAGGGATAATCGTGATTTTAGAAATCAAAATGTCAGTAACTATAATAGAAACCAGAACAGTAGAAACAATAACTATAGGTATAGGGACAACAATAATACACATTTTATAAGCGGAAATAACCGCATAAGAAACAGTAATGGAAATGCTAACCATAGAAATTACAGGAACACGAATAATCAAAGAAATAATGATAATAGAAGGGTTAATCATATGAGTAGTTCAGGAAACGAACAACAAGTCTCCGAAGACCTGAGAGGCTCAGAATACCATGTAGCGAACCAACAATAAGATCAATTTTTCATCTCAATCAGGATCTTACAAACTATATTCTTGCAAGTACTAATGTCACACCCTCAAACAATACTTTTTTAATAGATACAGGTGCTGACATAAGTACTCGTATATTAAAATTAAATTCTATTCAACCCAATGTCATTTTGGACAATAAAAATAAGATCAGAATCACTGGTGTAACGAACTCAGAAACATACTCACTGGGATCGGTTACAGCCCAAATAAAAATTGAATCTGAAACAGTAAAGCAAGATTTCCAGATTGTAGATGAGAACTTTCCGATCACAACAGATGGTATTTTAGGCAGGGATTTTTTAATAAAAACTAGTAGTAAAATTGATTATGACAATTTTACAATATCCATATTAGTCAATAGCAATGAGTTGGTATTGCCACTTATTACTAAAACACCAAGACACAGAGAGATAACATTGGCAGCAAGAACACAATCACTTCACCCTATCTCAGTAGATATAGTAGAAGATAGCATTGTTTTAAACCAAGAGGTCCAAAAAGGAGTATTCATAGCGAACTCCATTATTCCATCCAAGGGAATAACACAAATTGCATTTCTGAACACACTAGATCATGACGTGGTAATAAAACAATTCACACCGGAATTAGTACCACTAAGCAACTATCATGTAGTGAATATTAAGGCCAGTTATGAGAAAAATAAGAAAGATGACCAATATAACAGACTGGAAATATGTGAGGTTGTTTCAAGACAAGTTAGGACGAGCAAAATACTTCTCCAGTTTGGATTTAAGTAGTTCCTTCCATCAAATAGAACTGGACGAACATTCTAGACCAGTAACTGCATTTTCAACGAATCAGGGACATTTTCAGTTCAAAAGACTACCGTTCGGTCTAAAAATTTCCACCAATAGTTTTCAACGTATGCTATCCGTAGCCTTAGCAGGGCTTAATGCAGAAGCATTCCTTTATGTTTATGGCATTATTATATTTGATTGTAGCCTTAATCACCACAACCAGAATCTAGTGAAGACATTGCAGAGACTGAGAAAATATAACCTTAAGCTCAATCCTCAAAAATGCAATTGGCTACAGACAGAAGTAACATATCTAGGGCACTTGATAACAAACCAAGGGATAAAGACAGACCCCGCTAAATATGAAACTATCAAGAAATACCCATGCCCAACGAATGCAAATGAAGTGAAGCGATTTGTAGCATTCTGCAACTACTATAGAAGATTCATCAAAGATTTTGCAGAAATAGCAAAACCTTTAAATGCACTATCAAAGAAGGGTATAGAGTTCAAATGGACAGATGAATGTCAGAAAGCTTTTAATACGCTGAAACAGAAGCTCATAAATCCACCCATTCTGCAATACCCCGACCATGAACAACCTTTTATAGTAACAACAGATGCTTCCAATACTGCACTTGGAGCAGTGTTATCTCAAGGCGAAATAGGAAGAGACCTACCTATTTCATATGCCAGTAGAAGTCTCAATAAGCATGAGCTCAACAAACCGATAATAGAGAAAGAATTACTCGGTATACATTGGGCCATTAACCATTTCAGACCATACTTATATGGAAAAAGATTCGTAGTAGTAACTGATCACAGACCGTTAGTAAGCTTATTTACTCATAAAAATCCATCTTCAAAATTGACAAGGATACGGCTGGATTTATCAGACTACACATTTGATATAAAATATAAACAAGGCTCGATGAACACAAATGCGGACGCTTTGTCACGCATAAAACTAGATTCCGAGATACTCAAGGAAATGATACCTACCGAAGAAATAAAAGTCATGACAAGAGCGATGACTAGAGAAATAAATAAAAATAAAAGCAGCAGAGAGACACCCAAAAGCAATGCTTTAAACGTAGAGCCTGATCAACTTTACTCATGGGAATGTATCTCATTAGCAGAAATAAAAAACGTACGTACGCTAAAATTTAAAAAGATGCTCAACAAGAATTTAAATAATTATAAATTGCCGAAAATAACTGTCGACAGTAATCATAATACATTTATAGTAGAATTTAGTGATAATCCTAATCTGGATTTAGGTCTGATATTGGAGAAGCTAATTTTTGGAAATGTATAGGCAAAATATTGCAAAACTAGCAATTGAAAAAAGTGATGAAATATTTGAGCACATAACTATGAATAAATTCAAAGAAATATATAATAAGCTGCAAAAGAAACGAAAGAACAAAGGAGGTACAAAACTTGAAATTTTAATTTATCAACAACCGAAAAGAATCTTAGAACAAGAAGAAATGGACAAAATAATAATAGACTTCCACAATTCACCACATGTAGGAGGACACTCAGGTGTCAAAAGAACAATATGTAAAATAAAGCAGAGATATACGAGGGCGGGTCAATAAGTCCGTGACTTTTGGAATAAAACACAGATTTTTTGATAAAAAAAAAAATTTATTTTTCAACGTAGTCTCCCTTGAGCTCTATAAACTTTGTCCAACGCTTCTCCAATTTTTTTATCCCTTCCAAAAAAAATGATTTGTCGAGGTCCTCAAAATAGGCCTTTATTTGCGAGATGATTTCATCATTGGAGTCAAATCTTTTTCCACCAAGCCATTTCTTCAGGTTTGGGAACAAGAAGTAGTCGCTTGGAGCCAAATCTGGAGAATAGGGTGGATGAGGGAGCAATTCATAGCCCAATTCATGGTTTTTTGCCATGGCAACTGCACATGTGTGCACCCTTGCATTGTCTTGGTGGAAAAGAACTTTTTTCTTGGCCAAATGAGGTTGGTTTTTTTTCAAATCGTCATTGAATCGGTCCAATAAGTTGGCATAATATTCCCCATTGATTGTTCTTCCCTTTTGAAGGTAGTCAATGTGGATTATCCCGCGTGCATCCCAAAAAACAGTCGCCATAACTTTATTGGCTGACAAACCCACCTTGGCCTTTTTTGGCGCCGATTCACCCTTAGAAACCCACTGTTTTGACTGGTCTTTGGTCTCTGGTGTGTTGTGATGGATCCATGTTTCGTCCACGGTTACAAAACGGCGCAAAAACTCCTCCATATGGCGATTAAACAACGCCAAACCTTCCTGTGAAGTTGTTACACGATTGCGTTTGTGGTCGACTGTGAGCAAACGCGGCACCCATCTTGCGGAAAGCTTTCTCATGCCCAAGTGATCATTCAAAATTGAAACCACTGAGCCATGCGAGATCCCTACGGCTTCCACAATCTCTCGCACTTTTAATCTTCGGTCGGCCAACACCATATCGTGAATTTTTTCGATTGTTTCGGGTGTAGAGACCTCAACTGGGCGTCCAGGACGTTCGGCATCTTCAGTGCTTGTACGGCCACAACGAAATTCAGTAAACCACTTTTTTACCATTGAAATCGATGGTGCAGAGTCCACATAGTATTTTTCAAGCTTAGCCTTGGCCTCGGTAATGGTTTTTTTCGCAAGAAATAATGCTTAATAAGCACACGAAATTCACTTTTTTCCATTTTCTCCTCAAATTAGTGAGTAGTCTGATAAAAATAGCTGTCAAACACAAACTAACTGACGCAGCAAGTTTAAATTTTGCCAGGAGTCAACTGACAGATGCCTGTTGACAGGAGCAGTGTTTCTGTTTCAGTAAAGAGGTCAGAAATTCAAAAAGTCACGGACTTATTGACCCGCCCTCGTATCTGGAAAAATTTGAGCAAAATGGTGAAGAAGTATGTCAGCAATTGCGAAGAATGTGCTAAGAACAAGCAAATAAGGAATACTAAAGAAAGATTAGTAATAACAGGAACACCATCTAGTAGTTTTGAAATAGTATCAGCTGACACAGTAGGACCACTTCGACCATCAGGTGAATTTAGATATATCATAACCCTGCAATGTGAATTAACAAAATACATAGAAGCAATTCCAATGAAAAGCAAAGATGCAAAGACAGTAGCAAAAGCGTTAGTAGAACATTTTATACTTAAACATGGTAACTTCAAGATTCTGAAAACAGACATGGGGACAGAATTACTCAACGAAGTAATGAAAAATATCTATGAACAATTCGGAATAAAACACATAACATCAACACCCTACCATCATGAGACGCTAGGCTCAATAGAGCGTAACCATAGAGTACTAAATGAGTATCTTCTGGCTTTCGCGAAAGAAGATAACTGGCATGATTGAATACCATACTTTGTATTCAGCTACAATACGACACCACATTCTAGTATAGGTATATCACCATTTGAATTGATATATGACAGAATAGCAAGACTACCAGAAAATCCCGATGAAAGTGCAATAAACCCAATTTATAACTTAGAGAATTACAGCTTAGAATTAAAATTTAGATTAGGGCAGATGGCGAAGATAGCTAAGGACTTGTTAATAAAAGCTATGTAAGTTAGAACGTAAAAACATAGTAGATAAGAAATCTAATCCTCTAAGAATTAAGATAGGTGATTTTGTATATTTGAAAGTAGGAAATAAGAAAAAGTTAGATGCACCGTACAAAGGTCCATATGAAGTAGTCGAATTAAAAGGTGTAAATACTAAAATAAAAATAAATGAAGAGATAAAGGAAGTACACAACAACCGACTGAAAAAACTTTAAAAAAAAAAAAAAAAAAATTTCCCCGAAGAGTAAGGATGTAGTACCACACTTCGTACTAAGCTACATTAGTACTAAGTAGTACTACTACCCATCACTGACAGACAGAAATTCCTTAAAATACAAATTCGAACACGATACATACACGACTTCACAGATTACAATTCCTGATGCCAATCGTGGCAACGAAAACAACAACTCAAAGTCCACACAAGGGCTTTCCCCAGACCAGACGATAGTTTTGTAATCACTATCCACCTCCACTGAATTCCCACAAAGGTACAAGCGATGAGATAAGAATTCCGCTTCACCTTGAGCCGCGTTGTGCATGGTGTCAAATTGTACAGCCGGATGGTGTATTCAAATCCACATTTGCTGCTGCATAAGCATTTTTATATAATAGTGTTAGTGAATAGATGTAAGTAATTAGAATAAGATTTTTGTATAAATAGGTTAAGAAAATCATAATAAAGGCAATCTTAAACTGGACGCAGTAAATGCACCTCTTTTAATTTTCAGCTTGGCTCTTTAGCCGCTAAACACTTAGGCGTTTCAGCCATTAATTTCTACTCGGCTTGGGCTAGCCTTTCAATAAGCCCCATAGATTTGTAGGCGAGGTAAGCTTCAAACAATACATTGCATATAGCACAGCGTGTATTACAAGTGTTTGCCAATAAATGTCAACTACGTGAAAGTAATTTACTACTTACTGCATTCGAAGAATACATTCACCGATGCAAAATTGGAACCAGTGAAGGCATTAAGCGCGAATAAGCTATATTCAGATGGATGGACGCAAGCCCTGGCTGGCTGTTTGCAAGGCACTACATTTCTGGTTTTGTTAAAGGTGAGTCTAAATCTCGTTACTGCGTCTATATGTATATATTTTGTAGTCCATTTAACCGTATTAAAGACGGAACATATTATTCGCCCACTTATTTAAATATTTGTAAAGTGTAAATACTAAAACTAATAAACAAATTGTATACACCAGTTCTGCATTCACAGGCTTTAAACCTTCCTGCTCTGTAAGTTTGGGTGGTAGTTGACCAAGCTGGGTTCATCAAAACAGCACATTGCACATGTGTTGCTGGACTAGGGGAATGCTGTAGCCACGTTGGAACAACTATGTTCGCTTTAGACGCGATTGCGAAATTGCCAAGCTGAAAATCTGGTAAATAATACAAAAATTCAAATTACATACACAATACAAAACATTACACATACCACAATTTTTAATACAAATTTACTAACACATAATTAACAATAAAATTTAAACCAATTGGAATTTATTTGAAAAAAGTTCTTATTTGGTTTTCCTTTAGATTTCGGTTACGGAAGTTAGGGCATATTGGAAAGTACCTCCCTGTTAATCCAAAATGCCAGTGTCTTGTGATAAAATTAAGTGCAGTAATTCGGTAAGACAAGATCTAAAGAAGGAGAACCATCCAGCGAAAAGGGCGGATACACTAAACTTTCTAAAGGAACTTAGAAGTGGTGGGCGTGAGGCCGCCTGTATGATAAATTAAAGAACTCAATGTTCCGAGATCCTTCAATGCCCCAGATATCGAAATCAACCATTTAAGGCAGTTAAATGCAAATAATATAAAGTTGCAGGTGTGACTGCCACCAGAAAAGAAAGAGATAACAATATATCTATTACTAGTACAGGTTAAGGGCTGGTTTGCAATTTGTGTTTAACATCCCAACAAAATTTAGTTGTGAGTTCATTTGAACTTATGCCAATTATTGACAAAAAAAATCGTTTCTCTGTTCTTTGATAATGACATTTTTACAAATAGCTACCTTTGTCAGTTCAGTAAAACCTCTTTCCTATTTGGAACCGCCATCGCACTGTCAATTAACGTCACCCACTAGCTGACGTCGTCGTACTTATTTTCTGTAGTAAGTACTTTATGTTTGAAAAAGAATGAACCAAATAACATTGATTAATTTCCAGTTTGACCATGTCGAAAAGAATTATGAAAAATAAATTGTTCTTACTTATTAGATATGGCAATGGTGCGCTGGTAGTGTATTCACAAAGTGATTGGTAGGTCGTGTGTTCGAATCCCGACTAGGGCCATGCTTTGTAAAATTGAATACACACAACAATTCAAAATCTCGCTTAAGCAATTAAGGCGCCACCTGTGGAGAAAAAACCCTATCGCACCAAAACTTCTTTCCTATCCTCCTATTCTTTCGTGTAAATTTAAAAAAAAAATGGAAATTATTTGAGAGTCGAACAGAACCTGAAATCCAAAATCCCAAGATTTTCGGATTTCGGGGTTCTGATTTTGACACCAACCCATATTTTTTAATCTTTCTTGTGCGTTAAAATTATTGATTGACAAACAATTGAATATTGTCAATTACACAATTTTGTTCTCGTTCATATTCATAGCTCAAGAGTAAGTGTGAATTGTTTTTTTCCATTTCAAATGCCTCTTCAATTCGAAGAATAAACATAGAAAATGATTATTTAGCCTAGGATATGGCTATGATTGAAAATCAAAAAATTAATATATATAGTCAACTATTTCTAGCATGACTACATATTTTTGTCGTTTCATCCGGATGTGGTGGAGTGGGATCATCAGTGGATTACCACAAACACAACCAATCCATACGCAATTTTGTTCTCGTTATACAACGAGTATATGTATATTCACAGCTCAAGAGTGAGTTTGAATTGTTTTTTCCATTTCAAATGACTCTTCAATTTGAAGAATAAAAATAGAAAATGATTATTTAGAACAGGATATGGCTATGATTGAAAATCAAAAATTTAATATATTATAGACACTTTATTTTCTTTAATAGACACTTTATTTTCTTTAATAGACACTTTATTTTTAGTTATTTACAGCTTTATTTTTGGTTTTTAATATATTCATTTACAAGATCTCTTCTTTTCCACGTTTTCCTTGTACTTAATCAACCATAAAACTCAACTGCTCGAAATACTTTTTACCGCAGTCGTATCTCTTACTTACGCCATCTATGGGCTCATGTTACAGTTTTATGTTATAGTTAATTGGTACACTTTTTACAAAAGGCTTGACTTGGCAATCACATTAATCTTATAATATTTTTTTTGATACTACATCTCGGTCAATCTGACAATTTGATCGACCTCGATCAACAATCTACCCGTCAACCCATGGACACCGCACGCTCAATCTTTCTTAACAAAACATATAGCTAGGTCTTATACTATAAGGCTTGATAACTTAAAAATATACCCCTTGAACTTGGGGAGCAGCTTCTTGCTAGTACCGGGCGTCGTGTCAACATTTTTAATAACCACGTAGTCCCCTCTTTCATAAGTGTTTGCCGGGTGATTGTGCTTCTCAAAATGTCTACTGTTGTCTTCCCCAACCTTTACGATTGCCTCAGAGGCAGTTTTCCTGAGTTCACTTAAGTCTCTTTTAGTAACATTCAATTCCTTTTCGCTCAGAAACTCAGTAAGCTTGTCGACGACCGCACCTCGCTGATTAACTCCAAATAAAATTTTACTTGGGGTAGTAGCAATTGACCTATGTATTGTGTTATTTAACGCAAATTCAACTTGAGGCAGCATTCGAACCCAATCGGAATGTTCTAATGACTCACTGAGTTTTCCGATCATACCAGTCAAAATTCGATTTACTCTTTCGACCTGACCGTTGGCTTGCGGTGAGTGAACGGCTACTTTAACGTGAGTTATGTTGCGGTCTAATAGAAACGAACTGAACTCTAAGGAGGTAAAACAAGAGCCTCTGTCGGTCACTACCCTAGATGGTCGGCTATAATAGTCAAAATATTTGCTAAGTGAGGCGCACACTTCTTTTGTGCTTGTTGATAATACTGGATACAATTTGACGAACTTCGTAAATGCGTCAACTACCAGAAGGATGTGTTTACGTTTTGATTGGATGGCCGGAAGAGGGCCGAAATGGTCCAGATGGATGGTATGAAACGGGACGGGTTCTTTAGGAATGTTGAATAAGTTACGCTCGTTCGAACGTGCGGGTGCCGAATACATTATACAACGGATACAATTCCTGGTGAAGCTCTCCACCTTTTTCTGGATATTTGGGAACCAATAGTGCATACGTATTTGGCCGGCACATTTTGTAACCCCTAAGTGTCCAATTTTCTCATGAATATCTCTGATAAGGTTAACTTCCATATCCGGAGGGACGTAAAACCTTAATTCGCCGGCCCGAGTTTTCCGGAAGACAATGCCATCCTGCAAGGCGAACCTCTTCAGGTTTTCAGAACACAACCTTTTTCTCAACTTTAAGATCTGAGGGTCACGACCCTGAGCTGCTCTTAGCTGAAAATCGATATCTTCCGAGCTAACAACGGAAACCACATGACATCGGCTAAGTGCATCAGCGTGGTTCATATTCGATCCACTACGATGCTTTACCTTGTAGTTGAAGTTCTCGAGTTCTAGGGCCCATCGCGCTATTCTTGGGTTCACGTTTTTCTTATGTAAAGTCATTGTAAGGGAGCTTCAGTCGGTAATGACCGTAAACGGTATTCCCTGCAAATACACTCTGAAACGGCGGAGCGCTGAGATTATTGCTAAGGTTTCAAGTTCAAAGCTGTGATACCTTGATTCTTGAGCCGTAGTACTTTTAGAGAAGTAAGCTACTGGATGCAGTTTCCTATCATCTTGTCTCTGAAGAAGAATCGCTCCGTAACCTATAGAGCTAGCATCACAGTGCAGCTCGGTTTCTCGTCCAGGATTGTAGATCGCAAGCACTGGGGAGGACATCAGGCGTTTCTGAAGTTGACAGAAAGCGTCTAAACATTCCTGAGTAAAATTAAAGGGGACATCCTTTTTTAACAAATCGTACAAAGGTTTCGCTACTCGTGAAAAAGATTCGACAAATCGTCTAAAATATGAACACAACCCAAGGAATGAGTGTAATTTCTTGCTATTATCAGGGATAGGATAAGTGGCAATAGCACGGAGGTGTGAATCACTTGGTTGGATACCCTTCTGGGTTACTCTATACCCTAGGTATTCTATCGTGGAATACGCAATTCGACACTTAGATAGTTTTAGCTCTAATCCGTTTTCTGAAAGACATTGCAGTATTGAGGCAAGTAACTCAAGATGTTTAGTCATATCATCACTTGCGATAATTATGTCATCCATATAGACCATAATCTGATTGTCATCTAAAAATTTCCGAAATATTTTGTGAATAAATCGTTGAAATACACTTGGTGCATTCTTCAGTCCGAAAGGCATCCTTAAAAACTCGTATTGCCCATTTGGTGTAACGAAGGAGGTAAAATGAGTCGATGCGGGAGCAACTTTAACTTGATGGAAACCACTCCTAAGATCGAGCACGGAAAAATATTTTCTTTCCTTCTAAATACTCTATGCAGTCCTCGATCAATGGAAGTGGGTAGTTATCACGAACTGTAAAGTTATTAAGGGCGCGATAGTCCACACACATACGAGTTTCTCCCGATTTCTTTTTCACCAAAACGATCGGCGAAGCATAAGGAGAGTCACTTGGCTTAATAATATGCCTTTCTAAAAGGTCTCTAATAATTTCGTTCACCTCCTGTTTTTCTGAAAAGGACAATCTCCGCGGTCGGAAGAAGAAAGGGGTATCTGTCGTAAGGTGAATGTGCATTTCGAAATCAACAGGCCTTATCATAGATTGATCAAAACATGTATAACTTTCAGCAATAATATATTTAATTTGTTTTAATGTCACTAAATCGATGTTTGGGCACACATCAATCTCCTCGTTCGCCTCAGTTTCTATATTAAAGATTTCACAAGTACCCACATCAATCCCAGAAGCACAATCATCCTTGAACACATCTTCCTCCCTACAATCAGCCTCGGAACTCGCATCTATGTCACCATCGAACGATTTATCTATTTCACTACTAACACCATTTGAAGATACGCTTGTCCCACTCACCACACCAGTTGATTCATAAGTGCACAGGTGCAATTGGTTTGAAATTAATTTTTTATTAACGTAAGAAGAAGGTACACATATTTGCTCTGAAAATATTTCTTTTTTACAGTAATTCATTCGTAAACATATATTAAATAACTTAAGTATATCGCGGCCAATTAGCAGCGGCAGCGGGATGACCTTGTCTGAAATTACCATAAGGGAAACTTTTTTTATTTGTCCACATATTTTGATAAAACAATATATCGTACCGTAAGTGTAAATCTTAATTCCTCCTAATCCTTTGTAATTCGAATAAGTTGGTATTCTAACAGAAATATCTTCAGGCAAATAAGACCTATGTATGAAGCTAACGGGACTACCGGTGTCCAGAAGAGAAAAACAATTTATTAAATCTGAGCACTTATCACCACTTAACGGAAAAGCAACGCTTACCAATTGTACGGCGTCCAAGCCCTCTACTATTTCATCATCGCTAGAGTATTCCTCGGCAAAGTTATCCTTTTTGATGACTCCAACTCGTTTCGGTGCAACCGGACAGTTCTTGTAGGTGTGTCTTAAGTCTCCGCAGCTGAAGCAGGATCCGGCGGCCCGCTTTTCCTTCGGACAATTCACAGCAATGTGGCCATAGGCCGAACAGTTGAAACATCTGATCTGTCCACTAGCCACCGTTGTTGAATTTTTGCTAGTCGAAGTTGCCGCTGGAGGCAAAGGCAAATTTGAGCTTTTATTGATTGGTTTTAGCGCTCTTCTCTTTTCGTAGCGGGGCAGAAGTCGTTTAAGATCTGAAAGTGACTTGGCCGCATAGAGAATGGATACCGTTGATGAGCTGTCTGCAAGTCCATCAATGATGTATTCAATCAAGTCATCTTCGTCCACGTCAGCATATGCGGCAATTTCCTGCATCGAAAGAACATAGTGCAGTAACGTCTCATCTCTACGGCGGGCTCGACGACTAAGCTGTCGATAGACCTCCTGTCGAGTCAGGCGCTTCTCAAATTCGGATAAGAGAAGGTTCTTTAAGGCCTCCCAGGTATCAACCCGCACCGTTCTTAATAGCATCTTCGCAGTGCCTTTCAATAATCTTCGCGCGCAGACATATTGATATCGATCATCCCCTCCGAGGGATTGTGTCACATCCTCGAAGTCGTTGATCCACTTCTTAACACCGTAAGAGTCATCCCCGGAGAAGGAAGGTACTGCGTCCTCAATGTCACTGAAATCGACTCGCCTGCCTGGATTTGTAGTCGGCTCTGTTTCGGCGAGCTCCCGTCGAAGATCTGCAATACGTTTACGCCTTTCTAGACGAGCCAATTCCAGTTCCTCTTCGACATCAGAATTGGTCATCGTGTTGCTTTTGATAGCGCCCGCAGTCCCACTATTTAGGGTTGCCTTAGGATCCACCGTTTGTTTTAAACCGGTGCGAGTTCCAGAAGTGGTTGCAACAGTTCCAGAAGTGTTTGCGGAAGTAACAGAAACAATCGCAGAAGTTCCAGAAGTGTTTGCGGAAGTAACAGAAACAATCGCAGAAGTTCCAGAAGTGTTTGCGGAAGTAGCAGAAGCAACAGAAGTAATAGCAGAAGTTCCAGAAGTGGACAAAGCAGGAGTCCCAGTCTCGAAAACTTTTTCAGTGTCTTTGCACTCACTTAATTCCACCTGAAGCATATTTGCATCCAATACTTGTTCATATAATGACCTTAGTTGCACCACAGTCGCAGAAGGTGACACATTGATTTGCGCAGCCTGAAGTGCCTCGTGCAATTGCGCCTTTGTCAGTTTCTTATTGCTCATATCTAATCGTATTGAATCTTATTGCGTCAGGGTCATCCACACAAAGTTTTTATTTTATTTTTGTGTGTTACCCCACATCTGACGTTATAGACACTTTATTTTCTTTAATAGACACTTTATTTTCTTTAATAGACACTTTATTTTTAGTTATTTACAGCTTTATTTTTGGTTTTTAATATATTCATTTACAAGATCTCTTCTTTTCCACGTTTTCCTTGTACTTAATCAACCATAAAACTCAACTGCTCGAAATACTTTTTACCGCAGTCGTATCTCTTACTTACGCCATCTATGGGCTCATGTTACAGTTTTATGTTATAGTTAATTGGTACACTTTTTACAAAAGGCTTGACTTGGCAATCACATTAATCTTATAATATTTTTTTTGATACTACATCTCGGTCAATCTGACAATTTGATCGACCTCGATCAACAATCTACCCGTCAACCCATGGACACCGCACGCTCAATCTTTCTTAACAAAACATATAGCTAGGTCTTATACTATAAGGCTTGATAACTTAAAAATATACCCCTTGAACTTGGGGAGCAGCTTCTTGCTAGTACCGGGCGTCGTGTCAACATTTTTAATAACCACGTAGTCCCCTCTTTCATAAGTGTTTGCCGGGTGATTGTGCTTCTCAAAATGTCTACTGTTGTCTTCCCCAACCTTTACGATTGCCTCAGAGGCAGTTTTCCTGAGTTCACTTAAGTCTCTTTTAGTAACATTCAATTCCTTTTCGCTCAGAAACTCAGTAAGCTTGTCGACGACCGCACCTCGCTGATTAACTCCAAATAAAATTTTACTTGGGGTAGTAGCAATTGACCTATGTATTGTGTTATTTAACGCAAATTCAACTTGAGGCAGCATTCGAACCCAATCGGAATGTTCTAATGACTCACTGAGTTTTCCGATCATACCAGTCAAAATTCGATTTACTCTTTCGACCTGACCGTTGGCTTGCGGTGAGTGAACGGCTACTTTAACGTGAGTTATGTTGCGGTCTAATAGAAACGAACTGAACTCTAAGGAGGTAAAACAAGAGCCTCTGTCGGTCACTACCCTAGATGGTCGGCTATAATAGTCAAAATATTTGCTAAGTGAGGCGCACACTTCTTTTGTGCTTGTTGATAATACTGGATACAATTTGACGAACTTCGTAAATGCGTCAACTACCAGAAGGATGTGTTTACGTTTTGATTGGATGGCCGGAAGAGGGCCGAAATGGTCCAGATGGATGGTATGAAACGGGACGGGTTCTTTAGGAATGTTGAATAAGTTACGCTCGTTCGAACGTGCGGGTGCCGAATACATTATACAACGGATACAATTCCTGGTGAAGCTCTCCACCTTTTTCTGGATATTTGGGAACCAATAGTGCATACGTATTTGGCCGGCACATTTTGTAACCCCTAAGTGTCCAATTTTCTCATGAATATCTCTGATAAGGTTAACTTCCATATCCGGAGGGACGTAAAACCTTAATTCGCCGGCCCGAGTTTTCCGGAAGACAATGCCATCCTGCAAGGCGAACCTCTTCAGGTTTTCAGAACACAACCTTTTTCTCAACTTTAAGATCTGAGGGTCACGACCCTGAGCTGCTCTTAGCTGAAAATCGATATCTTCCGAGCTAACAACGGAAACCACATGACATCGGCTAAGTGCATCAGCGTGGTTCATATTCGATCCACTACGATGCTTTACCTTGTAGTTGAAGTTCTCGAGTTCTAGGGCCCATCGCGCTATTCTTGGGTTCACGTTTTTCTTATGTAAAGTCATTGTAAGGGAGCTTCAGTCGGTAATGACCGTAAACGGTATTCCCTGCAAATACACTCTGAAACGGCGGAGCGCTGAGATTATTGCTAAGGTTTCAAGTTCAAAGCTGTGATACCTTGATTCTTGAGCCGTAGTACTTTTAGAGAAGTAAGCTACTGGATGCAGTTTCCTATCATCTTGTCTCTGAAGAAGAATCGCTCCGTAACCTATAGAGCTAGCATCACAGTGCAGCTCGGTTTCTCGTCCAGGATTGTAGATCGCAAGCACTGGGGAGGACATCAGGCGTTTCTGAAGTTGACAGAAAGCGTCTAAACATTCCTGAGTAAAATTAAAGGGGACATCCTTTTTTAACAAATCGTACAAAGGTTTCGCTACTCGTGAAAAAGATTCGACAAATCGTCTAAAATATGAACACAACCCAAGGAATGAGTGTAATTTCTTGCTATTATCAGGGATAGGATAAGTGGCAATAGCACGGAGGTGTGAATCACTTGGTTGGATACCCTTCTGGGTTACTCTATACCCTAGGTATTCTATCGTGGAATACGCAATTCGACACTTAGATAGTTTTAGCTCTAATCCGTTTTCTGAAAGACATTGCAGTATTGAGGCAAGTAACTCAAGATGTTTAGTCATATCATCACTTGCGATAATTATGTCATCCATATAGACCATAATCTGATTGTCATCTAAAAATTTCCGAAATATTTTGTGAATAAATCGTTGAAATACACTTGGTGCATTCTTCAGTCCGAAAGGCATCCTTAAAAACTCGTATTGCCCATTTGGTGTAACGAAGGAGGTAAAATGAGTCGATGCGGGAGCAACTTTAACTTGATGGAAACCACTCCTAAGATCGAGCACGGTAAATATTTTCTTTCCTTCTAAATACTCTATGCAGTCCTCGATCAATGGAAGTGGGTAGTTATCACGAACTGTAAAGTTATTAAGGGCGCGATAGTCCACACACATACGAGTTTCTCCCGATTTCTTTTTCACCAAAACGATCGGCGAAGCATAAGGAGAGTCACTTGGCTTAATAATATGCCTTTCTAAAAGGTCTCTAATAATTTCGTTCACCTCCTGTTTTTCTGAAAAGGACAATCTCCGCGGTCGGAAGAAGAAAGGGGTATCTGTCGTAAGGTGAATGTGCATTTCGAAATCAACAGGCCTTATCATAGATTGATCAAAACATGTATAACTTTCAGCAATAATATATTTAATTTGTTTTAATGTCACTAAATCGATGTTTGGGCACACATCAATCTCCTCGTTCGCCTCAGTTTCTATATTAAAGATTTCACAAGTACCCACATCAATCCCAGAAGCACAATCATCCTTGAACACATCTTCCTCCCTACAATCAGCCTCGGAACTCGCATCTATGTCACCATCGAACGATTTATCTATTTCACTACTAACACCATTTGAAGATACGCTTGTCCCACTCACCACACCAGTTGATTCATAAGTGCACAGGTGCAATTGGTTTGAAATTAATTTTTTATTAACGTAAGAAGAAGGTACACATATTTGCTCTGAAAATATTTCTTTTTTACAGTAATTCATTCGTAAACATATATTAAATAACTTAAGTATATCGCGGCCAATTAGCAGCGGCAGCGGGATGACCTTGTCTGAAATTACCATAAGGGAAACTTTTTTTATTTGTCCACATATTTTGATAAAACAATATATCGTACCGTAAGTGTAAATCTTAATTCCTCCTAATCCTTTGTAATTCGAATAAGTTGGTATTCTAACAGAAATATCTTCAGGCAAATAAGACCTATGTATGAAGCTAACGGGACTACCGGTGTCCAGAAGAGAAAAACAATTTATTAAATCTGAGCACTTATCACCACTTAACGGAAAAGCAACGCTTACCAATTGTACGGCGTCCAAGCCCTCTACTATTTCATCATCGCTAGAGTATTCCTCGGCAAAGTTATCCTTTTTGATGACTCCAACTCGTTTCGGTGCAACCGGACAGTTCTTGTAGGTGTGTCTTAAGTCTCCGCAGCTGAAGCAGGATCCGGCGGCCCGCTTTTCCTTCGGACAATTCACAGCAATGTGGCCATAGGCCGAACAGTTGAAACATCTGATCTGTCCACTAGCCACCGTTGTTGAATTTTTGCTAGTCGAAGTTGCCGCTGGAGGCAAAGGCAAATTTGAGCTTTTATTGATTGGTTTTAGCGCTCTTCTCTTTTCGTAGCGGGGCAGAAGTCGTTTAAGATCTGAAAGTGACTTGGCCGCATAGAGAATGGATACCGTTGATGAGCTGTCTGCAAGTCCATCAATGATGTATTCAATCAAGTCATCTTCGTCCACGTCAGCATATGCGGCAATTTCCTGCATCGAAAGAACATAGTGCAGTAACGTCTCATCTCTACGGCGGGCTCGACGACTAAGCTGTCGATAGACCTCCTGTCGAGTCAGGCGCTTCTCAAATTCGGATAAGAGAAGGTTCTTTAAGGCCTCCCAGGTATCAACCCGCACCGTTCTTAATAGCATCTTCGCAGTGCCTTTCAATAATCTTCGCGCGCAGACATATTGATATCGATCATCCCCTCCGAGGGATTGTGTCACATCCTCGAAGTCGTTGATCCACTTCTTAACACCGTAAGAGTCATCCCCGGAGAAGGAAGGTACTGCGTCCTCAATGTCACTGAAATCGACTCGCCTGCCTGGATTTGTAGTCGGCTCTGTTTCGGCGAGCTCCCGTCGAAGATCTGCAATACGTTTACGCCTTTCTAGACGAGCCAATTCCAGTTCCTCTTCGACATCAGAATTGGTCATCGTGTTGCTTTTGGTAGCGCCCGCAGTCCCACTATTTAGGGTTGCCTTAGGATCCACCGTTTGTTTTAAACCGGTGCGAGTTCCAGAAGTGGTTGCAACAGTTCCAGAAGTGTTTGCGGAAGTAACAGAAACAATCGCAGAAGTTCCAGAAGTGTTTGCGGAAGTAACAGAAACAATCGCAGAAGTTCCAGAAGTGTTTGCGGAAGTAGCAGAAGCAACAGAAGTAATCGCAGAAGTTCCAGAAGTGGACAAAGCAGGAGTCCCAGTCTCGAAAACTTTTTCAGTGTCTTTGCACTCACTTAATTCCACCTGAAGCATATTTGCATCCAATACTTGTTCATATAATGACCTTAGTTGCACCACAGTCGCAGAAGGTGACACATTGATTTGCGCAGCCTGAAGTGCCTCGTGCAATTGCGCCTTTGTCAGTTTCTTATTGCTCATATCTAATCGTATTGAATCTTATTGCGTCAGGGTCATCCACACAAAGTTTTTATTTTATTTTTGTGTGTTACCCCACATCTGACGTTATAGACACTTTATTTTCTTTAATAGACACTTTATTTTCTTTAATAGACACTTTATTTTTAGTTATTTACAGCTTTATTTTTGGTTTTTAATATATTCATTTACAAGATCTCTTCTTTTCCACGTTTTCCTTGTACTTAATCAACCATAAAACTCAACTGCTCGAAATACTTTTTACCGCAGTCGTATCTCTTACTTACGCCATCTATGGGCTCATGTTACAGTTTTATGTTATAGTTAATTGGTACACTTTTTACAAAAGGCTTGACTTGGCAATCACATTAATCTTATAATATTTTTTTTGATACTACATCTCGGTCAATCTGACAATTTGATCGACCTCGATCAACAATCTACCCGTCAACCCATGGACACCGCACGCTCAATCTTTCTTAACAAAACATATAGCTAGGTCTTATACTATAAGGCTTGATAACTTAAAAATATACCCCTTGAACTTGGGGAGCAGCTTCTTGCTAGTACCGGGCGTCGTGTCAACATTTTTAATAACCACGTAGTCCCCTCTTTCATAAGTGTTTGCCGGGTGATTGTGCTTCTCAAAATGTCTACTGTTGTCTTCCCCAACCTTTACGATTGCCTCAGAGGCAGTTTTCCTGAGTTCACTTAAGTCTCTTTTAGTAACATTCAATTCCTTTTCGCTCAGAAACTCAGTAAGCTTGTCGACGACCGCACCTCGCTGATTAACTCCAAATAAAATTTTACTTGGGGTAGTAGCAATTGACCTATGTATTGTGTTATTTAACGCAAATTCAACTTGAGGCAGCATTCGAACCCAATCGGAATGTTCTAATGACTCACTGAGTTTTCCGATCATACCAGTCAAAATTCGATTTACTCTTTCGACCTGACCGTTGGCTTGCGGTGAGTGAACGGCTACTTTAACGTGAGTTATGTTGCGGTCTAATAGAAACGAACTGAACTCTAAGGAGGTAAAACAAGAGCCTCTGTCGGTCACTACCCTAGATGGTCGGCTATAATAGTCAAAATATTTGCTAAGTGAGGCGCACACTTCTTTTGTGCTTGTTGATAATACTGGATACAATTTGACGAACTTCGTAAATGCGTCAACTACCAGAAGGATGTGTT
The DNA here is from genome assembly GCA_949715645.1 of Portevinia maculata. Taxonomy (NCBI): domain Eukaryota; kingdom Metazoa; phylum Arthropoda; class Insecta; order Diptera; family Syrphidae; genus Portevinia; species Portevinia maculata. The sequence goes on along the minus strand of OX454526.1, from coordinate 165,307,148 downwards.
TACGTTTTGATTGGATGGCCGGAAGAGGGCCGAAATGGTCCAGATGGATGGTATGAAACGGGACGGGTTCTTTAGGAATGTTGAATAAGTTACGCTCGTTCGAACGTGCGGGTGCCGAATACATTATACAACGGATACAATTCCTGGTGAAGCTCTCCACCTTTTTCTGGATATTTGGGAACCAATAGTGCATACGTATTTGGCCGGCACATTTTGTAACCCCTAAGTGTCCAATTTTCTCATGAATATCTCTGATAAGGTTAACTTCCATATCCGGAGGGACGTAAAACCTTAATTCGCCGGCCCGAGTTTTCCGGAAGACAATGCCATCCTGCAAGGCGAACCTCTTCAGGTTTTCAGAACACAACCTTTTTCTCAACTTTAAGATCTGAGGGTCACGACCCTGAGCTGCTCTTAGCTGAAAATCGATATCTTCCGAGCTAACAACGGAAACCACATGACATCGGCTAAGTGCATCAGCGTGGTTCATATTCGATCCACTACGATGCTTTACCTTGTAGTTGAAGTTCTCGAGTTCTAGGGCCCATCGCGCTATTCTTGGGTTCACGTTTTTCTTATGTAAAGTCATTGTAAGGGAGCTACAGTCGGTAATGACCGTAAACGGTATTCCCTGCAAATACACTCTGAAACGGCGGAGCGCTGAGATTATTGCTAAGGTTTCAAGTTCAAAGCTGTGATACCTTGATTCTTGAGCCGTAGTACTTTTAGAGAAGTAAGCTACTGGATGCAGTTTCCTATCATCTTGTCTCTGAAGAAGAATCGCTCCGTAACCTATAGAGCTAGCATCACAGTGCAGCTCGGTTTCTCGTCCAGGATTGTAGATCGCAAGCACTGGGGAGGACATCAGGCGTTTCTGAAGTTGACAGAAAGCGTCTAAACATTCCTGAGTAAAATTAAAGGGGACATCCTTTTTTAACAAATCGTACAAAGGTTTCGCTACTCGTGAAAAAGATTCGACAAATCGTCTAAAATATGAACACAACCCAAGGAATGAGTGTAATTTCTTGCTATTATCAGGGATAGGATAAGTGGCAATAGCACGGAGGTGTGAATCACTTGGTTGGATACCCTTCTGGGTTACTCTATACCCTAGGTATTCTATCGTGGAATACGCAATTCGACACTTAGATAGTTTTAGCTCTAATCCGTTTTCTGAAAGACATTGCAGTATTGAGGCAAGTAACTCAAGATGTTTAGTCATATCATCACTTGCGATAATTATGTCATCCATATAGACCATAATCTGATTGTCATCTAAAAATTTCCGAAATATTTTGTGAATAAATCGTTGAAATACACTTGGTGCATTCTTCAGTCCGAAAGGCATCCTTAAAAACTCGTATTGCCCATTTGGTGTAACGAAGGAGGTAAAATGAGTCGATGCGGGAGCAACTTTAACTTGATGGAAACCACTCCTAAGATCGAGCACGGTAAATATTTTCTTTCCTTCTAAATACTCTATGCAGTCCTCGATCAATGGAAGTGGGTAGTTATCACGAACTGTAAAGTTATTAAGGGCGCGATAGTCCACACACATACGAGTTTCTCCCGATTTCTTTTTCACCAAAACGATCGGCGAAGCATAAGGAGAGTCACTTGGCTTAATAATATGCCTTTCTAAAAGGTCTCTAATAATTTCGTTCACCTCCTGTTTTTCTGAAAAGGACAATCTCCGCGGTCGGAAGAAGAAAGGGGTATCTGTCGTAAGGTGAATGTGCATTTCGAAATCAACAGGCCTTATCATAGATTGATCAAAACATGTATAACTTTCAGCAATAATATATTTAATTTGTTTTAATGTCACTAAATCGATGTTTGGGCACACATCAATCTCCTCGTTCGCCTCAGTTTCTATATTAAAGATTTCACAAGTACCCACATCAATCCCAGAAGCACAATCATCCTTGAACACATCTTCCTCCCTACAATCAGCCTCGGAACTCGCATCTATGTCACCATCGAACGATTTATCTATTTCACTACTAACACCATTTGAAGATACGCTTGTCCCACTCACCACACCAGTTGATTCATAAGTGCACAGGTGCAATTGGTTTGAAATTAATTTTTTATTAACGTAAGAAGAAGGTACACATATTTGCTCTGAAGATATTTCTTTTTTACAGTAATTCATTCGTAAACATATATTAAATAACTTAAGTATATCGCGGCCAATTAGCAGCGGCAGCGGGATGACCTTGTCTGAAATTACCATAAGGGAAACTTTTTTTATTTGTCCACATATTTTGATAAAACAATATATCGTACCGTAAGTGTAAATCTTAATTCCTCCTAATCCTTTGTAATTCGAATAAGTTGGTATTCTAACAGAAATATCTTCAGGCAAATAAGACCTATGTATGAAGCTAACGGGACTACCTGTGTCCAGAAGAGAAAAACAATTTATTAAATCTGAGCACTTATCACCACTTAACGGAAAAGCAACGCTTACCAATTGTACGGCGTCCAAGCCCTCTACTATTTCATCATCGCTAGAGTATTCCTCGGCAAAGTTATCCTTTTTGATGACTCCAACTCGTTTCGGTGCAACCGGACAGTTCTTGTAGGTGTGTCTTAAGTCTCCGCAGCTGAAGCAGGATCCGGCGGCCCGCTTTTCCTTCGGACAATTCACAGCAATGTGGCCATAGGCCGAACAGTTGAAACATCTGATCTGTCCACTAGCCACCGTTGTTGAATTTTTGCTAGTCGAAGTTGCCGCTGGAGGCAAAGGCAAATTTGAGCTTTTATTGATTGGTTTTAGCGCTCTTCTCTTTTCGTAGCGGGGCAGAAGTCGTTTAAGATCTGAAAGTGACTTGGCCGCATAGAGAATGGATACCGTTGATGAGCTGTCTGCAAGTCCATCAATGATATATTCAATCAAGTCATCTTCGTCCACGTCAGCATATGCGGCAATTTCCTGCATCGAAAGAACATAGTGCAGTAACGTCTCATCTCTACGGCGGGCTCGACGACTAAGCTGTCGATAGACCTCCTGTCGAGTCAGGCGCTTCTCAAATTCGGATAAGAGAAGGTTCTTTAAGGCCTCCCAGGTATCAACCCGCACCGTTCTTAATAGCATCTTCGCAGTGCCTTTCAATAATCTTCGCGCGCAGACATATTGATATCGATCATCCCCTCCGAGGGATTGTGTCACATCCTCGAAGTCGTTGATCCACTTCTTAACACCGTAAGAGTCATCCCCGGAGAAGGAAGGTACTGCGTCCTCAATGTCACTGAAATCGACTCGCCTGCCTGGATTTGTAGTCGGCTCTGTTTCGGCGAGCTCCCGTCGAAGATCTGCAATACGTTTACGCCTTTCTAGACGAGCCAATTCCAGTTCCTCTTCGACATCAGAATTGGTCATCGTGTTGCTTTTGGTAGCGCCCGCAGTCCCACTATTTAGGGTTGCCTTAGGATCCACCGTTTGTTTTAAACCGGTGCGAGTTCCAGAAGTGGTTGCAACAGTTCCAGAAGTGTTTGCGGAAGTAACAGAAACAATCGCAGAAGTTCCAGAAGTGTTTGCGGAAGTAACAGAAACAATCGCAGAAGTTCCAGAAGTGTTTGCGGAAGTAGCAGAAGCAACAGAAGTAATCGCAGAAGTTCCAGAAGTGGACAAAGCAGGAGTCCCAGTCTCGAAAACTTTTTCAGTGTCTTTGCACTCACTTAATTCCACCTGAAGCATATTTGCACCCAATACTTGTTCATATAATGACCTTAGTTGCACCACAGTCGCAGAAGGTGACACATTGATTTGCGCAGCCTGAAGTGCCTCGTGCAATTGCGCCTTTGTCAGTTTCTTATTGCTCATATCTAATCGTATTGAATCTTATTGCGTCAGGGTCATCCACACAAAGTTTTTATTTTATTTTTGTGTGTTACCCCACATCTGACGTTATAGACACTTTATTTTCTTTAATAGACACTTTATTTTCTTTAATAGACACTTTATTTTTAGTTATTTACAGCTTTATTTTTGGTTTTTAATATATTCATTTACAAGATCTCTTCTTTTCCACGTTTTCCTTGTACTTAATCAACCATAAAACTCAACTGCTCGAAATACTTTTTACCGCAGTCGTATCTCTTACTTACGCCATCTATGGGCTCATGTTACAGTTTTATGTTATAGTTAATTGGTACACTTTTTACAAAAGGCTTGACTTGGCAATCACATTAATCTTATAATATTTTTTTTGATACTACAATATATAGTCAATTATTTCTAGCATGACTAAATATTTTTGGCGTTTCAGCCAGAAGTGGTGGTGTGGGATCATCAGATCATCATTTTGTTTGACAACTCACCTTTTTCCACTTGTCATGTAAGTTCGTTGTCAGTCCTTGACAAGCGCTGTTAGTCAAAATAGTTCAATAGTTCAAGTTCAAGTTGTGATCAAATCGCCATCAGGCCAAACATTGACAATTAAAACCCGAATTCACTAGAAAACTGAATCATCTATTTCACAGTTGCAAGGAGAACATAAGACTCGATGTTGCACTTTTCTGTCCGGATTTGATAGACCTTTTCACCAAGCTATCTCTTTCTGAAGTGCCGAATTCATTTCTTAAACGTCAAAAGCAAATTGAATGATAAAATTGCAGAAATTTGCACAAATCATATGGAATAATGCCACAACTACGGAATAATCATTGTTTTTGTTAATGAAGTGAATATTTAAGTGAAAACAGCAGCTATTGAGGTTAAAAAAGTAACACATTATAGAGAAAAAACTTAAGAAAGTATGTTAAAATAAAAAAAGCAATAAAAACAGTAAACATAATCACCGAAAATTCAAAAATGTGTGTGAATAAAAAGTAAAAATGTACGTTTAGAAAACTTTTCAACTTATTTGCTTCCAAACAAAAATATTTTTTTGCCACAACGCGATTGTCACGGTTTCACTTTTATTTTTTGTACAGAATCTTAATTTAATGTTAACTTTTCAGTATTCCAAAATAGTGATTGGAGACTCCTTCTTAGTTCTGGAAATTTATTTTTGTAATAATTTGCTTTAATACAAACTTATTACGAGTTATTCGCAACAAAAACATTTTTTGCCACAACTACGCGATTCTCACTTTTTCAGTTTTATTTTTTGTACACAATCATATTATAATGCTAACTTTTTAATATTCCAAAACGTGGTTTGGGTACTCCTTCTTAGTTCCGGAACTTTTTTTTGGTAAAATTGGCTTTGCTATAAACTTTTTAGGAAATATCCGCGAAGAACGTATTTCATTCAGCTGTTTGACACATTGACACTGATGTTGTCGTGAGGAGGTCAATCTGACATTTTAAACTAACCGTGTTCTTCTGAGCTAGTTATTGGTCATTAAACATAGCTATTATTGTAGGATCTAACAAAAGTCTGAAATTAGCTTTAGATCAAAATAAAACAAAAACGCAACCATTATTACCATTATGTCAAAATACCAAACTACGTAAACAGGAACATATTTGGTTAGATAATATTGAGATCATATTATTTTTTGTGCCTATAATTCTTGAAACCGGCTAAATATGCTAAGACGAGCAGCACATTTTGGTCGTTTTTTTCTTGGTATTTAAATTTGGTCTACAAATCTATAATACAAATTTATTTCCTTTTTCTTGCTATATTTAGACACGCTCTCTCAGCACCAAGTTCAATCGTCCGGGCTAAAATACTTTGCGCCACCAATCAAATATGAAAGTAAGTATTCAATTGGAGAATACGATTAAAATTGAATTGATGCAAATGCATTTAGATATCGAAAAGTATGAACGTCCCAAGTTACGAATCGTTGAGAAAGTGCCACAATATCCACCAAATCTCCGTCCGCCTAAAATGCAAAAAAAATTGAAATTAATGAGGGGCCCGGAACCAGTCCACAATACGCTGATCCATAAGCAGTACGGCATTATTGCCACTGGTGGTGGTCGTCTTAGGTACGGCCATTATGAAATGTTACGTCTTACTATCGGTAGGAAAATGGACATAAGTCGAATGTTTGGCGTTTGGAGAGTACCAGCGCCGTGGCAACCTGTCACTAAAAAAGGACAGGGACAACGAATGGGTGGAGGCAAAGGTTCAATCGATCACTACGTAACGCCAATAAGAACTGGTCGGGTTATCTTGGAAGTTGGAGGAACTTGTGAATTTGCGGAGGTTAAGCCATTTCTTCAGTTGGTGTGCAGGCAGCTTCCCTTTAAGGCTATGGTTGTTTCACAAGAAATTATGGACGAACTAAAAGCTGAGGAAGGGAGGCTAGAAAATGAAAACAAGAATCCCTATACAATAAAGTATGTTTTCCAAAATAACCTCAGCGGATGTCATAGGTGGATGTCACCAGTAGATCATAAGTGGTTTGGAAAGTACTTGTAATTCACGGAAAATAAAGTATAAACATATTATTATGTATTAATAATTTAAACTTCAATTTTGTCTTGAAGTAACCACATACTCTCTTGGAGCATACGCCCCATTTATTTGGCTTAATACAAGCTATATGTCACAACACTAACTAAAAACTAAGGCTTATAGCTAGGACTTGAAACTAATGAGGCGACTGGTAAGAGAGTGTTAAAGAGGGTTATGGTAAAGCAGATGTAGTTTGGGGACGGGCGCTGATGGTGAAACCGTAAGCGGAAAGTTTTGTGTTGACTTTCGCAGCTTGCGGGAGATTGGTTCTTTATAGTCGTGGGATGTCCAGTGTTACGGTACATAGAAGAGGCAATTGTGTCGTAATTTATCAAGCTAGGCTATGGTTTGCCGATTCGGAGCACAAACTTGGCAAAACTGTTGATGTGGAATTGTTTACTATAATTTTAGAATATGTCCTGCAATAATTTTTACTTTAGGAAATTAACATTCGCAAATTTAAGGTTTTTCCATACAAATTTATTTAATTATGAGTGACAAATAGCTGAATGGATGAGTGTGGTAGGTGAAATTGCTAACGAACGATTTGTGTGGAAGCGTTCACACTTGAACATGAAAATGTTGCTTTGTTTATTACATATAAATATAGGCTAACAAAAATGTTATTAGCGACTTTCATTTGACTGTCAAATTTTGTTTTTTTCCCCCCTGACAAATGTCAGAAAAAAACGGTGGGTAAACAAACAAAATCATTTAGCAGTAATAAGCGGGACATTTGCAAAATAATTGAAAAATTTTACAATTAAAAGAAAATAATGGTGTTAAATTGTTGTGTGGTGGGTTGCCATAAGCACGCTGCACGTGACTTTGATGTTCGATTTTTCCGATTACCAGCAATGAGAACAAAAAACAAACTACTTCAAGATCTTTCAGTCGAGAGAAGAACGGCATGGAAAAATGCAATTAAAAGAAAGGATTTAAAAGACAGTTCACTGAAATATATCCGAATATGTTCAGAACATTTTGTCACTGGTGTGTATTAAATTGTGAAAAAGAAAAGAAAGTGTTACCAAATTATTAATGTGATTTGTAAATTATTGCAGGTGCTCCGGCACATCTGAAAAATCAGCTGCATCCCGACTGGGTTCCAATTTTAAAAATGGGATATACCCAACCTTCAAATGCTAATGCAAACGTTAAACGCTTTCAAAGAACCCAAAACCGGCAGGAAAAAAAGTAAGTCATATTTAACACCTACCCTCTCATTGCTAGTACTCAAAATGAGTTACCTGAAACCGCAGCTATAATTGAATCCCATGAAACGACAGAATTAAGTGAATTGGATGTACTTAAGCTCGAAAACAAACAAAAAGACGAACTCATTCAACAGCTTGAGGCCAACTTAAAAGCAGTACGTATTTGGATTAATTTGTTGAAACTATTTTTATGTTAAGAATGTGTTTATTATTTGCCCTGCAGGTAACTGATGACTACCGAGTGCAACTACAACAACTTGAGGGCAAATTAAAATCAGTATATATTTGGATTAATTTGTTGAAACTATATGTTAAGAATGTGTTTATTATTTGCCCTGCAGGTAACTGATGACTACCGAGTGCAACTACAACAGCTTGAGAGCAACTTAAAAGCAGTATGAATTCAGTTTTAACTTTTATTAATTTTTAAATTGTTTTTATTTTTTCTTCTCCAGGTACATGATTACTACGAAAAGAAACTAAGGGAAAAGTCCATTGCTATACAAAAAAAGACGGAACTGCTACGCGTTAAGGGGATGAGTATTGATGACTTTAAAAATAATGATGCTAAAGTTCTGTCTTCCCAGTTTCACTGTGCTTAATCATCTATTTGATTATCTCAGAGGTTTAACATCAAGTCTGAGGAAGAATATAAATAAATTTGATGCTTTCATGATGACTCTTCTTAAGCTAAGACTGGATTTGCCATTTAAATATCTCTCCTATAAATACTGTGTTTGTTTGAATAGTATTCAAGAATATTCCACGACAATATTATTACATTCCATGCTAAAATGTTTCCACTAGTTCATTGGCCCGAGAAAGAAGCATTAACGCTCAACACACCTCAATTTGTTGTGAGAGTTTTGGGAAATACTTTTGTAGCTATCATCGACTGTTTCGAGATATTTATTGAAAGCCCAGGTAAATTCATATATATAAGTATATTAAAGAATATACGTATGTTTTGAAATAAAACTAATTTGATTTCTTCAAAGGTGATACACTTGCGCGCTGTGAAGTATTTTCATAGTACAAACATCACAGCACGATCAAATATTTGATAGCTATATCTCCAAGTGTTGCCATCAGTTATGTATCAAAAGGATATGGGGGAAGACGCAGCGACAAAACTGTGGTTGAGACGTCCGGATTCCTCAACAACATCGAGAAAGGTGATATTATATTATCCGATCGCGGGATGTTGGTGAACAAGGTGATTGTGGAGAAAGGTGCGAAACTTCTTATGCCTGCCTTTCTCAAAGGAAAGGATCAAATGACAACTGATGATATTGAGCGCACAAGAAACTTAGCGATGGTAAGAATACACGTGGAGAGACTAATTGGGCTTCTAAGACAAAAATATCTTATATTGACAAATCGCCAACCAATGACAGCAACATCGAAAATTAATGGCGATGAAATGTATTTCGACTATATTGTAAAGTCTTGTTGCGCATTAGTAAATTTGAGCCCTTCAGTTATAAATATTGATTTTAATAAATAAAACACATTGGCCCCTATTGCGAGTGTCGATTGGCAATCGACACGACAATTGTCGATTGTGTCGATTAATTTTCGTGTTGGTATTGTGTAACACAATCGACAGAAGTTTGAGTTATTGTGAATAAGATCTGGGTTACTGTGAATTACGAAACGCTTTGAGAGTTTCTTGACAGTAGCTAACGTCAAAAATTCAAAACAAATAAATTCGCACTATAGGTATCTTAAAAAATAGATTTAGGTGTCTATTAAGTGCACGAGAACTGCATTATAGTCCTAAAAAAGCTATACAGATTACAAATGTTTGTGCAGCTTTGCATAACATTTGCATATCTTATAATGTCCCAGTTCTCGATGAATATACACCTGAAGATATTAACGTTGATGAGGATGAACAATCAAGTGGAGCACATATTGTTAGTGAAGAAATGTCGGGAATTTGTGAACCTGAGGCCATCAGAAACCAAATTCTTAGATGTTTGCAACAATAAAGATTTCATTAAAAAAGTAAAACAGTCTCTTTTTTATTTCAAATGACATTGATATATGTGATAAAAAAATAAATTAAGTACGCACGGTAAAATAATATAAGAACACAAATTCTGTTCGAAATAACAGTACGTAGGTATCAAATTCAATAAAACAACAGTCCTTTTTAATTATTAAGTTTAGGAACTGTTGTAACGGAGTTCCTTTTGTAACTCCAATGTTTGTTTCTTCAATTGCAATTTAATTGATGTTTTTCTTTGGCGGTTTTGACCTCATTTTTGAACGTTTTAAGTTTTTCTTTTTTTTATAGCCAGCAACTCCTTGTTGTAATCTTTCTGCATATAATATTGTCTCTTGATATGCGATTCCATATTCTTGGTGCTAGTTCTTATGTCCCGCATTGTATCCATTATATCGCTATGAAGAGTTTGTTGTGCGCTCGTTTGCATTGCTAGCAGCTTCAGCTATTCTTCATCCACTTTTTTGTTTTGACTACAACCTTTTTTCCCAGGTACGTGCGGGTGGTCCTAAACTATTTAGATGTACGGCAAACCGCTCCCATCTTTTCTTGGCAGGAGTCTTAGCACAAATTCCTTTAGCAATATTTGGGTTTTCTTCCATATATTTCACCAATTGCTCGAGCTGTTTTTTGTTGCTGACTACCTTCGACCTATAATTATTCGTGTTATTAGGAAGAATATGCACTTTAATTGTATTTAAACAACTTACATGTTTGCAAACATTATTTTTGTTTTCGTTTTCACACAGTCGATCAGAAAATTTTAAACGACAACAAGCGATTGTCAAATCGACAAATTTCAATCACAATTGCCATTCACAATACCAAAATCTGCAATCGACGATAGACAAACGACAAATGTCAATCACGATTGCCATTCGCAATACCAAAATCTACAATCGACGATTGACAATAGATAAATGTCGCTCATCTATCAGTAATCGCCACTCGCAATAGGGGCCATTGTTTATAGTGGACAAAAAAAAACACTTTATTTAATTGCACAGCCATTTGTATCAGTCCATAAAAACAAAACAAATTAAAATTAAATAAATATGTTTGATTGCACTTTTTTGGTAATTCAGTTTAAATAAATAATAAAGCATTAAATTGCACTGGTGTTACTACTAAATTAAAAAATATATAATTAAATAAGTTTAAATTAAAATTTGCACTAATTCACTTAACAAATGCATAAACAATATGTACATGCTTTTATACATAAAATAGATGAATAAATTGACGCCCAACGTGTGGGCCCGATCGCAGAAAGAATAAAAAATAATAATAATTGTGTTTGAGTATAACTCATTTCGAAAGGAAATTATTAGTAGTTATTGCAGCGGAGTTTTGTTGTAATCCCTATTAGGGAAGTGTTATTCCTTCTTGTATTGTGCTTTTTTTACTTTTGCATATTTTTTTAGGTTTTCAAGTGCTAAAAGTGGTGAAAGTGGAAATCCTCCAGATTGAAGCAGCGTAGTCATAGACCGTCATCGGAGGAACTCTATTTGTAAATTCTGCAGCCGTATTTTGGAGTAAGATTTCCTACAGGAAATCAACAAGTAGGTGGTTTCTGTCTTTCTTGGTATATAAATATACATACATATAAATAGAATTGTTTCAATCCACATAATATTCATCTTGTCGCATTATTTCATTTATTTAATATTTTCTATATTTCGATTTGCCTACATATATATTTCGCTAGTGCTTGATTTCATATCCATACATAGCTATATTAGGATACACATATTTTCGTATTATTTTTCATACGTTTATTTGACATTCAACCAAAGTTCTTAATTACATACATATCTACATTGGGATTTACCTATTTCCGCATAATTTTTTCTTATTCGAATTATTTTTATTCTTTTGCAAGCTTATATATCTAGAGAGTACATTATTCTTTCCATTTCATTTGGCATTCAAATTAATTTCGCGCCTAGACAACCCTTTGATATACATAACGTACATAGATAATATTACCTATTTTCCTTGTTGCATTTTAATTTGTGGTTAGGGTTTGTTGTTTTTGCGGGAGTTGAATTTTTTTTGTGTATGTATTTTGGAAATCCAGATGTAGAGTTGCAACATTTTTTTTTCTTGACTGTTTTGTTTTTTGATAATTGGGTAAATAAAAGATTGGAAGTTTTTTTATTATTGGGTATAATTATTATATTCGATTTTGGTTTTTGTCGAAATTTTTGATTTCTTTTGTGTGATCCGCAATTCAGATTAAGAGTTGTCTACAATTTTTTCTTTTTCTCATTTGGGTTGGAAAGTTTTTTCGATTATTGGGTTTATTTACGAGTATTATATCCCATTCGGTCGTTGATTATTTCTTTTGTTTCGGTTACCGAAGCTGTTTATTGTGGAAGTCTTTTATAATTTTTCGTTGGGTTTTGACAAATTAATTGTCTGTTCGTTTTCGACTTCCTGAATTACGATTATGGAAATTAATCGATTATCAGCTGATGAGTTGGCGTATGAGGTTGAAGCTCGAAGACTGCCAACAGGCACCGTAGAGAGCATGAGAAAATCTCTGAGAGCCGCTCGAATGTTAGAGCGCCGGGGCCCAATGGGAGGGTTCGAGGATAAGAATTATCCTTTCACGTTTGAGGAGGACCGAGATGCGGTCACGGCCAAACTCGTCGAGATAACAATGTTACTGCAAAATTCCCCAAAGGACCCCAAGTCTGGGGAATTCTTAAAACATTTAACTAAGATCGAATGGGCCATGGCGAGGATAGATAGGGCAATCGCCATAGAAAGCAAAGATGTCAACGAAAAGCTAAGTTTGAGAAACGATCCGATCTCGGAGAGAAGGAAGCTGTCAATCCTGCAGAGAAACCTGGCACCATTCTACCAGATACAGTTGGGCTTGGCGGAGCCAAAGTGTGTCAAGGACTTGGTGGCGCTAGGAAGGAAGTTGGAAATGGTGAGGGCAAATGTAGGTACGTTTGCTCCGCCACCTACAAATCGCAGTAGACATTTGCTGGAGCCAGACTTGGCTTACATCAGCACACCGGAACCAAGAGTGTCCGTGGTCTCTCAAGTCAACTCAACGCGTCGGCAAGTTTTGAAATGCTTCAACTGTGGAGGGGAAGGTCATTTCGCGAATAGGTGTTCCGCTCCTAGGCGTTGTAGTGGTTGTGGGACAGTTGGAGTAGCGCGTAGAGATTGCCGACGTTGTTCGGGAAATGGGCAACGGACTCCTGGGACAGCAGGACAGGAGCGCCGTCGAAATTAATTAGGTCGCCTGCTAGCGACCAGCTGTTAGGTTCTCAAATTCATTTAGGTTTTACTCTGGAGGCAAACGGGGATGATAGAAGACCATACTTAGGGATTAGCATTTACGGGATTAAGTTTGCAGGGCTTCTTGATTCTGGTGCTTCACGCACAATAATTTGTAGGGATAGTTGGGATGTTCTCAAACATTTAGGTTTAGCATTGCAAAAGTTGTATTCGTTCTGTAGCCTTGGCAGATGGGGCAGGTATAGCAGTTTTGGGAGTTGTTATGCTCCGTTCCGTTAATTGTTATGCTCCGTTAATAAAAACAACCGTTCCGTTAGACTGCTAAATGGGGATTGACAAAAGTTCTCAGCACGAATGGATCCTCACCGTGCACACAGTCACTCAGTGCACACTTACACACAAGAAAGGGTATGGTGGTGAAGAATAGATAGCGAATTCAACAGATTGGCAACGTATTAATCATATCTCGTATGCGACATGATCAGTCTCTGGACTGTTTACGTTAGCACAATTATTGTTGGCGTCGTGAAACCATGGGATGCTTATCAATGATGATTCCCCAATTTGACCTCCAACTACCTGTCACCTGTCAGCTATCACCTATTACCTGTCAACTGTCACCTGTCACCTGTCATCTGTCACCTGCCACCTGTCACCTATTACCTGTCACCTATTACCTGTCACCTATTACCTCTCATCTGTCACCTATTACCCGTCACCTGTTATTTTAGGAAATCAGACCAGTACGATTGGAGTCTAGGATTTTAACCATTTCATCCAACCAATCAGCGGTCGAGCTGCAGTAAGTTTGTGACATACTGAATCAGAGTACCTCGGTATATCCATAATGAGTAGGGACACGTTCTCTACATATGCATTTCCTACCACTACCAAGCAAAATGCTGACCTGTCACCTATTACCTGTCACCTGTCAAATATTACCTATTACCTATTACCTATTAGCTATCACCTGTCAGCTTATATACCCTTCGCAATAATGAGCATACTATGCTGTACATGCATGATTAGCTAATTACACAAATTAATTGACCACAACAGATATGGTTTATCACTTACCGAAATGCACATGCCCTTCGCAAATCATTTTTAATTACAATCAAAACTATTTTCTATTTATAGAACACACATTCCATTGGACACAACATCTTTAGCACAAATGAATTAATTAACCACAACAGATATGGCTTATCTCTAACCGCGAAGACCAGATGTATTTTTTAAAATTTTTTTTAACGTATCGCCATGTGTTGACTATAAAATTCCAAAGTTCAAAATCGTTGCTTACCAATATCCAACACTTTGGGATGTACCACCAGAACGTACCTATGAATTCCCGCTATGCTTATCAATGATGACTCACCAATTTGACCTCCAACGACATCTTTAGCACAAATAAATTAATTAACCACAACAGATATGGCTTATCTCTATCCGCAAAGACCAGATGTATTTTTTACATTTTCGAACGTACCGCTTCTTATGCAGTGTTGACTATAAAGTTCAAAATCGCTCCTTATCGGTATCCAACACTTTGGGATGTACCAGAACGTACCAACAAATTTCCTGTTATGTTTATCAATATTGACCTACAAATTTGACCTCCAACGATATCTTTAGCGCAAATAAATTAATTAACCCTTTTCCATCTCATCTGTCACCTGTCACCTGTCACCTGTCACCTGTCAACTGTCACCAGCCATCTGTCATCTATCAGTGTTGACCTTTGACCTCCACAACTTTTAGAGTCCGTCAACCAACCAACAAATTTGAGCTCCACAACTTTTAGAGTCCGTCAACCAACCTACAAATTTGACCTCCGCAACTTTGCCTCAACCAGTTCCAACCAGCATATTTGACCTCCGCAACTTTGCCTCAACCAGTTCCAACCAAAACATACTACTGTCATCGAAGAAAGTAGTAGTGCTTGGAACTCACCAGTGGTCTTGGTGGGGAAACCGGGAAAAAACCGCCTATACCTCGACTCGCAAAAAGTGAACCAAGTTACGAAAAAGGACGCCTATCCACTCCCTCATATTGAGTGGCTATTGAGTCGTCTTTCAGAAACGCACTATATTTCTAGTGTGGATCAAATTCCGCTGGAGAAATCGTCACGGGAAAAGACGGCCTTTACTGTACCGGGCAGACCTCTTTACCAGTTTAAGGTAATGCCTTTTGGACTTTGCAACGCTGCTCAGCGAATGTGTCGGCTGATGGACAAAGTGGTGCCACATGCGTTGAAGCAAAATATTTTTGTGTACTTGGATGATCTATTAATCATTTCAAGAACGTTTGAAGAACACCTACTCCTACTGAAAACCACAGCTGAACATGTGAAATCGGCTGGACTTACTATTAACCTAGAAAAGTCAAAATTTTGATTTAAGGAGTTAAAATATCTAGGCTACATAGTCGGGGGAGGATGCCTTAAGACGGATCCCGATAAAGTCTCCGCGATCAACGATTTCCCTATACCAAAGTCACCTAAACAAGTTAGGCGTTTTCTAGGCTTGTCAGGATGGTATAGGAGGTTCGTTAAGGATTACTCTTCGTGTGCTAGTCCCATCACAGACACCTTAAAGAAAGGCAAATCTTTTGTATTCGCTCCAAAAGCAATCGCAGCGTTTGAAAAACTCAAGCACGCCCTAACTGCAGCTTCCATCTTGGTGAACCCTGATTTTAGCAAACCCTTTACTATATTATGCGATGCATCCACATCTGGAATAGGATGCGTATTGTGTCAACAAGACGAAAATGGGCTGGAAAGACCAATCTATTACTACTCACACAAGCTCAATTCTGCACAACGCAATTATAGCGTTACAGAATTAGAGTGTCTGGCGGCGGTTCTAGGCGTTGGAAAGTTTAGGTCTTATGTGGAAATGCAGGAATTTAAGATAGTCGCATGGTCGAGCTTGAAATGGCTCATGAACCAGAAAGATCTTAGTGGTCGTTTAGCTCGATGGAGTTTAAAGCTCCAGCGTTTTTCGTTCGTGATAGAGCACCGAAAGGAGATGCGCTCTCTCGCGTATATTGCGTGGATGAAATTGTATCTGCCACAGCGTGTGTTGCGAACCCTCTCGATGTTCTACATGTCGATCTTGCTGATCCGAGTTTCAGGGAGGAAGAATATGTAAAACTTATAAAAACAATCGAGGAAAATAAGGACCAACTACCTGATCTCCAAATATCGGAAAATTTTGTATATAAAAAGGTCAAACATGTCACCGGAAATGCGATATCAGATGACCTCGTTTGGAGATTATGGATTCCCTCGTCACTAAGAAAGCACCTGATTCATCTGGCTCATGATCCACCTAAAGCATCGCATGGTGGAGTTGCGAAGACTCTTTACCGCCTTCGTGAACGTTTTTACTGGCCTAATATGGCGGCGCAAGTCAAAGCGTTCATCGCAGACTGTATCATATGCAAATCTTCAAAAGCACCCAACTTTACCCTAAGACCGCCTATGGGAAAGGCGTTTGTAGTATATAGGCCTTTTCAGCACATTTTTGTTGACTACCTTGGTCCGTATCCCAGGTCGAAAAATGGCAACGCGTACATGATCGTATGCCTCGACTAGTTAACGAAATTTGTGAGCGTTCATCCGGTTAGAAACGCTACGAGTATGACAGCGATTAAGTTCCTAGAAGAACAGATTTTTTCGGTGTTTGTAGTACCAGAATCTTTACTTTCGGATAATGTGAAACAATTGACCTGTAAAGATTTCCAGAAGCTTCTCACTGCTTATGGTATCAAACATATAAGAACCGCTGCGTACTCGCCATAACCAAATGCTAATGAGCGGGTCAACCGTTCCTTACTAGCCGCTATACGATCTTATATCGCAAAAGAGCCAAATCAAGCTAACTGGGATAGGCATGTGCATTCAATAGCCAGCGCACTTCGCTCGACCATCCTTTCGGCAATAGGAATATCGCCAAATGAAGCTCTGTTTGGCCAATCAAAAATTGAGCATGGGAAGGACTACCATCTGCTTAAGAAGCTTAATGGATTAAATAATGCAGAGTTTGATGTGTTGCCGAAGCCCTTAAAAATGAATCTCATACACAACCATCTTAAACAATCTCTGGAGCAAGCTCATACAAACTACGAACGATCGTACAATACAAGAAGTAGTAATTCAAAATACTTAGTGGGACAGGTTGTGTTTAAGCGCAATTTCGTATTGGGCGACGCCACAAAACGAAGAAATGCCAAATTGTGCCCGAAATTCACGCAGGCAAAAGTCAAAAGAATAGTTGGCAACAACCTCTACGAACTGACAGATATGGAAGGGGGCAGGATAGGCATTTTTCATGCCAAGGACATCCGCCAGTAGCGTTGATAAAATTCGGTTGATCAAATCAGTCCAGCCACGGTTAATGGGCAGTTCGCCTGAAAGAGTCCTTTGACAAACCATTCTCACTCGCTTGCACTCGCGACACTGGAAAGGTTTGTAGGGGACTACCTAAATAATCTCGAATACAAATTTAAACAGAAAATAATTAATTTAAATCATATTTTTGTGTGTTGAATGCTACCCACAACAAAAACCACTGTCATTGTTTAGAAAATGGGCAAAAATAAAGCAACTACTGCCAACTTCACAGGCGGAAATTAGTGCCCGACGACCTTCCTAAACTCATCTGCGAGAATCCATTGTTCTTTTTCATTTGGATACTTGGCGATGGTGGTATGGACATACCAGTCAACATTTTACTGACCTGGGAAATACGTGGTAGTATGCAATCATACTTTAATTAATAAAATAGGCTTAAAATATAGACAAAAAGTATGAATTTATTTGAAAGAAAAAAAAAACACATAAAAAAACTGAAACGTAGTCCCTATATCATGCTTGTGAGGACACCATAACACGCTTCCACTCTAGCCACCATCGGTATGTACACATTTCTGTTTTATTTTAGCTGCGTAATAATTTTGTATTATCCCTACAAAGCCCGCAAATTCCGGCCTAAGTCAGCTTGACATCCGATCGATTGAGTCTAACCTCAATAGTTTGCCAAGCAACTCACGATCAGTCTACGGTCGGCAATCGAGTCGCTATTCGCCGATCCTCAACACCAAAGATTGCCCACGCGGCCATAATCTTCACTGACCGATCGATCGCTGCCGACGCTGCTCGGATTAGTGCTCAAGATCCCCACTTGATAGAGAATCGATCAAACCCACCTGCCGATCAAATCCGCCGGTCGATCAAATCCACCTAGATCGTTTGAATCCATCCAGATTATCATCAGCCGCAGCGACAAAAAGGATCACCGAAAAAGCACCAAACAAAAGGCAATATTATCAGCCAACCGGGGCACTCAACCAAATCGGAAAACACCAGATTCGTGAGTACCTGCATTGAAATAACCAGCCAAGCGAAAACAAAAAGGAGCATCAACACCAGCCAGTCAGAGTGAAATCTACTTGACCGTGATCGATCGCACCTGATCAAGTATCGGAGATTGAGCTTTATTGCTCTCCCCATGCAAGCACACCTGATAGCGCATCACAGGCAGAATTTTTCGACAGCTTAGATATATATATCCAAATACTCACACAAGTTAAGTAAAGAATATGTATATATTTCTAATGTAAAGGGCGTTCAATTGTTAAAAGAAATTTCTTAATTTCTTTCCCATTAGTATAACATTTAGCTATCAAGATCAACCAAATGCTGTGCACATCATCTGGGGACATCGAACACAACCTTCAAATTTCATTTCATCAAAAAAAAAAAAATAAGCGCGGTGAGTTAAAAATCTTTGGTTTCCTTTTTTTAATCAATTGAACAAACTACCTTTAAACTAAATTGCAAGAAAAAAAAAATTTCATTTGACGCACGGTCGGTGCATATTTTTTTTGTGTGTGATTAAGTTTTTTGCCTCATTGTTTTGGTCATACAAGTGCGTACCGTATATTTGGGTACACATATACAAGAATAAGATTAGTGGGGCACTCAGCCTATATCGATAGAAAATATCGCAAGAAAATATCTTATCTTTTTTAGCATACCTTTTTTTTGTATTGTAGTTAAATTTTCTTGAGTTACCTTGTGTCCATAGTGACTTTAATTTTTGAGTTGATTTTTTTTTGAAAATAAATTGATAAACACTTCGTTTTGATTCAATTCCATTGTTACTCTAGACCCATAGTTTTAGAATGATTACATACCTTTAATTCCCTTTCTTTTTTTTGATTAAACATTATTTTGTTCCTTTTTTTTGGTTAAGCATTTATAAATTTTTTGTAGATAGATTTAGTATTTTTCTTTTAAATAAATATTGTTTATACATATTCAAATGCTGGTAAATTTCCATTTTGTTATTTTAATTTCTGTTTCGGGCTAAATGAATTTTATCATGTCGAGGACCTAATCTTTGAAAGTGCTAGTGGGGAAAGCGATTGTAAATGGCTAAGAATATCGGTGAGAATATGAACGAAGTTTAGTTAATCGTTCATAAGTGAACATTAGGGGCTATCACAAATAGTATAGCGGTGTGTTAGCCAAGGATGGGCTCTATTCTATTTCCAGGATAGTAGTCTGTGGGAGGGCAACGCTTAGGAAACCAACCACACCTTCCGGTTTCCTCAATTTCCATTCTTTATTTTTCTTCCGGCCCTTTATTTCCATCTAAAGTTACGGTTTATAGTTTCGTGGTTCCGATTGACAATCAAATTAAATGAAAGCATGAAAATTGTGCGGTCGTCCGGCAGTGAGTGTAAGAACCCACGCCTCCGTCGAGCTAGTGTCGCGCGTGTGCAAGCATGCCTGCTCACACTTTGCTTTCAGGACAACCTACCTTACGATCCATCGATTTCTGTAGGAAATCCTGTACTCCTATAGGTGGATGGGACTGCAGTTCATCGCTTTCGTAAGGTAGAGTCAACTTCCGTTACAGATCTTGAGCTTTTAGCTCGATTGAAAAGTCTCCTGCACTCATTTCTCAGCGGTCCTAATTCAGGTATCCACCAATGTGGCTTTTTTCCCCTGGGTCGTACGAGTGGGCAGGAAACAGTCATCGCTTCCTTAAAAGCCATCGTGAGCTTGTTGACTTTGCTGTCGAGCTCGCTAGGATTGCGTGGGGGACTTAAGAGTTCAGAGGTTATATGTCTACGCATAGTATCTCTGTAATTGGGCCAGTCTGTTTTCCGAGGGTTTCAGAATGTGGATTGGCAGGGGATGTCAACGTTTAGGTTGAAGGTAAAATATCGGTGGTCGAAGAAGGAATGGTCAGACGAAACCCTCCAACTCGATATCAATTTGTGGATGTTATCGGAGACAAGAGTAATGTCTAAGACTTCTTGTCGGTTCTTGGTGATGAAGGTGGGTTCATTACCCATGTTGCACACAATGAGGTTAGTACTTAAAATATAGGTAATCAAAAAGTGACTCACCTCTGCTGTTGATATCAGTGCTGCCCCATACGGTTTGTTGCGCATTAGCGTCGCATCCGATGATGAGTGCAACTTTCCGCCTCCCTACTTCCGCGATAAAACTCTCCAGGTTAGCACCAGGGAGAGGTCCCAGGTTGTCATGGGCAAGATACGCTGATGCCAACCAATATGTGCTACCAGCAGTCTCCAGTTTGGCAGCCGTCGTATCTCGATCGCTGAAATTATTGAGTAAATACGCATTAAGGCTACCCTTCACTAGTATGCACGATCTAGGTTTACCTTTGTCGGACACATATAGTGGGTAGTATCCAGGGGTCTTCAGTCCACGAACCAGGTTATTGACGACCCAGGGCTCCTGGATCAAGACTAAGTCTTCTCCGGTTTTTGCTAGCCGGAGAATAAGGGCGGCCGAAGCCTTAATCGAGTGTTGGAGGTTTATGTGAATGATCTGCAGCATTGTTGCCACGATCTTGTGGAGAGGCCTCCACCACTGTGTTATTGAGGTCCTCCAAATCAGAAGACGAACTGAGAAGTGCATCCTCACTCAGAGGATCCTTGTTGGACAAGCCTTCCAATACAGAGGATGAGCTAAAGAGCTCGTCTTCCCTCAGAAGGTCATTGTCATTGGTGTCGTGTGTGTCCATGACCGACTGGGAGTCGATCACAGGGGGTAGAGACATGGTTGGTTCCTTAGAGGGCTCTCAAATGTCAACCTCTAGGGAGGGGAAGGTGACTGGTGCGCTTGCACCCGACACAACAGATTCGGAGGGATGATGGGATCGCTCATCAGCGTCCAAATCATCCTTCTTGTAGACTTTCAGCATGATGTCGTTCCACCCAAACCGAATCACGCCTGCGGTCGCTGCCAGATGAGCAAGGGATTCCTGATTGATGATGATAACAGCGCATCGGTAGGAACCCTTTTGTTCTTCCAGTTTTGCGACTTTCCAATCGGGAGTCGGAAGGGATGGGTTGCTGATTTTAAGAAGGTGCAGTATCCTTTCAGGGGTGAAAGGGCTAATTGGGATCCAGGCACGCGATCTCGGTCGGCAAGGGATGTCCTCCCTCGCAACAACATCAAGCTTAGCGCCTGGCCAAAGCTCACCAAGCTTGTTGATCGCGACCTTGTAGAGATCCAATGATCGCTGATCGTCGCAGGTTAAGAAAGTCATAATAAAGTTAACCTTAAACTGGACGCAGTAAATGCATCTTATATAATTTTCAGGTCGGCTCTTTAGCCAAAAAAGCACTTAGGCTGTTCAGCCATCTATTTCTACATGGCTTGGGCTAGCCTTTCAATAAGCCCCATAGCTTTGTAGGCGAGGCAGGCTAGTATATTGCATACACTTTGTTGCACTACATATTACATTGCATATGGAAAAATACACTTATTACATGGCGATCCTGTCTATAAACCTAGACTTTTGACAAAAATGAGCTATAATAAAGAGGAACTGGACAACCTGTTTCGCCAATTAGATGAAAAATATACCTGGTACGAAAAATACAACCCAGAAGCAATCAACCAGGGAAAAGTGCCGATATACATACCAACCCCGAAGAACGCCGGCCCTCAGCCTCTAACTGTAGAACAATATAAACAACGACAACTCAACGGCAGAATAAACCAGCGGCAACCCGAAGAAGAAGCAGTTGCACAAAAAGAAAAGAAAAAAACAAAGAAGAGGACGCAAGGTACGTCATAGACAACAAGTAGCAATCCTACACACACAAATCCAACTAACAAGAGATAAGGCCCAGAGAAAAGAGCTGCTTCATAAAATAAGGAACCTAAATTATCAGGAAAACTTATTCGATAGTAACAAACAAAATTGTAATTAAAATAACAAACCAATAATGGGAGGTCAGAACTCCAAAGAGAACATTGTCGTCAACTCGGGCGACAATGAAAATAAAAGTAATAACATAATTGATATAATGATTATTGTAGGTATATTAGTAATATTAGTGATTGCTTTCAAACTAATTGAAGATACAATTAAAAATAAAGTAAACAACGTAGTAGTAAGAGAAGTTAATAAAGAAATAAGTAGAATAAATGTATAAATGAAATTAATAGCAATGTAAGAAAAATCTTATATCATATTGTTTAATATATTATAAATTATGTTAGTAGTCCTAAGATCAATAAAAGATATAACAGATAACTTTAAAAAAACTCCTAATAGAGTCTATACTTTAAAATATTTAATACAAAAAAAAAACAGAGCTGTCAAGTTTAATAGAAAGCTTTAATACAATATACAATAAAACTGAAAATAATCAGAACTATGAATCAATAAAAACGATATTTAATGTAAAAGTAAATGAGTTAAAAGATTTGTTGCAACAGAAAAAACAACTATTAAACAATAAAGATTCCACAAAACCAAATGTTAACACCAAAATGGCACAATTTGATATCATAACAACACTTAAGATCATACCGGAATACGGAGGGGAATATGACAGACTGAACAATTTCTTAAATCTAGCACAATTTGTTGCAGATATGCTTCAAGGCGATGACGAAAAACGAAAATTACTACAATTCTTTCTAGACAGAAGATTAGCAGACAAAGTTAGAAACAAACTTATTTCGAGACCCAGACCTGTTACTCTAGAATAATTGAAGCAAACATTCAGAGAAATATTTACCCCAAATAAAACAGATACAGTCCGAGCTAGTAAAGATCAACCAGGGTCCAAGGACTATAAACAATTATGCAGCAAAGATAGAAAGTCTTATTGCAGACCTTAACAATGTTCAAATAACAGAACAAGGTGAAAACGCAAAAGACATCATCTATAAGCTGAATGACCAACTAGGACTTAATTCATTTAAAAATGGCTTAAACGGCCAAACTAAAACCACTCTATTCGCAGCTAGGCCTAAAACTCTAAACGATGCCATATAATTAGCATCTGAGTTAGAAGTGACAAACGACACTGTATATGTAAGTCACTATAGGATGAATGGCCAGAATTTTAGTAGAAATAGAAACAATAAGAGCTTCAGGGATAATCGTGATTTTAGAAATCAAAACGCCAATAGAAATAATAGAAACCAGAACAGTAGAAACAATAACTATAGGTATAGAGACAACAATAATACACATTTTAGAAGCGGAGATAACCGCATAAGAAACAATAATGGAAATAATAACCATAGAAATTACAGGAACCCGAATAATCAAAGAAATAATCATAATAGAAGGGTTAATCATATGAGTAGTTCGGGAAACGAACGACAAGTCTCCGAAGACCTGAGAGGCTCAGAATACCATGTAGGGAACCAACGATAAGATCAATTTTTCATCTCAATCAGGATCTTACAAACTATATTCCTGCAAGTACTAATGTCACACCCTCAAACAATACTTTTTTAATAGATACAGGTGCTGACAAAAGTATATTAAAATTAAATTCTATTAAACCCAATGTCATTTTGAACAATAAAAATAAGATCAGAATCACTGGTGTAACGAACTCAGACACATATTCACTGGGATCGGTTACAGCCCAAATAAAATTTGAATCTGAAACAGTAAAGCAAGATTTCCAGTATGTAGATGAGAATTTTCCGCTCACAACAGATGGTATTTTAGGCAGGGATTTTTTAATAAAAACTAGTAGTAAAATTGATTATGACAATTTTACAATATCCATATTAGTCGATAGCAATGAGTTAGTATTGCCACTTATTACTAAAATGCCAAGAAGCAGAGAGATAACATTGGCAGCAAGAACACAATCACTTCATTCTATCTCACTATATATAGTAGAAGATAGCATTGTTTTAAACCAAGAGGTCCAAAAAGGAGTATTCATAGCGAACTCCATTATTCCATCCAAGGGAATAACACAAATTGCATTTCTGAACACACTAGGTCATGACGTGGTAATAAAACAATTCACACCGGAATTAGTACCACTAAGCAACTATCATGTAGTGAATCTTAAGGCCAATTATGAGAAAAATAAGAAAGATGACCAATATAACAGACTGCTAAAGGAAGTGGACATCAAAATAGCTGATGTCAAAGTTAGAAAATCAATATTGGAAATATGTGAGGTTGTTTCAATCTGACAGGTGACTCGTTGACAGTAAATAACTTTTACAAACAGAACATACAGATGACTGACAACAGCCCTGTATACATAAAAAACTATAGACTTCCTCACACGCAGTTGAATGAAATTAATCAACAAGTGGACAAGCTCTTGAAAGATGATATTATAGAACCTTCAGTAAGCCCATTCAACTCACCCTTACTTGTATTACCCAAGAAAGACGTCGAGGGAGACAAGAAATGGCGACTAGTGGTAGATTTCCATCAACTAAACAAAAAGATAATGGATGATAAATTCCCGTTAACAAGGTTAGACGATGTTCTAGACACGTTAGGACGAGCAAAATATTTCTCCACTTTGGATTTAAGTAGTTCCTTCCATCAAATAGAACTGGACGAACATTCCAGACCAGTAACTGCATTTTCAACGAATCAGGGACATTTTCAGTTCAAAAGAATACCGTTCGGTCTAAAAATTTCCACCAATAGTTTTCAACGCATGCTATCGGTAGCCTTAGCAGGGTTTAATGCAGAAGCATTCCTTTATGTTGATGACATTATTATATTTGGTTGTAGCCTTGATCACCACAGACAGAAGTACGAGTAACATATCTAGGGCACTTGATAACAAACCAAGGGATAAAGACAGACCCCGCTAAATATGAAACTATGAAGAAATACCCATGCCCAACGAATGCAAATGAAGTGAAGCGATTCGTAGCATTCTGCAACTACTATAGAAGATTCATCAACGATTTTGCAGAAATAGCAAAACCTTTAAATACACTATCAAAGAAAGGTATAGAGTTCAAATGGACAGATGAATGTCAGAAAGCTTTCAATACGCATAAAGAGAAGCTCATAAATCCACCCATTCTGCAATACCCCGACCATGAACAACCTTTTATAGTAACAACAGACGCTCCCAATACTAAACTTGGAGCAGTGTTATCTCAACGCGAAGTAGGAAGAGACCTACCTATTTCATATGCCAGTAGAAGTCTCAATAAGCATGAGCTCAACAAACCGATTATAGAGAAATAATTACTCGGTATACATTGGGTCATTAACCATTTTAGACCATACTTATATGGGAAAAGATTCGTAGTAGTAACTGATCACAGACCGTTAGTAAGCTTATTTACTCATAAAAATCCATCTTCAAAATTGACAAGGATACGGCTGGATTTATCAGACTACACATTTGATATAAAATATAAACAAGGCTCGATGAACACAAATGCTGACGCTTTGTCACGCATAAAACTAGATTCCGAGATACTCAAGGAAATGATACCTACCGAAGCAATAAAAGTCATGACAAAAGGGATGACTAGAGAAATAAATAAAAATAAAAGCAGCGGAGAGACACCCAAAAGCAATGCTTCAAACGTAGAGCCTGATCAACTTTACTCATGGGAATGTATTTCATTAGCAGAAATAAAAAACGTACGTACGCTAAAATTTGAAAAGATGCTCAACAAGAATTTATATAATTATAAATTGCCGAAAATAACTGTCGACACTATTAATAATACAATTATAGTAGAATTTAGTGATAATCCTAGTCTGGACTTAGGTCTGATATTGGAGAAGCTAATTTTCGAAATGTATAGGCAAAATATTGCAAAACTAGCAATTGAAAAAAGTGATGAAATATTTGAACACATAACTATGAATAAATTCAAAGAAATATATAATAAGCTGCAAAAGAAACGGAAGAACAAAGAAGGTACAAAACTTGAAATTTTAATTTATCAATAACCGAAAGGAATCTTAGAACGAGATGAAATGGAAAAGATAATAGGTGTGTTTAATGAACCTGAGCTGCACAGAAAAGTACAGAAAAGATCAGAAAAGTACTAAATTTTGTGTTCCATGAGCAAAAATCTTGCCCCAAAATGTTTTACATTCTGTCATTTTGTGTTCCATGACGCTGTCCAGCTCAGTTAAGATCAGAAAAGTACAGGATTTTCTGCACCTCCGTTTGAGGAAGGGCAACTGCGTGAAAAGTGTCAAATTAAAGACGTCAAATGTCACTGATGTCAGCTGATTTGTTTGTTTGGCATGAAATTTTGAAAATTTTTGAAAATAAATAAAAATTTACAACCAAAATAATCATAAGAAACTATTTTTAACTAATAAAAATAGTGGTCACGATTCGGACTATGAAAATAGTCAAAAAATAGTCATTAATGACTATTTTTTTCTCTGAGTGTGTTACTGACGATCACACACGCAATGTGATTAGGTTAGGTTAGGTTAGGTTTATGTGACTGTCGGCAGAAGCCGACACACTTAGACCAATTTAGGCCCATTGTGATACCACGTATCACTGTTCAATGACAAATCTTCCCGAACTTTTGCTTGGTTGACAAATGGCCATTGTCACGATAAGGTGTTATAAGGTGCCTTGTACAAGCGTATGCAGAATCCCCTAGTATAAACAATTCTCCACATAAATTTGAGAGCTCAGGATATATGTCGGAATTTTCCAAAACTCTATTGTCATGAACTGATCCTGGATAGCCAACGAAGATGTCAATAATTTGCTTCCTTTCGTTACAGATAGCTTGCAAACATATACTTATAAAGTTTTTTCTATCTATGTAATCGTCCTTGGCTCGCTTAGGAGGGTCAATCCTTATATGGGTACCGTCGATAGCACCTAAATAAAATATATTAAATTTATTTCGGTTAGATTAAATAATATTAACATTACCTATTATCCCCTGAATACTAGTTTTATTATACATCCATAAGGTAGTTCTACCTTTTTCTTCCTCTGTAGTCCATCCAATAACTGAATCTGAGAGGTTGCTCAAAAAGCCAAGCGTGCGATTTATTATTCGGCATACTGTTCCCAAAGAAAGATTGAACCTATCTGCTATATCTCTGAAGGAGCACGCTTCATGTCCAGCGAACCACAAGAAGAGTGCTACATGAATTTCTGAAGAAAATGTTTTGGTCGCTTCCATTGCGATGTACTCATTCGATAATGCAAATTGTTGCACTATGCATTGATACAAATCGCGACTTACTCGAAAGTGGGTTATAAATTCTTTTTCAGTATAAGAAGGAACTACTTCTTCTAGATACCTAGAAACCGCATTTCTGTCGTCCTTTCCAACGAAAAACAGTGGCAAATCTTCCTCATCATCGCTATTGCTGGTATCCGATGTTGTAATATCCGACGAACTTAACATGATGCTACTGTCAGGATCTTCCAACATCTCGAGTATTTAAAAGTCTGAAGTATTCATTTTATTTTATTTATCAAAAGCAACTTTGAGGTCTCACTTCTCATTTGGATTTATTTATTTTGGAATTTAACAGCTGATATGGGAGCTGTCACATGAAGCTGTACTTTTTTGTTCTCACTTGATCTGACAGTTTTCGGTCATGTGTGCTGATCTGATCTGTTCTGTTCTGATCTTTTTTTCATTAAACACAGCTAATAATAGACTTCCACAATTCACCACATGTAGGAGGACACTTAGGTGTCAGAAGAACAATATGTAAAATAAAGCAGAGATATATCTGGAAAAATTTGAGAAAAATGGTGAAGAGGTATGTCAGCAATTGCGAAGAATGTGCTAAAGACAAGCAGATAAGGAATACTAAAGAAAGATTGGTAATAACAGAAACACCATCTAGTAGTTTTGAAATAGTATCAGCTGACACAGTAGGACCACTTCGACCATCAGGTGAATTTAGATATATTCTAACCCTGCAATGTGAATTAACAAAATACATAGAAGCGATTCCAATGAAAAGCAAAGATGCAAAAACAGTAGCAAAAGCGTTAGTAGAACATTTTATACTTAAGCATTGTAACTTCAAGATTCTGAATACAGACATTGGGACAGAATTCCTCAACGAAGTAATGAAAAATATCTATGAACAATTTGGAATAAAACACATAACATCAACACCCTACCATCATGAGACGCTAGGCTCAATAGAGCGTAACCATAGAGTCCTAAATGAGTATCTTCTGGCTTTCGCGAAAGAAGATAACTGGCATGATTGGATACCATATTTTGTATTCAGCTATAATACGACACCGCATTCTAGTATAGGTATATCACCATTTGAATTGATATATGGTAGAATAGCAAGACTACCAGAAAATCCCGATGAAATTGCAATAAACCCAATTTACAACTTAGAGAATTACAGCTTAGAATTAAAATTTAGATTAGGGCAGATGGCCAAGACAGCTAAGGACTTGTTAATAAAAGCTAAGTTAGAACGTAAAAACATAGTAGATATGAAATCTAATCCTCTACGAATTAAAATAGGTGATTTTGTATATTTGAAAATAGGAAATAAGAAAAAGTTAGATCCACCGTACAAGGGTCCATATGAAGTAGTTGAATTAAAAGGTGTAAATACTAAAATAAAAATAAATGAAGAGATAAAGGAAGTACACAACAACCGACTAAAAAAAGTTTAACAAAAAAAAAATTTTTTTTTTCTTTTATAACAAAAATTTTTTTTCCCCCCGAAGAGTAAGGATGTAGTACCATACTTCGTACTAAGATACACTAGTACTAAGTAGTATTACTACCCATCACTGACAGACAGAAATTACTTAAAATACAAATTCTAACAT
Organism: Portevinia maculata; assembly: GCA_949715645.1. Classification (NCBI taxonomy): domain Eukaryota; kingdom Metazoa; phylum Arthropoda; class Insecta; order Diptera; family Syrphidae; genus Portevinia; species Portevinia maculata. The sequence continues at coordinate 165,278,121 of OX454526.1, read as the reverse complement.
GATACATACACGACTTCACAGATTACAATTCCAGATGCCAATCGTGGCAACGAGAACAACAAATCACAGTCCACACAAGGGCTTTCCCCAGACCAGACGATAGTTTTGTAATCACTATCTACCTACAATAGATTCCCACAAAGGTACAAGCGATGAGATAAGAATTCCGCTTCACCTTGACCCGCGTTGTGCATGGTGTCAAATTGTACAGCCGGCTGGTGAATTCAAATCTAGATTTACTGCTGCATAAGCATTTTTATAATAGTATTAGTGAATAGATGTAAATAATTAGAATAAGATTTTTGTATAAATAGGTTAAGAAAATCATAATAAAGTCAATCTTAAACTAGACGCAGTAAATGCATCTTATTTAATTTTCAGGTCGGCTCTTTAGCCAAAAAAACACTTAGGCTTTTCAGCCATCTATTTCTACACGGCTTGGGCTAGCCTTTCAATAAGCCCCAAAGCTTTGTAGGCGAGGCAGGCTTAAAAGTATATTGCATACACTTTGTTGCACTACATATTACATTGCATATGGTAAAATACACTTATTACACATCGCTAAAAGACCTATGAGATTTGACGATGGACGCGCTATGATTAATGCTGATGTTGTGCATCCTCAGGCGCTTGGAGACCGAACCGACCTCCTCCACCGATCTCTGTCGCTTTGACGCAATGTCTCCGCTGGTCTTGTCCTTTCCTGCGAGTACATTTTGAGCCCAGGTCAATTTACTGATCTGCGCAGGGGTTCTATCCATCTCAGGTATAGTGCCGATAGAGCCAATAATGCGATTTGCATTGCGTTTATCCTTGTAGTGCGACGTCGAGGTGTTACGATGACGCCTACAAGACGCGGTGGTGGAAGTAGGACCATGTTGCACAGTCCCACTTCCCCAGGGAGGTGATTGTGTCTGGTAGCAGCATCCATGCGTTTACTGCCAGCGGAATGACCATGAGTTTGCACAATCTTACCCCTGACTAGTGTAGCAGGAGTTTTACCAGGGGGCAGCTTTTGGACACTGCCGGAGGGGTTGCTGCCAGCAGAGGTGGGACCATTTTGCACAGTCCCACTTTTGGTGGGAAATTTATTTTTGTGCTCGCAATCACTGACGGAGGAACCACGGTTATCCACAGTTCCGCTGCCAGCTGCCATAAGAGCATTGCCGGTAGACAGCTTTGTCGCCGTACTACCGTCCGGTTTCAATGGGATACCGTCCTTAAAAATTTGTTTTTGTTTTTGTTTATGGTTCATAATAGTTCCCACGAGTAGCGGAGAAGGGAAGGTCCGTCTGTACAGAGATCCGCATTTTACAGATAAGGCTAGCTGTTCCGGAGGTCGCCAGGTATCCGGATACTCCGCATGCGACTGAGATATTTTTTAACCTGGGCCCTCAGTCAGACTGACTATCGGCACGGGTCTCCATTAGTCCAGCCCAGGGGATAAAGGAGGGAGAGAGATGGGAAGCGGGAGAGGAAGGAAGAGAGGAGTGGGAGAAGATGGGGGGAGAGTGGGATCAGGACGGAGTGTCCTGTGGGCAGTTCTTAGTAGATGCTGAAAAAAACAACAACGGCCAGTCTGACATGGGAGACCCTTCTGACGATGAAGGTCGTGGTCAGCATAGCCCGTTGTATCAGCACCCTTAAGCCTCCACACCGGCACCAACAAAGAGAGGTGCGCTCGACAAGGTGACTGACCCTTCGTGGAGGGCACCACACACTGACAACCTACAGACTCTAGAAATACGATCCAACAATCATACTGTTAAGAATTTCATCGTGAAGCTTAAATCTAAGCAACAAGTTATTGCAGCAGTCAAGGCATCAACGACATTGCGTGGCACGGGTGCCACCATCGCAAAGGATCTCCCGCTGTCAATACGACAGAAACGAAATAAACTTTTAAAGATACGAAGTAGTTTTATTGAAGTTAATCCCCAAGTAAAGGTTTTAGTGCGTGATGACAAGATGTTTCTTGAAAAAAAAGTTTTTCGCTGGAGCCCAACACAGGGAATTATACATAATAACAACAATGCGATCCCAGTGCTTAATAATATTTACAACACCGATCTGACAAATCAGTTTTGTTTTAATGTGGATATGACAGATGACTCCAAGGTTTTCAAGCAAGGAGCGACATCTACCCGTCACCTCAGCAGCTATATAGCAGGGACATGAACCAGATCATATAGGGCATAGGCCAGAATTACAGTCTGTCAACCAAAAAAATTTAAAATATTAAAATCAAATAAAATTGAAATTTTAAGTTATAATATATCAGGGCTTAAAAATAAGTCAATTTACGTTATTTTTTTGGAATTTATAAATACACAAGTATGATATTGTATTTCTTTATGAAACATTTTTAGAAAACGAAGAACATAAACTTTATCAAAATCGTTTCATGAATTTCAAATTTGTTTGGATTCCTGCTGTAAGACATTATACGAGAGGAGGAGCAAGTGGAGGATGTTTGAAAATAACCGTGGACTTGACGAAATTTGTTATACTGCCAACATATATTAATTGTAACCATTGGGAAACGGACTTTGATAAACTAAACAGAGTACTTGAGCACTGCAACTACGATAACATAATGGTTATTGGTGATCTCAATGCCAGAATTGGAAAGGTAGAGGCAAGAGAGAATCGATTTGCAGGAAAAGTAAGAGTTTCCAAAGACTCCACTAAAAACTCAAGGGGTGTAAAACTGTTAAATATGTGTGATACATTTGGATTCCGAATTATGAATGGCATTTGCTGCTCGGATAAACATGGAGAGTACACATTTGTAGGGCAACAAGGTTGCTCAGTCGTTGACTACTGTTTGATAAGGGGTAAATGGATCTCCATTATAGACGACTTTGAAGTTTTATATAAGCAATACTCAGATCACCTGCCAATCCTAACAGAATTTGGAACTTACCAATTGAACAAGTAGAAACAAGATCTATTCAGGCCCCCGTAAAGTAAGGTGGAAAAGAACTCAAACGCAATCGAATGCCTATCAAACTAATCTGGATCGTATTCTAATCACAGATGAACAACTAAGTATTTCCGAAATTGAAAATGTAGTCAGAAGATCATACCCGTCAAGCAGACAGACCCATAAAAAAAGGTTGATATACAAAGAGAAATGGTTCGACGATGAATGCGAAAAAGCAAGGCGAAAATCCTTCGGATGGCTTATGGTTTTTCGCAAGACTAAAAATAGCTATTTCAAAAGTCTTTATATCCTAACAAATGCGGATTTCAAGAGGATCTGTAAAGCAAAAAAGCGAGTATTTCTTGAAAATGAGGCTCTTAAGCTTACATGCTGCAAGAACACAAAAGAATTTTGGATTGCGATAAACAAATTCAACGACAAGGAACCACAAATAAGTGTATAATTGAGTATGAGTTTATTAATGGAGTAATGGACCATTTTAAAGCTATACAAAATCTACTAACGAACTCATTTCCAATTCTCTATGCAATTCCATCTACGTCGAATGATATTTTGGATTCGCCTTTCACTTATGATGAAGTTTTGAGAGTACTAGAAAGTCTCAAAGACAGAAAATCACCAGGTCCAGATGGAATCCCTATAGAACTATTTAAATACGCGTCAGCTAACCTCAAGGATAAATTAACAATATCTTTTAATGAAATATTTGACACAGACAATATACCACAATAGTTCAAGGAGGCATTGATCTTACCTGTTCAAAAAAAAGGGAATATAAACGATCCGGGGAACTACAGAGGAATATCCCTTCTAAACTCGTGCTATAAGGTGTTCACTAAACTTTTAAATAATCGATTGACGCAATGGATGGAAAACAAAAAAAATTATTCAAGAAAATCAAGCTGATTTTCGCATTGGTTATTCCACCATAGTCAATATCTTTATAGTGCAAAACATCGCTGGCACATATATTGAGCAAAAAAAGAAATTGTTTGTTTTTTTCGTTGATTTCAAGTCAGCTTTTGACACTATCGATCGAAGAACACTATTTCATAAACTATATAACTCTGGAATAAGTTACAAATTTGGGAAACTGCTAGCAAACATGTACGAGGGAAACCAATCGGCAGTATGGAGTGGAACTGAAGCTTCGGAATGGTTCGAAATTAAAATGGGAGTGAGACAAGGATGTGCGTTAAGTCCAATTCTTTTCGCTATTTATATCAACGACCTTATCGACTTTCTTCCGGGATGAACGGGATGTTGATAAAGGGTCTTTTATTCGCAGATGGCATTGTCCTCTTCGCACATTCACCAGAAGCACTTCAAGTAATGATTAACCGTCTTTATGTGTACTGTCAAACATGGAATCTTACTGTAAACTTAGAAAAATCGAAAGTACTTTTATTCAAAAAAGGATCTGGAAGAATATGCAGAAATGAGAAATGGCATTTTAATAGAGTACCCATCGAAGTCGTCAAAACTTATAGATATCTTGGTGTGACATTTACCAGTAAAATTACTCCGCATGCGACTGAGATATTTTTTAACCTGGGCCCTCAGTCAGGCTGACTATCGGCACGGGTCTCCATTAGTCCAGCCCAGGGGATAAAGGAGGGAGAGAGATGGGAAGCGGGAGAGGAAGGAAGAGAGGAGTGGGAGAAGATGGGGGGAGAGTGGGATCAGGACGGAGTGTCCTGTGGGCAGTTCTTAGTAGATGCTGAAAAAAACAACAACGGCCAGTCTGACATGGGAGACCCTTCTGACGATGAAGGTCGTGGTCAGCATAGCCCGTTGTATCAGCACCCTTAAGCATCCACACCGGCACCAACAAAGAGAGGTGCGCTCGACAAGGTGACTGACCCTTCGTGGAGGGCACCACACACTGACAACCTACAGACTCTAGAAATACGATCCAACAATCATACTGTTAAGAATTTCATCGTGAAGCTTAAATCTAAGCAACAAGTTATTGCAGCACTCAAGGCATCAACGACATTGCGTGGCACGGGTGCCACCATCGCAAAGGATCTCCCGCTGTCAATACGACAGAAACGAAATAAACTTTTAAAGATACGAAGTAGTTTTATTGAAGTTAATCCCCAAGTAAAGGTTTTAGTGCGTGATGACAAGATGTTTCTTAAAAAAAAAGTTTTTCGCTGGAGCCCAACACAGGGAATTATACATAATAACAACAATGCGATCCCAGTGCTTAATAATATTTACAACACCGATCTGACAAATCAGTTTTGTTTTAATGTGGATATGACAGATGACTCCAAGGTTTTATGGATTTAAAATAAAAGAGATTCCTTTTGTATATGTTCACTGACTTTACTTTTAATTCCAATATTTTTACTTTATATTATTGTGATAACAAGCTTTTGCAACTATCTAGAAGAGGCAGTTCCTTTTAGAATATACATTATACATATTTGAATTTTGAAAAACATCTGTCTAGCAGACTACAATGTCAAAAAGATTTTCGTGCAACCAATAATTAAATGGTGTTAGAAGCCATGTATCTTTTAATGGCTCATAGATGGATTGTTGGCGCTGGTACGACTGCCACAGCTATTCCCTCCTTAGTGACCATGTCACGACTGATGATGGTTTCAACTGCAGTCTGCGAAATGCACTTTCTTTTTCTTGCTGTAGGTTTTTAGTTCTGGCTGCTTGTCATCTGGGTCATTAAGAAAGAATGCAGGCTTAAGTCTTTCGATCGAAACGTTTTGAGTAGATCCATTGATGTCGATAGAAAAAACTCTGTCGCTTATCCTTTCGACGATCCTGAATGGTCCTTTGTACGGAGGTTCCAATGGTTTTTTTACATGATCCGATCTGAGAAATACGTGTGTACATGAATAAAGGGTCTTGTGCACAAACGAGCTTTTTTTGATATGATGTGATGCAGGAGTAGGTCGTATCAATCGAATATATTCACGAAACTTTGAGATGAACTTGTCTGTATCACGTGGCATTTCGACATCTGTGAAGAATTCTCCAGGTAGACGAAGAGTTACACCGTATAACATCTCTGCTGCAGACGCACCTAGGTCTTCCTTAAAACACGTTCTTAGTCCGAGCATCGCCGTGGGAAGTAGTTCTGTCCATGGTGTTTCTGGGTTGCACATCAAGGCAGTTTTAAGAGAGCGATGCCAGCGCTCAATCATTCCGTTCGAAGCCGGGTGGTATGGTGTGGTTCGAATCTTATGTGCTCCAACTAGGGCTGCCAATGCTTTAAACAACTCCGACTCAAACTGAGTTCCCTGGTCCGTGGTTATTGACTTTGGTGCACCGAACCTGGCTATCCAAGATGAGTAAAAACTCGTTGCCACGGTATCAGCTGTCATGTCCTTCACAGGCACAATTTCTGGCCAGCGTGTGAAACGATCAATCATCGTCAGACAGTATTTATAACCTTTGTCCTCTGGGAGAACAATTAAGTCGATGTGTACGTGGTCAAACCGCTGGTCGACTGCTGTAAATGATTTTGGTACCAGATGACTGTGTCGTTGAACTTTTGCACGTTGACAACTTGGGCAGGAACGAACCCATTCGGAAATGTTTTTCTTGATTGAAGGCCATGCATACTTTTGCAGGAGCTGTTTCAAGGTAGATCTCGTTCCAGGATGTGAAAGTGAATGAACTGAATCGAACATTTTGCGCCGAAGAGATTTTGGAATGTATGGGCGATTCTGTGATGTTGAAATATCGCAATAAATTTGGATTCCAGGCTGTAAATTCAGTTTCTTAAGTCGTAGGGATGTCGTATCACTCATGAGGTCTTTCAATTCTGAATCCGATGCCTGAGCGGCTTGAATTTCCGCCAATGAAATGGAAGTAGGCATGTCAATTGCACTAATTCTGGACAAGGCGTCTGCAGCTAAATTATTGGATCCTGAGACATGAATCATTTGCGTTGTAAACTCGGATATATAGTTGAGATATCGCAGTTGGCGCGGCGACGCCTTTTCGGGCTTCTGGCTAAAGGCAAATGTAAGAGGCCTATGATCCGTCTTAACTACAAAATTTCGTCCTTCTAAAATGTGCCTAAAATGCTTAATCGACAAGTAAATAGCCAATAACTCTCTATCGTATGTGCTATAATTTTTTTGAGCTGATTTCAATTTGGCAGAAAAGAATCCGATCGGTCTCCATACATCTAGAACTAACTGATCTAAGTGTGATCCCACAGCAGTATCGGAAGCGTCCGTTGTCAAACAAAGCGGAGCATCAGGTGCTAAAAACGTTATAAGTGTTTGATTAACAATGCTTGACTTACATGCCTCGAAAGCGTTTTCCATTTCAGAAGTCCAGGAAACCTTTCGTTGATCTTTCCTTTTAGAGTCTTTCAAAACGCTGTTTAGAGGTGCTTGCATTTTCGCTGCGCCTGGAATGCATTTTCGGTAAAAGTTTAAAAGTCCGATGAAACGTCGTAGCTCCAAGATGGTTATGGGTTTTGGATACTTGGATATAGCTTCTGCTCGTTCCTGTGGTGGCTTCATTCCATGCGGAGATATGCTGTATCCCAAAAACACTAATTCACTGACACCGAATTCACATTTTGAAGCGTTAATAGACAGGCCAGCCTCTTTAAGCTTTGACAATACAATTTGAAGATGAACTTGATGTTCACTTTCTTCTTCAGAAAAAATTAAGATGTCATCCAAGTAACAAAATACGAAATCTATATGTCGAAAAATGGAGTCCATATAGCGCTGGAATGTTTGGGTGGCGTTTTTTAAACCAAATGGCATAACCGTAAACTCAAACAATCCCATTGGAGTACTAACAGCGGTTTTAACAATGTCCTCCTTATGCATCGGTATATTGTAGTATGCTTTGTTGATGTCGATCTTTGAAAACAATCGTTTGTTGTGAAGTTTTTCACCAATTCCGTCGAGGTGTGGCACAGGATATCGATCTGGACATGTCTGAGCGTTTAACTTTCGATAGTCTCCGCATGCTCTCCAATCGCCCGTCTTTTTCTTGACAAGGTGAACTGGACTAGCCCACGGGCTACTCGAAGGACGGACTATGCCTAGTTGAAGCAATGTCTCGAACTCGTCCTGTATAGCTTTTAACTTTTCTCCACTATAGCGACGTGGGCGATCGGCAATCGGTTGACATTCAGTGACGATTCGATGGCACACTTGTGTTGACGTTGGTAGCTGATACGAGTTTGGTACCGTAATGTCAACGTACTGGTTGACTACATTATACCACTTGGAAGACGATCTAATTGTCGAAACACTTTGCTGAATTGCTGGTTCTAGTCCGCCTTGTGATTTCAGTGACGTCAGGGGATCTATTATTTGTTTTTCCTTTAAAACTATAATAAGTCCGAAATGTGATAAGAAATCAGCTCCTAATATAGCTGACTTTACGCTGGCCACGATGAAATTCCATGTAAACGACCGCCGAAACCCGAAATCAACTTTCATTCGCTTGATGCCAAAGGTTGGAATAATGGTGTCATTTGCTGCAAAAAGCTGAACTTCATGTGGAAGTGCATTTCGACTATAGCTAAGAATTTCTTTTGGAACAACTGAAACGGCAGAACCTGAGTCGATTAAAAATTTGATGTTGCTGTTGCGGTCTCGTATATGAAGTCTAAGCTCTGATATGCTGGAGTCATCTGTGCTGCCGCCAACTGCAAGTACTGACGGCAGCGCGTTTAGTTTTCCGTCTGGTTGGAAGTTGATGTTCTGACGAATTCGCATGGTTGCTCACACCTCCTAGCAGCCAGCCCAAATCTTATGTGAAACCGACAAACCTTCTGTGTACTGCGCGACTGACTTCTTTGCTGGACTCTGCTGCGTCCTCTGTTGTCGCTGCGAGAGCGTTGGTCGTTTGTGGCAAGGCTTACAGAAATTTCACTCAAGATCTTGATGACTTGGCTTCAAGAGGTTTCCAAAGCCAAAACTCTTGCATCAAGTGCATGAACTTGTGAAGAACCAGCTGCATCATGATGAATTGGCCTACTTTGTGACGTTGTAGTTGCCATGACGTAAGACGAAGATGGAGAATTGTCGAGAATACGATCAGCGATTTCAGCTAAATCATTTAAACATACAGATTTGCACGCAGAAAGGATACATCTGACATTATTGGGCATTCGTTGTAGCCACAACGTCGACATGGCATCTTCAGATACATTTGTGCCTGCTAAATCACGCATCTCTCGCAGCAGCTGGCTTGGTTTTTTGTTGCACAACTCCAACCCAGTCAAAAGTTTCACAAGCTGCTTCTCTTTTGATTCGCCGAATCGAGCAATAAGAATTTTTTTTAATTGTGTGTATTTACCTGTTTCCGGTGGGTTCTTCGCCACGTCCGAAACTTGACGCAGTGTGTCTGGGTCAAACGCCGTGATCACCGTGTAGAACTTGGACAAATCAGACGTTATTCTGTTCACGTGGAGTAAGCCATCAATTTGAGTGAACCAAAGTTCAGGGTCAGACGATAGAAACTGCGGTAGTTTGACTATACCCACTGTGTCGACGGCTACGTTGTTCTGACTTGTACCATTTGTATTTAATTTGTTCTCTGCTCCCAAGGCGATTTTATTCTCATTATTCGGCATGTCGCCATTGTCCTCGTCGTTCGACAGCATTCTTGTTTTTTTTTTTGCTTTTTTTTAATTTAACTTGTTCAATCGTCGTCGGGGTCACCAATTATGGATTTAAAATAAAAGAGATTCCTTTTGTATATGTTCACTGACTTTACTTTTAATTCCAATATTTTTACTTTATATTATTGTGATAACAAGCTTTTGCAACTATCTAGAAGAGGCAGTTCCTTTTAGAATATACATTATACATATTTGAATTTTGAAAAACATCTGTCTAGCAGACTACAATGTCAAAAAGATTTTCGTGCAACCAATAATTAAATGGTGTTAGGAGCCATGTATCTTTTAATGGCTCATAGATGGATTGTTGGCGCTGGTACGACTGCCACAGTTTTCAAGCAAGGAGCGACATCTACCCGTCACCTCAGCAGCTATATAGCAGGGACATGAACCAGATCATATAGGGCATAGGCCAGAATTACAGTCTGTCAACCAAAAAAATTTAAAATATTAAAATCAAATAAAATTGAAATTTTAAGTTATAATATATCAGGGCTTAAAAATAAGTCAATTTACGTTAATTTTTTTGAATTTATAAATACACAAGTATGATATTGTATTTCTTTATGAAACATTTTTAGAAAACAAAGAACATAAACTTTATCAAAATCGTTTCATGAATTTCAAATTTGTTTGGATTCCTGCTGTAAGACATTATACGAGAGGAGGAGCAAGTGGAGGATGTTTGAAAATAACCGTGGACTTGACGAAATTTGTTATACTGCCAACATATATTAATTGTAACCATTGGGAAACGGACTTTGATAAACTAAACAGAGTACTTGAGCACTGCAACTACGATAACATAATGGTTATTGGTGATCTCAATGCCAGAATTGGAAAGGTAGAGGCAAGAGAGAATCGATTTGCAGGAAAAGTAAGAGTTTCCAAAGACTCCACTAAAAACTCAAGGGGTGTAAAACTGTTAAATATGTGTGATACATTTGGATTCCGAATTATGAATGGCATTTGCTGCTCGGATAAACATGGAGAGTACACATTTGTAGGGCAACAAGGTTGCTCAGTCGTTGACTACTGTTTGATAAGGGGTAAATGGATCTCCATTATAGACGACTTTGAAGTTTTATATAAGCAATACTCAGATCACCTGCCAATCCTAACAGAATTTGGAACTTACCAATTGAACAAGTAGAAACAAGATCTATTCAGGCCCCCGTAAAGTAAGGTGGAAAAGAACTCAAACGCAATCGAATGCCTATCAAACTAATCTGGATCGTATTCTAATCACAGATGAACAACTAAGTATTTCCGAAATTGAAAATGTAGTCAGAAGATCATACCCGTCAAGCAGACAGACCCATAAAAAAAGGTTGATATACAAAGAGAAATGGTTCGACGATGAATGCGAAAAAGCAAGGCGAAAATCCTTCGGATGGCTTATGGTTTTTCGCAAGACTAAAAATAGCTATTTCAAAAGTCTTTATATCCTAACAAATGCGGATTTCAAGAGGATCTGTAAAGCAAAAAAGCGAGTATTTCTTGAAAATGAGGCTCTTAAGCTTACATGCTGCAAGAACACAAAAGAATTTTGGATTGCGATAAACAAATTCAACGACAAGGAACCACAAATAAGTGTATAATTGAGTATGAGTTTATTAATGGAGTAATGGACCATTTTAAAGCTATACAAAATCTACTAACGAACTCATTTCCAATTCTCTATGCAATTCCATCTTCGTCGAATGATATTTTGGATTCGCCTTTCACTTATGATGAAGTTTTGAGAGTACTAGAAAGTCTCAAAGACAGAAAATCACCAGGTCCAGATGGAATCCCTATAGAACTATTTAAATACGCGTCAGCTAACCTCAAGGATAAATTAACAATATCTTTTAATGAAATATTTGACACAGACAATATACCACAATAGTTCAAGGAGGCATTGATCTTACCTGTTCATAAAAAAGGGAATATAAACGATCCGGGGAACTACAGAGGAATATCCCTTCTAAACTCGTGCTATAAGGTGTTCACTAAACTTTTAAATAATCGATTGACGCAATGGATGGAAAACAAAAAAAATTATTCAAGAAAATCAAGCTGATTTTCGCATTGGTTATTCCACCATAGTCAATATCTTTATAGTGCAAAACATCGCTGGCACATATATTGAGCAAAAAAAGAAATTGTTTGTTTTTTTCGTTGATTTCAAGTCAGCTTTTGACACTATCGATCGAAGAACACTATTTCATAAACTATATAACTCTGGAATAAGTTACAAATTTGGGAAACTGCTAGCAAACATGTACGAGGGAAACCAATCGGCAGTATGGAGTGGAACTGAAGCTTCGGAATGGTTCGAAATTAAAATGGGAGTGAGACAAGGATGTGCGTTAAGTCCAATTCTTTTCGCTATTTATATCAACGACCTTATCGACTTTCTTCCGGGATGAACGGGATGTTGATAAAGGGTCTTTTATTCGCAGATGGCATTGTCCTCTTCGCACATTCACCAGAAGCACTTCAAGTAATGATTAACCGTCTTTATGTGTACTGTCAAACATGGAATCTTACTGTAAACTTAGAAAAATCGAAAGTACTTTTATTCAAAAAAGGATCTGGAAGAATATGCAGAAATGAGAAATGGCATTTTAATAGAGTACCCATCGAAGTCGTCAAAACTTATAGATATCTTGGTGTGACATTTACCAGTAATCTAAATATGGAACCCCACTTGAAAGATAGGCTATTGAAAGCAAAAGCTGCAATATGTGCTACGTGGAAGAGATGTTTTTCAAATAAACTAATTGATCATAACGTAAAATATAAAGTGTTTACTGGAGTCGCAGAATCCATTATATGAATCCTGGGGGTATAATCAACATGAAACGGTAGAAAAACTCTTAAGGTACTATATTAAAAGATGTTTCCGGTTACCAAGTACAACGCCAGATTACATGCTAATATTTGAGACAGGATTGTCACCATATTATATGTGAAAACACTAAAGCTTCATGTAGATTACATCGAGATGCCATCGAAATCGAGAGGGAGAAATGGTGAAAAGTGGTTAACGTCAAATTTCTTTGCAACTTAATGTCCAAGTAATCTCCTCTATAACTAACCAAAGTTTCTAAAATTGATTTCAAAACCTTACTAAGTTATTGTGCTACACATAAAAGTTAAAGTTTAAACCAAATCACTTTTATTTAACTTATAATAGCATTTCTTAATTATTCGGTGAACTTCCCAACAAAACAAAATGACATCTGAACAATCTCCTCGTAACTTGAGACCGAAAGCACCGCTACAACCATCGCCATCCATCCTATTATCGGCAAAAGAAGAAAAAATGTTTAAGTCCCTTGAAAGTCGTCTTAATAAACGGATGAGTGACTGCACATCGGAACTGAAAAAACTTATTCTGGAAGTCAATAAAAATTTATCGGACAAACTTGATAAAATTGTACTCGACTTTAACAGCCGCTTAGAAGAAGTCACCAATACTATATCAGCGCTAACAACAAGAGTCGACGAAATCGACAGTCGTCAATCGGATAATTTTCAAGACACATCACAAAATAACGCGGAAATATCTCGGATCCAAGGAGCGCTAGATCGTATGCATCGTGATCAAATTGCTGCTGATGCATTATTGCATGGAGTAATACAAAACGCAGATGAAAATCTAAGCAATATCTTCACCACATTATGCACGTCTATAAATTGCCCGCATATCACAACTCCTAAACAAATTTTCCGGATGAAGCCAAGAAATAGAAATAATAACTCAACAGACACCGCTATTGTTATAAAATTTCAATCGGTAGCAGATAAAATAACTATATTAAAATCTATAAATGAAATGTACATAAAATCAAAACAAACAATAACCCTCCGTCATTTGGGAATGGATTCTGACAGCCGAATATTTTTAAATGAGAGTTTTACGCCATATAACCGCACAATTCTCCGTAAAGCTTTTCAATTGAAGAGGCAAATCCCAAATATGCTTTCTTCGGTGTTCACTCGTAATGGATGTGTTTATGTACGTCAGACACCAAAAGGGAAAGCTTTTCGCATAGACCACTTTACTGACTTGGACCAGCTAGTTGCATCAGGAATACCACAATGATGACAAAGAACTTTAATCATCGTAAGCTATTTTTGCACAATTTAGGATTTTTCTATTATAATGCACATGTAACTATTGTCCTTAACATTAATATTATCTGTAATTATTATGTGATCATTTTGTTGAATAGTTCCCTGTTGCCCATTTTTATTACTTGCCAAGAATATTATACATATACACTTCATGCAAAACTGGGTCGTCTGCCCAAGGGGCTGCATTTATTTATTATAATTCCTTTAACTAACTCTCATGAGTCAAAGTGTTTTCGGTAGCGATGGCTTGAACACAAACTTGCGTACCTTAATTAATATTCTTTGCAAACAACGTGATGGTTTGCGCGTGTGTCACATTAACGCTCAAAGTTTGTTTAGTAAAATAGATGAGTTTAGAAAATTGTTCGTTGATTCGGATGTTGATGTAATATGCGTCTAAGAAACCTGGTTTAAACCACAAATTCAAAATGCTGTTTACAACTTGAGTGGATATCGGCTATTTCGTGGGGATAGGTATGGTAGGATTGGCTCTGGTACTGCAATTTATGTTCGTTCATGTATTAAATGTAAATCTGTTTTGTCTTCCCCGCCTGATAGTGTAACACAGTACTGTTTTGTCGAAGTCATGGGTGGTAATAGAAAAACTCTGCTTGGGGTATATTATCGTCCTAACAATCAAATAGATATGTCCCCATTTTATTCGCTGCTTGAAAACATCTCAACGCACTACTCAGTCGTAATTATTTGCGGTGACTTTAATTGCAATATTTTGAATAGAGAAAGCGCCTCGTTTGTAAATAACATGAAATCCCTTAGTCTAAATCTAGTAAATTCCTTAACTCCCACTCATTTTATTAACGCAAGTAGTACTTTGTTAGATCTATTTTTCTCAAAAACTAGTGGCGATGTTTTCTTTAACCAAGTATCAGCTCCGATGTTTTCCAAGCACGATTTAATTTTTGCATGTTTTAATATTTCACTCTCCCAGATTCCGCGTACTATCACTTATAGAAATTTTAACGCTTTAAATGCTAATCTACTTCGAGTTGATCTGGAAAGAGTGAATTGGCAATGCTTATATAACTATCAGTCATCAGATGAGCAGATAAATACGCTTAACGATATAATTCGTAACCTTTTTAATACACACGTCCCAATTAAAACTAAAACTATTAAAAACTCAGTCATATCCTGGTTTACTCCTGAAATTATGGATCTCAAAAATAGACGCGACTTGGCATTCAAGAGATGGAAACGATTTAGGCTGCAAGAGCACTATAATGATTTTCGTAGGCTAAGAAATATTGTAACTCTTAAAATTTGTAAGGCTAAACGTAGATTTTATTCTAAGCATCTGAACAGTAACTTACCGACAAAGACACTATGGAAAAATATTCGTGA
The DNA here is from genome assembly GCA_949715645.1 of Portevinia maculata. NCBI lineage: Eukaryota > Metazoa > Arthropoda > Insecta > Diptera > Syrphidae > Portevinia > Portevinia maculata. Next base: position 165,263,050 of record OX454526.1, on the reverse strand, counting down.
TATTGGAATTGGTTGTAAAGATGAGTTTGATTTTTCTAGTGTAGATCTAAATAACCTAAACAATAAATTTGTGCAAAGCCCTATGATGTCATCACTTAACATGTGCCCTACTGTTACGTTAACTACTGTGGATGGTTTTGAATTTCGTCGGGTAGAGCAAACAGATGTTGTTAAGGCAGTATTATGTATTAAATGCAAATCGTCAGGACTTGATGAAATCCATCCCTTATTTATTAAAACTATCCTACCATTTATCCTTCCAGTACTTACCCATATATTTAATACTATCCTAATGACATCCCGTTTTCCCAGTGCCTGGAAAACTGCAAGAATAATACCCGTTCCTAAAAATAAAGGAACTGTACAAACGCCCCCTGAATTCCGTCCTATTGCAATATTACCGTTTCTGCCCAAAGTTTTTGAGAAAATTGTTCATGTCCAAATATCATACCATCTTCAGCATAATGCTTTACTTTGCAAATGTTGACTTTCAATAGAAATAAAAGAAACGATTCAACTTCAGATTGTTTTATTAAGTATAATTAATTAAGATTAAATGTTAGATTAAATAAAGAACAAGTGTATCGGACGATGAGTAGAAGAAGAATGAATCATTGTAACTGATATACGTATACAGACTGCTAAACTTCATATGTTTGTATTAGTGTTTTACGTAATTCATATAAATATATGAGGCTAGTTGATACATCCCAAATGGTACACATTTCTAACACTCCTCCTATCAACTAAGTCTCAACAAAATGTACGTTAAAAAACAGTTTGATTCCAAAAAAAATTAATAATGAATCGCAAAAACAAAAAAAAAATTCAAGTAATTTTTAACATTTGCAAAATTTCGACGCATTTGTCGTTTTTATTTTTCGGCAATCCCTTCGTTAAAATATCGGCTGCCATATCACCGGTTTCCTTATACTGAATTTTTATATCGCCTCTTTCTTGTGCCTCTCGAGAAAAATGGTAGCGGATGTCTACGTGTTTGCTTTTACCGTGGTGACTAATGCTGTTTGATAGTTGAATAGCACTTTGATTATCGCAGTAAATAACTGTAGGCTTCGTCACAAATTCACCCAATCCAATATCTGAAAATAGTTTTCTCAAAAATAAAGTTTCTTTAGTTATTTCTGAAAGCGCCATATATTCTGCTTCCATGGTCGAAAGAGCAACCGATTTTTGTTTTTTCGACTGCCAACTGATCGGTCCGCCGGACATCTGAATTATGAACCCTGAACAAGATTTCCTGTCATCAAGGTCTCCTGCCCAATCCGAGTCAACATATCCTATGATATCTGATTTCTGTTGTCGATATCGAACACAGTACTCCCGAGTCCCCTTCAGATACCGCAGCACTCGCTTTGCTGCCATCCAGTAATCTCTCCCGGGATTTTCCAACAAACGACTTAAACAACTTACAGCAAACGAGATGTCGGGCCTTGTTCCATTGGCTAAATATATTAAACTTCCGATAAGTTCGCGATAAGGTATGGCTTCCATGTCTTTAATATCTTCAGGAGTTTTCGGGCTCATATCCTTGCTGATCTTAGTTTTGTGATCAATTGGTGTTGTAGCCAGCTTGCACTCTTCCATTCGAAACTTCCGCAAAAGTTCACATATGAATTTCTTTTGATCGAGTTGTATTTCCTTTATAGAGCTATTAATTGTGACGTTTATTCCCAAAATGGTGTTAACTTGGCCCAAGTCTTTCATCTTGAATTTATCTTTCATAAGTTGTTTGACACGTTTCAGTTCATTTACATCAGCAGCTGCAATCAATAAATCGTCAACATATTTTACAACAATTACCTCCGCTTTATTTCTGCCTGATATGTAAATGCACGACTCGACCTCCGATTTTTTCATATGCATTGATTCCAGATGGTTTGTTAGCTTCTGGTACCATTGTCTGCCAGATTGTTTAAGACCATAAAGGGGTTTTAAGAGCTTACATACCTTGTTGACATTACTTTTGAACAAATCCGGCTGTTCCATATATATAATCTCGTTCAGATCTCCTTGGACATAAGCGGATACTACGTCCATTTGATGAACGTAAAGCTGTTTTTCAGCACACGTCGCAAAGAATGCACGAATAGCTTCATAACGAGCAGCAGGTGCAAACACTTCCTCGTAATCAATGCCATAGCCTTGTTCGCAACCCCTTGCCACTAACCGCGCTTTATATTTGGCAATTGATCCATCGTTGTTACGCTTTCGTCTGAATACCCACTTACAACTGATTATATTATCATGCACTGGACGCTCCCCTAACTCCCACGTTCCATTTCCCATCAATGAACTGTACTCGCTCTCCATCGCAGTCAACCATTCCTGTTTTTCTGGTCCATTTAGAGCTTCTGACATTGTCTCAGGATCAACATTTGTTTTTTGTTCAGCATCTGCACCTTCCCCGAACGCCAAGGCAGCCGAATCTTCAGTATTTATCTTCCGTGCTCTTAGCTTGATGCCATCTCGAACAATTTGAGGTTTTCCTATCCTGCGTTACAACCTAGATCTTGGAGTCTCTTCATCAGCTTCAGCCAAATTTCTGTTAGCAACAGAAAGTTTTTCTTCCTGCTTAACATCGTTCAAACAACGTCTTTCACTGTGAGGGGATTCCACGTCGTTTTGCTGTTCACACACTAGTTCATCGATTTCTTCTTGTTTGGCTGTTACTTCGATGTTTTCATTTAGCTTGTCGTGATTTTCTGTCTCAATTGTTATAAATTCATTAGAGGAGTCATTAGCAGCATCAACTTTCTCAAACATTTTCACATCTCGACTTTTAATAATGTTATTCGTTTGTCGATTCCACAGTCGATATGCTTTAGATTCATCGCAATAACTGACGAAAGTAAATTCCTTGCCTTTGGCCTCGAATTTTCCTCTACCTGGCCTTTTGTCAAGGGCTATAGCTTTTGAACCAAAGATTTTCATATACGCAATGTTTGGCTTTCTACCATGCCATGCTTCGAAAGGTGTTCGACCCACTAGTGACTTATCATGCATCATCAATGAATCATTGTAACTGATATACGTATACAGACTGCTAAACTTCATATGTTTGTATTAGTGTTTTACATAATTCATATAAATATATGAGGCTAGTTGATACATCCCAAATGGTACACATTTCTAACAGCAAACACCAATCAGGATTTAGAAAGCAGCATAGTTGTACCTCAGCGCTGCTTAAAGTAACGGATGATCTAAGGTTGTGCATGGAAAAAGACCAGATCTCACTGTTAGCATTATTAGATTTTTCTAAAGCTTTTGACCCAGTAAATCATTCAAAACTTATATTTAAACTTTTATATCAATTTAATTTCTCGTCTTCAGCAGCCTCTTTGATTTACTCGTACTTATCCGACCGTACCCAAGCAGTTGTGGCTGGCAATGCGACGTCCAATTTTAAGCACACACCTGGTGTCCCGCATGGATCTATCCTGGGCCCACTTTTATTTTCCATTTTTATAAATGATCTACCGACACCATTACCTTTTCTTCTGTTCATATGTATGCCGATGATGTTCAGATGTATTTTTGCTTTAAAAAAGGTAATACTCAAGACGCCACACTCAAGTTCAATTGTGACCTTGAAAGCATCTTTCAATGGTTACAAAGAAACAACTTATGTTTAAACCCTAAAAAGTCTAAATGCATGCTAATATCCAAAACTGGTATGGATTCACGTGATTTTTCTAGTTTATGTCTAGGAAATGAATGCATAGAAATAGTTGATAAGGCTAATAATTTGGGCATTTGGTTTGATAGCAACTTAAGATGGGATCTTCATGTTCGTATTGTTGTAGGAAAATATATATGCATGTCTGCGTAACCTATATATGTCACAGTATTACACCCCCGTCAAAACTAGATTAATGTTAGTTAGATCTCTTATTGTTCCAATTTTATCTTTTGTGTCTGAGGTTGCAATGTACTGCAATGCTGAATCCAGAAGAAAGCTTAATGTTGTCTTTAACAATGTTACTCGTTATGTGTTTGGTTTAAAGCGCCAGGATCGTATATCCGCATATAAAACTAAAATTCTGGGCTTAACGCTGGATAAATACTTAGACTATTGTACTATAAAATATTTGCATAAAACCATAATATCGCGAAGTCCAGAATACCTATTTGAAAAACTTACTTTGTCTAATCTGCCTCGTACTCTAACTATAATCCCTCCGCGTGCAACATGCATTTCAACCGAGCGACAATTTTATGTTCATGCTATTCGCTTATGGAACTCTCTCCCTCTTGGCGTAAGAAGACTTTGTTTTGTAGACCGTTTTAGTGTATCTCTATTTTCTTACTTGGCTGGTAATTTAATGTAGGTTTTAGGGCTTCTAATGTTTTAATGTTAAATATTTTATTTTTTTTTATAACTTTAATTTTTAATACATATCAATACCATAATTTTGAAAAAACCTTTTTGCTTAGGCTTAACCATTCTATTTTTCTCTTTTTCTCAACTGTCTTTTTATTGTAAGCATTTTGTACCCAGCTTTTCAAATTATATTAAATTAAAACTTAAATTTTATTAATTTAATTCAACTAAAATGTAATAATTAATTTGTTAATGATCACATTTACGTCATTATAGATACTTATTGTAATCTTTGTAAATGTTTTAAACCTAATAAAAATATCAAAAATATCAAATATCAAAAATATTGAAAGTTCTAGAGCTGCCTGAACAAAGACTCCCTAAAAAAATTGCCATGAAAATAATAGATAAAAAAATTCTTTGGTATAGAAAATTAGAGGATCTTGCGAGCTACTATGGAATAGAATTTAATCTTGTGGAAATCGATGGCAGGTTTTCGAAGGAAACGCTCTACGAACTCATTTCAAAAGTGGATACGCAATACAGAGAAGATTGTATTAATAAGGCTGCTTCCTCAGTACATCGTGCGATATATAATCTTTTGAACCATAATTTATGTGAAAAAAAATACTTCAACAACGCCAACAATCAAGAACAGATATCAACAATAGGTATTTAAAATGAGAGGAGAGCTCACTAGATAACTCTACCGATTTACTGCAGTCTTTGCAACCTGTCGGAAAGAGAAGATGTCATGCACTTTATTGGTAGGTGTCTTGTTCTTCAGGAAATTCGAAGAAGTTATTTTGGCAGCAACGTTCTATCCGGAGTTGAAGTCATAGCACTCCTCAACTGCGAAAGAGATACATATCTACTTTTTAACTATTATAAAACAGCAATAACTTATAGAAATCAAATTATAAATGAAGAATTTTAATTTAGAAACAATTGAATACACAAATTAATCCTACTTATAATTTTTTAATAATTCTTTATCAAGCAAATTAACTACAAATCAAACTATTTATTTATTTGTTGAAAACATTCAATGTCAATCGGCCAGACGGCAAAAGCCATGCTACAAAGATTTATGTATAAAAATATATTGTAACAAAAGAAAGAATGAAATAATAAATCAAAACTATCTATCTATCTATTGGACTTTTTTTTAAAGATGAAAGTCGGTTCTATCATCTTGTTTTTAAATCAACTGATTTCCATGAATAGTTTTTGAAAAAAAAATAATTTCAAACTCACTTATTAGAAGGATATCATTATTTATTTCTTGACGTTAAGAAAAAAAGTCCATAAATAAAAATTTAATAAAAAATAGGTTTGGTAATTTTCAATTTTCTCAAAAACTACTAGACTTAAAACGATCTAGTTTTCAGTATTCGATTAAACACTAATAACAGCAACAAAATAGTAAAAAAATAAGTATGTAGTCTTACAATTTGGAATAAAGATAATATAAATTTTTTTTTTTTCTGAAATTTTAAGTTTGAAATTAATTTTTTCAAAAACTATAAATGAAAATCACTTGATTTAAAAACAGGATGATAGAACCAACTTTTAGCTTTAAATAAATGTGCAATACTAAATTGTTAGTATTACCGTTATTGTAAAATATTTTGTTCCCATTTGAAGTGTTTATTTTTTAGAAAATCGCCCCTCCCGCCCAAATGGGGCGAGATAGACCCACTTTCCCATAGTAAAAAATACTTGTAAATAACTTTTCTACAGAAAACTGTTATTTTTTCTTGTCGCCTGAGTTATCGTAGGTACTCTTGCCAAAATCTTGAAACACCGTAGCTTTTTTGTTCTTGCACTCCACGTAATCACAGAACAGCATTTTTCAATAACTACCGCGTGGCACTGTGTAGTGTATCGCAAGGACACTAGCAAAAATTATAAATTAAATGCCAAAGGAATCCAGAACCCAAGAAAATAAAATTTTGTAGGCCGATTTTAACTCTATTTGTAATTGTTATCATCGGTACCTATTCACAAGAAAAATAAACATGGGAATATTTAAAGAGGCCCTTACACGGTCAATCGAATGACATCAATCACTAGCATGTGTTTGTGAAAATGCATCTGTATGATTTTCACACATTTGGTGAAGTCTGATTGACGAAAATCAAAGCAAGTTTGATTTTACACGATGAACGTCATGCCGATTGATACGTGTAAGGGTTGGATTGACGTAATTACTTCATTGTGTTTTGTGTCGCGGAAGCGAAAACATGTGCGGAAAACTGAAGGACGATGAAGACCGAGCATTTGTACCGGAATTAATTGAAACGTATCGGTTATTACCGAGTTTATGGGATGTCAAAGTGAAAGATTATAACGACCGAAACAAAAAAATGCAACAATATTAAGTTTTACTGCAAAAGTATAAAGAAAAGTATCCTGATGCACAAAAAGCGGATGTCACCAGAAAAATAAATACGTTGAGAACGAATTTTCGGCGCGAGCTAAAACGTTTAAATGAATTAAACAAAAGCGGATCCGGTGTTGATAATTTCAGTGAACCAACTCTTTGGTATTTTAATGAAATAAGTTTCATTAAAGACAGCGAATCTCCGTGTGCATCTCGTAGTACAAATACAATTCAAGAATATATTGCAAGAGCAATATATGCAATACAACCATCCGTTTCCCTTATCGCACATCCGTACACCACGAAAACTCACAAAAACTAAAAATTTCACGTCAATCGTGTGTAAGGGGTAGCGTCAATCCTAACATACACGATGCATGATGTCGACCGATTGATCATGTAATGGCCCCTTAAGGATATTGATTTTACCTAAAGGTAATATTAGACTGTATGCCGAGTTGGTATTCAATTACCATTTTTGACAGTTCGCTTTGACGCTGTCAAAATAGGGTCATGCAGTGTAATCGGCATATCTCAAATGACCTAATGACCAAATGACACCAAATGGCCATGCTGATTTTGACAGATAAAAAAGATCAAATTGCAAGCAGTGTAATCGGACAATAAGCACGAATGCCAGTATAATGACCTAATGACCATATGCAATTTATTGAAATTTGGTTATGGCATTGCTGTCATATCTGTTATCTGTTGTTATCTTTTCCAAGCGTAGCGTGCAGTTATTAAATATATTAATTATAAAATTTTTGTGTGATAATAGTAACATTTTTGGATTAATAACATTTGACGTAAATTGTTTTAATATTTGCACCTTTATTGCGCTTTTGTTCAGTGTTAATTAGTGGTTTTGTTGTTATTTGTATGCCCATTGTTTAGTATTTGTTGTGTTTTGTTTTATTCATTCGAATCGTGTTGTGCAAAAATTTTGTTATATTTATATTGTGCAAGTGCATTGCATTTTTATTTCATTTGTTTTGTTTTTGTTTGTCCTTTTACCCTTTTTTAGATACTTTCTTTGTTTGCTTCTTTTTTTTTTTTTTGTTTACATATGCCATGGAGAAACCAACCAAGAAGCGAACCTCAAAACAGGTTAAAGGCGAATGGTCGGATGATCGCGTTCGCCAATTGATTTCGGCCTTCGAGCTCCGTCCGGGACTGTACGATATTGCCAGTCGAACATATCGAGTCCCGAAAGATCAGATGTGGAAAGAGGTGGCAGCTGAACTGGGCGCACCGGAGTACTGGATGCATTGCCGAGCGAAATGGCAAAGCATGCGCGTCACCTTTAAGACGAATTTGGCGACATCCACACGAAAGCGCTCCGATCAAGGAGCCGACGAGTCGGTGAAAATATGCGATTCGTCGAGTTGACTGAAAGCCAGCAGTTAACTGAATCCATTTCAAACATTGATATGGTAATATTTTCGTCACTACACCTAATCATAATACGTTATAATTTACATAGGTAGGTAGGTAGGTGTGGCGGTTTGATGAGACAAACCCAATTAGCACTGAATGCCGTTTTGTTACCACAAACTCACGTAAACCTGGGTATTATCGATTGGTGGGGGAGGCTAAATCCAACCCGCGGAGTTCAGGAAAGTTATCAGTTACTTGATACTTTTCTCGGAGACTTCCTCAAGTGTATTGAAGAAGGGGCTTCCCAACTTACATACAAAATTGTTTCTTTTTATACCCTATTCTAAGGGTATCTATATTAATTTTGACGCATAGTTTGTAACATACCTTAATATTGCCCGTAGACCCCTAAAAGTTACTATATTTATGATCAGCATCGATAGTAATGTCGATCTAGCCATGTCCGTCGGCAAAAATTAGGGCTTTAAACTGGGCCTAGAGAGCTGAAATTTTAACCATATACTCTCTAGGGTCCCGAAATAATGAAGTTTACGAATTTTTGAAATCCGCCCACAAACTCAAATTAACAAAATTTTGAAAAAAAATCGAATTTTGAGCTATAAAGCTGAAATTTTTTATATATGATCTATGGCTTCGCGGGGTCAGTCACCTTGCCGTGTGTACCATCATTGCATTCGATGGTACAGGCTATGCTGTCTAAGGGCCACCCATGACAGACAGGCTGCTGACGAGCGTCAACCACGTACTGACCCGGACTCTACGTCCCCTCTCCTATTTTGCTTTTCAAGGCGCAAGTTAAGTACGTGTACGTGCTACTATGTGACCTTCATAGGACAAAACGTCCTTCCCCTTTCCCCTCCTTTACCACCTGGGCTGGACTAAGGTGTAATACGACCCGTGCCGAGAGTCAACCTGGCTGAGGGCCCAGTCATCAAATAGCTCAGTCGCCCACGGAGTATCCGGATACCTGGCGCCCTCCGGATTAACTAGCCTTATCTGCACAATGCGGATCTCTGTGCAGATGGACCTCATTTCTCCGCTACTCGTGGGATCTAACATGAACAAAAATAAAACAAAACAAACAAAAACAAAAAATTTTACGGCCGGTTCTCCTTCTATACCGGACGGTAGCACGGCGACCATGCTGTCTACCGGCCAAGCTCACCTGGCCCCAATTAGTGATGGGACTGTGGATACACATGGTCCCTCCACTAGTGGTTGCGAGCTCAATAAATCCCCCTCCGACAGGGAGAGGACTGTGACTCATGGTCCCCCCTCTGCCGGCCCTAACAAGACAACAACGTCTGCTGTCAACGCTTCTAAGCTGACTGTAGGACGGACTGTGGCTACTCATGGTCCTGCCGCAAAAGTCGGCAAAAGCGTTGACAATAAAAAACTTGATGGTGATGGGACTGTGAATCATGGTCCCCTCCCTTCCAACACCAAGCGCCCCCGTATCAACAGATCCAAGGCGTCTTACAAGCAACGACGCAATGCCATCCGGATCCAGCAGATGTGTGGCACCATCGCGGAGAAGGATATGACGCCCGCACAAACAGCCAAACTAGATTGGGCTCAGAAGATCCAAGGTCACATCAAACTGATCGCGTGTGATGACCAAAGATCGGCCGATCTCTACAAGCTTGCAATAAGCAGGCTTGGAGAGGTGCGGCCTGGCGCAAAGCTCGAGATTGTTGCGAGGGAAGACATCCCCTGCCGACCAAGATCTCGCATCTGGATCACTGCGGATCCATCCACCGCTGAGGGCATCCTGGAAGTCCTGCAATTGAGCAACCCTTCACTTCCGACCCACAACTGGAAGGTTGCCAAACTGGAAGAGCTGAAGGGCGATTACAGATGTGTCGTGGTTGTAATCAACCAAGAAACCTTGGCTCCTCTGGCCAAGAACGACTACATGATTAGATTCGCATGGGACGATGTCAAAGTGCGGGTCTATAAAAAAAGACGAAATGGATGCGGGTAAACTACCCCCTCCTCCTTCCTCCCTCTGACTCTATGATCGTAGTCTCAGATCCTGGAGCTGCAATCTCCTTCCCCTCGCTGGAGGATGATGAACCCTCTTTACCCAAAAAATCACCATCCACTTCCGACGTCCTGTCAGATATGGAGACTGATTCTCTAGACAAGGTGCTTCTGAGTGAAGACGAGCTTCTCAGCTCATCCTCGGAATTGGAAGGCCTGAACAACACCGTGGTGGAGGTATCTCTGCCTGATTGTAGCGAAAATGCTGCAGTTAGTACAGATTAACCTCCAACACTCCATTAAGGCTTCGTCTAGCCAAAGGCGCAGAAGACATCGTCTTGATCCAAGAACCCTAGATTGTACACAACCAGATTCGAGGACTCAGGACTCCCGGATACTACCCACTGTATGTGACTGATAAAGGTAAACCCAGATCGTGCATACTAGTGAAAAGTAACAATAATGCTTATTTACTCCCTAATTTCAGCGATCGAGATATGACTGTGGCAAGACTGGAGACTGCAGGCAGATCATTCTGGTTGGCATCGGCTTATCTCGCCCACGATCACGTGGGGCCTCTCCCTGGTGATAACCAAGAGAGGCTGGTCGATGAAGCAAGGAGGCAGAAAGCTGAACTCATAATCGGTTGTGATGCTAACGCTCATCACACCTTATGGGGCAGCTCAGATATTAACAACAGAGGTGAGTCACTTTTTGAATATCTTTTAAGTACTGACCTCATTGTCTGTAACCTAGGTAATGAACCCACATTCATTACCAAAAACCGACAAGAAGTCCTTGATATTAGTCTTGTCTCCGATACCATCAACGACATGATAATGGGTTGGAAAGTATCGGCTGATCACTCGTTCTCCGATCACCGATATCTTTTATTCAACCTTAACGTTGATCCTCCATGCCAACCTTCCTTCTGCAATCCTCGGAAAACCAACTGGCCTTTATACAGAGAAACTCTATACAAACGTGTTAACTCTGAACTCTTAAGTCCCCCTATAACTCCAACAAGCTCGACAATAAAGTCGATGAGCTTACCCTGGCCTTTGACGAAGCAATGTCTGCATCGTGTCCCCTCGTACAACCTAGTGGGAAAAAGAAGCCTCACTGGTGGTCCACTGAGCTGGGACCACTTAGAAAGGAGTGCAGGAGACTCTTCAATCTTGCTAAAAACTCAATAGCTATAAACGATTGGGACTCCTACAAGGAATCCCTCAAATTATACAAAAACATAGGGACGGGCTACAGTCCGCTTGGGCGAACTGTTGGATACCCTATTCTTATTCCTATCCCTCATAAGTGGGCGTGACAAAAGTCTAAGTATGGTTGAATTGTTAAGAACGCTCTACATATTTTGTTATATAACATTTAAAGGATTTTATCAAAAAAAAAACGCTCCCTAGCTCAAACTTGGGTGTTTCAATAAAATTGTTTTATTTAATTGTGGGCGTGTCAGTAGGCGGATTTAAAAAAAATTAACACATGAGAATAAAGGTCCCCTAGAGAGTATATATTATAAATTTCAGCTCCCTAGCTCAAACTTTGAACTTTCAAAAAAAAAAAAAAAAATTAATTGTGGGCGTGTCAGTGGGCGGATTATGAAAATATTTACACATGAGCATAAACGGCCCATAGAGAGTATATACTATAAATTTCAGCTCCCTAGCTGAAACTTTGGATTTTCAAAAATTAATATACCATTAGAATAGGGTATAAAAAAATTATTTTATTTATTTGTGGGCGTGTCAGTTGGCGGATTTTGAAAATTTTTTATCCCGAGCTGTTTTAGGAGTCATAGATCATATATAAAAAATTTCAGCTTTCTAGCTCAAAATTCGATTTTTTCCAAAATTTGGTTTTTTTGATTTTGTGGGCGTGTCTGTGGGCGGATTTCAAAAATTCGTAAACTTGATTATTTCGGGACCCTAGAGAGTATATGGTTAAAATTTCAGCTCTCTAGGTCCAGTTTAAAGGCCGAATTTTTGGCTACAGACGGACGGACGGACGGACGGACATGGCTAGATCGACATTACTATCGATGCTGATCATAAATATAGTAACTTTTAGGGGGCTACGGGCAATATTAAGGTATGTTACAAACTATGCGTCAAAATTAATATACCCTTAGAATAGGGTATAAAAAGAATTAAGGAAAGCCAAAAGAACGTCATGGAGACTCTTCTGTGGAAAAATAGAAGAATCCTCTGAGGCATCTAGGCTAAGAAAAATCCTTGCTTCAAATCCTACTATGCCTAGCTGCCTTAAGCAGGCAGACGGCTCTTGGACGACATCTAGCGAAGAATCGCTCAATCTGCTACTTGATACTCACTTTCCAGGTAGCTCCAACATTACCGGCAATTATAGCCTTAACAGGTCACATGCACAGGTAACTTACCCTCACGGTCTGATAACTAGGGACAAGGTGACTTGGGCGCTACAAAGCTTCAAACCCTTCAAGTCTGCAGGACCAGACGGCATAATACCAGCCGAACTACAAATGTCAGCGGATATTATCCTGCCTGTACTGCAGATGATCATGAAAAGCTGTCTAAATCTGGTTCATAACCCCCGGGCTTGGAGAGAAGTAAAAGTTGTTTTTATACCCAAGCCTGGCAAATATTCCCATGTCAGTCCAAAGGACCTCAGACCTATTAGTCTATCTTCATTCCTCCTCAAAACGTTGGAGCGATTGATTGATATCCACCTCCGTATGCACATAAACTCGCAATTGCTGTCTACAGCTCAGCGTGCGTACTGTAAGGGAAAGTCGGTGGAAACTGCTCTTCATTCCTTAGTACGCACAATCGAATACTCTCTCCATCACAAGGAGTATAACATGGTTGCTTTACTTGACATAGAAGGCGCCTTTAACAACGTTAACACATCTGCAATCGCAAACGCACTGGCAGAACTGAATGTGGATAGCTCGCTTGGTGAATTGATCAATCTACTGCTAAATAGTCGGATTATCAATTCAAAACTGGGCGTAACAGCTGCTAGGAAGTCTGTCAGTCGAGGGACGCCGCAAGGCGGTGTTCTTTCTCCCCTTCTCTGGAATTTGGTGGTGAACAAACTACTGATAAACCTGGAAGGGGAGGGCTGCAGAGTGATTGCCTATGCGGATGATGTTGCTATTGCCGTCTCTGGAAAACACCTCAACACCATAAAGGAACTCATGCAAAACGCTCTTAACAAGCTAACGAGATGGGCTAATCGGTGCGGACTGGGCTTTAACCCCCACAAAACCGAGCTTGTCCTCTTTTCCGGGAAATATAAAATCCCATATATTGACCCTCCCTCTATTAGCGGTACAAGCTTAACTTTCTCTGACGAAGCAAAATTTTTGGGTCTAATCTTCGATAGGAAGTTAAGCTGGAAACCCAATATACAAGAAAGAGTCAAGAAAGCTACAGTAGCACTTTTCTCTTGTAAAAAAGCCATTGGCAACAAGTGGGGTTTACAACCCCGCATTACGCACTGGCTATATACATCGGTGGTAAGACCAATTCTTGTTTAAGTTGTCTGGTGGACTGCTCTAGAAAAAGCTATAAACCGCGACAAGCTGGGCAAAGTCCAGCGTTCAGCGTGTCTTTTCATTAGCGGAGCACTCCGTACTACCCCCTCCGCTGCTCTGGACATTCTGCTACACCTGATACCCCTTGATATATTTAGCATGCAAACAGCGGCATGTCCGCTTAAAAGCTACCTCGCAGTGGACCAATAACAATATTGGCCACTCCATTATTCTAGACTCCTTTAAGTCTGTACCCAGAAACATAGACTACACCATACCCCGTTTGCAGTTAGGAAAAAACTTCCAAATCACCATTCCTTCCAGATCATTCTGGGATGATGATGCATTTGCGAATGATAAATCGATCCACTTTTACACCGATGGATCAAAAACTAGCGATGGGGTAGGTGGTGGAGTCTTCTCAGAAAAGCTAAATCTTAGCCTCTCTTTCCGTCTTCCTGATTACTGTAGCGTGTTCCAGGCGGAAATTTTGGCGGTAAAAGAAGCCCTGACGTGGCTGAAGAGGAATGTGATATCCTCAAAGGATATCGGTATCTTCTCAAATAGTCAGGCCGCGATTAAGTCCCTGGACTCAGTCTCTTCAAATTCCATCATAGCCCAAGACTGCCGATCATCTCTTTTGGAGATGGCAGAGCAGTTCAATATTTACCTCTGTTGGGTGCCGGGCATAGGGACATTCCAAGTAACTGCAGGGCAGATGATCTCGCCAAAAAAGGAACCACATTACCTCCTTTACCTGATAAAGGTTCCCTAGGTATACCAATCGCTACTTGCAAACTCTTGTTTAAGCTATCCGCAATCGAGAGAACATACCTTAGGTGGACGAGTAGCAATACATGTCTAGCGACTAAGCGGATCTGGCCAAAGCTGGATCTGCGACGCTCTAAGTGTCTAATCTCATTAAACCGACTGCATATTAGCTCCACTATAGGTGTTATCACACGTCACTGCTTAATAGTCAGGCACGCATCCAGACTCGGTGTGTGCTCAAATGACTTCTGCAGAAGCTGCATGGACGAGGAGGAGGAGGAGGAGGAGACTGTACTTCACCTTCTCTGCACGTGTCCTGCGCTCTCCCATAGAAGAAATCTCCATCTAGGGGACTTCTTGTTCAATGACACAAGCGACTTAGCCAGCACAGGCGCTAGAAGTCTTTCGCGCTTCATAAGAAGCTCCTACTGGTTCAACGAGCAGTGAGGGCAATCCCCAGATCTGTGTGGTACCACAATGGACCTATCATTGGTCTAAGTGTTTTGGCTTTGGCTGACAGCCACGTCTATCTAACCTAACCTATGGCTCCTAAAACTGCTCGGGATATAAAATTTTCAAAATCCGCCCACTGACACGCCCACAAATAAATAAAAGAATTTTATTGAAAAACTAAAATTTGAGCTAGGAGTCAAGGTACCGCCGTTGACCTCAGCCACAACTTCTGAATTGAAGTATATGGCGAAGCAGGCTTTACAAATGTGCAGCCAGCGTGACACAAACAGCATATTTGGGGAGTACGTTGCGGACGAGCTCAGAAGACTGTCGGTTGATGAGAGCTACCTCAATAGCTTTTACGACCAGCGGCAGGTGAGTTGAGTTTACTTTGTTTGGTGTTGTTGGTATAACCCGCGCAAAATTTGCATATTTTTTTTAGGCGAAGAAACTGCAGTATGAGATGTTGGAGGACGTTGAGTGTCTCATCGAAGAAGGCAGCGAGGTCGAGTCCACTGTTTAGTTTTTTTTTTCAAATACTGTATTTTTATGTATACCTATATAGGTTATTTTTAATGTATGTAATAATTTTTTGGTGTTGAATTAAAAATTAATCTATTTTTTTGTTATTGAAAATGTATTTCTTGTTATTTTTGTTTGTTTGTTGTGTTTTAACTAAAATAAAAGTGATAAAATAAAAGTAATTTCTTTTTTCCTTGGTGGTGGTGGCATTTCGGTGTTTTTTTTTCTGTGAGTGGCGTCACTAGCTTGCAAACGTAATTGAACTGCTCTTGCATCATTCTCACGAAGTTCGTATACAACGCGGGCTCCTCCTCTCGTAACTCGCGCATGAGTTTGACGCAAAAGCCATCCTCTTCTCCTTTCCTTACCCATTTTTTCACTCAAGCACCTCTTGGTCAACGTGACACGGGTTGGATAGCGGGTTTTTTGCGACAAGAGATTTCATCTCGCACATAAGCAGCTACAACAAACGCGCAACACTTTTCTACATTCATTTGTAACTACACAAAACCAATAAAATTATGCAAAAGTTAGTTTCAGACAATTAAAAAACAAATCAAATCTAATTTTACCTAGGTATTACTTTCCTGTTTCCGATAAACTGTTGTATTTATTTTGTTTGAAAAATTAAGTTTCGCTTTAACATGTACGGCGTTACCACAACTCACTGTGAAAATATAATAACAAATGCCTTTATTGACCAGCAGGGCAAAAATTACCAAAATGGTCATTGTGGTCACGTAGTATATACTACCTTGACAGCGTGAAACTTTTGGTCATTTGACAGATAATCTTGTCATTTGGCTATGGTCATTTGAATGCCAACTCGGCATACAGTCTAATCTTACCTTTAGTTTTCCACCTCGTTCAACCGCTTAAAATTGGTTGAAGATTTTCTGACGTTTCTTTCCGCACACCTCCGGTTTTATGCCGGGGGAATTAGTCTCGTGTGCGGAGGCCCACGGTGTGGAGGGTATCTATCTATGCACTTTTCAATAGTCAACTTTTCTACAACGATTTAGCAATGAAACTTTAGGTTATCTGAAAATCCTGAGTAATATCATGCTTTTGTTTTTGTAGTTTTGTTTATTAGTTTAAATGATACTACTCCGCCATCTTCTTAAGAGATGAACGGCAATCGAGGGCTGCGATGGAATTTAAAGAGACTGAATCTACGGACTTGATCGCGTCTTGACTTGCTGAGAAGATACGGATGTCCTTTGTGCATATCACATTTCTCTTCAGCCACGTCAGGGCTTCTTTTATCGCCATAATCTCCGCATGGAATACGCTACAATGATTAGGAAGACGGAAAGAGAGACTAAGATTTAGCCTTTCGCAGAAAACGCCACCACCAACACCATCACTAGTTTTTGATCCATCGGTGTAGAAGTGGATCGATTTATCTTCCGCAAATTCAGCGTCCTCCCAGAATGATCTGGAAGGAGTAGTGACTTGAAAGTTCTTTCCGAACTGTAATTGGGGTAGGGTATAGTCTATGTTTCCTGGTAGAGACTCAAATGAGTCCAGAATGATGGTGTGACCAATATTATTGTTAACCCACTGCGAGGTAGCTTTAAGGCGGACAGCAGAACAGGCTGCTGCAAAAAACAGACATGGGGAATATCGAAAATACACCTATTTCGTTAACCAAAATGACGTAGACTTTCAAAGGATTCTCTGGAGGAGCGACCCAAGTGAAGAACCGCGAGATTATCGGCTTAATACGGTAACGTACGGGACAGCGTCGGCTTCTTTTCTGTCCACACGGGTCCTTAAACAAATCTTAAAAGATAATTCCTCGCAATATCCTCGCGCATCCAACAGCATTATTACTGACTTTTATGTGGATGATTACGTGAGCGGCTTTCATGATTGTGAAGACGCGATTAGCGTCAAAAATGATTTGTGCTTAAAAACGCGGGCATGGACTTACGTAAATGATCATTCAGCTGCCTTGATAGCCACGCTTGATCCAGAAAATATAGAGCTGGCAACAGAGCTACCTATCGCTGAAGTCGGTGTTAAAACTCTTGTGGGATACTAACTATGATTGCTTTAAATTTAGTTCCTCTATACAGTTGCTTGGCTCGTACATTACAAAAAGAGAGGTAGGTAGGTAAATGGATGCCCTTGTGACTGGTGTCACGGCTCACTTAGACCATCAGTTTGGGTCCATTGTGTCCATTGCTGTTGGGATTTCCAAAATTGCAAAAGATATGTCGCTGTTACACAGCTCAGTCATCCGCTCCCTTGAGTGTCTGCATGTTTCGAAGCTGGCCCAACGTAGGTTTGTTCTACTCATGGATTCAGCGTAGATTTTCCGTGTCAGTGCACTGAGCGGAGGTTGTATAGATTTCAGAGCCAGAGATGCATCCATCTCCGATCCGCATCTTGCCAGCTTGTCTGCTTCTTCGTTGCCCGAGATGCCCTTATGCCCTGGTACCCAGCATAGGTTCACCGAGTTTACGGTTGATATCTCGTCCAGGTGTTTTCTGCACTGTAACACTGCCCTTAATTTGACAACTGTTGACTCCATGGCCATTATGGCCGCTTGGCTGTCAGAGTATATGGTGATCTGCTTATCGGCCAGTTTACGCTTCTTCACCTCCTTAGCAGCTTGAGTGATCGCAGCTGTCTCTGCCTGAAAGACGCTGCATTCATCACTGATTCTGAAGGACATACCCAGGCCCAGAATCTCACAGAAGATGCCTGCACCTGTACCCGCATCCATTTTGGATCCGTCGATATAGATAGTTATTTCGCCTTCTTAGGTGACTGTTCTGTTGATCCATTCGCTTCTTTCTGGGATTCTGGTAACGAATCTCCTTTTGAAGGCGAAGGTGTGTGGTAGGTAGTCAGTGGATTTTGTTTCTTTCGACGCTCTCCATCTTGCCTCGACCGATGCGTGTCCGTAGGGCCTGAAAGACCACAGTCCAGACTCCCTGAGTCTAACGGCCGTTTTAACCGCTATGCTGCTGCAGTGTATGTCCAGAGGTGTGAGGTTAAGTATTACCTCCATGGCTGCAGTGGTTGTGGTTCTTCTCTCTGTTATCCCAATGCAGTCCGTCCTTTGAATTTTAGTAAGGCTTGAGAATGGGTCTTACCACCGCTGTGTACAGCCATGTATTGCCGAATGTTCTTCTGCAGGCATATAGTGCCACGTATGCCTTTTTCACCCGGTCTTCTATGTTTTCCTTCCAGTTGAGTTTGGAATCTAGTATAACCCCCAAGTATCTTGCTGTCTTCGATACTTGCAGGTACACTGCATTCATCCTTGGTAGTTCAAAGGCCGGTATTGCCCTTTTTCTTGGGAACAGCAGGATTTCTGTCTTGGTTGGGTTTACTCCGAGTCCTTTTTCCGCAACCCATTTGCTGACCAGTAGGAGTGCGTAGCTGAGTCGCTCACTGAGGACTGGGATGAATTTACCCGGGACCAGGATTGCTACATCGTCGGCGTAGGCACTCACGATGAAGCCTTCCAACTCTAGTATTTTTAAAAGTTCGTCCATAACTAGGATTCATATGAGCGGAGAGAGGACGCTTCCTTGTGGGGTGCCTCTGCTGGTTTTCCGTTTTATACACACGTCCCCTAAATAGGACATAATCCGTCGTATACCTAGCATCAGTCACATAGACTGTTATTGACATGGGCCCTTTTAAGGGCGCGCAAAATTGTGTCAGCCTCGATGTTGTTGAAGGCTCCCTCTATGTCTAGGAGAGCACTCAAAGTAAATTCGTTGAATTCCAGCGTTCTTTCCACCACGGAAACTACACTGTGTGGTGTCTACAGATCTGCCTTTGATGTATGCGCGCTGCGATTTAGAAAGGTAATTGTCGCTGATCGCTTCTCTGACATACACATCAATTAGTCGTTCCAGTATTTTTAGCATGAATGATGACAGACTAATAGGTCTGTAGTCCTTTGCTGTGGTGTGGGTGGCTTTCCTTGGTTTAGGGATAAATATTACCCTCACCTCACGCCATGCTTTGGGAACATAGCAACGCCTTAAGCAACCCATATAAATGCGTTTCAGGCTTGGGATAATGGTGTCCTTAGACTTCTGAAGCATTATATGTCGAATGTTATCTATTCCTGTTGCTTTGAAAGGGGCGAATGAGTTGATCGCCCAGGCTATTTTTCTTTCGTCGATTATTGCGTCGATTGTGTTTTCATCCATCCCCTGCATCGGGCCATGTGTAACTGCATCGTTTACTCTAGGCACGTCGGCGCATCCTGGGAAGTGGGTTTCTGACAAAACGGCCAGCGTCTGCTCGTGTGACTCAGTTCAACTACCGTCGATATTTCTTAGCGAAGATATCGGTATCGGTGCTTTAGCCAGAACTTTTCTGAGTCGCGACGCTTCAGTCGTAGATTCGATCGATTCGCAGAAATTTCTCCACGAATTCTTCTTAGCGAATCTTATCTCCTTTTTTAGGAGCTTAACGCTCTGCTGGTAGGTCATCCATTAGTTCCTTTTTGCGATGTTCCATCTAGATCTTGACGCTTGCATAAGCTCCCCGATCTTGGAGTTCCACTAGGGATTGCGTTTTTTCCGTTCGTTCTGCTTACTGGGCAGGATTTTTCCAAGGATTTTGAAAGCACCCAGACACAACTGCTTCGTCGACCTCTTGTTCAGTACTGGGATTTTTCTACCGGGCAGACAGTTTCCAACATCTGTAGTTCTGCATTGAACCTGTCCCAGTCGCTCTTCTTGGGTTCCTGAAAATTTCCCTAGCTTGAGATTGAATTTGTAAATCAAAGAGTATCCAGCAGTGATCTGAAAACGATGCCTTGCTGGACACTCTCCAGTTCAAGACCTGGACGGAACTGCTCTGAGATACAAATGAAGTGTCTAGTACTTCCTTTCTATTCGCTGTTATGAAGGTAGGGTCATTACCCCTGTTACATACGATAAGATTGGAACTGAGTAAAAAGTCAAACAAAGCCTCGCCCCTTGCATTAATATCTGATCTGCCCCAGATAGTATGATGGGCATTTACGTCACCGGGTTTTGCGCTTGCAGGACACGGCGCACGTCATTCTTGCCCACCCCCATTTCGGGGATGACTATTCGTCCCTTCGCCTTCCTAGGGACTTCTCTTGGCGGGACGGCCTTGAGCATGGCTCCTTTCCACAGTTCTAGGCCGCCTATAACGGTCTTGGCGAAATCGTTGGATGCCTGGTCCTTGCAGTCGATGTAGGTGATACCCTTGATCCACCTCATCTTGCCATAGGCTGGGGCATTTGCACCTACATTCTTTAAAATGTGAGTTACGATTGCACAACCCAGGGTCTGTCCTATTCTCTTCCCACATCCTACTGTGTATTGCCCACTTGGTTTTTTGGAGTCCACCACAGCCAGCTGCAACGGATTCCTCGTCACCTCGCTGCAGCTGCTCCTTTGGTTGGTTCCCCACGCGCCTGATGCCTTTTTGGGGCTCCCCGTGGTCGTTGTGGCCTGATTGATCTTCTTGGGAGCATTTGGTACGTCTTCCGACGACCTCATCCTCTTCTGGGCAAACTCATTTCTCCTGCCACCCGCTTTTTCCGTCGGTTTTCGCTGAAGACCGCTGGGGTCCGGCTTATCGCTAGGCTCAACCTCCTAACGTACTGCGGGTCTTCTGTTTCTGGTATTGGGGTCCATCTTAACGACGTCATCCCTCCGCCTTGTGAAACCGTCTTTCTTGCCAGTCACGTCCTTGGCAGCCGTCCTTGTTCTTGGTTCTTAGGGCCTTGTAAGGATGTCCTGTGCCACGACTTCTCTGGCCCATGCTAGAGAGGCTACTTCCTTCTCAGTGAGATAGGATCTTTCCTTGGACGTAAGAATGCCATATGTGTTTGGCCTTTTTGAACTTCCTCTTCTTTAGCATACCTGGAGAGAGTTTTTTCTTCTTCCTCGCCTTATTCGTCTCGAGTTTCTCATCGGAGGGTTCAGCTAAGAATTCCCTTTCCTCCGATATCTCCTGATCAGGCCTCTAGGGCCTCGTCTCTAATGTGCGGTTCCACCGGCAGTGTGTCTGCCGCACTCACGGTATCTAGCATACCCACTCCCTCATCCTTGCTTTTGTTTGTTGGTTTAGAAATTTTGATCCCACGAGTATGGCCGGGAAGGGGAGTCCGCCACGGCACTGCCGCCATGCCGGGGTAAGGCATTAAAATACCTGCAGGTCTTCGCCAGGGCACCTCCGGGAGCTCGTGGATGGATGGTTTGACCCCCAACCTTTCATCCTTTGGCACGGTTTACTACTTGCGCGCTCAATGCTGGAATTGGTTTTGGATTAGGACAGGAAAGAGTTAGGTGGAGGGGAGGGGGGCGTGGACGGAGTGTCCTTTTGGTTAGTTCTTGGTCATCGCTCATCAGACGGTCTATCTGCCATGACCCTAGTGACGACTCCAGTAGTCGACAGCATAGCCCGTTGAATCTCCGCGACTTAAGCCTCCGCACCGGCACCATCCCTTCCTGGATGATGCACTCGACAGGGTGACTAACTGAGAGGTAAAAAAAAGACAGGTACTATCGGATATATCCCGGATTTTTGATCCCTTAGGGTGAAAACACACCGGATAAAGTAAAACGTTTTTGATTCGATAGTCAAAAAAACATTTTTTTATTTCAACACACACCAAGCGAAACAGAATGTGTGCGTTGAAATAAAATAAAATTGAATTCGTGACTTGCTTTTGTTGTTCAACATGTGATCGGACTCAGGCGATGAAGTTGTGCCAATCTTACATAGAATTTTTTAAGCAATTGAGGAAAAGGACACAAATAGCAGAGAGTGGTGGGTGCATCCATATAATCTAAAAGGAAATGCTGAGGATGTGATAATAAACTTAATCTCTCATATTTTTGGCTGAAGGGTAATTGTAGAGGTTCATAATTATTTGTAATCATTAAAAAAAATTATCAGAAAAACCAGTTATAAATCATTTTATAAAGTAAATCAAGTACCACTGCACGTGAATACACAACGAGGATCAAGTCGATGCGTCTTTAAAAAAAGTAAAGGGTGATTTTTTTAAGGTTAGGATTTTCATGCATTAGTATTTGACAGATCACGCGGGATTTCAGACATGGTGTCAAAGAGAAAGATGCTCAGTATGCTTTGACATTTTATCATGAATAGACTTACTAACGAGCAACGCTTGCAAATCATAGAATTTTATTACCAAAATCAGTGTTCGGTTCGAAATGTGTTTCGCGCTTTACGTCCGATTTATGGTCTACATAATCGACCAAGTGAGCAAACAATTAATGCACTTGTGACCAAGTTTCGCACTCAGTTTACTTTATTGGACATTAAACCAACCACACGAATGCGTACAGTGCGTACAGAAGAGAATATTGCGTCTGTTTCTGAGAGTGTTGCTGAAGACCGTGAAATGTCGATTCGTCGCCGTTCGCAGCAATTGGGTTTGTGTTATTCGACCACATGGAAGATTTTACGCAAAGATCTTGGTGTAAAACCGTATAAAATACAGCTCGTGCAAGAACTGAAGCCGAACGATCTGCCACAACGTCGAATTTTCAGTGAATGGGCCCTAGAAAAGTTGGCAGAAAATCCGCTTTTTTATCGACAAATTTTGTTCAGCGATGAGGCTCATTTCTGGTTGAATGGCTACGTAAATAAGCACAATTGCCGCATTTGGAGTGAAGAGCAACCAGAAGCCGTTCAAGAACTGCCCATGCATCCCAAAAAATGCACTGTTTGGTGTGGTTTGTACGCTGGTGGAATCATTGGACCGTATTTTTTCAAAGATGCTGTTGGACGCAACGTTACGGTGAATGGCGATCGCTATCGTTCAATGCTAACAAACTTTTTGTTGCCAAAAATGGAAGAACTGAACTTGGTTGACATGTGGTTTCAACAAGATGGCGCTACATGCCACACAGCTCGCGATTCTATGGCCATTTTGAGGGAAAACTTCGGAGAACAATTCATCTCAAGGAATGGACCGGTAAGTTGGCCACCAAGATCATGCGATTTGACGCCTTTAGACTATTTTTTGTGGGGCTACGTCAAGTCTAAAGTCTACACAAATAAGCCAGCAACTATTCCAGCTATGGAAGACAACATTTCCGAAGAAATTCGGGCTATTCCGGCCGAAATGCTCGAAAAAGTTACCCAAAATTGGACTTTCCGAATGGACCACCTAAGACGCAGCCGCGGTCAACATTTAAATGAAATTATCTTCAAAAAGTAAATGTCATGGACCAATCTAACGTTTCAAATAAAGAATCGATGAGATTTCGCAAATTTTATGCGTTTTTTTTTTTAAAAAAGTTCTCAAGCTCTTAAAAAATCATCCTTTATTAAGAAAAACCCCATAATATTTTGCAAAAAACAACAGGTCAGCTATCGGCAACGAAAAACGTTTTCTTGTTTTGCTTTTGTTTTTATGTTTCGTTTCATTTGGTGTGTGTTGTGCCATAAGAAAGTAGGCAATTATCGTCAACGACGCTGGGTCGAAACAGTTCTGTTGCATTCGGTATGTGTTGCTCGTATACAATGGCATGTATTTTCGACAACTACCACCGAAACACTCCGAAACAAAAACCAGTTTTTTGTTTCGTTTTCTTTGGTGTGTGCACTCTCATAAGAAACAATGTTCTCTTGTTTCACGAAACAAAAAAACACGTTTTGCTTTATTCGGTGTGTTTTCAGCCCTAGGCTTGATCGCGCCAGCTGTCGTACAAATGAACATTTTAATGAAACGGTTGCGGCTCAAAGGCATCGATTGGGAAGCGCATATTCCAAGTTACTTGTTTGATGATTGGTCGGATTTTAAATCAGAGATTGAGTGCTTTAGTTCTCTCTTCTCGCCAAAGTGGCTTCAGGTTGAGAAAGACGATTTGGCGGAGTTACACGGGTTTTCTGATGCGTCGGAATCAGCTTACGCCGCTGTAATATCTATACTTTCGCGTAGCAGAGGTAACGATGTACGTACGTCGTTGATATGTGCTAAGACTCGCATAGCACCGGTTAAACCAACGCTGACAATACCGCGTCTCGAGTTGTGCGGCTCTTAACTGCTAATGAAATTACTTAGCAAAGGCAAAGAAGCCCTTGCCATGCACAACAAAAGTTGCTTTGCATATACTGACTCCACGATAGTTTTGCAATGGGTTCAAGGATATCCTCGTCCCAGAAACGTGTTTGCAGACCATCGGGTATCACAAATCATTAGTGCTTTCCCTGCCTCGATATAGCATCATATCCGGTCGATGGAAAATCCAGCCGGAGTAATGTCTCGTAATTTACTCAATCTTGGCCTATGGTGGAACGGCCCAACATTTTTGCGCTACATCGAAATTCAGTTCTCTGTACTACCGAACAGTAAAGCAGAAACAATAAAAAACGATGGGGTGTGCCTTATGCGATCGCCCTCTACTGAGTGGGGCATTTTTGAAAAAAATTCAAATGTTAACAGATTTTTCCGGGTAATTGCACGTTGTATTCGGTTGTTTCGGTCACGTAATCCCCTTAAGACCAATGGTAAATCAAGACCATTGTCCCTGCTAGATATCGAATGGCGAAGAAATTAGCTGCCTTCAGAATAATCGACCGGTGTCTAATAAAAGCAAACTCTTTCTAATGACCCCTTTCATCGACGACAAAGGAGTACTACGTGTTGGAGGCCGGCTCGACAACGCAAATATTTCATTCGAACAACGAAATCCTGTAATTCTACATAAGGACAGGCGGGTGTCTTCGCTTATTGTTCGTGATTGTCATTTAAAAAATATGCATGCTAATATTCGTCATATGTCCTATTTATTGTCACTTCATTATCTAATTATAGGTGTCCATCATATAATCAAGGCATGCATATAACAGTGCCCGACTTGCATGAGGCAGAGAGCAGTACCATACAACTGACAACGGCGCAAATTTTGTCGGCGCTAGTCAACAATTACGCGACTGGTAAAACTTAATGTATTCGTCAGACTTCAAAGAAGATGTTTCAAACGCGCTGACTACTGAAGGTATTAATTGGTGTTTTTCCCCTCCACATGCACGGCACTTCGGAGGAATTTGGGAGGCTGGCGTTAAGACTATCAAGTACCATCTGCGTCGAGTGTTGGGTACCATTTCAGTAACGTATGAAGAGTTTTCTACAGTTCTATATATATATCAAATAGAGGCTTTCGCGAACTTTAGACCATTGTGCGACCGATTTGAAGGAGATACTGATCCCCTCACGCCAGCGCACTTCTTAATTATGCGACCGCTTTCAACAGCTCCCGATCCCAACGTTTTGGATGCAAGGGTCACAGCGCTAAATCGATGCCAGTATCTACAGCTTTTGGCGACGATGGTCCAATGACTACCTTAGCCAGCTTCGCAAGCGTTCCAAATGGATCGAGATAAGAAAAAACATTCGCATCGACGATGTGGTAATAGTTAAGGATGAAAACTGACCCCCATGTCAATGGATCATCGGACGAGTTACAAAGACGCATCCAGGTCAGGATGGATTTAAGCGTGTTGTAACAATAACAACAGCGGACGGGCAGCTCAAGCGACCTGCTTTGTAAAACCATACCCACATTTGGTAAACGACGATAGACCTTTTCACCAAGCTATCTCTTTCTAAAGTACCGAGTCCCTGTCTTAAACGTCAGAAGCAAATTGAATGATAAAATTGCAGAAATTTGTACAAATCTTATGGAATAATCATTGTGATTGTTAATGAAGTGCATATTAAAGTGAAAACAGAACCTATTGAAGGGTAAAGCCTGAACTACATCGAAACAAAAGTGGGAAAAAGTACAAAAAAGTGGAAAAATCGGATGTACTGCTTCATCGCATAGTGCATTCTGCATATTTCTTCTCATTTTAAAATTTCACTGCCGTTCAAAGCTCGAACATGTTCCAGCTTTCACTTTTCGCAAAGCTCTAGAAACAAACACAATCAAAGAATACCTTAAGAGACTTTCCAATAGATGACGCTTCCATAACATAATTTCTGCCAGTTTCGCAAGGAAAAGCGCTTCTGACAAGCAAGCGACAATTAATAAACGATGGAGAATACGATTCAAAATGGAAATTTTAAAATGTCCAGCGAAAAGCTTCTGAGCTTTTATAGTTCAGATTTTTTAGATGTCGTATAAATATGCGTGTGTTTTCGATGAGTTCCGATGTTTTCACTTTTTTCTACTTTTCTTCACTTTTGTTTTGATGTAGTTCAGGCTTAAAAAGTAACAAATTATAGAGAAAAAACGTGAGCAAGTATGTTAAAGCAAAAAAAAAAAACAATAAAACCAGTTAATATGTTGACCAAAAACGCTGTTCAATATTTATTTAGATGTATTAAATGTATTGTTGCATGTTTGCTCAAACTGTGTCATTCAGCATCATTTAGTCAACTTGTAGCGTAATGTAGTAGAAAGTAGCCATATTACCGATTTTGGCAGCATTTGAATAGCAGTTTGAGTAGCTGTGGAATAACTAGTACATACCTACATAATGATGTTGTTCTCGAACCTTCTAAACTCAACGAATCTGGAAATGTCGACAGTGGTGTCACTAGGAGATATAAAAAGATGTCGCAGGTGCACCCAAGGCCAAGACAGTCAAGTTGTGAACCGCGATAAAGAAGTGCGATAGATGACCGTAGTGAAAAGTATAGAGAAAAAGTATAAGTATTGAGTAAGAGAAAAGTGATTGTGTATTTAAAGTGATTAATTGTGAAAGTGAATTGTTGTGAATAAGTAAATTATTAGAATAATAATCAAGAATTAAATTGAAAGTGAACTAATAAAGATTAATTAAATAGAATTACGTTTTATCTTTTTGAATCCTAGCCAGAATGTAACATTTGTGTCAGAAGTGGGATAAAACGTATTCAGTGTGAAGTTAAAGTGAAGTGAATTAAGTTAAAAAAAATGGGCCGCACATTAAAATTACTACAGCTCAGTATATCGCAATTAAAAGCTGAATTGGAAAAGCGGAATCTCTCCACAGCTGGAGGAAAAAGTGATCTTGTGCTTCGACTGCAGGAATCTGTTGAAAACGAAGGAGAAAACCCCAAGTCCGTTTTGTTCGACGTAGCAGAAGAACAAGTAAGTACAAGCGTTGATATGACTGCTATGATGGAATTACTTCTGGCCAAGTTAGATGAACAGAAGAATTCTATGGACTCTCAGTTCAATGAACAGAAGAATTCTATGGACTCTCAGTTCAATGAACAGAAGAATTCTATGGGCTCTCAGTTCAAGGAACAAAAGAATTCTCTAGAACAACAGAAGAATTCTCTAGATTCCAAATTGCAATCAATGGACTCTAAATTTGATGAACAAAAGAATTCTCTAGATTCCAAATTGCAATCAATGGACTCTAAATTTGATGAACAAAAGAATTCTCTAGAACAACAGAAGAATTCTCTAGATTCCAAATTGCAAGCAATGGACACTAAATTCGAAGAACAAAAGAATTCCATAGTTGCCGCCCAAAAGAGCGCTGTGGAAGATTTTAAAAATGTTCTCGAAGGAAAACTCGAAGAAATTGACCAAAAGTTCGAGAAGGTTGAAACCAAATTCGACGAAATCGATACAAACATCGAGAACTTGGCTAGAGAGCTGGAGAAAGTGAAGAAGCAGAAGGCTCGAGAAAATTCTGCGGACTGCCCGAGAAGGCAAGAGATGCAGCCTCCTGTTTTCGACGGTCAAACATCCTGGCCAATTTATAAGAAACAGTTTGAAGCAGCTGCAATGGCGAACAGCTGGGACAACGAGGAAAAGTCGATTGCGCTAACGCTCGCACTAAGAGGTACAGCTGCGGAGTTACTCCAAACCGTCTCAGAAGAGAAGCAACACGACTACGACGCCCTGGTCAAGGATATAGAGATGCGCTTCGGTGATGAGCATATGCAGCAAGTGTACAGGGTCCAGCTACGCAGTAGAGTCCAGAAGCGGGGAGAAACACTTCAACAGCTGCAAGCAGATATCGAACGTCTGGCACATTTGTCATATCCTAATGCTGGTGAGGTTCTCATCAATGAAATGGCTGTGGAGGCGTTTATCCAAGCCATTGAAGATAGACAACTGCAAATGGCCGTAAGAATGGCTGGAAAGAAAACTCTCGCTGAGGCCCTAGCATTTGCCTTGACAATGCAAGCTGCTGATCAGGCATCGCATGTGTTCCACCGCGTAAGGGAAATGACAGCCGTTGAATGTTCATGTCAAAGAGCAGACGTCGTAGACCGGAGCAGAGATAACATAGGTCAAATGCGCTGCTGGAACTGCAACAAAATAGGGCACCTACAGAGACAGTGCAGAGCTCCACCCAGACAAGGCAGTTGTCCACATTGCGGGCCTAGGAGGCGCAACGAAGAAGCATCTGGCAGATATAGCTTCACAGAACCAGCAGTCGGGAAACGTGTAAGGGGCAGCTTCTCGGAGCAGAAGTGGGTTTCCGGAATCGATGACTCCAGGACCACAATTCAAGTCTCCCAAACCAAACGAGGAAACCAGAGTTTAACAGTGGAAGCCTATATCGGTCAAAATAAGTGCGTGGCAACCATCGACACCGGTGCCACCGCTTCCATCATAAGGAGGGACATCGTCCGTCAGTCTTGGCTGCACAACACCAGCAATTACTGTCTGAAAACAGCAACAGGAGCGACAGCGGAAGTGTATGGAGAGGTCATACTAACAATAAATTTGGCAGGATTAGTATTCTCCCACGCTTTCCTAGTAGCCGATATATGTGACGAATGCATCATTGGAATCGATTTCATGAAGGCGCATGATGTAGTATTGGACATTGGTATGCAAGTACTCAAGTATCGAAACGTAGAAATTCCGATGGTGTACGGGAACGAGAACGTCGCATCCCTGAGGACAGTCATTAGTAAGGACGAGGTCCTACCACCTTCTTCAGAGACACTGATTTGGACAAAGCTGGAAGGTGATCCTGGGGCCCACCGATTCTTTCTAGTCGCGCCAGAAGACAACCACTGCCGAAATTGCGTGGTTGGAAAAATGCTTGTCGAGCCGAAGAACAATATGGTTCCCGTACGAGTTCTTAATGCGGAACACAAAAGCGTCAAATTGAAGCAAGGTGAGGTGGTTGGAAAGTGTGTACCGGTTACTGCCATCACGAAACTATCACAGGAAGGTGTTGCGAAGCCTCGTT
Organism: Portevinia maculata; assembly: GCA_949715645.1. Lineage (NCBI taxonomy): Eukaryota > Metazoa > Arthropoda > Insecta > Diptera > Syrphidae > Portevinia > Portevinia maculata. Next base: position 165,233,515 of record OX454526.1, on the reverse strand, counting down.
CACCAATGGGAATGACTGAGGTCAAAAGAACTTTATTCCAGCACTGCGATCTGAATCAGGAGCAGCAAGCCTTGGCAGGGAAGCTCATCAACGAGTTTGCTGATATATTCGCTTCGCGGGACTGCGAGTATGGCCGAACACACCTTGTACAACACCGGATAGACACTGGAGATGCGAGACCGATTCGTCAGCCTCCCAGACGATTACTATTGGCTAAGCAGACGGAGGTTGCAGAGATGGTGTCGACGATGGAGAATGAAGGAGTAATCGAATGCTCTAAAAGCCCATGGGCATCTCCAATTGTCCTAGTCAAAAAGAAAGATGGCAGCACTCGGTTCTGTGTAGACTATCGCCAACTGAATAATGTCACCAAAAAGGATAGCTACCCTCTACCAAGGATTGACGATACGCTGGATACACTGTCCGGAGCTCGATGGTTTTCCACTCTAGATCTGAAGAGTGGCTACTGGCAAGTGCAGATACATCCGAAAGACCGTGAGAAAACAGCTTTCACAGCAGGAAACGGGCTCTGGCAATTCACAGTAATGCCATTTGGATTGTGTAACGCGCCGGCAACCTTTGAGCGACTAATGGAGCGTGTTTTGTTGGGGCTAACATGGAAAACGTGTTTGGTCTACTTGGACGATGTCATCGTGGTTGGAAAAACGTTTGAAGAACATCGAGATTACTTGAAGGAAGTGTTCCAGAGACTACGAAGTGCACAATTAAAGCTTAACCCGAAAAAGTGTGATCTCTTTAGATCTGAGGTAAAATATCTGGGGCACATCATCTCGTCCGAAGGAGTAAGGACTGACCCAGAGAAGGTCGATGCGGTGAAAAATTGGCCCGTTCCCAAAGACAAACACCAACTGAGAAGCTTCCTGGGACTTGCAACTTACTACAGACGGTTTGTGAAGGACTTCGCAAGGATCGCAAAGAGCTTGCATCAACTGACGGAAAAGGGAAAACCATTTAAATGGTCAGGTGAATGCGAAACGAGTTTCAAGAGTCTCAAACACCAACTGTGTGATGCTTCAATTCTAGCGTACCCTACTCCAGGAAGGACATTTATTGTAGATGCCGACGCTAGTAATGTTGGGATCGGAGCCGTTCTTTCGCAGATCCATGATGGTCAAGAGAGAGTAGTTTCCTACTTCAGTAAAGTGCTATCCAAGCCGGAGAGGAACTATTGCGTAACCAGGCGGGAACTCCTGGCTTTGATCCTGGCAACAAAGCACTTCCACAAGTACTTTTATTGGCAGAAATTCATCCTGCGTACAGATCATGCGTCTCTAAAGTGGCTGCTGCAGTTTAAGAACCCTGAAGGACAAGTCGCGAGGTGGATTGAGCGGCTGCAGATGTATGACTACGAGATACAGCACCGAAAGGGAACTCTTCACTCCAACGCAGATGCCCTCTCCCGGCGACCCTGCAAGGCTGATTGTAAACATTGCGTACGCCAGGAGGAAAAAGATAAAGTGTCAGTCCAACGGTTGAAAGCTGGGCCCATTAGCGGCTGGAGTGCACGTGAGATCCGGAATGCTCAACAGGAAGATCCGGATATCGAGCCGATTCTCGCCTGGAAGGAACATGAGGGCAAGCCGGACTGGTAGCAGATCTCCAATAGGAGTCCGGAATTGAAGGCATACTTGGCACAATGGGACTCACTTCATGTCCAGGATGGCATTTTGAAAAGAAAATGGGAAAGTTCGGATGGAACATCAGCCGTGATGCAACTTGTGGTACCCAGATCGAAAGTCAACGAAGTACTTAGGGAACTACATGATGGAGTGTCCGGAGGTCACTTGGGAGTAAATAAGACACTCGACAAAGTGCGAGAACACTTTTACTTGATCCACGCAAGAGACGATGACGAAAACTGGTGCCGAAAATGCGCCGCTTGCGCAGCCAGTAAAGGCCCGAGAGTGAAAATGCAAGGCAAGATGCATCAATACAACGTTGGAGCGCCCTTTGAAAGGATTGCAGTTGACATCGCAGGACCGTTTCCAGAAACCAACAGTGGAAACCGGTATATCCTCGTAGTGATGGACTACTTCACTAAATGGCCTGAAGCCTTTGCTATACCTAACCAAGAAGCTAAAACCGTGGTAGAGCAGATTGTCCACAACTGGGTAAGCAGATTTGGCGTACCAATGGAATTGCACTCGGACCAAGGTCGCAACTTCGAGTCGAAGATCTTTCAAGGAGTATGCCAGCTACTAGGGATTAAAAAGACAAGAACAACCCCGCTTCATCCACAATCGGACGGAATGGTGGAACGCTTCAATAGAACCTTAAACGAACACCTTTCTAAGGTTGTTGGCGACTGCCAGCGGGACTGGGACAAGCACATCCCCATGTTCCTATTAGCTTATCGAAGCGCAGTTCATAACACAACAGGACATACTCCATCCGAAATCCTTTTTGGTCGAACCATCCGGTTACCTAGTGAATTGATGTTTGGATTTCCGACTGATGAAGCAACGAATGAAGATGATTATGTTGCGGATCTCAGAGAAATCATCAGAAACATTCATCGGAAAACTAGAGATAAGATTCGGCTATCCAGCAACCGCATGAAGACGAGGTACGACACAAAAGCAACCACCACAGGATTCCAGGAAGGAGATCTGGTATGGCTATACAACCCTCATCGCCGAAAAGGCATGTCACCTAAACTACAGAAAGGTTGGGAAGAAACCTATAAGATAGTGAAGCGCATCAACAATGTTGTCTACCGGATTCAGCGAGGAAGACGCAAGCTGAAAGTTGTCCATGTGGATCGTCTCCATCGCTACCATGGCGAAAATATTGACGTGCTTCTTCGGGACGAACAAGTTTAAGAGGGGGATATTGTTGCCTGTTTGGTCAAACTGTGTCATTCAGCATCAATTAGTCAACTTGTAGCGCAATCTAGTAGAAAGTAGAAAGTACCGATTTTGGCAGCATTTGAATAGCAGTTTGAGTAGCTGTGAAATAACTAGTAGCTACATAATTATGTATGTTGTTCTCGAACCTTCTAAACTCAACGGATCTGGAAATTTTGACAGGTGTCACTAGGAGATATAAATATTTGGCGCTTCTAACCAGCACGCGCGCACTCTAGTAGAGGGTATCATATTACTCGTCATCTGTCAACTGATGATTACGACGTTTTTGGAAAACACAGACATTAACTTCTACGACGCCGAACCGCCATTGCTTAAAAACCAAATGTAATTTAGTTATTTTTCTTTCTTTGTTTTTGCAGTAAGAATAAAGTGTTCATTTGAATTATTAGTAGTCAGAGTTTTAAATGCAATAATACGAATTGCACAGTCGCAACAATTGGTGACCCCGAAAACAAAAAAAAAGCAAACCAAAATGAGCACAGCGACAGCTACAACCGGTTCACAAGCCAAAAAGGAGGATGAAAAAGCAGAGCTACATCAAGAAAACCCTGGGAATGGGGAGCAACCACTCCTAAACGCAAACCAAGTGAGTTCCGTCGCATCCATGAAATTGCCAACACCTTTCTGGCGCAACAACCCAGCGCGGTATTTCACAATGGCTGAAATGCGGTTCGATCTACATCGCATTTCATCAGACGACACAAAATATCGCCTTATAGCAACACATCTGGATGCAGACACACTGGACTTGGTCGGGGATTTAATTGACAATCCCCCAACTCAAGGAAAGTATGATGCGTTAAAAAAACGAATAATTATTTCGCTCTCAGATTCTCAGGAAACTCGCCTACGAAGGCTCCTCCGAGGCCAGCATCAGGGTGATGAAAAACCCACAGTATTATTACAACGACTGTGAAACCTCGCCGGCGGACATTGCAACGAAAAAGTTCTTCGGTCTCTTTTCTCGGAGCAACTTCCTGAAAGCTTGCGAGTCATCCTTGCTGGTAGCAAAATCGACGACCTGTCTGAGCTTGCAGAGCAGGCGGACCGCATCTTCGACGCACTCCGTCCAACGATTGCCATGATTAATAATGCAGCTGAAACACCCTTGTCACACATCAATGCAGTTTCCCATTTCGCTATAACAGAGAGAGGGCCCGCACTCGCCGTAGAAGATCTCCGAGCCGCAATTGAAAAACTCTCGTCTAAAGTCGAAAGATTGTCTCGAGACCGGGAGAGAAGTCGCAACCGCGAATCCAGATCAGCTTCGAAGCAGTCAAACGCCCATGAGAAGACCAGTCTTTGCTTCTACCACCAAAAGTTTGGCAGCGATGCTCGAAAATGCCGCGTACCGTGCAGCTGGAACCAGATGCAGGGAAACTAAGTGTGCCGGCGCGCATTGAGGCGACCGCCGGCAGCCAACTAACTTCAAAACGCCTCCAAGTCAAAGACCGCAAGTCGGGCATTTGGTTCCTAATCGACACGGGAGCCGATGTGTCCGTTCTACCTAAAACAACCACTAACAGCAGCAGGAGCACCTCAGAGAAACTCTTCGCTGCAAACGGTGTACCCATTAATACGTACGGCACTCAGCATTTAACACTTGACATTGGACTCCGCCGAGAGTTTTCTTGGTTTTTTGTCATCGCTGACGTCACTCATGCCATTCTCGCAGCTGACTTCCTCAGCAACTATGGGCTTTCGGTTGGCCTTAGGAAACGACAGCTGGAAGACACAACCACCACTCTAAGTGCTTCACTGACACCAGGCAAATCAACACAAATACCAGTTTTTAGCGTCGACCGCACCAGTGCTTACGCCGATATTATGCGAGAGTTTCCTAACGTCGCAAGGGAGTCACTTCTTCCTACACCTCATCATTCGGTGAGCCACCACATCATAACGCAAGGTCATCCGGTCGCTGAACGTCCTCGACGACTTGCAGGGGAAAAATTGAAAGCAGCACGAGACGAATTTAACCTTATGGTACAACAGGGGAATTGCGAACCATCCGACAGTGAGTGGGCTTCACCTTTGTTGATGGTCAAAAAGAAAAACGGAACTTGGCGTCCATGTGGCGACTACCGCCGGCTCAATCACATCACGGTGCCAGACAGGTATCCGATTCCTCACATGCAGGACTTCACTCAGCGGCTAGCAGATTGTACGTTCTTCACTACTCTGGATCTCAAACGCGCATACCATCAAATCAATGTTGCACTCGAGGATCGCCCAAAAACAGCTGTCATTACACCGTTCGGACTCTTCCAGTTTAATGTAATGACATTGGGACTCTGCAACGCAGCCCAAACGATGCAACGTTATATGGATGTCACGTTGCGGGGACTTGAATTCTGCACATGTTACATTGACGACATTTTAATCGCTTCCTCAAGTGAGCAGCAACACCGAAAGGACGTCCGTGCAGTTTTGGAACGCCTGCAAAATTTCGGCCTATGCGTCAACTTAGCCAAGTGTGTTTTTGGTCGTCCAGAGGTACGCTACCTAGGCTACACAGTCAACAGCGATGGAATCAAACCACCCCAAGACAGGGTAGAGGTAGTAGCCAACCTTAAACGACCTGAAACGGTCGACCAACTACGAAAGTTTCTTGGTGCCTGGAATTTCTACCGAAATTGTATTCCCAATGCGTCCCAAACCCAAGCTCCACTCGTTGAACTTACAATAGGAGCAACGAAAAGGGACAGACGACCAGTGGTGTGGACCTTGGAGGGGGAGCAAGCATTCGAGAAATGTAAATTGAAACTCAAGGACGCTGTGCAACTTGCACACCCGAGGGCTGATATATCCCTGGTACTTCGTTGCGATGCGTCGGATGTGGCGATTGGAGCCGCTCTCGATCAGAACACAAAATCTGGATTTCAGCCTCTGGGATTTTTCTCGAGAAAACTTTCTGAACGAGAGACCAGGTATAAAGTGTACGACCGCGAGCTGCTGGCCATATTTCGAGCGGTGCGATATTTCAGACACATCATTGAGGGTCGAGAACTGGTCATCCTCACCGATCACAAGCCTCTTGTTTACGCTTTTTCACAAAAAGCTAACCACGCCAGTGATTGCGTTGCTCGGCAGCTGGAGGAGATAAGTCAGTATTCCACACGCATTATCCATATCTCCGGGGCAGATAATGTAGTAGCAGACACCTTATCCCGCATTCAGGCCATCGACTTTCCCGGAGCAATCAGCACGGCGGAGCTGGCTGAAGCACAGAGAAATGACGACGAACTAAAACAACTGCTTCAATCACCCGAAAGCTCCTCGATGAATTTAAAAGGGCTTCGCACCGATGGAACGGATACAATGGTGTACTGTGACGTCGCAGATAACAACATCCGTCCATTTGCCCCAAGATCGCTGCGAAGAAGAATATTTGACAACGCCCATAACTGTTCGCATCCCAGTGGACGCGCCACTAAGAAGACCATCGCACGAAACTTCGTCTGGCCCAGGATGAATAGCGACATCACCAGCTGGGCACGTTCATGTTTGCCTTGTCAGCGGAATAAAGTCAGCCGTCATGTCAGAAACACACCGCAACATATTGCAATGCCAAGTGAACGGTTCCATCATGTCCATATCGACATCGTCGTGATGCAGCCATCGAACGGATATCGCTACTTGCTCACAATGATCGACCGTTTCACTCGGTGGCCGGAGGCTGTGCCTTTGAAGGATATTTCTGCAGATTCGGTCTCCAATGCCTTTTACGGAGCTTGGGTTTCACGCTTCGGCGCACCAGCAACTATTACATCTGACCGAGGCACACAGTTCGAGAGCCAACTGTTCGACGCCCTGGGGAAGCTGATCGGAAGCCATAAAATAAGGACCACTGCATATCATCCCGCATCTAATGGGATGATCGAGCGTTGGCATCGCTCGTTCAAAGCTGCTGTGAGATGTCACGAGTCTTCGTCATGGACCGAATACTTGCCGACTGTCTTACTTGGACTCCGCACCGCCTGGAAGGAGGACATCAAGGCAACAGCAGCGGAGATGGTGTACGGAACCCCTCTTCGCTTACCTGGGGAATTTTTCACTGATGCGGAGTCCTTGCAGGCTCCTCAGCATTTTGTCGAAAGGTTTCGCGATCAGATGCGGCAGGTTCGGGCGGCGCCATCAGCTCATCATTGCAAACGCAAGGTATTTGCACACGAATCGCTGTACTCCTGCACACATGTGTTTGTCAGAGTGGACTAAGTAAAGCAGCCCTGTGAACAACCGTACGACGGACCATTCGAAGTCATGCATCGTATCTCTGATTATGTCTTCAAAATCAACATCAATGGCGTCGAAACACCCTTATCGACGGAACGGCTAAAACCAGTGTTCTTCGAGAAACCAGAGCCACCTTCAACGTCACCTGCTCTTCCGATGTCAGACCTGCTTCCAACGTCAGGCACTGGCCTTACTTCAGCTACACTTCCTGTTTCAACTGGGATTAGGACGTATTCCGGACCAAAGAATAAAGTTAGGTTCGCATCTCAACCATGTTCAAGACACTCAGGGGGGAGTGGTGTGGCGCTTCTAACCAGCACGCGCGCACTCTAGTAGAGGGTATCATATTACTCGTCATCTGTCAACTGATGATTACGACGTTTTTGGAAAACACAGACATTAACTTCTACGACGCCGAACCGCCATTGCTTAAAAACCAAATGTAATTTAGTTATTTTTCTTTCTTTGTTTTTGCAGGAAAAATAAAGTGTTCATTTGAATTATTAGTAGTCAGAGTTTTAAATGCAATAATACTGTTGCATGTTTGCTTGAACTGTGTCATTAATTAGTCAACTACGCCATCTAGTAGAAAGTGGCCATATTACCGATTTTGGCAGCATTGGAATAGCAGTTTGAGTAGCTGTGGTATAACTTGTTATGTTGTTCTCGAACCTTCTGAACTTAACGAACCTTCTGAACGAATCTGGAAATTTCGAGAGGTGTCACTAGGAGATATAAATAGATGTCGCAGGAGCACCCAAGGCATTCTAGTTGTGAACCGCGATAAAGAAGGGCGATAGATGACAGTAGTGAAAAGTATAGAGAATATTGAATAAGAGAAGTGATTGTTTATTTAAAGTGATTAATTGTGAAAGTGAATTGATGGATTAAATAAGTGAATTATTAGAATAATAATCAAGAAGTAAAAGACATTGAAGGAGAACTAATAAAGATTAATTAAATAGAATTACGTTTTATCTTTTCGAATCCTAGCCTGGATGTAACATTGGTGTCAGAAGTGGGATAAAACGTATTCAGTGTGAAATTAAAGTGAAGTGAATTAAAAAAAAAAAAAAAAAAAAAAAAAATGGGCCGCACATTAAAATTACTACAGCTCAGTATTCCGCAGTTAAAAGCTGAATTGGAAAAGCGGAATCTCTCCACAGCTGGAGGAAAAAGTGATCTTGTGCTTCGACTGCAGGAATCTGTTGAAAACGAAGGAGAAAACCCCAAGTCCGTTTTGTTCGACGTAGCAGAAGAACAAGTAAGTACAAGCGTTGATATGACTGATGGAATTACTTCTGGCCAAGTTAGATGAACAGAAGAATTCTATGGACTCTCAGTTCAATGAACAGAAGAATTCTATGGACTCTCAGTTCAATGAACAGAAGAATTCTATGGGCTCTCAGTTCAAGGAACAAAAGAATTCTCTAGAACAACAGAAAAATTCTCTAGATTCCAAATTGCAATCAATGGACTCTAAATTTGATGAACAAAAGAATTCTCTAGATTCCAAATTGCAATCAATGGACTCTAAATTTGATGAACAAAAGAATTCTCTAGAACAACAGAAGAATTCTCTAGATTCCAAATTGCAAGCAATGGACACTAAATTCGAAGAACAAAAGAATTCCATAGTTGCCGCCCAAAAGAGCGCTGTGGAAGATTTTAAAAATGTTCTCGAAGGAAAACTCGAAGAAATTGACCAAAAGTTCGAGAAGGTTGAAACCAAATTCGACGAAATCGATACAAACATCGAGAACTTGGCTAGAGAGCTGGAGAAAGTGAAGAAGCAGAAGGCTCGAGAAAATTCTGCGGACTGCCCGAGAAGGCAAGAGATGCAGCCTCCTGTTTTCGACGGTCAAACATCCTGGCCAATTTATAAGAAACAGTTTGAAGCAGCTGCAATGGCGAACAGCTGGGACAACGAGGAAAAGTCGATTGCGCTAACGCTCGCACTAAGAGGTACAGCTGCGGAGTTACTCCAAACCGTCTCAGAAGAGAAGCAACACGACTACGACGCCCTGGTCAAGGATATAGAGATGCGCTTCGGTGATGAGCATATGCAGCAAGTGTACAGGGTCCAGCTACGCAGTAGAGTCCAGAAGCGGGGAGAAACACTTCAACAGCTGCAAGCAGATATCGAACGTCTGGCACATTTGTCATATCCTAATGCTGGTGAGGTTCTCATCAATGAAATGGCTGTGGAGGCGTTTATCCAAGCCATTGAAGATAGACAACTGCAAATGGCCGTAAGAATGGCTGGAAAGAAAACTCTCGCTGAGGCCCTAGCATTTGCCTTGACAATGCAAGCTGCTGATCAGGCATCGCATGTGTTCCACCGCGTAAGGGAAATGACAGCCGTTGAATGTTCATGTCAAAGAGCAGACGTCGTAGACCGGAGCAGAGATAACATAGGTCAAATGCGCTGCTGGAACTGCAACAAAATAGGGCACCTACAGAGACAGTGCAGAGCTCCACCCAGACAAGGCAGTTGTCCACATTGCGGGCCTAGGAGGCGCAACGAAGAAGCATCTGGCAGATATAGCTTCACAGAACCAGCAGTCGGGAAACGTGTAAGGGGCAGCTTCTCGGAGCAGAAGTGGGTTTCCGGAATCGATGACTCCAGGACCACAATTCAAGTCTCCCAAACCAAACGAGGAAACCAGAGTTTAACAGTGGAAGCCTATATCGGTCAAAATAAGTGCGTGGCAACCATCGACACCGGTGCCACCGCTTCCATCATAAGGAGGGACATCGTCCGTCAGTCTTGGCTGCACAACACCAGCAATTACTGTCTGAAAACAGCAACAGGAGCGACAGCGAAAGTGTATGGAGAGGTCATACTAACAATAAATTTGGCAGGATTAGTATTCTCCCACGCTTTCCTAGTGGCCGATATATGTGACGAATGCATCATTGGAATCGATTTCATGAAGGCGCATGATGTAGTATTGGACATTGGTATGCAAGTACTCAAGTATCGAAACGTAGAAATTCCGATGGTGTACGGGAACGAGAACGTCGCATCCCTGAGGACAGTCATTAGTAAGGACGAGGTCCTACCACCTTCTTCAGAGACACTGATTTGGACAAAGCTGGAAGGTGATCCTGGGGCCCACCGATTCTTTCTAGTCGAGCCAGAAGACAACCACTGCCGAAATTGCGTGGTTGGAAAAATGTTTGTCGAGCCGAAGAACAATATGGTTCCCGTACGAGTTCTTAATGCGGAACACAAAAGCGTCAAATTGAAGCAAGGTGAGGTGGTTGGAAAGTGTGTACCGGTTACTGCCATCACGAAACTATCACAGGAAGGTGTTGCGAAGCCTCGTTCACTAATGAGAATGACTGAGGTCAAAAGAACTTTATTCCAGCACTGCGATCTGAATCGGGAGCAGCAAGCCATGGCAGGGAACTTCATCAACGAGTTTGCTGATATATTCGCTTCGCGGGACTGCGAGTATGGCCGAACACACCTTGTACAACACCGGATAGTCACTGGAGACGCGAGACCGATTCGTCAGCCTCCCAGACGACTACCATTGGCTAAGCAGACGGAGGTTGCAGAGATGGTGTCGATGATGGAGAAGGAAGGAGTAATCGAATGCTCTAAAAGCCCATGGGCATCTCCAATTGTCCTAGTCAAAAAGAAAGATGGCAGCACTCGGTTCTGTGTAGACTATCGCCAACTGAATAATGTCACCAAAAAGGATAGCTACCCTCTACCAAGGATAGACGATACGCTGGATACACTGTCCGGAGCTCGATGGTTTTCCACTCTAGATCTGAAGAGTGGCTACTGGCAAGTGCAGATACATCCGAAAGACCGTGAGAAAACAGCTTTCACAGCAGGAAACGGGCTCTGGCAATTCACAGTAATGCCATTTGGATTATGTAACGCGCCGGCAACCTTTGAGCGACTAATGGAGCGTGTTTTGTTGGGGCTAACATGGAAAACGTGTTTGGTCTACTTGGACGATGTCATCGTGGTTGGAAAAACGTTTGAAGAACATCGAGATAACTTGAAGGAAGTGTTCCAGATACTACGAAGTGCACAATTAAAGCTTAACCCGAAAAAGTGTGATCTCTTTAGATCTGAGGTAAAATATCTGGGGCACATCATCTCGTCCGAAGGAGTAAGGACTGACCCAGAGAAGGTCGATGCGGTGAAAAATTGGCCCGTTCCCAAAGACAAACACCAACTGAGAAGCTTCCTGGGACTTGCAACTTACTACAGACGGTTTGTGAAGGACTTCGCAAGGATCGCAAAGAGCTTGCATCAACTGACGGAAAAGGGGAAACCATTTAAATGGTCAGGTGAATGCGAAGCGAGTTTCAAGAGTCTCAAACACCAACTGTGTGATGCTTCAATTTTAGCGTACCCTACTCCAGGAAAGACATTTATTGTAGATGCCGACGCTAGTAATGTTGGGATCGGAGCCGTTCTTTCGCAGATCCATGATGGCCAAGAGAGAGTAGTTTCCTACTTCAGTAAAGTGCTATCCAAGCCGGAGAGGAATTATTGCGTGACCAGGCGGGAACTCCTGGCTTTGATCCTGGCAACAAAGCACTTCCACAAGTACTTATATGGGCAGAAATTCATCCTGCGTACAGATCATGCGTCTCTAAAGTGGCTGCTGCAGTTTAAGAACCCTGAAGGACAAGTCGCGAGGTGGATTGAGCGGCTGCAGATGTATGACTACGAGATACAGCACCGAAAGGGAACTCTTCACTCCAACGCAGATGCCCTCTCCCGGCGACCCTGCAAGGCTGATTGTAAACATTGCGTACGCCAGGAGGAAAAAGATAAAGTGTCAGTCCAACGGTTGAGAGCTGAGCCCATTAGCGGCTGGAGTGCACGGGAGATCCGGAATGCTCAACAGGAAGATCCGGATATCGAGCCGATTCTCGCCTGGAAGGAACATGAGGGCAAGCCGGACTGGCAGCAGATCTCCAATAGGAGTCCGGAATTGAAGGCATACTTGGCACAATGGGATTCACTTCATGTCCAGGATGGCATTTTGAAAAAAAAATGGGAAAGTTCGGATGGAACATCAGCCGTGATGCAACTTGTGGTACCCAGATCGAAAGTCAACGAAGTACTTAGGGAACTACATGATGGAGTGTGCGGAGGTCACTTGGGAGTAAATAAGACACTCGACAAAGTGCGAGAACACTTTTACTTGATCCACGCAAGAGACGATGTCGAAAACAGGTGCCGAAAATGCGCCGCTTGCGCAGCCAGTAAAGGCCCGAGAGTAAAAATGCAAGGCAAGATGCATCAATACAACGTTGGAGCGCCATTTGAAAGGATTGCAGTTGACATCGCAGGACCGTTTCCAGAAACCAACAGTGGAAACCGCTATATCCTCGTAGTGATGGACTACTTCACTAAATGGCCTGAAGCCTTTGCTATACCTAACCAAGAAGCTAAAACCATGGTAGAGCAGATTGTCCACAACTGGGTAAGCAGATTTGGCGTACCAATGGAATTGCACTCGGACCAAGGTCGCAACTTTGAGTCGAAGATCTTTCAAGGAGTATGCCAGCTACTAGGGATTAAGAAGACAAGAACAACCCCGCTTCATCCACAATCGGACGGAATGGTGGAACGCTTCAATAGAACCTTAAACGAACACCTTTCTAAGGTTGTTGGCGATTGCCAGCGGGACTGGGACAAGCACATCCCCATGTTCCTATTAGCTTATCGAAGCGCAGTTCATAACACAACAGGACATACTCCATCCGAAATCCTTTTTGGTCGAACCATCCGGTTACCTAGTGAATTGATGTTTGGATCTCCGACTGATGAAGCAACGAATGAAGATGATTATGTGGCGGATCTCAGAGAAATCATCAGAAACATTCATCGGAAAACTAGAGATAAGATTCGGATATCCAGCGACCGCATGAAGACGAGGTACGATACAAAAGCGACCACCACAGGATTCCAGGAAGGAGATCTGGTATGGCTATACAACCCTCATCGCCGAAAAGGTATGTCACCTAAACTACAGCAGGATTGGGAAGGACCCTATAAGATAGTGAAGCGCATCAACGATGTTGTCTACCGGATCCAGCGAGGAAGAGGCAAGCTAAAAGTTGTCCATGTGGATCGTCTCCATCGCTACCATGGGGAAAATATTGACGTGCTTGTTCGGGACGAACAAGTTTAAGAGGGGGATATTGTTGCATGTTTGCTTGAACTGTGTCATTAATTAGTCAACTACGCCATCTAGTAGAAAGTGGCCATATTACCGATTTTGGCAGCATTGGAATAGCAGTTTGAGTAGTTGTGGTATAACTTAGTATGTTGTTCTCGAACCTTCTGAACTTAACGAACCTTCTGAACGAATTTGGAAATTTCGAGAGGTGTCACTAGGAGATATAAATAGATGTCGCAGGAGCACCCAAGACATTCTAGTTGTGAACCGCGATAAAGAAGGGCGATAGATGACAGTAGTGAAAAGTATAGAGAATATTGAATAAGAGAAGTGATTGTTTATTTAAAGTGATTAATTGTGAAAGTGAATTGATGGATTAAATAAGTGAATTATTAGAATAATAATCAAGAAGTAAAAGACATTGAAGGAGAACTAATAAAGATTAATTAAATAGAATTACGTTTTATCTTTTCGAATCCTAGCCTGGATGTAACAATACGAATTGCACATTCGCTACAAATATGTGGCGACCCACTGGCCCTCTATGGAGCAGTAGCAAGCAACGAGTAGTTTTGGAGAGTGTGGTTGACGGCGAGTAAGAAGCACGCGATTGATTATTCTGATCGTGGTTTGACGAGTGGAAGACGCCATTGTTTTTAATACTTAGTTTTGCTTTATAATATATATTAATATTTAGTTTATAAATAATCTTTTCAATAAAATAAAGTGAAACATTTAGTGGAGTATATCATTAATAAAAGAAGTACCCACAATTGGTGACCCCGTCTAAGACTTTGGATATAATACAAAATGCCGCTCTTGCATACGCCGCAGAGAAACAATTGCGATTCGCCTCCACTTATTCCCACAGACGAAGAACAGCCCGGAACAAGTCCAAATGCTGAAGAAAGTGCCAACAAAGAGCACACAAAAGTGGACCGAATAGAACGTGTCGAGCTTCCACCATTCTGGAACACCAAAGTCCAGCTATGGTTCGCATTCATTGAGTCCCAATTTCTAAGCCGAAGAATAACTGCTGATTCGACTAAGTACCATGCTGTCATTGCCCGTCTAGATCAGGACACACTGTCGGTAATCGAACATATCATCATCAAGCCTCCTGCGCAAGAAGATAGGTACAAGACCATCAAAGAAGCCCTATTGAACCATTTTTCGGTTTCTCAGGAAAGACAATTTAAAAGCCTTGTCACTGGGTTAGAACTGGGAAGCCGACGTCCATCAAACCTATTGACGGAGATGCATCGACTAGGTGGCAATTTGCTAGATGCCACTTTCACCAGAACTCTTTGGCTCGACCGTTTATCACCACACGTGCAAGTAGTCCTGGCTACAGCTGACCGCCTTCATAACAGCAGCCTCGCCCAACTTGCAGATAGGATAGTGGACATTCAGCATCAACCGAATTACGGACAGATTATGCCTATTTCTCGATCTACCGAACGCCAAGACATGGACGAACGGGTGCAAGAGCTCTCTAGGCAAGTTGAAAGACTTTCGCAGAAGTTGGACCGGTTCATTGCAAATGGTGGGACAACTGTTCGCGCAGTGCCACACCAGCACGTCGCAACAATCCTAAACCAAATGCGAATAGATCCCCATCTTCATCAGTCTGCTATTACCATCGCCGAAAAACTCTCGTCTAAAGTCGAAAGATTGTCTCGAGACCGGGAGAGAAGTCGCAACCGCGAATCCAGATCAGCTTCGAAGCAGTCAAACGCCCATGAGAAGACCAGTCTTTGCTTCTACCACCAAAAGTTTGGCAGCGATGCTCGAAAATGCCGCGTACCGTGCAGCTGGAACCAGATGCAGGGAAACTAAGTGTGCCGGCGCGCATTGAGGCGACCGCCGGCAGCCAACTAACTTCAAAACGCCTCCAAGTCAAAGACCGCAAGTCGGGCATTTGGTTCCTAATCGACACGGGAGCCGATGTGTCCGTTCTACCTAAAACAACCACTAACAGCAGCAGGAGCACCTCAGAGAAACTCTTCGCTGCAAACGGTGTACCCATTAATACGTACGGCACTCAGCATTTAACACTTGACATTGGACTCCGCCGAGAGTTTTCTTGGTTTTTTGTCATCGCTGACGTCACTCATGCCATTCTCGCAGCTGACTTCCTCAGCCACTATGGGCTTTCGGTTGGCCTTAGGAAACGTCAGCTGGAAGACACAACCACCACTCTAAGTGCTTCACTGACACCAGGCAAATCAACACAAATACCAGTTTTTAGCGTCGACCGCACCAGTGCTTACGCCGATATTATGCGAGAGTTTCCTAACGTCGCAAGGGAGTCACTTCTTCCTACACCTCATCATTCGGTGAGCCACCACATCAAAACGCAAGGTCATCCGGTCGCTGAACGTCCTCGACGACTTGCAGGGGAAAAATTGAAAGCAGCACGAGACGAATTTAACCTTATGGTACAACAGGGGTTTGGGAACCATCCGACAGTGAGTGGGCTTCACCTTTGTTGATGGTCAAAAAGGAAAACGGAACTTGGCGTCCATGTGGCAACTACCGCCGGCTCAATCACATCACGGTGCCAGACAGGTATCCGATTCCTCACATGCAGGACTTCACTCAGCGGCTAGCAGATTGTACGTTCTTCACTACTCTGGATCTCAAACGCGCATACCATCAAATCAATGTTGCACTCGAGGATCGCCCAAAAACAGCTGTCATTACACCGTTCGGACTCTTCCAGTTTAATGTAATGACATTTGGACTCTGCAACGCAGCCCAAACGATGCAACGTTATATGGATGTCACGTTGCGGGGACTTGAATTCTGCACATGTTACATTGACGACATTTTAATCGCTTCCTCAAGTGAGCAGCAACACCGAAAGGACGTCCGTGCAGTTTTGGAACGCCTGCAAAATTTCGGCCTATGCGTCAACTTAGCCAAGTGTGTTTTTGGTCGTCCAGAGGTACGCTACCTAGGCTACACAGTCAACAGCGATGGAATCAAACCACCCCAAGACAGGGTAGAGGTAGTAGCCAACCTTAAACGACCTGAAACGGTCGACCAACTACGAAAGTTTCTTGGTGCCTGGAATTTCTACCGAAATTGTATTCCCAATGCGTCCCAAACCCAAGCTCCACTCGTTGAACTTACAATAGGAGCAACGAAAAGGGACAGACGACCAGTGGTGTGGACCATGGAGGGGGAGCAAGCATTCGAGAAATGTAAATTGAAACTCAAGGACGCTGTGCAACTTGCACACCCGAGGGCTGATATATCCCTGGTACTTCGTTGCGATGCGTCGGATGTGGCGATTGGAGCCGCTCTCGATCAGAACACAAAATCTGGATTTCAGCCTCTGGGATTTTTCTCGAGAAAACATTCTGAACGAGAGACCAGGTATAAAGTGTACGACCGCGAGCTGCTGGCCATATTTCGAGCGGTGCGATATTTCAGACACATCATTGAGGGTCGAGAACTGGTCATCCTCACCGATCACAAGCCTCTTGTTTACGCTTTTTCACAAAAAGCTAACCACGCCAGTGATTGCGTTGCTCGGCAGCTGGAGGAGATAAGTCAGTATTCCACACGCATTATCCATATCTCCGGGGCAGATAATGTAGTAGCAGACACCTTATCCCGCATTCAGGCAATCGACTTTCCCGGAGCAATCAGCACGGCGGAGCTGGCTGAAGCACAGAGAAATGACGACGAACTAAAACAACTGCTTCAATCACCCGAAAGCTCCTCGATGAATTTAAAAGGGCTTCGCACCGATGGAACGGATACAATGGTGTACTGTGACGTCGCAGATAACAACATCCGTCCATTTGCCCCAAGATCGCTGCGAAGAAGAATATTTGACAACGCCCATAACTGTTCGCATCCCAGTGGACGCGCCACTAAGAAGACCATCGCACGAAACTTCGTCTGGCCCAGGATGAATAGCGACATCACCAGCTGGGCACGTTCATGTTTGCCTTGTCAGCGGAATAAAGTCAGCCGTCATGTCAGAAACACACCGCAACATATTGCAATGCCAAGTGAACGGTTCCATCATGTCCATATCGACATCGTCGTGATGCAGCCATCGAACGGATATCGCTACTTGCTCACAATGATCGACCGTTTCACTCGGTGGCCGGAGGCTGTGCCTTTGAAGGATATTTCTGCAGATTCGGTCTCCAATGCCTTTTACGGAGCTTGGGTTTCACGCTTCGGCGCACCAGCAACTATTACATCTGACCGAGGCACACAGTTCGAGAGCCAACTGTTCGACGCCCTGGGGAAGCTGATCGGAAGCCATAAAATAAGGACCACTGCATATCATCCCGCATCTAATGGGATGATCGAGCGTTGGCATCGCTCGTTCAAAGCTGCTGTGAGATGTCACGAGTCTTCGTCATGGACCGAATCCTTGCCGACTGTCTTACTTGGACTCCGCACCGCCTGGAAGGAGGACATCAAGGCAACAGCAGCGGAGATGGTGTACGGAACCCCTCTTCGCTTACCTGGGGAATTTTTCACTGATGCGGAGTCCTTGCAGGCTCCTCAGCATTTTGTCGAAAGGTTTCGCGATCAGATGCGGCAGGTTCGGGCGGCGCCATCAGCTCATCATTGCAAACGCAAGGTATTTGCACACGAATCGCTGTACTCCTGCACACATGTGTTTGTCAGAGTGGACAAAGTAAAGCAGCCCTGTTAACAACCGTACGACGGACCATTCGAAGTCATGCATCGTATCTCTGATTATGTCTTCAAAATCAACATCAATGGCGTCGAAACACCCTTATCGACGGAACGGCTAAAACCAGTGTTCTTCGAGAAACCAGAGCCACCTTCAACGTCACCTGCTCTTCCGATGTCAGACCTGCTTCCAACGTCAGGCACTGGCCCTACTTCAGCTACACTTCCTGTTTCAACTGGGATTAGGACGTATTCCGGACCAAAGAATAAAGTTAGGTTCGCATCTCAACCATGTTCAAGACACTTAGGGGGGAGTGGTGTGGCGCTTCTAACCAGCACGCGCGCACTCTAGTAGAGGGTATCATATTACTCGTCATCTGTCAACTGATGATTACGACGTTTTTGGAAAACACAGACATTAACTTCTACGACGCCGAACCGCCATTGCTTAAAAACCAAATGTAATTTAGTTATTTTTCTTTCTTTGTTTTTGCAGTAAAAATAAAGTGTTCATTTGAATTATTAGTAGTCAGAGTTTTAAATGCAATAATACGAATTGCACATTCGCTACAAATATGTGGCGACCCACTGGCCCTCTATGGAGCAGTAGCAAGCAACGAGTAGTTTTGGAGAGTGTGGTTGACGGGGAGAAAGAAGCACGCGATTGATTATTCTGATCGTGGTTTGACGAGTGGAAGACGCCATTGTTTTTAATACTTAGTTTTGCTTTATAATATATATTAATATTTAGTTTATAAATAATCTTTTCAATAAAATAAAGTGAAACATTTAGTGGAGTATATCATTAATAAAAGAAGTACCCACAATTGGTGACCCCGTCTAAGACTTTGGATATAATACAAAATGCCGCTCTTGCATACGCCGCAGAGAAACAATTGCGATTCGCCTCCACTTATTCCCACAGACGAAGAACAGCCCGGAACAAGTCCAAATGCTGAAGAAAGTGCCAACAAAGAGCACACAAAAGTGGACCGAATAGAACGTGTCGAGCTTCCACCATTCTGGAACACCAAAGTCCAGCTATGGTTCGCATTCATTGAGTCCCAATTTCTAAGCCGAAGAATAACTGCTGATTCGACTAAGTACCATGCTGTCATTGCCCGTCTAGATCAGGACACACTGTCGGTAATCGAACATATCATCATCAAGCCTCCTGCGCAAGAAGATAGGTACAAGACCATCAAAGAAGCCCTATTTTTCGGTTTCTCAGGAAAGACAATTTAAAAGCCTTGTCACTGGGTTAGAACTGGGAAGCCGACGTCCATCAAACCTATTGACGGAGATGCATCGACTAGGTGGCAATTTGCTAGATGCCACTTTCACCAGAACTCTTTGGCTCGACCGTTTATCACCACACGTGCAAGTAGTCCTGGCTACAGCTGACCGCCTTCATAACAGCAGCCTCGCCCTACTTGCAGATAGGATAGTGGACATTCAGCATCAACCGAATTACGGACAGATTATGCCTATTTCTCGATCTACCGAACGCCAAGACATGGATGAACGGGTGCAAGAGCTCTCTAGGCAAGTTGAAAGACTTTCGCAGAAGTTGGACCGGTTCATTGCAAATGGTGGGACAACCGTTCGCGCAGTGCCACACCAGCACGTCGCAACAATCCTAAACCAAATGCGAATAGATCCCCATCTTCATCAGTCTGCTATTACCATCGCCGATTCGCCGACAATGCTAAGAAGTGTACAACACCTTGCTCTTGGCCTCAGACACAGGGAAACACCAGTCACCACCAGTAGATTCGGCGGATACTGATGGTGCCTTATGCCCCCGTCGACTTTTCATATATGACCATATCAGGAACAAAATTTCTTGTCGACACAGGCGCGGATATTTCGATTGTTCCTCCCACACGTGCAGACAGATCAAACATCACCAATATTCAACTCTACGCAGCAAATAGCAGCAAGATTCTAACCTACGGAGAGCGAGCTTTAACTCTCAACATAGGATTACGACGCCCCATCCGTTGGATCTTCTGCATCGCTGACGTACCTTACCCCATTATAGGTGCTGATCTTCTGCACAAACATGGCCTTCTTGTCGACATTAAGCGCAGCCACTTACTCGACCCAGCAACAGGACTCCAGACAAAAGGTTCCCTCGCACCAGCTCCTATCGCTTCAGTCATATCAATTAATGAAAGAGATAAGCACTATTCCATCCTTAAAGAATTTCCAGAACTCTTGGGGAATCCATCAAACAGCAAAGGCACAAAACACCATGTGAGACACCACATCTCAACTACTGGACCTCCGTGTGCTCAACGTGTCAGACAGCTGTCCCCGGAGCGTCTTATAGTGGCCAAGAAGGAATTAAAGCTTACGATGAAATTGGGAATTATCAGACCATCAAGCAGTTCTTGGGCTAGTCCGCTTCACATGACAAAGAAGAAAAGTGGAGACTGGAGACCTTGTGGTGACTATCGCAGACTTAACGCTCAAACTTTACCCTACCGTTATCCAATATCCCTACCGCCGGTAAATCTATATTCTCAACAATAGATCTCCGAAGAGCGTTTCATCACATTCCAGTCGCCGAAGAAGACATTCAGAAAACTGCTATAATAACCCCGTTTGGTCTGTTCGAATTCGTCAGCATGCCGTTTGGTCTACGAAATGCAGCCCAATCGTTCCAGCGTTTCATCAATGAGGTGCTAAATGGACTCGACTTCGTTTACGCGTACATTGTTGACCTCCAAATAGCCTCTAGCTCACCGGAAGAACACGATAACCATCTCCGCTTGATCTTTCAACGCCTTAAATTATATGGACTCTGCATAAATGCCGACAAATGTTGTTTTGGCGCAACAAGCGTAGACTTCTTGGGCTACCGGATAACATCTCAGGGTTCATCACCACTTCCCGACCGAGTCAATTCAATCCTCCGATTTCCAAAACCACAAACCATCCTAGAACTCAGACGATTCATTGGTTCAGTGAACTTTTATCGACGCCATATGAAAAATGCTGCTTCATCACAGGGTCCATTGAACGAGTTCCTGAAGAATGCCAAGAAAAATGATAAGAGACTAGTTCCATGGACAGCATCTACAGACGCAGCTTTCGAAGAGGTAAAAAGACAAGTCGCTGAAGCTACTTTGCTCGCACATCCGATTCATCACGCTAAGCTTCGTCTCACCACTGACGCCTCGAGTACTGCTCTTGGAGCCGTACTTGAGCAGAAAGTAGACAACGATTGGGAACCTCTCGCATTTTTTTCGAAAAAAAACTTTCACCTGCACAAAGAAACTATAGCACGTATGATAGGGAGCTTACAGCCATCTACGAATCCATCAAACATTTTCAGCATTGGGTCGAAGGCAAAGAATTCTTTATCAGGACTGATCATAAGCCGCTCACATTTGCTTTCCAACAGCGTGCCGACAAAGCTTCACCCCGACAAGTTAGACAACTAAATTTCATCAGCCAGTTCGCCACAAGCACAGTTCATTGCAGGAATAGAAAATAATATTGCAGATGCATTGTCTCGCATTGATGCCATTAACCCTCCATCGACAATAGATTTTCATGAATTTGCAAGCAGGCAAAGATAGATAGTGAACTTCACCAACTTTTAAGCCACAATAACACATCACTTAAAATCCAGAAGATGAAGTACGGACCAGAGCAACAAGCGATTTATTGTGATGTTTCTAGCAATGACATTAGACCTTTTGTACCGCTGCTTTTGCGTCGAAAGGTGTATGAAACCTTTCATAATATGGCCCATCCCAGTGGAAGAGCGACCAATAAAATCATTTCGCAGCGATACATCTGGCCATCAATGAACAAAGACATCACACGATGGGCACGTAATTGCATACCTTGCCAAGGCTCAAAAGTAGGACGCCACGTTCACAACCCACCAGCTACATTCACTGACCCGGATCAAAGGTTCGACCACATACATATAGATCTAGTTGGGCCGATGCCAGAGTCGCATGGATGCAAGTACTGCATGACGATGGTCGACCGTTTTACGAGATTGCCCGAAGCAATTCCAATAAAGGACATCACAGCAGATACCGTAGCTAACACCTTTTTTACAAATTGGATTGCTCGATTTGGAAGTCCAAAAATAATCACCACAGATCAAGGAACCCAATTTTAAAGCGCATTATTAACTTCACTTTCTCATCTGGTGGGTGGCAAACGCATTCGAACTACTGCATACCATCCACAGGCAAACGGTATGGTCGAAAGATGGCATAGGACTCTAAAATCAGCATATGTGTCATCAAAACCCGCTTTGAACGCAAATAGTACCAACGGTGCTGTTAGGATTAAGAACGTGCTACAAAGAGGTCCTCAAAGCATCACCAGCCGAATATCTTTACGGAACAATACTGAGAATTCCTGGCGAATTGTTCACGCATGAATAACCACCGGAAGATCCACACATCTTTTTAGACGACTTTCGTATTCATATGAGAAACGTAAAACCAGCACCAGCATCACATGTGTCGTAAAAAAACATTTTGCAGGATATGATTAAAAGCGCCAACAGCCTTACTCAGGACCGCACAAAATAATTAACAGAATAGATGACCGAGTATTCAGCATCGACGTTAACGGCAGAGAAATCAATGTGAACGTTGACCGACTAAAGCCAGCAATCCTTGTAGCTGAAGATGTGTTTTCATCAGACGCAACACCCTCGAATCCATCGTATTCCGAACAATCCAGATCCAGAACCAATACGGGTAATAATCAAAAAAATAATCAGCCAACAGAATTGCGTACGTATGTAAATAAAAACAAGTCAAATTGTCAATATGACAGCAGAAGCAATTCATATCATCACACTTTCATCACACTTAGGGGGGGGGGGGGGGGGGGGGGTACTGTGGCGACCCACTGGTCCTCTATGGAGCAGTAGCAAGCAACGAGTAGTTTTGGAGAGTGTAGTTGACGGCGAGTAAGAAGCAAGCGATTGATTATTCTGATCGTGGTTTGACGAGTGGAAGACGCCATTGTTTTTAATACTTACTTTTGCTTTATAATAAATATTAATTTTTAGTTAATAAATAATCTTTTCAATAAAATAAAGTGAATCAGTTAGTGGAGTATATCATTAATAAAAGAAGTACCCACAAATAGATGTCGCAGGAGCACCCAAGCCAGTCTAGTTGCGAACCGCGATAAAGAGGTGCGATAGATGAGAGTAGTGAAAAGTATAGAGAAAAAGTATAAGTATTGAGTAAGAGAAAAGTGATTGTGTATTTAAAGTGATTAATTGTGAAAGTGAATTGTTGTGAATAACTGAATTATTAGAATAATAATCAAGAATTAAATTGAAAGAGAACTAATAAAGATTAACTAAATAGAATTACGTTTTATCTTTTCGAATCCTAGCCAGAATGTAACAGTATGTTTAGAAAACTTTTCAACTTATTTGCTTCCAAACAAAAATATTTTTTTGCCACAACGCGATTGTCACGGTTACACTTTTACTTTTTGTACAGAATCTTAATACATATATTGTTAACTATTTAGTATTCCAAAATAGTGCTTGGAGTATCCATTAGTGACATCTTATAATTTATATGTCTTAATAAATTGCCAAATGCCTGATGTGATTACTGGACGAGTCTGAGTATGCACTCCCAGCAAACGCGCCAAACTTGGGTTCAAATTGAAATGCAATGGCATATAGAAAGCGAATTATGCAATGAACGTTTATATCACCAGGTTGTTTCACTTGGACGGCATCAGTTGCTTGAGTAAAATACGTTCGATGTCATTCTACGAGATGATTATCGGGTCCATATAGGTCTTTGCCAAGTTCATTGACCAGCCGTTTGAAAAATGATGAGCATTTTCTCTCTATTTTGGTATTTGGATTACCTTTATCTTCAAGAAGATTGCCTTTAACACTTTTCTCTCACGAAGCCACAGCTCCTTCTTCGCCATCACCTGAAAGTTTGCAAATAAGGACAACTTTGCAGTACAGTTCTTTCTATTTACTGCTTCCAACTTCTTTGCATATTTATAATGAATCCATTTTCCTGAAAATATATTGAGAAACTATTGATTATTGATAAAAAACTTACTTTTCTTTACTGATTCCTATGATTCTATTGCCAATGATTTTGTTTGTTTGACCTCCACTTGGTTTTCTGACATTTGACACCTAACAAAAAAAAAATTGACTGTCACCTGGACATCTCTATAGTAGTCTCATCAACACGAATTTGAAAACGTTTAACTCGAGAGAGGCGGGGGCAAAAGTGGTGGCGTTTGAAGGTTTGTGTATTAAATTTTGCTGTCTCTCTTTATCGAATCATTCTGATATTATGTAAGTATTTATTTTTCTGTGTAACAGCCGAATACTTTTGATGATTTGTATTATTGCGTCGCTTCGGCAAAAAGTATGTAGGATGAGAGGGATATGATGGAAAAATTAGAAATCTGGCTTTGTCGTCTGCGAGTAGAATTTATGGTGAAAGAGGCTATTCGTTTGAAAGGAAATATTGAATAAAAGCTAATTTCGGTATTTTCCATCAAATAAGGAATTATGAATTTTTGGATTTTTAGACTTTTGCTATTTTCGCTGTATCTCGTTCAAAAATGTACCGATTTTTGTGTTGTATCAGCCGTTATGCAAAGAAATAGTTTTTGGATAGAATTGATGACCTACATTAATATTGAGGCAGGTCACCTGTCGTTTTGCATTTTTTTGTAATATATTCGTGGCCAGCATCGATAGTATTGTGCATCTACTATGTCCGTCCGTCCGTCCGTCCACCCGTCGGCACAAATTAAGGCCTTTACACTGGAGCTAGAAAGCCGAATTTTAAACCATATACTCTCTAGGGGCACGAAATAATAAATTTTAAGAATTTTTCAAACCCGCCCACTGACACGCCCACAATTTCAAAAGAACAAATTTGTGAGCTAGAAAGCTGAAATGTTGAATATATTGTCTTAAGGCGCCCAAAATGTTGTGCGGGTTAACATCGCCTCGGCAAGTAGCATGTATGATGACCGGGATGATGGAAGGGACGAATAGTTTTGAAATGAAAAATTTAATAAAATCTGATTTCAGTCTTTTTCCTCAAATAAGAAATTTTGAGTTTATCGCTTTTGAGACTGTTACTATTTTGGCTATATCTTGTTGAAAAATGTTCCGATTTGTTTTGAAAGTATTAGAAATATTCAATCTAATTTATAAAGAAATGAAATGTTACTTTGTGTCAGTATTGCGCCATGCTGCACCACCACTTAGGGGTTAATAGTTAATAGGTTTCTACCTATATGATCAATATTTATTTTATTCAAATTTTATTTATTTTATTCTTAAGCCGATTGGAGTTGGGCTTTTCGATTTCTGAAGTCTTTGACCGCCTTCCTAACTTATTCGACATTAATTAAGGGCTCTCGGAAAATATATCCTAGGAAATTGTTCAATTAGAAGTTTTTCGTCATCCACAAGAAGCAGCCCTTGAGCATTGTTGATGAACTTTGGCGAACGGATTTCTTTCTCTCAAATTTTGAAAATTGTTGTGTTACTTTATGGATGCGAAGTGGATCAGTTTTGTAGACTAATTCTTTAAATACTGTAAAAGGTTTTCTGGATGTTCTTAAAGTGAAAAAAAACCTTCAAGGTAATTCCTATAAATGCTTGCAGAAGTATCTTCAGATGGAAAACAATGTTTCGCCGAAACATTAAATGTTTTGCATTATTTACCTTAGTCTTTGTATATAGACCTGTTCCCGTTCAAGCTGCTTTGTCGGAGTTCGTGGACAGCCTGGTTTCTATCAGCAGCCGAAGAAGAATTTTCTTCTAACTACCGATACAGACCCCCCACCAACTTAACCTTTTGAGCACACTTTCTCTTTGCGAGCCTCTTGCAAAGTCTGTATTCCAATTCTATTCGACCTTTTTCATCTCCATTATTAGTGGAGTACTTTGACTAAGCTTTGACTGACACTTTCACTGCTTTAGCTTCATCTGCCCACCATCATGTTTCTTTGCCGTATTGACAACTTGGTTGATGATGCGATGGAGATAATTTTGCATATTTGCAATAAATGCTTGACTTCTTTTTGGTCCAGATTTACTTCCCTGCCTACTCCACACACACATCAACGCAAACAACTTAGAGCATTCTTCAATAGAATTCGTTTTAACATCTCGAAATGATTGCATATCTTCTTATGCAGTGTTTAAATATTTCTCCAGCGTTTGTGCATAAATCCTTATTTATAAAACAGTGTACAAAACATATAAGTTATGCACAGTTTTTTTTCGATTAAAGTATCAAAAAAATACATTAATCAATTACATTTAGCTGCCCAAACTGTCGAAATCAGTTGTTTGTGGAAAACCAAATGGAAAAATTCTGCTTATACATAATATTCAGAAATTTAATTGTGCAACATAATGCAATCGCAATATGTACATAATATGATTTTTGATACCGATTATGAATGAATACTCTTTTCTTTGATGCATGCTACGGCCTCCTTGCAATATGCCATGACCTACCCCGAAATGTCATCAAAACCAACTACTAATATACCATCCATATACCGCACCCCTCTCACCTACATATCATATCACCATCGTGGGAAGTAAAAAAAAAATCGATAAATAAACGACAA
Source organism: Portevinia maculata (assembly GCA_949715645.1). Lineage (NCBI taxonomy): Eukaryota > Metazoa > Arthropoda > Insecta > Diptera > Syrphidae > Portevinia > Portevinia maculata. Next base: position 165,206,910 of record OX454526.1, on the reverse strand, counting down.
ACCACACACTTATGAAAAACTTCCATTAAAAACAACAAATAATTTACCAACCATATCCCGGACCCCTCTCACCCACACATCATATCCCCATTATGAGAAGTAAAAAAAATAAATTCGATAAATGAGGAGAATGGAAGACAACAAAAATAACTACGAATACGCATATTCAATAGCATACTATCATTTTGTAGAAAAGGCTCTACAATATGCTAGTTTATATATAGCTTTTATTAATGACTCCCTTCCATCGTATGGTGGCGTAGTCGTCGTATGCACGAAGTGAGACTACTTTAAAGTGTGTATCCAAAGCTGTACCTTTTGAGCTTGCTGTTACTGTTTCTGTGGTAATGTGTTTCAGCCATAAGTCATTCCAACGAATCAGCGTTCGTTATTGAAATTCAAGTTGTCAAATGAGTTTGGCTTTGCAGTGGTTCCGTCATTTTACTTGTGGTTGTGGCCTTGTGGGTGTTGATACATAGTTAAATTAAAATAATATTCTTGGTCGAAAAAATTCTGCGATGTATAAGCATTTAGTGATGGTTCTTGCATTGTCCAGCCTTTGCTGTTTCTTGTACGGGATCCTTAATATTTGTTTTGTTGTAGAAAAAAATGCATGCCAGATGACTTACATGTACCAGGTTCCAACGTTTATAGTAAGATAATTTTTGTCTTTTTATAACAAATATGTACCTATACCTAATATTCCCAGCAATGTTATATCTACGACGGTCGATTTTTCTCAGAACAGGTGCAGATTTTCTCAAGTCCACAATAACATTTTTGGTATATGCAAATATTCTCGTAGAATAATGGTAGTGGCAGTTGTTTTCATTTCCCATCGAACCTTAAATATTTATGTAAATGAATGTAAGAGTGGTGTTTTCTCAAGAGTATTAAAGTGTAAGCCACTTTTGTCTTATTAAATATTTATTTTCACTTTGACTGAACGGTGTACTATTCGAAGTATGTACGTATTTTTCTGACGAAAATTAGTCAGTCCTTTTTTTTGTTTATTCATCAAGTTAAATCAATATTTTATTTACAAATGCTAGGATAGTTATCATCGGCCGATCTCAGCGTGCCGGAGTAGAGGCTTTCGTGGCTACTTTTGAACTGCCAAAACTGGTTAGTTTTGAATTAGACGATGACGAAACGAAGTGTACTTGCTTTTAACGAACAAACAAATTTCTGTCCACCGACTAGGACAAGATGTCACTGTTGATAATCAGCAAACTTCGACGTAGCAAAAGAGTTCAACTACCTCGGAGTAACCATTTATTCTTCGTATGACACCTTAGAGGGGATCCGAAAAGAATTACCGTAGGAAACCGTTGCTACTTCGGTTTGGCAAAACTATACTGCCAGTTCTTAAAGAAACACCTGCAAGCGTTTTTCTTTTTAAGCTCGGAGGTCGTGGTGGCGAAAAAAGGTTTGTGTTTCTATTTTAACCAAGGGCGTCCTGATCCTGAGCGCTTAACTTGTGTTTCATTTTTGGCCCAGAGCGAGGTCGGAGCGCGCTCCGTGAGCTCTGAATTAAATGGCCGGGTAGTTGGAGTAAAACGCTGTACGCGGCTAGTGTCAGAATGAAACGCATTGAAATAACGGCTAAACTTAAAACGGCCGTCGGAGGTTGTTTTTCTTTCGTTTAATGTAATACAATTCAATAAAATCATTTTATTTAAAAAAATAAACATGATTGCTAATTGTATGACAGTGAAGTGCTCAAGTGTGTTTCATAAATAAATCGTAGCGCTCTGAGCTTACTCTGCACTCGACATGCTCAGGCTCTGCTCAGTGCTCTGCTCAGAGCAAAGAAAACCACCTAAAGTCGGCAACAAACTTATGCTGATTTTTTTGTTCAAACTCAAACATAACATTGAACACAGAGTGAGGAGGGCGTGCATTGCCTTCTATGCCTGTAGCAGAACCTTTGGAAAGAAGTGGGGACTTCAACCAAAGATGACCTTGTGGATGTATGCAGCTGTAGTACGTCCAATCCTCACCTATGGATCACTAGTATGGTGGCCCGCGTTGAGTAAATGTTTCAACCTCACAAAACTGAAAAGATTGCAAAGAACAGCCAGTGTAGGCAACACGGGTGCACTGAGGTCGGCCCCAACGGACGCCCTCGCTCTTGCACCTTTTGTATCTTGACCTACACACAAAGGATACCGCACTATGCAGTGCGGTAAGACTCGGAGAGTCGGGATGCTGGACTGCAAGGCCATACGGCCACATCAACATTCTGGACTCGCTACCAGAAGGCATGGTCACGTTTCCAACCGACTACATCACACCCAAACTAAATTTCAAAAAAGGCTTCCAAGTAAGTTTCTCTTCAAGAGCTCGATGGTGGGGGGACGAAGTAGTGAAAGATGAACTGTGGTGTGGGGCCCGGTGTCTACTCGGAATCACTAAAAATATCAATATCCTACCGCCTGCCAGCGTTTTCCAGGCAGAACTACTGGCTATCCGAGAGGCCTGCACGCAACTAGGGCGTGGCACAACGTACAAACCAAACATTGCTATCCTCATAGAGATAGCCAAGCCGCCATCAAAGCTATTAACTCGGCTACCATATCCTCCAAACTGGTGCAGGAGTACCGGAACGAGCTTCCCCGTCTGGGCGAACGTTTCAGGGTTACACTACTCTGGGTTCCACGGCATAGTAACATAATAGGAAACGAGCGTGCAGATGAGCTGGCCAGGCAGTGCTCAGCTCTACACTACTCACTGGCGGCAAGGGTTAACATTCCGCTAGGTGCGGTTTATACACAAATACACTCATACTCCTGCAGAAAGCCAATCTTCAATGAAGAAGGTTAACTAATTGCATCATATCAAGGAAAATATGGCCTACTTATGGAAAAAGAAGAACAAAGCATCTTCTGAACAGAATCCCCCCCAATGTCGCGAGAATTACGGCGATAATCACCGGGCATTGGCCAATTAGAGACCATGCGGCCAAACTAGGTATCCCATTTAACCTCTACTACCGAAGTTGCGGGAATGTAAATGAAAGAGAAACTTTCTTACATTTCCTTTGCGAATAGTGCTAATTGGGTTCAGGCCGAACCGCCACCTCTACCTACCTATCCTACATCTTGGTGAAAAAAATGTCTAAAAAGGAATTTTTAATGCGATAATAAAACCTCATTTTGAGTATGTACTATGATTAAAGGGATCATAACCTGTGGGGTTAGCCGGTTCCAACTCAGAAAAAAGAGGCAGGCCTCAATATTTTAAATCACTTCGTCACTGAGGGCAATCAAATGCTACTGTTGCTGCATTTGTGTGATCCAAGAGTTATTAGGTCTGCGGCTCCTTCGGGTTTTTATGGAAACGTTGATTGATATTGCGTTTTTGACACGGTTCGTAGGATCTCTCCTTTGAATATGACAGTACCGATCCAGTCACACTCCAATTTTTTCTAGATGGGTTATTGGAAGTGAAGGCTTCCACAGATCTTGGAACTTCTTATTCGATCATTCTTTTATTCCTACTACCATGCGAAGCATCTTCGTCTCATTTTAATTTGTCCTCATACATAATGCCGGGCGCATAACTGCGGCATAGAGCCTTTCAATTTGGTCTCCTACATTTTTTTCACAATTTTTAATCACAGAAAATGACATAGTTTTCCTAGTTTTACTTCATCAACCCTTTGCTTTTCACACTTGGGAATCACACTTCCATTCATTTTATTGTTGGAAAAGGTGCTGGAGAAAATAGTATATTCTCAACTACAAAATTTTGTGGAGGTCAATAATATACTTATCTCAAATCAATCAGGATTTAGAGAAAAGCATTCCTGTGAAACTGCACTAAATTTGGTTCTGGACGACTGGAGATGTTTTACTGACGCTAAACAGAAAATTATAGCAACGTTCATTGACCTGCAACGAGCTTTTGAAACAATTGACAGAAAAATCTTTTTGGACAAACTGTTGGAATCCGAGGGACTGGGTGGAACTGGTTCAATTCTTACTTAAGAGATAGATGTCTGTTTTATCTTCAAATGAAAGCCAACCGTTCAAAATTAATTCATTTATTTATCCTAAGTTAAAGTTAACTGACTGCTTGACTGTCGAACCACATTTATATTTTAGAATTTACGTATATATGTACATACACAGATTAAGTTTATATGTTTGCATGTGTAAATGAATAGAGAATTCGGAATAAAAGTTTATTACTATTAATTATTATTACTATTACTATCGGATTTTTTAATTGACTGCGACGCCTCAACTCATATTCTCGGGAAGTAGGGTTTTCCCTTGTTGCCTGCGACCTGATGACTACGTGATCTAAATGTTTGTTTCCTTCCTCGGATTCTGCTTTTGCCTCGGATTTTGTCTTCACGGAACACTTCTTCATTTGGTTCAAATGTCTCTTCCAAACGTGGTTATCATCAGTAGTTACCAAATACGTCTGCCTTCCGATCCTCTTCTTCACGACTGCAACCGACCACATCTTGCCGCTTCGAAAATCTTTTACTAATGCTGACTCACCTTCACAAAACTCCTTTCGATCACGTTACATTGGTTTGTTCTCCACATCTATCAGTGCATGTACGCCGCCGTCAACCTGTGGCCTTAAGAGGTCCAACCTCATACGTAAGTCTTGTTTGAACATCTGTGAGGCCGGTGACAAACCTGTTGTAGTATGTTTTGCCAAACGATGGTGGAATAGGTATCGCGCTAGAGCAATTGTTACCGACTACTCTCTTCTCTCTAAGATTTTCTTAACTGCCAACTTGAATGATTTCACTGCATTTTCGGCCAAACCGTTGCTTTGCGGATGACCCGGTGGTGATGTTATGTGCGTTATCCCATTTCTCTTGATGAAAGCTTGAAATTCACTTCCTGTGAATGTAGTCCCATTATCTGTCACCAAAGTTCTAGGCAACCCAAATCGTGCAAAAGTTTCATAAAACTTTTCAATTGTCGATTTCGCTACGATGCTGTTCATCGGATAGATCTCTACCCATTTTGTTTTTGCGTTCACGATGATAAGGAATTGCCGATTGAGAAAAGGTCCGGCAAAATCGGCATGTATCCTTTCCCATGGTTCTTTCGCCTCTGGCCATTGGTTAATTGCCGCTTTCGGAGGATGAGCATTGTGAGTTCCACACGCTAAACAACTTCGTACCATTTTTTCGATGCAACTATCCAAATGTGGCCACCAAACATACGACCGAACATTTTTTGTTCCTTGGAAATTATTCCTAGTATCGTGAATCTCCATCAGAATTTAATTCCCCCGGAATTTTCGAAGTTATGTTCGAAGGCGTTGACAGTTGTCAATCGCCATTAATTCAATTATAATTTAAGCTCATAATTTGAAAAGATTGTGGTAACGAATGTTTTTTAATAGAAAATTGTGTTAATGTTATTAATTATTTTATTATACTCGCCTTCGATTTAGTGAAGTGACATAAATAAGTGACATTGGAGGTCCTACGCTGCTCAATTCCTTCTTTGGAAGCTTCTAAAATGTATTCTTTGCTCCTATTCGTAGTGAGGCCATTGGCAATTGAAGAAGCTTGAGTTAAAAAATAAGCCATAAAAAGGGGTCAACCTGTAAATGAGAGATAATAAGCTGGAAACTTGCATACACCTTCATATTGGCGTTCTAAAAGTTGTTAGGAAAGTCACATAAAATCACGTGTCTGTAACGCAAGTTATTCAAGGTCAAAGGTCACAAATATCGTTTTTCGCGATTATCTCGGTTTCTATAGCTCCAATGATGTTAACATCTAAGTAAAAATTGTAGAGTATACAATTTCCGACGTATTTTGTCTAAAACATTTTTTCATGCGTTCAACCACTTTTGAGATAGAGGGCGGTGAGAGCGCCGTGCTCAGCCATACATACTGTAATGCAAGGTCAACCGTGAATCACGGTGAATAAAACCATGTATAAAGTTATAAAATCATTCAAATATCGTTAACAATGAATAGTTTGTATTATATATTAGTTAATACATTGTATTTAATAACATTTTGCATTTATCTTGTTGACAACGCTGACCAGAAGCGTAAACAAAACTTGATTTTGGCAGCCGATTTGAAAATTGGAATCAAAGTAGGCGAATTTTCAAATCCAGCAAGAACATGCCCAAATTAATTGTAACAAAGTCCATGAAATTGGATTACAATCAATGAATAAAATAACTGGCTTGAACTTTAATGAGATAAAGTTCAAACGCGCAGATAAGGTTTTATCCCTTTCAGTTGTTAACAAATGAATCAAAATTAACGATTGCAAAGTCTCTGTGGATCCATTGTTACTCTTCTAAAGGATAACTGTAACAAAAATGTTTGATAGTAATCTTGAAGGAAACCTGCGATATGAATTAAGTCCGTATCCGTCATCATTATTTGATAATAACGGCATGAGAAAAACCACGAAAGCCAAATTATATGATAAAATGACACCTGTCGATATCGCACTTGATGAAAATAATGTGAGGAATATCATCGATGGTGGATTTCTTCTGCATCGTGTCGTATGGAGTAAGGACGATACTTTTTCCGTTGTTTTACCTAAATACGTAAAGTATAAATTTTGTTTAAGTGTTTTAAGTTGGATAAAAAATATGTCTGCGCTCTCATAAGAGAGCGCCATCAAATAAAAGACTTTATTTATTTTTTATAACTTTTTATTGAAGTCGAAGCTTCAGACCCCTTACCCTGGTGGGGGGAAATCTTCCGCCATACGAAGTGACTGTGCTGTGGTATGGTAGACTTAAGACTTAAAAACTTGAGATACATCGATCCCCTTTTATATTGCTTAATAAATTGCTAACGCAGCATTTTGACTGCGGATCATAAGATGATATTCTCACACCAGTTGCTGAAGGCAAAAAGTGCTGAGTCACATTTCCTCATCTTTTATAAACATTGAAGCGATGGATCTTTTGTAAACATCGATTAGGGCAAAAAGTGCTGAGTTACAATTCTTTCTCATAGCATCTTTTTGTATACATTGAAACTTATGGCAAAATGTTTAATTGTTGAATTTGAAATCTAGATTCGCACAAGTGGGTTCCGATATAACACCTCCCCCCTTAGAGTCTTCTAATGGTCGGAAAGTGACCTTTGGAAGATTTACATTGTTTATTATCTTCTTATTTTTGCATTTTAAATAGGTATAAAGGATTATGACAAGTATAATGATTGAAATTATCATGTACTTAGTTAAACTAGTATGTTTGTGCTTGTATTTTAATTCTTCAATTTCTTTTAAGTTTTGTATATTTTGGTAATGTACTTCTTGAAAAGTTATATCTTTTGATTTGGTATAATTGATATTCTCAATTACATTTGGTATTAAAGGTTCGTGTTTATAATTTTGTCTTTCGTACATTTTATTATTTATTTCAATTTTACAATTTTCGAACTTAATTAGGTAGTTACCTTTAACAGTGATGTTTTGATTATTACAATTTTGTTTTATTTCTTGTAATTTTACATTAATTAACACAAGATTATTATTTCCTATTTCTAATATTTCTTGGTTTACATTTTTTATTAATTTGCAATTCATTTGTTTTTCAAATAGATTCTGTAAGCAGTTATCATTTATTTTTGATAAATATTTTTGAATATTCGTATTATTATAAATTGCTTGATCTTTAGTCAAATATATTTTATTAGTTATCTCTAATTGCTGATTATCTTCTAAGTTTGGTATGGGCTGAACATGTATTTGTTTGTATAATTCGTTTGTATAGTTTGGTAATTCAATTATAAAAATAATAGAATTTTTATATAAAGCAAGTTCTAATTTGATCTCTGAAAGTTTTTCAATTGTAATATTATTTTTATCAATTTCTGTTTCTGTAAATATGTCTTTGCTTAGGATTCCTAGTCTCGATGTTAAAATTATGTCTTTTATTTTGTCGATGTCATTTATCAAATATTTTATATTGTCTTTAATTTCTATTTCTAATTTCAATTTGTTAAGATCCCTTTCTAAATCGTGTTGAATGCGAATAGATTTTCCTATATGTTCGGTAAGTTTCTTAGTTTTGTTATTAAACATATTAGTTACTAACGCAATTTGTTCATTAAAATGATTGTTTATCTGTATTTGTAAATTTGAGTTTTCTATTACATTATGTGTATTTGTTTCTATTAATTTTAGCCTTTCTTCTATTTCTTGTCTATCATCGTCGTCCATAGTTCCGGATAAAAATTTCATTCCTGTTCCTAAAATATTAATAAGTCCTCTTTTCTGTCTGTTATGTGGTATTATGGTCTCAAATTCTTTTCTTGTATGTTTCATTAAATTAATAATTTCAATGTTGGGTTCAGGTAAAAGTTGTATATGGTCTTCTAGTATTTCTAAATTTCTTTCGTACTTAGTTAAATTTATAATATGAAGTATTTTAGTATAGTTTTCTATTATTTGTATCTGTTGTAGTTGTATAATTGTAAAACCGTTACCGTGGTTGTAATTAGTTGTTTGTATTTCTTGGCTATAGGCCAGTGTTAACTGCCATAGAACTAGTAACGATGCCAATTTTAATTGCATCATATTTAATTTTTTTCTTTTTCTTTCGAAACTTGTCCTTGTGTAATTTTTGTAAGTCTCTGTTTGGTTTAATAGTTATTTTATTTTTCTCTATTTCAATCACTTTTACTTTCCTATGTTTTGTTTTTAATTTATCGAAATATGTAGGATTATAAATGTTGGTAAAATTAGGATTTATATCGGTATCTTTTCTATTTTTATTCACTCTGGCTAAAACTTTATTTTTTGTACTTTCGATTCTATTGAATATTGTTTTATTGTCTATGCGTCCGAAATGTATGTCACTCGGTTTTTCTCTAGTAGTTAAGTGGATCGTATTGTTGTAAACCTCTATTGTCCGCGTCACGTTATCGACTAAGCTTGGTTTTTGCTTTTCAAATAATCTTATGTTCTCGTTGAGAGTGGAATGCAAGCGCTCTATATCTGAGTTGCCTGTGTGTCGATATGGCGTAGTAATGTGGGTTACTATCTCGTTGTCTTTGAGATACATATTATTTAACTGTGTAAGATAAAAAACATTTATCATTGTCGGTCGTTAAGATTTTTGGTTTGCCTAAATAAATAAATATCTTAACTATAGCGGTTAGCTTGATTCTTTGTTTCTAAACGTTCAAGTGCTAAAATTTGTCAATACATGTTAGGTAACTACCATTTCTTGGTATGGGCCAAATGTCAATATGGTAGTGTTCGTGAGGACCTGAGGGCGGGACGTTTTTTCATAAGGTAGTTTTATCGGATTCCTTTCTATTTTGAAATTACACATTTCGCAACTGTTCAATACTTTATTAATAGTTTCACGTAAACTAGGTGCGTAAAATTTTTCAATGACTTCAAGGTATGTTTTTTCAATACCAATATGATTAATGTTTCAATTGTGTTGAGGTGAAGACGTGTTTTTTGACCGCTCTGCGACTAAACTGATACTAAGGTGGATGCTGACAGCTTTTTCGTTGTTTCTTTTGTTTATTCGAGGACAACCGTAGCGCTTGTTTTGTGTGCTATCATACAAAAAGCACTAGTAGGATGCAGGAGTGTTCCAAGTGTAGTATTCCCATTCGCGGCGAAGCCGGCCTGAAATGTTCTGGAGTATGCAATAAGGTTTTCCACTTAGCAGTAAAATGTTGTGGTCTCGACAAATACAGTAGTGATATACTAAACACAAATGCAATGATAAAATTTATGTGTGATGATTGCGTACAATACATACACAATGTTGACTTCGTATTAAAAGACATGCAAACAATAGTGAAAAAAAACGGCATGTATTTAAAAGAATATAAAGCAGAGTTTGGAGAGTCACTCAGAAGAAATGAGATGGAAATAAAAAATCTACTCGAAGTGATGGAAGCTGGGTTCTCTGAGAGGCTGGAAGCTATGAAAAATGCTCAGGAGACGTGCGAGAGAAGTGTAGCAGAAACAAAAAAAATGAGTACATATAGTGAGTCTTTTAAAAAACAGAGCGAAAAAGTAGTTGACAACGTAAAAAAGATAGCAATAGACAATCAAATGGCAGTAAAGGAGATAAAAGATGACATACAGAATGGAGTAAAAAAAATAACTGAGTCAAATACAAACACTGCTACAACAACTAAACTGAACTATGCTGATCAACTAAAACAAGCAATGTATATTAAACCAAAAGGTAAACAAATGAACAGTAAGACAAAGAAGGACATAAAAGACAACATAGATCCAGCTTCTCTCTCTCTCAAGGTAGATAGTGTCTCTGAAAGAAAGGAAGGAGCAACAACTATTACATGTCGCGGGGAGGAGACAGTACAAAAAATAGAAAAAGAAGTCAAACAGAAGTTAGGAGAAAAATACGAAGTAAAAATATTTAGTAAGAGGCGACCGCAAGCGATGATAACGGATATAAGTGTAGAATGGAACAAGGATGAACTAGAAGTAGCAGTCAAAAAACAAAACAATCTTTCTGGAACGGTAACATGTGTAAAAGTATTTAAGAACAAAAAAAGGGAGTCATTTTCGGCAATTATAGAACTTGATGAATATGAATACAAGGGGGTTTTGGAAGGTCATAGAATTAATGTTGGTGGGGAAAAATGCCGTGTATATGAACACATCAACTTGAAGATGCTACAACTGTTGCGGGTATTATCATATTGCAAAATATTGTAAAAATAAAATAAAATGAGGCAAACATATACACAAAACATTTGAAAAACACTATCGAAGTTGAAAATATGCGTAGACAATTAGTAAGAGAACCAACACGAATCACGAACACCACTAAAACATTGATTGATTATGTTATAACAGATTCTAAATCAGCGATCGCAGAACCAAATACTGAATATAAGATTAGTGACCATGAGACAATTCAAATTGAGCTTAATCTAAAAAAGAAAATTGCAGGAAAAGCAGTTGAAAACAAGGTTAAGTTTCTTAAATATAAAAAATCATCATTTCTCAGCCAACTAAGAAATAGTAAAGTGAATATAAACTGCGAGGATCCAAGTGTAATCGGAGAAGAATTTCGACAGGAGCTGTTGAGAATAACAAATACAATGATATGTACACAGCCTATAAAAGCTAGTACAAATACATGGTTCAATGAAAGGCTACGCCATATGAAACGCGAAAAAATATCAAAATATAATGAATTTATATCATCCGAAAGTGAAACAACATGGAAAAACTACTGCGAATCTAGAAATCGATATAAAACAGAAATAACGAGAGCAAAAAACAATCACATCAAGCTACATATCACAGCTGCCAGGGATCAAAAATCGATGTGGAAAATAATTAAATCCTATGTCTTAAATGAAACAAAGCAACAAATTCAAAATATACACTTTAATAAATGATGACAAAAACATAGCTGAAAAATTCAACAATTACTTTGTGCAAAGCATTTCAGATATTAATGACTCGATACCATATGCACCTTTTGCAACAGTACCTTTGTGCCACAACAACACTTTTAAATTCAAAGCCATTGTGGTAGCAGATATCAGAATGGTACTGAAATCTATGAATCAAAAGCGAGACTTCAACTTCACTAATGCTAGAATGATGCTTGATGCTATTCATATAATCGGACCTATGCTTCAACGCATTATAAATCTGTCCATGAGTATTGGGTCATTTCCCGACACATGGAAGGAATCGGTAATAACGCCAGTGGAAAAAATCAAAGGAACGACCAAATGTGAAAATTTTCGTCGAATCAATGCTCTTCCAGTGTACGAAAAAGTATTTGAAAAAATTGTCAATGCTCAACTGGAAGATAACTTCGAAACCAATAATCTGTTTTTAGACAACCAGTCAGGATTCAGAAAAAAAACACTCATGCGAAACAGCTTTAAACAACGTTTTGATTAGCTGGAAGGAGGGAGTTGCAGCAAAAAAATACGTGATTGCTATTTTCCTTGATTTCAAAAGAGCCTTCGAGACCATCGACAGAAAAATTCTCCTTACCAAACTCTACGGTTATGGTATCCAAGGTAACGAGTTAAAGTGGTTCAAATCGTTTCTAAATGAAAGATCACAGACTACCAGCGTAAATGGAACTATGTCTAGCAGTGTAAAAACAACGTTTGGAGTACCGCAGGGGTCTGTTCTTGACGCACTGCTCTTCATAATATATATAAATGATATTAAAAGTGAACTAAGGCATTCCCAGATAGCCCTCTTCGCTGATGACGCACTTCTTTTTATATCCGGAAGCAACCCCGACGAGTGTACGCGATGGAAGCAGGAGGACCTATTTAGAGTAAGCATATGGCTAAAATCTAATAAGCTGAAATTAAATGTCAACAAATCCAAGAGCATGGTTCTGAAGCATAACTTTAATCTAAATCTAACTATCGATAATGAAACACTAGAACAGGTTGAACAAATTAAGTACCTAGGGATAGTCATTGATTCAAAATTAAGGTTTGACTCACACGTAGATTACCTAGTTAAGAAAGTATCTAAAAAAGTAGGGTTTTTCAATAGAATAAGAAAGGATATCAATCTTGTGTGCAATAAACATCTACAATGTAATGATTAAACCACATTTTGAGTACTGTTCGTCAATATTGTATCTATGTAGTAATAATGTGTTAATGAAGCTGCAACGCTTACACAATAGAGCCATGAGGATAATATTAAAATGTAATCGTTATATGTCAATAAGAGTAATGTTAGAAATGCTTATGTGGTTAAGTGTAAAACAACGAAACTATGTAAATGTACTATGTTTTGTTTTTAAGATCAAATATGGAATGCTACCTAACTATTTAAAGAAATACCTTATATATATAAGAGACATACAGCCTTATAATTTAAGAAACGGAAGTGACTTTAGACTACCTTCCTATCTAGATAATATATCACAAAATAGCATTGTGTACAAAGGCTGCCGCTTATTTAATACATTACCAAATGCCATAAAAACTGAACAAAATTTTCCTAGTTTTAAAAGAAGTACAATTGAATTTATTAAATGTAATTTCCCAAACATCTGAATTCATATTTTAGTAACTACTACACCTTAGTATATAAGTTAACCAACGACCATACCACGTCGAGTTAATCGGTTCTCGTCAGATCACCGAAATTAAACGACGTTGGACGCGGCTAGTACGTAGATGGGGGACCGTTTGAGAACAACCGCGTGTCGTTGGCCAGTCCCATCTACGAGTTGAGGTAGATAATATACGTGGTATCACAATGGACCTAAATTGGTCTAAGTGTGTCGGCTTCTGCCGACAGCCACATAAACCTAACCTAACCTATATAAGTTTAATTTGTAATATTGAATTTTAATAGCAGAGATCTGCTAAATAAATAAATAATAATAATAATAATTAAACTTTATATGGATTTTATTAATTGTTTCCTCAGTTTCTGGAGGATGTAAATATATTAGGTTAGATATGCTTCTATATAATTTCTGTTTATTATGGTGTTGTTTCCAATAGTTTTGAAATTTAAGAAATAATTCATCGGCATTCGCATATTTGTTCAAAGGTAAATCGTCGTTATTTATGAATATTGCATTTGTGCAATTTATATCACATTCTGATATTATTAGATCAAAATTTTTTCTCGTGATTGTTATTAATCTTTTACCTATGTAGGGAAAGAATATTTCCTGAGAATCTTCATTAGTTGTTTTGATGATTATCTGACGTTTAAACACGTTAAGGGGTTTTTCTGTTATTGGGATTAAGTCTGTACTATCCGATTCGACACTGTGTTGTGTACTCGTTAAGTCTTCTTCTAAAGCGTTAATTTCAGGTGAAATCTTGATTCTTGATAGAGCATCGGCAACTTTATTTTCTTTGCCTTGCAGGTACTCAATATCAAAATCATATTCTTCGATCTTTATTTTCCAACGTTGTAGTTTAGAATTAGGCTCTTTTAGATTATGTTGCCAAACTAGCGGCCTATGATCTGTTAAAATTTTAAAACGTCTACCATATAGGTAATGACGAAATTGTTTGGTTGCCCAAACGATTGCTAGGAGTTCTTTCTCTATAGTGCTGTAGTTGCACTCGTGTTTATTAAGTGTCCTGGATGCAAATGAAAGTGGTCCATGAGATTGGGGCAATACTGCACCTATTGCAAAATTGATTGCATCGGTTGTTAATATGAATTCTTTACTAAAGTCTGGGTGTTTGTTAATTAACATATCTGTCATTGCAACTTTTAGTTTGTTGAACGCGTCAACATATTTTTCGTTCTTTATATCTATTTTTGAATCTTTTTTTAGGTATAACGTCATAGGTTTGATTATTTTAGCATAATCTTGGATGAATTTTCTATAATATCCAGTTAAACCTAGGAAGGATTGTATTTCTTTTATGGAGGTGGGAATTTTAAAATCTTTTATTGTTTGAATTTTTGACGGATTGGGTTTGATACCTTCTGGTGTAATTATATGTCCGAGGAATTCGGATTCTTTCTTTAGACAATCACATTTATTCAAAGAAACTTTAAGATTGACTTGTTGAAGTCTCTCGAAGATTAGTTTCAAATGTTGAATATGTTCTTGTAGTGATGAAGAAAAGATGATGATATCGTCAAGGTAAACATAGCATATTTTACCAATGTAGTCACTTAGGACTTCGTTCATCATGCGTTGAAATGTAGCAGGAGCATTCTTGAGACCAAATGGCATTCTGATCCATTCATAATGACCTGAATGTGTGGAGAAGGCGGTCTTCTCACGATCTTGTGGATCTATTTCAATTTGGTAAAAACCTTTTGTTAAATCCAAAGTAGAAAAATAATTGGCTCTACCCATCTTTCGAGTATATCTTTGTATTGTATTGTATTGTATTGTATGTGCAGTGGGGTCATCAGTAGATGACAAGCACTTAGACCTATTGGTCCATTGTACTTCAGCATAGCTGCCCGCTCGCTGGTTATTGGCGATTAGTAAGATACAGTGAGGGAGAACCTACCAGTAGCCTTGGCAAAGCGAAGAATGTTAGCAAGTTCAATGTCCCCCATCTCATGTTCGTTGACGAATTGTTTGCCTATAGTGGTGAGCCTGGTTCTGGCGAAAGCCGGACATTCACAGATGAAGTGAGATACCGTTTCATCCGCCTCCAGGCAGCACTCACATAGGCCCGAGCTCCTAATGTGGATGGTTTTGAGGTGCTCGTTAAGAGGACTGAAACCGGTGACGAGACCAATCAAGGGTCTCAAGTCTTTCCTGTTTAGTCCAAGCAAAAACTTAGCTCTGCTGATTTTCGGACCGTCCACTAGCTTCTTCGAATACCTGCATGAGAACAGGTCATGCCAGTATTCGGAATGTTTTTGGCGTAGAGCCGAATCCATTTCACGTTTGTGGACGGATGAGCAGCATCCTATAGATGGTTGTGGCCCAATGAAGGCTGTTGAAGAGCCCTTCCTGGCCAGAGCATCCGCTCTTTCATTTCCATCGATACCTGTGTGCCCAGGAACCCAGGCAAGCGATACCGAGTTACATCTACCCAGACGGTTAAGCTTAACCATGGTTTCCTCAACTATTTTTGAGTTCAGAGAACCAGCCGAACAGGCTTTGATAGCGGCTTGGCTATCTGAGAAGATGTATAAGGTTTTACCCTTAATCCTTCTCCTTAACAGGACATTTGCGGCAGTAGCAATCGCAAAGATTTCTGCCTGAAAAACAGTTGTTTGTCTACCCAAGGCTGCAGATAGATTTATCCGACAGTCTCTAGAGTAGACCCCGGCTCCGGAGATACCGTCAATGAATGAGCCATCGGTATAGACGATGACATCACCCGGCTTAAAGCCATTCCACCCCTCACTGTTCCATTCCTGCCGTTCAGGAAGGATGACCTGAAAACGGCGCTCAAAGACTTGCTTAATGCACACAGTGTCAAGTGCTCCTCCCCGATGGCCAGGTAGGCTGTCATAGAGAGCTCTGTACCTAGCACCTCTGGCCCCATCGCCGAGATTGACCTGCCGTCCAAGTACTACACACATACGGTATAGTGATTTTCTGGCCTCACTCTCAGCAAGGAACTGCAAGGGAGGTAAACAGAGCAACACTTCCATAGCAGCAGTGGGAGTTCCTCTCATCGCACCTGTAATGCATAAGCACGCAAGGTGCTGTAGCTTCGACAGTTGACGTTTGAGGATGTGAGCTCTAGCCCACCATACAATCGCACCATACAAAAGGTATGGCCTAACGATGCACGTGTAAATCATGAACATCCTACGGCACTGCCAGAGAATGTTAGTTGCCTTCGAAATCCTAGCAACCAAATGTTCAGAAAAGTTATGCTTTGGATGTAACACAATACCCAGATACTTAACCTTGCTTGATAGCTTTAGTTGAGTGCCCTGGAAGTAAGGCCACCTCACTTGAGGTATTGCCCTTCTACTCGTGAACAGCATCATCTCAGTCTTCGCGGGGTTGACTGACAGAGCTTGCTCGCGGCACCAACTCCCAACACTATTGAGCGCTGTTTCCATCCGCTCACAAAGAGTTGGTAAAAACCTGCCGCTGAAAATAATGCACACATCATCAGCGTACCCAATAACAGGGTGACCTTCCCCATCAAGTCTTCTCAACAAGGAGTCAACCAACAGGTTCCACAATGTAGTGGAAAGTACACCACCCTGCGCAAAGCCTTTAACAGCGCGCACAGTTCTGACGCAGCCGCCAACAGCAGCTGTAACTTCTCTGCTCCTAAGCATTTCCAGGATCCATTCCACAGTTGTAGAATCGACGCCCTTCAGTGTTAAGGCAGACTCAATTCTGCAAA
Source organism: Portevinia maculata (assembly GCA_949715645.1). Lineage (NCBI taxonomy): Eukaryota > Metazoa > Arthropoda > Insecta > Diptera > Syrphidae > Portevinia > Portevinia maculata. Next base: position 165,190,130 of record OX454526.1, on the reverse strand, counting down.
AGGTGGGATTGTCAAAGGCACCCTAGTTCTTGCGGTCGAGCGCCCTACGCACTCTGGCCGTCAGATCCGTTAATGCCGTCTCAGTGGACTTGCCTTTTTGATAGACGTGTTGGCTATCATGAATACCCAGCGAAGCTGGAATGCTCTTAAGCCGTACGTCAATCAGTTTTTCAAGGCCCTTTAACAGAAATGATGAAAGGCTAATAGTCCTGAAGCTTTTGGGAAGCTCATAGGCGGCCCTTCGCGGTTTGGGAATGAAAACCGCCCTAGCTCTTCTCCAGGCCAAAGGAATATGTCGCAGAGCCACGCTAGCTCTGTAGATTCTAGTTAGCAGTGTGAGCGAAATCTCGATACCCTTTTGCAAGAGTATGGGATAGATGCCATCAGGTCCAGGATCCTTGAAAGGAGAAAAAGGTCAGGATAATGGCTCTCGCCCTCTCTCTCGTAACAATGCTCTCCGCGACCCGCCACTGCTCAGTGGTAGCTCTGCTTTTGTTTGGCCACACGCAATTATCCACGGCTTTGCAGCCAGGAAAGTGGGTGTCCATTAGCAGTTGAAGTACCTCCTCATTGGAGTTGGTCGAGGTGCCATCGGGTTTCCGAAGGACGTGAAGCCTTATCCAAGTCGTCGCTACTAAGGATCCTGATAGGCAGGGAACCTATCTGACCCCGCAACTCCGTGGAATAGACGTCCCAGTCAGTGCGTCGCACATTCCTGATTTTGCTTCTGATCGGCCGATCTGCACTTAACTTAAAAATAAAATACCGATGGTCAGATGCAGTTTCTTCCCTTGAACCCCTCCAGCCCGAAACGATGCCAGATGCAGCAGCGGTTGCTACTGTCACATCAATAACTTGCCGCCTCAGCCGAGTGACAAAGGTTGGCTCATTACCAGTGTTCAGTATATCGAGCTGGCTGGCAGCAAAGAAGTTTAGTAGGGATTCACCCCTGCTATTTGAGTCAGTACTACCCCAAACGCGATGATGCGCGTTCGCGTCCATACCAACGATCAAATGCTTGTTACCTCGTCGGGCATGCTCGACAAGCCTTACCAGTTCCACCGTTGGAGGTGGGGCCAGTGAGTCGAATGGGAGGTACACTGAGGCTAAAATAATCTCAGTAACCAACCCTCCTCGCTTAAGACTACAGTCTCGAGAACTGAACTCAGGCATAAGACTAGCATCTAAGCCCTTTGCTACAAAGATGCACGTGCGAGTATTAACAATCCCAGGCTTCACAAAAATTGCTCCTGGTACACCCGAGATGCCACTTACCGCCCCCTTATACAGATAAGGTTCCTGTATGAGGCACACCTCTGTATGCAGTTTTTCAAGACGACGACACAATGTAGGTGAAGCCGCCTTGGAATGTTGCAAGTTAATTTGAAGGACCTCCAGTGATGAGTTAGCCATAGAGCTAATTACCACTGGAAGTTCCAGCCTTCTCTCCCCTCTTTTCTGGCCTGAAGAACAGGCGACCAGTGAGGGAAAAAGGCCGGTAAGAGCACTTCCCAAGCATCTTCGCCGAATCGTCATCAACACCAAAAGTATACAGACGGCCATCCTTCATTTTGTTGAAGTGATAGACCCTCCACTTATCGGTGGATAGATCCGGGTTTTGACCCTTGAGAAGATCGATGATTTCCTTAGTCTCCAGATCAGTTTCCGGGACAAACCCCTTCATCTTGGTATATCCCACTAGCTCTGACGGGTGAAGACAGACAAGGTCACTCCCGTCAAGCTTAGGGAAAATCCGAGCAAGATCAGCTCTGACCCACGCATTCGTGGCTTCATCACTACAGCAGAGGACAAAGCCTCCATTAGTCTTGATGATGCGCTCAAACGCCGGGCTATTGCCTTCCTTGACTCGCTTCCTCACAGCGTCCTTCAAGGCCTTGTCCAGAACGCAAATGTTTTCCGCCCGCAGTATACTTCCTCAGGTGATCACCCGGGAAAACAACCGCCAATCGCAAACCAGACAGAACCGAGTCCGTGTAGCTCTTCTTTGGTAGGGGGGGGGGGGGGGGGGGGGGTTCTGCATCATTGCTAGTGCAAGACCTCTTTGTGCCTTTGGATGCTGTACCAGCTACCTTGGGTGACCCCTTAACCACTCTTGTGTCCGTCACCTTCACAGACTTCTCTGTTTCCGTGACCGTCACTGAGAGATTGGGAGCGGTCAGATCGGAGGCAGTAGGCAGGGGCCAACAGGTTTGGGGTCGGCATTTACTGCAACCCTACTCTCCGAGTCCACCATTCCTCCTTGCTTCTTCCTCTTACCACGCTTCCGTTTCTTTCGTTTCCTACAGCCTGATTCCTTGGTGGTTTCAACGTTAACCGATACGCAGAGCTCATCAGTCGCGTAATCCTCCGAGGAGCAGCCGGAAGGAGCCTTCTCGCATTCCTGAAGAGAGAGCTTCTTCAGCTTTTTCCTGAGGGCCGTCTGCTTCCTGGAAGGGCTGCAGAGGGGAGAATCACTGGACGTGCTGGACAGGAAATCCCGTGCTCGTTTCGTCAGGTTCTCCGTCCCCGCGTCATTCACAGGAGTAGTAGCAGCGTGATATTTTTGCAGGGAAGTCCGCTCAGAGGGACTCAAGGACACATTTGTAGCGTCCGAGCTCCTCTTAGCAGACACCCCACATTGTTCGCTCTTACCAGCAGTCGCATCCTTGTGCCGGCCAGGATCGGCCAGTACGCTGGGTGCATCCGCCAGCTTGAGCTCCGAGCTTGGTCTCGTATCAGCGCTTAGCGCCGGAGTAGTATTCGTCTCGTCCTGTCTTGTGGCCTGTTGCGTCAGTTTGTTCAGTTCTCGTTGCTTGTTCCGTTTCTTGTTCCGTTTTGTTCGTGATGTCGTGTTTGTCGTGTTTGTCATGTTGCTTGTGTGAGCCGCTGGCGACTTATCGCCCCCATAGCTGGAGGCGCCAAGCCCGTGCCGGTAGCCGCGGTCTCTACCGACATTTGAGCGGATATCCCCACTCGAATTTGTTTATTTTCTGTTGTGTCGTTCATGTTTTTTTTGTTGTTGCTTTTTTAGCCTAGTTTTTCATCTAGGGGTCAGGATTTTACTAGGGATAGGATGGAGTTCCCCCCGTTACCCTAAACCCTCCTCCTTTATCCAGGCTTGGGACCGGCATAGAAATCTATGGCGGAGTTAAGTATATCTTCAATTAGAGGAATTGGAAATTTATCCTCTTTGGTAACCTTGTTCAATTTGCGATAGTCAATAACTATACGCCACTCTTTATTTCCCATCTTGTCCATTTTCTTGGGTACGACCCATATCGGAGCATTATATGGTGAACTCGAGTGTTTGATTATCCCTTGATCCAGAAGAAGATCTTGGAGCTGATTATGGACTTCATTGTTTGACGTGTGATGTAAATGTTAGGTCGTCACCTTTGTGAAAGAATACATCTTGAAATTCTTTCAGGGTTTTAGAGAGAATTCTTTTTTCTTCAATATTCATGTGTTCAGTATTTTTTTGTTGAAACTCGTCGAAGATAGTGTCATGTGGCGTTAAGCCGTTTAAGTGATGAATTTCCATCATGTAGTCTTGTTCGTCAATTAAATCAAAAAATATTGGAATTTGTATGTCATTCAGTGTTAATGTCTTGGTTGCGTAATCTAATTTACTATTATTAGGTAATAGAATATTATTACCGATTATCCCATTGTAATTTGGACTAAAATTCAATATATGGAAAAGACAGTTTTCTTTTACTTTATAGGCGAATTTTTCTTTGGGAAATAATGCTTCTTCTGTCACTACGACAGGGTTCGCTACTGTGTTAATTTGTAACGGTTGCTTTCTAGTTTGTATGTACAGTAAAAACTCTTTTATCCGGAATGCTTGGGACCGACAGTGTTCCGGATAATCGATTTTTCCGGATATTAGAGGTTAAGAGATTTCGAAAAAGACAGTTTTTTATAAGTACATTTATACAAGTATGTATATATAAGTGTTTTTTAAAAAGAAATATATCTATCCAAGGTTTGTTGTCTTAGCAGTTTCGGTTTTTATTTTATAAGTTTGTCTTGCAAACTGTAAAGCTGCATCACTTCTTGTTGCGAAATAAAGTTTTTTTCCTCAACAAAATTAATAGGTTTTCGAATTGAGAGGATAGCCTCAGTTATCATACTCGTAACTCCATTAGATTCAGGCAAAACTTCGATTTTTTCGTCGCTTCCATTTTGATCAGTATTTTCTTGAGAATTCAGAACCATTGTACGATTTCGGTGGCAGTTAAAATGCCATATGCTGCAGCCTCTGAGTCACAGCCTATCCCAAATGTAAAAGCTAAAAATGTTCATAGCTTTGCTTCTTCTCATGGTTCAGGATATGGCGCAAAATTTCTTTGCGGTAATGAGCCTTTAGACTTCTTATTACTTCCTGGTCCATCGGCTGAATAAGGGACAGTTGGGAGGGAAAAATTTTACCGCAAAGCTCTTCATCAGGATATGCTGCACAACTATGGTTTATGCAATGTCTTCTCGCTTCAGGAATGAAGTTGTTATCGTACCAATCCAAAAATATTGCTTGGGTAATCCATGCCCGTTTGTTGGCCTATATAAAATTAAACATTATTTAATAGAACAGCAGTTTCATGGTCATCTGATACACTTTCACTCGATGCTTGCAAGCCGTGGATTCCATGTCGGTTCTTAAATTTTTGAAGCCAACCCTGAGAATAATTGCACTCAGTTTTAATTTTCATATGCTCATGGAACCTTTTAGATTTTTCTATCAGGATTGGCCCAGATAGTGGAATACCTTCGCTACGCCGTTGTCGAAATCATTCATTAAGTGCCTCGTCTAATTTGGGATTCTCAGCTTTTCGCATAGTCTTACGACTTTGATTCGTCCTTGTGGAATAAGTATTCGCGTAAAACTTTTTAATGGCATCCTTATTTCTTTTTATGTCATAAACTGTTTACTCTCCTATCCCATAGTTGCTACGAATTAATCGGACGCGTGTGCCTTTCTCCAAATCGTTTACAATTTCAGCCTTTTCTTAATTTTGAAGAACATTACGGGCTCGTTTTGTCGACATAGCGATACAAATGTTTACTGCAATGTCAAACACCACGAGTGCTCATGAGATGTGCTATTTGGTGTAGGTAAAGAAAACTTAAAGTCTGCCTTTTAATCTAGACGACAAACGGTAAACTTATTTTTCAGACTAAAACATAGACAGCATTTGAACATTTACATGAAATCATCAGCACACAGCATTGCGGATATTAGATTCTCCGGATATTAGAGTGTAAATTTCACAAATATTTTCTTAAAAGAATTCCGGATATTAGAGGTTGCCGGTTATTGGAGTTCCGGATAAAAGAGTTTTTACTGTATTGGGGTGGAACGTTTATTTTATTAATGATACTATTTGTTGCTCCAGTATCTATGAGCAGTATTACTACTATTACTTTCTTGTATCCCGCAGGATTGTTAGAATAATTTCCTTGTAATTAACTTGTCTGTTAACCGGTGTTGAGTTACGTCTCAATTGACTACTACTTGGATCTATGTCCATAGGCTGTGGTCTAGAGTTGTTTTGGTTATAGTTCCTATCAGTGTTGTAATTATTTTGGAAAGGGGCTCTGTTTTGAAAATGATTGAATGGTGGTCGAAAATTATTTGGTCTAAAATTGTTGTTAGGGTTGTTTCTATTTTGGCCAAACGCTTGGAAATTTAGGGGTCTAAAATTATTTTGATGATTCTGTGGGACAAACATTTTTGGTTGAACGTTCTTAACATTATTGCTGAAGTTTTGCCTTGGCTGTCTTTCTTCAAAAAGGTTTGAATTAATAAATCCTGCTTCTGTGAGCTCGTGTAGAGCTTCCTGCAGACTCATTGGTTTGAGGGCGAAAAGAATTGTTCGCATGTGTACCGGCAATTTCTCTTTAAAAATATTTAATGCTGTGAGATTATTATTGTTCACTTCATGGACTTTATTTTCTTGGACCGATTTTTGGTTCAAATCGAACAAAGTTTTTTGTATGTTGTTATAGAAATTTAAAACGTTACCTCTGAAACTGATCTGTCGTAGATCTTCGTACAACTGTAGGCTGTTCTTGAATCCTCCGAAATTATTAATTAGCATTTGTCTGATTTCTAACCAATTTTGTAAGTGGGAGTGAATCTCAATGCATCTTTTTGCCTTACCAATAAATTTGGATTTTAAAATATTTATACAAATCAGTTGGCTTTGATTATCATACTCGTTAAGAGTTGGTATTATTCCATCTTCATTTGTGAGGTATGTGTAAAGATCTTCAGTGCGACCATCAAACGTATTGAGTTTCTCAATATATTTTAGGGATGTAGCCATTTTGGTTTTGTGATAATTTTCTATACTTAATTCACTTTGATTAAACTTATGTTTACTTTCTTCAAAATTTGTCCATAAAATGTTGTCAATAATTGAATTTTCACTTTTAGTGTCTGATATATTATTGCCCAAACTAAGGTTTAAGTTGTTACTGCCAATTCTATTATCAATCTTATTTTCTAGTAATTTAATGTTTCTATTTCCAAAATTATTCTTACAATATTTAGGTATAGTTCTGTTTCGAATTTCTAGTTGTAGATCTTCTTCTTCTGTTGAACTAGATTCCTCCTCGTCAGTGTATCTGCTTTCTGGGTTAATTATTTTCTTCTTCTGCAATCTCTTGAATATCTATTTTATTCTATTTGTTGGGGCTCTGAAGCTGCCCTTTTCTTCTTTCACTTAGTCTATGAGGTTGATTAATTTCTCTCTATGAGTTTTGTGGTATTTCCATGTGCATTGGGGTGAACCACTAACTAATCGGTTTTTATTCACTGAATAGATTTGTTGGATCTTCAATCTTTCCACTGAATTTATTTAAAAATGTTTTACCCGTCAATGTTAGTACGGTCTATTCACTTTTAAAACTTTTTTTTTTAAATATTTTAATCAATTTTTGTATTAACTATTTTTATTTATTCACGGCATAGATTTGTTAGATCTTCGATCTTTTCACTGAATTTATTTAAAAAATGTTTTACCCGTCAATGTTAGTACGGTTTATTCACTTTTAAAACTTTTCTAAAAATATCTTAATCAATTCTGTATTAATTATTTTTATTTATTCACGGCACCGTATTAGTCGTTGACTCAAAGATTTGTTTTACTCTTTTTCGCAGAAAAAACTTATTTTTGAAATTTACTTCACTATTTAAACGGAATGGTAGATTTTTACAAGGATTACACGATTTGTGCAATCCTACCGACTGCGCCAATTTTGTTTAAGTGTTTTAAGTTGGATAAAAAATATGTTTGCGCTCTCATAAGAGACCGCCATCAAGTAAAAGACTTTATTTATTTTTTATAACTTTTTATTGAAGTCGAAGCTTCAGATCCCTTACCCTGGTGGGGGGAAATCTTCCGCTATATGAAGTGTACTGTGGTATGGTAGACTTAAGACTTAAAAACTTGAGATACATCGATCCCCTTTTATATTGCTTAATTGCTAACGCAGCACATTTTGACTGCGGATCATAAGATGATATTCTCACACCAGTTGCTGAAGGCAAAAAGTGCTGAGTCACATTTCCTCATCTTTTATAAACATTGAAGCGATGGATCTTTTGTAAACATCAATTAGGGCAAAAAGTGCTGAGTTACAATTCTTTCTCATAGCATCTTTTTGTATACATTGAAACTTATGGCAAAATGTTTAATTGTTGAATTTGAAATCTAGATTCGCACAAGTGGGTTCCGATATAAGATATATACAAACACATTATGGTTCAAAAATTGTTGTTGTATTTGACGGATACTCGGACTACACTAAAAACATAAAAGCAATGGAACAACTTAGAAGAACTGCTGCTTTTTCGAAATCTTATGAGGTTTGTTTTGACGAAACAATGATTGTGCCAATCAGCCAAGAAAAGTTTTTGTCGAATCGATGTAATAAAAAGAAACGTATTGATATGCTCATTGAAAAGTTAGAAAGTGTAAATATCACAACAAAACAAGCGAGAGATGATGCCGATGTTCTTATCATAGAAACAGCAATCGAAGAATCCAAACATGAGAGGACTCCCGTCATTATAGGAGAAGACATAGATTTGCTCGTTATTCTAATTGGACGCACTCAATTACATCAAGGAAAAATTTTCTGGAAAAGGCAATGTCAAAACACAAATATATTCTTCAAAAAGTTCATTTAGTGACTGTGATACAACTTCTGCGCTGTTTAAAAAAAGGGGAAAAAACTTTCATAAAATTTCAAGAAAAACTTGCAAATTTTGACCAACTTGCTGAAGTTTTTCTTCAACAAAACTGCCCTGTACAACAATTTATACGAAAATGGAGTATGCAACTTGTTAGCGATATACAATTCTTCGTTAGTAAAAGTTCGTTAAATCTACAAAGCTTCACAAACCTGTCCAATTGTCTAATTTTCCACCGACAAGTGCAGCAGCCCATCAGCATATAAACCGTGTCTATTACCAAGTTCAAAAATGGTTAGGGCATGATTTAGAATCCCAGGAATGGGGTTGGGTGCTGCAAAATGAATTCCTGGAGCCAATGACAACAATATTACCACCAGCTCCAGATGAATTACTTAAAACTATATGTTGTAATTGTAAGAATGGATGTGGTCCACGCTGTGGGTGCAGAAAATCGGGGTTGCAATGTACTTTAGCTTGTGGCCAGTGTAATTGGCAAGCTTGCCTCAATGCTTTTTCATTGCAAAGCGACCCATGGGAAGAGAGTGCATTTGACTCTGAAATTCTACAAGGCCTGGAAACAACGATTCAGGACAACGAAAATGATGACAGTGACACAGAAATTTTCGAACGCCCGGAAGATGACGATGATGAGGAAAATTAATACTTTGATTCTTTAAATTATTAATATTTTTAATTTTTCACTTCACTTTCAGCCTTATTACGATTGTCAATGATCAATTATTTGACATTTGATAAAATTTGTCAATCAATTTGTTATTCGGTATTATGAGCAACGATTGACAAATTTTTGACTCATTGTGAATATTTAACAAAAACTACTGTGAATAGTGCGCACTTCGTTTGACATTTTACTTTATTTCATTAGTTCTTCATCTTCTGAATACTTAAATTTAATCCATTTAGGACAAATATGCCTTTCCAAGACATTTAACACTTCCTATAAAACAACCGAAACAGTTGGCTGCGCCATGCCAATTATATAATCATTCCCAACACTTTGTTGGTAGCTTCCTTGCGCAAGGAATCTTAAGACAGCAGCAAGATTAAGTAAGATGGGAACAGAGCGCTGTCTTTTTATATGCTGTAATTTGTCCTTGATGTCATCAAATACATTAAGGAATGCTTCATTCGAAAGTCTAAAGTTGTATGTATGTTCATACATTTGTTCTTCCAAATCCAGTGGATTAGAAGCATCACGTAATTTTTCCCTAAATAATACCGTTTTATCAATTTTATTGGTAAACGAACAAATCTATCAAATATCGTATTGATATTTGACAACCATAATAGGGGTGTTTAATTTAAATTGAAAGAAATATACAACTGCGCAATATAGATAAAGTTAAAATATTGTATTTACTCGTTTTTATTTCTGCTTAAAATCTACTTTAAATAAATTGATATAAAATTAATATATACAACAATACAAATATTTCACTTGATAAGTTTCTGATTACAAAAACTAGCTAAGTATTATTAAATGAAAATGTATATGTACATATTATATATATATGTAATATGTTATTAAATACAATGTATTAACTATTATATAATACAAACTATTCATTGCTAAAGATATTTGAATGATTTTATAACTTTATACATGGATTTATTCACCGTGATTCACGGTTGACCTTGCACTACAGTATGTATGGCTGAGCGCGGCGCTCTCACCGCCCTCTATCTCAAAAGTAGTTAAACGCATAAAAAAATGTTTAAGACAAAATATGTCGCAAATTTTATACTCTACAATTTTTACTTAGATGTGAATATCATTGGAGCTATAGAAACCGAGATAATCGCGAAAAACGATATTTGTGACATTTGACCTTGAATAACTTGCGTTACACACTCGTGATTTTATGTGACTTTCCTAACAAGTTTTAGAACGCCAATATGAAGGTGTATGCAAGTTTCCAGCTTATTATCTCTCATTTACAGGTTGAACCCTAATTTGACTGGACTATGAAGCTTCATTAGACATTAAATTATTATTGTCGCGGCTTCCATCACATAAATGTACCATCATCTCCAATTGTCTTTGATTAGTTGCGTTAGACCTTTATGTTTATTTTAATATAAAATTATCGAAATAAAACTTGAAGAAACATAAAGACAAAATTCTTCTTTTCTAAAGCTAAAGTTTCTTTTTATTTGAGCCACAAAAAACCAATGCAACTCTTATTTCACTTTTTTTGATTTAAAATACAAACTTAAAAGCAACCGACTACTTAGCATACTTGCGAAGGAAATATTCCGGAGGGAATTTCGCGAAATTCCCGGGGGGAATTTTTGTCTATGATACCAATTTATTCCGGAGGGACTTTTTTCCCTTTTTTCGAAATTCATGCCGATACCTATTTTTGAAAAATGGGAAAAATTCCGGAGGGAATTTTGTTCACGATAGCCCTGATTATTTACACTCAATTTAAATGACTTTTCAAGATGTTTTGAACATTGCGAATTTCATTTTTTCGCTGATGACGCACAATTGACAATAAAAATCAACAAGTCCAGCCACCCTTTCGATATTGAACGTATGAATTGCAATTTAAACAACATTTTTGTTTGGTCCCAACGCAATAAAGTTGAGCTAAACGCATCCAAAACCAAAGCTATTACTTTATGCAGGTCACCACTCAAAACATTACGCTTTCACCGGTGAATATAAATAACACAACTATAGAGTTCGTCAGCAAAGCAAAGAACCTCGGAATATACTTCAAAAAAAATATATGGCTGTGAAATGTTCTCAAACTTAGACTCTGAATCGTTCAGATAATTAAGTGTTGCGTATAATAATTGTGCAAGATATGTGTTTAATCTCAGTCGATATGACCATGTTTCAACATTATGCTAAACGAATATATGGCTGTTCCCTTAATGCCTTACTAAAATACTGAATAGTCCTTGCATTGCATACAATTATTACGACTAAGTTACCAAATTATCTTTATACTAAAATTAAATTTAATAGTTCCCAAAGAACATTTAAAATAGTCCCACCAATTCATCGTTCTTTGGTCAACAGTCGACAGTTCTTTGTTCATGCAGTTTTTCTCTGGAATAATCTCCCTCAAAATCTAAGAAAAGTAAACACGGATTGAACATATAAAAAGAAATTATTTGAACACTTTGCATGCAACTTTTAACACAACAATGACTCGAGTACATTCATTTTCTGCTGAACAAAAAGAATTTAATTCTTAATTATGTACAGCGTTTTTAATCGATAAAATAAATAAATAAATAAATAAACGCTCTCTGATGGTGACAAAGTAGAAAAATAACAAATAAAATGGCTTGGGTCATGACTCATGAGCGACTATGGAGCGCTTTGACAAAAAAAGCGGCAGTTTGTTCTGATGATTCAGCAAAGGCAGTTGCCATCCGAGGCGCGTTAAGGTTCAAGTCGGTGGTAGTTTTTCTATGACGTTATTTTGTGGGCGAACACATTTTTTTCAAAAATTTTGTAAATATTTACACATGAGCATCAAGGGCCCCTGGAGAGTCTATATTATAAGTTTCAGCTCCCTAGCTCAAACTTTGTTTTTTTTTTTAAATTGTGGGCGTGTCAGTGGGCGAATTTTGAAAATATTTACACATGCGCATCAAGGGCCCCTGGAGAGTTTATATTTTAAATTTCAGCTCCCTAGCTCAAACTTTATTTTTATTTTTTTTAAATTGTGGTCGTGTCAGTGGGCGAATTTTTAAAAATATTTACACATGAGCATTAAGGGCCCCTGGAGAGTCTATATTACAAGTTTCAGCTCCCTAGCTCAAACTTTGGTTTTTTGCCGTCCGACCTGAAAATCTGACGATGACGGTGACGCTCTATATTTCCAACTAATGGACTGCGATTCATGAACACAATGACTTTACTCACTTCCGGTAAATTCCATCTGTCAGCAACTGTTCTCCTTTGGATCGGTTTGGATAGATGATGGAGCTTAGTATTGCCATCTATTGAGGAGATTCAAGGTTTTTTACCCATTATACGAACCTTTCCGCCGAAAGGTTGTAACAAAATAGTGTACGTTTATCTACACTTCGGTATTGCCGGAAGTCTACGTTTGTCTACACTTCCGTTGCACTGTAAGTCTACATTGGTCTATGAGAGAGATATCAGAGAGAACGGTTGTGTTTTTGATCAGTGTCCGATTAAATACAAAATTAAAGTGTTACGAATAAATTAAAAGACAAAATAAGTGTCAAATATAATATTTTCAACTATAAGCATAGTCTAATAAAGTGAAAACATGGATTCATCGTGCATTAAATGCTCAAAAGGAGTTCGAAATGAGACCCTTGTTAGATGTGCCGGTCTTTGTGGCAAAGGAATCCATGAAAAGTGCGGTAATCTGACTAAATTTGACCTTGATAGGATGCAAAGTAATGTAAATATAAAATTTGTTTGTGATCATTGCATTGGGTCCATCGCGGTTTTAAAGGAAAATTATGCAAACATTTTATCGTCAATTAACGCGACGGAGTTAAAAAATATTTTTCAAAAAAGTGTAAAAGAAATGGAAAAGAGAAAAGAGTGAAATGATAGATAACGTTAACAAGAGCAGTTTAAAACATAGGGACGAGCTACAGTCCGCTTGGGAGAACTGTTGGATACCCTATTCTTATTCCTATCCCTCATAAGTGGGCGTGACAAAAGTCTAAGTATGGTTGAATTGTTAAGAACGCGAACATATTTTCTTATATAACATTTAAAGGATTTTATCAAAAAAAACGCTCCCTAGCTCAGACTTGGGTGTTTCAATAAAATTGTTTTATTTAATTGTGGGCGTGTCAGTAGGCGGATTTAAAAAAAATTAACACATGAGCATAAAGGGCCCCTAGAGAGTATATATTATAAATTTTAGCTCCCTAGATCAAACTTTGGATTTTCAAAAAAATTGTTTTATTTATTTGTGGGCATGTCAGTGGGCGGATTTCAAAAATTCGTAAACTTGATTATTTCGGGACCCTAGAGAGTATATATGGTTAAAATTTCAGCTCTCTAGGTCCAGTTTAAAGGCCTAATTTTTGCCGACGGACGGACGGACGGACATGGCTAGATCGACATTACTATCGATGCTGATCATAAATATATGACTTTTAGGGGTCTACGGGCAATATTAAGGTATGTTACAAACTATGCGTCAAAATTAATATACCCTTAGAATAGGGTATAAAAAGTGTGTGAAAGAAACAGTAAGTGAGGCAAAAGAAGAGAGCAAAAAACAGCAAAAAACCTCTTATGCTTCAATGCTGAGAGCACCTATTTACATTAAGCCTAAAAATCAACAAGGAAGTGAAAAAACAAAAGAAGTGAAGGAAAAAATGAATCCATCAAAATTAGCAGTTAAAATTAACAAAATTTCTAATAAAAAAGATGGAGCGGTTACAATTCAATGCGAAAATGAAAATGAAAGAAGCGTTATTTCAAAAGAAATTATAGAAAAGTTAAACAATAATTACGACATAAAAGTGAGTGATATGAGAAAACCTAAAGTTTTAATTCACGGCATGAGAGTCCAACTTAATGAAGAACAGGTGGAAGTGGCCTTAAAAGCCCAAAATAAATCTATTAATTTTAAAGACATTAAGTGTATAAAAAAAAAACAAGAGTGTGTTACGTTTGAAACGATCAAAGGAAAGACAAAGAAGATAGCAACCCCATAAGGGTTGGAAAGTAGTTGTATCGCGATTGTCAAGCAAAACGGTCGATGAGTGTTTTGTTCGGATGATGTGAATTAAAGAAGTTATTAAATATTCATACGGAACTGAGTTTTATTTTACTTGCTTGTAACAAGTGTTTATAATGCAATTGTGGATATTGACGGTGAAGCTTTTGCAAATGTCATGAAAGGAAAAAATGTGTATATAGAGTGGGATGAATGCATATGCTATGAATATATAAATGTTAAGAGATGCTTCAAGTGTTGCGGTTTTAATCATAGTGCAGCTAAATGTAAGAGTGCGAGAGACATTTATGCAAAATGCGGCGAAGATGATCACATAACGAAAGAATGTGTGAGTGAAAGCTTTCGTTGTATAAACTGTGTTTAAATGAAAGAGCGATTAAACAAGATTGGGAACGACATAGACGTTAACCACGATGCCAGATATGCCACTTGTCCAGTTTTTCAAAGAAACTTAAGATTGAAAGGGAAAAAATCTCATACTAGCAGCTAAGTATTCTAAGAGCCGTTTCATTCAGTCGAAGTTGAACTCAACTTGGGGATTTTTAATGTCAACTTGAGAATTTGCTTTTATTCACTCAAAGTTGACTCGCTCAACTTTAGATGTTCCGAAGTTGAGAAAAGAGAGAGTTGATCAACTTTAAATTGGCTCAACTCCCCGAAATAGTGGAAGTTGAAGAGCAAACTTGGGATTTTACGTCAAATGTCAGATTTTTTTTTCTCATTTCTGTTTATGATTGTGCGAACTTCAAATCAAGTGGTGTAAATAATCAAATATTAATTTTTTAAAACTTAAACAATGTATCGTTCAAATTATTTCTGGAGAGATTGGCCATCGTCTGATTCGGGCAGCCAAGAAGACGAGCGCAATTTGGTCTGTGAAAGACGACAATACTACCACGTGTTGGGCTCGAAAAATGGGACGACCGCGACTTCATATATCGTTTTCGTCTCTCAAAGCGGACGACAATGATGGTGCTCCAACTTATAATAAATTCGTTGCCGTACGACGAGAGAAGGTATTTTACGCCGAATAAGTTGTAATTTATTGTACCTATATTCCATAGTGGTTTTCTTCTTCGATAGATCGCGTGAATTACGACCAATAACCCAATTATTAATCGTATTACGGTACTATGCACTCGGATCAAGTCAATTGGCGGTGGCTGATTTCATTGGAGTAAGCATTGCCACCGTGCATCATGTGCTGAAACGAGTGTCGAGAGCGATTGCCAATCTTTCGCCACAATTTATTCGTATGCCGGAAACCCAATTGGAACTACTGCAAGCAGCATGTGACTTTTTTGCAAAAGCAAAATTTCCTCGAACTATTGGTGCGATTGATTGTACGCATATCCGAATTCAATCAACAGGTGGAACTGACGCAGAGAATTTTAGGAATCGTAATTGATGGTTTTCCCTAAACGTTCAAACGGTTTGTGCTGCGAATTTGAAGATAAACGATATCGTTGCTCGTTGGCAGGTATAGCTCACATGAAAAATATACATTTCAAATCGGTTTTTAATTTTTTATGTGCTCCTTAATAGGCCTCCACGCATGATCAGCGCATTTTTAATCTGTCTAGTTTGAAACAACGATTCGAAAGAGGCGAGTTCAAGTAATTCATTCTTGTTGGAGATTCCGGTTACACTAATACAAGCTATCTTGCGACACCTTTTCTGAATGTCACGAACCCCATCGAAAATTTATATATTGAATCGCAGATTCGCACTCGCAATTGCTTAGAACGTTCATACGGCATTTTGGGAAATGCGTTTTCCAGTGTTGGCCACTGGCTTAAAGTGCAGAGTGAAGACTGTACCAGTTAATTACAATTGCTTGTGCCGTTCTTCACAACGTAGCTATTGACGAGAATGAGTCGGAACCACCACCGGAAGTGTACGGATTTTCCGATATACTAGCCGGCACATATGTTCCTTCGGGTACGCCTTTGCAATCAACAACAGTCACTGACAATGTCCGCTCTCGATTGGTTCGCACATATTTTCAGCCGATTTTAGATCAAGCTTAAAACAGTCCAATCAATGTAAAAGAGTTAATGCGAAAAGAAAAATAAACAAACTTCAAAAATGAATGCTTTTATAATTATATATATTTAAATATATGCAATTTAAATAAAAATGGTATCAAAATATGAACTTAATCGCAAAAGTATTCTTTTTTTGCTGCTGCTGTGGGGAATGATGATGAAGTTTCCAGCTGATTTGATGGTGTGTGATGGATCGGCACTTTTTCAACGTCCTTGCCTTTATTTAAATCGGCCAAACGAACACGATTAAATTCTGTGTCGTGAAAAAGTTGAGCCTTTGACCGCTGTAATTCGATGGCCGAACGTTCTCGATCCAGCGCAGCTCGATCCCGATCAAATTCAGCCCGTTCACGCTCGAACTTATACCGCTCTCTCTCACATTCCAAAATTTCTATCTCAATTTTTTGTTTTTTAGTTAAATGCTCCTGCTTTTGCTCAGACATTTTATGCATTTTATTTGTTGCTTCCAATTGCGTCTTGCATCGGCGGTTGTTCAATAACGAATTCACCGGCTTGCGCAGTTTGCTCGGATTCACCCTCTCCCAAGTACGGTCAACAGCACCATCGTCCGACAACATTTCTTCCGCATGGTTTTGTAAATTTGTTGTTGTTTCAGCAGTTGCCGGAGCATCAGCACTTGAACACTGATTTTGAGTCTGATCCGCCAGTGCATCCATATCGTCGGAAAAAAAATTATTCATATCGGCATCTTGTAAGTAGTATGAGCCATCATCGACGGAGGTCTCATCCAAAACATCTGCTTCTAATAAACCAGAAGATGCTAGTTTGCGGCTGGTGGATTGCAGTGCCAATTGGTTGGCAATTGTACCATCGCTATCGCCGGCAGCTGCAGCAAGACCAATGGTAGAGGGCATTATAAGTATTATAAACGAATGTACCCTTTCGATCCTCTCGATAGGATCTTATACTTAACCTTCATCCCACCCTTGTGTATAAAACTACACATAAGCTACCTCTTTGCTTGTTTTTTTTCAAAAACCACTAATTACTAATTTCCGGAATTTATCATAACCCTTATATTATAAGAAAAACGTATTTCCCCATAAAAAAAAGTTTATGACGGTTGTTATAGTTATAATTACGTTAACTACCTACTTGTGTAGATTTCTACACATGTGAATATTAGTGCATTTCATATAAAATGCCAGTTTCATTGAGTCATAGGTTTCATTCACTAGGTTTGAGTAAAGAACGAATGCCAGCAAAAATATGTAAAGCAAAGAAAAAGTTTTAAGAAAAGCGGTACTGTATAATGCTTATACATAAATGTAAATGAATTAAATTTTAAAGCATATTAATACAGTCGAACTTCCATAACTCGAATTTCTCCACAACTCAAAGTTTTATGGATAACTTTGCCTTTTCGACTTTATTTGTTTGAATTTCGCCCTCCATAACTCGAACTTCTGTAACTCGAATTCCTCTCTAATTCGAGTTTTTTTATTGCGTTTGATGGCAAAAAGTCTCTTTAACTCGAACTTTTTCTCTAAGTCGGGGAAATCCCTTTTATTTCAATTTATTAAAATCTGTCTGTTCGTTCTTAATCAACTCGAAGTATTGCTCCGAATCGGGAAACCCCCCTTTAAAAATTTAATTGGGTCTACTATGATGTGATTACATTTTTCGGAAGTTTTTTTTGAGGAGTAGGGATGTGTTGTTTCTTTTTGTTAACGATTTGTATGCTTCTCAGTTCTCACTTGAACTTCGATTTTGGACGGATATGTTCCAAGTTTTATTTAAATTTTCTTATTCATTTTAAAAAGTAATGAACAAGTCATTATGTCGGGAAGAAAATTAAACCATCTTACTTTTCAACAAAAACTAAAGATCATCAGTGACGTTGAGAGTGGTACAAAGAAGAAAAATGTGGCCATAAAATATCGTTTACCTCCAAGTACACTATCCACTATACTGAAGAACAGAGAAAAAGTTAAGAAAAATGCTGAATCTTCACGAAACGAAAAAAACTCAATGAGAAAATAAACTCTTAAATATGAAAGTGTTGACAGGGCGGTCTCAAAATGGTTTGCGGAAGCCCTTAATGTAGACTTGCCAATGTCAGGCACCATTATAAAGGAGAAGGCTAAGAGCTTTGCAATTGCATTTGGAGAAACTAACTTTGCTGCAAGTACAGGTTGGCTTGACAAATTTAAAAAAAGGTAAGTTCAGCGTGGGAAGAAATTGCACATAAAAGTTTGCTGTACGAGATTTTTTATCAATTAGAAATGGCATTGTTCAAAGAACACTTTCTGGAGAAAGTGCCTCAATAAATCAAGAAGACTGCGAGCATTGGAAAAAAACGTTCTACCTAAACTAATCGAAGGTTACAGCGAAGATGACATCTTTAATGCAGACGAAACAGGTTTTTTTTATAATTGTCTTCCAAACAAAACCTTGGCGTTCAAAGGCGAAAAATGTCACGGTGGCAAACATAGTAAGGAAAGGGTGACATGTATGATTGCTGCAAATATGAGTGGAAAAGAAAAACTTAGAATTCTTTTGATCGGCAAAAGCAATAAACCACGACGTTTGCAGGGAGTTAAATCCTTGCCTGTTAAGTATCGAGGAAACAAAAAATCATGGATGGTAACCGGCTTTTTTGAAGAGTGGCTAAAAGAATGGGACAAGGTATTTTTTAATCAAAAACGAAAAGTCCTGCTTTTTGTTGACAATTGTAGTGCCCACAAATCGCCAACATATTTAAAGTCTATAAAGCTTGTTTTTTTTCCACCGAACATGACAGCAGCTT
Organism: Portevinia maculata; assembly: GCA_949715645.1. Taxonomy (NCBI): domain Eukaryota; kingdom Metazoa; phylum Arthropoda; class Insecta; order Diptera; family Syrphidae; genus Portevinia; species Portevinia maculata. The sequence goes on along the minus strand of OX454526.1, from coordinate 165,171,389 downwards.
TACAGCCAATGGACTAAGGAGTGATACAGAATTTTAAGTGTTTTCACAGAAAAAGAATCATTAGCAAAATTCTTACTTCGCTGGAAGAAGGGAATGTTAGTCCAAAAATTTCTTTACTCGACTGCATACAAAATGTTTCAATGTCATGGAACTGCGATGTAAAGAGCTCAACAATACGAAATTCTTTTATTAAGGCTGGATTTGGCAAACATTCCCTTTGGGATGAAGAAGATGACGTTATTTTGGCAGAGCTAAGAATCAATGAAATTCACGCAGACTTCGGTGTGCCCATACCTGAGTTCAGAGAAATGCAAGAGGATTTTTCGCGAATACAAAATACACAAGACACAGGGTGCAGCCTTTCAGAATACAATAACTTGGATAATGAAATTATTGTTTGTCATATGCCGTCTGATGCCGAAATTTTGCTTTCGGTAACACCTGAAGTGGAAACCGTTAGTGAAGATGAAGTTAATACTGATGCTGATCCAGTTGATGACTTAATCGTACAGCCAAAGCAAGCTAAAGTCAATGAAGCCTTTGACACAATACGTGATGCTCTTCTTACTGAACCCGATACGCCGGATCGGCTTTTCAATATAATTCACGAAATCGAAACGTATTTTAAATCAAAATGCAATGAAAAAAAACGTCAAACAATGATTACTGACTTTTTTTAAGGCTTCTGTTACTTAACAACTTTTCCTCTCTTTGAAATATCCTTATAATAATAAAAAAAAAATCAAGTTTTTGTTTTTATTTCTCTAAAGCATATCGAAACAAAAGTGGGAAAAAGTACAAAAAAGTGGAAGAAACCGGATGTACTGCTTCATCGCATACTGCGTTCTGCATATGAGGAAAGACAAAGAAGATAGCAACCCCATAAGGGTTGGAAAGTAGTTGTATCGCGATTGTCAAGCAGAACGGTCGATGAGTGTTTTGTTCGGATGATGTGAATTAAAGAAGTTATTAAATATTCATACGGAACTGAGTTTTATTTTACTTGCTTGTAACAAGTCAGAAATGGGATAATAAATATTAATTTCGAAAAGAAATAATATTAAAACCATACTACGTCGGTGACTGAAAAACAATTATTTGTGTTTACTTTGCTTCTTTGTCGCGTATGTCATTGTATTTGTGCATGCAGGGCGACGATCGTAGAACGGTGGTGCTTGTCTGTGTCTGAATCGAAATCGTTCGTGTTCGGGCTTGCTGTTTTTAACGGAGACACGGCAGTTAGTGTGTGTGCGATAAGTTATTCGTGTACGAACCATCTGTGGTAACGTGTCTAGACAGAAATAAACAGTGTGACGGTTCGCGGTTGGCTTGCAATTGTAGAGTATCCAAGTAAAGGATAAAAAAAAAAAAAAAAAAAAATATTCTGCGCTGGACAATTTAGAGAAGTGGACACTGGTAAGCATAAAGGCTGAGTTGGAAAGATTGCAATTAAGTACGACGGGTGCAAAAGCAGAGTTGCTATATCGGTTACAGGAATATGTGCGTGAACATCCTGAGACGGTAATTATAAGTCCTTGCGAAAGTGATCCTGATTCGTCGAAAATGGTACAGTATGAGACACATAAAACCGTTGGTGATAATCTTGTCGGAGCGTGCAATTCAAAAGAATCTGATACAGTGCGAAAAGAATTGGAACTTTTGCGTCGTGAAATGGTTTTGATGGAAAGAGAACGGGATCTTTTACGAAAAGAATGTGAACTCGTGAAAAAGCAAAATTCGGTTGTAGTAACCAAAGATAATGGCGGTGTGGTTGAAAATTCGCGGATAAAAGTATCGGTGTCGGAGGTAGTGAGTGCGTTACCAAAATTTCATCCGGGTGAGAGCACGTCGCTCAATAGCCTACAGTGGGTCTCGCAAGTTGAAAAACTCATAAAAATATTTGAATGGAGTGACACAATGGTGGTATGTGCTTGCATAATTAAATTCGAAGGATCTGCTAAATATTGGATTGATTCCGAGGCTGACAATATTTCAAACTGGTCTTCATTAAAATCCGAGATTTTGAGAGTGTTTCCTGTCGTTGTTAACGAAGCAGATATTCACTTGCAAATGATGGCACGCATGCGGAAGCCTCAAGAAAAAATAGAGGATTATGTGTTTGAAGTGAGAATGTTCGGTAAGCGCGGAAATTTGTCTGAGAGTGCGATTATGCGGTATATTATTACAGGACTTGGAGATGAGAAATTGATTGACCAGTTAAACGTCCAATATTTTGAATCGTGCTTTGATTTACTTGAGCGCATAAAATCAATGGAAAGTCTGAAAAACTACAGGAAAATGCGGGAACACAAAAAGGTGGAATCTGACAAATGGTCGCGTAAAATTATTCCTAGCGAAAGTGCAAGCGGTAGTGCGGTCGTGGACAAAGACAATTTAAATACGCGCTGTGATTTTTCGCGAATGATTTGTTTTGCTTGTAAACAAAAAGGACATCGTGCGCGAGACTGTCCAAAAAAGAAGAATGCCAATGTCGCGTGTGTATATACAGAGAAAGCTGATAATGATTGCTATAAAAGCATCACACTAAATGACCCTTTATTACTCGCGTATATTGACATGGGAAGTGAGTGTGTTACTGTGCGAGAAGAGGACGTTCAAAAGAATTCAATACCGTGCAGTGAATGTAAAATTAAGCTCAGCGGGTTTGGCGGTGGTGGCTGCGAAGCGGTCGGTAAATTTTATGGTGTTCTAGACATTGAAAACGTGAAAATGATTGGTGAGGTTTTTGTGGTACCAAATGATGCGCAGCGTGTAAGCGTTATTGTCGGTAGATCGGTGTTATGTCAGCCCCATGTTCGAGTTGAATTTTTAAACAATAAAGTTAAGATTTCTTATAACTCCGAACATGTACTGAAAATCAAACGGTTGTGTGATGACATTTATAGGAAGGAACTTAATGTCGACAGTAATCTACCCGAAATTAATGTTAAAGATTTACATTTGTTGGTTAAAGAATTTCGATCATGTTTCGCTAAAGATTTGTCGGAGCTGGGTGAAGCGAAGAACACCGAAATGGAGATTCGAATAGAAGGACCAGAACCAGTTTCTAAGAGAAGCAGTAGGATTCCATTCGCGCAACGCGATGCTGTCACTGGTATGGTGGAAGAACTTCTACAAAATGGTGTGGTACGTAGATCAAATTCCAATTTTACCTCTCCTATAGTAGTTGTCCCAAAAAAAGACGGTACGTTGAGAATGTGTATTGACTTCCGGCATTTAAATTCTGTGACAGTCAAGGAAAAATATCCGATGCCAGTAGTTGAGGAGCAGCTGAATAGGTTGGGGGAATACACCTTTTTCACCATCGTAGATTTGAATTCGGGTTACTATCAAATCCCGGTTGCCGAGAAGTCGAGACATTTGTTAACGTTTCAGATCCACAACATGCAGTTGGAGTTCTGTAGAATGCCTTTCGGTTTGGTTAACGCGCCATCTGTTTTCCAAGCGATGATGGACAAATTGATCACTGACATACAGATCCATGATGTGCTGGTGTTTCTTGATGACGTCATTATTCCTAGTAGGACAATTGATGAGGGCTTAACGAAGTTGCGTATTTTCTTGGTATATGTAGAAGGAAGCGGATTAACCTTGAAACTTTCGAAATGTGAATTTCTCAAAACTAAAGTCGAATATTTAGATCACCAGCTGTCAGCAGAGGGAGTTAAGCCCGGAACTAAGAAAACTGTTGCTATTTTAAATTTTCCAACGCCGAGTACGGTTCGTCAGGTGAGGCAATTTCTGGGTCTTTCCGGCTACTTCCGGAAATTCGTCAAAAGTTATGCAGAAATAGCTGGTCCGTTAAATAGTTTGTTGAGGAAGGATGCATTATTTGTATGGAACGCGGAACAAGAAGAAGCCTTCAACGAGTTGAAACTACGGTTGAATACCGAGCCAATATTAACGATGTACAATCCTTCTAGTGAGCATGAACTCCATACTGACGCTAGTGCTGTAGGAATCGCAGGAATGCTATGTCAACGTGATATTAATCAGCAGTTACGGGTAGTTAGCTACTTCAGTAGGCGTACAACTGAGTGTGAGCGAAAATGGCATAGCTATGACTTGGAGTTACTGGCGATTGTGGAAAGTGCTAATCGATTTCGTATTTATCTTCTGGGAAAATCGTTCACCGTAGTTACGGATTGTAGGGCAATTGTGACGCTTAAAAATATGACTTCATTGACTAATCGGATTGCTCGTTGGATGTTAAAGCTTCAGGAGTTTAACATAAAGTTTGTTCATCGGGCAGGAACTCAGATGTCTCATGTCGATAGTCTCAGTAGAAATGTTCCAGACTGCGAGGAAGGTGAGGAAATGACGATGTTGAGCATCAACATCGATAACGACGACTGGTTAACCTCTTTGTAAAGGTTAGATGAAAGGGCTAGAAGCATATGTGAAGTTCTTAAGCGGCGTCCGTGTTCTTCGGAGGAAAAGCAACTACATAACGACTATGTTGTTAAAGAAGGACGATTATTCCGTAAGGTGGGCAACGAGATACGATGGTACGTTCCGGATGCACTTAGGTATCGTTTGGTTAGGAGCTGCCATGACGAAGTCGGACATTTCGGGTTAACAAAAACGCTGGAAATACTGCAAAAGAATTTTTGGTTTAATAGGACGAGGGATTTCGTCAAGAAATACATTGATTCCTGCATTGAATGTGCTTATTCCAAGGGCACCTACGGCAAAAAAGAGGGATCTCTACATCCGATTCCACGAGATCCTGTGCCATTTCAAATGATTCACCTTGATCACGTTGGTCCTTTCGTGAAGAGTAAGTCAGGAAACCTACACATATTGGTTATGGTCGATGGGTTTACTAAATACGCGCGAATGAAACCGGTGAAATCAACTGAGTCCAGACACGTCGTAAAATTCCTGGAAGAGATGAGCAGTTACTTTGGATTGCCGGCTAAAATCGTTACGGACAGGGGGACAGCGTTTACATCGAAGTTGTTCAAAGAATTCTGCACCGATAATCTGGTTGAACATATAACTAACGCAACAGCTTCCCCGAGAGCAAACGGTCAAGTTGAACGTTATAATCGAACGATTGTCGAAGCAGTTCGAGCAATGACACAACGGGCTGATAACGTCGACTGGGACCGGTACTTAGGAACAATTCAATGGACTTTAAATGCAACAAAGAACGAGACGACAAAGATGACTCCACATGATCTACTATTTGGGTTTAATCCACGATCAGCTGTTAAAAACAAAGTCATGCAGGCGTTACACAACCGGAGCTGTAAAGAAGAAGACTTGCCGTTGAAGACACTGCGGGAGATGGCTGCGAAAAATATTCAAAAGTCGCAGTTGAAGCAGAAAACCCGTTTTGATCGGAAGCGCAAGCGTCCCACTCAGTACTCTTCTGGCGACATGGTTTTGCTTCTGAGTGATCTACAAGCAACAGGCACATCCCGGAAGTTAGATGCTCGCTGGAGAGGTCCTTATTTGGTTTTTCGTTCACTTGGGAACGACCGATATCTTGTCGAGGATATACCGGGAGCGCAACGCTCTCAAAAGAAGTTTCACTCTGTATTTTCTTCGGAGCGTATGCGGAAATGGTTGATTCTTCCGGATGATGGCGTGGAGCTGGTAATCAGGGAAGAGACTATATCATCGATAGCCGATGCGGTTTAAGGTGCCGAGGCGTCACCAAGACAGGATAGCCGAGTGTTACGTTTGAAACGATCAAAGGAAAGACAAAGAAGATAGCAACCCCATAAGTGTTGGAAAGTAGTTGTATCGCCATTGTCAAGCAGAACGGTCGATGAGTGTTTTGTTCGGATGATGTGAATTAAAGAAGTTATTAAATATATACGGAACTGAGTTTTATTTTACTTGCTTGTAACAAGTGTTTATAATGCAATTGTGGATATTGACGGTGAAGCTTTTGCAAATGTCATGAAAGGAAAAAATGTGTATATAGAGTGGGATGAATGCATATGCTATGAATATATAAATGTTAAGAGATGCTTCAAGTGTTGCGGTTTTAATCATAGTGCAGCTAAATGTAAGAGTGCGAGAGACATTTATGCAAAATGCGGCGAAGATGATCACATAACGAAAGAATGTGTGATTGAAAGCTTTCGTTGTATAAACTGTGTTTTAATGAAAGAGCGATTAAACAAGATTGGGAACGACATAGACGTTAACCACGATGCCAGATATGCCACTTGTCCAGTTTTTCAAAGAAACTTAAGATTGAAAGGGAAAAAATCTCATACTAGAAGCTAAGTATTCTAAGAGCCGTTTCATTCAGTCGAAGTTGAACTCAACTTGGGGATTTTTAATGTCAACTTGAGAATTTGCTTTTATTCACTCAAAGTTGACTCGCTCAACTTTAGATGTTCCGAAGTTGAGAAAAGAGAGAGTTGATCAACTTTAAATTGGCTCAACTCCCCGAAATAGTGGAAGTTGAAGAGCAAACTTGGGATTTTACGTCAAATGTCAGATTTTTTTTCTCATTTCTGTTTATGATTGTGCGAACTTCAAATCAAGTGGTGTAAATAATCAAATATTAATTTTTTAAAACTTAAACAATGTATCGTTCAAATTATTTCTGGAGAGATTGGCCATCGTCTGATTCGGGCAGCCAAGAAGACGAGCGCAATTTGGTCTGTGAAAGACGACAATACTACCACGTGTTGGGCTCGAAAAATGGGACGACCGCGACTTCATATATCGTTTTCGTCTCTCAAAGCGGACGACAATGATGGTGCTCCAACTTATAATAAATTCGTTGCCGTACGACGAGAGAAGGTATTTTACGCCGAATAAGTTGTAATTTATTGTACCTATATTCCATAGTGGTTTTCTTCTTCGATAGATCGCGTGAATTACGACCAATAACCCAATTATTAATCGTATTACGGTACTATGCACTCGGATCAAGTCAATTGGCGGTGGCTGATTTCATTGGAGTAAGCATTGCCACCGTGCATCATGTGCTGAAACGAGTGTCGAGAGCGATTGCCAATCTTTCGCCACAATTTATTCGTATGCCGGAAACCCAATTGGAACTACTGCAAGCAGCATGTGACTTTTTTGCAAAAGCAAAATTTCCTCGAACTATTGGTGCGATTGATTGTACGCATATCCGAATTCAATCAACAGGTGGAACTGACGCAGAGAATTTTAGGAATCGTAATTGATGGTTTTCCCTAAACGTTCAAACGGTTTGTGCTGCGAATTTGAAGATAAACGATATCGTTGCTCGTTGGCAGGTATAGCTCACATGAAAAATATACATTTCAAATCGGTTTTTAATTTTTTATGTGCTCCTTAATAGGCCTCCACGCATGATCAGCGCATTTTTAATCTGTCTAGTTTGAAACAACGATTCGAAAGAGGCGAGTTCAAGTAATTCATTCTTGTTGGAGATTCCGGTTACACTAATACAAGCTATCTTGCGACACCTTTTCTGAATGTCACGAACCCCATCGAAAATTTATATATTGAATCGCAGATTCGCACTCGCAATTGCCTAGAACGTTCATACGGCATTTTGGGAAATGCGTTTTCCAGTGTTGGCCACTGGCTTAAAGTGCAGAGTGAAGACTGTACCAGTTAATTACAATTGCTTGTGCCGTTCTTCACAACGTAGCTATTGACGAGAATGAGTCGGAACCACCACCGGAAGTGTACGGATTTTCCGATATACTAGCCGGCACATATGTTCCTTCGGGTACGCCTTTGCAATCAACAACAGTCACTGACAATGTCCGCTCTCGATTGGTTCGCACATATTTTCAGCCGATTTTAGATCAAGCTTAAAACAGTCCAATCAATGTAAAAGAGTTAATGCGAAAAGAAAAATAAACAAACTTCAAAAATGAATGCTTTTATAATTATATATATTTAAATATATGCAATTTAAATAAAAATGGTATCAAAATATGAACTTAATCGCAAAAGTATTCTTTTTTTGCTGCTGCTGTGGGGAATGATGATGAAGTTTCCAGCTGATTTGATGGTGTGTGATGGATCGGCACTTTTTCAACGTCCTTGCCTTTATTTAAATCGGCCAAACGAACACGATTAAATTCTGTGTCGTGAAAAAGTTGAGCCTTTGACCGCTGTAATTCGATGGCCGAACGTTCTCGATCCAGCGCAGCTCGATCCCGATCAAATTCAGCCCGTTCACGCTCGAACTTATACCGCTCTCTCTCACATTCCAAAATTTCTATCTCAATTTTTTGTTTTTTAGTTAAATGCTCCTGCTTTTGCTCAGACATTTTATGCATTTTATTTGTTGCTTCCAATTGCGTCTTGCATCGGCGGTTGTTCAATAACGAATTCACCGGCTTGCGCAGTTTGCTCGGATTCACCCTCTCCCAAGTACGGTCAACAGCACCATCGTCCGACAACATTTCTTCCGCATGGTTTTGTAAATTTGTTGTTGTTTCAGCAGTTGCCGGAGCATCAGCACTTGAACACTGATTTTGAGTCTGATCCGCCAGTGCATCCATATCGTCGGAAAAAAAATTATTCATATCGGCATCTTGTAAGTAGTATGAGCCATCATCGACGGAGGTCTCATCCAAAACATCTGCTTCTAATAAACCAGAAGATGCTAGTTTGCGGCTGGTGGATTGCAGTGCCAATTGGTTGGCAATTGTACCATCGCTATCGCCGGCAGCTGCAGCAAGACCAATGGTAGAGGGCATTATAAGTATTATAAACGAATGTACCCTTTCGATCCTCTCGATAGGATCTTATACTTAACCTTCATCCCACCCTTGTGTATAAAACTACACATAAGCTACCTCTTTGCTTGTTTTTTTTCAAAAACCACTAATTACTAATTTCCGGAATTTATCATAACCCTTATATTATAAGAAAAACGTATTTCCCCATAAAAAAAAGTTTATGACGGTTGTTATAGTTATAATTACGTTAACTACCTACTTGTGTAGATTTCTACACATGTGAATATTAGTGCATTTCATATAAAATGCCAGTTTCATTGAGTCATAGGTTTCATTCACTAGGTTTGAGTAAAGAACGAATGCCAGCAAAAATATGTAAAGCAAAGAAAAAGTTTTAAGAAAAGCGGTACTGTATAATGCTTATACATAAATGTAAATGAATTAAATTTTAAAGCATATTAATACAGTCGAACTTCCATAACTCGAATTTCTCCACAACTCAAAGTTTTATGGATAACTTTGCCTTTTCGACTTTATTTGTTTGAATTTCGCCCTCCATAACTCGAACTTCTGTAACTCGAATTCCTCTCTAATTCGAATTTTTTTATTGCGTTTGATGGCAAAAAGTCTCTTTAACTCGAACTTTTTCTCTAAGTCGGGGAAATCCCTTTTATTTCAATTTATTAAAATCTGTCTGTTCGTTCTTAATCAACTCGAAGTATTGCTCCGAATCGGGAAACCCCCCTTTAAAAATTTAATTGGGTCTACTATGATGTGATTACATTTTTCGGAAGTTTTTTTTGAGGAGTAGGGATGTGTTGTTTCTTTTTGTTAACGATTTGTATGCTTCTCAGTTCTCACTTGAACTTCGATTTTGGACGGATATGTTCCAAGTTTTATTTAAATTTTCTTATTCATTTTAAAAAGTAATGAACAAGTCATTATGTCGGGAAGAAAATTAAACCATCTTACTTTTCAACAAAAACTAAAGATCATCAGTGACGTTGAGAGTGGTACAAAGAAGAAAAATGTGGCCATAAAATATCGTTTACCTCCAAGTACACTATCCACTATACTGAAGAACAGAGAAAAAGTTAAGAAAAATGCTGAATCTTCACGAAACGAAAAAAACTCAATGAGAAAATAAACTCTTAAATATGAAAGTGTTGACAGGGCGGTCTCAAAATGGTTTGCGGAAGCCCTTAATGTAGACTTGCCAATGTCAGGCACCATTATAAAGGAGAAGGCTAAGAGCTTTGCAATTGCATTTGGAGAAACTAACTTTGCTGCAAGTACAGGTTGGCTTGACAAATTTAAAAAAAGGTAAGTTCAGCGTGGGAAGAAATTGCACATAAAAGTTTGCTGTACGAGATTTTTTATCAATTAGAAATGGCATTGTTCAAAGAACACTTTCTGGAGAAAGTGCCTCAATAAATCAAGAAGACTGCGAGCATTGGAAAAAAACGTTCTACCTAAACTAATCGAAGGTTACAGCGAAGATGACATCTTTAATGCAGACGAAACAGGTTTTTTTTATAATTGTCTTCCAAACAAAACCTTGGCGTTCAAAGGCGAAAAATGTCACGGTGGCAAACATAGTAAGGAAAGGGTGACATGTATGATTGCTGCAAATATGAGTGGAAAAGAAAAACTTAGAATTCTTTTGATCGGCAAAAGCAATAAACCACGACGTTTGCAGGGAGTTAAATCCTTGCCTGTTAAGTATCGAGGAAACAAAAAATCATGGATGGTAACCGGCTTTTTTGAAGAGTGGCTAAAAGAATGGGACAAGGTATTTTTTAATCAAAAACGAAAAGTCCTGCTTTTTGTTGACAATTGTAGTGCCCACAAATCGCCAACATATTTAAAGTCTATAAAGCTTGTTTTTTTTCCACCGAACATGACAGCAGCTTTACAGCCAATGGACTAAGGAGTGATACAGAATTTTAAGTGTTTTCACAGAAAAAGAATCATTAGCAAAATTCTTACTTCGCTGGAAGAAGGGAATGTTAGTCCAAAAATTTCTTTACTCGACTGCATACAAAATGTTTCAATGTCATGGAACTGCGATGTAAAGAGCTCAACAATACGAAATTCTTTTATTAAGGCTGGATTTGGCAAACATTCCCTTTGGGATGAAGAAGATGACGTTATTTTGGCAGAGCTAAGAATCAATGAAATTCACGCAGACTTCGGTGTGCCCATACCTGAGTTCAGAGAAATGCAAGAGGATTTTTCGCGAATACAAAATACACAAGACACAGGGTGCAGCCTTTCAGAATACAATAACTTGGATAATGAAATTATTGTTTGTCATATGCCGTCTGATGCCGAAATTTTGCTTTCGGTAACACCTGAAGTGGAAACCGTTAGTGAAGATGAAGTTAATACTGATGCTGATCCAGTTGATGACTTAATCGTACAGCCAAAGCAAGCTAAAGTCAATGAAGCCTTTGACACAATACGTGATGCTCTTCTTACTGAACCCGATACGCCGGATCGGCTTTTCAATATAATTCACGAAATCGAAACGTATTTTAAATCAAAATGCAATGAAAAAAAACGTCAAACAATGATTACTGACTTTTTTTAAGGCTTCTGTTACTTAACAACTTTTCCTCTCTTTGAAATATCCTTATAATAATAAAAAAAAAATCAAGTTTTTGTTTTTATTTCTCTAAAGCATATCGAAACAAAAGTGGGAAAAAGTACAAAAAAGTGGAAGAAACCGGATGTACTGCTTCATCGCATACTGCGTTCTGCATATGAGGAAAGACAAAGAAGATAGCAACCCCATAAGGGTTGGAAAGTAGTTGTATCGCGATTGTCAAGCAGAACGGTCGATGAGTGTTTTGTTCGGATGATGTGAATTAAAGAAGTTATTAAATATTCATACGGAACTGAGTTTTATTTTACTTGCTTGTAACAAGTGTTTATAATGCAATTGTGGATATTGACGGTGAAGCTTTTGCAAATGTCATGAAAGGAAAAAATGTGTATATAGAGTGGGATGAATGCATATGCTATGAATATATAAATGTTAAGAGATGCTTCAAGTGTTGCGGTTTTAATCATAGTGCAGCTAAATGTAAGAGTGCGAGAGACATTTATGCAAAATGCGGCGAAGATGATCACATAACGAAAGAATGTGTGAGTGAAAGCTTTCGTTGTATAAACTGTGTTTAAATGAAAGAGCGATTAAACAAGATTGGGAACGACATAGACGTTAACCACGATGCCAGATATGCCACTTGTCCAGTTTTTCAAAGAAACTTAAGATTGAAAGGGAAAAAATCTCATACTAGCAGCTAAGTATTCTAAGAGCCGTTTCATTCAGTCGAAGTTGAACTCAACTTGGGGATTTTTAATGTCAACTTGAGAATTTGCTTTTATTCACTCAAAGTTGACTCGCTCAACTTTAGATGTTCCGAAGTTGAGAAAAGAGAGAGTTGATCAACTTTAAATTGGCTCAACTCCCCGAAATAGTGGAAGTTGAAGAGCAAACTTGGGATTTTACGTCAAATGTCAGATTTTTTTTTCTCATTTCTGTTTATGATTGTGCGAACTTCAAATCAAGTGGTGTAAATAATCAAATATTAATTTTTTAAAACTTAAACAATGTATCGTTCAAATTATTTCTGGAGAGATTGGCCATCGTCTGATTCGGGCAGCCAAGAAGACGAGCGCAATTTGGTCTGTGAAAGACGACAATACTACCACGTGTTGGGCTCGAAAAATGGGACGACCGCGACTTCATATATCGTTTTCGTCTCTCAAAGCGGACGACAATGATGGTGCTCCAACTTATAATAAATTCGTTGCCGTACGACGAGAGAAGGTATTTTACGCCGAATAAGTTGTAATTTATTGTATATACCTATATTCCATAGTTTTTTTCTTCTTCGATAGATCGCGTGAATTACGACCAATAACCCAATTATTAATCGTATTACGGTACTATGCACTCGGATCAAGTCAATTGGCGGTGGCTGATTTCATTGGAGTAAGCATTGCCACCGTGCATCATGTGCTGAAACGAATGTCGAGAGCGATTGCCAATCTTTCGCCACAATTTATTCGTATGCCGGAAACCCAATTGGAACTACTGCAAGCAGCACGTGACTTTTTTGCAAAAGCAAAATTTCCTCGAACTATTGGTGCGATTGATTGTACGCAAATCCGAATTCAATCAACAGGTGGAACTGACGCAGAGAATTTTAGGAATCGTAATTGATGGTTTTCCCTAAACGTTCAAACGGTTTGTGCTGCGAATTTGAAGATAAACGATATCGTTGCTCGTTGGCAGGTATAGCTCACATGAAAAATATACATTTCAAATCGGTTTTTAATTTTTTATGTGCTCCTTAATAGGGCTCCACGCACGATCAGCGCATTTTCAATCTGTCTAGTTTGAAACAACGATTCGAAAGAGGCGAGTTCAAGCAATTCATTCTTGTTGGTGATTCCGGTTACACTAATACAAGCTATCTTGCGACACCTTTTCTGAATGTCACGAACCCCATCGAAAATTTATATTGAATCGCAGATTCGCACTCGCAATTGCCTAGAACGTTCGTACGGCATTTTGGGAAAGGCGTTTTCCAGTGTTGGCCACTGGCTTAAAGTGCAGAGTGAAGACTGTACAGTTAATTACAATTGCTTGTGCCGTTCTTCACAACGTAGCTATTGACGAGAATGAGTCGGAACCACCACCGGAAGTGTACGGATTTTCCGATATACTAGCCGGCACATATGTTCCTTCGGGTACGCCTTTGCAATCAACATCATCAGTCACTGACAATGTCCGCTCTCGATTGGTTCGCACATATTTTCAGCCGATTTTAGATCAGGCTTAAAACAGTCCAATCAATGTAAAAGAGTTAATGCGAAAAGAAAAATAAACAAACTTCAAAAATGTATGCTTTTATAATTATATATATTTAAATATATGTAATTTAAATAAAAATGGTATCAAAATATGAACTTAATCGCAAAAGTATTCTTTTTTTGCTGCTGCTGTGGGGAATGATGATGAAGTTTCCAGCTGATTTGATGGTGTGTGATGGATCGGCACTTTTTCAACGTCCTTGCCTTTATTTAAATCGGCCAAACGAACACGATTAAATTCTGTGTCGTGAAGTAGTTGAGCCTTTGACCGCTGTAATTCGATGGCCGAACGTTCTCGATCCAGCGCAGCTCGATCCCGATCAAATTCAGCCCGTTCACGCTCGAACTTATACCGCTCTCTCTCACATTCCAAAATTTCTATCTCATTTTTTTGTTTTTTAGTTAAATGCTCCTGCTTTTGCTCAGACATTTTATGCATTTTATTTGTTGCTTCCAATTTCGTCTTGCATCGGCGGTTGTTCAATAACGAAATCACCGGCTTGCGCAGTTTGCTCGGATTCACCCTCTCCCAAGTACGGTCAACAGCACCATCGTCCGACAACATTTCTTCCGCATGGTTTTGTAAATTTGTTGTTGTTTCAGCAGTTGCCGGAGCATCAGCACTTGAACACTGATTTTGAGTCTGATCCGCCAGTGCATCCATATCGTCGGAAAAAAAATTATTCATATCGGCATCTTGTAAGTAGTATGAGCCATTATCGACGGAGGTCTCATCCAAAACATCTGCTTCTAATAAACCAGAAGATGCTAGTTTGCGGCTGGTGGATTGCAGTGCCAATTGGTTGGCAATTGTACCATCGCTATCGCCGGCAGCTGCAGCAAGACCAATGGTAGAGGGCATTATAAGTATTATAAACGAATGTACCCTTTCGATCCTCTCGATAGGATCTTATACTTAACCTTCATCCCACCCTTGTGTATAAAACTACACATAAGCTACCTCTTTGCTTGTTTTTTTCAAAAACCACTAATTACTAATTTCCGGAATTTATCATAACCCTTATATTATAAGAAAAACGTATTTCCCCATAAAAAAAAGTTTATGACGGTTGTTATAGTTATAATTACGTTAACTACCTACTTGTGTAGATTTCTACACATGTGAATATTAGTGCATTTCATATAAAATGCCAGTTTCATTGAGTCATAGGTTTCATTCACTAGGTTTGAGCAAAGAACGAATGCCAGCAAAAATATGTAAAGCAAAGAAAAAGTTTTAAGAAAAGCGGTACTGTATAATGCTTATACATAAATGTAAATGAATTAAATTTTAAAGCATATTAATACAGTCGAACTTCCATAACTCGAATTTCTCCACAACTCAAAGTTTTATGGATAACTTTGCCTTTTCGACTTTATTTGTTTGAATTTCGCCCTCCATAACTCGAACTTCTGTAACTCGAATTCCTCTCTAATTCGATTTTTTTTATTGCGTTTGATGGCAAAAAGTCTCTTTAACTCGAACTTTTTCTCTAAGTCGGGGAAATCCCTTTTATTTCAATTTATTAAAATCTGTCTGTTCGTTCTTAATCAACTCGAAGTATTGCTCCGAATCGGGAAACCCCCCTTTAAAAATTTAATTGGGTCTACTATGATGTGATTACATTTTTCGGAAGTTTTTTTTGAGGAGTAGGGATGTGTTGTTTCTTTTTGTTAACGATTTGTATGCTTCTCAGTTCTCACTTGAACTTCGATTTTGGACGGATATGTTCCAAGTTTTATTTAAATTTTCTTATTCATTTTAAAAAGTAATGAACAAGTCATTATGTCGGGAAGAAAATTAAACCATCTTACTTTTCAACAAAAACTAAAGATCATCAGTGACGTTGAGAGTGGTACAAAGAAGAAAAATGTGGCCATAAAATATCGTTTACCTCCAAGTTCACTATCCACTATACTGAAGAACAGAGAAAAAGTTAAGAAAAATGCTGAATCTTCACGAAACGAAAAAAACTCAATGAGAAAATAAACTCTTAAATATGAAAGTGTTGACAGGGCGGTCTCAAAATGGTTTGCGGAAGCCCTTAATGTAGACTTGCCAATGTCAGGCACCATTATAAAGGAGAAGGCTAAGAGCTTTGCAATTGCATTTGGAGAAACTAACTTTGCTGCAAGTACAGGTTGGCTTGACAAATTTAAAAAAAGGTAAGTTCAGCGTGGGAAGAAATTGCACATAAAAGTTTGCTGTACGAGATTTTTTATCAATTAGAAATGGCATTGTTCAAAGAACACTTTCTGGAGAAAGTGCCTCAATAAATCAAGAAGACTGCGAGCATTGGAAAAAAAACGTTCTACTTAAACTAATCGAAGGTTACAGCGAAGATGACATCTTTAATGCAGACGAAACAGGTTTTTTTTATAATTGTCTTCCAAACAAAACCTTGGCGTTCAAAGGCGAAAAATGTCACGGTGGCAAACATAGTAAGGAAAGGGTGACATGTATGATTGCTGCAAATATGAGTGGAAAAGAAAAACTTAGAATTCTTTTGATCGGCAAAAGCAATAAACCACGACGTTTGCAGGGAGTTAAATCCTTGCCTGTTAAGTATCGAGGAAACAAAAAATCATGGATGGTAACCGGCTTTTTTGAAGAGTGGCTAAAAGAATGGGACAAGGTATTTTTTAATCAAAAACGAAAAGTCCTGCTTTTTGTTGACAATTGTAGTGCCCACAAATCGCCAACATATTTAAAGTCTATAAAGCTTGTTTTTTTTCCACCGAACATGACAGCAGCTTTACAGCCAATGGACCAAGGAGTGATACAGAATTTTAAGTGTTTCCACAGAAAAAGAATCATTAGCAAAATTCTTACTTCGCTGGAAGAAGGGAATGTTAGTCCAAAAATTTCTTTACTCGACTGCATACAAAATGTTTCAATGTCATGGAACTGCGATGTAAAGAGCTCAACAATACGAAATTCTTTTATTAAGCCTGGATTTGGCAAACATTCCCTTTGGGATGAAGAAGATGACGTTATTTTGGCAGAGCTAAGAATCAATGAAATTCACGCAGACTTCGGTGTGCCCATACCTGAGTTCAGAGAAATGCAAGAGGATTTTTCGCGAATACAAAATACACAAGACAAAGGGTGCAGCCTTTCAGAATACAATAACTTGGATAATGAAATTATTGTTTGTCATATGCCGTCTGATGCCGAAATTTTGCTTTCGGTAACACCTGAAGTGGAAACCGTTAGTGAAGATGAAGTTAATACTGATGCTGATCCAGTTGATGACTTAATCGTACAGCCAAAGCAAGCTAAAGTCAATGAAGCCTTTGACACAATACGTGATGCTCTTCTTACTGAACCCGATACGCCGGATCGGCTTTTCAATATAATTCACGAAATCGAAACGTATTTTAAATCAAAATGCAATGAAAAAAAACGTCAAACAATGATTACTGACTTTTTTTAAGGCTTCTGTTACTTAACAACTTTTCCTCTCTTTGAAATATCCTTATAATAATAAAAAAAAAATCAAGTTTTTGTTTTTATTTCTCTAAAGCATATCGAAACAAAAGTGGGAAAAAGTACAAAAAAGTGGAAGAAACCGGATGTACTGCTTCATCGCATACTGCGTTCTGCATATGAGGAAAGACAAAGAAGATAGCAACCCCATAAGGGTTGGAAAGTAGTTGTATCGCGATTGTCAAGCAGAACGGTCGATGAGTGTTTTGTTCGGATGATGTGAATTAAAGAAGTTATTAAATATTCATACGGAACTGAGTTTTATTTTACTTGCTTGTAACAAGTGTTTATAATGCAATTGTGGATATTGACGGTGAAGCTTTTGCAAATGTCATGAAAGGAAAAAATGTGTATATAGAGTGGGATGAATGCATATGCTATGAATATATAAATGTTAAGAGATGCTTCAAGTGTTGCGGTTTTAATCATAGTGCAGCTAAATGTAAGAGTGCGAGAGACATTTATGCAAAATGCGGCGAAGATGATCACATAACGAAAGAATGTGTGAGTGAAAGCTTTCGTTGTATAAACTGTGTTTTAAAGATTAAACAAGATTGGGAAGCACGATGCCAGATATGCCACTTGTCCAGTTTTTCAAAGAAACTTAAGATTGAAAGGGAAAAAATCTCATACTAGCAGCTAAGTATTCTAAGAGCCGTTTCATTCAGTGGAAGTTGAACTCAACTTGGGGATTTTTAATGTCAACTTGAGAATTTGCTTTTATTCACTCAAAGTTGACTCGCTCAACTTTAGATGTTCCGAAGTTGAGAAAAGAGAGAGTTGATCAACTTTAAATTGGCTCAACTCCCCGAAATAGTGGAAGTTGAAGAGCAAACTTGGGATTTTACGTCAAATGTCAGATTTTTTTTCTCATTTCTGTTTATGATTGTGCGAACTTCAAATCAAGTGGTGTAAATAATCAAATATTAATTTTTTAAAACTTAAACAATGTATCGTTCAAATTATTTCTGGAGAGATTGGCCATCGTCTGATTCGGGCAGCCAAGAAGACGAGCGCAATTTGGTCTGTGAAAGACGACAATACTACCACGTGTTGGGCTCGAAAAATGGGACGACCGCGACTTCATATATCGTTTTCGTCTCTCAAAGCGGACGACAATGATGGTGCTCCAACTTATAATAAATTCGTTGCCGTACGACGAGAGAAGGTATTTTACGCCGAATAAGTTGTAATTTATTGTACCTATATTCCATAGTGGTTTTCTTCTTCGATAGATCGCGTGAATTACGACCAATAACCCAATTATTAATCGTATTACGGTACTATGCACTCGGATCAAGTCAATTGGCGGTGGCTGATTTCATTGGAGTAAGCATTGCCACCGTGCATCATGTGCTGAAACGAATGTCGAGAGCGATTGCCAATCTTTCGCCACAATTTATTCGTATGCCGGAAACCCAATTGGAACTACTGCAAGCAGCACGTGACTTTTTTGCAAAAGCAAAATTTCCTCGAACTATTGGTGCGATTGATTGTACGCATATCCGAATTCAATCAACAGGTGGAACTGACGCAGAGAATTTTAGGAATCGTAATTGATGGTTTTCCCTAAACGTTCAAACGGTTTGTGCTGCGAATTTGAAGATAAACGATATCGTTGCTCGTTGGCAGGTATAGCTCACATGAAAAATATACATTTCAAATCGGTTTTTAATTTTTTATGTGCTCCTTAATAGGGCTCCACGCACGATCAGCGCATTTTCAATCTGTCTAGTTTGAAACAACGATTCGAAAGAGGCGAGTCCAAGCAATTCATTCTTGTTGGTGATTCCGGTTACACTAATACAAGCTATCTTGCGACACCTTTTCTGAATGTCACGAACCCCATCGAAAATTTATATATTGAATCGCAGATTCGCACTCGCAATTACCTAGAACGTTCGTACGGCATTTTGGGAAAGGCGTTTTCCAGTGTTGGCCACTGGCTTAAAGTGCAGAGTGAAGACTGTACAGTTAATTACAATTGCTTGTGCCGTTCTTCACAACGTAGCTATTGACGAGAATGAGTCGGAACCACCACCGGAAGTGTACGGATTTTCCGATATGCTAGCCGGCACATATGTTCCTTCGGGTACGCCTTTGCAATCAACATCAACAGTCACTGACAATGTCCGCTCTCGATTGGTTCGCACATATTTTCAGCCGATTTTAGATCAAGCTTAAAACAGTCCAATCAATGTAAAAGAGTTAATGCGAAAAGAAAAATAAACAAACTTCAAAAATGTATGCTTTTATAATTATATATATTTAAATATATGTAATTTAAATAAAAATGGTATCAAAATATGAACTTAATCGCAAAAGTATTCTTTTTTCGCTGCTGCTGTGGGGAATGATGATGAAGTTTCCAGCTGATTTGATGGTGTGTGATGTATCGGCACTTTTTCAACGTCCTTGCCTTTATTTAAATCGGCCAAACGAACACGATTAAATTCTGTGTCGTGAAGTAGTTGAGCCTTTGACCGCTGTAATTCGATGGCCGAACGTTCTCGATCCAGCGCAGCTCGATCCCGATCAAATTCAGCCCGTTCACGCTCGAACTTATACCGCTCTCTCTCACATTCCAAAATTTCTATCTCATTTTTTTTGTTTTTTAGTTAAATGCTCCTGCTTTTGCTCAGACATTTTATGCATTTTATTTGTTGCTTCCAATTTCGTCTTGCATCGGCGGTTGTTCAATAACGAATTCACCGGCTTGCTCAGTTTGCTCCTCTCCCAAGTACGGTCAACAGCACCATCGTCCGACAACATTTCTTCCGCATGGTTTTGTAAATTTGTTGTTGTTTCAGCAGTTGCCGGAGCATCAGCACTTGAACACTGAATTTGAGTCTGATCCGCCAGCGCATCCATATCGTCGGAAAAAAAATTATTCATATCGGCATCTTGTAAGTAGTATGAGCCATTATCGACGGAGGTCTCATCCAAAACATCTGCTTCTAATAAACCAGAAGATGCTAGTTTGCGGCTGGTGGATTGCAGTGCCAATTGGTTGGCAATTGTACCATCGCTATCGCCGGCAGCTGCAGCAAGACCAATGGTAGAGGGCATTATAAGTATTATAAACGAATGTACCCTTTCGATCCTCTCGATAGGATCTTATACTTAACCTTCATCCCACCCTTGTGTATAAAACTACACATAAGCTACCTCTTTGCTTGTTTTTTTCAAAAACCACTAATTACTAATTTCCGGAATTTATCATAACCCTTATATTATAAGAAAAACGTATTTCCCCATAAAAAAAAGTTTATGACGGTTGTTATAGTTATAATTACGTTAACTACCTACTTGTGTAGATTTCTACACATGTGAATATTAGTGCATTTCATATAAAATGCCAGTTTCATTGAGTCATAGGTTTCATTCACTAGGTTTGAGTAAAGAACGAATGCCAGCAAAAATATGTAAAGCAAAGAAAAAGTTTTAAGAAAAGCGGTACTGTATAATGCTTATACATAAATGTAAATGAATTAAATTTTAAAGCATATTAATACAGTCGAACTTCCATAACTCGAATTTCTCCACAACTCAAAGTTTTATGGATAACTTTGCCTTTTCGACTTTATTTGTTTGAATTTCGCCCTCCATAACTCGAACTTCTGTAACTCGAATTCCTCTCTAATTCGAATTTTTTTATTGCGTTTGATGGCAAAAAGTCTCTTTAACTCGAACTTTTTCTCTAAGTCGGGGAAATCCCTTTTATTTCAATTTATTAAAATCTGTCTGTTCGTTCTTAATCAACTCGAAGTATTGCTCCGAATCGGGAAACCCCCCTTTAAAAATTTAATTGGGTCTACTATGATGTGATTACATTTTTCGGAAGTTTTTTTTGAGGAGTAGGGATGTGTTGTTTCTTTTTGTTAACGATTTGTATGCTTCTCAGTTCTCACTTGAACTTCGATTTTGGACGGATATGTTCCAAGTTTTATTTAAATTTTCTTATTCATTTTAAAAAGTAATGAACAAGTCATTATGTCGGGAAGAAAATTAAACCATCTTACTTTTCAACAAAAACTAAAGATCATCAGTGACGTTGAGAGTGGTACAAAGAAGAAAAATGTGGCCATAAAATATCGTTTACCTCCAAGTTCACTATCCACTATACTGAAGAACAGAGAAAAAGTTAAGAAAAATGCTGAATCTTCACGAAACGAAAAAAACTCAATGAGAAAATAAACTCTTAAATATGAAAGTGTTGACAGGGCGGTCTCAAAATGGTTTGCGGAAGCCCTTAATGTAGACTTGCCAATGTCAGGCACCATTATAAAGGAGAAGGCTAAGAGCTTTGCAATTGCATTTGGAGAAACTAACTTTGCTGCAAGTACAGGTTGGCTTGACAAATTTAAAAAAAGGTAAGTTCAGCGTGGGAAGAAATTGCACATAAAAGTTTGCTGTACGAGATTTTTTATCAATTAGAAATGGCATTGTTCAAAGAACACTTTCTGGAGAAAGTGCCTCAATAAATCAAGAAGACTGCGAGCATTGGAAAAAAAACGTTCTACTTAAACTAATCGAAGGTTACAGCGAAGATGACATCTTTAATGCAGACGAAACAGGTTTTTTTTATAATTGTCTTCCAAACAAAACCTTGGCGTTCAAAGGCGAAAAATGTCACGGTGGCAAACATAGTAAGGAAAGGGTGACATGTATGGTTGCTGCAAATATGAGTGGAAAAGAAAAACTTAGAATTCTTTTGATCGGCAAAAGCAATAAACCACGACGTTTGCAGGGAGTTAAATCCTTGCCTGTTAAGTATCGAGGAAACAAAAAATCATGGATGGTAACCGGCTTTTTTGAAGAGTGGCTAAAAGAATGGGACAAGGTATTTTTTAATCAAAAACGAAAAGTCCTGCTTTTTGTTGACAATTGTAGTGCCCACAAATCGCCAACATATTTAAAGTCTATAAAGCTTGTTTTTTTTCCACCGAACATGACAGCAGCTTTACAGCCAATGGACCAAGGAGTGATACAGAATTTTAAGTGTTTCCACAGAAAAAGAATCATTAGCAAAATTCTTACTTCGCTGGAAGAAGGGAATGTTAGTCCAAAAATTTCTTTACTCGACTGCATACAAAATGTTTCAATGTCATGGAACTGCGATGTAAAGAGCTCAACAATACGAAATTCTTTTATTAAGGCTGGATTTGGCAAACATTCCCTTTGGGATGAAGAAGATGACGTTATTTTGGCAGAGCTAAGAATCAATGAAATTCACGCAGACTTCGGTGTGCCCATACCTGAGTTCAGAGAAATGCAAGAGGATTTTTCGCGAATACAAAATACACAAGACACAGGGTGCAGCCTTTCAGAATACAATAACTTGGATAATGAGATTATTGTTTGTCATATGCCGTCTGATGCCGAAATTTTGCTTTCGGTAACACCTGAAATGGAAACCGTTAGTGAAGATGAAGTTAATACTGATGCTGATCCAGTTGATGACTTAATCGTACAGCCAAAGCAAGCTAAAGTCAATGAAGCCTTTGACACAATACGTGATGCTCTTCTTACTGAACCCGATACGCCGGATCGAAAACGTATTATAAATCAAAATGCAATGAAAAAAAACGTCAAACAATGATTACTGACTTTTTTTAAGGCGTCTGTTACTTAACAACTTTTCCTCTCTTTGAAATATCCTTATAATAATTAAAAAAAAAATCAAGTTTTTGTTTTTATTTCTCTAAAGCATGAACTACATCGAAACAAAAGTGGGAACAAGTACAAAAAAGTGGAAGAAACCGGATGTACTGCTTCATCGCATACTGCGTTCTGCATATTTCTTCTCATTTTAAAATTTCACTGCCGTTCAAAGCTCGAACATGTTCCAGCTTTCACTTTGCGCAAAGCTCTAGAAACAAACACAATCAAAGAATACCTTACGAGACTTTCCAATAGATGACGCTTCCATAACATAATTCCTGTCAGTTTCGCAAGGAAAAGCGCTATAAATATGCGTATAAATATGCGTGTGTTTTCGATGAGTTTCGATGTTTTCACTTTTTTGTACTTTTCTTCACTTTTGTTTTGATGTAGTTCAGGCTTAAGTCGAATTTTCTATAACTCGAATTTTTTTTCTTACATTTTGAGAGTTCGACTTATGGAAGTTCCACTGTATATATTTTCAAAAAAATGTATAAACTCGTAGGCAACAGTAGAAAATATCACGGCTTTTTGTAACATTTAAAAGGAACATCATGAAAACAGAATCGTTTCCAGCACTCTGAATCTGTTTCCTATTTAGCTATCTTGTTTTTGTCAGTAGGAGACTTTTTAGATCCGGAACACCTGCATAGAACAGCAAATATAGTTGCGATGACAAAACCAATTAGCAGCTGTGACCTATCCATGTTCATCAAATTGTCATTTATAAAGTCGTTCCTATAATAACAACATTAAAGACAACTTCTATTTAACTAGATTTAACCAAATACTCACATGGGACTAGCAATTGGTGGAACAATTTCTGGCTTAGTCCTCTGCAAGTGGATGTTCTGAGTAAATTCAAGAAACTCTTTGAAGTGTATTCCTTCGTCCTGTATCGGAAGTATTTGCTTTGACGAATGCTATAAAAGAGAATCAAATTTAATGAAATTCATTTAATAACTGCACCATGTCTTACAACAAAAACTCAGGAGATTCCTTAACTTTGAATCGCTTAGCGGTCGCAATTCCATATTCCAAGCGGTTTATACGGGCAACATTCATCTGTCGCTTTAGAGCAGCACCTACGGCTTCCCAAACAGCGTATAGTCCTTGGCAAATGATGCACTCATTGGAGTAACTAAAAAAATATGTACTTTAATTTACTAAAAGAAACAACACAAATATTTTCTAAACTTACAAGAAAACAAAACAATCACCTGTGGTAGACCCTGTTGCTGCTTGTGTTGGATGTTCAAAACTGCTGTCCGACAATTCCTTTACGGCTGAATCTCGGTTTTCACCAAAAGTATGCATTATATATCTTCCTCAGTGATTGGGTCATGATAAAGCAGCGGAATACCGCGTCGAAAGAAGACCAACGCTCGCTCGCGACTCGGATTGTGTATGCTCTTCATATGGCTGTTGACGGCTTTCACAACAACAGCTCCAAGATGTTCCTTCAGATCATCTTGAATGTTTTCTAAAATAGTTTCAATTTCATCACACGGTTCGCAATTGGGTTTGGCTAAGGATTCACATAAGCGTGTAATGTTTTCCAATAACATGAAGGTGTTTTTTTTTGTGGCAAACTTCTTATTCTCCAGTGTTAAATGCACAAGATCGTTGTCGTCCACGCCCTCAATTTGGACTGAGTGCGCGGTGCTTATAAGAAAGCCTATTGCAAGAATAATGCAATTGGTGGAACAATTTCTGGCTTATTCCTCTGCAAGTGGATGTTCTGAGCAAATTCAATGAAACTCTTTGGAGTGTATTCCTTCGTCCTGTATCGGAAGTATTTGCCTTGATGAATGCTATAAAAGATAACCAAATTTAATGAAATTCATTTAATAACTGCACCATGTCTTAGAATTGGTGGCGACGGTGTAGAGGTTAGTGTGTTGGCTTGTGACCCGTGCGGTGCAGGTTCAATCCCCATGGGGAACAACAACATACGCCACCCAATCACATGCCTCTACACCAAAAAGGAGGATTTCTGCCTGGTAGTACAATGGAACGTTACCGAGTCTGAGTGCTCTGGGATTTGGATTTCCTTTTTTCAAATACAAATAAAAAAAAAAAAAAAAAAAATTTCTTAGAACAAAAAACTTAGGAGATTCCTTAACTTTGGGCAACATTCATCTGTAGCTTTAGAGCAGCACCTACGGCTTCCGAAACAGCGTATAGTCTTTGGCAAATGATGCAGTCATTGGAAAACTTAAAAAATACTTTAATTTACAGAAACAACACAAATATTTTCTAAACTTACACGAAAACAAACCAATCACCGGCTGGATCTCAGCAAATCCAAAGTTGAGACAGACATATTGTTTCGTGTGTGTTTTTATTTTTTCCGGATAAGGAATAGAAAAGGCAGAATATTCGATTTTTTTATCCGGAATATCCAGAATGGAATGAATAAAGAAACAAAAATGGACCGAATAGAATGACAGCCATTTTTCTATTGACCAGCGCTGCCACTTAGTTCAAGAACAAGTACAACATTTACTACTTACAATTAATATGTTATTCAATTAATAATTTGATTATTCAACTAATCAGCTGAGTACTACTATTGGGAAAACGTATTAAAATTTAATTTTATTTTGTTGTTAGTTGTTTTGTTTAAGCTCATGCTCTTGTGACTGCTTTTTGTTCATAAGATTTATGGAAGTGAAGTTCCAGTGGTTGTATCTATTCAATACATATTATTTTATTTTCCAAAAAAGCAATTCTACTCACATTTCGTTTTAAAAATGTTGTTTTACAAACAAAAACAGCGAATGAATTCTCTAAATTTATTTGCCAGTGACGAATTTGTGATTGACTGAACATTTTAAAGCTATCAATATTTTCGACAACCAAAACAATATATAGCGGAAAACGACTTGTCCCTATTTAAGTCTCCACAGCTGCGTTTCTTAACGAAGTACCCAATACAGTAATATACAACTTTCGCTCAGATAAAGCATAATATATTATTTATTGCTAAGATATTGTTATTATTTGTATTATATTCTCGTGTTGTTATTATGTTAAATATGTGTGTGTCCCTCTCAGACCATAGATATATCGAATCCCAAATCGAATGCGAAGCCATAACTTTGCAGGAGAGGAGGAATCCGAGAAAAACCAACTGGATACGCTTCAGGGAGGAATTAGGGAAAACTCTCAAAACTCCAACCAAACTCAGGACGAGACAAAAGGTAGAGGAAGCTGTTCAAGACCTGAATAGTGCCATTACTAGCTGTTTTGAACTGACGTGCCCAGTAAGCAAACCCCCTGGCAGAACACCGGTTCCCTGGTGGAGCTCGGAACTGCAAAGAATTCGTAGAGAAGCTAGAAAGCTTCTAAATAGGTCACTCAAGACTGATTTGGAGACAGACTGGAATCTCTACCGATCGAAGCAGAAGGAATATAAGAGGCTAATTCGGGTATCGAAAAGTGCTTCTTATAAGAATTTCTGCGAAAAGATTGAAAAGCTGGGTGAAACTAGTAGGTTGGTTAAAGTTCTGAAAAAGGGCAAACCAGCCAAACTGGACTCACTTAGAAAACTTGATGGCACCTTCACTGAGACGAAAGCGGAAACTCTTAGTTATCTGCTGGAGTCTCACTTTCCGGGTAACCAGATTACAATTGGTTCACAACCAGCCCCGATTACCGAGACTATGAGTGAGCCAAGACAAACAACTCGGCGTAGCTGGTATATTGCGAAGGCCGTGGTGACGGACGAGGCCATTAAATACGCATTTGCGTCTTTTGACGGCTTCAAGTCGCCTGGTACGGACGGAATATACCCAGCCATGCTGCAACAATGTACAAACCAGCTGCTACCGACTATGAAGAAAATCTTCACCGCTGTCCTAGCACTGGCATACATTCCAACACCCTGGCGTACAGTTAGAGTGGCATTCATACCAAAAATTGGCAGAAGTGACTACTCGCTCGCCAAGAGCTTCAGACCAATCAGTCTGACTTCTTTCTTGCTGAAAAGCTTGGAAAGGCTGGTCGAGCTTCACGTGCGCAAAGGTGCTTTGCGATTGCACCCACTATCTCCGATGCAACATGCCTGCGAGACTGCGCTCCAAAATCTAGTTGGTAGAATTGAAGGCGCGCTTGACAGAAAAGAATACGCGATGCGCATTTTCATCGATATTGAGGGTGCTTTTGACAATGCGACTTTTGATAGCATGTGCAGCTCCGCCAGACAACACGGAGTAGACGAACCATTGGTGTTGTGGATTAAAGCAATGCTAATGAATAGAACGTTGGTTGCGGATGCGGATTGTGGCCGCTATGTTATGGCGGGGGTAAACAGAGGCTGCCCGCAAGGCGGCGTCATGTCTCCACTGCTGTGGTGTATGCAGGTCGACTCTCTGTTGAACGCACTCAACAGTTCTAATATTTACGCTCAGGCGTACGCGGATGATGTTGCCGTGCTTTCTGTTGGATCATGCCTAGCGACTGTATGCGCCAAGGCGCAGGCGGCCCTTGACGTGATCGACGAATGGTGCACTAGGAATGGGCTCTCGGTCAATCCTCTTAAAACTGAGGTTGTTCTCTTTACGAGAAGGAGGAAGCTGGTCGGGTTGACTCAGCCAGTGCTAAAAGGCGTCACAATCCAACTCTCCAATGAAGCAAAGTATCTGGGAGTCATCCTGGATAGCAAACTTCTTTGGTCCAAACATGTTGAGCTGAAGACTGCCAAGGCGCTGTCTATTTTCTGGCAGTGCAAAGGCATTTTCGGCAAGACATGGGGCTTATCACCGAAAAGAGTCCTATGGATTTATACGGCTATGATAAGACCATTTATAGCATACGCATCGGTTGTTTGGTGGAATAAGCTTTCACGTAAATACGTCACTGCTGCTTTTGCCAAACTCCAAAGGCAGGTATGTCTCGGCTGCACGGGGGCCTTCCCCAGCACGCCTGGCTCCGGCCTAGATGCACTATTGAACCTTCCGCCACATCATGGGCTGTGCAATCAAGGCTATCTCACGTCTTACAAGAGGTGGCTTTTGGTATAACTCGCACTGGTGTTTTGATGAACTTGCGCAACGGTTGTCCTTCGACTCCTGTCTTATGGATATGCCGTCTGATGCGATGACACCGGAACTTCGGCTAAAGCGCAAATACGAGGTCGACTTTCCTCGCGTCCAGGACTGGCTCTGGCCGGACTCTGAACCTGGAAGGGAATGCAGTCGAATCTTTACGGATGGCTCCAAAACCGATCAAGGATCTGGTGCTGGTGTCTTCGTGGAGAGCGATAGCGTTAGACTTTTCTTTCCGTTAGGCAAACATGCGTCAGTCTTCCAAACAGAGACTTATGCTATCCTAATGGCCATGGACTATGTTACGAGGAACAGGTGGAGGGGGCGAAGTATCTGCGTCTGTAGCGACAGTCAGGCTGCGCTTAAGGCCTTACTCAAACCCTTAACTACCTCCAAAATAATACGTGAATGCAAGATATCTCTGAATTCGGTCGGAAGGCTGAATTCACTTAAACTTGTCTGGGTCCCGGGTCATAACGGGATCACGGGAAATGAGATCTCCGATGAACTTGCTAGACAAGGCTCAGAGGGGGACCTCTCAGGACCTGAACCAGCGATCTGTCTGCCTGCGTCCTCGGTCAGGGCTTCCATTGACGGTTGGGTTTCCTATGAACACAATCGCCGTTGGCATGACTCTCCAGGGTGCAGACAGACTAAGCAAATGCTCCCCGACGTCTGTGGGAAATCCGCGGCATTCTTGTTGTCTCTCAACAGAAAAGACTGCAGACAGACTACTGGCGTTCTTACGGGACACTACGCTTTTGCCAAACACCTTAAGGTGCTAGGCCTAAGCGACACCACCAACTGCGAAGCCTGTGGAGAAAGCGACGACACTGCGGAACATTTCGTCTGTGATTGTCCTGCTTTTGCTCGTATCAGGTGGCAGGTATTTGGTGCGGATATGGTGAGTGCTGTAAACCTAAGCTCCTTATCATTGAAGCGCCTTCTCGTTTTTCTTAGAAAAACGAGTAAATTCCCACAGTAAAATGTGGTGTGTCTGCCTGGCAGTACAATGGACCAGTATTGAGTCTGAGTGCTCCAGTGCAGAAAGTTTCACACATCCCGACAAAAAAAGAAAAAAAAAAAAAAAAAAAAATGTTAAATATGTTGAATCGAAGGAAAAAAGTAAAACATTAAATATATTGTCCTTTCGAGTAAGGATTTAGTACAAGTTCAAAAAACATGCACCTTTTTATGTAGCATAAGTGGCAACACTGCTCATGAAATCATCTTGTCACCAACTACCAACATCTATGCGGCATTTCATGCCCACAGAAGACCATTTTAAAAATGTATATTTGATTCTGGAAGGAAATTAAAAATATATAATAAAAAAATAAATAACTTAAAAAAACACACATAAAAATATATAAAAAAGACAATAAATTTGCAATAAATGCTCACCCTGTTGGGGCAGAACTATCCTCATATCAGCTTCATCACTTCGTCATCATCATCGCATCGTCATCATCATCACATCGTTATCATCATCTATGTTAAGATCATTTTGTACATAATATATATATATTATACAAGTAACATGTAAACTTATCTCTTCATTCAATATTCAAATCTGGCGCTTCTTTTAGACCATCCGCCATAATTAATGTATTTTTTGAATTCGCCTTAAACTTTAAATATTTGAATTTAACGTTACCTCTCTCTCAAGAATTTGTATAAATACACTTGCCAAAATAAAGCCTTTAACAATTGTATTCAAAACCCTTAGGGGAAACACTATCGTTTTATTCGTCGTCGTTTCGCTCGCTAAATAGCCATCCCTTTGTCGACCTCGATGCGTCATTGAAATCGTGATCTTTCGCAAATATTCGCAACCGTTGAAAATCGTTGAACGCATCAGCCAGTATCAGGAATCATTAGAGATCCCCGGTTGACGGTCTAGAATCGGTCTGACCGTTCATTTTGGCGCCCAACGTGGTTAAAGTGATTACCCACCCATTTACGTTTCAAAAGACAAAGTGCATCATAGTGAAAAACTATCAAAAAAAAATCATTAAGTGCGCAATTAAACTTTGTTCAAAATCGTGTCGCGCTTTCGGTTACGCTAGTGCATAATGTTGGTGAAGGCGGAGAGGCAACCCGAAAATCCAGTTTAAGCAGTCAAAAGAATACCCAGGAGGAACACCAGGCTGCAGATCAACAAGGAAATAACGTGGGAGATAAGTATAGCATCTATCACCCAGGTACGTCCGACTATAAGTCTAATTATTCAAATGTGTGATAGTCAATGAAATAACTCGTCGCCACAAACGAAATTAAATTCCGAGAAAGTGGAACATCATTATGTATGTACACCAAATAAACGCACATTTGATATAATTAAGACCTGCATGCTGCATGAATATTTAAAGTTATATATTTATGAACAACATTTGTCGCCATTCTCGCCATCTCGTCTATTATGGGAAAATAATATATACATCAAAAAGTTGTACCTATCAAATCGTCAGTTTTTGAAAAAAAAAAATCATGTTCGCTTATCATTGGAAATCTTGATAAATTCATACTTAGCTATCGCTGGTACAAACTCGCTAGAATCCACAAAAAGAGCTAAATTAAGTTCCACCCTTGTAGCCAATTAGAACACACACACACCGAATAAAAGCTTTCGCCCAAAAATTTGAATTCGATTTTTTTTCCCCACCACACTATTGCATTTTTTTCGTAGTCGCTTTTTACTCTCGTTCGCTCGTACTCTCGCATGCTGTACCACCCACAATCCACAACTTGCAATCACCGCATACCTATTTGATTTCAGTGCATCGATCTTCATTTCGCCCACACCTCATCGCTCATCGGAGTTTTCGTCGTCGTCGTCGCGGGAGACCTTGCTGCATGATCATTGCACTGAAAGAAAGTTATCTTTTTTGGAAATTCATCATCATTGGAATTCATCTGTCGTTTTCGCCAATTGTCTGATAAATCACAGCCAACAGATCGACTTGTATGACATTCATAACCACAACGATTGTTTGTTGAAAAAACTAGTTTTAGGACTAACTCGTCGCTCTCTTCAGTTAGTGGGATAATAATTGTCGCATTTAGAGATTATTTTCATTTTGTATTTACCTTGGACTGTTTCGCCGTCGTTTGTTCACTTCTGAAAATAATACGTTGGAATTAGGTGTCGCCAGCTAAAACTTCTATTTGGTCATTGAGTTTGTTTGAATTCGCTTTAATAAGAAGTCATCGAAATTCAGTCGATACTTCTTTGGGAATACTTTTTATAACGTTCACATTCGTCAGTCAGGATGGCAAATGAACCGACTATAGACGAATTAAAACAGCAACGGCCTTCCACTTAAGGTAGCATATCTCGGATAAAGAATGTGGTGGAGTCCAATGCAAACACATTCACCTCGACCGAACTGGAGTGTTGTCTAGGGATTCTGGAGTCCTACTTCAAACAAATCTTAGTATACCAGACTAAAATAGAAGGCTTGGTACCCACTGATAACTGTCGCAGTTCCGAAAGCGTCTCCTGCTTTATTAAGGAGTTTGGTCGACAACATTTCTGCGTTAGTTAGTTCATTACTCTCAATAGGATCATTTGAGAATATATGTATGCCATAATTATACATAAACATATTGCCATATCGAAGCTTGATACGGATACCCAATCCAAGTGGGACGAACAACTGGACTACAGGAAGCTTCCTGAGTGGAACGAGTGTGCAAGTGTCCTTAGCAAACGGTGCCAGTACCTGGAACCAAGGGATAGCAAGCAGCTTCGATCAGAGCCCGTCCACAAATGGTCCATCAAACCAAAGTCGTCTTCTTCCAATCAACGATCTCAAACTTCGCTATCTGTGAATCAACGATCTTGTTTCTTTTGTCAAAACAATAATCACTCAATTACAAGTTGTTTAAGTTTCAATGAACTATCAGTTATGGAACGATTTTCGAATGCTAAGAGACTAGGGCTTTGCTTGAATTGTTTAGGAAAGGGTCACAGCGTTTCCAAATGCCCCTCGACTTACAGGTGTAAGGTGTGCAAACAACAACACCATAGTCTTTTGCATAGACCCCAACCAACAAACACTTCTTCTCGAAGTGAGGATGCACCATCTACATCTGCTGCAGTGCATTCTGCCTCAGAAAAGGACCACGCCCCTGCGGCACAAGTTATTTTGGCAACGGCACTGGTGCTAGTCAAAGATTCTTCAGGAGGTTTTCAGTTGGGTAGGACTCTGCTTGATTACGGGTCACAATTCAACTTTGTAAACGAGAGATTTGCAAATTTACTCTGTCTCAAGACACATAGGAAGAACGTTGACATCGTGGGAATAGGTGTGTCCGAAACAAAAATTAAATATCAAACCAGATCCACAATTCACTCCAGATACAGCGATTTCGAGGTTTCTTTGGAATTTTTAGGCGCACCATCCATCACAGGGTATCAGCCGGAAGCAGCTATTAACACCATAGGTTGGAATCTTCTTGGAAATATAGAGCTCGCGGATGAGCGCTTCAATCAGCCTTCGCGTATCGATTTGCTGTTAGGTGCTGAAGCGTTCTTCGATTTGCTGCAAGAAGGTCAGATCAAACTTGGTGAAGGACTTCCAATGTTACAACGAACTATGCTAGGCTGGATCAGGATCAGGAAGATACAAAACTCAACTTCGCGAAAAGAAGAAATTCTGTTTCAACGTATCGGAGAATTCACTGAATCAATACGTCGAAAAGTTCTGGGAACTGAAAGAACTCCAAGAACATCGGTCAAAATGGTCAGAGGAGCAGAAGGACTGTGAGTCGCACTTCAAGGACAACATCGAAATTCTACCGAACGGTCGACTAATGGTTCAGTTACCTCTAAAAAAGGATCCCATCTGCCTTGGAGGTTCCTACGATATTGCCTTCAGAAGGTTTTTGTCACTCGAGCGTAGGTTATCTAAAAATACCTCGTTGAAAGCTCAGTACGTTGATTTCTTGAAAGAATATGAATCGCTAGGCCACATGTCTCTTGTCACAGACCCAAATCTTGCAATACCCCATTACTATTTGCCGCATCAATGCGTTATTAGACCTGATAGCGCTTCTACGAAACTCCGCGTTGTATTCGCCGCATCTTGTTGTACTTCGTCACAGATCTTCTTAAACGGGATTCTTATGGTCGGTCCTACGATACAGGACGAACTTCTTATACTGTTGCTCCGGTTTCGACTTTATCGATATGCCCTGACCGCAGACATCGTAAAGATGTATCGGCAAGTATTAGTACACCCATCGCAAAGGAGACTTCAGTTCATCTTATGGAGAGAAAATGTTCAAACTCCAGTACAAACGTACCAATTAAACACCATAACATATGGTACGTCATCGGCGCCGTTCTTAGCGATTCGTTGCCTTCAGTACTTTGCTGAGAAAAATCAAGAGCAACTGAGCCTTGGTGCTTCGGTTTTAAAGTCGGACTTTTACGTCGACGACATGTTGACCGGAGCGGACGACATCGAAACGCTTACACAAAAACGAAATGAAGTCGTTGCAATTCTGAATTCGGCTGGGTTCGAGCTGTCGAAATGGAACAGTAACCATCTTAATTTCGTCAAGGAAGCTAAAGAACAAGAGATTAGAGTGACTGAATCCAATCTTACGAGTACATTAGGGATTGCTTGGAATCCTCTCACCGATGAATTTTGCTTTTCCTACAAGTCCAATCGAAACTATCCCAAATATACAAAAAGATCCATTCTCTCTTTCATCTTCGCTCTTCGACCCAATGGGTTTGTTAAGTCCCATTATAATACAGGCAAAAATCATTCTGGAAAGGTTATGGATCGAGAAAGTGGATTGGGATGCATCCATCCCACAAACCATTGACAATGAGTGGCGACGGTTTATTGAGGACCTGCACTCAGTGCAAAATCTTTCGGTTCCTCGATACGTCTTTATGGAAGATAAAAGAAGCTACCAAATACATGGGTTCGCAGACGCATCCATGAAGGCATATGGCTGCTGCATATATCTGAGAACCACAGATTCTTCAGGGTCTGTAGGAATACAACTTTTAGTCGCTAAATCTAGAGTAGCGCCTGCCAAACAGAAGCAACTCCCTCGCTTAGAACTCTGCGCAACCCATCTTTTAGCAAAAACTTTGGGTAAAAATTCAACCAATGTTCGGTAACAATTACACAGGAGCTTTCTTCTGGACGGATTCCGCAATTGTTTTGCACTGGATATCAACGCACTCCTCAAAATTAAAAACGTTCGTGGGAAATAGGGTAGCAGAAATCCAGGAAAAAACGAGGCATGTCCGTTGGAGACATGTGCCAACACACGACAATCCGGCAGATGTGGTCTCTCGAGGATGCACGGTAGAAGAACTGGAGAAGCCAATCTGGTTCACGGGACCAACTTTCCTACGTCAATGTGAACGAAATTGGCCATCTACAGTAGGGATACCTCTTTCCCCATATGAATCTGCTTTGGAGATAAGAAAAACAGTCTTGAGCTGTCAACGACAGAAACGAAACTATCTTCTTGAGGTTTTAGATCGATTCAGTTCATACACCAAAACTATTCGAATTTTTGCGTACGTCGAGCGGTTTCTTAGCCTCGTAAGAAATGCAGCGTCTTCACTTGACAAATATCTAACGGTCAAGGAATTAGATAATGCTCTACATAGAATTGTTGACTTGATTTAAATCGAATCCTTCGCTAAAGAAATCGAATCAATCAAAACAAAATCAAAACTAAAAGGATTCATAAAATGGTTAAGTCATTTTCTTCAAGATCAAAATGGCTTCCTTCTGTTGAAAGTGGGAGGTCGATTAAAGCATGCTAACATTCCAGAAGAATGCAAGCACCCTCTTCTACTTCCCAAGAACTATAATTTTACTAGAAATCTGGTTCGACACCTGCACATTTCGAACTACCATGCCGGTCCAAAATCTCTTGTTGCACTCACGAGACAACGATTCTGGATAACCAACATTCGGGAGCTGCCACGCCAGACGGTTCGACAGTGTCCTCATTGTGTCAGATATCGTCCAAAATTGTTTGAGCAGTTGATAGGAGATTTGCCTGCTGAAAGGTTGACTCCATCTCGTCCCTTCATTTGCTGTGGGGTGGATTTTTGCGGTCCCATATACACACATTTTAAAATTCGAGGCAAAGTACCGTATAAAACCTATGTTGCAGTCTTTGTTTGTTTTTCGTCAAAACTCACTTTTGGAAACGGTGGACAACAGAGTACGTCCATGAACTTCAAGGTCGTTCAAAGTGGACATCATCCAGTCCAAATGTTGCGGTTGGACGCCTAGTCATCGTGCACGAAGACCACTTACCCCCGCAGAAGTGGCTTATTGGGAGAGTCACAAAAGTCATCCAAGGTCCAGATGGTCGAGTACGAGTCGCTGATGTAAAATTGCCACGAGGAGAGTTCAGACGACCCATCTGGAAACTTGCAGCGATACCGTCTTGAAAGTAAGTCATTTCAAAGGAGGCGGAATGTTGGGGCAGAACTATCCTCATATCAGCTTCATCACTTCGTCATCATCATCACATCGTTATCATCATCTATGTTAAGATCATTTTGTACATAATATATATATTATACAAGTAACATGTAAACTTATCTCTTCATTCAATATTCAAATCTGGCGCTTCTTTTAGACCATCCGCCATAATTAATGTATTTTTTTAATTCGCCTTAAACTTTAAATATTTGAATTTAACGTTACCTCACTCTCAAGAATTTGTATAAATACCCTTGCCAAAATAAAGCTTTTAACAATTGTATTCAAAACCCTTAGGGGAAACACTATCGTTTTATTCGTCGTCGTTTCGCTCGCTAAATAGCAATTCCTTTGTCGACCTCGATGCGTCATTGAAATCGTGGTCATTCGTAAATATTCGCAACCGTTGAAAATCGTTCAACGCATCAGCCAGTATCGTTCTATCCTTCGATAAAAAGGAATCATTAGAGATCCCCGGTTGACGGTCTAGAATCGGTCTGACCGTTCACACCCATTTGATTGTTTGCTGTTGATTTTTTTTTTTTGATCAAATGCATCTGTCAAACGAGGGAATATTCTTTTTATTCCACCTTTCTCTAGGAATAAAAAGAATGCATTCCATTTATTCCAGAATGAATAAAGAAACACCGAAATGGATTATCCGGAATATTCCATTGAATAAAGAAACGTAAATGGCTCACTCGGAATATTCCGAATATTCAGAATGAATAAAGAACACACGGATTATGTGTCATCTGTCACAAATATCCCAGGGAATTTTTTGAAACAGCAAGTTTGTCAACTTGCGAATGTCAAATTCCAAACCGAAAGTTGTAATAGTGAAAAAACCCATTTTTCAACTTGCAGTTCAACTCTTGAGTTGATATCAACTCCGAAGTTAGCAAACTTGCGAGTTATCAGCAAGTTGAACAATAGTGAATAAAGTGGACCTAAATGATTCTGAAATAATGTTAAGTGATTACAACATAGCTCAAGTTAAAAGTGTTTCTTCACATACCGGCGGAGTTTTAATTTATTTAAAAAAAGAATTAAATTTTGAAATTATTAACGAGGTCAAAAACACGATGGGATCGGATTGCCTGGAGCTGAATGCCGGTGATCGTAGTTATACAATAAAAATACTTCTAGTGTATAGATCACCTCGTTATTCCAGGGCCAATTTTTTCGCAATGTTTGATAATTTACTAGAAAACGTAATTGTTGATAGGGATTTCATTATTGTTGGTGATTTTAATATCGACTGGTTGAGTGACGGGACTTATAAAAACAGAATAAAGTCTACATGTGTTGATAATAACTTGTCTGTTATCAACGATCAACCAACGAGGATAACTGACAGTTCTTCTACACTCATAGACTATGCAATATCAAATGCTAGACAAATTAATGCAAAAACTGACACTAAATTGAAAATAAGTGATCACGAGACCATTCGATTTAATGTTCCTTTGAAAAACAAGGCGCAATTACCTAGTGACACAAAATATAAAATACTTAACTATTATAAAGAAACATTTTTCTCAAAACTCTTAGAAAGTAAACTTGTTGGAGTGGATGTGGTTAATAACAGTGTAGATGAACTTGCCGATTAGTTATGCGATGAATTGAATGAAATTGTTGAATGTATGGTTATTGAAAGGAGCGTGAAATTAAATAAGTGTGAGTGGTTTAATAGAAAACTTGCAAAGTTAAGAAACACAAAATTTTTAAAGTATCAACAATATAAATTTGGTACCCTGAGAGCAGAGTGGAATGAGTATATTGCAATCTAGAAACGTATATAAAAAAGAACTTCGATCAGCAAAAGATAATTTCGTACAACAAAAAGTTGATTTATCATCAAACCCCCAACAATTATGGAAAAATATTAAAAAATTCGTCTTAAATACTCAACACAGTGAAATAAAACACGTGTCATTCAACGGAGATATGATATCTTGCAGTAAAGAAATAGCAAGTGGAGTTAATAAGTACTTTATAAAAAGTGTGGAAGATATTATCGCAGATATCCCTAAAATAAGTTATTATGACAGAATACATAATACTAGCACGGTGTTCACTTTTAAAGCTATTTGCTCTAAGGATATAATTGAAGTCTTAAAATCGATGGGTAAAAAGAAAGACTGCAAATTATTAAGTGCGGATATGTTCTTGGACGGTTTTGAGATTCTTGGTCTGTTGTTAAAGGCAATTTTTAATAAATCGATGTTAACGGGTTGTTTTCCAAGCAAATGGAAAGAGTCAATGGTTGTACCAATTCAAAAAGTTCAAAATACTAAATTATGTGAAGAGTACAGACCGGTCAATATGCTTCCTACGTATGAAAAGGTGTTCGAAAAATTTATAGAAAAACAATTTAGGTGTTATATGGAAGAAAACAATTTGATAATGGAACAACAATCCGGTTTCCGAAAGGGATACTCGTGTGAAACCGCGTTGAATTGGGTGATTGAAGGATGGAAAAATGAAATGGACGATAAAAATATAACTACAGTGTACTCTCTCCTAACGGACACCCTTCATAACCGGACAAATTTCAAAGAACGGAATAATCTACACAATTTTTAATGTAAATAATTCTCTCATAAACGGACTCTCTTATAACCGGACGCGGACACCAGTTTTCATAGCCGCAATAGAATTTAACTCTCTCTTAAACGGACAAAACGCATTTGGCACACGTTGTTGTCTTTTATTTTGTTTGCTTTTTTTCCTTTTCTTTGCTCTTTGCCCTTGATACCCAGCAAAAAATTAAAAAAAAGGTAAAGAAAGTAAACAAAGTAGGCTGCGGCGCCGGTGGCCGTCTTTCGACTATCCGACTAAAATTCTCGTGGCGCAGCGCAATACGTAGGTTTGTGTGTAAGTGTATGCACAATTTGAAGCATAAATACAGTTTCAAGTATGTAATGCAAAAATGAATTTTTAAAGGCTTTGTTCTTGTTTATGTTTTGTTATTATCCTTTTTATTACCTACAATTAATGTTTATCACAAAAAATGCATTCCATTTTAAAATAAAATGTTATAGGTGCCATAAATGCATAATCTTGTTTCTTTTTTCAAGGTTGTCAATGAAATATTTTTTCTCATAACCGGACACCTCTAATAAGCGGACAAATTTCTTGGTACCGTCAGTGTCCGCTTATGAGAGAGTTCACTGTATTGCGGTTTTTCTGGATTTCAAAAGGGCGTTTGAAACTGTTGATCGAGAAATACTTTTAAAAAAGCTTTCAAAATATGGAATACAAAACATTGAATTGAAGTGGTTTAAATCATACTTAAATTCTTGTACTCAGCGTACCTCAGTGAACAATGAAGTTACAGATCGACAGGAAGTTAACACCGGCGTCCCACAAGGGTCGGTGTTGGGTGTGTTTTTTGTTTTTGTTGTACATTAATGATATTAATTTGGCTGCTAAGTACTGCAAACTGTGTATGTTTGCTGATGATGCCCTCCTCTTTATATCGGGAAAGGATATTAAAGATTGTAATGCGAAAAAAAATGTGGACCTACAATCAATAAGTGAGTGGCTGGTAGTTAATAAACTAAAGTTAAATAAAAAGAAAACCAAGTATATGTGTATCAATGGTATGGATGATAGTGTGGTGCAAATTGATGGAGAGAGTATTGAGCGTGTGAATGACTTTAGGTATTTCGGTGTTGTGATTGATAATAAAATAAGCTTAAAAGCTAATACAGATTTTGTGTGTAAGAAAGTATCAAAAAAAATATTCTTCCTTGTACGAATTAGGAAAAAATTATCGGTTGCTGTAGCTATCAAGGTGTATAACGCGATTATCAAGCCTCATTTTCAATACTGCTCTACTATTTTAGTCCTATCATCTAAAGGTGATATAACTCGGCTCCAGAGGCTCCAGAATATGGCAATGCGAATTATATTAAAATGTGATCGCTTAACTCATATAAAAGACATGTTAAATAGACTTAGTTGGCTAAACATATCGCAACAAATTAAACTGAACGTTCTGTTGTTCGTCTTTAAAATGAAAAATAAAATGCTTCCAGAATATCTACACAAAAACTTAAAATATATCAGTGATTCTCAACCCTATTACTTAAGAAGTGGTCAAAACTTAAGGTAAGACTATAAATCAACGACGCGATCAACTTCCTAACGAAATTAAAAACGTAAACGATCTTTGTAAATTTAAAAAAGAAGTTATAAGTATTTAAAATCGGATAATAATTAATATAAAAAAAAACTTTGTTTACAAAATGGCTTTTTTACCCAAATAAACAGCTCCTAAGTTCTTAAACCTCTTAAATTTATTTTTCGCTTTCTGCCTAATTTATTTTTTCTCTTAATAATCAAATATATAAATAAATAGAAAATATTAAAGGTACTCCCCGCGCGCCGGTTGGGAGGGGTAAGGAGGCGGGGCATAATAATAATAATAATAACTTCCGTTGCGCCGGAAGTCTACATTGGTCTACACTTCCGTGTCGCATTCACCAGCTTACTCCCCAAGTCAAGCGTGCGTAAAGAAGTTTTACTTCAAAAACAAAAGAAATACAACCGCCGCGTCCAGAATCACGCGCTCGAAATTGCCACCTGACTACGTCATCCCGCATGGAATCTTAAATGTATTTTCCAGCCCCATCGACCAACGTCGTCATGCCTATTGTTCAACTTACCACCTCCAGCGAGTTCAGTTTCCTCGGCCCCGTGTCAGGAACACGCGTGCGAAAATTTGCGCCTGACTACGCCATACCGCGTGTTACCCAAACGCGTTACTGGGCATGTCCAACTTGCCAGCTCTGGCCTGTTCAGAAGTCCTGGCCCGGTGTCTGAAACACGCGTGTGAAATTCCCGTCTACCTAAACCTACACTAAATCACACAGAAGCTAAATGCATATAAAGTGTTATCCCATGTATGCTTCCTATCAAGCCGGCTGCGGGGCTCAGAATACATACAAGCCCAAATGTCCCAAATGTTCTCCACCGGTAAACTTGAAAGTGGGTGTGGCCACCAACACCAGGCTGCATCCGGAACCGAGAAACTAATCGAAACGCATGAAAAAGAATTTCAAACCCAAGAAGATGACAGCTCTTCTTCGGTAATATCACCATCCGCTAGTAAGCCTCGCAGTATAGACCCTTATAAGCCATTTCATCAAAGGTTACGTGAATATAACCAAATTCGCTCCCAATCATTTGTTCTTCATTCCCTTTCTACCACGACAAAACCCCGTATGTCCAAAAGATCTACAAAACGCTTGCGCATGTTCTGGGCAAAAGTGCGAAAAAAACAGAAAACATCTTTTATGTGCGAACCTTAGTAGGGATAGTTTAGACGTCAGGCCTTACGCGGATAGATATTGGGGAGATCCGTTAAAGGATTGTTAGACTCTGGCGCTTCTATATGCTGCTTTGAAGCCAGCGCAGCGGAGGAAATACTGATGTTGGGACTTAAACTGCAAAAATATCACGCTTTTATA
This sequence comes from Portevinia maculata, assembly GCA_949715645.1. Lineage (NCBI taxonomy): Eukaryota > Metazoa > Arthropoda > Insecta > Diptera > Syrphidae > Portevinia > Portevinia maculata. The sequence goes on along the minus strand of OX454526.1, from coordinate 165,130,658 downwards.
AAAACTGCGGAAGGGTGACTGCAAACCGTTCGTGGGAGCTTGCTCCTAGATGTTACCTTTCGTAAAATTACGAAACCAATCTACCTCAGGGCAGTTTTTTGGAGAAGTTTTAAACTCGCTCCGGACATCATAGCGGAGATCACGACTACTTTACCTCCCTCCGGACCACCGGTACATGGTCTAACACCTAACCAACACGAACAATTACGTTGCACGAAAATGTTATTTCCATCTTTTGAAAAGCAGGACTTGGGAAGAACTACCTTACTCGAACACAATATCGATGTCGGATCAGCTAAGCCTGTTAACAACGTCACTATCCGGTGGCGCCAGCAATAGACAGGATGTTAGCTATGGGAGTCATTGAAGAATCTACCAGCTCCTGGAGTTCCCCTGTGGTGCTCATTCGCAAACCAGGAAAGGTACGGAGTTTATTTCTAGCATTACCTTTTTTTTTTTAAAGGAAATCCAAATTCCAGAGCACTCAGACTCGATAACGGTCCATTGTACTACCAGGCAGAAATCCTCCCTTTTGGTGTAGAGGAATGTCAATGGGTGGCGTATGTTGTTGTTCCCCATGTGGATTGAACCTGCACCGCACGGGTCACAAGCCAAGCATTGACCTTAAGGACGGCTTTTGGTAAATCCCTCTAAAAATTCTCGCGAGTTCCAAATCGGCCATTGAATGTATCAGTACACTGTTATGCGGAAAACAAAACCGCAATTTTTAGTTTCCCCCTTCCGAAATCCGTTCGTCAGCTGCGCCGCTTCCTATGTATGGCAGGCTGGTATCGCAAGTTCATTCCTAACTTTGCCTCCCTAACAAACTTACTCAAGGAAAGCCGATCATTCGAGTGGAACTCAGAAGCTCAAGAAGCTTGCGATGAACTTAAGGCAAAACTGACGTCAGCTCCGGTGTTAAAGACACCAGATTTTAAGCTACCCTTCATTATTCAATGCGATGCCACCCAGTATGGTGTCGGAAGTGTCCTAGCACAGTTGAATGACAAATGAGTTGAAAACCCTATCGCTTATATGAGCCAGAAATTGAATAAGGCGCAAAGAAATTATTCGGTAACTGAACAGGAATGTTTAGCCGCAGTTTTGTCTATTAAGAAATTCCGTCCGTACATGAAAGGACCTGAGTTCACCGTTACAACGGATCATGCCAGCCTTCAGTGGCTGATGCAGCAAAAAGATCTATCGGGCAGGTTGGCTCGGTGGACGTTAAAATTACAGGGATTTTAAAATTAAGACCTACAGCCAGTTAAACAAACATTATTTATTACAATTCGAGGTCGTTAAACAAAACAATTTAACCAAACGGAGGGCACGCCGCAACAAAAGCTTTAAAATGAAGCTCTACAGAGATTTAAAAGAAAAATATGACACCAAAATCAACATAATCATTCACAGACGTAGAAACAAGAGCCGGACGAATGCAAACTTAAAATCAACTATACAATTTCTACTACAATGCAGAAAGACAGGAATAATGCCGAATATTATAACGCACACAACACCTAAGGTAAGCAGTATATTCAAGATTGACAATAAACTACCAGAATACACAGAAAAGCTGCTCACAAAGTACGAGGGCGGGTCAATAAATCCGTGACTTTTTGAATTTCTGACCTCTTTACTGAAACAGCAACACTGCTCCTGACAACAGGCATCTGTCAGTTGACTCCTGTCAAAATTTTAACTTGCTGCGTCAGTTAGTTTGTGTTTGACAGCTATTTTTATCAGACTACTCACTAATTTGAGGAGAAAATGGAAAAAAGTGAATTTCGTGTGCTTATTAAGCATTATTTCTTGCGAAAAAAAAACCATTACCGAGACCAAGGCTAAGCTTGAAAAATACTGTGGGGACTCTGCACCATCGATTTCAATGGTAAAAAAGTGGTTTACTGAATTTCGTTGTGGCCGTACAAGCACTGAAGATGCCGAACGTCCTGGACGCCCAGTTGAGGTCTCTACACCCGAAACAATCGAAAAAATTCACGATATGGTGTTGGCCGACCGAAGATTGAAAGTGCGAGAGATTGTGGAAGCCGTAGGGATCTCGCATGGCTCAGTGGTTTCAATTTTGAATGATCACTTGGGCATGAGAAAGCTTTCCGCAAGATGGGTGCCGCGTTTGCTCACAGTCGACCACAAACGCAATCGTGTAACAACTTCACAGGAAGGTTTGGCGTTGTTTAATCGCAATATTGAGGAGTTTTTGCGCCGTTTTGTAACCGTGGACGAATCATGGATCCATCACAACACACCAGAGACCAAACAACAGTCAAAACAGTGGGTTTCTAAGGGTGAATCGGCGCCAAAGAAGGCCAAGGTGGGTTTGTCAGCCAATAAAGTTATGGCGACTGTTTTTTGGGATGCACGCGGGATAATCCACATTGACTACCTTCAAAAGGGAAGAACAATCAATGGGGAATATTATGCCAACTTATTTTACCTATTCAATGACGATTTGAAAAAAAACCGACCTCATTTGGCCAAGAAAAAAGTTCTTTTCCACCAAGAAAATGCAAGGGTGCACACATGTGCAGTTGCCATGGCAAAAAACCATGAATTGGGCTATGAATTGCTCCCTCATCCACCCTATTCTCCAGATTTGGCTCCGAGCGACTACTTCTTGTTCCCAAACCTGAAGAAATGGCTTGGTGGAAAAAGATTTGACTTCAATGATGAAGTCATCTCGCAAACAAAGGCCTATTTTGAGGACCTCGACAAATCATTTTTTTTGGAAGGGATAAAAAAATTGGAGAAGCGTTGGACAAAGTGTATAGAGCTCAAGGGAGACTACGTTAAAAATAAAATATTTTTTTTTATCAAAAAATCTGTGTTTTATTCCAAAAGTCACGGACTTATTGACCCGCCCTCGTATATAAAAACATTCCAAGCAAAAATACTAAATTTACTTTTACAACAAAAACATAACACATTAAAACAAAATGAAAAGGAATTAAAAACAATAACAACAATGATTGAAAACAAATTAACCAAAGAAGACTCCACTCTTCTTTTCGCAAGCGAAACAATTATATATGCCAAACTTATTACACGCGTTAAAAACAAACAATTTAATAAATATAACAAACTAAAAGAAACACATCGAGCGGAGCTTAGAAATAATTGTATTCACAACACAGAATGGTTCATTAATACAACTGACATAACAATACCAAATTACATACAGTGGTTATTTTCTCTCGGACCTAAGCATGCACTGCCGACAACACGAAAACAATTTCCAATGTTCAAGTGCATAGCTGAGCGAGAAGACCTGGTACATACAATAACAACAAACGAAGATAGAGATATAGCAAGAAACAAATTTCAACACTGATTGACGGACACATGAAAAAGATGAAAATAAATGAAATGGACAAAAACATATTGGATACAGTAGAGGCAACAAAAAAGTTCCTCAAACAGAATGAAAACATTTTGATATTAAACGCTGACAAAGGAAACGCTACAGTCGCAATGAACAAAATGGACTATGAAAAAATAATGCGAACAACTTTCCGAGACATTATGACATATAAACAAATAAAACGAGATCCAACATCAACATTACAACAAAAGAACAATGAACTTGTAGACACATTATTTAAACGTGATGTTATAACAATACAAGAAAAGAGAAGATTGACCACGAAGATAGCGACAGCACCTCGTATTTATGGACTACCCAAGATCCATAAACAATACATGCCGTTGAGACCTATTTGCTCATCAATCAATTCCCCGTCATACGGATTATGCCAATATGTCATAAACATCTTAAATAACTTGACAAAAGATTCCAAGTACAATATTAAGAATGGATTAGAGTTTAAGACCCGCATTAATGACACCTATATATATGACGATGAAATGATCATCTCATTTGACGTAGTCTCATTATTTCCCAGCATTCCCGTAAATTTACCGTTAAGTGTCATTCAAAATAGATGGTCAACAATTAAGAATTACACCAAAATGGATGCAAATCTGTTCATGAGAATTCTAAGCTTCTGCATAAAGGATAACAGATATTTCAAATACAAGGACGTGATTTATTCACAACAAAGAGGAATGCCTATGGGATCTTCAGCATCACCAGTTATAGCGGACATAATTATGGAAGAACTTTTAGACAAATCAATGGACTTATTAGAAACAAAACCGAGATTAGTAACTAAATACGTAGACGACCTATTCGCGATTATAAAAATGGACAAAATAAATGAGACATTAAATACATTGAACGCGTTCCATAGAAACATTAAATTCACAAAAGAGGAGGAACAAAATGGAAGATTACCGTACTTGGACACATTAATCATACGCAAAGGAAACAAATTGAAAATCGACTGGTATCAGAATCCTATGGCCACAGGACGACTCATCAACTTCTACTCCAAACATCCGAAAAGAGTAATAATAAATACCGCGAATAAGTTTATTAGAAGAGTACTAAATATAAGTGACAAACAATTTCACCACGACAACATCAACAAGTTAAATACAATACTAGCTAAAAATGGATTTCCAAAGAAGACAACGAGGAACTTAATCAATAATTATTATAAAATGGACAACATTGAGCTGAAAGAAAAGCCAAACATAATATTTAAATCAATGACGTATATTACTGTCTTCTCGGAGAGATTGACGGACATATATGACAAAGATAAATATCAAATCGCACTTAAGACAAATAATACTCTACGACAACTATACAGCAATACAAAAACAAAAATAGACAAACTTGACAAATCGAATCTGATTTACAAAATATCTTGTAATGGAGACGGGTCCAACGTATGCAATAAAACATACGTTGGGACAACAAAAAATTAAACTAAGGACAAGAATAGCCTCACATAAATCGAACCAAAAAGCTCTCTCGACACCTATAGAACAAAAAACTGCATTAGCTGCCCACTGCATTAAATTCGAACATTATCCTGACTTCGAAAACGTTGACATACTACAAGAAGAATCAAATTATATGAGGAGGTACACAACGGAAATGTTACATATAATAAATTTACCAATACAAAAACGACTTAACTATAAAACGGACACCGAAAAATGCGCACACATCTACAGACATCTTATAAACAAACAACGGAAGACGAAAATAGTTATAACTCAGCCGGCATCATAACTTTATGTTTTGTGTTCGTGATACCAAAAAAATTTTTGTGAAATGTAATTATTTATGTTGTACAATAAGTTGTGTAAGTTTCACAATGTAAATGTAAATTGTTCATTTTATTGTCATAATACTTTTTCTTGACAGTCCCTGAAGATGACTTTCGAAGAAAGTCGAAATATTGGACAAAATATATAATTTAAAATACAAAAAAAGAGTATTTTTAAATTTAGACCTACAGCCCGTTAAACAAACAGGATTTTGTTTCTGTATAAAACATCGCAAAGGGTCAAGCAATGTGGTACCAGACTGCCTATCTCGAAGAGACACAGCTGATTTGAGTGCGCTGTAAGAAATTGCACCGATAGTGAATCTTCAATCACCGCATTTTTTCTCTGAAGAGTACAACGCTCTGAAAACCCAAATTACTAAGTAATCAATCCCAGCTCCCTGGCTTGAAAGTTGTTGATGATTTTGTGTACAAGCGTACCTCTAACCCGACAGGTTCTCCATAGCAGGAGGGCGAGTCCTGGAAACTATGGGTGCCCTCAGGTCTTACCCCGGATATTCTATACAACTGCCATAACACACCATCCTCGTCTCACTGCGGAAAAGGCAAGTTACTGGAAAAGCTAAGGCGATATCGTTAAGGATGCGAGGAATTACGTTCTGTCTTGCGAAATATGCAAGACAACAAAAAGTCCGAATGAAGTCCTGTCAAAGTATGTCTTCCTAAAAGCGTTGAAGAAGTTTACGACAAAACCCATACTGGACTTCCTGGAAAAAGACGATTTCCATGCTTTCGGCGTCCCGGAAACCATTATTTGCCATAACGGATCCCAATTCAAGTCAGCAGAGTTTAAAAGCTTTCTGACTAAATACGGGGTGAGCCACATGTTTACCGCTATACATTCCCCACAATCCAACTCTTCAGAACGAGTCAATCGATCCGTTATAGCGCGCATACGCGCCTTCATTGACAAAAACCAGAATGAATGGGATATTCAGCTAAGTAGCATAGCTTGTTTATTAAGAACCACATCGCACAGCTCCATCGGCTGCAGCCCATATTATGTGCTCTTTGGCCAGAATATGGTGCAACACGGTTCCGACTATGCACTTTTGAGAAGGTTGAACATGATGAATGGTGAGGATGTACCGATCGCTCGTACCGACATACCTATAACCTAGAGTACACGATCAAGTGCAGAAAAATATTCAGGTGGCCTTTCTCAAAAATGCACCGAAATACAACACAAGGTCAAAGCCAGTTGACTTCAAAAATGGCGACGAAGTCTACCGGCGAAATTTTGCCCAGAGCAACTTTGAAAAGGGCTTTAATTCCAAGCTGGCTCCAATTTTTATAAAAGCTCGGATACGGGAAAAGCTAGGGTCATCTTACTATGTACTAGAAGACTTGTCAGGGAAGGTCTTAGGGGCATACCATGCGAAATATATACGCCAATGACTCTCTTTCTCAGTTTAGGATTCCGCACTTACAGGCTACACCTAATCTGTTTTGTAACGGAGGTCAGACTCAGGAGGCATTGATTTTTATAATCTACAAATTATTTCCCCAAAGCTCGCCTGAGAAGTATGTATCCCACCCACATTTCCGATTTTACATAAACGCCCAAAGCTCACGGTTTTTTTTTTTGTTGGTACCGAAAGAATTACATAATGACGGTCAGCTCATAAAACCGCAAACAAATGGTATGGCGGAACTTTATTGGCATGGATTCGCACGAGCGGATCGTACGACGGGGAGAAGAGAAGTTGCCGCTAGAAATCTGCTGCATATAGGTATATGGGTCCCGCTTGTAAACGCTCTCTGATGGTGACAAAGTAGAAAAAAAATCAAAGCGGCAGTTTGTTCTGATGATTCAGCAAAGGCAGTTGCCATCCGAAGCGCGTTAAGGTTCAATTCGGTGGTAGTTTTTCTATGACGTTATTTTGTAGGCGAACACTTTTTTTTTCAAAAATAAAAGTTAAATACTGCTTTAACGCGGAAATAATTTTGGTTTGTTCACTCAGTCCGGAACTACGTTTTTATACCCTATTCTGAGGGTATATTAATTTTGACGCATAGTGTGTAACATACCTTAATATTGCCCGTAGACCCCTAAAAGTTACTATATTTATGATCAGCATCGATAGTAATGTCGATCTTGCCATGTCCGTCCGTCCGTCTGTCGGCAGAAATTAGGCCTTTAAACTGGGCCTAGAGAGCTGAAATTTTAACCATATACTCTCTAGGGTCTCTAGGTCCCCGAAATAATCGAATTTTGAAATCCGCCCACAGACACGCCCACAAACTAAAAAAAACAAAATTTTGGAAAAAATCGAATTTTGAGCTAGAAAGCTGAATTTTTTTTCATATGATCTATGACTCCTAAAACTGCTCGGGATATACAATTTTCAAAATCCGCCAACTGACACGCCCACAAATAAATAAAACAATTTTTTTGAAAAACCAAAATTTGAGCTAGGGAGCTGAAATTTATAATATATACTCTCTAGGGGGCCCTTTATGCTCATGTGTAAATATTTTCAAAATCCGCCCACTGACACGCCCACAATTTATAAAAAAAATCTTTTTTTGAAAATTCAAAGTTTGAGCTAGGGAGCGGAAATTTATAATACTCGTATATACTCTCTAGGGGGCCCTTTATGCTCATGTGTTATTTTTTTTTAAATCCGCCTACTGACACGCCCACAATTAAATAAAACAATTTTATTGAAACACCCAAGTTTGAGCTAGGGAGCGTTTTTTTCGATAAAATCCTTTAAATGTTATATAACAAAATATGTAGAGCGTTCTTAACAATTCAACCATACTTAAACTTTTGTCACGCCCACTTATGAGGGATAGGAATAAGAATAGGGTATCCAGCAGTTCGCCCAAGCGGACTGTAGCCCGTCCCTATGTTTCATGTGAATATTGATGCACGTATGTTTTAATTTTTACTCAGAACAACAAAGTCAAATCAGCTAACAGATACAATAAAAATATATATTTATTTACGTGTATTTTGTCACAAAATACCGGGTTTAAATTGCATATTTTTTTCAAAAAATTATTTTGTACGTTGCTTAGTTTATGAACTTTAGCAGGAAAAAATTCCGGATTTCCCGTGAAGGTGGCGGTAGTTGTGTGGTCTGATCTGAACAGCCAAACAGCACGCAATCAACCATAAAGTGATTAGCTTGTGTTTTACTGCTCTCGGAGGTGTGTTCTAAATGAAACCGGTTTGGTGTGAGGTCTGAAGTGCGATTTCAATAAAAGAAATTATGTGTGGATGTGGGTATGTGTAAGCAGATCTATTTATGTGGCGATCCGAAGTGATTTTGCATTTTTGTTTCGCTGACTGAGAGTAAAAATGAGTGAATGGTTGATAAAGGCACTTTTCAAGATGTGGATCTAGCTAATACTTTCAGTTTAAAATTTGTTTACAGAAAATTATTTAAAATAATAAACAATACTACAAAAACAAAATCATGATATTAGTCAGGATTTTCAGATACCCTAAAGTTTCATTGCTAAATCGTTGTAGAAAAGTTGATTATTGACAAGTGCATAGATAGGTATCCTTCACACCGTGAATATTATTGAGTCTGGGTGGATTGGAAGATTTTCGAATGGTGGTTTAGGCTAAAGGGGATAATGTAGCACTGCGCTGTTGCCGTTTGTGGGCAATTAGTATTTGTTTGCGCTGTTGCCGTTGCCTTTGGCTATATTATTAAGCTAGCCATTATAATAAAATAATCAATAAGGACACTTTGACTGCATACGTACTTCCTACTAGGTACAGAAAGAGAAATCAGGTAAAAATAAATCCTAATAACCTCTTGAGAAAAAGGCTGCATAGGTAGGTACGCAATACATTTTAAATGATGTTGTCGGTTTTTTCAAAATGCTTTTTTAAAGGCGTATCGACTTGATCCAGGTATGTAAAAAAATATAATAATTGAAAATGCTAGAAGCTAGAACTAAAAATATCAGGTTTTCTATCCTTATAGAGGTAGGTATGCAGAATTACATGGGTTGGGGTTTTTTGACCTGGGACTGTGGGAGCTCTATGTTTAATTCTTTGCGTGAGTGCAATATATGTGAGTGAAAGGATTGCAATGTAAGGAAATCCTAGTGTAGGTATAAAACGTTTAGTGAAGAGATACTGTAGAGACATTTGCGTATACAGATGACACGGCAATCGTAGTATGTCATCCGTGCCTGGAAGAAGCAGCAATGGTGATGCAGTCCGAGTTCGATAAAGTATGAAGATAGTGTCATGACAATGGGCTGGTAATCAATGAGCAGAAGACCAAATTAATGCGCATCCGCAGCCCAATGTATCCAGAGTCAGGCATCAGCTTAAAAACATATAGATGCGCTAATACACAAAGATGCGAAAATATTGAGGTTGTTAGCACGTAAAAATACCTCGGAGTCATCATAGACTCTCATTTTCTGCGGGAGCCACATATCAATGCCTTACGGAACAAGTTGCGGGGATCACTTTTTGCGCTGGCATGTCTACAGAACAAATCATCTACAAAAACAATTTTACTACGGTCTTATAGAATCGATGATAAGAGCGCGGGAGAGAGAGTAGGGATGCCAGACGTTGAGAGAGTAATCAAGGTTTGGCCTGCTTTGACATGATTGAAAATGCTGTATCTTTAATAAAATTGACAGGAGATATTTCGGTAGATAACTTATATGACGAATTTAACTTGTTAAAATCATCCTTGGACGTATTAGTAGGAAATTGCAAAGAACCCCCTGCCACCACCGCACAGAAATGGCACCAGCTCTTTCAACAGTTTCCAAAAAAAGATACCAGGAATATGTTTAAACTAGTGTCTTTCATATTAAGTATCCCAACATCAAACTGCTTTCCTGAACGCGTGTTTTCCCAGATGAATTTAAAATGGTCGGATGCCAGAAATAAATGCTCCGTAAATTTAATGAAAGCAGAATTACTCATCCAGTTTAATCTACAGCTATCCTGTGAAGAGTTCTTCACCTTTATTAAAGAGAAAAAGGAAACTTTAAAAGAAGTTAAATCTTCACAGAAATATTATGAATAAGGAATTCTTATAAATAATTATTCTCTTATTGTAAGTTGCAATTTGTAACACTCACTCCACAGACTATTGTTTAAAACGCCATATTTTTCTAATGAATAAAACTTTTTTGATTTTGTTTTTTTTTTCTGAAGACGAATAAAACTCATCTATTTAATTTTTATTAAAATACATACATTTTCTATGGCTATTTTTGCTATCTATTGTCACGTAAACGTAATCTTAATTCAAATAAAAAGATAAATATTTGAAAACTTCTGATTATGTAGTTTTTTTTACTATGTCCCGCTTTCGACGAAAGAATCTCGCTGTTTTCACTCAAAAAATTCCAAAATCCCGACTTGGAAAAAAAGGTAACGCTGGTTGATGTATACAATCCTCAAAATTTTCAACGCCCTACCCCATCAATTAAGAAATATTGAACAATTTAACATTAGAAAATGGAAATTAAAAATATACTTTTTGGAGTCGATAACGTAGTAAAAATAGATGATGGAATTTAAACTTTGGTTTCTTTTTATCTTTTTATACCCTATTCTAAGGGTATATTAAATTTGACGCATAGTTTGTAACATACCTTAATATTGCCCGTAGACCCCTAAAAGTACTATATTTATGATCAGCATCGATAGTAATGTCGATCTAGCCATGTCCGTCCGTTCGTCCGTCGGCAAAAATTAGGCCTTTAAACTGGACCTAGAGAGCTGAAATTTTAACCATATACTCTCTAGGGTCGCGAAATAATCAAGTTTACGAATTTTTGAAATCCGCCCACCAGTGGCGTGGCGTGGAAAATGTTAAATGGTAAGTCGGAAAAAATATGCACCTGCAAACGCTTTCTGAAATTATATTGTGTACTGCAAATCGCATAGAAGTAAAGCAATTTAAGCCAATTTTTTATGCTTCAAGTCATTTAAGCTAAAATTTACAATGAACCTAAAGTATAATAAAAGTGGCTTCGAAAGAAACCTTTTTGGCAGATGCAAATGCTGTACCTTAAAGAAAATTGATAGTAAAGCCCAGTATCCTGCTCGCGCTAAAATTTAGCAGCAGTAATTCTCTCCACAGCGCAGATAAATGGCTGCTAAATTTGTGACACAGGAAATAGGTGGGAGAAAAACCATATGTTCTTGACAAATGTCAATAAATATTTATATGTAAAATTTTTGATTTAAAGAAAAGGAAATATGAAAAAGTACAATGAATCACCAAAACATTGAAGAAGATGTAATAATAAGTGGATTATTATGACAGTACTGGATGCTTAGTCAGAGGCGAGTGGAGAAAAACCGTCGCGGAATCCGCATTATGTAACTGCATACTTCCATCGAATGCAGGAAGACAAGGCAATGACGGGAAATGCAATAGAAATAAAATTAAAGAGTTTGTAAACTCGCCTATTGGATCTATTCCATGGCAGCAGAAAGCTGCATTTTTTGAATAAAAAAACAGTGTCTAAAATGTTTGGATCTATTTATTTTTTTAATTGCCGCAGCTCTACCAATGCCTGCTGGTGAAACGAAAGGCTTAACTCCTGAATAACTTCTTCTGGGAGCTGCTTCAATATACTGTCTAGGTTGGCGAAAAGGCTAAAATTAGTTAGCACTGACTGTGTGGTTAAATTCTCCTCTTTCCGGAGTTGCACCAGTTCTGTGACACTGCGTTACCCAGCATTGGATCCCTACGCTGCTTTCCTTTGTCCTTAAATGAAATATACATTGTAGAAGTAAAAATAAGTAACATTTCAGTAATACTTACAAAAGTATAGCTGGACGATGGTGTATCGAAATTTGACGCAGGCGATTTGTTCCGTTCGTCAATCTTATCGCTTGAAAATGTGCTATATAATAATGAATGAATTTATTAATTTATATTTTAGTGGTGATCAATGCTTACATCAACATACCTTCGTTTTGACGATGCTGGGGTAAGAAATGACAAGCATTCGGAATACTCCCAGCTGACACTGCTTTCGTCATCCAGAATATGCCCGTCATCGACATTCTCTAAGTCATCCGCAGCGCTTCCCGACTTTGCCCTCTTCCTATTTGAGGTGTGATACCTCCGGCTGTCCTTCAGAGATTTCCACGTCGACCTGCACTCATCAACTGTGAATATTTGCATTTATCTTTTTATTTTGAAATTTTGTAGTAACAAACTCGTTTCAACGTCAGTGTTATGTACATTTATCACATTTATGAGCATTTATTACTAACATTTTTTTAAAATATAAACTTATTAAATGTAAAACAGAGTACATTATTTTACAGAGCGCAACAAGACAATTTCCGAGTGTTGGTCCCCAACATAAAATTCCAACACCAAATCCCAAATTGAAAAGATATTAAGGACACATTTGCACTTACACATTCGGCACTGTTGAATCTGAAATCGGCATATTGAACTATTCATTTGGATATTTCTTTGATATACACATATCCAAATGATTAGTTTAAACATGCACGATTAAATTTATCACTCGCGTTAAAACTTTCACGCATTTTATTTAATTAAAATGCGAACGAAAAAACAAACCGAACGCACGCGACGAGCAAAACACGGAACTATAAAACTTTTTCAGCACAAACCACAAACTTCCTAACGAACTGTCAAAATTTATCTCCGATTTAATGTACCAGGCAATTCTTTCGCGAGCTAAATAAGTGGAGACCTGTCATTCGCCGAGCAGACATTTTGTGTTGCCCATCTATGTGAAATTAAGAATTTAGCAGGCGAACAGGATACCGCTTTGCTAAATACTTTCGCTAAATTTTATCTTTGTATACATTTTTGTATGGGAGATAAATTTTAGCGCGAGCAGGATACTGGGCTTTCGTAATAAAAAAAAGGAACTTCATAAATCACGGTTTGTTAAATAAATAAATACATAAATAAAAATTTAAATTAAAAAGCTTCACGCATAATATTTACAAAAATGTATAGATTTTATATCTATAATATATAAAAATATTTTAATATATAAAAATATTTTAAAAATACTTTTTGTACAAAGTTAAAAAGAGAAAATATTAATGATTAATATTTTTTAAAATCAAAAACAGTAGAATTTGGAAAAAAAATGTGAAAAGTTTTGTTAAATATTTTTTTTTTTTTTGTACTCTAAGTCTATTCTTCTACCTTTTTTCACGTATTCTGCAAGAACTCTTTCATAAAAGTTAGGCCTACTTTTTATTTTTAAAAGGAGTCGCTTTTCTATGGATAAAAGTGCTAAATCAGAAAGCCTGTCTTCTCCTTGAGAATTTCTCAAATATGTATGAACTCTTTTCAGAGTAGAAAAAGTTCTCTCCACGGAAGCAACGGTCATTGAATAGTCCACTTAATTTTAAGTTTTGGGGAAATGTTTCACACAATATTTCACTTCTTAAATGTTTATAGAGGGATAAAACGTCAAGTGGTTGAAGTGAAGACGTAGTATAGAGAACTTTCAGCTCATTTTTTAAACCTGCAAAATCGAAAATTCCAGGGAAAAAGTTAATCACCGAAGATATTTTATCATCTGGGCTTGACTGAGCAAAACGACTGAATTTTGATTTATTGAGTAAACCCAAAAAAATTAAATCCGTGAAAGATTTATATCGTGTCTTAATTTGAGATATAATATTGTCCTTTATTTCTACAAAAAGGCGCTTATAGTGAGTCTTTAAATCAAAATCAAGTAATCGGCGTTTCCGTGGAGGTTCAGCAGAATCATTTATACTTTCAAAAATTAAATCAAATTTGTTTAGAAACTCAGTAGAAAGCCAAGACTCAAAACACTCGATTTCTCGCTTAGCAACTTCAACATCTGTTTGTTTATTTTTTGTATTAAATTAAACAATACATCGGTTTTAGCAAATATTTCGGAAACCGCGTGCAGTAAAAAGCAAACATTTTTCCCTTCTAACTTAAGCAATAAACTTTCGGCCATTGAATGTGCGTCAGTGTCCCATTCTTTTGGATGGTCTAATATTTGCTTAAAAGTTTCAATAATATCTAATCTACAGTTAAAAATAACGTTAACTATTCGGGAATGGTAATACGAGCGAGTTTCTGATACTCCCGGCATGCGTCTGTTTGCTATTTGTTTTAAAATATTTGAACGTTTAGTTGATTTATTAAAGAAGCGTACTATTGTGTTTATATTGCCAAAAAAAAATTCAGGTATATTTTCCAGTAATTGAGATAACACCAAATTTAAAACATGTGCGTAGCGTAGCAAGCAATAAAATAAGCCATTGGACAAGCATCCAGGACTTTTTTTTTAACACCACCTACTTCCCCTGACATAACCGCGGCCCCATCGTAAGATTGCCCAACTAATTTGTCCTTGCAACCGTATACATCAAGTATATTGAAAATGTGTTTTGAGAGCTCATCGGCATTTCGACTCTCACTCAGTCAAAAAACCCAAGAAACCTTTCCTCTACTCCTTCCTCCGATAAGTAACGCAAAACGGCACTAAGTTGCTCCCTATGGCTCATGTCTGGTGTTTCATCAATCATGATGGACACAAATCGCGTTTCACTTATTTCTACTTTAATTTCGCATTTGATCACTGCGGCTATACTTTGTATTAAATCGTTTTGGATGTCATTTGATAGACCCGAAAAAACCGGATTACGTGCACTTGAACACTGTTCCAAATGAGAGTCCATTAACTGGTCATACTTAGATAAGTATAAAAGTGTTTCGACATAATTGCCACGATTATTAGAATCTGGCTTTTCATTATGACCCCGAAATGCTTGTTCCTGTTTGCCTAAAAGAACTACCGTATCTATAAAACGTTCCATTAGTTTACGGTTTCTATCAACTTTTTTGTTGTGAGCTACAAAGGAATTACCTAACGAGGTTTCGATACGATCAGTACCGAATTCGTGCAAAGATAAGTAGCTACGAATGTGTTTTTCCGTCTTGACATGTTTATTTGCCGAATTAATTAAATTGTTTATGTCAGCGTAGCCCGTGCGACTCCAAACACTAGGAGAATTAGAAAAAATGAGGCAAGGAAAACAAAACATTTTATTGAGCTTACAACTACCAGTCAACCAAGTATATTTTTGATATATGGATGCGTTGAAATGCGAAACAAAACCATCCTTGCGCTTATAATCTATTTTCGTAGAAGGAGTAGATCGTCCTATCTCTATAACTTTTTTTTTTTTTTTAACAAAACTCAACCTACAAAAATAATTTTCTTCTTCCAAAAGCAAATCTACTAAACAACAATTTACTGTTAATAATGCCATTTTCTCCTTTGCTGCATCTAACTGAAAACAAAACAATTTAAACTTTTCACACTTTTCACTGTTTTCGATCACTTTAAATAACTATATATTGCACAACAATAATTCCACTCAATATTACTTTAAGTTACACATCGCAGTCTGCTTCACCACTGAATATTTCAAACAGAACTCACCTCAGCTACATACAAAACTCGCCAAATAAGTGGCTGAAAAGCGGGTTATATTTTTGCATAAGGAAGCGTGTATCAAATAGAGAGGAGTCAAACGCGGTGAACTATAAGGGGAAAACAAGGAAAGAAAGTCAATTTGTTCTAGACAGCCACATATTTCATAACGCGAAAATTTCCGGGTTACTATGCTTTGTTTTGCTATCGCTTTGCGTATGTGTTTCTTATGGGGTATGGAGAGGAGTATGTGATGTTGGAGAATAGGCATGCAATGGTGTGAGTATTTGTGTGCGTAGACATTGTATATACACTTTATAGTAGTGCCATCATTGTATATACACTTTATAGTAGTGCCATTATGTCGAATTTTTTGTTTTAGCCGACTAAATGCAGATGGCGTTATGAATTGATCTAGAATGTGTGTGTCTAAACTTTTGCTGTCATCTTCATTTTAAATACACACTTTGAAAACGAAGAAAGCAAGACCAAATAAACCGGTTTGTCTCTCTCGAATCTTTCCGCCGAACGAATTTCATTCCATTGTGTATGCATTTTTTTTTTCATTGTAAGAAGGAGCATAGGCGTAGGCAGCGCAGGTAGCATGTTCATGTACGTATGCTTTGCAAGTAGCAGAGGTTGATGATGGAAACCAAGTAAGTTATTATTTGTATGGATAATGGATTTCGCATTATCGACTCTCTGGATGGAAGGGGCGATTCGTTTGACACGAAAAATTTAATAAAATTTGATTTGGGTATTTTTCTTTCAAATGAGAAATTATGAATTTATCGCATTTTAGATTCTCGCTATTTTGGCTATATCTTGTCGAAAAATGTACCGATTTATATCATTCTTTTTGTAATTGATTTAGAAATATTCAGTCTAATTTATAAAGCAATGACATAATTTATTTTTTGTCAGTATTGTGCCATGCCGCACCACCAAGAAGTGCCAATAGGTACCTATACGATGAATATTTATATGGATAATAAGAATTTTCGTTGTTTTGCGTAGAGCTAGATTGCTAAATTGGAGTATTGCGCAAGTTTATTTATCTTTAATCAACATGTAAAATTGTTGGTATATATTTTAAAGTCCATGTACCTTTTCAATGAAGCATTGAGGAAGGTCACTTGTTGTTATTTTTTGCTTAATGGAGGTTGCTTGCTTGTTTCTCTTATGCATTAAACATGTTCTAACATTAGATATACTTCGAGGCATTAAGAACGTCACTACAAAGATTATGCTGGCTAACTCTAGAGCTTTTAGCTAAGCTCCAGCAATCGAAGAGTGTTCTATTGTGTCTCTTGGCGGTTCAAGTTCAGTATGAATTTCATTACTATAGTCCCAGGATATTCATAGTTTTAATTGTAATCCGCGTTGCTACTATTGGATATCAGAAAGAGTTGAACTGCTTTTTGTATTCATATTGGTCTAATTTTATTCGTGAAAGGATAAGTTGTGCATATGAATATTTTTATAATATATAAATCCTAATTCTTTTATAGTATAGTCCATTGTCTGGGAGTTATAACAGTGAACTATGTTGCTACTATATTACCTGTAGTTGCCAATTATATACAGTCTTGTTCGTATTGTGTGCATTGATTTGCACAGTCCGTCTGTTTACCATAGATATCTTGCTCTTAAGCATATTGTATCTAATCTTATCAAATTTAATATTGAATTTAGCACTGACCGCGCTGACACCAAATTATGCATGTAGGTATTAATTTTTTTTTAATACAGATTTATTAAAAGATATTGAAAGTTAAAAGTTTTTGAAGTTGTACTTAAAATCCGAAATTTCCTATTATGGATAATAGAGTTCCACATTCACGTTCTAGAGGAAGACCGAGTAATTTGAGAAATTCGTCCACTTTTCGAAATATAACTCCCCGTTCGGAAGCAATGGAATCCAGGCCAATAGTTAGTCGTACTCCACCTGGGAGTAGTGTAGGCTTAAGCCAGGATAAGATTTTACCACAGCTGGTACTCACCCTCCTGCAGCAATGCAATCCGGTCAGGCAAGTAACCACAATAGTGAAGACAATAATGAGCGACGAGATATTAAGGGATATCCTCCACCTGTTCAAGAAGAGGCCACTGACATTAGAGCTATTACGTCAGAATTTCAACGAATACTCGAGGCAAACCAACGGGTTTTTATTCGTGAAATGCAGTCTGTTAGAGATACATTAGTTGGAAGATTGGACAATTTGAATTTAAATACTCCCAATGTGAATCCTACGAGACCTTCGAACGCTCGTTCCGACTTCGAACATTTTTTAAATAACGCTTCGTTTTCGACCTAACGCACAGTGTGACGAATCGCTGATTTAGCGGAATTAAATTAAGATTAAATTTTTTGTTTTTTTTTTTAATTGAAATTTTTCACAGAATAGAATATAACAATTTTTTTTAACATATGACTACAAATTGCAAGACAAAACAATACATACAAACCAGCTTATTTTAATTTTTTTAATTATTTTTTACATATAAAAGTTGCAAGTATTCATGTTCCATGACGCTTTTCTTTCTTCTCGGCAAGTATCTTAGACTTGCTAAGAATGGATCTGAGGTTATAAGCAGTCGATTTAAGAGGTCAGTATTTGTATCTACACGTGATATTTTTCTGGTAAGAAGTTCCCTAAACCTTCTATTTTCCTTGTTTCTTGCCTCTTGCGCTTCTTCTGAAAGTTGTCCGATTGGAAGTATACAAGTAGAAATTATTTGTTTTCAATGAAAGAAGACCTTATGCACACTTACTGGCTTAAAATACCAGGCATAATTTTCAAAAGCATCTGCATCTATTGGGAACCCAGACCCAAGAGCTTCTAAGATGATATGAAACTTTTTGATAATTTCTTTATCTATCACTGTAATTTGGGCAGTCTTTTCATCATCTCTAAAAAATCGTCTAGCCTTGTTCCCGTCATTAGGATTGCCAGAATGTTGAGTTGGCGTATCTACCAATAACCCTGTTTCTTTGTAAAATTTTCTTGGATTAGTTTTTTTCTGGCTTTGACTTTTTCTTTACTGCCTTGGTCTTTTACCTGCCGCACCTTGACATAATCTTTAAGCTTTTTCTCGGTCTTCCTACTCTAGATGAAGAAGGTATTTCATCTAAGATATGTTGTGGATATGTTAGATTTTCATTTAGCCACACAGAATTTGAATTTTCGAAGCGCTCTCTATGCCGACCACTTTTGGCCCATGTCTCGTCAAATCTTAAACATAAAGTTTTAAAGGTTAATTTGATTGACTTTGTTGCAGCCTCAGAAAACATTACATGGCTAAAGTAACCCACAACAAAAGCAGAAACAGCATCTAAGCGCTTAATTTTAAATTAAGAAATCCAAACATAAAAAATTTCCTTTTTCGTTATTTCCATGGGCATCCTAAAAAACGAAAAATTTTGTTGAAACACATTTTAGCAGTGCATATGCAAGGCTTTAGAACAAACACGGTCTCCAACTTGGACAACACTGAACAACTAGGTATACTTTTCGTCTAATGAATACAAAAAACACATATTTTATCTATAAATTTTACTTTCATTTACCCCTTATACCTTTTAAACAAAATCTTTAATTATGCAAGAAAAACTTACTTTTATATCAATTGACTTTTAACTTATTGAGAAAAGATAAAAAAAAGCTATAAAATATACGCGAACCAATTAAAACTAATATAAACACTTTCTCTTCAAATTGACCTTCTTATAAAAAAAATTATATACAATTTGGAGTTTGAGATGATTTTTTTTTTGTTGCACTAAGCAACAACAAAAAAATTGCACAGTCATTACGTAGGAGGCTTAACCGGTTTTTGTTTAATTTTGTAATTGATTTAGAAATATTCAGTCTAATTTATAAAGCAATGACATAATTTATTTTGTGTCGGTATTGTGCCATGCTGCACCACCACTTATTGGTCAATAGGTACCTACACGATGAATATTTATATGGATAATGCGAATTTTCGTTGTTTAAAGTCCCTGCACCTTTGCAATAAAGCATTGAGGAAGGTCACTTGTTTGTGTTTTTTGCTTCTAATGAAGGTTGCTTGATTGCTTCTCTTTCGCATTACCCATGTTGTAACATTAGATATACGTGTTTTTAATCACCGAGCTTTAATCAGACGGCCTACTCCTGGTTTCGTTCTATTATTAGTTGTCATGCCCTGTGGTAAATGGTTCTGCTGAAATTTGCAATATATTTTTTTTTTAGCTTCTGGTTCGCCAATGCGAAGAAAAAGGTACTGCGACCTATGAGGTCGTTTGTACCGTCTGGGCCAGAAATATGTTAAGCTAGTAGTATTTCTTCTTTCCGTATAAAGCGGATAATGCTACCAGCAGACCACTTCTTTATATCTTCGGAACTCAGTTGTTCTCTGAGGCCGGACATTCACCTAGAATGTGTTCAGCTGTTTCGTCTTCCTCAAGACATAGCCGGCATTCTGCAGAGTCAACTATTTTCATTATGTTTATGTGATATCGCAACCCGTTGTCGGCCTTTTCGTTGCCTTCAAAACCTTCGTGGCCCGGAATCCACCACAGTTTGGTCTTGTTCCTTTACTTTACCTACTGAACATGTAAGAAGTAAATAAATTATGAGTTTATGGTTTTTTAGACTCCTGCTATTTTGGGTATATCTCGTCCAAAAATTCACCGATTTCTATCATTTCTTTTGTAATTGATTCAGAAATATTCGATTTGTTTTTTATCAGATATTTATAAGCGAACACGTTGTTGGATACGTATATCTGTTAGAGGCAGCTCACCTGTCGATTTACATTTACGACGAAAAAAAAGGACTAATTTTATAACCTTTTTGGGAAAAGCATCAATAAAATCGAATTTATCTACCTAATCCCAATTTTTTTTTACAACATAAACTTAATATAGCCTTCTTTCATATTGCATTTGGTTTTTCCCATATTATCGAAGAAGTTAAAAAATTTCGTAAAATTAAATCAAGAAACTACCTGTTCGTAATCCGGTGAGACGGAGGTACATACCAATTGTATTAAATACCAGCAAACATCCTACGGCCTCCTCGCAATATGCCATAACCTACCCCAAATTTCAATTAGAGCCAACAATTAATATACCATCTTTGTATATACATACATAAGTGAATATGAAGACTTTTGTTTTTAGCTTAAAGATGGATAAGTTGTTTTAATTTTCCTTAAACGGTAAACTCTCTTAAGCGGACAAAAATGTGCACCATTAATGTCCCCTCAAGGAAGATTTCACTGTATGTATGTACATACATATGAAACTTATATTTTTTCTGGCTGAGGTATTAACGAGGCTAGAATAAAAAATGTGGGTTTCTATAACATGCGATACGTCTAACCATGCGTTTGATGGAGTTCAATATTTTAATGCATTTGGGTACCTACCTATAAAATTTCATAATTGTACCTACCTACTTCAAAAGATAAATTTAAACTATACTTCATTTCTTTAGTACCTACTGGGACATCCTGAAACCGAAATTTGCATTAAGTATATCGGCCGCTAGTGGTCGGTATGACGGTATCAAAAGAAGTAGGTATCAAAAATAATACCTAAATCAATGATATTTAGCTGCCCAAACTGAGGCACTCAGGTGCTTGTGCAAAACCAAATGAAAAAATTCTGTTTATATTCGGAGATTCGATTGTGTAACATAATGGAAACGAAATATGAACCTAATATGATTTTGAATACCGATTATGAATGAATGCCCTTTTTATTTGATGAACCAATAAATAAACCAATTTGAGTTGTTCATGAATAACCTACGGCAGCTATTATTACAAGCAGGGCACCCGGTCGTACACACACTCTAACTTGTCTTATCTTATCTCTGAGTCAATTAATTTTTTTCACATGCAAATATGATATGCCTCACTGCTGAAATGCGAATCTCCTTCGCCGATCTTAACATATTGTTGCATGTTTGCTTGAACTGTGTCATTAATTAGTCAACTGCGCCATCTAGTAGAAAGTGGCCATATTACCGATTTTGGCAGCATTGGAATAGCAGTTTGAGTAGCTGTGGTATAACTTGGTATGTTGTTCTCGAACCTTCTGAACTTAACGAACCTTCTCAACGAATCTGGAAATTTCGAGAGGTGTCACTAGGAGATATAAATAGATGTCGCAGGAGCACCCAAGACATTCTAGTTGTGAACCGCGATAAAGAAGGGCGATAGATGACAGTAGTGAAAAGTATAGAGAATATTGAATAAGAGAAGTGATTGTTTATTTAAAGTGATTAATTGTGAAAGTGAATTGTTGGATTAAATAAGTGAATTATTAGAATAATAATCAAGAAGTAAAAGACATTGAAAGAGAACTAATAAAGATTAATTAAATAGAATTACGTTTTATCTTTTCGAATCCTTGCCTGGATGTAACATTGGTGTCAGAAGTGGGATAAAACGTATTCAGTGTGAAATTAAAGTGAAGTGAATTTGATTAAATAGAAAAAATAGAAAAAAAAATGGGCCGCACATTAAAATTACTACAGTTCAGTATACCGCAGTTAAAAGCTGAATTGGAAAAGCGGAATCTCTCCACAGCTGGAGGAAAAAGTGATCTTGTGCTTCGACTGCAGGAATCTGTTGAAAACGAAGGAGAAAACCCCAAGTCCGTTTTGTTCGACGTAGCAGAAGAACAAGTAAGTACAAGCGTTGATATGACTGCTATGATGGAATTACTTCTGGCCAAGTTAGATGAACAGAAGAATTCTATGGACTCTCAGTTCAATGAACAGAAGAATTCTCTAGATTCCAAATTTGATGAACAGAAGAATTCTCTAGATTCCAAATTGCAATCAATGGACTCTAAATTTGATGAACAGAAGAATTCTCTAGATTCCAAATTGCAATCAATGGACTCTAAATTTGATGAACAGAAGAATTCTCTAGATTCCAAATTGCAATCAATGGACTCTAAATTTGATGAACAGAAGAATTCTCTAGATTCCAAATTGGAAGAACAAAAGAATTCCATAGTTGCCGCCCAAAAGAGCGCTGTGGAAGATTTTAAAAATGTTCTTAAAGGAAAACTCGAAGAAATTGACCAAAAGTTCGAGAAGGTTGAAACCAAATTCGACGAAATCCATCAGACGTTTTGCAAGCATGAAACAAACTTCGAGAACTTGGCTAGAGAGCTCGAGAAAGTGAAGAAGCAGAAGGCTCGAGAAAATTCTGCGGACTGCCCGAGAAGGAAAGAGATGCAGCCTCCTGTTTTCGACGGTCAAACATCATGGCCAATTTATAAGAAACAGTTTGAAGCAGCTGCAATGGCGAACAGCTGGGACAACGAGGAAAAGTCGATTGCGCTAACGCTCGCACTAAGAGGTACAGCTGCGGAGTTACTCCAAACCGTCTCAGAAGAGAAGCAACACGACTACGACGCCCTGGTCAAGGCTATAGAGATGCGCTTCGGTGATGAGCATATGCAGCAAGTGTACAGGGTCCAGCTACGCAGTAGAGTCCAGAAGCGGGGGGAAACACTTCAACAGCTGCAAGCAGATATCGAACGTCTGGCACATTTGTCATATCCTAATGCTGGTGAGGTTCTCATCAATGAAATGGCTGTGGAGGCGTTTATCCAAGCCATTGAAGATAGACAACTGCAAATGGCCGTAAGAATGGCTGGAAAGAGAACTCTAGCTGAGGCCCTAGCATTTGCCTTGACAATGCAAGCTGCTGATCAGGCATCGCATGTGTTCCACCGCGTAAGGGAAATGACAGCCGTTGAATGTTCATGTCAAAGAGCAGACATCGTAGACCGGAGCAGAGATAACAGAGGTCAAATGCGCTGCTGGAACTGCAACAAAATAGGGCACCTACAGAGACAGTGCAGAGCTCCACCCAGACGAGGCAGTTGTCCGCATTGCGGGCCTAGGAGGGGCAACGAAGAAGCATCTGGCAGGGATAACAACCATCCTGCAGATATAGCTTCGCATAACCAGCAGTCGGGAAACGTGTAAGGACCAGCTTCGTGGGGCAGAAGTTGGTTTCCGGAATCGACGACCCCAGGACCACAATTCAAGTCTCCCAAACCAAACGAAACCAGAGTCTAACAGTGGAAGCCTATATCGGACAAAATAAGTGCGTGGCAACCATCGACACCGGTGCCACCGCTTCCATCATAAGGAGGGACATCGTCCGTCAGTCTTGGCTGCACAACACCAGCAATTACTGTCTGAAAACAGCAACAGGAGCGACAGCGAAAGTGTATGGAGAGGTCATACTAACAATAAATTTGGCAGGATTAGTATTCTCCCACGCTTTCCTAGTAGCCGATATATGTGACGAATGCATAATTGGAATCGATTTCATGAAGGCGCATGATGTAGTATTGGACATTGGTATGCAAGTACTCAAGTATCGAAACGTAGAAATTCCGATGGTGTACGGGAACGAGAACGTCGCATCCCTGAGGACAGTCATTAGTAAGGACGAGGTCCTACCACCTTCTTCAGAGACACTGATTTGGACAAAGCTGGAAGGTGATCCTGGGGCCCACCGATTCTTTCTAGTCGAGCCAGAAGACAACCACTGCCGAAATTGCGTGGTTGGAAAAATGCTTGTCGAGCCGAAGAACAATATGGTTCCCGTACGAGTTCTTAATGCGGAACACAAAAGCGTCAAATTGAAGCAAGGTGAGGTGGTTGGAAAGTGTGTACCGGTTACTGCCATCACGAAACTATCACAGGAAGGTGTTGCGAAGCCTCGTTCACTAATGGGAATGACTGAGGTCAAGAGAACTTTATTCCAGCACTGCGATCTGAATCGGGAGCAGCAAGCCATGGCAGGGAACTTCATCAACGAGTTTGCTGATATATTCGCTTCGCGGGACTGCGAGTATGGCCGAACACACCTTGTACAACACCGGATAGACACTGGAGATGCGAGACCGATTCGTCAGCCTCCCAGACGATTACCATTGGCTAAGCAGACGGAGGTTGCAGAGATGGTGTCGACGATGGAGAAGGAAGGAGTAATCGAATGCTCTAAAAGCCCATGGGCATCTCCAATTGTCCTAGTCAAAAAGAAAGATGGCAGCACTCGGTTCTGTGTAGACTATCGCCAACTGAATAATGTCACCAAAAAGGATAGCTACCCTCTACCAAGGATTGACGATACGCTGGATACACTGTCCGGAGCTCGATGGTTTTCCACTCTAGATCTGAAGAGTGGCTACTGGCAAGTGCAGATACATCCGGAAGACCGTGAGAAAACAGCTTTCACAGCAGGAAACGGGCTCTGGCAATTCACAGTAATGCCATTTGGACTGTGTAACGCGCCGGCAACCTTTGAGCGACTTTTGTCGCTTTTTTTTGTTTGAGCGTGTTTTGTTGGGGCTAACATGGAAAACGTGGTTGGTCTACTTGGACGATGTCATCGTGGTTGGAAAAACGTTTGAAGAACATCGAGATAACTTGAAGGAAGTGTTCCAGAGACGACGAAGTGCACAATTAAATCTTAACCCGAAAAAGTGTGATCTCTTTAGATCTGAGGTAAAATATCTGGGGCACATCATCTCGTCCGAAGGAGTAAGGACTGACCCAGAGAAGGTCGATGCGGTGAAAAATTGACCCGTTCCCAAAGACAAACACCAACTGAGAAGCTTCCTGGGACTTGCAACTTACTACAGACGGTTTGTGAAGGACTTCGCAAGGATCGCAAAGAGCTTGCATCAACTGACGGAAAAGGGAAAACCATTTAAATGGTCAGGTGAATGCGAAGCGAGTTTCAAGAGTCTCAAACACCAACTGTGTGATGCTTCAATTCTAGCGTACCCTACTCCAGGAAAGACATTTATTGTAGATGCCGACGCTAGTAATGTTGGGATCGGAGCCGTTCTTTCGCAGATCCATGATGGCCAAGAGAGAGTAGTTTCCTACTTCAGTAAAGTGCTATCCAAGCCGGAGAGGAACTATTGCGTAACCAGGCGGGAACTCCTGGCTTTGATCCTGGCAACAAAGCACTTCCACAAGTACTTATATGGGCAGAAATTCATCCTGCGTACAGATCATGCGTCTCTAAAGTGGCTGCTGCAGTTTAAGAACCCTGAAGGACAAGTCGCGAGGTGGATTGAGCGGCTGCAGATGTATGACTACGAGATACAGCACCGAAAGGGAACTCTTCACTCCAACGCAGATGCCCTCTCCCGGCGACCCTGCAAGGCTGATTGTAAACATTGCGTACGCCAGGAGGGAAAAGATAAAGTGTCAGTCCAACGGTTGAGAGCTGAGCCCATTAGCGGCTGGAGTGCACGGGAGATCCGGAATGCTCAACAGGAAGATCCGGATATCGAGCCGATTCTCGCCTGGAAGGAACATGAGGGCAAGCCGGACTGGCACCAGATCTCCAATAGGAGTCCGGAATTGAAGGCATACTTGGCACAATGGAATCACTTCATGTCCAAGATGGCATTTTGAAAAGAAAATGGGAAAGTTCGGATGGAACATCAGCCGTGATGCAACTTGTGGTACCCAGATCGAAAGTCAACGAAGTACTTAGGGAACTACATGATGGAGTGTCCGGAGGTCACTTGGGAGTAAATAAGACACTCGAAAAAGTGCGAGAACACTTTTACTGGATCTACGCAAGAGACGATGTCGAAACCTGGTGCCGAAAATGCGCCGCTTGCGCAGCCAGTAAAGGCCCGAGAGTAAAAATGCAAGGCAAGATGCATCAATACAACGTTGGAGCGCCCTTTGAAAGGATTGCAGTTGACATCGCAGGACCGTTTCCAGAAACCAACAGTGGAAACCGCTATATCCTCGTAGTGATGGACTACTTCACTAAATGGCCTGAAGCCTTTGCTATACCTAACCAAGAAGCTAAAACCGTGGTAGAGCAGATTGTCCACAACTGGGTAAGCAGATTTGGCGTACCAATGGAATTGCACTCGGACCAAGGTCGCAACTTCGAGTCGAAGATCTTTCAAGGAGTATGCCAGCTACTAGGGATTAAGAAGACAAGAACAACCCCGCCTCATCCACAATCGGACGGAATGGTGGAACGCTTCAATAGAACCTTAAACGAACACCTTTCTAAGGTTGTTGGCGACTGCCAGCGGGACTGGGACAAGCACATCCCCATGTTCCTATTAGCTTATCGAAGCGCAGTTCATAACACAACAGGACATACTCCATCCGAAATCCTTTTTGGTCGAACCATCCGGTTACCTAGTGAATTGATGTTTGGATCTCCGACTGATGAAGCAACGAATGAAGATGATTATGTGGCGGATCTCAGAGAAATCATCAGAAACATTCATCGGAAAACTAGAGATAAGATTCGGATATCCAGCGACCGCATGAAGACGAGGTACGATACAAAAGCGACCACCACAGGATTCCAGGAAGGAGATCTGGTATGGCTATACAACCCTCATCGCCGAAAAGATATGTCACCTAAACTACAGCAGGATTGGGAAGGACCCTATAAGATAGTGAAGCGCATCAACGATGTTGTCTACCGGATCCAGCGAGGAAGAGGCAAGCTAAAAGTTGTCCATGTGGATCGTCTCCATCGCTACCATGGGGAAAATATTGACGTGCTTGTTCGGGACGAACAAGTTTAAGAGGGGGATATTGTTGCATGTTTGCTTGAACTGTGTCATTAATTAGTCAACTACGCCATCTAGTAGAAAGTGGCCATATTACCGATTTTGGCAGCATTGGAATAGCAGTTTGAGTAGTTGTGGTATAACTTGGTATGTTGTTCTCGAACCTTCTGAACTTAACGAACCTTCTCAACGAATCTGGAAATTTCGAGAGGTGTCACTAGGAGATATAAATAGATGTCGCAGGAGCACCCAAGACATTCTAGTTGTGAACCGCGATAAAGAAGGGCGATAGATGACAGTAGTGAAAAGTATAGAGAATATTGAATAAGAGAAGTGATTGTTTATTTAAAGTGATTAATTGTGAAAGTGAATTGTTGGATTAAATAAGTGAATTATTAGAATAATAATCAAGAAGTAAAAGACATTGAAAGAGAACTAATAAAGATTAATTAAATAGAATTACGTTTTATCTTTTCGAATCCTAGCCTGGATGTAACAATATACACACCAATTGTATAAAATACAACAAAATAAGTTCCAGGTGACGGTTTTGTTCTAATTGCAATATGCCATAACCTACCCCAAAAACTTTGATCAGAGCAAACAAATAATATACCATCAATCTACCCAACTACAATTATCCCACCTCTCTTCATCCACCATCGCCCCTACCATTAAATATGAATATCTGCTTTTCACTTGCAAATACTCGTATGAATTATAAAAAAAAAACATTTGAGAATCTTCACTGCTGAAATGCGACTCTCCTTCAACGATCATACACACACATACCAATTGTGTTAAAATCCAGAAAACATAACATACCCCTTCCATCAAAGCAAACAAAAAATATACCATAAATCTACACGAAACCTGCTTTGCCAACCACCACCACTACCTGCATCATCCTCCTACTCATATTCCCAGCACGAGAATGGTGTAGAACTAGACTATCATGATTTGTTGCGGGCGAATGCGCACTGGTGGCGTATCGTCGTTTACGCACGGTTGCACTACTATAAGGTTTATATACAATGAGGAAACATACAAATCTTATCTTTATATACACACATTAAGATGCATGTTGCTTGTTGGATTGAAACATTGTTGAAAGGTAGAATTTTAAAAGGTAACCCGGCGTGAATCGAGTTATATGGGCGCCCCGCCACTGCCCCCCACAGACACGACCACAAACTCAAGAAAACAACATTTTGGAAAAAATCGAATTTTGAGCTAGAAAGCTGAAATAAATAAAACTTTGAAAATCCAAAGTTTGAGCTAGGGAGCTGAAATTTAAAATATATACTCTCTATGGGCCTTTATGCTCATGTGTAAATATTTTCAAAATCCGCCCACACTAATTTTTTTTTTGTTGAAAATTCAAAGTTTGAGCTAGGGAGCTGAAATTTATAATATATACTCTCTAGGGGCCCTTTATGCTCATGTGTTAATTTTTTTTTTAATCCGCCTACTGATACGCCCACAATTAAATAAAACAATTTTATTGAAACACCCAAGTTTGAGCTAGGGAGCGTTTTTTTTGATAAAATCCTTTAAATGTTATATAACAAAATATGTAGAGCGTTCTTAACAATTCAACCATACTCAGACTTATGAGGGATAGAAATAAGAATAGGGTATCCAACAGTTCGCCTAAGAGGACTGTAGCCCGTCCCTATGTTTATTTTGTATTTTTTTTATTTTTGCTGTTTTCTTTTTAAATTGCTGTAAATAATCTTAAACGCACATGATTGAAACATATTAATTATTCATTGTCATAAACAACCTCCTGCAGAAAAACCATAAGGCTTCGCAGGTATGAACAATTGTAACTATTAACAAAGGGTCCGAAAGCTAAATTGTAAATATTATTATTGTAAAATTTATTATCAATTGTTCGATTGTTAAAATTATAATTTATATTCAGCAGCTAAAACTATTAAGATAAATAAACTTTTGTTCAAAAATTCCTTTGTGTAAAAATTGCTGTATAATATTGTAATATATAAAACTAGCTGACCCGGCAAACGTTGTTTTGCCATATAAATTATTTCTAGTGAATATTTTCGTAGGGAAATGAAAAATAACTAACTTATTGTAAATGTGTTGGGATGTGGTCTATGACTTAAAGAGGAATTGAGCGCTGTGGACGTTTTGTCCCTTTCAAAACATTAGCGGATATTGGAGAACGGTGTGTATCAGCAATGAACTCAAGATTATTATTTCTTCTTCAAATCACGATTTGTCGCGTCGTTGTACGGTCGCCAACCATGATTCCAGCAAAGTCGTCAACAACAGGTGCATGAAATCCACGCATGTGGTCTACAGCTGGTGTTTTATCAGGATTGATGACAATAGCTTGATTGTCAGTTTGTAATTTGTAAATATTTTTGTTTGGAAGCGAATAAGTTGAAAAGTTTTCTAAACAAACATATTAGATATCTAAATACAATTGAACAGCGTTTTTGGTCAACATATCAACTGTTTTTATACCCTATTCTAAGGGTATATTAATTTTGACGCGAAGTTTGAACCATACCATAATATTGCCCGTAGACCCGTAAAAGTTACTATATTTATGATCAGCATCGATAGTAATGTCGATCATGTCCGTTCGTTGGTCGGCAAAAATTGGGCCTTTAACAATATATACTCTCCGGGTCCCTGAAATAATCAAGTTTAAGAATTTTTGAAATCCGCCCACAGTCACGCCCACAAACTAAAAAAAAAAACAAATTAATCGAAAAAATCGAATTTTTAGCTAGAAAGCTGAAATTTGTTATGATCTTTGAGTCATAAAACTGCTCGGGAGATAAAATTTCTAAAATCAGCCTACTGACACGCCCACAATTAAATAAAACAATTTTATTAGAAAGTCAAAGTTTGAGCTAGGAAACTGAAATTTATGATATAGACTCTCTATTGGTGTCTGCTGGGAATAAGTTCGCCAAGCGGACTGTAGCCCGTCCCTATTTTAATTGTTTGTTTTGCTTTAACATACTTTCTCAGGTTTTTTCTCTATTATTTGTTACTTTTTACCCTTCAATAGCTTCTGTTTGCACTTTCATATTCAGTTCATTAACAATCACAATGATTATTCCATACGATTTGTGCAAATTTCTACAATTTTATCATTCAATTTGTTTCTGTTGTTTAAGACAGGGATTGCGCACTTCAGAAAGAGATAGCTTGGTGAAAATGTCTATTGAGCATCCAGCTCGACGACGATGCGTCTGGCATATGCTGAATTGAGGTTATTGTAGCCGCAACGTGCACTTTCGGAGTCCCCACCGCCCATAAAGTAAATTTGTAAAAATTTATGTGGTTCATTTGGCATTGGCAGCAATGAGCCCACTTTGTGATAACCTTGGCCTTGGTTTTGAATGTTGAATGGAATTGTTGACCATTTGCAGCATTATTTTTAACTATTTCTGTTGCTCCAAACGATGTCATTTGGAAACATGAATTAAATGTTCGAATTGACTTCAGGAACAGGTTAGAATCTGGATCCATACCGATAAGTAAGCCGTTCAATCCAATTGTCTTTGTTGATTTCGTTCAACTCGTGCCTCTTGTGATTGTGATTCACGAAATTGTGCCATGCTCATAAGCACATCTGCATTATCTTGTTGGACTCGTTCGTCTGATATTTGGGCTCTTCTATTTCGCATGTCTGTCGTTCTATTCGTTCGACGTCCCAAATTGGTCCCTTTGCGTCTTGCTGGCATTGTTTACTACACACATAAATAGATTAAATTGAAGTACTTAATGATGGAAAACAGTATATGTACTGTTCTTTTTTTGGTTGTTGCCAAAATAAATAAATACAAAATGAAAAAAAAAAAAAATTGAAAAAAATCGAAAAAAAAACCTGTCGTAACACGCTGGCTGGTCAAAATAAGACATTTTAAAATTTAGATTTTTTTTTAAACCCGTACTGAGAAAATACCTTTTCAACAAAGTATAAATCATCAAAATCGGTTCGGCCAATCTCGAGTTATAGGGTTACATCGCTTCGGACACTTTCTTTTATATATATAGATTGTGAGTTGTAAAATAGAAATAGAAATTGAAATGAAATAAAAATTCACATTTTAAAAATCCGCCTGCTATACACCGGTAAAAAAAAAGACAAGGAAATAACGCTTATAAAATAGTTTGAAGAACAAATTATTCATTCAGTACCTATTTACCAATTGAAAAGTGAGAAGTGTAGACCTATGCGATATACATAGTTACGAGTGATATTTATAGTGAAGAAAGACACATAGAATAAAGGAAAAGGAACTTAAAATATCAGCCTTTAGTGAAAAAAAATGGGAAAAAGAAAGTTATGCTGCAAGTCAAAGGGAAAAAGAACACTAGCAGCCAACAGGAGCCCGTGTATTGCAAAATAAGTAAGTTCATCTGCATTTGAATGGACTAACATGAACTATCTACTTTTTGAAACATTTTTTTTATATTGTATGTTTTTGTTTTTATTTATTTAGTTTAACGAAGTCAGGACAAAATCAGATTGTCAATGGAAGCCAGCATCGAGTTTCTGAAGGTGAAGGTGGTCTTGAAACTAATGAACATTTTGAGTTGAAAGGAATAATATCAGAATCGGAAAGCCTAGAAAGTCTGATAATGGAAAGAGAGACATCTGCGATTGATTTCGTTGCCCTCATAGAAGGAAGAAGGATAATTGATCTTCAATACTTTTTTAATGAGTTGAAAGCAATAGACCAACATTGCCCAGCACTCGGTTGCAGTTTAAACAATATGAAAATTG
The DNA here is from genome assembly GCA_949715645.1 of Portevinia maculata. Lineage (NCBI taxonomy): Eukaryota > Metazoa > Arthropoda > Insecta > Diptera > Syrphidae > Portevinia > Portevinia maculata. The sequence goes on along the minus strand of OX454526.1, from coordinate 165,098,632 downwards.
TTAAAGAAGTCCGAGTGGGTTTTGCAAGTTCGATCTTTTTAAGATGTGATATGTGCAATTATGAGAGTCGAATTTTCCTAAATAAGAAAAATCCAGATGCAATGGATGTTAACACTGCTGCTGTTGTGGCCATTACCAGTGTAGGTTGCGGATACTCACAGTTAGAGGAAATCGTATCTATATTAGATATTCCATGCCCATCATTTAAAATATATAGTGAGGTTGAAAAACAAACTGGCGATATCTGGAAAGCCGTGACCAACAAATATGTTGGAGGTTGCTAACGAAGAGGCTGAGGCCGCCAGACAGCGTTGTGATATTGATCCGGTAGATGGAATTCCGTTTATAACTGTGGTGACAGATGCTTGCTGGAGCAAACGGACTTACAGTAAAAATTTTTCTGCTCTGTCAGGTACTGCTGTTGTGGTGGGGTTGCATACCGGTAAAGTAATTTCTTTAGGAATAAGAAATAAGTACTGCGTTACAGGCGCTAGAAGTGATACGGAACAACAACAGGACCAAGCGTGCAATATTAACCACAAAGGGTCTTCAACACTGATGGAGTCAAGAAATACTGCTACAAGCATTTAAATCCAGTGTAGCTGAAAACGGCCAACGATTATGACAATGCTTTCAGATGGAGACAGCAGTTCATTTCAAAAAATTATTCAAACCGATCCCTACGGCAGAAGCAGAATCTCCAAAATTGAATGCTGCAACCATTTAATTCGAAATTTTAAAAATAAATTAGAGAACATATCAAGAGGTTGTAAAACAGGATTGAAAGGAGGCTTAAATAAAAGACTTGAAAGAATACGGAAGGATATTTTGAGTGCCATTAAGTTCAGACGACAGCAAAGCCAATCTTAGGAAGAAGCAATACCTTTAATTAAAGCAGATATCAGCAATGTTATTCATCATGTTTTTGGAGATCACAACGCATGCCCACCCTACATAAAAGAAAAATGTAAAACGTGAATTTAATTCCCATGATGAAATCAGATGGACTTTATGATACAGTGATGATTACTACAAGAAGACTGTTCGTATTAGAACTAAAAACTGTGAAAGAATAACTGCAATTCGGAATAAAATGAAACCACTGTATTTTGAAACGTTATAAACAGACTGTGTTTTATTTGGTCAGTGACCCTCTTTATGTACAGTATTGACATTGACAATTCGTATCATAATTTCCCTTTATTGCGTGGTTTCATCATTCGGGTATGTGGTGACGTCATCGTCGTCAACATTCTCCCCCCACCGGTGAACAAAGTTGAGCATCTGATAATGATAATATTCGTACTGGTTTGGTTGCCATTATATTTGCCCTGCTACTCTCTCATGTGTTTTTCATGTAAAGAGAAAATTCATTAATAAATGACAATGATAATATACCTAATAACAAATAGACGAGCAAAGAAGAATAGAAAAAAAAAACTATATTCTAAGGTACTGCTGCTGCAGCCAGTTTATGCGATGTCCTGTTCTTGTTGTGATTACATCTCCAATCAATTCAAGAAGAGAAATAGTTATCGCCTACTACAGCTCTGCTTGTGTACGGTTGTTGTTGTGTCGTAAGTCATCGGTGAATACATTTTTTTTTTTGCGTGTGGATTAATTCGAGTGTTTTTTAACTTATATATTAAATTGACAGTTTAATCCAGTGATTCGGGTGAGTAACATTTAATTGAATGGGTTTAAATTTGAATTCATTGTTTTGTTTTATGTGTAGAGTTGGGTTTTTTTTTCGTTTTCTCGCGTCCATCGGCGATGTGTGTGTGTGTGTATGTCGTGATGAATGAAGAGTTAGATTTGAGTTGCGTTGGGGAAATATGTTTGATGAATGAGTATTAAACTTTGATATTGTAGCAATCGATTTGTTTGCAGTATTTATATGGTGTGAGTATGAGAGTAAGAGAGTGGACTGTATATGTATGATTTTTCATTATGCGTGAATGCAAAAGGGTATGAAAGTGTGCAGGGGCTTGGGTATTTCTTTTGGATGTGGGTTATTTGCGATTTAGTATGGAGTGATTTCACGTTTTATGTTGAGTGTGTTTGAGTAAAGTTGGTATGAAGACAGTAGGGTGAAAAGTTTTAGTACGTTTTATATGTGTAGGAATTTTATTAATTTGATTTTTTTTTTGTTGAGATCGAGATATAAATTAAGGGCTATTGTGGGCTATTGTTTATTGGTAGTAGACAGAGTTTGGTAATTGGCCGTCAGAATTCTCCTTGTTGGGTTTTCACCTTTACTACCCGTACGAGGGTGTCGGCTCCTGGGTAGGTTTCTTGTATTCGGCCTAAACACCATTTCGCTGGGGGAAGCCGCTCATCCTTGAGAAACACCAAGTCTCCTACCTTTAGTTGTGGCTGAGGTTTCAACCATTTCGGACGCTGTTGTAGACGGCTTAGGTATTCTGTCTGCCACTGCTTCCAGAACGTTTGCAGATGTGCCTGAATTGCTTTCCATCGGTCGGTGTAATTTTGTTTGCCTATGGTCAGTTCTGGTTCAGGGACTGTGAATAGGGTTTCTCCTATCAGGAAGTGTGCTGGTGTCAATGCTCTGAAATCCTCTGGGTCTTCTGTAAGGGGACAGACGGGCCTCGAATTCAGACACGCTTCAATTTGAGACAAAAGCATGGTGAGTTCCTCGTACGTTAGTGTCCCATTGCCAACAATTCTTTTTAAGAGGAGTTTAACACTCTTCACTCCTGCTTCCCACAAACCTCCAAAGTGAGGTGAAGCTGGGGAATGAAATTCCATTTTTTTTCCTGAGTTGCAAGGACGTTCGCGATTTCTTTCCAGTCCTGAATTCCGTTCTTCATTAGGCGTCGTAATTCTGCATCTGCTCCGACAAAGTTGGTGCCACAGTCGCTATACATTTGGGCCGCAACTCCGCGCCGTGCCGCAAATCTTCGAAACGCTGCCAGAAACGCTTGAGTGGGCAAATCGCTCACTGCCTCGAGGTGTATAGCTTTCGTGGCCAAACAGATAAATATGGCCAGGTACCCCTTGTGGCTCTTGGATCCTCTGCCTTTCCAGTCACGTATGTCTATAGGCCCTGCGTAGTCGATGCCAGTGTGGGTAAATGGTTTTGACACCGTAACTCGGGCAGCTGGCAGCTCTCCCCTTAGCTGATATGCGGTCTTGCTCCGAAATCTGTAACAGGTGGTGCAGTTGTTAATCAATTTCTTGACCAACCTCTTCAGTTGTAAAATCCAATACTTCTGCCTTAAGTGTGCCATCATTACCTGACTACCTCCGTGTAGTGTCCTGACGTGTGATTCGCGTATAAGTAAGGTTGCAATTTGGTGTCTTGAATCTATTATCATTGGGTGTTGCTGATCATAGGGTATGTTGGCGTGCCCGAGTCTTCCGCCCACACGAATGATACCGTTTCCATCTACAAACGGATATAATGCTCCCATTCCTATTGCCTTGGTGATGCCTTCTGGAAACATTTCGATTTGTGCGATCCGAATCAGCGTTTCCGTCGATTTGTGTACCTCAGCAGGCGTAAAGGGTGTGTTGATCCGTTTATTGGCGTCGTTTTGCAGACTTGGGATATAGCGGCAAAACTTGGGATGGTGTAATCGGAAATTTTCAACAAACCTATAACAATAAGCCACTGTCCTCACGATTTTTGGAAAACTGGAAGCCCTACCTATCAGCTGAATAATGGGGTTTTGTATTGTCGTGATTCGGTGAACTTGTGTCCGTTTTTGGCCTTCCTCTGTAGAGAACTTTGTCGGTTGCTGTGAACCTTGAAATCCCAATAGAAGTACAGAAACGATGGTTCATTCCACCATAAGCGCTCGGGTATTAGCATCGAGGGCAGTACCCTCGGGACGCTAAATCTGCTGGATTCTGCTCGGTTGGGATATGTCTCCAGATGGATGCCTGTGTCAGCCGTTGAATCTCTCCGACTCTGTTCCCGACAAATGTTTCCCATCGTGATGGTGGCGACTTGATCCAACTAAGGGTGATAGTGGAATCGGTCCATGCGTGCAGTTTGCTCTCTTCACATTAAGGGCCTTTGCGACATGGTTCAGAAGCTTCGCTAGAATGACTGCGCCGCTTAGTTCCAATCGTGGGATGCTTACCGATTTGACTGGAGCCACCCTAGTCTGCTAGCAGCAGACTCATGTGTACCCTACCTTCTTCATCCAGCACGCGAATGTAGACCGCAGCTCCAAAGGCCTTTTCTGACGCGTCACAAAATCCGTACAGCTCCACGTTGTTGAAACGTCCACCAGCATGAACCCAGCGGGGTAAATGGATGTTTTTCACTGCTTCAAGGTCTTCGAAAAATGTGTTCCAGTGTTTAAGGATCTCTTCCACGACGGGTTCGTCCCACATCACTTTCTTGACCCATAGCAATTGTAGAAAGCATTAAGCCTTTATAATGCATGGCGAAATCCATCCCATCGGATCAAAGAGCCTTGCTATGGTTGATAGAATCGATCTCTTCGTCGGTTGTGGATGAGTTGGTGGGGTGTAGCTATATAACAGATTATCTGTCTGGGGAAGCCAATGTATTCCGAGTGTCTTCAGTTGACTGGAACCCTCTGAAGGTAGTGAAACCTTAAGCTCTCGATCAAGAGTATATCCTGCATCAAGTCATCTGTATTAGATGCCCACTGGCGTAGATTGAGTCCCGCTGACTCAAGTGTTGTTTTTACTTCCTTCATTTTTCTTTTCGCTTCTTGTTTCGTGTCAGCTCCAGAGATCAGGTCGTCTACATACATCTCTTCCTGGATCATCTTTGCAGCTCGCGGATATTGATGACGGGCTTCGTCTGCTAGCCAGTTGATTGTGCGGATAGCCAAATAAGGAGCAGACGCTGTCCAAAACGTAACCGTTTTCAGCCGATACGTTTTAAGAACTTCGGATGGATTTTTGCGCCAGAGTATGAGTTGGTAGATCGAGTCACTGTCATTCATCCAGATTTGGCGGTAAATTTTTTCGATGTCTGCAGTAAAAGTGTACCTGTACAACCTCCACCTCAGGATGACATCGACGATGTTCTTTTGAAGAGTCGGTCCCACCATCAGCGTATCGTTAAGTGACTTCCCATCTGATGTCCTAAACGAAGCGTCAAAAACTACTCTCTGCTTAGTTGACGTACTGCTCTCTTTCATAACCGCGTGGTGTGGCAGAAAATAGTGTGGTGTGTTCTCTCGGTCATATGTCCCAACCGCAAATAGTCTTCTATGCATGCAGAGTAATCGCTATGCAGCTGTTTGTTTTTTAATAGACGCCCTTCTAATTGCTGAAATCTCCGCAGAGCACCATCTCTCGACCGCCCCAGCATTGGAAGTATATTTCCTTTGAAGGGAAGTGCTACTTCACATCATCCGTCTGCCAAACGCTTGACATTTTTTAAAAAATGCTGCTCACACGCGATATTTTCTGGAGTTTCTGCCTTTAGAAAAGGAGCTTCCTCTAACTCCCAGAATTTTTGCATGTCCACGTTGAGAGATTGATGAAAGCTCTATACAGGTCGCGACGAAAAAGGTGCACGTCCAAAGAGAATCCACCCGAGTTGGGTCCTTTGTGCGACGGGTAAATCGGCATCATCGGGTCGGACCAGTTCTGGCAAAAGTATGTCCGCTAACATTTCGCTGCCCAACAGCAAATCAACTCTGACTGGCTTAAAAAAGGAGGGGTCGGCTAAGCTCAAGCCCTCGAGGTGCCTACAATTGACAAACGGGAGGCTCCGGGCTGGTACATGCCCAGACAGTGGCTTATACACAAGAGCTTGTGTGGAGATTTCGAAGGCTGAGTGGTGAGAGCCGATGGTGGTGTCAACGGCCTTCCTACATGTGCCACTGCTGACCAAACCTGACCCGGAAACTTCGACATGAGTTTATTTGTGCTTCGAGTGTAAAAGTTGGAAGGCTGACTCCGTAATGAAAGAAGCCTCAGACCCAGAATCCAGCAACGCCCGAAGTGAAACAACCTTCCCTGACGATCCGCGCACCTTCACCATAGCTGTGGCCAGCATAACCTGGGTAGACGCATGTTGCACAGAATGGTAAGTTTTGATTGACTTGCTGCAACAAGGTGTATCTTCCATCGATCGATGAGTGTTCGGGGCATTCAGCTGAATAGCTGACGAGTGTTCTACATTATGGGGCTTGAAGCTCGGAGGATTGGGGTTCACAGCTGAGGTACTAACAGCTGATTCCTTCCATGGCTCAGGAAATATTCCATTGCTTAAAGATACATCCATTGCGTCCAGGAGCATTTTAGCGCTGATGTAGTTAAAATCTTTCTTTTGATTAAGTGATCGTATCACCTTTTTTATGTTTTCCTCATTGACAAGCTCAAATTGAAATGACGTGTTTGCAATTTCTGTACTCTGGGTGAACTGTGTATACGGAATGGTTTGGTTAATGTCCAAGACACTATTTATAAAAAAATTGTTGAAGTCGTTAGCAATATTCTCATCCCCTTTTATGCACGTCCCGTTAAAGTAAATATCATTTATCGATTGTCTTTCTTTATTTAAAACGTGCGTTTTAATCACTCTCCACATAGCTTTTTGGTCTCTAGCTCTTTCAATTTGTAACCTAATGCTGTTGTTTCTTGCTCTGACTAACTCTGCTTTATATTGGTTTCGTATAGCACGGTAACTTTCCCATGTAGACTCACTGTTAGACATTCTGAATTCCAAATACCGGGCAAGTTTTTGCCGTTTAAAGCTTCTTAGTCGTATTATACCAGCTATCGTCACTACCAGTAGCGACGCGTGCCAAAAATGTGTAGTCGTGCAGTGAAGTTTTAATTGCTTATTAAGATCATTTTTCCCAGTAAAAAGAAATTTTGAAATTAAATAAAAAAATAACGTTTACATCGTTTTAAGCTAGATTATTTAACAATACGAATTTTTCAAACTAAAAGAACAAAATGTTTTTTACATTTAGATTTTATTTATAAAACAAAAACCAATTCTTCATCACTTAAAAAAAATCAAAATTACTTTTTAATAATAATTGATAAGTTTCTTCATTATTTTACTTAGATTCAAGACTAATTCTTCTCGACTTTTTTTTAAAAATATTCTTCTTACATTTTCATAAATAAACGTGTCTTATTCAACAAAAAAACACTTAAACAAAAAGAAAAAAATATTGTTTATTTTATTATATTATAATATAATAAAATATATAAATTAAAAGAAATATATAAATTAAAAGAACGATTTGTCAACCTGTTTTGCACCATTGTTCTAAGATAAGTTTTGATTCTTTTATGGGCGGCAAATGATCTTTTAACGGATGAAGTTGTCAAATGAGAGGTTAGGATAAGAAACCTTTATCAAGATTGTCTGGTAAATACCTTCGCGGTTTTAGCGAACAACAAGCAAAAATATCTTAGCGTAACACACATGTAGTTCTTATTTAATTTTTAATAAAAATGTATGACAAATTAATGTTTGTCTTTATTTAACGGAGCACCCCGTACCCTTTTGCGAAAAAAAGTCTTCCTCTTTTATCTCTATCTTACACAGTACTTAATATATCCACACAGACGTACTTGCTGATAAGAACTGATAAAGAAAACGTCGAGACTCGAGAGTGTCCCTACTCATTATATGGATATACTCTGCACGCGACAAACTTCCAGCGCAAAAAAAACCTTCTCGTTCAAAAGGGATTTGAACGAAATGGTGGGTACAAAAAAACATTTTTTTTTGCTTGTGCGTTCCTGACTTTCAATTGTATCATTTCGTTGCAGAATCGTTTGCACTAGTTGGATAGATTGATGCATACACAAGATCAGGTGGCTTGAACAAAATGTTTGTTACAGCGCTCGATCTATGTTTTGTCTTGTTTCTGTATTCGTTTCATACATCATACCAAGCTCGCCTCGTTCAAAAGCGCCTTGAACGAAATCGTCCGTACAACACGTAAAATTCTTTTTTTCTTTGTGCCTATACTTTCCATGGTATCATTTCGTTGCCGAATCGTTTCAACGAGTTGGAAAGAAAAGTTGGAAATGGCTACGTTGGTTGGCAGGTTGTTCACTTCGGTGTGGAAATGTTCAAATAAGAAATGCACGAGTTATAATATGAAAGATTACAGCAATGGGAAGAAGAGTATAAATATGTTGTATATAGTTTAGAGAACGCAAAAATTGAGATAATTTCTTGTGAATGTTAGTCGTTCATGAACGACTTGAACAATATGAAGCGTCGCCACTGGTCACTACCGCTTATTACTTTAGTGCGTACTTGTGTTTTTGTTATTCGTACTAATTCGGTTTGCAGAACTCTTCCAATTAGATGTGGATCTTCACTATTTAGTAATAATTCGCTGTGTCTAAGCTGGCTTTTAGGAACTCAATTTGGTTTGCCTCAGTTTTTTCTATTATCGGGCGTTTAAGATTGAAGTGAATTAACAGCGTTTCGTGGTCACTTATTTTGAGGTCGGAAATTGTTTTTACAACGGTTGTGTCTGTGTTTGTTATAGCGTAATCGATTAATTTTTGGGTAGTGTTTGTCACCCTTGTAGGCTCAGTAACAACTTGTTCACAAAGGTTGTCCACTTCGATTGTGTCTTTTAATTCCTTTCTATAAGTGCTCGATTCGTCAAACTAGTCAATATTTATATCACCTGCGAGTATAAATTTCAGATCTGCAAGAACTAATTCCTCTATCCACTCATTAAACGCATTACAAAAAACTCTCCCCGATGAACTGGGTGACCGGTATACTCCAGCCAGATGAAATGACTGGTTGTTGTTGGTGATTTTAAGATAAGAAGATAGATATGCGTAGGGTAGGGTAATTTGTTTAATAGGTTTGACTTCGAAGTTCTTTCTGACATAGATGCAGATCCCACCCGTGTGCCTTAAATCGCTATTACATCGTACGGGGGTGTGATATTCCTCCAATAAAATCTCATCGTCCTCTATTTCGGAAGTTACGTGTGTTTCAGTAAATACAAGAAAATCAAATTTTTTTCTTTTGCCTCTTTTAAGTTGCTAGTCATTTCTTGAATATTGCAATAAATACCCGTTATTTTGTTTGGTTTCTAAACCACAAATTTACTTTTTTCAGACTGTACGAGTATAAGCTTTTTATATACCGCACAGTTATTGTCTCGACTATCGTGATTTATTTCGAGATTAAGAGAATACTTCCTCATTATATCGCACACAATTAATACATTTCAATTCGGTTACATTGCATCCTCTGGAATCATGTAAGCCACCACACTGCGGATTTGGTTTCATTATGGCATACTTCTTTGTTATGATAATAACCACAGCAGTTGTAGCACCTAAGCACATCTACATGTTCAAACATCCAGCACTTTTCCCATCCTAAGTTTATCTTTCGATTTGCTAAAACGTCCTTGTGATCACACTCTTCTAGCTCAATGATTGCACAATATGCCTCTCTGTTTTTGTTTTAAAATCTTTTCTTCCCTGCTCCACTTTTCACTTATGTCCGTTATCATTACTTTTGGAAGTTTCTTACTAAAAATTTTTACATCGTACTTCTCACCTAGCTTTTGCTTTACCTCCGTTTCTATTTTCTGTACGGTTTCTTCGCCTCTACAATTAATAGTTATTGCGCCCTCTCTTCTATCAGAAACGCTATCGACTTTAAGGGAAAGGGAAGCAGGGTTAATTTGTTCTTTAATTTCTTTTTTTGTTTTCGCATTTTCTTGTTTACTTTCAGGTTTGATGTAAATTGCCTGTTTCAGCTGATCAGCATAATTCAGTTTATTCTCATTCTTCTTTGAAACACTCATTTCTTTCACTCCTATTTGAATGTCATTTTTTATTTCGCTTACACTTTTTACTACCATTTGGTTATCTATTGCCATCTTTTTCACGCTGTTATTAATAAGTTCGCTTTGCTCTTTAAACGTCTCGGTAAATTGTCTCATTTTTTGCATTTCTTTCACACTTCTTTCGCATGTTTCTTGGGCTTTAAGTATATCTTTTAGTCGCTCGTCGTACCTATTTTCGATCGCTTCGGGCAAGATTTTTATTTCTGTTTCGTTTTTTTTTGAGTGATTCTTTAAATTCGCCTTTGTAATCCTTGAAATGTAGTTAGCTCGCTTTTACTTGCTCTTGTTTGTCTTTTAGAACTAAGTCTACGTTGTGTATGTATGTAATGCAGTCATCACACATATACTTAACACAGGTGTTCGTGTCGAGAACACTGCTGCTGTATGTGTCCAACCCGCTACATTTTACTGTGTTCTGGAAGACCTTACTACATACTCCCGCGCATCTGATCCCAGTCTCACCGCGAATTGCAATTTTACATTAGTGCAAAGCTGCATTATGTTGAGAATATTCAACAAATCAATGTACAATTACACTTCACGTCTTATCGGCCTATACCGCCAAAAAAATGCTTGTTAATGTAGTACTGTTTCACTAAATGATGACACGTCCGTTTGGTTTTAACGCGATCATAAAACTGACGCTCTCTTTATTATTTTCTTAATATTAATTATTACAAGTGTATGACTGTATGTGTATATATAAATATAATATAATAACTTAAGTAGGTATCTTATATGTGTATGACTGTATGTTTATATATATGATCACAGCTTATGAATGTAGGTACATGAATATAAATATGGTCTGACAATGTGAGTTGCATGCAAAACTCTTACAATAATTACAACAACTCGGCCATCCTGGCCATTAAGATCACCTGATCTTGCAAATTTACAATCAATCATTCGCTTTACTTTTGTTCAACCATGGTTTCATATTACCGACCGCCCATACTCCCTGGTAAGGTAGTCGCGACTGTTGAAAACCGTCAACATCCTTAAGTAGATATCTGTCGTTTCGTAGGACTTTTTCGATCTGGTAGGGTCCTCTAAATTTCGGTATCAGTTTTTTAGACGCCCCCGGGTGCGAGTCAAAATTTTTTATCATAGCGTAGTCTCCTACATTATATTTCGTGGGCTTGCACCGTTTTTTATCTACGTATCGTTTGTTGTATGCCTGTGACTTCTTTTGTTCTAGAGCTGCTTTGCTACGTGTCTTTGCCAGGTCGCGTACGTCTCCTGACTCTAGTTCTGTCAAATTTTCCTTAAGTTCATCCGACCATTTGCCTTTTTGATTCACTGCAAACAATATTACACTAGGATGTTCTTTTGTAGTCCTGCCCACCGTGTTATTGAGTGTATGTTCGACTACCTCTAAAACGTGGTCGCAAAATACCCCTTCTTCTGGTTTAACTAACTTTGCTATCATTGGTCCCAAGCTCCTGTTTACTCTCTCTACTTGTCCGTTTGCTTGGGGTGAACCTGTCGCAATCTTTATGTGTTGAACACCTTCTTTGGACAAAAAGTCCTTGAACTCTGCCGAGGTAAAACAACTACCCCTATCTGATATAATATACTTCGGTCTACTATACGCTCTAAAATAGTCCGTTAACGCTCGATTTACTTCCTTTGTATTTGTAGTCTTAGTTGGGTAGAGTCTCACGAACTTTGTAAAAGCATCTATTACTACCAGTATATATTTTTTAACCGTCCTTGAATTGTCTATTGGACCATAATGATCTACATGTACTACCACGAACGGTTTTTCTTCTTTAGGTATGTTGTGAATGAAACCCTCTTCACGTCCCTGTTTAGCCGAAAAAGCAATACACTTCAAACAGTTTTTTATGTGCGATCCTATCTTCTCTCTCATTTTGGGAAACCAGTAACTTTTTGACACCAACTCTAACACCTTATCTGTTCCTACATGACCTACTTCGTCATGATATTTATACAAAACGTGACTTTCCATTTCTGTTGGTACACAAAACACGACACTGCCATCATTTTTCTTTCTATATACCACTCCGTTTCTCATTTCATATAAATTATGGTTCGATCGTTCTAACAACTCTTTGATTTTAACTATATTTCCGTCTTTTCCTTGGCATACTATCAGGTTTTCCTCGAAAGTATTTGTTTCGACCGTCAGAATATTTGTCGATCTACTTAGCGCGTCGACGTGTTGCATGCGAGTACCTGCCCTGTGTGCTAGAGTGTAATCAAAATTTTGTAGCTCTAACGCCCATCTGGCTATTCTAGGGTTAAGTTCTTTCTTGTTTAGCGTTAGGGTCAACGAATTACAATCAGTTACGATCTTGAACTGTTTACCCTGTAAATATACCCTAAAACGTTTTAAAGCACTTATTATTGCCAGCGCCTCTAACTCAAAACTATGCAATTTTGCTTCGTAATCTGTCGTTCTCTTTGAAAAATAGAAAATCGGATGTAACTTTCCGTCTTGCTTTCTTTGTAGCAGAATCGCTCCAAATCCCTGTGCACTTGCGTCGCAATGAAGTTCTGTGTCGTCCTTTGGACTATACAGTGCCAAGACCGGAGCTTCTATCAACTTGTCTTTCAAGCTTTCAAAAGCCTTTAATTGTTCGTCACCGAACTTGAATTCTCTGTCTTTTTTGGTAAGGTCGTACAGTGGTTTTGCTATGGTTGAAAAATCTCTAACGAATCTACGGAAGTAAGAACACAATCCCAGAAAACTTTGTACTGCATGAGTTTTTTGTGGAATCGGAAATTTTTTTATAACTTCGATACCCCTATCATCTGCCTGTATACCCTCCCCCGTAATCGTAAAACCTAAATATTTTATCTTCTTTTGTAAAAATTTGCACTTATCTATCCTTAGTTCCAATTTATTTTCTACCATCCTCTTCCAAACTTCAGAGAGTATCCTAAAATGGTCTTCGTATGTCGTCGTAGCTATCATTATATCGTCTAGGTATACTATAACTTCATCGTTCCTAATCATGTCTGCAAATATCTTGTTAATGTGTCTTTGAAACGTTGACGGCGCGTTTTTCAAACCAAACGGCATTCGCAAGAATTCGTACTGCCCTAACGGCGTAATGAACGACGTATATTTTATCGCGTCTTCATGCATGTATACGTGAAAAACCCCGTTCTTCAGGTCTAGTTTAGAAAAAATCGTCTTGTCTACCAGTTTGTCTAGCAAATCGTCGATCACCGGTATCGGATAACTATCTTTTGCAGTGGCTTTATTTAACGTACGAAAATCTATACACATTCTAAGATCCCCTGTTTTCTTTTTCACCAACACTATCGGCGACACGTATTCAGATTCGCTTTCTCTAATATACCCTTTACTGATATATTCGTCTAGCAACGAACTAAGTTCATTTTTTTCGGCATACGACAAACGACGCGGTCGACACTGAAACGGTTTTATGTCATTTAGCGTTAAATTCATTTTAGTTTTTATTACCGGTTCCGTAGGGCGATCGGCAAGCAAATAATTTGACCTATATAACATTTTAAGCTTTTCTTTATGACCATAACATACGTCTTCACCAACTTCTAAATCCAATTCTGAACTATCATTATCTTTACAGTCGATTAACAAGAGCTGTTTTTCAAAACGTTCACTATCATTTTCTATTTCATTTGAGCAAGTTGTATTATTCTCTAACTGTGAAACTAGTTTAAATTTTCCACTTTTTAGAAAATCCCTGCCCAAGATTGCCTCATAACTCGTCGATCCATCGTCTATTACCATAAAATTTACTTTAATTCCAACTTTTTTATAAAAAACGACGCACGACACCATTCCATATATTTTAAGTAAACTTTTATTTAACCCGAAATATTTTTTCCGTGTGTTACATTTATATATGGATATATTAGTCGGTATACACGATCTTCTAACCATACTTATCGGACTTCCAGAGTCTATGAGGCAGTCAAAGAGGATACTATCACTATTAACAATAAACTTAAAATACAAACGTCTTACGTAATCATTGGCCTTGTCATCTTCTGACAACTGATGTACTGCTGACTTCCTCTTTGGCTTAGAACACCCATTTGCGATGTGTCCCACCAAGTTGCAATTATAGCACCTGATTTCAACTCTTTGTCCTTCCACTTGTCTATCTTGTCTAAATGTATTAGCAGTCGATCTCGTTTGCACCTTCCGCTGAGTTACTTTGCCGAACGCTCGAAGTAGTCCTGCCTTTGTTGTATACCCCTGGACACGGGCATATAACCTTATGTTGTCATCAGAAAATCCCTCAATCGCGTATTCAATCCATTCTTCTTCGTCCATTTTCAATCCAGTCGCCAGTCTCACTTTGTCGTCAAAATATTCACTGAAAGTTTCGCTCACTTTCCACTTTCGGTTTTCAAATCTTTTTCTCATCTCCATCTTGTTTTGTTTTGTACCAAAAACTTCTTTCAACTCCTCTGTCAGGTTGTCTACGTCGTCGTCTAAAAAATTTGCTTGTGCGTGCAGCCATTCTTGTGCCTTGCCTTTCAATTTACTTACGAAAAGTGCGTGCAAATTTTTTTTCTCCACACCGTACACTTCTTCGACATTCCTTAGCTGTGCCAGCCACACATCAACACTTGCCGTTCCGCTAAATTCCGGCAACATTTCCTTCCACAATCCAATTTGTTTCGCCACGTTAAATTCCCCTGTCGTACCGTCCGATTGTTTTTCCCCACCTTCTGCTTTAGCTTCTGCTCTATCGTTTGATTTTGCTATCCGTTGCCACAGTTCATTTTCACTCATTTAGACGTTGTTTTGTTTTTTTATTCAGCTGCAGTGTCTAGCGGCTATTTCGATCTCTTCTTGTACCTTGTAGTCGTCCGTTACTTGGATGTTCTCCTCGCACATCTGCTGCTATGAATTCGTTTGAATTCAATACTGCTTGTTATTGCGAAGAGAATAAAAAAAAATTTCGCGGTGACTGAACAATCGGTGACAAAAAAAAATTTCGCGGCGACACAACCAACTTTGTTGTAAACACACAATCTGTAACGCCAATTTTATTTTTCACACAATTTCACTTGTGGCAAGCTATTATTTTGTTTGTTCTGTTTTTTGTTTTTTTTTGTTTTTTGTGTAATCCCACTTCTGGGGAATTTGTAGTACTGTTTCACTAAATGATGACACGTCCGTTTGGTTTTAACGCGATCATAAAACTGACGCTCTCTTTATTATTTTCTTAATATTAATTATTACAAGTGTATGACTGTATGTGTATATATAAATATAATATAATAACTTAAGTAGGTATCTTATATGTATATGACTGTATGTTTATATATATGATCACAGCTTATGAATGTAGGTACATGAATATAAATATGGTCTGACAATGTGAGTTGCATGCAAAACTCTTACAATAATTACTACATTAATTTGCTTCTTTTTCCTTGTTTTTTTTTTTTAAGTTTAAACTTTGAACCACTTATATGCCAACCGTCATGTACACTTGCCGGTGAGGTTCTTCAACGCCAAGAGTCTATATCTTGGATTCACTAACAATCTTGCCAAGCACTACAACTCTATTGTAGCCAAACTAGTAGGAGGAAAAAGAATCAACTTTTCACTTGGGCAAGGCAGCTGTAAAGTTAAACTCTGAAGGGCTGATCTCGGAACTGTTTAAACATCTATATGGACATAGCTCAAATTCCCTGGCAAAACAAATGGAAATTCGGCGACTCTGGAAAAGTGTGTTACAAACCCACAGACGAAATGCGAGAAAGGTTTATCGTAAGAGCAAAATACTGTATCGCATAAACCGGACAGGTGTTTTCAAAGATGTTGGGTATGGTACTAGTTGCCACCACCCAGACATGGATAAAGACAAATTCATTGCAGAGAAAAACTGTCTAATAGAACAACTAAAGCAAAATCAAAACAATCGCCAGCTTTTAGAAAAACAAACAGTAGGACAATCCAGTCATATAAAATGGTTGAATATAAGAAAGAACATGCTGACAGCCTCATATTTCGGACAAATATGCAAAGTAAAAAAATTCGAAGGCTATGTTAAAAGACTTGCACATCCCACGACCTTATTAACACCTTCCGTCATGTATGGACAAATTAACGAAGACACTGCGAGGCTGCAACTGGAACAGCAATTGGGCAGAAGTATATCGAACTCAGGAATTTGTTTATCGATGAGGAGTATTACTTTCTTGGTGCTTCTCCAGATGGACTTATCGACGACGATTCCTTAGTAGAAATAAAATGTCCATCAAGCATAGCTGGATGCGATCCTACGGATGCTATTAAAAACAAAAAATCAAATACATAACGGTTTCTGATGATGGTATCATAAAAGGTCTTTATAAAAGACAACTATTACTACCAAATTCAAGGCCAATTGCATATATGTAAGCGGGAAAAATGCATATTTGCGATTTGGGGTGGTAGTGCTTTTAACATTTATATAGAACTAATAGATGTCGATCACGATTTTTGGAAAAAAATGATCGGACAGTTAAACAGATTTTACGAAAACTGTTTTTTACCAGAATTAGTGGATCCTCGTATTAGATACTCGGGGAATGGAAGTGCGAAAACCACAATCACAGGATACTTGAAGAGACCGACAATAATTTAAGCTAATTAGGTGCAGCAGAGTAGCAGACACTACATTAGCAGATACCTATGTATATTATTTTCTTATTAAGTTCCTGAACAAATTAAATTAAATAAAGCGTTCAGCCATACGTTTAAGCGAGTTTATATCTTTTGGATGGATGGAAGGACCTATTTATCTGCAAAATTTCTGAGTAATAAGAAATTCATGTTTTATATGTCAAATCCAGGAGTCTGTAACCTCACCCCAACATTCACTAACTTCTTTTATCCATACTACAATCCAGCCGTAGCGATAGAAAAAAATTATACAATTAGAACATGCCTGAAAATGACCTATCCCGAAGTATAAATGTATTACAGAACTCAAAACCATACCATCAAACATCGCTTAGCTGACGGATATCTACCTAATTTTTTTCTTCTCACTCCAACATTCATTTGATTCTTGTTTCTACGACGAAAAAAATAACAAGAACAAAATTGCATTGGTATCCACATTTTATGAAAAACAACCATACACACACGATCAACATACGATACCTACAATCTACAAAACCCGTTTGTCATGCCATACATCACTAAAGGTACGGCCACTTAAGTCCTCTTGCAAGTGGATTGCGATTGGATTGCAAGTGGATGCTATGTGTTGCAAATCAAAGGGAGATGGCGCTTCACGTTCCAGTTTTTGTAGAACATTTTGGGTAGAGGCCTTTTAAAGCAATGCATATGAAAGAAAGTGAAACGAGTTAGTAAATGGAATCTCAGATACAGCGTTTTTTACGATAGGGGTGAATATTGTTAAATTAAAAATATTTACTGCAGCCTCCTATCGTCCGCGATCCCGGGCACACTACTTCCAGTTGTCCAGACTAAGCGCTCAGAAGCGCCTACTTGTTTTTTTAGAAAAACCAGAAAATTTTAGTAAGAATGTTGTGTCTTCCTAGCAGTACAATGGACCAGTGTTGAGTCTGAGTGCTCCAGTGTAAAGTTAGCACCCCGTAAAAAAAAAATTAAGGTACTGATGATTTGGTTTGGTTTCGACTACGATCGATGTGTATGTTTCGGGTGTCCTGGTTTATGTTCATGTTACCCCTGTTGCCTCTTATATGTGGTATCTGGATGTGTGTACCGCCACGAGGAATGCCTCACTGTATGAATGACCGTATCGTTGACAAGAAGTGGGTTGTGGTGCGCTTCGATAGTACGTGCTATTTATCGCTGAAAATAACGAGGCTGAATGTACAAGAATGATGCAGGAAGATTTATCAAAAATGAGCATATGGTTGAGTTCTAATGTCTCCTTGAACATTTCAACCGCAATACCTGTCATGCAAGGAATGCTCATCAGTTCACCCTCAAGCCTGTGTTCGGACGTACAGTGAAGTTCAAAGAATCTTTCCTCAGCCGTACAACACGAATGTGGAATGCTCTTCCCCGCTCCATTTTTCCTACACATTATGACCTACAAACATTCAAAACCAACGTGCATCGGCATCTCTCCTTTTCGTCTCACCCTAATTTCCTTAACGCCCGCGCTATGTAGGTTAGGTTAGGTTAGGTTTATGTGGCTGTCGGCAGAAGCCGGCACACTTAGACCAATTTATGTCCATTGTGATACCACGTATTATTATCTACCTCAACTCTGTAGATGGGACTGGCCAACGACACGCGGTTGTTCTCAAACGGTCCCCCATCTACGTACTAACCGCGCCCAACGTCGTTTAATTACGGTGATCTGATGAGAACCGATTAACTCGACGTGGTATGGTCGCGCTATGTAGCTAATACATTATAAGGGTCCCAACAAATCCCTTTAGTGCGCGCTTATTATAAAAAAATAAATATCTAGGAGTTATTATTGATTATAAATTATCATTCAACTTGCACTTAGAATACATCATTAAAAAAGTAGCTAAAAAAATCGGTTTTTCTAAAGAATAAGAAACAAAATATCGGTATTGTGTGCAATAAAAATATGTAATATAATGTTTAAACCACATTTTGAGTATTGCTCGTCTATGTTGTATTTATGTAGTGATACGTCGTTGCTTAAGTTACAGCGCCTACAGAACAGTACTATGAGAATTATTATTAAGTGCAGTCGTTATACTGCTGTCAATTTAATGTTAGAAATGCATTTGTGGTTAAATGTAAAACAAAGAATTCTTGTTAATGTGTTGTGTTTTGTATTTAAAATTAAATATGGTATGTTACCTAAATATCTGCAGAAGTACCTGAAATACGTAGGAGAATCTGAACCTTATCAATTAAGAAACCGGGTAGATAACCGGATTATATTGATAATATAACATAAAATAGTATAGTGTATAAAGGTTGTCGCCTATTTAACTCACTACCAAGAAACATTCAAAATGAAACGAATTTACTAATATTTAAGCGAAATGTAACTGGATTTATAAAAAGTCATTATCCACATAATTAAAATTGAATAAGAGTTTGATATTACTAGTATTAAATACTGATGTACCTTAAGTTAAGTTAACAAATTGTAAACTTTGAAGTTAAATAGCAGAGTTCTGCTAAATAAAACCAATCAATCAATCAACCACTTCTAGACTTACTCTTACCGTTTCTTGATCTTTATGTTCTATCAGTGGTTGGACATCCTCGGGTTAAGACTGGTCTTGTTGTACCATACAAAAGTGTCAAAACGAACATTTTTATTCGACTTTTAATTTTGCGGTACTTGTTCCACGGCAAAATGATGATGAAGAGGAGAGTGCACTAGATTACTATATTGCTATTTTATTACAGACAATACAATTTAATATAAATATTCTAAAATACTTTCCTTAATTTTTTTTAAAAGAAAATCCACGTTGATGGAGGGGAGAATTTCCCAAAATACAATTTATATACTTATGCTGAAGGCCGTTTGATAGAAAATGCACGTTCCCAACGGTTTAATGGAGCACCCGTTATTTTTGTACCTGGAAACAGTGGATCTTATAAACAGGTAATAAATAAACATGTGCAATGTTGCAAATCGAACGAAAAATTTTACTGCATAAAATAGGGAAGGTCGTTAGGGTCGACAGCACTCCGGAAGGGTATTGATCACGATTTAAACTATCATTTAGATTATTTTCTAGGTAAGTGTGCCTATCTTCTGTAGAACATTGACTATTTATTTTAACATCATAGTCGACTATAATGAGGAATTTTCTGCATTATTCGGCGGATATCTCATCAGTCAAAAGGAGTTCCTTAAAAAGTGTATCTTTGCTGTATTGAAATTGTACAAAAACTTGCCAAATGCTCCAACTCAAGTAGTATTAATAGGACACTCAATGGGAGGAAAAGTTGCGCAGTCCTTGCTCGCAGATTTGACTGTAGCTGACATGATCAACACTATTATATTCATAGCAACGCCCATAGACCGTCCAGTGATAAATTTTGATGTCTATATGGAAGCGGCCTATCGCGATACCAACAATTTCTTGCTATCAGAACGGAGGGTGATATCATTCAAAAATGACACTAACTATTGTACTTCTATTTACGCAAATATCGCTCCAGCGTCTCCAGAAGATCGTAAAAGCTTGGACGATAAGCTTCTTATATCGATCGGAGGTGGAAAACGAGATTTATTGGTCCATGAAGGTCTTACGTATTCAAAGTTCAGTGACATAAATGTGATGGTTAGTATTTATCAAAAATCATTAAGCACACTATTATTAATTTTTTGGATTTAGGCCTCAGCTATACCAAATGTATGGCTGAGCACGGATCATGTAGCCTCAGTTTGGTGCCTGCAGTTGGTACTTGTTATCAATCGGTTTTTATTCAGTATTATATCTTCTCCGGGTAACAGACACAATAAAGTTCTAAGCTTTGTTCAAAATAAATCTGAGCTTTTAAAAAAGGCTTCATATTATTTCGTAGTAAGTGAGAAAGGTTTACAGAATGTATATATATCAAGTTATTGTTTTTACATCGTTTTTAGGCACCAACGTCACACTCGAAGAGACGCAATGTTAATTTAATCACCGACGAGTACGTGGATGAATGGTTCGAAGAGTCTCGTAGAGTATTCAGCAAGGACTTTAAGAATGGATTAAATTACACACATTTTCAGATGGTTCCTCTAATTGATAAACGACAGTACAAGGTAAATGTTCAACATTGAAAGTGAGCAATTTGAAAAATCGTTTGTATATTTACAGAAATTGTACTCTGACACTATTAATTTGGAATCAGAAGATTGGGTTTTTGGATGCGAAGCTAAAGAGTTTAAACGCAACTTGAGATATTGGTTTGTTTTTATACCCTATTCTAAAGGTATATTAATTTTGATGCATAGTTTGTAACATACCTTAATATTTTTTTTTTATTTATTTCATTATTTCATATCAAGAAACTTAAACATAAAGTACAATATAATTCATTTAAATAGTGAGCTTTAAGGTTTTTGATTGAAATAGCTTTGTACAATCTATTATCTATTAAATGACAAGAGGCGAATGTACCTAACGGTTATATAAAAATGAAATACAAAAAACTATTGATGGGGAAAACAAAACTCAGTGATCATTTAAAAAAGAAAAATTAAATTCATTTTTTTTTTTTTAAAGCAAAGAAAAGAAACATCAAAATTGTTACACTAATGGTGTAAAAAAGGCATCTATTTCAGAATGGTTAAATGAGTCAAGCCATTTTTTTATACTACTTAAGAATACTGTTTTCACTCTCTCGCACCTAAGTTTTTCTGGTAAATTATTAAACAAACGAGGAGCAGTAACATAATAAAAACGCGAAAAATGTGTTTTGTGGATTGTTGGAACATTTACGAAGTTTCTGGTATTGACTCTCAAGTTATGACTATCGTGAGCTCTAACATCATAGTACCCGGAATTTTCAAAAAATATCTTTAAAACTTTGTAGCAGTACAGGTGCCTTAAAGGAAGAAGTTCGAGTCTCTTGAACAACTCAAAACTGGGGGTTCTACGATTAACTCTACACATAATTCGTATTGCATGCTTCTGTTTAATCAGCAGTGGTTCTATAGTATTAAAATAAGTGCCACCCCAGCAGGAAATTCCATACTGCAGTTTTGATTTTAAAATACCAATATAAACCAATTTTACAATGGGTAGTTTGCAGTACATGCTAACGTGGAATAATTGCCTTACAACTCCATTTAAATACCGTTTCAAATATGACGTATGTGCCTTCCAACTAAACTCATGGTCCAATATAATACCTAGGTATTTAAAGCTGTCAACACGCTCAATTAAAAAGCAACCGTCACTACAGCTTACTAGATTATCAAACGATATATTCCCATCTCCCAAACAAAATCGACAACAGCTTGGTGAGTGATAATATAAAGGCAACTCCTCACAGACAACACCCTTGATATTAAATACCATAAATTTCGTTTTGTTGCTGATGATTAGTTTATGAGACTTAAACCATCGTCGAAGTATATCTAGGTCATAATTAACATCGGCAAACATATCAAGAAAACTCTTATTGGAATAGGAAAGAGCAGTATCATCAGCAAATGCCGTGATTCTGCCCTGAGTTGACATAAATTAAAAACAGTATCGGGCCCAAAACTGATCGCTGAGGAACACCTATATTTGAAAAATGTTGTGAGCTAAAAAAAATTTTTGACCTTTACCACTTGCTTACGATTTTTAAATAAGACTGGTTATAAATAAAGCCTCTAAAACCTGCATTAAATAATTTATTTAGTAACATAGTATGGTTCACCATATCAAAAGCCTTTGTAATGTCAATAAATAAAGTAGAAGAAATTTAAGAAGCATTTAAAGTGTTATATATTTCCCCAGATAATTTAAATAAAGCAGTTTCAGTTGATCTACCGCTTCTGAAACCAAACTGGGAATCATTAAAGAAATGAGTTTTGTCTAAGAATGATAATATTCTAGATTTAATTCCTTTTTCAATAATCTTCGAAAAACGGATAAGATGGAAATTGGACTATAATTATTTAATGTCATCGTATCACCTTTTTTATGCAGTGGTAACACTACAGCTGTTTTTAGAGACTCAGGAAAAACACCTGCTAAGACACAAAAATTAAAAATAAAACATAAAACATCAGAAATATGATTTTTTTAATATGGAACTTGAAATATTATCAATAGACGACGAATTGGACGTTTTAAGTGACATCATAATTTATAAACTTCAAGCGATGTAAACTGATCAAAGAAAAAGCTCTGTGGTTGAATACTGCTTTGTATTAAACTGTTGTCACAGTGACTGTCATTTGAAACACTGTTACAAGAACCAACTGAAGCAAAAAAGTTATTAAACAAATTAACAACTTCTATAGGCTCAGACACAGTTAAATTATTACTTGAAATACTTATATCTCTATAGGATATATTTTTGTTAAGTATTTCATTAACAACTCGCCATTCCTCTTTCGAGTTACCAAGGTTTCTTGCCAATCTATTGCGAAAGTATGTATCTCTACATAGCGGTATTTCGATCTTTACCTCTCTACATAACTTTTCATAATAATTCCTAAGTCTGTGATTATTCTGATGTTTATTGATAATAAGGCAAAGTCGTTTTTTATTTTTTATTTTTCTTAATAGTGAGGGAGTCATCCATTGCTTGAGACACTTTAATTTGTTACTTCGTTTACAATTCAATATGTGAAATTGCAGCTTATCAAGGAACAAATCAAATGCAACAGAAGGGTCTACAGCAGAGTAATCATCATCACAGAACTCAAAATTTAACCTTGATCTTAAAGTGGAAAAATCAATTTTTTTTATCTCAATGGCATCCATTTTTTCCAATCGAGAAACCTTGAAATTGAGTTGAATACCAGTTAGGCTGTGGTCAGTTATTTTTAAGTCATATGCAATAGTTTTATAATCAACACAAATGTTTCTGTGAAGCCTTACAAAAATGTGATCTAAACAAGAGCTATATCGAGTAGGCTGATTCATAACAGGCTCAAAGCCAAACGAGGAAAGTGTAGTTAAAAAATTATCGACATCAGGTGTATCACCCAGGATGTTTATATTAAGATCCTCCAACAAGATTATATTTTTACATTTCTGGTTATCCAAAAAACCCGAAAACTCATCCAAAATGGACCCCACTGTACACTTATGCAGTCTGTAAATACAGGGGTGGAATCGTCTAAGGTGATAATTGATAGTTGACAATCAAAATCATACCTTTACGTCCACGTAAGGTGATTATCAAATTGACAATCACCTTTTTGCCATCAATTTCATGTGACAGCTATTTAGGTTTCGCTGTCTTACATTTTTGTTATTTTCATAGGTATGCACCTCGGCTTCAACTCCAAATAAATTAAATGCTTTAGTGAAAAAATAATATATATTAAATAAATTCAAATAAAAAAGTGAAATTGGAAAATTCGTGAAGTGCAATTTTTACTTCATTAGTTACTTTTCTACACAAATGTCCAACTATTAAGAAGAAAAATGAGAAATAAAGCAAATATCTTGGAACTTTCAAACCCGATGAAAGAATTCATAGAATTATAAATATTCATTGTTGATTGCTATCATTTATTATTGTGTATTTTAGATTTTTGAAAAACTTTCGGTTATCAAAAGAAGCGTTTGTGTTTGTTTTGGGACAGCTTGATTTACCAACTGGAGGAAGGTCAACGCATGTTCCACCCATCCTTCAATTGGCTGCAACTTAAAATCTTCTTGGGGGTGGTGGCTATCAAAGACAAGTTGGGGCTGACTGGGCTGCACCAATGGGTCAAAGTACGGTGGCTGAAATTACTGCTGCAGTCATTAAAAAAATGCAGTCAATACTTTGTCCATTTATGATAAAGTTTTTGCCTAAGGACTCAACAAAATCATATTTGAAATATAAATCATGAAAAATAAACACACATCAGCTGCTCGGAATGACAGCGTCGGCAAGGAAGTGACGTTTAAAACTCTAAGTGCTGCCAATAATCAATCATTTTTTAGTGATCGCTTTACGCAGAGCAAAGAGGAGTTTGTAATCAAAAACGACAATCAAAAAGCGACAATCAACTATCACCTTAGCCGATTCCACCCCAGATAAAACAGTAGTGAACACCAGAGACTACGCAATTAACGCTGATTAAATCAGCACTATCCAGTTTATACTTATTAATTTTACAACCCATTATGTTACTTCTATAATATACCGCGACACCGCCAGCAGCATAAGTTTCATTACAAGCCGCTTCGAATTCAAAATATGGAATTATATCATATTCAGACTTCTCTTCTTCAAAGATCCAAATTTCAGAGAGAAAAATTAGATCTGGTTAATGATCCAAAGGTGCGAGGTGAGAGAAAAAAGTATTAAATATTGCCCGTAGACCCCTAAAAGTTAATATATTTATGATCATGTAATGTCGATCTAGCCATGTCCGTCCGGTTCGTCCGTCCGGTTCGTCCGTCCGTCTCTGCAAAAATTAGGCCTTTAAACTGGACCTAGAGAGCTGAAATTTTAACCATATACTCTCTAGGGTCCCGAAATAATCCAGTTTAAGAATTTATGAAATCCGCCCACAAACTCAAAAAAACAAATTTATCGAAAAATCGAATTTTGAGATAGAAAGCTGAAATTTTTTATATATGATCTATGACTCCTTAAACTAAGCGGAAGATAAAATTTCTAAAATCCGCTTACTGACACGCTCACAATTAAATAAAACAATTTCATTCCAGGGGCCCTTTATGCGCATGTGTAAATATTTCTAAAATCCGCCTACTGACATCCGCCTACTGACACCACTATTTAAAAAAAAACCTTTGTTTGAAAAACCAAAGTTTGAGCTAGGGAGCTGAATTTTTAAAAGTACACCCTCTAGGTGTTGGAACAAACCAAATGCAATTAGTAAAACAGCTGAAGTTAAGTTACCTTATGCTTTATTGAAATGACAAAGAGAGCAGTTTTGCTTCAGTTTTGCCTTTTATAGTGTTCTCTTTATGAGTGTGTTAGTGTTCTCAAACAACTTATATGCATGTACATAACTTGTATGAATAATATATAAATGCAAAATCTAACAAACCTTCCCTCAAAACTGGCATCTAACAATGTACCAAAAAAAACAATTATACAATTCAAAACCTTAAGCAAATATTTAAAAAATTCATTAAATTCATTAAGTTTATAATTAACCTTACATTTTTAACCCTAGCATTTGAGTGAACTTCTTATGATTTACTTTCTTAGAGTTCTTTGTGAACATATCAGCTGTATTTTTATCAGTTGGAATAAATCTGAGCACAAGGAACCCTTTCTCGTAGACTTCACGAACGTAGTGCGCCTGAATGTCGATGTGCTTCGTTCGGTTGTGAAACACAGGATTTTTCACCAACTTTTGAGCACTTAGATTGTCACCAAAAAGTTCTGTGGGTTGATCAACTAGCTCGTTGAATCCAAGTTCCTCCAAGAAACGTCGGAGGTACACAACTTCTTTTGATGCAGTTGATAGAGCGACGTACTCCGCTTCAGTACTGCTTAAAGCGATTGTGCTTTGCTTTTTACTTCCCCATGAAACAGCGGCTCCGGCAAGGAAGAAAACGTAACCTGTGTACGATTTTCGATCTACACTATTGCCACCCCAGTCAGCATCGGCGAAGCCCTTCAATTTTTCGCCTGTCTGAAAATAATTAAGTGTAAAATTAAGCGTTGAACTTAAGTACCTCAGCAAATGTTTTGCGGCATTCAGATGTTCCAAGTGTGGATTAATGTTGAATTGAGCAAGCTTGCTGACCGAATGCATGATGTCTGGCCTCGAACAAATACTCAAATAAGTCAAAGAACCAATCAATGATTGGTAATGCTTCTGATCCACCTTCTCGCATTTGGAACAGTCTTCACATTTTACGAACTTAGTCCCTGGGTCTAATGGAGTTGCACTGCTTCTGCATTCTTTCATATTAAGGTCATCGAGTAGATTACGAATCAGCTGCTGTTGTGAAATTTGTATTCCATCCCGTCCACTTGTAATTTCCATCCCAAGGAAATGATCAACAGGTCCTTTGTCAACCACATCGAATTTTCGACCGATTCTGTCCTTTATCTCCACTAGCGTCCCGAGTTTGGAGCAGGCGAGCAGAATATCATCAACATAAACAGCACCGATGATTACCTCACCTGGTTTTCTTAGCACATAAACACATGCATCCCCATGGCACCTCTCAAATCCGAGACTCTTCAAAAAACAGTTCAACTCCTCGTTCCAATTCCGTCCTGATTGTTTTAATCCGTACAGGGATTTCTTTAATTTGCACACCTTACTCCTGTTCGCTTCATCGATAAAACACTCTGGCTGGTACATATACACTTCCTCTTGAAGATTTCCATTCAGGTAGGCCGATGACACATCCATTTGGTGCACGATCAACTTATACTCAGCTGCCAACGCCAACAGCAGTCGGATCGATGAATATCTCACCACAGGGGAAAAAATTTCCACGTAGTCGACTCCGTATCTTTGACTGCACCCTTTTGCCACCAAACGCGCCTTGTGACGGACTGGAACACCATTCTTGTCGCACTTTACATTGAAAACCCACTTTGACTTAATAGGAGTGCGATTTTTAGGTACATCAACCAGCTCCCATGTCTGATTTTGAACTAGTGAGTTGAACTCCGACAACATAGCAGCCCTCCATTTGTCTGCATCTGGTCCTTGAAGTGCATCATCCACGGTCAGTGGATTTTTTGCCCTCTCCTTGTGATTACTTTGCATGAAGCTGGTCAAATTTGTACGAGTCGGATTTCGGGGGCGAAGTGTCATTTTAAATCCTAAACTATCGTCATCACTTTCAGCTCCACCAACAGCGACACCCTTTTTAGCAAGAAGAGAATCAGCAACATCTTTAGTCACAGCAGCAGGACCGACAACATTATTCGCGTTACCAACAGCAGCAATGTCGTGTCCTTCAGTAGAAACAGCATAATCATCTTCATTTGTTAAGTCGCTTACAACAATGCAAGATTTGGGTTCGCCAATTCTTGCTCCAGCACCAATGGCAGGTTCCTCAAATTCGGCAGCATCGCTAAAATCATCCTCATCAGAAGACACTGGGTCATCTTTTGGTGAAATTTTCGCAATGTCATTGGATTCCATTATCAAGCGCGAACTATCATCCAATAGGACCCTTGAAGAATTATGCACATTGTCCGAATAAAGAAACCTCACATCTCTAGCTATTAAAACTGTCCTGCGGCTTTGATCATAGAGCCGGTATGCCTTTGATTCTTCAGCGTACCCCACCATAAAGCACTCATTGCCCTTCGCCGAAAATTTAGATTTTCGTGGCATCTTGTCCAAAACAACACCTTTTCTGCCAAAAACCTCCAAATACGACACATTTGGTTTTCTTCCGCACCATGCCTCATACGGTGTTGAGTTATACAGAGCTTTCGTTGGTGACCTGTTTCGCAAAAACACAGCCGTGTTTATTGCCTCTGCCCAGAGAAATTCCGGCATCGCAGAATCTATCAGCATGCATCGTCCCATTTCAACCAATGTTCGGTTTACCCGCTCAGCGATGCCATTTTGCTGCGGGGTATATGGGACAGTTAATTGCCTGCGAATGCCCTCTTGCCTTAGGAGGTCAGTGAATTCGTGGTTAACATACTCCCCACCATTATCTGACCGGAGCACCTTCACTTTGTTACCTGTTTCTCGTTCCACAGCAGCTTTGAACGATTTAAATGTTTTGAAAACTTCGCTCTTGTTTTTTATAAAATAAACAAATATTTTACGACTGAAGTCGTCAATAAAAGTGACAAAGTATTTCGCTCCGCTAAGGGACGAAGTGTTCATAGGCCCACAGACATCACTATGGATTATCTCCAAAACCTTCGTTCTCGATTTACCTATGCATTTAGGAAAAGGTAATGCACTTATTTTTCCTTTCAAGCAGACGTCGCACTGAAATTTGTTCACCTTTTTTACGTCCATGCCACGGACCATATTTTTTCTGCACAGTAACTCTAGGCTGTTTATATTTAAATGGCCAAATCGTCGATGCCACTCAAAACAATCATCATTCTCCCTCGCTAAATACAGTTTATTTTGCGTCATTGCGTACAAAAATAGATCACCGCTTCTTTTCAATTGCATGACTTCCATCCCGCTAACTGATTTTATAAATGCAATATTTTCTTCAAACACTACTTTGTAATTGTTCTCAGTAATTTTGCTCACCGACAAAAAATTTGTTTTAAGGTGGGGAACATAGAGCACATTATGTAAATATATTTTACAGGTTTTCGTTTCCACACACACTTTGCCTATTCCCTCAGAAGAAATATATTTACTTCCCGCTAGCTCAATCTCCTCTCTATGCTCTTCTATGTGGGTGAAAAGGGATTTATCACAACACATGTGACAAGTAGAACCACTGTCTAAAATCCAAACGGAATCATTTAGTTGTGCGTAACTATATTTGGAAAGGTTAAGCAAAGCGCAATTTATGTTTTGTTTAACTGCAATGTTGCTCCGACATGACGCAGCATAATGCCCTCTTTTCTGACATTTGTAACACTTGCCCTTTTGCTTCTTGCTGTTAAACTGGGAGTGCTGCTGGTTCCTCATGTTGACCCCCTGTGCCACCGTCCGTTGCTTATTAGCGAAAAATGCTGTCTCATGTGGCTCATCTCTCTTGTTATCATTGTCCCTTCTTTTCTCTTCTTCTATTAATTTTGTCTTGAGCATCGTTGTACTCGGCAAACTATCCCTTGATTCGATTGCAACAATAAAATTTTCGTAGCTTTTTGGTAGGCCCGATAGCAAAATGATTGCAAGCAGTTCATCGTTCAATTTCAAGTCCAGCTCAGCGAGTTTTTCAGATAAATCAAAAAATTTGTTCAAATGCTCACTCATCGACGTCTCTTCACACATTTTCAAATTTATTATGGATTTAAAAATTGTGACTTTTCGTGCAGGTCCACTGGGAGCATGCAATTCAGACAACTTGGTCCATGCATCTTTAGAAGTTTTGGCGTTTTTTATGTGGATTAACTGGCTTGGCTTGACAGACAATACCAACGTCGCTAGCGCCTTTTCGTCTTTGGCATTCCATGCTTGTAACTGAGCTGCATCTGTCGGTTGTGCTTTTGTTCCTGATACGTAGTCCCACAAATCACAGTGCACTAGCACCGACTTCATAAGGATTTTCCAGCCATCGTAATTGCTGTCGTCTAACTTCTCTATTTGGTATAACCCGGAACTCATCCTTATGATTCAAAGCAACGTATTAATAAAAAAAACTAATTTTTGTGCAGTCTAATTAGTAAAACAGCAGAAGTTAAGTTACCTTATGCTTTATTGAAATGACAAAGAGAGCAGTTTTGCTTCAGTTTTGCCTTTTATAGTGTTCTCTTTATGAGTGTGTTAGTGTTCTCAAACAACTTATATGCATGTACATAACTTGTATGAATAATATATAAATGCAAAATCTAACACTAGGTGCGCTTTATACTTCTGTTTAAATATTTTTTAAATTCGCCCACTGACACGCCCACTATTAAATAAAACAATTTTATTGAAAAACCAAAGTGGAGCGTTTTTTTTAAAAGCTTCGATTTTTCCATAAAATGCTTTAAATGTTATATAACAAAATATGTAGAGCGTTCTTAACAATTCAACCATACTTAGACTTTTGTCACGCCCACTTATGAGTGATAGGAATAAGAATAGGGTATCCAACAGTTCGCCCAAGCGGACTGTAGCCCCCGTCCCTATGTTTTTTTCTATATTTTGTTTGTAATTAGTATTTGATTAGATTGATTGTAATAATGTAGTATTTGATTAATTTTATGAATTCTTACTATAATTCAAGACCATTGAATATTAATAGGTATGTGAATGGAAGCGAGTGGCTGTGTTTTCCAAAAACAAACAATAAAAGTTCCTTGTATTCGCTTAGTTTCGGGTGGCGGCGTACGCACAGCTCCGACTTATTTATTTATTTATTAAACAAAAAATAAAAGCTTAGTCGGTTTATTATTACATTTATCATAATAGGAATACTACGAGGTCTAATTTTTGTTGGGAGAAAGTTGAAGAGTGTTATGAAAATCTAATGAGCGCTTTTTTAAGTTTTTAGAGTTTATATCTCGAGAGTTTGTTAGTTGGGGTATGTCTGCGTCCTCGTTCAGGGCTTACACTGATTGGTTGGGTTTCATATGAATATGCTAACAACATTCGTCGGTCCCTGCAAAGCGGGTTGACCTATAGTGATGATAAAATGCCAAGATTCTAATTTCAATTCTCTAAAAAGTGGCATTAATTGTTTTTTTGTTTTAGAAAGAAATACAGATTTGATTATATAACAGGCAAAAACAATTGATGTGCATATTCTACGTCCTCTGCCTAACGGGTTGGCCTAGAGCGGTAATATATAACTGGGACTTTACTTTTACATTGTGAGAAATACCCCGAAGCTAACATGTCATATTTGAACAAACCGTTCCCTTTCGATTTGTCAATTGCTAAATTGGCCCATAGTAAAAGTATGTCAAAGGATGCGAGTGGCTGTGTTTTTCCTATACAAAAAACAATACGAATTAGTTTCGGGCGATGCCGTACGTACAGCTCCGGATTAGTTATTAGGAGTAGCGATGAGAGGATAAGCGGTGTCATCAAAATTCAAGAGACAAAATCAAAGAACACGAACGGCAGCAGCTGGCTGTGTTTTCCCATACAAAAAACAAAACAAATTGCTTGTATTCGTTTAGTTACAGACGGCGCCGTACGCACAGCGTAAGTGACATATATGTTGTTCTTTTTAAAAAGTGGTAATCTCATAACAAATAAATCTTCGAATTGAGGCTTATAACCACATTTTTAAAGGTTCTTTTAACACCTGTACTCTTATAAAAGGCTTCTGATAAGATAGAAACTCTTTGTGAATTGAAGGTTTGCCGCAAGAGCCCAAAAATATGCTTATGTTAAGAGTAAATGTCCTCCGAACCCTTGAGGTTTTATACTCCTTTGATAAGAGTACTATGAGATCTAATTTACGTTTAAACAGTGTTGAAGAGTATTATGCCTTTTCCAAGTTTTTAGAGTTTAGCTCTGATAGTTTTATAGTTGGGATGACCTCTCCAGGGTGCAGACAGACTAAACGAATTTTTGCCGACGTCTATAAAAATCTGCGGCACTCTTGTTGTCATTCAACAGAAAAGACTGGAGACAAATTACTGGCATTCTTACGGGCCACTGCGCTTAATTTTTTGTAATACTTTACCACATAATACCTGTATATAATTGTGGCTTCTAGGGCTTCTACTACGCCTACATGCCATCGTTTTCAGTTTCTCACGATATGACTTGTCTGCGCCATTTATTTCTCGGTTGCCTTGCTCTTCTCATTTATTGGAGCAACTTATACATCTGTTTCTTTAACTGCAAGGTTATGATCAGGATTGAAGAGTATAGACCTCCCACTTTAATGCATCCCTACAGGTCCTGTGCACACATAGGAAAGTAGTACATGAGTATACTACATCGTTGAAATTTGACTCTCCTAATTCACAGGCGTACTTGGTCACTTCGCTTCGCTCACTTAGTTGTCATCATTACTCAGCATGACCTAAAAATATTTTTCAAACATTTATAAAGATTACAATAAAGTATCTATAATGATGTAAATGTGATGAGAATAATTAGTATAGCGCGAACCAATTCACTTGGCCTTTCTACTACGCAGGTATATTAAAATTTCTCTTCGAATCTCTTCAATACGCACAAAAATGCAAAAATTGATGAAAAAAAAAACAAAGAAAGATATACATTCAGGCGTTGTTTCCATCATCACAGATTTGATGTGACTGCGGGTGGGTTTTGTTTTTTTTCCAATTGCAGTAAAATAGAGATCTCATTCCAGGGTTGGACTTTTATCATGAGGTATGATCATTGTTTATTAATCAGTTTATAAAAGTCCTAGGTCACAGGTAGCTTTATAAAGCTTTCTATGTGCAAACCATTTGTTTTTGTTTTTATTAATAACGTCCTATGTCACAGGTAGCTTTATATATTTAACCACATTGCATTGTGCAAGATTGATTTTCTTTGTTATAAATTCGCCAATATTTGTAAACCACATAATAAGAAAATAAAACTCATTCATGCAATAGCATTCAAATTCAAAAGAACAAAGTTGAGTTAGGCACTATACAATTTAGGTAATAAACTTTACTCATTAAATCCCTTCCGCACTATTTGTGTTCTCTTAAATCCTCTCTCTGCGTAACCGACCGTTGGCCAAGTGAATTGGTTCGAGCTATATTAGTATATCCCGTCCCAACTTAAGTGAAAATTTCTTGCGCAGGTCTCTTCACATCAGGGATTTTATTCTCTTTGCGACAACAAAACTACTTCCAACCAGAACTACAGCTAAAAAAAATATGTGCGCATTTCAAACAACAAACATATCCCTGCTTGCGAAAATATCTCTCTCGATCGACGATCGAGACATGACTGATTGTCCACACAGAACCGTCATTGGCGCATGCAAAAGATACATATTTTCCCACCCCAAAGAAAAGGGAAATTTGCTGGGTGTTGTACTTCTCAAATATGTGTTTAGTAATGAAAGCCAGAGTTTTGAGTAAGTATTAAAAAGGGTCGAAATGGAATTTCCGTTATACTTTGCGCATGGGCACACAGGTCTTCACACGAACGCAGATAGACAGGTAGATTTTTAGGTTACTTGAAAAAATGGGTCTCTTTTCTACTCACTTAAAATCGAGCTGGCTCTCCCGATACGACTTTCATGGAAAGGCCTAACGGCCATATTATTCACTCCGGGTGTAACTCAAGTTTAAGTTAATTTTACACCCACCCATTAATCCACATTTTTTAAACCCGACAATTTAAACCTGTGTCCATATTATTCACTGAAAAACATGCGTTAAACCCGCTGGATTAAAGATGGATTTAAATGCGGATTTAAAACACCTTAAACCGTTTTTAATCCGTTTTAAACCTACGTAGTGTCAAAAGCCACATATAACGACATTTGTTTCTTGTTTTTTGTCAATTTTTTCTTGGAAATTTGTTATGTGCCAATAGTTTTGTGTTTTTTCCATCTTTAGTAAAATAAATTGAGAAAAATCTTAAAATGAAAGGTGTTGGTAAGGTCAACAGCTTATGTTCGGCTAAAAGCTCTCGTGACCTAAAATGAAAACAAACTAAATAAACCGATAACGATATGTAGGTAATAAATAACATACCGACGTTCACTACCATACAATTCCTGTCGAATCATTGAATGTAACCTCCAAAATGCCTCTTTTTTTAGCCGGAAATCTAACGTATCGTAATCCTTTACACAAGCCCGCTTGTGCATTCGATACGTTCGACGATTAGAACGATGTTGATCTGCTGTTCCATCAGCTCTTCAATAAATTCATCGTCCGACAACGAAGACATCAACATTTCGTCAATATCAGGAATGAAATCTAGTTTTTCAGCGTCTTGATAGGTACTTTTTTCCAGCTTTTTTCATTTTATTTTACTTTTTTATTTCCTGCCTCCTGCGAGCAAAGAAATGTCAAAAATGTGACCTAATCAAAAACAGTGAATATTATGAAATAGAGTTTTAACCCGAGTTAAAGTACTTAAACTGGTCTCCGGAGTGCAGTTTAAATTAAATCGGATTAAACGCTGTCGAGTTTAAAAAACTCGGTTTATGTTTGGGTTTAACGACTGAATATTATGGACTTGGGTTTAATTTTTGGGTTAAACTATCTTTAATCCGGGTGTAACCTTTAACCCGGATTAAAGGGAGTGAATAATATGGCCGTAAGTGTCCAATTGTCTACCCACATTTAATAACCCATTTCAAGTGCATAATAGGTATATTTTTACGTGTTCCTCATATAAATGCAGGGAAACATCCCAAACTTATATTTTATGTCAATTGTGCTATTTTTCATGATTTCTTTATTTTCTTGCATAAAACTTTTTTCATGAGTTACTACAATAATTAATTGGTGAAACTCGATGACAGTTAAAACACGTATCAATAATAAAACAATTACGTTTTCCAATATCGCTACAAAAAAGATAAAGTAGAAAAAAGCATTAACAATTTCATGCGATCAAAAATACTTTAAAAGAGAAAATATCCCTTAAATAAATTGCTACTGCGCATGTTGGGATCTTTCTTTTACTTTGGGACGGGCTATACCTCCTGTTGTTGGCATTAACTTCCATTCCACCGTATTCAATTTCCCTATAACGAAGCAAGCATGCATATACATACATATAGTCCGTACCAAAACAGTTGGCCAACGGTCGATTGCGCAGAGAGAGGATTTAAGAGAACAAAAATGACGCGAAAGAGATTTAATCACTAAGCGTTTTTGCCTGTAATTTACAATGCGTAACCCAACTTTACAGTGCTTAGAACTAAAATGCTGTTGAATATCTAAATAAACTTAATTTTTTATTATTAGGTCGACTTTTATACATTTCTACCTAGAAGTCCGATTGTATTTGAAAGGGTTCCCAACCCTTTTTATGGTTGAACATTTCGTGGTTTAGCGCTAGGTACCTGAATGGGTGGTGTGCTTGGTTAGCATAAATTTTATGATGTTTGATTTTACCTGTTTGACTTAAGTGTAAAAGTTTTACGACATGATTAGTGTTTGCATTTGGTTACCTGTAGGGGCAAGGAATAAATTTGTTGCTTGGTTTTTAGAGTTTTTTTATTTTAAGATAACGCATATATATTATGGATTTCCTATTTGGAATTCACTTTCACGAAAACAAAAGCATTGCTAGGACATAAGTTTATTAAAATAAAATAAATTGTCATGGATCTTTCAAGAAAAGGAAAACCAATAGGAAGTCTAGGACGTAAGATCGTTGTTAGGATATATCACAAAAAAATTGAAGAAGCTAGGAATTTATGTATAGATAATCCCATCACATACGCAAATTTACAGACAGAGGAGTTTACGGGAATTTCGGCCCGAACAATAAGAAGGATAATTAAAGAATATGAGAAGAAAGGCGCTATTGAATCTCCAACTAAAAGAGTACCACATACAAAATGGAAAACTGGATTGGACGAATTTGGTATCACAGCTGTTCGGCGAATTATATACAACTTCCACATTGAAGAAAAAATGATGATGATTGGAACTGAACCTAAGCAATATGTCGCTACATAGGATTTTAAAAAAAAAATTCTTATAGGAAAACGGAGAACAACCGTAAATTTCTTTGCGAAAGAAATGAAATCAAACTTTTACGAGTGAAATATCTGAGGAAGGTGCGGGAGTACAGGTCAGAAGGATATGAGATTATTTATTTGGACGAGAGCTATATTCACAGCTCTCACACAAGGCCAAGGGCATGGACTGACGGCACCAGTCAAGGTTTAAAGGCGCCAATTTCAAAAGGCCAAAGGCTGATAATGGCGCATGCAGGTGGAGCGAAGGGCTTCGTGAATAATGCCTTGCTTTTATTTAAATCTGGGTCGAAAACAGGAGATTATCACGATGAGATGAATTTTGAAAATTTCTCCAAATGGATGAAGGATCAAATTTTAAATAACCTAGAGGAACCATCGGTTATTGTAATGGACAACGCATCATATCACAACAAATGGGAACACAAGCAAATCACTTCTGCTTCCGTTAAATCGGAGATCACCACCCCAAGCATAAGATTGACGATATGATTCACGGCGCGGGACACGAAGTACTACGATTGCCACCCTATCATCCAGATCTCAACCCTATTGAAAAGATCTGGGCAACAGTCAAGGGAAGAGTCGGAAGCCGAAATACAACGTTTAGATTATCGGATGTTCAGAAACTAGCTGAAGAAGAATTTTCAAAAATAACAGTTGAAGATTGGCGCAAAGTTTGTGAAAAAATTATAAGGACAGAGGAGGAATACTTTTCACACGAGCAGATGTGGGACACAATGTCGGATGCAATAATTATCAATCCAGGAGATGATTCTTCAACCGATTATGAAACTGACAGTTCTTCGAATTCAATTTAATATACATTAATATTAACTATTTCATATATAGGTAGCAAAATCAATAAATATTTTTATCTTAGTACTAAAACGTGTGTGTTTTTACTTCTTAATTCAAACCAAACCGAACCACCCATTTGGTATACTGGTGTTTTGTTTTGCTGCTCGCTGTAAATCTGTTTAATATTTGCAATTCATCGTCAATTTTATCTCGCTATAATTTACACTTTTAATCAAGGTTACAAATTTAAAAGTGGTGGGTAGTTCAAAAAGTTTTAAAAACTGCATTTCTTAAAAAAAATTATTGAAGAATCAAGAACGTTCACCATTTTGTCTTTAACGAACCGTTTAATACCCCATCCTCTTTTTTGTGACAGAAAATCGTGCCTATTGTTATTGGGCATAAAATCGTTTACGTTTCCAAAAAATTCCCAAATTGTAAATTTTTTATTAAATTTACCTACCTCGCCCAAATTCAATGATATAAACAAAAAAAATTTGGTGTGACACTGCAATTTACTTTACTTTGCGTGCCAATATCAGTACCTACATGATCAATATGCACGACACAATTAATAATGATCAACGAAAGCATAATGAGCAAATAGGGTTTAAATCTAAAACCGTACACCTTCATACAGACACAGTCACACAATCAATTCATGTGCAATGTTTTGCTTAATCTATCCGACCGTGATCACATCATACTCCTACAAAGAACCGACAAGACAAAAAACGAAACAATATATTTCCCTCCAAGTAAAGTTGACATATAATGGTCTGTATTTTTCCTCCGCTCCTAATTTCAGTATAAAAGAAGGAAAATGAAGAAACCACCCTCAGTGAGATCGCGACAGCGATCTTGAACACAAGGCAGGGTATACGTCGTTTTTTATTATGGCTCCGCCCATTTTCGTCTCTTTATGCTTGTTTTTGCAATTTAAGAGATTGTAAAACACATTTTAAGAGACCTGCGCAGTAGAATGGCCAACTGTTTTGGTACGCACTATACGTACAAGTTTGTTAAACCCACTATCAAACTCACTGGCGGACTAACTGAAAACTACGCGTTTGTGTTGGATTTTCGAAAATACGACGATCGCTCGGTTCTGCTGCAATTTTTGATTGCCTCGACTTGAGATAACTTAATGTTGAATTTAATGCATTAAAGAAATTGTACATTTATTTTGTCAACATCTATGAACAAAATAGATGAAAATTAAATAATGTACAAACTTTTTTAAAATATAACCTTTTGCCAAACTTTCCCATGTCTTGTTAGAGTGCCATAGCTGTTTGTTATCGTAGCAATACTGTTCCGAGAATGCTCAAATTCATCTTATTTAAGCCCTTGCTGAATCTTTTCGCCAGATGTTCATTCTTCTACATTAACGAAGTAAGAACTTCTGACTGTTTTTTATTAGTGTTAGGAAACCAAAGTTGCAAAACTAATAAAATAAAGAAAAATAAAACACGATCCGACCACCTTTGCGGTTAAACATAAACTCTCTCTTTATTTCTTTAATTCATGGGTATTCACATGGTTGACACGACTTAGGTGTGTGGGTATTGATGGAAGGATTTTTTTTATTCGGTAGCGATTAAAAGGATTTATACATATTGCGGCATGTGTCGAAGACAGCAGAGGATAAGGATTGAAAATTGTTTGTGGCGTGACAATTCGGCTTCCCTGACGGTACCTCGTCCCGAGTTGCTACGAGTTCCTTTTATTCGTCGAGTTGATCATCACAATCCTCGTAATTGCATCTAATTCCGAATACAATTCACACCAGGATTTTAACTTGTCGCTGCTACCTACGCTGCTGAATCAGCGCTGTTTTAGATGAAGTCCATCGATGTCCTCAACGACATCGTAATATCTGTTGATCCTTTGACGATTGTAGAATAAGAAATCTGAATCAATTGGGTAGCATATTTATGTATAAAGTTATTTATTGAGTTAAGGATTAATGTAGTTTACAATATTGTGTACAAAGATATGTATTGTAATATGGTGACCTTACACCACGACGTTCACAGGAAGAAGAAGGAAAAGAAAAAAGCGGAACCGGAAAAGGTTATGCATGATGATGGCGAGTGTAAAATTTCCAATGGACAATGACGTTTTTCAGACCAAACTCAACATTCCTCGATATATCCTCAAAGATTCTTGTAACTTTTTGAATTGCTGCTTCGGTAGTATGGTAAACTGGGCCACATTCGTCATCAAAATTTCAAAGCATCATAAGAACTAAACTATTGAACTTTTTCTAAAGTTTAAGACATTGTATAAAACGTTGAAATTTTGTCTTTAATCTGAAGTAGGAAACTTTTTCGTATAACTTATAGGTTTTTTTTATTTTTTATTTTTAAAACAGAACTCATTTAGCCGAATGTGACCCGGCCCGGGGCACTTTCGTCAATGCCTGGGGCACTTTCGGCGCCAATGCTTTTTATTGCAAAAAGTACTCGAAACTTAATTTATTCATTATATTAATTTTTTTTATTTCATAAAAACAAAACAGCAATTTATAAATAAAATAAAATTTCATTTCTTAAAAACAAAATAAAAAAACTAATAAGGGACTAAATAATTAAAAGAGTTTCACGT
Source organism: Portevinia maculata (assembly GCA_949715645.1). Classification (NCBI taxonomy): domain Eukaryota; kingdom Metazoa; phylum Arthropoda; class Insecta; order Diptera; family Syrphidae; genus Portevinia; species Portevinia maculata. The sequence goes on along the minus strand of OX454526.1, from coordinate 165,059,612 downwards.
GAAAGTTACTTAATGTAATAATTAGATATGTCAATATTAAAGCATTATTTGGTACGACTGCGGGATGTCGATGCTGGATTAGTAGGATTTGGGAGTTTCAATTCTATTTCACTTTTAAGTGTCAAAGAAATGTCTGCAATTTGGGGTTTAACAAAAATCCAATCAACAATATTAGCTCTTCGGAGATAACTTACGTTAAAAGTTGATTCGGAGAATTTCTCAAGGATTTCGCCGACATAAAGGCATGTTTTTTCATATTTCCAATAAACTTCACGAGAGCAAAGTCTCCTACGGCAATAGAGTCGTTATCAGCCAAATTATTTTTGGAAACTTGCATTTCCTCAGTTTCACTAATATTTGAATCGTTTTCAAATGGCCCAACTGACTGATCTGACTCAGCGTATTGAACGTCAACGTCACTTTCACTTTCGTCTGAAGAAGAAACTTTCATACGTTTTATTTTCTGAAAAATTTGTTTCCGATTTTCACTTTGTTGCTGGTGTTTTATAAGCTTTGATGGAAACTGCACAACCTTTTTCACTGTTTCGATTTGTTTTATTTGCTTTAAATTCTTTTTGGCTTCGTTTTCTTCTGCCCGACGTTTTTCTGTGGAGCTTGTTAAAATCCGAGAAGATCCGCTCCTGGAAGTTTTCTTTGCAGCCGTTAAGCGTTGTATTGGACGTATCATTTCAGGTGATACAATTGTTAGGGTACTTGGCTGTTGCTTCTGTTCAATATGTTCTTGTGGCAAAGATTCTTCTATAGCATCATTATTATTGTTATTTGACTCATTTCCTAGGTCCAGTTCCATTGAAAATTCTTCCTGTTGGAAAACCTGTGAATCAATGGGATAAATTCCAGTTTTTCTAAATCCGCTACATATATTCTCTGCTGAATATGATCTCAGGAACGGCTGGTTAGTTAATTTGGCCAAATCATAAATAGTGATCTGTTTCCCTTTGTTAGCGCATAAGAAATCATTGAACGATCGGGAGAATTTTTTGAAAGGTCCAAATACTGAGACGTCCAGCGGTTGAAGACGATGTGAAGTGTGAGGTGGAAAGGATAGTAAACAAACTCCATTTTCTCTGCAAAAATTAATGCTTTCGAGGCTACAGTGAGATGAGTGGTTATCCAATAGCAATAGAATAGGCCGCTCCTGAGAACAGTTTGTATGGCGTTGCAAATTTTTAAGGACATCTACAAACAACTCGGAAGTCATCCACCCGCTCTTACTGACTAAGGCCAGTTAGCCTGCTAAGGATCCGTTCAAAAACCTGTCAGTGTATCGCTGCCTCGGAAAAACGTAAACAGGTGGAATATGATTTCCTATTGCACTCGCAACCCCTACAATTGTAACCAAGCTTCCGCGTTCAGCCGATGATATTTGGCAAACTGATCGCTGACCTCTCTGAGCAAGTACCTAAAAATGCAAACTAAATAGACCGTACATACACGACAAAAAATTGATAGAAAAGCATACTTTGGGATTCTCCAAGACCGTGGATATACCGGATTCGTCCAAATTGTAAATGTCCTTTGGTTCAAAAGAATGTTTCTTGTACAATGCTTTTAAATTCTTAAAGAAAGTATCAACAGCTGTTTTGCTGAGGCTCCTCACACGGGCTATGCTTATCCTTTCTGGTTTTCGTAGAGAAAGTGATCTATTTCTTTTTAAGAAACTAAAAAGCCAGTCCTCGGTAGCTGCTTTGTCGTCATCCCATTTTTTTGGATGAGTTATTGAATTTATAGTTACATATTCAAAAACCAACTTTCTGAATGTATGGTAGGTTAATCCGTGCTGGTAAAATGCACATTTTCTAACATATGCGACTATCTCTTCTCTTGGGTTTTGGTTAAAACCTGGTTTGACGTATACTTTGATTGAAAATCATGTATTTTTTGACCATCTGAATCGGAATTACTTAATTTCAAAGGGTCCTCCTTTTTGATTCTAGATTGTAACGTTGTGCGTTTTATACCGTACTTCAAGGCAGCTGAAGTTATAGTTTCCCGATCATGTTTTACATCGGCAATTGCTTTTTTGACTTCATCTTCTCTTATGTTAACTCTGTCAGTCTTTTTTTTTGTAATTACGAACCATAGCTACAACAGGATACACAAATATAAATATCGAATTCTCCTCGGGGTACATTCGTCAGCTGCCGAATCTGCCCCTGGCTTTAATGACGAATGTGCCCCGATGTAGAAAATTTCAATTCATCTACTCTTTTAACAGTAACAAATTTATGAATTGCAAATTCGTTCTGTTCCACTTAAAGACGAATATTTATAAATACTCCTCACAAAATTTCACTGGTTTTTGCAAAGAAATAATATTAAAAAATGCTTACCTACCAGAAGTAAAAAATTACACTGAAGACACAAAAAACACCAAATTACTTCCAACTCTTTTTGCCGACTAACTAGAACTGTCAAACTACAACGCAAGGCTAAGGTTTACAAAAGGATGCGTTCGTCATTTACATATCACAGTTTTCGAGAAAATAGCAAAGACGAATGTGCCCCAACGACGAATGTGCCCCAGTTTACCATACCTTTGTCAGTATATCAGGTTGCATTTCTGCCCATGGACATTCAAGACATTAATTTTTTGGTCATGAATTACATGCCTAACAAAATTGAATTTGACGTCGATATGCTTCATTCGCTTGTATTCCCTGGGTTCTTCAGCTATACCGATACAGGCCTGGTTATCTTTGAAAATAGTTGATGGTGTAATGTTTTCGATTCCTTGTTCACGAAAAATTTGTTTGATCCACAATCCCTCACACGCTGCGTTGCTGAGTGCCATATATTCAGTCTCGGCAGAGTTGCACAAAAGTTAGTTTAACTAATAACTTAAAAGCTACAACTAAATAAGCTGTAGTTTCTTGGAACGTACATAACTAAACTAAGCAACAAATATTATAACGTAGTTAGTTATTAGTTGCGAAATGTAACTAAACGTGTTTAGTTGTGAAAAATTAGTTGCCAGATGGAACTACAATAATAAGCTTAAGTTTTTGCTTTTTAGCTGGGGTTTTCCACTTCGACCGTGACATTCTCTGGTTGTTGTTCAAGTGCTACTTCATGGAAAACGACATTTCTAGATACGATAATCTCCCTAGTTTTGGATTCCAGAGCCTATATGCACTGGGTGCGTATCCAACCTTAACGCATTTATGGGATTTTGCGTCTAGTTTAATTCTCTGTTGCTGAGGAACATGGGTGTAAGCCTTTTAGATTGGATAATTCTCGTCACTGTGTGCTGTGTGCTCGAAAAATCAGCTGTTTGGCTTAGATTTGCCTAGTAAACTGAACATAAAACAGCTTCTCCCCAGAGGGATTTTTGTAGTCATGATCCAATCAGCATCGTCCTTGCCTTATCCATTTGGACTCTATTGAATCTTTCTTGTCTTGAACCCGGTTTTGCTCCGGAAAGTATGGTGATGTGTACCCTAAACGAAAACCGTGTGAAGTGCAGTTTTTTTTAATCGAGCCAAAGTGTTGTCACCTATAAAGTCTACGCGAAGTCTTAATATTTTATTGCCAAATTGGACAGTACAAAAAGCATGGTATTCTTGGAAACTTTCCAGAACTTCGTCTTTGCTTTTCAACAAATAGGCAACCGCAAAGTGTGAGAAATCGTCCATGAACATAACAACTTACTTAACTTCATTGTGTAATTCAGGTGTTATTGGCCCCATAACATAGCTGTGTACCAGTTCCAACGGCTCTTTCGACCAGCTTTGCTTTATAGTGCTTTCGGAGCTGTTTTACAAAAATACAAGATTAACAAAAAAATGGACTAGAATCACTGTCCCTTCGGTTACCATTTCATTCTTCGCCAGTTTAAGCACATCTTGATTGTTGAGGTGGCCAAGCCACTTGTGCCATACTTCCAGGCTATCGTTGGGCTTAGAAATACCCGCATGTTTCATACGTGGATCCACTGATATAACGCACGTTGATATGCTGAATTCGTACAGTTTACCATTCGATTTTTCTTGGAGAACCATTACATTTCCTTCGCAGACTTTTCCCATTTTATTATTGAAAATTATCTTCATTTCCTTTTCTTGGAGTTTTCTAATTGACAGCAGACTTTTTGACAGGTGTTTCACAAATAGAACATTCTCTATTGTATTGTCGTTTAAAGACTTGCCAGAGAGTTTTTCTAACTGCTGGAAGACATGTCTTCCGAGGACGTTATTTCCAATACGGCAGAGTGCAGGGCAGTGACAGAAGAAATGAGGGGTTTCCTCGTTCACTTCCTCGTCCTCGTATCCTCTGCAGAGGTCATCTGTGTTGAGCCTCAATTTCCTTGCATGGTAGCCCAGCACATTGTATCACACACCAGCGAGGACAAAGATTTTTTGTTCGTTAGAAGGATTCTCTAGGTCTTTTGTTTGTTATATAGTGGCCACATTTTTCTGGTTTTAACACAGGAGTCGAGGGCACACCATCTTTCGTTAGCTGCCACCAGTGTTTTATCCCCAATCAACTGTTTAAAGTAACAGGGTTGTACTAGGAAGGACTAGGGGTCTTAGATTTAGGATCGCCTGCAACCCCGCTGTGGGGGTGGTTCTCATTACCACAGTAGTACCAATCCACGCACTTCTTCAAATCCTAGTCATAGTCTTAAGGTGAGTGACTTTGTATAGCCCTTGATACCAGATTAGATTACCACATGTGAGTGTATGTCTTACTACTGCCGTATATAGCCACATGATAATTTTGGGACTAGGACCCCAGGTTTTGCCGAAAATTCTGTTGCAAGCATATAGGGCTATCATTGCCTTCTTTGTTCTTTCTTTTATATTGAGGCTCCAGTTTAATTTCCTATCTACAATCAATTGTTGATCGATTAAATTGTGGTACAATCCTTTTTATGGTGAAGAGGACCAGTGCTTCGTGCAGTCTTCTGTGGGTTAACCGCAAGTCCGCAGTTTCTGGTCCAGGTATCAATTATAGATAAGGCGTTCTGTTTTTGTTCGCTTAGAGTGGTTGGAATTTCCCCGCCGCTAGCAGTGATAATTCGTCTGCGTATGCTACTGCCTTGAATCCACTAAATTTTAGTTCAATCAGAATCTCGTTTAAAACGAGTACCCATAGAAGAGTGAAAGGACTCCGCCTTGAGGAGTTCGTCTAGACGCTGACACCTTTATTATTTCACCACCTTACTCTGAGTTGATGCTACTGTTTTTGGATCCATGTCACATCCAAGCTCCGATGATGAAAACAACGCCTGAAATAAATTACTAAGGGCCTTTTTATTAGATAAACAATATACTTTTATTTATTAAAGTACCTTAGGAGCTAACATGTGGTATTTGTCTACGATACAATTATAACTGACTTAAGGAACAAAAATGTTCCTATATATATGCTTCGTCGATATGAGGTATCGATACTGCTTTATGATACCTAAAAATAGATAACGAGTGTTATCTTGTTGCTTGGGCCATTCCTTGTTGTTTCAGAAAGATACTTGGGATGTTTGTTCGGTCTGTTGATAGTGAGGGCATTTCGTCGCCATCTGGTTGACATTTGTGTTGACTGTTGGTTGTTATCTCTAACACAACTCCTCCCTCCTTTGTCTTTTGTTTCTCCCGAAACAAGTATATTAAAAAAATTGAAATTATTACAACTATAATTAAAGTAATTCCATGCATACTAAGGTTTATGTTTTTGTGTGAATGGAATTGTTCTTCTATTTCGTTTATATTATTTATATTTAAATCAGTATTTTTTAATTTTACATTCGTTATATCATATGGATGTTCTATATCTATAGGGATGGGTTGATTAACAATTGCATATTTGTTAGAAAACGTTTGATTATTTATTTCTAATGTACAATTTTCAAAGGTGATCAAAGCGTTTCTTTTGATTATAATCAATTTTCTTTCGTCACAGTTATTATTTATTTTAATATCGCTATTTATTGCAAGTACTGCTCCTTTCATTAATTCTACGATTACATTTTTATTATTATTTGTTTTCTTAGTACAATTTCCTATTTTATTGGGACAATTTATAAGTGGTTTTAGATGTTTTATTTCTTTATTTTCTTTATACACGTAATTACTTCCATTCATTTTTATAAAAAATTCACTTGAAATATATAATTCTTCGTTGTCTTTATTAGGTATTGAAGTAAAGAAATATTTATCAAGCGTTAACATTTGATCAGGAACTTGGATTACAAATATTAATACATTTTCGTGAAATTCCCCAACTGATAATTTAATTTGTTTTAGTTTAAACAGATCAACATCATACTTATTAATTTCCTCAGGTGTTAGAAAACTTTCTACCATTATTTGTAATCTACTAGCTAGTACTATATTTTGGATTTTCTCAATAAGTTCTTTTAATGAGTCTAGTCTTCTCTGATATTCTAGAATATTAAGTCTGCTCGATAAAATTTAATTTTCCTTTAAGTCCTAACTCTATGTTGACGTCCATTGTTAAGCTTTGTTTCAAAATATTTATCTCTTCTCTATCTGGTTGTTGTTATTTGTTATGAGGTTATGATTGTCGTTGTTAATTGTTTCTAACTGATCTTCTATTTCTTTTTGATCTTCATCGTCCATAGTTCCAAACATAAATTTAAAAACTCGTCCGCCGAGGTTTAATAGTCCTCTTCTTGACCTTTTATTCTTGTACCATTTAATACTTTCTAATTCACTTCGAACTAGATTCAATTCTTTTTCGATTAATGTGAACGATTTGGATTGACTATAGCTACATAGATGCTATTGTTCGGCTAGTGTATTACATATAGAGTTTATTTCGGTTAAATTTATGATATGTATTATCGAGTTAAATTTATTTACTATTTGTATTTTTCCTAATTTCATCATAGCGTAGCCATCACTATTATGAATCTCTTCAACTTGAATTTTACTATGTACTAAACAGGTAATCACTAAGATTATAACGATCTTCATTTCCTTACTTGTTCGATTGCCGTTCACTATTCGACTGATGAATTCTTTTATCTTTTATACTCGTATTTTCGAAGTTGCAGGGCAATTTTCAGTGGTTTGTTTTCTAGTTTGAGTGTATGTGCTATTGGGGTTTGCTTTGATTATATTGTCGTTATTTTTAAATTTTGATTTTCTTTCTTTCTGTATGTTGTTGTGGTGTTGTTTATCTAATCTATTAAATTTATATCGTGGTTCAGTTTTATGTCGTTCTGTTCTAGAGTTTTTAACAAAGCCTTGGCATCTCTGTTCTTCGTAATTTTCACGGTTCTCATTCCTTTTATTGATAATTTTTTGTTTGTTTGTATGAACGTGTTGGTATATTTTTTCTTTAGAAAAATTACCCTTCTGAATTTCGTATGGGGTATGTTTTGTTGTTGAGTGAACCGAGTTATTATAATAAAGTGTTGCTTTGTGTACAGCCATGCGAATTTCGTGTATGTTGGGTGTAGTTTTTCCATTTAAAATAGTACGTACTTTTTCAGCAAGTGTTCTATGAAATACCTCTATATCAGAGTTCCCTGTATGGCTATTGGGCTTAGAAAAATGAATTTCAATACCTAATTCTTCTAACATTTTTGCTATTCTGGGGAAGTTGAATTCATTATCCATAACGTATCGTTTGGGCTTACCATGCGAAGCTATTAGTTGTAAAATTGTTTCCTCTAAAGTTTCGTGTGAAACATTGGGTACATATGTGGTTGTGGTTAGTTTAGAAAATTTATCTATGCTAGTTAAATATTTTGTCTTAGCTATACAGTAGATATCCAAATGAATTATTTCGTTAATATCTTTTGGTGTGTCTGATAAGCAGAATTTCTTTTTAATGGGTGCCTATCGTATTTGCCTTGTTTGCAAATATTGCATGAATTTATCACGTCGTTAATTAGTTCTCTCAGATTTTTGAAATAGATTTTTGTTTTTAATCCTTGCTTACTTCTTACAGCTTCTTCTTCTGAGTTAATGTCTTTTGCATAAGACATGCATTTTATAAATTTTATCCTATTTCCGTATAATCTAATTAATTGTTGTTGTAGTAAATTGAAATCACTTTCATTTACCACAGGGTTTACATAAATTCCCGTTATTTTGTTTTCTATCAGAGGTATTAACCTACCTTCTATATCTTTTTGTTTTAAAGAATCTATATCTAAGAATATTCTTCGTTTTTTATTTAATATTTTAACTTTCGTTTGATAACCTAGTGTCAGTATTATTTGCTGACTATATATGTTTACGATAGTATCTTTAATCGGAAAATGGTCATTTGCTTCTTCGTGTTGAGAATGGATCGTTGGTTCTACAGAGTCTAAAGCGTTTATTTCTTCGTTATTCGTGATTCCTCTACTGAGAAAATCTGCAACTGTATTGCTTGTTCCTTTGAGATACTTGATTCTCATGTCATATTCACCTAGTTGAAGTACCCATCTCTGAAGTCAGGGTGAAATATCTTTGCCGAGGTTTTTGGTTTGAAGCCATTTTAACGGTTGGTGATACGTTTTTAGTTCAAAACGTCTACCATATAAGTAAGGTCGCAGATGTATTACTAACAAAATCAGGATATGCAAGTACAGGTTCTGTTTGGAGTGCATTTTTGAGCTCCTGATGTGCTTTTACATAGCTTATATCAGATTTATCAATTTTCGTATCTTTTTTAAGATATTTAGTTATAGGTTGGGCAATTTTTGCATATTCTTTTATAAATTTTCTGTAATACCCTGTAATACCCAGAAAAGATTTAATTTCTTTTTGTGTAGTAGGCAGTGGTATTCTTTCGATAACTGTAGTTTTGTCAGAATTAGGTTTAATACCCTTATCAGTAATAATATGACCTAAAAATTTGGTTTCTCTTTAAAGAAAATTGCATTTATCGATTTGAATTTTTAGGTTATATTTCTTTAGGCTCTGGAATACCAAATTCAAATTAATCATGTTTTCTTCGAGAGAAGTACTGAAGATGAAGAATATCGTCTAAATAAACTACACAGATTTTATTAATCAGTTCGTCTAAGACTTCGTTCATCATTCTTTGGAAGGTGGCTGGGGCGATTTTTAATCCAAATGGCATACGTAACCATTCGTAATGTCCATATGGAGTTGAGAAAGCAGTTTACTCAATATCTGACGGATCCATTTTAATCTGATGGAATCCTTTCGCAAGATCTAACGTCGAAAAATATTTTGCTCTTCCAAGTTTGTCCAATATCTCGTCGATATTAGGTATAGGGTGTTTGAACTCGATTGTTTTCTCGTTCAATTTGCGATACTCGATCACCATACGCCACTTCTGTTTTCCAGAGTTGTCTTCTTTCTTTGGGACTACCCAAATAGGTGCATTAAAGGGTGAGGTACTTTTCTTCTTATAATTCCCTGAGCTAATAAATCCTTAACTTGTTTTTCGATCTCTTGTTCGTGTATTTTAGGATAACGATAGATTTTGCTAAATATTTTACTATCATGTTCGGTCCTAATATTGTGCGTGGTTTGAGTGGTAGATGTTAATTTATCTCCTTCTTTAAAAAATACGTGTTTATTTTTTTCAATAAATATATTTAAAATGTTTTTCTCTTCTAAATTCAAATCCTCACTAATTAATTGACTCATTTCAGTTGAGTTACAATAGTTAAGTGCATGGATTTCTTCGAATTCATACGGACATTTGTTTTTATTCGTATAGTTTTCGAAATAAGTTTTTCTATTATTTATTTCTACAAATCCTTCTCCTAGGTCTACATTTGCTTTGATGGGCTTTAACATGTTTTGACCTATTATTCCATCGAATTTTTTATTTTTTATTTTCATCAACTTCCATGCCATTGTTGCTTCATGTTTGTTGAATTCAACAGGCACTTTAGTTATGATTTCTTCTTTAATGGTACTAATTGTATTGTTGGCGACTTTTACTTGAGTTGGTATCCGTACAGGATTCCGTAGTATTTCTAATAGTTCAGATTCATCCAGTATACTTGTAGTCGAACCTGTGTCTATTAGAATTTTTAGTTTTTTATTATTAATGGTTGCAATTATTATGGGAAGTGCTTCGGTTTCCCTATCAGAGTAAAATCTACCACATGATGTTCTACGTCTACATTATTAACATCCATGGGCTCTTGTCTTGAATTACTAGTTCTAGGATTATTATAGTTATTCTGCCTATAATGATTATAAGGTGGCCTATATTGGTAATTATTTCTAAGTATATTATTATTATTTGCCCTAATCTGATTACTATTCATTTCTATATTCCTTCCTTGATGAAATTGTTGATTGTTCTGTATAAACTGAGGTCTTTGATTATAATTATTATTTTGATATTGCCTCTGCGGTTGATTTGAATTATTTGGTTTGGGGTTAGGGTTTGATTTTTCACTAAGGTTTTTATACCTAATTAATAATTCATAAGCTTCCCTTATATTTTTAATTCTTTGAGCAATAATAATAGATGCTTGATTAGCGTTTCAATTATTTATAAATTTGTTCATAACTAAATTTTCATTAGTGGTAGGGTTATATATAGGACTTCTAATGTACTCTTTTTGTTAAGTTTAAGGAGGATGTCTTCAGTCTGTCTGTATAGTTGATGGACGTCTCTGCTTTGGATGGCATGCAAATCTTGCAGGATCTCTTCGTAAGTCTCATGTACACCATAATCCTGGATGAGGGCTGCTTTAATTAATGGCCATGTGGGCTGCAATATCCTTCGCAGTGTGTTTATTGCGTTTCCTTGTATTCGATTTCTAATGATGAGCGTAGCTATTGCTTTGTTTGGATCCGTAATGTGAGAGTACACATATCAATGTACTCTATGAACGCGATGACATCTTCTTCGGGTTTTCCTGAGTATATAGGGACTTTCTTTAGTCTTTCTAGAGTCACTTTCTGGTCTGCTATTACTCCTGCTGGTTGAGCCATTTTCGTTGGCTTTCTGGAGAACGAGTAAAGTTGGTGAATTGATATATCGATTTGTTTGAATATTTCTTCAAACAGTTGCGATTCTCTGTATAAATTTCCTCTGCGGATTTCGTGTATTGGGCTATTATAATTTGCTCCTGAACACTTTAACACATTCACTGATTTTACTTCGTAGGTTGTAAGTTAATTTTCAAATTTTAACTTTATCACTGGATATTTTCTCTTACTATAATATGCGGGTATAGATCTGAGCAATATTCTACCGACTGCGCCAAATAAATTACTAAGGGCCTTTGTATTAGATAAACAATATACTTTTATTTATTAAAGTACCTTAGGAGCTAACATGTGGTATTTGTCTACGATACAATTATAACTGACTTAAGGAACAAAAATGTTCCTATATATATGCTTCGTCGATATGAGGTATCGATACTGCTTTATGATACCTAAAAATAGATAACGAGTGTTATCTTGTTGCTTGGGTCATTCCTTGTTGTTTCAGAAAGATACTTGGGATGTTTGTTCGGTCTGTTGATAGTGAGGGTATTTCCTCGCCATCTGGTTGACATGTGTGTTGGCTGTTGGTTGTTATCTCTAACATAACTCCTGCATGTACACCTTTCTTTGTTTTTTTTCAGCTATTTTCGTATTTTTTGTGTACATTTGATAACTAAAGAGATGCGAAGAGACATGCGCAGCAGAATGGCCAAGTGAATTGGTTCGCGCTATACTGTAAATTGTGAGATAGCTGATGCTCGATTCTGTTTTATTGCTGTTTACAGACTGTATTCGTACACTGTTAAAGCTTTTGTGGAAGAGTTTTCTATTTTTTTGTATCATCAAAAAACTGTAGACTGCATTTGTACACTTTAAAAACTTTTGTAAATTTTTTTTATTACATAAAAAAATGCAAGAACCAAGTTCTTTTAGGATATTTTAATATTGACATTTTATCATAATCATTTGATGCTGATATTTTTCTTGCTGTATTAGTCTCCTTAAGCTTCGCCTCCTTGGTCAAGGACCTTCGTGCTTGGACGACATTAAATGCTATATGGAAGGAATTAAATTAATTAAAGCAGATGTAATAGATCTTCAAATAACCCTATGATCGCTTACGGGACTACCCTTCAGTTTGACGATATTGTGTCTATAACTAAAACTTCCGATTCCAAAAAAATATTTTTCCTTCACTTAAATCTGCTTTAACGTTTGAGTTTTGGGATGAGGTCTATAGTGCTGGGGATCCATCAGTAGCCTTTGATTTATTTCTTAGCAAGCTACAATTTTTATCAAACAAGAGTCTATCATTAAGCAGAAGTCACAAACAGCTTTTAATAGATGGAGGTCCCCATCTACTGAATGTATTTTTATATCTTCATTACATATCAAAAACTTAAAAATATAGTACAAAATAATTCAAACAAAAACTTTTAAAGTTTTTGAAGAAATAGTTTAGAAAAATCTATTGTCTAATGGAAAAGAGGCGCATGTACCTATCAATTATATAAATAAAAATAAAATTGTTGATTGGAATTTTGAAATTTGGAAACAATAAGTTCAATAACATACAAAATTACATTAATAGTGTTAAAAAAGCGTCTATTTATGAATGGTTAAAGCCATTTCTTTATTTCACTTAATAATACTGTTTTCACTCTCCCACACCTCTGCCTTACTGCTAATATATTAAGCAAACGAGGAGCAGTAACATAATAAAATCGAAAAATGTATTTTGTGGGCTGTTGGTACAGTTATAAAGTTTCTGGTATTGACTCGCAAGTTATGACTATCGTGAATTCTACCATCATAATACCCGGAATTTGGTATTGACTCGAAAGTCATGACTATCGTGGCAATGGTGCAGTAGTAGTGTATTCGCTTACGGAATGGAAGGTCGTGCGTTCGAATCCCGGCCAAGTCCATTACTTTATACCGAATATATGAAATCGTAATCTCCCTAAGTAACTTAGAAACCACCTGTGGAGAAAAACCCTACAACTGCACCCAAACACTTCTTTCCTATCTCTCTATTCTTTCTAATACCAAGTAGCTTACACTGTGTTCTTAGCATTATAAGGGTACTGTAACAACAGAAAAAAATCCCTTTATCGTAAGCAAATTATAAAAAAAAAATCGTGAATTCTAGCATCATAATACCCGGAATTTGTAAAAAAAATATCAACAACTTGTAATAGTACAGGGGACTTAAAATAACAAATTCGTTTATTCAATAATATTCTATGGTTTACCATGTCAAAAGAATTGGTTATGTCAATAAATAAAGTCGAAGGATTTTTTTTTCATCAGATTCTGGCTCGCCAAGGCGATTAAATAGAGGCACTTCGACCTAACAGAAAAGATCATTTGTACCGTATGGGCCGGACAAATTTTAGACTAGTAGAGTTTCCACTATCCATGTAAAGCGAACAATACTACTAGCAGAAGAATTCTTTATGTCCTCGGGTCCCATTTGTTCCCTGAAAAAGATCTTGCTAATTCCATTTAGGGCCGGACATTCACATAAAATGTGTTCAGCTGACTCGTCCTCTTCAAGACAGAGTCGGCACTCAGGAGAGTCTACTATACTCATTTTGTGTAGATGATATCTTAAACCATGGTGGCCAGTAACACAAATGATTTTGTGTTGAATGGCTGGTTCTTTGCCTTTTTTTTCTCAAATAAATACTATTCAATAAACCGGTGAAAAATCAAACTCAACTTCCTTACTTTCATTACAAAATTCAAGTGTCATTTTATTCTCGTTATATGCATTATACCAAAAAAAACGAACGACCTCTGTCGGGTCTATCAAGGTTAAATCAAAAAAGAATGTAGTACATAAACAACTGTCAAATTATCTTTAGTGTGCTTAATTCACAATGATTGATTTAAATTAAATGAGTTGAATTGAATTGAAAATGAATTGTAATTAATTAATTGCATTAAACATTCTCCGCCCCGGTGAACAATGTTCGCAGTGTGGTTCTCATAAGGCGCTGTTGTACTGGAGCCGGCCCTGGTAATTTTCTTCCTCAGGATCGGTACATTACTTTCTTGTGTACATGCAAAGAAAAAAAAACTTTAACAAATGAACAGATAAGAGAAACACAAATTCAACGTTACACCACACATAAATCAGTTATGTTGTGTATGATGTATGAACCAACTAAGTTGTTGTTTTTTTTTTTTTTTATTATTGGTTCGGTGCGAAGCTTGCGGTGCAGTTATCAATATGATATTATGTACGAGTATGTATATTATTGTTGCTGCAGGTACGTAGCGTAAATTTACGGTGTCGAGTTAGTAATGGTGATGAAACTCATTGATGATTATTGTTGCGTCGGAGTTATAGTTATAGTACTTGTCGTGTAGTCTCGGGTGACGTGCATTATGTGTTGTTGGTTTCCTTTTATTATTATTATTTTTTTTTTATATTTACTTAGCTATTTTGTTTTCGTCGGAGTTGTGTAGTGCAAAATAAATAATTGGCAGTGCGGTGGCAACAAAAATTAAATAAATAAAAAAAAAATGCAATTAAGGCAACATCAATAATATTTTATTGTTGTTATCGGTGTTGTTGTTGTGGAGTGTGCTGCTGCTGCCTGCTGCTGGTGTGTCGGGCTGGTATCCTGCTGCTGCTGGACAGGGGTATGTTCCGTATAATGCGCGGAAAGGATTTTTTTTTCGGATGAGTATTTAGTGTTTTAGGTAATTTAAGAAATTTTAGGTTCTTTTTATTGTGTTATTGTCGAATTAGGTTTTATTTGATTAAGCATGTCTTTGTACTGCCCATTTCGTGTAGAAAGCCTGTGTTCGATTCCCGGTATGGGAACCAGCTCTTTTTTTTTTTTTTTAATTAGTGCTCTGTTTTGTGTGTGCGTAATTTATTTTCGGTTTGATCGATATAAAGCGTTTTAATTTTAAATGATGGTGCCTTCCTCGGATGCTTTATTGCTGGGAAGGTAACATATTTTAGTGATAGGGCGTTTCATATGCCCGGATTTTGTTTTGAGAGTTACTACTCGAACTAAGTTGTCGGCTCCTGGATGTGTTTCCGTAATTCTGGCTAAACTCCAATGGGAAGGTGGAAGTCTTTCGTCTTTAACGATGACCAGATCTCCGATCTTAGGTTCAGCTTCTTTTCTTGTCCATTTCGGACGTTGTTGTAAACGCGAAAGGTACTCGCTGTTCCATTTACGCCAAAACGAGTCCACGAACACTTGTGTTCTTGTCCATCTATCCAGATAACTTACATGTCTGGCTACTATTTGTCCTTGAGGTACGGCAATAATGGGATCACCAATGAGGAAGTGTCCTGGGGTTAAGGCATCTAGGTCATCTATGTTGTCCGAAAGAGGGCACAGAGGCCGGGAATTTAAACATGCTTCGATTTGTGTAAGCAGCGTACATAATTCCTCGAAGGTAAGCCGCTCATCTCGGACGATTCGTTTAAGGTGATGTTTGACGGACTTGACCCCAGCCTCCCATAGCCCACCAAAGTGTGGCGAAGCGGGGGGGATGAAATTCCAATTCGTTCCTGAATTGGCTAGTGTTCCTGCAATTTCCTTCCAGTCATGTTGAGCCCTCTCTAACATTCGGGTTAATTCTCGATTAGCACCCACGAAATTAGTGCCGCAATCGCTATAGATCTGAGCACAAATTCCTCGCCGTGCCGTAAATCGGCGGAAGGCAGCTAAGAAGGCCTGAGTGGTCAATTCCGACACTGTTTCCAAATGTATGGCTTTTGTGGCCAGACAAACGAAAATAGCGAAATATCCCTTGTATGTCTTGGCTCCTCTTCCTTTCCATGCCTTTATCTCAATGGGACCGGCATAATCCACTCCAGTGTTGGTAAATGGTCGGGCCATTCGTACTCGTGGTGCCGGCAGGCTTCCCATGAGTTGCTGCAAATTCCTTTTTTTGTGTCGAAAACATTTTACACATTGATGAATGTGTCTCTTTACATTCCTTTTTATGCTTATGATCCAATAAGACATACGAATGTAGGCTATAGTCAGCTCATTGCCCCCGTGCAGTGTTTGTTTGTGAGCATCCCGCATGACAAGCTCAGTGAAATGGTAGTTTGGTCTAAGGATAATTGGATGCTGCTGGTTGTATGAAAGCAGTGTATTTTGCAGTCGACCACCGACCCTTAGTATTCCATTACCATCGATGAACGCGTTGAGTGAGAGAAACGATTTGGGGACCGTTTTCTTCTTTTCGTATTCGCAGAGTTCTTTGGCAAACATGTGTCTCTGTGCTGCTTTATGCACGACTAATCGGGCACATTCGAGTTCTTCGGGACTAAGTTCGCCTAGAATTTTTGAAGTTTTCCGAATTTTTACCAGACAATTTCTTCCGAAGCGGCGACAAAATGCGACTGCCCTAATGACCTTTGAGAGCCGCGAGCATCTCACTATGCATTTCTCGATGTCATCATCTGCTGCATCGATGTTTGCCACGGTACAGTGACGCTTTACTGCTCGCTTCTCTTCTTCAGTCTCGAATGTCGATGGCTGCTCAGGTACCTCATAGCACCACTTTGCACGCAAAAACGAAGGCCCTGTCCACCACAGATCTTGTGCTCCTAACGTTGAGGGTGATACGCCTCTAGACGCTAGATCAGCTGGATTGTAATCCGTCGGAATGTGTTTCCATATGTCACAGCTTGTGAGGCGTTGAATTTCGGATACCCTGTTACTCACAAAGGTGGTCCATTTCGACGGCTGCGCTCTGATCCATGCCAGCGTGATCATTGAGTCTGACCAGGCGTGTATTTTGGCGTTGGAGAGGTCAAGAACTTCTCTTGTGTAGTTAAGAAGAGACGCGAGCAGTGCAGCTGCGCACAGTTCGAGTCGGGGAAGACTTACGGTTTTCAGCAGCGCCACTTTAGTTTTTGATATGAGCAGATGCATGTGTATCTTGTCTGAGTTGTCAAGCACACGCATGAAGACAACTGCACCATACGCCCTCTCAGACGCGTCGCTGAAGCCATGAAGTTCCACTACCTTTTGTGTATTGTGTGCATTAATCCACCTTGGGATCTTAATGTGCTCGATTTTAGGAAGTTCTCTCTGGAAATCTTGCCATTCTTCTTCCAAGTCTGACGGAATCGGTTGGTCCCAATCAGTTCCTCTGCACCAAAGCTTTTGCATCATTATTTTCGCTTTGATAACACAGGGTGAGATCCAGCCGAGTGGATCAAAGAGTTTGGCAATCGATGAAAGCATTGTCCTCTTGGTAATTTCTCCGGTGTCGGGTTGAAAGTTTTGGAACGAAAATGTGTCTGCTTCTGGATGCCATCTGATCCCTAATGTTTTCACATGATCGGTTGATCCAACGGGGAGTTCAAAACTTATCTCGCAATCTTCTTTGGGTAAGTCATTAAGAAGTTCTTTGCAGTTAGACGTCCATTTCCGAAGCTTAAACCCTGCAGAGGCCAGCAGGTTACGTATCTCATCGCGTTTAATACGAGTTTCCTCGATTGAGTCTGCACCGCTGATGAGATCGTCGACGTACATCTCCTCCCTGACTGCACGGGCTCCCTTTGGATACCTTTCGGCTTCATCCTCAGCGGCTTTGTGTAGGACACGGATGGCCAAGTAAGGCGCACAAGCCGTGCCAAAGGTAACCGTCTTCAACTTAAAGGCCTTGATGGGTTGATCCAGCCTTTCTCTCCAAAGAATGAGCTGATAAAATCGATCAGCTGGCTGTACAGAAATTTGGCGGTACATCTTTTCTATATCAGCCGTTAGCGTAAATTGATGCTTTCGCCACTTCAATATTATGTCAATTATGTTTTTCTGCAATTTGGGACCAACCATCAAGTGTTGGTTCAGAGAAGTGCCATCGGCAGTTTTTGCGGCTGCGTCAAAGACCACTCTCAACTTGGTGGTGGAGCTAGCTTCTTTGAACACAGCGTGATGGGGAAGAAAAAAGTGAAAGGGTGATTTTAAGACAGGGTCGTTGTTTAGATCTACTTCCTCCATGTGTTGTAAGCTAAGATACTCCATGATACATTGGCTATAATCCACCTTCAGCTTCGGTTCTTTTTCAAGTCGTCGTTCCAGAGATGAAAAACGCCTTACTGCATTCTCTTTGCTGGGTCCCAGTTTAGGATAAAGTCCTCCTTTGAACGTCAGACCGACTTCATACCGTCCATCTGGCAGACGTTTTGTTGTCTCAGCAAAGTATTTCTCGCAGGCGACATCCTCTTCTGACGGTTGGATAACGTAAGGAGTTTCCTCAATTTCCCAGAATCTCCGCATTTGTGTGTCGAGGTCGACGTGTTGAAAAAAGCTTTGAAGACGCCTTGGCCTTGCCTCAGGAACTTTTCCCAAGACAATCCATCCCAAATGTGTTTTTTGGGCAATCGGCGCGGTTTCAGAGTTGTTGCGAATAATCTCTGGCAAAACAATGTCGGGATAAACATCCGAACCAAAAAGTATATCGATCGGAGCAGGAACATAGAAATTTGAGTCTGCTAACTGTAAATTAGTTAGGTGTTCCCAAGTGTTGGGTGCCATTTTGTGGGCCGGAAGAAGGCCAGTCAATGACTTAAAAACGAACGCTTTGGTTGCGCCCTCAAACGTCGAATGTTTTGACTTGAACATTATGTCAACGTAGTTTTGACTGATGCCATTGCTAACTTTGCCTAACCCTGATACCTTTACCACCGTAGGGTGTCTGGTAAGATTTAACAGCCTGGCTGCAGACTCAGAAATAAAAGTTGCATCTGAGCCTGGGTCAATTAGAGCCCGTAGATCCGTAAATCTCCCGTCTCTAGATTTAACCCTAACGATTGCCGTGGCTAACAGAATGTGGGTGTCATGGATCTGTGACGTATGAAAATTGTGTCGAGTGCTGCCACTCGGGGTGTCATTACCCACTGGATGGAAAACAGGTGCGTTTGGGTTCACGGGTCCCTGCTCATTCCGTGGCTGTTCAATGTGTTGCTGAGAGTGTGTTGTCGAAGAGTTTGAGTTGGACGTTGAGTTTTGATTGCGTGGATTAATGTGTAGAAGTGAGTGGTGTCTTTGATTGCAAAAGTAACAACTCCGGCTACTCAAGCAATCGCGTGTTGTGTGGCTGTAGGCAAGACAATTCTCACATACCCGAACTTGACGTACGGCTTCATGTTTTTGAGCAGAATCCATGCTCAGAAACTTTAGACATTTCATTAAAGAGTGCTGTCCTTGTTTGCAAATTTGACATTGGTATTGTTTCGTATTATATTTGGGTTTTGACTGCGATTTAGCGTGAAAAGTTTTGGCGGTACTGTGTGGCTTTACCGCTGCTTTGTTTTGTGAAGTTGCACTACCTTGCTGCACAATGGCTTCTAAAGTCCTGAAACGGGATATTAGAAACCCAGTAAAATCAGAAAAAGTCGGGAGTTCCTTATCACTTCCAAGCTTTTCTTCCCATAATTGTTGTGTGTTACCGGGTAATTTTTGAAAAAGAATATAAATTAATAACGTGTCCCAGTGTCCCACGGGTAATCCCAAGTTTTCCAGGGCATGAATGACCTCAACGGTGGTGTCTAATAGAGCTTTAATCCCTTCAGCTGACTCCTTACTTTGATCAGCTTGACCAAAGAGAGTTTTAAGGTGCGCATTTACTAAAACTCTTTTATGGTCGTACCTTTCCGTTAATAACTCCCATGCCTTCTCATAATTCCCTGCACTGAGGTCTAAGTGTTGCAAAAGACGTTCAGCATCCCCGGTTAAACTCGCTTTTAAAAAATGCAATTTTTGTATTTCATTTAACGCGGAATTACTGTGGATAAGGGAAACGAAAACGTCGTGGTAAGAACGCCATGTTGCATATGCCCCGGAGAAAGTTGGAGGTTTAATTGGAGGGAGCTGAAGAAAGTTAATTGGTGATTGCGTATCATTCGAGTTCGTTGCTTTAAGGGGTATCTTCGGAGGAGTTGGAGTGATTTTGTCCAATGCGTCCATTAGTTCACTCCTATAATCCAGATAAATATCCCGAATTTGGTCAAATACAGCTACTAAATCTTCCTTTTTTGAAGTCTCATGCAACTCTCCCCCACAAACCATTTCCTCATGGTATCGTTTAGCACTTACTAAATATCCTTCCACAAGTTCCAATCGAGTTTTCAAATAATTAAAAGTGCGACGAGCTGGGCCTGTCTTCTTGAAATTTGAGAAATCGCGTTCTATTTGCGCTAAAATTTCCTTCTGGAGCTCACCAAACGACATGTTGGACTTTTGTTTATCAAATGTAATAAAAAAAGAGCAAAAAAAAAATACTTTAAAGAATTGAGGACTTACTTGGTGCCTTCAATGAACTGGTGTTGGATGCGTCGAGGTAACTCACACGTCTCGGGAATTCCGTTTGCACAGCACAATTTAATAACTTCAATTATTTAATTGGATTGGAAATTTAAATTATATTAATTTGAGCGTCTGTTTTTTTTTTTACGAATCGAAGGACCAAATGATTTTGTGTTGAATGGCTGGTTCTTTGCCTTTTTTTTCTCAAATAAATACTATTCAATAAACCGGTGAAAAATCAAACTCAACTTCCTTACTTTCATTACAAAATTCAAGTGTCATTTTATTCTCGTTATATGCATTATACCAAAAAAAACGAACGACCTCTGTCGGGTCTATCAAGGTTAAATCAAAAAAGAATGTAGTACATAAACAACTGTCAAATTATCTTTAGTGTGCTTAATTCACAATGATTGATTTAAATTAAATGAGTTGAATTGAATTGAAAATGAATTGTAATTAATTAATTGCATTAAACAGTAACCTAAGGGTGGCGACGGTGTAGAGGTTAGTGTGTTGGCTTGTGACCCGTGCGGTGCAGGTTCAATCCCCATGGGGAACAACAACATACGCCACCCAATCACATGCCTCTACACCAAAAGGAGGATTTCTGCCTGGTAGTACAATGGACCGTTACCGAGTCTGAGTGCTCTGGGATTTGGATTTCTTTTTAAAAAAAAAAAAAAAAAAAAATTAAAAAAAAAAGGTTACCTACTAAGTTTTTGATATCATGCCTGCTTAGGTTTAGGCATTTGCTGGCATTTTGATTGAAAGGCCGAATTGCTCGTTTGGTCTTAGACCTGGGATGCTTTCCCAAAGATGGATACATTTTCTATGTACCCAGCTTTTTATTGCTGCCGTTGCTGCTGATATAGGAGTGCAGCAGAAAGGTTCGGGACCTATGAAGGGTGTTTCCGAACCTTTTCTGGCCAGTTCGTCGGCCTTTTCGTTACCTTCCACCCCGACATGACCCGGAACCCACCATAGCTTGGTCTTGTTACTTATTCCGAGTGCCTGTAGGGTGTTGAAGCAGTACATGACTGATTTGGAGTCAATGGTATGCGAGCTAAGGGCGTTTATAGTTGCTTGACTATCCGTGAATGTATGAATGGTTGCACCTTTTATACCAGATAAATTTATGTGGCTGGCGCATTCTTGAATGGCGTGGAGCTCTGCTTGAAAAAACGCTGGGACTTTTTCCCATGGATATCGTGAAGCGTTTGTTTGGTCCGTATATTCCCGCTCCTACCCCCGTTTCCATTTAGAACCATCCGTATACCACTTTATGCCGTTGTGGCTGTTTGGTGGGTTATTACTAACCCATTCTTCTCTCTTGGGAATCTCCGTGGAGAACCTTTTATTGAAGCATAGTGTTTTATGAATGCGGTGTGTGACTGCGCAGTTCATGTTGAGTTCTGGCAGTTCATCGAGAAGGGTCTTAAGTTCCGGATGATCGTTAAGACTTATCTCGTTTAACTGTATTCGACTTATTGCACTGCGGATCACCACTTTTTGAATGTATATGTGGAGAGGTGTAATTCCTGTTATTGCCTCTATGGCAGCCGTTGGACAGGTTCGCATGGCTCCGGAGATACCAAGGCACGCAAGCCGTTGTACCTTTTTGAGCTTCTCTATTGCGACCTTTTGTGTGGATTTTGTCCACCATACTCAATATCGTCGAGGCGTATGTAATAATGGGTCTTATCGTCACTGTGTAGATCCAGTGGACGATCTTTGGAGAGATTCCCCAGGTTCTGCCATATGTGCGCCTTTAGCTTTAGTGATTTTGTTGTTAATGTGAGAGTTCCAGTTTAGTCTCATTCAGTGAAATCCGGGCTAAGTTAAGCTTTCTTCTTTTTGTAAAAGGAACTATGATAGCTTTACTGGGGTTTATGGAGAGATTTTCCTTTTCCTTGGCGCACCAGTCTATAGCTATAAGGACGTTTTGCATACGTGAGGTAACTACGATTCTTTGCCCCTAATAATGATGACCAAGTCATCGGTGTACCCTATTATGTCGTAGCCTAAGTTACTTAGTTTTTGAAGTAGGTCATCTATGACCAAAGACCACAGGAGGGGTGATAAAACTCCTCCTTGTGGACAGCCTTTTATAGCTGATACTGATACTGAAGTCTGTCCTGACGAAGCAGTACATCGAGCATCGCTTTTATCCAGTTTATGGTGGGTGGTCTACCTTTCGGTGAATTAAAGCATTTGATATTGAATCATAGCCGGTGTTATCAAAAGCACCCTCTATGTCAAAAAAGGCGCATAGTGCAATTTCTTTGCAACGGTAGGCGTTGTTAATGTGATTTATTTGTTTTAACAGGGCACCTTCCGTTGATTTGCCTTTTTGATACGCATATTGACAGGGGTGTAGAGGCATGCTAATAGTTACGCATTCTCTGATATGAACGTCAATTATTCTTTCCATTGTTTTCAGGGAAAACGATGTCAAGCTTATGGCACGATAGGATTTAGGTAGTTCACTAGGTTTGTTACCTGGTTTGGGGATAAATACTACATTGACCTCCCGCCAAGTGCGTGGTATGTAGCCCCAGTTGAAACTGAACCTAAATAAGGCAATCATATTAGGTAGGAAGAATTCCATACCCTTTTGAATGAGGGCTGGAAAAATTCTGTCATTTCCTGGTGCCTTGAATGGTTTAAATGAGTTTATGGCCCATTTAACCTTATCTGGACTAAATAATTTTTCAGATAAACTATTATTTTTGCTGAAGTTAGTTGGATGTGAAGCCTCAGTAGTGTTGTGTGATCGACAATCAGGGAACCAGGGAAGGGAACTTGCAGCAAGGTTGTGAGAGTTTCTTCCCGGTCGCTTGTGATTGTTCCATCAGGTTTGATGAGCAATCCCATGCAGTTTGAAGGATCTTTTGAAAGAGCGCTCTGGAGCCGCGCCACTGCTGGAAGTTTTTTCAGCTTTTCGCAGCTTGCGCGCCATGAGGCCCTTTTAGATCTTCGCAACACTTGGTTGTATTTGGTTAACAGGGATCGATATTGATCCCATACGCCGGTGCGTTTCGATTTGTTGAATTGCTTTCTTACCTTCTTCCGGATAATTTCCAGGTTTTCGTTCCACTATGGTACGCTTCTTTTCACCACGGTGCGCTTTACCTTATAACTACTCTTAAAGGATGAGATAATGATGTCGTTAAGCTGACATTGTGCAGCGTTCGCATCACTCGGTGTTAGTGGTGAATCTGGTAGCAGATCGGTTCTGATTGCCAGATTTTCACTATAGGTTCTCCAGTTTGTTAATTTGTTATTGTATTTGACCGGCGCGCACTCGGTGTTGCATCGCAGCCTGAACATAATATGCATATGATCAGACACGTGCCAGTCCTCTACAATGTTTTGTATAAAAGGAGATGAGAGAGTAAGGTTTAAAACTTCTTCTCGTATACTGTTTCTAAAAGTGGCCTTATCTCCCTTATTTAGAATAACTAGGTCTTTACTATATAAATAATCTAAAAGTAACTCACCTCTTTTGTTTGTGTCTCGGATGCCGCTTAAAACGGCGCTGTTCGGATGGTGTGAATTTAACGCGCTTAGACTCAGTCTGTGCAGTTATGCCAGAGCTCTCCGGCGCGCCTGTATTCATGGGATGCACTTCATCCGAGAGTATGCTGACATTGCCACTGGTCAGCGTCCATCTAAGAGCCAGCGAAAGAGGAAAAGGAGAAAGGCGGCTATCGTGCGGCGCAAATAAACTGCACCGCCAGTTGAAGGCGCAAGCGCTGAGAACGGCACTTCCCCGGCGGCGACGGCAAAGATATGCAGGTCGGCACAGGTTACCCCAACCGAAACCAGCCAGCTGACTGAAACCAACGCTGCCTCCCCTTCCAATAGCTCGAACAGGAAAAAACGGAGGAAGAAGACCTCAAGCACTCCTGTCGGTGGAACTGCGCGCGCACCTTCTGCGTGCCCTTCCACTAGAACACTTCCAGCTGATGTATTTCCAATGATTGGATTTACTCAGATTAACCTTCAACACTCCAAGGCTGCTACTGCACTCATCAGTAAGAAGCTTTCTGTGTTGAATACAAAAGCCCACATAACATCCATACAGGAGCCATGGGTGGGGAAAAATCGCATCTGTGGCCTTGGAGGTGTTCGTACCACTACGATACTCTGTGACGAGCGGTCCGAGAGACCAAGGGCTTGTCTTGCTGTGTCGAACCTTTTCTCAGCGACTAAGCTTGGACAATTTTGTGGCCAAGATTTGGTTGCTGCAGCCATTAGCTACGAAACGAATGGAAATTGGAAGACCTTCATCGTGGCGTCAGCTTATCTCCCCTATGATTCGGTAGTGCCTCCACCACCGAGGGCAATTGCTGAACTCATTGCCTATTGCGACACCAGGAAGATGGGCCCAGTTATATGCCTTGATGCCAATGCTCAAAACACTGTTTGGGGCAGCAGCAAATGCAACATGCGAGGAAACCATCTCCTGGATTTCATTCTATCATCTGATCTTACTATCAACAATGTTGGCTCGCAACCAACTTTTGTGACGTCAAGAAGACAGGAAGTGATCGAAAGTGCTTCTTATAAGAATTTCTGCGAAAAGATTGAAATGCTGGGTGAAACTAGTAGGTTGGTTAAAGTTCTGAAAAAGGGCAAACCAGCCAAACTGGACTCACTTAGAAAACTTGATGGCACCTTCACTGAGACGAAAGCGGAAACTCTTACTTATCTGGAGTCTCACTTTCCGGGTAACCAGATTACAATTGATTCACAACCAGCCCCGATTACCGAGACTATGAGTGAGCCAAGACAAACAACTCGGCGTAGCTGGTATATTGCGAAGGCCGTGGTGACGGACGAGGCCATTAAATATGCTTTTGCGTCTTTTGACGGCTTCAAGTCACCTGGTACGGACGGAATATACCCAGCCATGCTGCAGCAATGTACAAACCAGTTGCTACCGACTATGAAGAAAATCTTCATCGCTGTCCTAGCACTGGCATACATTCCAACACCCTGGCCTACAGTTAGAGTGGCAATACCTAAAATTGGCAGAAGTGACTACTCACTCGCCAAGAGCTTCAGACCAATAAGTCTGACTTCCTTCTTGCTGAAAAGCATGGAAAGGCTGGTCGAGCTTCACGTGCGCAAAACTGCTTTGCGATTGCACCCACTATCTCAGATGCAACATGCCTATCAACGCGGAAAATCCTGCGAGACTGCGCTCCAAAATCTAGTTGGTAGAATTGAGGGCGCGCTTGACAGAAAAGAATACGCGATAGGCATTTTCATCGATATTGAGGGTGCTTTTGACAATGCGACTTTTGATAGCATGTGCAGCTCCGCCAGACAACACGGCGTAGACGAACCATTGGTGTTGTGGATTAGGGCAATGCTAATGAATAGAACGTTGGTTGCAGATGCGGATTGTGGCCGCTATGTTATGGCGGGGGTAAACAGAGACTGCCCGCAAGGCGGCGTCCTGTCTCCACTGCTGTGGTGTATGCTGGTCGACTCTCTGTTGAACGCACTCAACAGTTCTAATATTTACGCTCAGGCGTACGCGGATGATGTTGCCGTGCTTTCTGTTGGATCATGCCTAGCGACTGTACGCGCCAAGGCGCAGGCGGCGCTTGACGTGATCGACGAATGGTGCACTAGGAATGGGCTCTCGGTCAATCCTCTTAAAACTGAGGTTGTTCTCTTTGCGAGAAGGAGGAAGCTGGTCGGGTTGACTCAGCCAGTGCTAAAAGGCGTCACAATCCAACTCTCCAATGAAGGAAAGTATCTGGGAGTCATCCTAGATAGCAAACTTCTTTGGTCCAAACATGTTGAGCTGTAGACTGCCAAGGCGCTGTCTGTTTTCTGGCAGTGATAAGACCATTTATAGCATACGCATCGGTTGTTTGGTGGAATAAGCTTTCACATAAATACGTCACTGCTGCTTTTGCCAAACTCCAAAGGCAGGTATGTCTCGGCTGCACGGGGGCCTTCCCCAGCACGCCTGGCTCCGGCCTAGATGCACTATTGAGCCTTCTGCCCCTTGATGTTTACATCATGGGCTGTACAATCAAGGCTATCTCACGTCTTACAAGAGGTGGCTTTTGGTATAACTCGCACTGGAGTTTTGATGAACTTGCGCAACGGTTGTCCTTCGACTCCTGTCTTATGGATATGCCGTCTGATGCGATGACACCGGAACTTCGGCTAAAGCGCAAATACGAGGTCAACTTTCCTCGCGTCCACGACTGGCTCTGGCCGGACTCTGAACCTGGAAGGGAATGCAGTCGAATCTTCACGGATGGATCCAAAACCGATCAAGGATCTGGTGCTGGTGGCTTCGTGGAGAGCGATAACGTTAGACTTTTCTTTCCGTTAGGCAAATATGCGTCAGTCTTCCAAACAGAGACTTATGCTATCCTAATGGCCATGGACTATGTTACGAGGCACAGGTGGACGGGGCGAAGTATCTGCGTCTGTAGCGACAGTCAGGCTGCGCTTAAGGCCTTACTCAAACCCTTAACTACCTCCAAAATAGTACGTGAATGCAAGATATCTCTGAATTCGGTCGGAAGGCAGAATTCACTTAAACTTGTCTCGGTCCCGGGTCATAACGGGATCACGGGAAATGAGATCTCCGATGAACTTGCTAGACAAGGCTCAGAGGGGGACCTCTCAGGACCTGAACCAGCGATCTGTCTGCCTGCGTCCTCGGTCAGGGCTTCCATTGACGGTTGAGTTTCCTATGAACACAATCGCCGTTGGCATGACTCTCCAGGGTGCAGACAGACTATGTGGGAAATCCGCGGCATTCTTGTTGTCTCTCAACAGAAAAGACTGCAGACAGACTACTGGCGTTCTTACGGGACACTACGCTTTTGCCAAACACCTTAAGGTGCTAGGCCTAACCGACACCACCAACTGCGAAGCCTTTGGAGAAAGCAACGACACTGCGGAACATTTCCTCTGTGATTCTCCTGCTTTTGCTCGTATCAGGTGGCAGGTATTTGGTGCGGATATGGTGAGTGCTGTAAACCTAAGCTCCTTATCATTGAAGCGCCTTCTCGTTTTTCTTAGAAAAACGAGTAAATTCCCACAGTAAAATGTGGTGTCTCTGCCTGGTAGTACAATGGGCCAGTATTGAGTCTGAGTGCTCCAGTGCAGAAAGTCTCACACACCCCGACAAAAAAAAAAATGCTGACATTGCATAGCGTGCTGGATTCTGAGATATCGTCACTAAGAATAGAGAAGTTAACTTCTAAGTTCATGATCTCCGAATCCGTAAATTGTGACCCTTCCCCATTGGCAGGTGTCACGTCATTTACGACAGGGTGTTCTAAAACATCCCCAGTTGGTAATGCAGGATGTTCTGAAACATCCCTAGTTGATGATGCAGTTGTAGAGGCATCATTCTATATTTGGGGGGGGGGGGGGGGGGGTAAGCAAACGGGTGGGGGATATAAAAGGGTGGGAGCGGACGTGAAGTCCTGGTCAGTTCTTGGTTGACGCTCATCAGACGCCCTGGCCCTTAACAAGCCCGATGACTCTTTGCGTCGTTAGCCTCCGCACCGGCATCATCGAGTTTGTTTATCACCGCAAACAAACTCGATGATGCCGGTGCGGAGGCTTACGGTGCACACGTTAAGGTGACTGACCCCGCTAAGAGGAAGTCGAAGGAATTAGTTAAATGCTTCACTATCTTATAATTCCCCCGATAACTTTAATAAAGCACTTTCAGTCGATCTACCACTTCTAAATCCAAACTGAGAATCACTAAAGAAAGGAGTCTTATCTAAAAATGATATTACTCTAGATTTAATACAGTTTTCAAAAACTTTAGAAAACGCTGATAAAATGGAAATTGGACGATAATTATTTAATAAAGTTGTATCACCTGTGTGTCGTTCGATTATCGTTTGGGCACTTTCAATGCTTGGGTAAAGGCAGCATCGGGCGAATATCGGGGTCATGACTTGTTGATTTTGTTGGTGGACCAAAACAAATTACCGTACGGGCATAACACCTGCGGTAGATTGTTTTGGAAATCTAACGTATGTTTTCAATTCACGGCTTATGCTTAGTTAGCGTCAGAGTTGTGTTTTCTTTTATGTTAGTATTTTCTAATGTGTAGGAATTTCGTTGTGGATGTCAGCAACATTCGTGGGTTGAGGAAATTTTTTTTTTCATTATACGCCCATGTTTTTCATAACAAACCAGCTGTTTTGGCACTTAGTGAAACCCAGGTTAGCGTTGGCTCTGATTTAACAGAGTTTCGTCTACCTGGGTACAACTTAGTGCCATTATTCTTTCCCCATCGCGGTATCGCCGTTTATATACGTAGTGACGTAGCCTACCAACTTCAGCCCCAGTATGGTCAGTGTTCCAATCCGGAATTTAATTTCATTTGGTTCAAATGTCATGTCCGTAGGCAATTAATCCACTACTGTTTAATTTATAGAAGCCCCAACTTGGACAGACATTCAATTTATAATGAGTTTGATGCCCTGTTCGATTCCATTACAAGAATTGTGACCCTTCATCCTCGTTCTGAAATCGTTATTGCGGGCGATTTCAATGTACACAATTCAGGCTGGCTTCGACATTCTGGTCAGACAACACCCGAAGGAAGGTACGTCGAGATCTTTGCTGAGGTAAATAACCTGACTCGGCTTGTAAATGAGCCGACACGAATACCGGACATTAGCAGCCAAACTGCCAACACTTTGGACTTGTTTCTTACCTCTCACCCCGATAAATACGCTTTGAACGTATTATCGCCTCTAGGTTCGTCAGACCATTGTATCTATCATATCAGCGAATTTCTCGTACTGCAACCACATAGTTAAAGAACAAACTCCAAAAAGAACCGTATGGTAATACGAGAAAGCCAATTGGGAAAAACTAAACGGTTTCTTTAAGAGTTTTAACTGGTCGCTGTGCTTCCTCGACAGCGACGTGGATGCTGCTGCTGATATGATCACAAACATAATTCACCTGGGCATGAAATCTTTTATCCCTAACAGGATTAAAAGTATCAAACCCAAGTGGTGTGACTCGAGCTGCAAAGAGGCTATCAGGTTAAAAGAGGTAAGTTTTCGGCTATTCAAAGCCAACCCATCTGAGGAAAGCCGTAAAAAGTTTAAACGAGCCAGAAATGACTGCAATGCCCACATTAATCGTGTCAAGTTCTCCTATGACCAAAAGTTGTGGCAAAAAATACTACAAAGTCCCACGGGTAGTAAAAACTTTTGGTCATTTGTTGAAAACATCAAGAATTCCACCTCATCATCTGTCCCGACACTCATTTACAATGGCATTCCAGCTGTCAGCTCTATAGATAAGGCCAATCTG
Organism: Portevinia maculata; assembly: GCA_949715645.1. Classification (NCBI taxonomy): domain Eukaryota; kingdom Metazoa; phylum Arthropoda; class Insecta; order Diptera; family Syrphidae; genus Portevinia; species Portevinia maculata. The sequence goes on along the minus strand of OX454526.1, from coordinate 165,030,064 downwards.
CTTGCTGCTGACTTTGCAGTCAGCTCAACGCTCCCAGATTGTGCTTTGCCTCCCCCTGTACTCGAGCGCGTAGAATTCTCCATGGGACCAATCCACTTTCGCACTCGTACAGTGGCTAGAGTACTTCAAGATCTTGACGTTCACAAATCCGCTGGTCCAGATGGTATTTCCCCTATCGTTCTGAAGAGGTGTTCTTCTTCGCTGGCAAAACCATTGCCTACGCTTTTCCATCTGTCCTATTCTTCAGGACTCTTTCCGGGAGGATGGAAAACAGCATTTGTCCAGCCTGTACCAAAAAAGGCGAATCTTCTTCTCCCTCCTCCTACCGACCAATTGCACTTACGTCCCTTCTTTCTAAGGTCATGGAAACGCTGATAAACCGTCAGCTAACGAAATATCTTGAATCGCGAAAACTTCTTAATGACCGGCAGTATGGTTTTCGTAGCAACAGGTCCACTGGTGATTTGATGACATATCTAACCGAAAAGTGGAACCAATCTCTTCATCAAGGTGGTGAAAGTAAGATCGTTGCGCTTGATATTTCAAAGGGATTTGACAGAGTTTGGCATCAAGCTCTCTTGTCGAAAATGCGTGCGTTTGGAATCGATGATACTCTTCTTCAATAGATTAGAAATTACCTTTCGAACCGTTCAATTCAAGTTGTTTTGGACGGTTTCAAGTCTGCAACTCACCAAATAAATGCTGGTGTCCCCCAAGGCTCTGTTCTGTCCCCGACTCTCTTTCTCATTTTTATAAATGATCTTCTGTCTGTTACTTCTAATCCAATCCATTCCTTTGCTGATGACAGTACCCTCAGCTTCTCATATTCGTTTCTTGGGTCACGCCCCTCATCTTCGGGTGTGGAACTGGAACGGCAACGTATGTTAAGCTCATTATAACTCAGTGGGGTAAAACCAATAGAGTGGAATTTAATGCTTCCAAAACTCAATGCTGTCTCCTGTCATTAAAGCAAAACCCACACACACTGCCATTATCTATGAATGGCACTTACATCGCTGAAACCGAAAGACTTTCCATTCTCGGTATGTGTGTTAATGACAACCTTCGTTGGAATGACCACATATTCGATGTCGCCAAGAACGCCGCGAAATGTCTAGGCTTCCTTAAGCGTTGTAAGAAATATTTCACCCCTTCTGATCTGGCTACAATTTATAAGGCGTTTATTCGCCCGAAACTCGAGTACAACGCTCATATCTGGTCCGGTGCACCAATAACTTATTTGGAGCTACTTGACAGGATCCAAAAACGCGCGATAAAACTCATTGGCGACCGAGACATCGCGAGATCGATTGACTCTCTTAGTCATCGTCGTAATGTCTCCTGCCTGTCGTTATTTTATCGTTATTTCAACCATAAGTGCTCAAACGAAATAGCCAGTTGCATTCCTCCCCTTGAACATTTCAACCGCAAGGAATGCTCATCAGTTCACCCTCAAGCCTGTGTTCGGACGTACAGTGAAGTTCAAAGAATCTTTCCTCAGACATTCAAAACCAACGTGCATCGGCATCTCTCCTTTTCGTCTCACCCTAATTTCCTTAACGCCCGCGCTATGTAGCTAATACATTATAAGGGTCCCAACAAATCCCTTTAGTGCGCGCTTATTATAAAAAAAAAAAAAAATCACCTTTATTGTGCAGTGGTAACACTATAGCTGTTTTCAGACACACGGGAAAAATACCTTCTAGCACACAAAAATTAAAAATTGAACAAAGAACGTCAGAGATATGGAACGCAATATGTTTCAATATAAAATTTGAAATGTTATAAGAAGACGACGAATTAAATGTTTTAAGTGATATTATAATTTTATAAATTTCAAGTGCAGTAAAATCGTCAAAGAAAAAGCTTTCTGCTTCAAAATTGCTTTCCATTAAGCTGTTGTGATAATGAAGTGTATGATGACTCGCATTTGCAAAACCATTATAAGAACCTACATTAGGTAAAAAATATTAAATTAATTGGCAACTGCTAAAGGCTCAAACACATTTAAGTTATTTTGTTTAATAATACTATCTCGATTATATGATTTATTTTTGTTAAATATTTCATTAACAACTCGCCATTCATTTTTAGAGTTAGCGAGATTCCGTGCTAATCTATTGCTAAAGTATTTACTTCTCCAAAACGGAATTTCTATTTTACCTATGTTTTCGTAATACTTCTTTCGTCCGAGATTATAGTGATGTTTATTAATAACTAAGCATAGTTTCTTTTCTTATAAATTTTTCTTAATAATGAAGAAGTCATCTATTGCTTGAGTCATTTTAGATTCTTACTGCGTTTGGATATGCTCTGACTACAATTTTATATAAGAAATTGCAGCTTATTAAGAATCAAATCAATTGCAACCGAAGGGTCAACTGCAGCGTAAACTTCATCCCAAAACTCAAAATTTAATAATAATCTTAAAGCGACAAAATCAATTTTTTTATATTCAATATTCTTAAATTGGTTTGCTCGAAAAACTCTGCAGTTGAGTCGAATACCAGTTAAACAATTGTCAGTTATTTTTAAGTCATAGGCAATTGTTTCATCTTCAACACAAATGTTCCTATGAAACCTTGTAAAAATATGATCTAAACAAGAGCTAAGTCGTTGAGGCTGATTCATTACAGATTCAAAGCCAAAGGAGGAAAGAACTGTTAAAAAGTTGCTGACATAAGGTGCATTACTACAGGATGTTTATGTTGAAATCACCCAACAAAATTGTGTTTTTACAATTTTTATTATACAAAAAGTTGTTCACTGTACCTACGTTTATACATACATATTAGGCGTTTAACGGCCCATATATTGCCTAGAACCTAGCTTCTCCAACCACTTTCTTGCAAAGTAGAAGGGACGTATAGTTTTACGCCAACGGCAAATTTGAGAAGCTTCTCATGACAATTTGATACTCTTGGATGTTTGTCAGACGTTCGCAAGAGGTGCCAACAACACGCGGTTATTCCCAAGTGGTCCCCCCTCTAAGTACTAACCACGCCCTACGTCGTTTAATTGCGGTGATCGAACGAGAACCGATTTATTCGATTTGGCAAGGTCGTTGACTGACAGTACATTTATGCAATCTGTAAATATAGATAAAACAATGACAAACACCAGAGACTTCGCAATTAACGCCATATTAGCACCATCCAATTTATACTTTTTAATCTTACATCCCATTATGTTACTTCTTTAATATACCGCAACACCGCCAGCACCATACGTTTCATTACAAGCCGCGTCGAATGCAAAATTTGGAATCAAATCATATTCAGACTTCTCTTCTTCAAAGATCCAAATTTCAGAGAGAAAAATGAGATCTGGCAAATGATCCAAAGGCACGAGGTGAGTGCGAAAAGTATTAAAATTAGTTCAATACTACGAATATATCGAATGCTCATTGTTTTGATGGTCGATACAAAAATATTTAACATTATCAGAAATTGAAGAGAAAATACTTTCATTATTACTTGGGTCATTATGGGGATCTACAGTTGAACTAATATTATTCATGAAATAAACAAAAATTAAAAATATTTAAGTTGAAGTTATAAATATCCTCAAAAAAAAGTATTCTTTTTGCTCTATCACCTCTTTTTCTAATGCGAACGCATGAATCGCTTACCTAATCGCTTCATTTGTTTTTGTGTTTCAGTTCATTTGCCATCTATATATTAATACGGAGTTGCCTATAACGTGTTTCCACCCATTTTTAATATTATACGTAGATATGCCAACAGTATATATATTTAGGTAGGGGGCAATACATAGAACTGCACAATACAAAAATTATCCACATATAACACACATTATGAAGCAGGTAAAATGAAGCGAATTGGATGAAATTACAACAACAACATCAACATTTCTGTGTGAGGCAATAATCTGCCAATCGGAACGGAAAAATGTTATATCATGAAGTTACTTGAAAATGCTTGAAGTTACTTGAAAATGCTTGAAAATACTTCAAGTTACTTGAAGTTACCAACAACAACATTGCTGTGCATTTTATGCATTTGATAATGCTTGAACATACTTGGAGTTACTTGGACATGCTTTCAGTTACTTGAAAATGCTTGAAGGTACTTGAAAATGCTTGAAGTTACTTGAAGTTACTTGAAAATGCTTGAAAATACTTGAAGTTAGTTGAAAATGCTTTAAATTACTTGAAGTTACCTGAAAATGCTTGAAGTTATTTTAGGTTACTTGAAAATGCTTGAAGTTACTTGAAAATGCTTGAAAACTTGAAGGTACTTGATAATGCTTGAACATACTTGAAGTTACTTATACATGCTTGAAGTTACTTGAAAATGCTTGAAATTGTTTGAAAGCGCTTGAAGCTACTTAAAAATGCTTGAAAATACTTGAAGTTACTTGATAATGCTTGAAGTTACTTGAAATGCTTGAAGTTATTTTAAGTTACTTGAAAATGCTTGAAGTTACTTTAAAATGCCGCAAAAATTTTACATCATGTGAAATCAGAGAATGCGATGTCGAAAAATTTCATTCACCGAATAATATGTATAGGGTGGCGACGGTGTAGGGGTTAGTGTGTTGGCCTGTGACCCGTGCGGTGCAGGTTCAATCCCCATGGGGAACAACAACATTCGCCGCCCATTCACATGCCTCTACACCAAAAGGAGGATTTCTGCCTGGTAGTACAATGGACCGTTACCGAGTCTGAGTGCTGTGGGATTTGGATTTCTTTTTTTCTTAAAAAAAAATATGTATAACGGTCGACTTTGCTTTTTTTCAACTTATAGAATAAATTGGTTGAATTTCGACCATGTGGCGACCCCTAGTTTTTAATAAAGACCTTGTGTACCAGTGAGGCAATCGGATGTAGATGTTGCTGCTGCTGTTTTTGTTATATTTACGGATGCTGCTGCTGCCAGTTTTGTTGTTGTGATGAAAACCAAAAAAATTGGAAGAAATTTTATTTTTGCTCTCTCGCATTTTCTTTATTACTGCTTTCTTCCGCAAGGCTCTTAAAAACTTCACACACACGATGTTAAAGCAAATTTGCATCTTCCAATATAGACTTTATCCGCTGAGTGGCAGAACTCCCGCACTTGTAGCCTTGAATATCTCTTTCATAAAATTCGATATCTCTTTTTTTTCAATTTAGCGCACATTTTTAAATAACATAAACCGCACTTAATTTTTCCATTATTTGTCTTTCAGAAGTCCAATTTATTTAACAATTTTAGAGGTAAAGACCGATTTTATGCTTAGGTAGGTTTAAAAAAAATTGCTTTTAAGTGGAATAATTGCCGATGCGTGTCCTTATCAACAATCAAGAGAGAATGATCTATTGCTCTTTTCATTTATATATGACGAAAGATATACATATTTCTGAATGTTATTGTTTGAGTAAATTATTATTAATAGTTAAATATCCTTGTCTTTATTATACAATTCATTCTATATTATCGGAATCGGAAAATAATTGTTTTGTTTTTTGTTGTTACATAAATGTTAACTGTCTTCATCTTTTATAATAATTGATCCCCATCAATAGTAATTTAAACTTGAATTTGATTATTATATGGTGCATCCAACTCTTGTTTCTTGTCGACAAATATACGTTCCTAACTATTTTCCTTAAATCTTATTGGTATTATGTATATGAATTGCAATAAGTTTTAAAAAATAATCTAGAAAATGTAACGCTTTTCGTTAGTGTCCCCATCACTCAGGAACGGCATGACGGATTTGCTTGACTTTTTTATTTCTTCTTGTGTTTGTTGTTGTCTGTAGGTTTTAAGCAAAATAAAAATTTAAAAACGGAGCCAAATAACTAGCACCTACACATAGCGGAGCAATGAAGTTGCGTGAGCGAGCTAAGTCATGCGAAGAAAAAGCTGCAATCCCTTTAACTACCGAACCGATTGGGCTCAATTCAGTCAATTTTTGGTATTGGCCTACGGGAATTGGAATGGGTATAGGGCTGGAGATAGAGACGGACAAGAGCAGGATAACGTCTGCCTGGTACGCTGGTGTTTAATACAAAAAAGTAGATTTATCAATTTTTGTAAGTTGTCAAAGTAGTGCGTTGGACTACTGATCGAGTGGTCGCAGGTTCAAATCTCGCCGTACCAATTGTCAAGAAAAACTTTTAAAATTGTATGTTCTGAGTCGGCCTAAAATTGTAAGTCCCCTTCGTTTCGCACACGCAAATGGTTGGAGAAGCTAAGTTTTATGCCCTGTATCTGTTAATTCTGAATATTAATTTATTTATTGATGTCGTAAGTAGTCGTCTCAAAGTCAAGAAGACTGAGCAATTTGAAATCTTCTCCTAACGCACTTAGCTTTATTGTGAGTTTCGCCCGAACAATACTCCACCCGAAAAAATTGACATTTCGCTTTTTGCCTATCATAAGTTCCGGGCGAAAAATAGTTCATGCTCGAAAAATTCAAATTCCCTTATTGGCAGCATTTTTTTCCACAATTTTATGCTTAAATGTTCACTGATTTATTAGAAGTGAACAAGATAACAACAAATAGAACCATGTAAGTTATTTATTTTCTTTAGGGTAAAAACTGCAATTTAGTTTTTCTTTAAAAAACAAAGTGATTTTCGTTTAAGTATTTCAACCAGATATAGAAAGAGCAAGAAAATAAAAATAAAGTCACTAAATTTTGGAATTTCGTCATATGCAATATTTCATTTGTAAGTACCCGATGACGTTAGTTATTCGATGATCTCGGCTCCGTCTTACAGTTACTGTGAGTGGAGGTTATTGATTTTATGAAATTTATTTCACGTCATCGGTGCAGTGTTTGTTAGATTTCTGACGCCAATATTTTTTAATGTTACGGCTTTATTATTATATAAGTAATGTTTGTTTTGCTATCTTATTAATTGTTTTCGATTTAATACTTATAAACAAAAATTATTTTAGTTCAACAGGATATTCCATCTCTCACCATGTACAAAAGCTTCCGAATAGCCATCAGCAGCGGATGTTTGTGTCAATCGACCTTCATAAAATAAAGAAAAGCTATCCAAATTGGACGCATATCGTGCTGCGTATTCCTCCAACCAAAAGCAATGTATTTATTTACAGCTTTTTATTTTTACTAAAACTTAAAATGAGCTTTTAATGCAGGTTAAACTAAACGTAGACATCCATGACCCCGAAGAAAGAACTTTGAACATAAAAACACTAAAATGGTTCTGGAACACCGAAAAACAATTGCTTTCAGACTCAACACTCGGAGCATCACATTATAAAATACTTGTATCAGGTTAAATATTAAAATTCATGAGATTGAAATGAATGCAAATAAAACAGGTTTCGTTTAGACCTTGATGAGTCATATCAGTCGATTGATTTTTACATCAAGGCAAGAATTTGTTCGAAGCCTACACATAATGCAGTTGCAAAGACTTGTGTGCCTTGGGCAATGGGCTTTGATCGCTATCAAAACTTTTCGTAATAACTTGTTTTTCTAAAAAAACAATTAATATCATATTAACAATAATTTTCTAATTTTAAGAGAATCAGAAAATAAACCACTTTCAGTGAATGTTCCAATGCCAAAGCCTCTTGGCTACAATAGCACTCAGAATTCAGTCATAGTAAATCTGTATTTGGACCCTAATTGCCGTTATCAAATATCGTACGAAAACTATTTCATTTTATGATTCTTTATTCAGTAATTAATAATTGTCCTATCACAGTTACCGAAATTCATTTGGCGGATCTCTATCACGCATAGTCCAACAATATGCACATTGGCTTCCAGCCCATTTAACTGCTGTTTTGCTTCTGTCATTCAAATATCAAGTGTCTTTAACTCCGCACCGAGCGCCTTTTAAATGTGCAAAGCCTCTTTCTGGCATTTTACACTGCGGATCGTTCTTTCTTATTACAGGTAAGTGAGAATGCTTATAATAACAAATTAATTTACATATCTAATAATTCTAGCCACCCGTATATTTGCCAAACTATTACAATCGGTTAAGTATTTACCGGAGCCAGATAACTTTCATCGCTCGATGGTTATATCATTTATTATACATGGGTCTGCGTCTGCTGTTATCCTACTGTCTACTGCTTGTATGTGGGCTTTTGTAGCCTTTTGTGGAAATTCCATGCATCGAGTATTTTTAAGGTATGTACTGAAAATATTTGATCCTGCTGCTTCCAGGTAGTACTACATCGTTATATACTGTTGTTTCGTCCCATCCTACATTTATAGATTTATAGATTTCACTCGAGAAACAAAAATGCTTTAATTTTTTTTTAAAAACGACCGGACATTTTTTTCCTCATTCCACAAACAGTTTTTATTTATTTTTTGATTTAAATTAATTTATTCAAAAGGAAAATAATGTTTGCGGATGGCATTTCAATACATTTTTTTTGGAAAAAGTCATTATTGTAATGCTTTATGGTAGACAACATTTGTTGTTTTTCTATCTGATGTGTACACAAATAATGCCGATGGTTTGCCTACTCTTGAGCATGCAACATAATGTTGTCCATGTGAACATTTATTCCTTTGCGCTTTATGTTTTCGTCTTTGTATTTTTCTTTCAAAATAGTTGCTTCGAAGACGTTGTTCATAATGTTTTAACTACAAGTCTAGTACCATTACAAAGTCGTTGTTGATTGATATTGCAAAGCATCATAATCTGGGCTTCAACTTTTAATTGCAGATTGTGTGGTGGTATTCCTGGCAAATCTAGTGAATTCAAAAATTCGCTATGATAATTCACCACATCATCTTGATTCATAAGAGTATCTACTGACTTGTATGTAACTAATTGACCTGCTATGCCATTATGAATAATTGTGTTAAGATCATTGACATGTTTGTTTTTTGCTGTCATTATTGCTCGTTCGCTTAACCAAACATGATTTTTGTGTTGCTGTGCTATGTTTGGGAACACGCTTTGAATCAGTTCTTTGGGTTTTGTAGAATATTAGAGCGGATAATCAGTGATGGCTGTGTATTAAGAAGTCCTTAAGAAAAAAATGTTAAACGTCTATTTACAAAGAAGTATTTTATTCAAGTGAAAGATAAATAAAAACATAGGGACGGGCTACAGTCCGCTTGGGCGAACTGTTGGATACCCTATTCTTATTCCTATCCCTCATAAGTGGGCTTGACAAAAGTCTTAGTACGGTTGAATTGTTAAGAACGCTCTACATATTTTGTTATATAACATTTTAAGGATTTTATCAAAAAAAAAACGAAGCTTTTGTAAAAAAAACGCTCCCTAGCTCAAACTTTGGTTTTTCAATAAAATTGTTTTATTTAATTGTGGGCGCGTCAGTAGCCGGATTTTGAAAATATTAACACATGAGCATAAAGGGCCCCCTAGAGAGTATATATTATAAATTTCAGCTCCCTAGCTCAAACTTTGGATTTGCAAAAAAAGTTGATTTTAAATTGTGGGCGTGTCAGTGGGCGGATTTTGAAAATATTTACACATGAGCTTAAATGGCCCCTAGAGAGTATATGTTATAAATTTCAGCTCCCTAGCTTAAATTTTGGTTTTTCAATAAAATTGTTTTATTTAATTGTGGGCGTGTCAGTAGGCGGATTTTGAAAATTTTATATCCCGAGCAGTTTTATGAGTCATAGATCATATATAAAAAACTTCAACTTTCTAGCTCAAAATTCGATTTTTTCGAAAATTTTGTTTTTTTTTTATTTTGTGGGCGGATTTCAAAAATTCGTAAACTTGATTATTTCCCTAGAGAGTATATGGTTAAAATTTCAGCTGTCTAGGCCCAGTTTAAAGGCCTAATTTTTGCCGACAGACGGACGGACATGGCTAGATCGACATTACTATCGATGCTGATCATTAATATAGTAACTTTTAGGGGTCTACGGGCGATATTAAGGTATGTTAGAAACTATGCGTCAAAATTAATATACCCTTAGAATAGAGTATAAAGAACAATATGAAGTATGCCAAGATAGGGTGGATTAGGTGAATAAGTAATAGATATATTTAAAGTACATATAGATGGCAGTATTATTTGTAAGTGTTGCCATAGTACAATACGATCAATTCTTTATATTTAATCAGGTTTGTTATCTGCAAAACGTAGTTGGTAGTGTTATAAATCCACTTAAATTATAAATTATCAGTTTGCCATTTCCGATGTCCGACAATTGTTTTGAAAATTCATCAGCTGATGCATCGTTGTGCAAATGAACACGCATGTTCGTAGTGAGTGTAAATATTTTTACATTTCTCCACAAATTTGAAGATTTCAAATGCGCGTTCAGTTCATCAGCAGCAGTAGATCGAGGAATAACAGGTAATGTTTGTAGAAAATCACCTGCTAACAATATCATTGCACCACCAAACAGTTCTTGATTTCCTTGTCGATCTCGCAATGTTCTATCTAATGCTTCCAATGATTTCTTGTGGACCAATATTCCAAATTGCAAAAATATGATTAGTTTGCATTATTGCAAAACTTTTGCCATTCCAAATGTCTTAGGGATGTTGCAAGCAGGTTTGTCGGTAAAATGCATGCTCAATGGCAGTTTTAGTGCAGAGTGTGCTGTTCGACCGCCGTCCAATAAAGAAGCAGCAATCTATTTTATTTTGCGATCGTATTGCTGCTAAACGTAATGCTATCTTAAATGTTTTTCCAGTACCTCCAGGCGCATCCAAAAAATACATTTCACCACTTTCGTCGTTAACAACTTGCATGATCGAATCATATGCATGTTTTTGTTCATCATTTAGTTTGGGATTATTTGATTGTCAAAATGTGCTCAAGTCACTGCAATCAAATTGTTGTTCGCATTGAAAATATCGATTAAATATGTCGTGCTTGGGACGATCGGGTGATAGCATGCCTAATTGTGATAATGCTTTATTTGCGACCGCCAAACACATAATCAAAGCTTCATTATACATACATTTCCGGAGTGATTAGCAATTTTTGTATTGAAGTGGTGAGGCGAATTCGATGTAAAATATCATCTGTCATGATATTTTATCCATAATTCAAATGGTTTTGATTTGAAAACGCGTTAATATTATTACTGAAAATAAAACTCGCATTTGATGTGGATGACCTGAAATTGATGTGTCGGCAAGGGTAACATCCCAATGCTTGTCATTCTCAAGTAAATGCAATCGTTGACAGTCTTTACGATACGTCGCACACAATCGTGCATCAATTGTTCTTATATTTTTAAATTAGGTTGGTCCACGAACGTTAATCAATAACAAATACAGGTAAAAAAAAACCTGGCCATTGTTGTGGTGAACTGTGAATAATCGTCCCAAAGCATCTGTTAAAAACACATTTGGATGATCTTCAACTGGTTTTCCTAATTTGCGTCATTGAAAAACTTTCGACGATTAATTTCAATTGTTATATTGTGGTTTTTCGGAGTATAGCAATATTCTGCCAAAAGTATCTGGTTGACACAACGTAAAAAATGCAGTCAATGTCGTGGATGGTGGCTGTGCGTCTCTTTCCAATACATTTTCAGTTGTAAAATACACTTGTTGACCATTTTCAAGGTGACCCCTAAATAAACAACTGTAGGATGTCTTTCATGTATTGGAAATGAAAAAATCCGCCATATTGCTTCGTTGCTGCTAATGTAGCGCCCCATTTGATATTGACTGATTTCATTGTTTCGATTTTCAGCAGCTACTTCAAAAATGGCCATATGGCTTGACCGGTCAATAAATGATCTCTGATGTCAGCTCATTGTGGATTACATATGAGGTCACGAACAAATCTTGCTCACCGTAATGACGAACGTACGGCATTGCATCCTGAGCATATTCATGTATATGCCGGACTTCCAGTATATGTTGCTGGTAATATTATTATTTTCCCAATGTCATTCACATTGCCATCATTATTAATCGCATCGCGCAGATGTATGTACTCCTCAAAACGTAATTTTGTCTGATTGAATCTACATACATATCGACAATATATTGATAAAAAAGTCTTCGACATTTTAAAATGTGGTTGTCTTCATTTCTGCGTACCATCAATCTGTACACATAAAAGTTCATCGCGCTGGCCTTTTTCTTTGTTTCCTCTCCTGTGTTCATTATGAATTTAAAATTTGGATCATTGTGAAAAATGTAGTTTCCACTTTTGGTAAATGTTTTAACTTACCATTCATCGGGTTTATCATTTTTATGTTCAAATGATACCCGTCTTCTCCTTGCCAAAACAATATCGGGTATTGCAAGGCATCATAAGAGCGATGAGTTTCAGAGACGCGTTGGAGTTGATCATTCCTAAGATGAAGTACATCATACATATCTGCAGCATCGTTGCTACAATCCTGTAGAGAAACCTCCCCCACTGTGTTGTTGAGGTCTTCCAATTCTGAGGACGAACTGAGAAGCTCGTCTTCACTCAGAAGATCCTTATTTGAGATGCCTTCTAATACAGCTCGTCTTCCCTAAGAAGAGCCTTGTCGGAGATTTCGTCCGTCTCCATGACCGACTGAGAGTCGATCACAGGGATTGAAGACGTAGAGAGTTCCTTAGAAGGCTGGGGTTTGTCATCCTCTAAGGCGGGGAAGGTGACTGGTGCGCTAGCATCGTCGCTTGTCTGCGTCTAATTCGTCCTTATTATCTCTCAGCATGATATCGTTCCACCCAAACCGAATCGCACCTGCGGTCCCTGCCAGATGAGCAAGTGATTCCTGGTTGATGACAATGACAGCGCATCGGTAGGAACCCTTTTGTTCTTCCAGTTTGGCGGCCTTCCAGTTGTGAGTCGGAAGGGATGGGTTGCTGAGTCTTATGACTTCCATAATCCTCTCCGGGGAAGAAGAGATGACTGGGATCCAGGCGTGCGATCTCGGTCGGCAAGGGATGTCCTCCCTCGCAACAACATCGAGCTTAGCAGCTGGCCATAGCTCACCGAGCTTGCTTATCGCAAGCTTGTAGAGATCCAGTGATCGTTGATCGCTGCAAGCGATAAGTTTTACGCGGCCCTGATGCCAGCAGCCATCGTGACTTAGTGGCGGTGGTCCGGGAATATCCCTGTAAAAATCCGCGAAGTTTTCTAACAGAGATAGAAATGATATCCCACCGTTCAGGTGAGATCATGCCGTCGGCGGATCACTAAATGACATATGCGATTTGACGGTGTACGCGCTGGGAGGATTGCTGGTGTTATGCATCCTCAGGCGCTTGGAGACCGAAACGACCTCGTCCAAAAGATCTCTGCCACTTTGACGTAATGTCGCCGCTGGTCTTTACCTTGCCTAGAATTGTGTTTTGAGCCCAGGTCAATTTATTAATTGAGCTGGGGTTCTATCCAACTCAACGATAGCGCCGATAGAGCCATTGATGCGATTGGCATTGCGTCTATTATTGTAGTGCGAAGTTGAGAGGTAGCGGTGACGCGCCCCTCCACTACCAAACGCGGTAGAGAAAGCCGGACCATTTGCACTGTTCCACTTCCCCTAGGGGGTGTTTAAACTTGAAAGCATCCATGTGTTTGCTGCCAGTGGAAGATTTTTGTTGTGCTCGCTACCACTGATGGAGGAACCACGAGTATCCACAGTTCGGCCGCCAGCTACCATAAGAGCATTACCGGAAGACAGCTTTACCGCCGTACTACCGTCCGGTGTCAAAGGGATACCGGATTTAGTTTGTTTGTTTTTGTTTGTTCACCGGCACAGGGGATAATGGAAAAGGAGAATGAGAGGAAGCGGGAGATGAAGTAAGTGAGAAGAGAGAGTGGGATCAGGACGGGGTGTCCTATGGGCAGTTCTTGGTAGATGCTCAATCAACGGCCAGTCTGCCATGGGTGACCCTTCTGATGTCGTCGACAGCATAGCCCGTTGAATCAGTATCCTTAAGCCTCCACACCGGCACCAATCAATCTAGAATGGTGCGCTCGACAAGGTGACTGACCCTTCGTTGAGGAATAAGAGTAGAAACCAAAGAAAGCTAAAGACATAAAGGCATTCCTAGAATTTATAGGCTATTTTCGCAGGTCACAATTGGCTTCAATATTTTTATTTTATTTAAAAAAATAATAATAATGGAGATTTCAAGTGGCATCCGCTGTGCAAAGAAGCTTTCACTTAGTTAAAAAAAAATTGATTACCTCTCCAATATTAATATATTTATCCAAATTTTGAAGAAATATTTTTGATAACTGCGAATGCAAGCAACCATGCGATAGGAGCTGTGTTATCACAGGGGAAGATATGCGAAGATAAGCCTATATACTTTCTTTCTTTTTTTTGTCGGGGTGCGACACTTTCTATACTGGAGCACTCAGACTCAATCCTGGTCCATTGTTCTACAGTACCATTGTTTTTCTAAGAAAAACAAGAAGGCGCTTCAATGATAAGGAGCCTAGGCTTACAGCACTCACCATATCAGCCCCAAATACCTGCCACCTGATACGAGCAAAAGCAGGACAATTCCGCAGTGTCGTCGCTTTCTCCACAGGCTTTGCAGTTGGTGGTATCGCTTAGGCCTAGCACCTTAAGGTGTTTGGCAAAAGCGTAGTGGCCCGCAAGAACGCCAGTAGCCTGTCTGCAGTCTTTTCTGTTGAGAGACAACAAGAATGCCGCAGACTTCCTACAGACGTCGGGAAGAATTTGCTTAGTTTGTCAGCACCCTGGAGAGTCATGCCAGCGGGATTGTGTTCATATGAAACGCAGCCGTCAATGAAAGCCCTGACTGAGGACGCAGGCAGACCTAACGCCGGTTCAGGTCTCCTTCTGAGCCCTGTTTAGCAAGTTCATCGGAGATCTCATTTCCCGTGATCCCGTTATGACCCGGGACCCAGACAAGTTTAAGTGAATTCAGCCTTTAGACCGAATTCAGTGATATCTTGCATTCACGTACTATTTTGGAGGTGGTTAAGGGTTTGAGCAAGGCCTTAAGCGTAGCCTGACTGTCGCTACAGACGCAGATACTTCGCCCCCTCCACCTGTTCCTCGCAACATAGTCCATGGCCATTAGGATAGCATAAGCCTCTGTTTGGAAGACTGACGCATGTTTGCCTAACGGGAAGAAAAGTCTTACGTTGTTGCTCTCTGTTATGTTTTACTGAATTAAAGACGTCTGCATTATTCAATGTAGTTTTAATGACTGAACTCAATTCTTAACAATGTTATATATAATTATAAGAGTAACATATAAAAGCTCTTTCTTCATAGTGGTACATTATATTATAGTTCTAAGCTTAATACTCCACATGTCCCCTTTTTAGGAAGCACAGATATATAAATATATATATTTTTTTTAATTGATAGAGTATTTCTTTAATGATGTACTCGTATACACACAATTTGTACATATTTCAGTCTTATTTATTAAACTAGATCTAATTAAATTCATTATTTTATACAAATAGGGTAATTCGGTTGAGCAAAAAAGTGAATCGAATATAATTATATATTCTATCTGTATGTAGCTACGTATTTACAAAAGTTTTGATTATTTCCTAACTAATTGCAAGCCTGATCTTAACTTCATTGGTTCAGGACTAGTATTTTCATTAGTTTGCGATATATCAACCTCAATATTTTCTGGTTTTATAGTTTCTTCAACATTTTCAAACTCATTCAAGTTTATTAAAGTTATCATCGGTATTGTCAAACAAAATATGTTTTCGGTTTCTTTTGTAACAGTTTCCATTGCGATCAGTTAACGTGTATGAACGAGGTTCTTCGCATCTTCCACTCACCTCTCCAGTTATCCAATTTGAATCAGGAAGTTTTTTAAATAAAATTTTATCACCTTTATTCAAATTCGATAACTCCCTGGTATGTGCATCATAATATGTTTTCGAGGCATGGTGTTCTCGTCTTATTTTTTTTTTATGTTCGCTATTATTTACAGATGTGGTTCTAGATGGGTCCTCATAACCGGCAGTTTTGTTTTTAAATTCCTCGACATTAAGAATTGTGATGGAGAATATCCGTTCTTGGGCGTTGTTCGCATGTTAAGAATGGCTAGATATGGATAAGTGTTTGAGTCCTTACATTTAGTCAGCAATTTTTTGACTGTTTGTACTGATCGCTCAGCACCCATTTGATTGCGGATAATAGGGGCTACTAGTTTTCTGTTGTATTCCCCAAGATCTCAAAAAAGTTCTGAATTCGTTTGAGCTGTATGGGGGATGATTATCCGAAATCAATAGCTTTGGTATACCATACCTAGCAAAGATTGACTTAAACTGTATGATGACAGCTGAAGCGTTATTAGACGATAATTTAGCAATTTCAATGAATTTCGAATAGTAATCCACGCAAAGAAGGTAAATATCTTTATTCCATTCGAATAAATCACTTGCAATAGTTTCCCAAGGTAAATCTGTGATAGGAAAAGACAGGAGTGGCTGTTTTTTATTGGAATTTTGAAAGCGTTTACATGTCGAACATTTTGCAACGAAATTTTCAATGTCCGCCGATTTACCCGGCCAAAAAACTGCACTTCTTGTACGACTTTTACATTTTTCAATACCAAGATGACCCTCATGAATAATATTTAAAATTTGACTGCGGAGTTTCTTTGGAACAATGATACTTTGATTTTTTAAGATCAAATTATCAATTACACAAATTTCGTACGATTTTTGCGTACTGGCCAGCCTTCATACATATTCAATTTGAGTTCTTGTAACTCAGCATCATTTGCAGAGGCTATTTCTATTTCTTGTAATTTACTTACTTACTGTTTTCTCTCTAAACTGCGCGGTCGTGTTTTTTCTTTCTCTATGAGTATGTCAAATAATTACAAAATTAAGTGCGCTAAATGTCTAAATCCCTTACTTGATGAGGGTAATAAGTGCGGATTATTTTGTGGAAATTCCTTTCATAAACTTTGTATCGGAATTTCTGATGTTGCCGCTAAAGAAATCGGAAAATCAAATTCAAATTTGTTTTTTCATTGTTCTGTTTGCTCTAAATTGATGTTATAGTCTCTCTTCATTTGAATCTAAGTGAACTCTTAAATTGCGCTCGCGAGAAGCCCAAAAATAGTGTTGTTTCTATTTTAACTGATCCATGCGTTGACACTTTAAATCATGTTCCTGAACTTGATTTGCAGCCAAATGTTTCAAATGGTCTGCCAAAAAATGAGACTGCAAATAGTGAGCCGGTTCGCTCGATATGGACGTTATTATCCCTATGAAATGGTTACATGTGTCAACATTTTCAGTTTCAACTTCTGAAGAATCAATTAAGAAATACATCTCAAATAAATTGAACATTAGTGAAGTCCAGTGCTTTAAATTAATAAAAAAGGGCGCTGATACATCAAATCTTAAATTTGTAAATTTTAAAGTTGGCGTTCCTGCACACAAATTAGCTGGTGCAATTGATGTTAATAATTGGCCGTTAAATGTCTATGTGAGAACTTTTAAATCTCTTTCAAAAAACTCCACACCTACAACAACAATTTGATCACAAGTACATCCTATATTAATTCATCATCACCAGTTCATGCAGTACCAAATCATGATTTGAATTCCTACATGTGTAACAACAACAATGCAGAAAAAGAAATATGTATGTACTATCAAAATATGAGTGGCTTCTCTTCTAAATTAAGAGAGATTTCCTTTGCTATTGATGCTTGCGATTGTGATATTATTGCCTTCACTGAAACATGGCTCTATGAAGGCATTACGGTGGAAGAGTTTTTCGATATTTCTGCATTCTCAGTCTTTCGTCTTGACCGCTTTGACGTTACCAAAGTACGTGGAGGCGGTGTTTTGATTGCTGTGAAGCGTATACTTGGAGCTGTTGCTGTGGATATTGATGTAGTTTGTGTTGCTGGTCGTTTACATATTGATCAGTTATGTGTACGTGTGAATGCTGTTGGTGCAGGTATGCTGATATTCCTGAGCTATATTCCACCTAAAACCTCATTATCTGTCTACAAGAAGCATTTGGAGAATATTGACATGGTTACCGCATTGACAGAATATATAAATTATAATATTTGTGTTCTTGGTGATTTTAATTGTGGTGATATTAGTTGGTCACATAGTAATGATTCCTGTTTAATGCCAGTTTCTCTTTCATCTGAGATTGAGGTGTTATTGATTGATTCTGTATTATCAAATAATTTAACTCAAATAAATTATTTCACTAATTCTTTAATGCAGTACTGTTTCACTAAATGATGACACGTCCGTTTGGTTTTAACGCGATCATAAAACTGACGCTCTCTTTATTCTTTTTCTTAAGCTAACCTATGTATGAATGTGTGTGTATATATAAATACAATGTAATAATTTAAGTAGATATCTTATACTGTATGTGTATATATATAATCACAGTTTATAAATGAAGGTACACGAGTATAAATATGGTCTGACAGTGTGAGTTGGAAGCTTAACTCGTACAATAATTACTACAACTCGGCCATCCTGACCATTAAGATCACCTGATCTTGAAAATTTACAATCAATTATTCGCTTTACTCTTGTTCAGCCATGGTTTCATATTGCCAACCGCCCGTACTCCTTGGTAAGGTAGTCGCGACTGTTGAAAACCGTCAACATCTTTAAGCAGATATCTGTCGTTTCGTAGGACTTTTTCGATCTGGTAGGGTCCTCTAAATTTCGGTATCAGTTTTTTAGACGCCCCCGGGTACGAGTCAAAATTTGTTATCATAGCGTAGTCTCCTACATTATATTTCGTGGGCTTGCACCGTTTTTTATCTACGTATCGTTTGTTGTATGCCTGTGACTTCTTTTGTTCTAGAGCTGCTTTGCTACGTGTCTTTGCCAGGTCGCGTACGTCTCCTGACTCTAGTTCTGTCAAATTTTCCCTAAGTTCATCCGACCATTTGCCTTTTTGATTCACTCCAAACAACATTACACTAGGATGTTCTTTTGTAGTCCTGCCCACCGTGTTATTGAGTGTATGTTCGACTACCTCTAAAACGTGGTCCCAAAATACCCCTTCTTCTGGTTTAACTAACTTTGCTATCATTGGTCCCAAGCTCCTGTTTACTCTCTCTACTTGTCCGTTTGCTTGGGGTGAACCTGTCGCAATCTTTATGTGTTGAACACCTTCTTTGGACAAAAAGTCCTTGAACTCTGCCGAGGTAAAACAGCTACCCCTATCTGAAATAATATACTTTGGTCTACTATACGCTCTAAAATAGTCCGTTAACGCTCGATTTACTTCCTTTGTATTTGTAGTTTTAGTCGGGTAGAGTCTCACGAACTTTGTAAAAGCATCTATTACTACCAGTATATATTTTTTAACCGTCCTTGAATTGTCTATTGGACCATAATGATCTACATGTACTACCACGAACGGGTTTTCTTCTTTAGGTATGTTGTGAATGAAACCCTCTTCACGTCCCTGTTTAGCCGAAAAAGCAATACACTTCAAACAGTTCTTTATGTGCGATCCTATCTTCTCTCTCATTTTGGGAAACCAGTAACTTTTTGACACCAACTCTAACACCTTATCTGTTCCTACATGACCTACTTCGTCATGATATTTATACAAAACGTGACTTTCCATTTCTGTTGGTACATAAAACACGACACTGCCATCATTTTTCTTTCTATATACCACTCCGTTTCTCATTTCATATAAATTATGGTTCGATCGTTCTAACAACTCTTTAATCTTAACTAAATTTCCGTCTTTTCCTTGCCATACTATCAGGTTTTCCTCGAAAGTATTCGTTTCGATCGTTAGAATATTTGTCGACCTACTTAACGCGTCGACGTGTTGCATGCGAGTACCTGCCCTGTGTGCTAGAGTGTAATCATAATTTTGCAGTTCTAACGCCCATCTGGCAATTCTAGGGTTGAGTTCTTTTTTGTTTAGCGTTAGGGTCAATGAATTACAATCAGTTACGATCTTGAACTGTTTACCCTCTAAATATACCCTAAAACGTTTTAAAGCACTTATTATTGCCAGCGCCTCCAACTCAAAACTATGCAATTTTGCTTCGTAATCTGTCGTTCTCTTTGAAAAATAAAAAAATCGGATGTAACTTTCCGCCTTGCTTTCTTTGTAGCAGAATCGCTCCAAATCCCTGTGCACTTGCGTCGCAATGAAGTTCTGTTTCGTCCTTTGGGCTATACAGTGCCAAGACCGGAGCTTCTATCAATTTGTTTTTCAAGTTTTCGAAGGCCTCTAACTGTTTGTCACCAAACTTGAATTCCCTATCTTTTTTTGTAAGATCGTACAGTAGTTTTGCTATGGTCGAAAAATCTTTAACGAATCTACAGAAATAAGAACATAAACCCAAAAAACTTTGTACCGCATGAGTTTTTTGTGGAACCGGAAATTTTTTTATAGCTTCGATACCCCTATCATCTGCCTGTATACCCGCTCCCGTAATCGTAAAACCTAAATATTTTATTTTCTTTTGTAGAAACTTGCATTTATCTATCCTTAGTTCCAATCTATTGTCTACCATCCTCCTCCAAACTTCAGAGAGTATTCTAAAATGGTCTTCGTACGTCGTCGTAGCTATCATTATATCATCTAGGTATACTATAACTTCATCTTTCCTAATCATGTCTGCAAATATCTTGTTAATGTGTCTTTGAAACGTTGACGGCGCGTTTTTCAAACCAAACGGCATTCGCAAGAATTCGTATTGCCCCAACGGCGTAATGAACGACGTATATTTTACTGCGTCTTCATGCATGTATACGTGAAAAAACCCGTTCTTGAGGTCTAGTTTAGAAAAAATTGTCTTATCTACCAGTTTGTCTAGCAAATCGTCAATCACCGGTATCGGATAACTATCTTTTGCAGTGGCTTTATTTAACGTACGAAAATCTATACACATTCTAAGATCCCCTGTTTTCTTTTTCACCAGCACTATCGGCGACACGTATTCAGATTTGCTTTCTCTAAGGGTATATTAGAGATTACTGATATATTCATCTAGTAACGAACTAAGTTCATTTTTTTCGGCATACGACAAACGACGCGGTCGACACTGAAACGGTTTTATGTCATTTAGCGTTAAATTCATTTTAGTTTTTATTACCGGAACCGGTAGGGCGATCGGCAAGCAAATAATTTGACCTATATAACATTTTAAGCTTTTCTTTATGACCATAACATACGTCTTAACCAACTTCTAAATCCAATTCTGAACTATCATTATCTTTACAGTCGATTAACAAGAGCTGTTTTTCAAAACGTTCACTATCATTTTCTATTTCATTTGAGCAAGTTGTATTATTCTCTAACTGTGAAACTAGTTTAAATTTTCCACTTTTTAGGAAATCCCTGCTCAAGATTGCCTCATAACTCGTCGATCCATCGTCTATTACCATAAAATTTACTTTAATTCCAACTTTTTTATAAAAAACGATGCACGACACCATTCCATATATTTTAAGCAAACTTTTATTTAACCCGAAATATTTTTTCCGTGTGTTACATTTATATATGGATATATTAGTCGGTATACACGATCTTCTAACCATACTTATCGAACTTCCAGAGTCTATGAGGCAGTCAAAGAGGATACTATCACTATTAACAATAAATTTAAAATACAAACGGCTTACGTAATCATTGGCCTTGTCATCTTCTGACAACTGATGTACTGCTGACTTCCTCTTTGGCTTAGAACACCCATTTGCCATGTGTCCCACCAAGTTGCAATTATAGCACCTGATTACAACTCTTTGTCCTTCCACTTGTCTATCTTTTGCCGTTCTATCTGCTGTCAATCCCGTCTGTTTGTTGCTAAATGTATAAGCAGTCGATCTCGTTTGCACCTTCCGCTGAGTTACTTTGCCGAACGCTCGAAGTAGTCCTGCCTTTGTTGTATACCCCTGGACACGGGCATATAACCTTATGTTGTCATCAGAAAATCCCTCAATCGCGTATTCAATCCATTCTTGTTCGTCCATTTTCAATCCAGTCGCCAGTCTCACTTTGTCGTCAAAATATTCACTGAAAGTTTCGCTCACTTTCCACTTTCGGTTTTCAAATCTTTTTCTCATCTCCATCTTGTTTTGTTTTGTACCAAAAACTTCTTTCAACTCCTTTGTCAGGTTGTCTACGTCGTCGTCTAAAAAATTTGCTTGTGCGTGCAGCCATTCTTGTGCCTTGCCTTTCAATTTACTTACGAAAAGTACGTGCAAATTTTTTTTCTCCTCACCGTACACTTCTTCGACATTCCTTAGCTGTGCCAGCCACACATCAACACTTGCCGTTCCGCTAAATTCCGGCAACATTTCCTTCCACAATCCAATTTGTTTCGCCACGTTAAATTCCCCTGTCGTACCGTCCGATCGTTTTTCCCCAGCTTCTGCTTTAGCTTCTGTCCTATCGTTTGATTTTGCGATCCGTTGCCACAGTTCATTTTCACTCATTATGACGTTGTTTTGTTTTTTTTTCAGCTGCAGTGTCTAGCGGCTATTTCGATCTCTTCTTGTAGTCGTCCGTTACTTGGATGTTCTCCTCGCACATCTGCTGCTATGAATTCGTTTGAATTCAATACTGTTTGTTATTGCGAAGAGAATTTTTTTTTTTTTTTTTTTTTTTTACGCTGGGAGGTGGTAATCTTCCAAAGACGAAACCGAGCCCGTACTCAGTAACAGTGTGGTGATTTCTACCCACTAACCCCTTCTCCCGTCTTCCCGTTTTCCCTGCGGTACAACCTTCTTGGTATTTCATTGCCGCAGGGCGGGGATTAGCCAGCTTTCCAATTATTGCACCTAGTAGTTAAACCAATCAGCAATTTGTCTTTCTAATTTTACAATTCATATTCTAAGTATTTGTCCATAGAGGATTTAATACTGTTTTTGTTTTATTTTTCGAGCTATGTAGCTAGTTCAAAAGGTTTAATTCTTCTTAACCTTCTAGTCATATTGCTAGTATTTAATAGTTCCTTCATTTCTGAGCTGACGTGATTGAGAAGCCTAAGTTTATGTCTATTAGCTACTTTTTTGACTTCATCTTCAATCATTTCTATTTCTAGATCTCTATGCAGATCAGCGTTTCTTATGTACCATGGTGCATTTACTATATTCCGTAGAACTTTGTTTTGAAATGTTTGAATTTTCTGTAGATTTGTTTTGCATGTGCATGCCCATAGCTGGAGCCCGTAGGTCCATACTGGCTTTAGAATTTGCTTATAAAGCAGTAATTTATTGTAATTTGACAAACAAGAGTATTTCCCTATAAGCCAATACATTTTACTGTAGCGCA
This sequence comes from Portevinia maculata, assembly GCA_949715645.1. Classification (NCBI taxonomy): domain Eukaryota; kingdom Metazoa; phylum Arthropoda; class Insecta; order Diptera; family Syrphidae; genus Portevinia; species Portevinia maculata. The sequence goes on along the minus strand of OX454526.1, from coordinate 165,006,904 downwards.
TATTTAGTTCTTCTCTTTTTTTCTTTACATGTGCTTTCCAGCGCAGTTTTGCGTCTAGTGTCATGCCTAGATATTTGGCTGTGTTTGCGTAATCTACTTCTTTATCATTTATGAACACTGGTATGTGCTGAACATTTTTATTTGTAAAATTTATATGGACCGATTTTAGGTCATTTAGTTTAATTTGCCAATTTTTTGTCCATTTTGTTATATTGTTCACTGCCTTCTGTAGTTTTTTTGTCGCTACTTCAACTGTTTCTCCCACAGCAAGTACAGCAGTATCATCTGCAAATGTTGCCACAGTTGTTTCATCACTGTTCGGCAAGTCGCTAGTAAATAAGAGATATAATACAGGACCTAACACACTTCCTTGTGGTACACCAGCTTTTATTTCTCTTAATGTGGAGTAGTCATTTCCTTGCTTAATTCTAAAGAATCTCTCTAATATATAGGACTCTAAAATTTCTGAAAATTGTTTTGGCAGATGCTTTTGCAATTTGTAGATCAGTCCTTTGTGCCATACTTTATCGAAAGCTTGTGCTACATCGAGAAATATAGTAGAGCATATCTTTTTTTCTTCAAATGCTTTTTCGATTTTATCTGTTATTCTATGCACCTGATCGATCGTGGAGTGTTCATTTCTAAAACCAAATTGATGGTTTGGGATTAGCGATTTTTCTTCGATTATTTTGTTCAGACGTTTAATCAACATCTTTTCAAATAACTTGGACAACATAGGTAGTATAGATATGGGGCGATAGGAGGTGACTTCACTAGGCGGTTTGCCTGGTTTTGGTATCATAATCACCTCCGCGACTTTCCACATGCTAGGTACATACCTTATCCTGAATACAGCATTTATGATCTGTGCTAGTTTCTTTAGGCCTTTTTTTGGGAATTGTTTAAGGATTTCCCCTGATATTAAATCAAATCCCGGGGCTTTTTTAGTACTGATGCCTTTTTTTATTTCATTGGCAATTTCTTTAGCCGTTACCGGTTGGATGTGACTTTCCTCTTCGCACAATTCTACGCTTTCTTGACAGTCTTTATCTTCATATGGTTGAAAGAAGCCTTCAAGATATTCAGCAAAGAAATTAGCTTTTTCTTGGTTGTTTTTTGCCCAGTTACCTTCACTGTTTTTAACTGGTGGAATGTGAGCAATTGGCCTTTTCATTTTCTTTGTTGCCTTCCAGAGTGAGTACTCGGTATTAGCATCATTTGTAAGATTGGTAAGGTATTTTTTAAGAGACTCATTTTTAAATTCTCTTATCGATCTTTTAAGCTGGCTGTTTAGATTATTTAGTATTGTTTTGTCTCTGGGCGCTCTTGTTTGTTGCCAACGTTTTCTAGCTCGTCTCTTTTCCGTAATTATATCACATATTACTTTTGGATACGAGTTTTGTTGGATTTCAGTTTTCGTTTTAGGTGTTGCAGCCCATGTAGCTCTTTGGATATTGACAGTTAATATTTGAACAGCATCTTCTAATTGATCTTCTGTTTCTATTGTTTCTAAGAGCTGAATACTATCCTCTAGATGCTGTCTGAAGTAGCTCCAATCAGTCAGCTTATTTCCTAGCCTTGCGCTATTTTCTTTAACAGTGATTTTATCGCCAAGTGTTAAAAGTATTGTGGAGTGATCTGAGTCAAGATCTGGTCCTTCTTCTACCTTCATATTGTTAGTCGAGATATTCTTTGTTACGAAGAAGTCGACAAGATCAGGGATTTTGTTTCTATCTGTTGGCCAATACGTAGGTTTTCCCGTTGAGCGATACTTGCCGTTAATTTCGTTTATTGCTTCATAAAGTTCTCTTCCTCTTGTATTTGTCAATCTAGATCCCCAATACTTGTTTTTGGCATTAAAATCTCCCCCTGCAATAAATCTATTGTTAAATATTCGGAAGAGGCCTAAAAAGTCATTTTTCTTTAGATTGTAACTGGGAGAACAGTAAATTGATGCAACTGATATAGTTTGTCCACTTTTCGTTCGAATGTTAATAGAAATTCCTTGCATCGCGCATGATTGGAACTTGGCTTCTATATGGTGATCGATCGTATTCTTTACTATAACTGCAGCCCCGCATTTTGCTGAATTATGGGGATGTGGGGAGTGATATAATTCGTACCCTTGCAGTTTAAAGTTTGTATTGCATTTTAAGTGCGTCTCAGAGACAAGACATATATCTATTTGGTTCATGTCGAGGACTACTTGGATTTCATCCTTACGGTTCTCGATACCATTAGCATTCCATTCCAGGATTTTTAACCTATCCATCATGTTCTTCTTTTTTGTGCAGCCTTGTTATTGCTGCTTTTTTTCTCGAGGAGCGAGATTCTTTCTAATATAGCTTTATTGCTTTTATCCATGCTTTCTATTCTACTTAGGATTTTTTCCATGAACGTTTCCATATTATTATTTAAATTAGTTTTGGTTGTAGTTTTCGTTTTTGCGACATTATCTACTTTTTTCGATGCAGCCTGTGCATATGTCAATACTGTACCCGCTCCTGTTTTTGGTACTAATGTCTTTTTGATATTTTTATCGGCTATGGGTACTTCTTTTGGCGCTCGCATCTGCAAGTCCTTTATGTCTTTAGGTGCGTCCTTTTTTGTATTTGTCATAGCTTGTTTATGCTTTTTGTCTTTTGCTAATTGAATCTGTTTAGCAACTAAGCAGCCTCTATAGTTGGCTGGATGCTTTTCGTTGCAGTTAGCGCATTTTGTTGGTTCGTCTTTTTTCTTCACACAATCTTTAGTATGGTGGTTTCCTGCACACTTTACGCATCTTGGATTAGAGCTGCAGTATTTATTCGTATGTCCATACTTTTGACAATTCTTGCACTGTGGTACAAGTTTTGATTTCCTTACGGCATGAATCTCTACCTTCATTCCAAGGATGTCTTTAATATCGTATATCTTTTTGATATTTTCGTCGTGCTCAAAAGTTAGCATAAACATTGGAAGCGGTGCTTTGCTTTTAGATTTTAGCATATTGACAACTTCTAATATCTTTAGGTTTTTCCTTCTTAGATCTGTAACTACACTCTCTGGCGAGCATGAGAAGTGTAGTTTCTTTACAACAACCTTGATTGGCCTAGTTTGTTTATTCTCATAAGAGTACCATTGCACCTTTTTTTGGTTAAGTATTTTGGTAAGTCTTCTATAAGAATCTTCTTCATCTACATTTATTTTAATGTCATTGCCATTTATTAGCATTGTATTAGCTTTAATTTTATTTTCCTCCAATATCTTAACTAAGCTTTCATACTTTGTAATTTCCAGAGCAATAATTGGAGGAGGTTTGACTGACTTTTGAATTTTATTTTCTTTATTTGGAACATAATTGGTAGCTTGATAGCTTTCTTCCGGAGATGAGATCTTTGGGGATGTGCTCATTTTCCGTTTTTTATTTTTGTTCCCGTTTTTGGGTTTTCTTTCTGTCTCTTTCAGTAGTTCTTCCTCATCAGTTGAGAACTCAACTACTTTAATTATTTCTTTTTCTTTGTTTTGGCTGTTGATCTGATTTTTCAACGTTTGCAACTCCTGCTTTAGACTATTAATTTCTTGGATTAATGTCTCGTTTAGTTGCTTAAACCCATCTCTTTCCTTGCAGACTTCTGAATATTTTGCATTCAGAGTTTGGGTTTCATCCATTTTACATGATGATGGGGGTGATCTCTCTACCCTCTTACTTTTTCCAAAAGGGTTCTCGGTAAGCAATAAATGCCCCCCCCCCCCCCCCCCCAGAATCCATGGGACCGACCTCCGAAGAGGGTGGATTTACCACTTTAGATGGCATACCACCTGGGGTATTAAAATCTTTTGTTTTGTTCATTGCATGTTTTAATTTTAACTTTTGTGAAAAGTTTAAACGAAGAGAATAAAAAAAAATTTCGCGGTGACTGAACAATCGGTGACAAAAAAAATTTCGCGGCGACACAACCACCTTTGTGGTAAACACACAATCTGTAACGCCAATTTTATTTTTCACACAATTTCACTTGTGGCAAGCTATTATTTTGTTTGTTCTGTTTTTTTTTTTTGTGTAATTCCACTTCTGAGGAATTTGTAGTACTGTTTCACTAAATGATGACACGTCTGTTTGGTTTTAAAGCGATCATAAAACTGACGCTCTCTTTATTCTTTTTCTTAAGCTAACCTATGTATGAATGTGTGTGTATATATAAATATAATATAATAATTTAAGTAGATATCTTATACTGTATGTGTATATATACAATCACAGTTTATAAATGAAGGTACATGAGTATAAATATGGTCTGACAGTGTGAGTTGCATGCTTAACTCTTACAATAATTACTACATTAAATAGATTATTAGACTTAGTTTTTATTTCTGATGGAATGTTGTCCTTTATTATCTAATTCTATTCACCATATGTCAATAACGATTTGTATTCAAAGTTACAATTTCAATAATTTTTGTAAATTCAATAATTCAACAACCGTACATAAATTCGACTCAAATAGCCTTTCTTCTATGAACCATTGTTTTAAAAATATTAATTGGTCAAACGAATTTCTGAACAAAAATATATCTGAAAAATTCTCTTTGTTTAAACATATTTTTATTAATGTCCTAAATGATTGTGTACCAATGCATCGCAAAAAGGTAATTTCTCACCCTGCCTGGTATAATACGAGATTGATTAAATTAAAAAATGACAAAAATATTGCGCATAAGAAGTATAAGAAATCTCACTCTATTGATGATTATGCACTTTTCTCGCGTCTTAGAAAAGAGTTTGTTTTCCTGTCTAAGTTTCTTTATTGTAATTATATGCGGTCGGTGGAGAGTAACCTTAAAACTAGTCCAGTGTATTTTTGGAAATTTATCAACACAAAAAGAAAATACTGGTTTTCCAACGTTGATGCGCATTGGTAACAGAAATTCTAGTGATCCTAAGAATATTGCTGATATGTTTGGTGAATATTTTCAAAGTATTTATAATTCGACATCCTCATCCTCAATCGATTTCAACTACGTAAAATCTCTTCCATCTATGGTTGATTGTTCCTGTTTTTCATTTTCTGTTAGTGATGTTGAAGTTGCCCTATCTAGCTTGAAACCCAAAAGAAAACCAGATATCCTGGGATTTTTCCCTATTGTTCTATGTCATTGTGCCAGTTCACTCTGTTTTCGGATTGGGGTTGGGAGAGCATTTTGACGACGGTGGAAGTGGACTCTTCTGCAACTCATCAAGCGAAAAAATCCAAAAAAAGCTGAAAAAAATAAGGAAAAGTGGTGAAAAGTTTAGTGAAACCCATCAAAAGCGATAAATTTAATTGCAATTGTCCCAATAACAAGTGGAATTGACGTTTTAACTGATCTCCAATTGCATAAACTTTCGTGCATAATTAATTAATAGATCGTCGACGCCATTTTTAATTCACGGCATCACGCTGGACTTGGAAACGTCGAGACTTACCATCCTCACACAGGTGCTACGCGTTGTAAGAAGTCATAAAAAATTCTTTTTACTTGTCACAAAGGTTTTTTTCAAAACCACGTCACACCAGCGACGTTAAACAGGACCAAACTTTGTGCGCAGTGCACGCACGGTAAACTCCGTAATAGTGATGCGGAAAAAACCAAAAATGGCACTAAATTATAAATCTAAAAACAACGAATCAATGAGCAGTGATTCAGCATTCATCTTAAATAGCCCCAGGGGAATCCGAGCGGCACAAATCCTCACAAAGCTTAAAACAAAAAATCAAGACGAGTCGGAGCCAAATCGGAGCGCGACAAACAAAATGGTGTCGGCACAAGTCCTTGACCAAGGGCATCAAGCAGAAGAACAAAATGGCGAACCTATGGACAGCCAAAGTGAAGCCCAACAATGGACCACTGTGAAACGTGGAAGGCAGTCCCCGAACAAAGATGAAACCAGCATAAACAGCATAAACACCAATAAGGGTACAATCGACACAAATAGATTCACAGCTCTGGGAGAATTCCATTTGAACGGAGGCGGCAACAATCCAGACAGACAGTCCAAGTATGCGAGACTGATTCCGGAACAAACAACAGAAGCAGAGATAGCGGCGTCATCAAGGGGAAGCGGTAGTAACTCCAACACCAGCAACAAAGCGACATCAGACAACAACATTAACGCAGAAGGAGGCACGGGAACTAACATGACAGGGAGAAATGGTAAGTTTTGTCCGCCGATTATATTGATTAATACGAACGTAAGAGATCTGGTCACGGACCTTAGAGCAAAAAAAAACTTAGACTTTAGATTTAAAATTGTGAATCTGAGAGGTGGGAGGAGCAAACTGTTCGTAGACAACGCGGTGATCCACAGGGAGCTGATGGAGGTTGCCCGGAAAAGTGATGTGGTGCAGGGGTACTCATTTACTCTAAAAGAGAATAGAACACAGAACCTAATTCTGAGGGGGTTAACAAGTCACTTCTCAGCGGAGGAGGTACAGCAGGAGATGGAGTCGTTGACTCCAAATACAATCGAAAAAGTGTCGCCCTTCGAGACCATAAGGTCTAAGAGAGAAGGGCTCAAGTACGACCTCTTCTTAGTACGCCTGAAACCTGGCCAACAGGCCATTGACACTGCCAAAATAAAATACATTTTTAACACAAAAGTGAGCTGGGAGAAGCCAAGGGGAAATTTAGGTGCCCTGCAATGCAGAAGGTGCCAACAATTTGGCCATTTGGCAAAAAATTGCGCAAATAACTACAAATGCGTTAAGTGCGATAATGCCCACAACCCAGGCGAATGCCAGCTCGTTAAGAGCGACAACACAAAGGCGTTTTGTGTCAATTGTGGCAAAGATCACCCCGCCAATTACCGGGGATGTGAGGCATACCTCAGATACACGGAGGCAAAAAATAGGCAAATGAGAGAGGCCAAAAATAAGAAAGAAAGCGCGAGGGTAATCTCAAAACGTATCGCACTAGGCGGTTTGGTTTCCCCCAGGGTCACCTATGCAAGTCACTTCCAAACTCAAAACCAATCACCAATGCCCAATCCCATCATGGGTACACAAAACGGGAACTACATCAATCAATTCTGGGACCTCTCCAAAGATCTCTTTGGAGTAGAGGTATCAGAGCTGTTAAGCAAGGTGGAGTCATTTGTCAAAAATATTAATAACGCGGGGTCGATACAGCAAAAGAGGTTAGCATACCTGGATCTGCTTAACCAAATAATGCTATCCAAATAATGCAATTAAAAATCCTCACTTTCAACATTTCGTCCCTTGTAGAGAATAGTAGGAGGATAGAACTTTTGAAAATCCTCCTAGCAAACAACAGCTCAGTCGCCTTCATTCAGGAGACACACCTCCACAGTAAACATGTGGTACACTTAGACTCATACAATTTCATCCGAAACGACTTTAACCAAGGGGTAGGCATAGCAATTAAAAAAATATCAAATACACTCTAGTCACACCCCAAAATCTGACATTTCCAAATGTGTTTCTCTCTATCAATCTAACCATAAACAACCGCCGCAATTCCATACTATTAGGTTCTATTTATATCCCCCCGAACAGCCATCAGGCCGCTGTACAAGAGGAGCTAATAAAAATTAATATCCTAGCAGAATCATACGACGGGGCCATATTGGGAGGAGACCTGAATGCGAGACACCCAAACTGGGGAGACGGAAAACAGAATCAAAACGGTAGGACGCTAGCCAACTGGCTGAGCTCCAGCAATTCAGGATTAACGCTCCTCACGCCCACTACCCCTACATTCCCGTTAAGTTCAGGATTCCTAGACCATTTCCTGATCTCGCCTCAATTGGTGAACAGCCACACCCCAAACCTCTCAATAAAAACCCTCCCGACCTTTACGGCTCACTTCCCAGTTGAGTTAACAATTAAGATTGAGGACGCAATTTTGACATTGGTGGAATCGTACTCCTCCATGTCCTTTAAGAGAACCAACTGGGCAAATTTCAGAGCAGATATAGACTTAACACTAGCACGTCGAACACCCCAACAAACTGCCTCAATGACAAACGAGGAAATAGATGAGTATATTGATATTCTCAACAGGGCAATAAAAAACTCAATGGAAGTACACTCCTCTAGAGTAGAATTCCGGGTACAAAAGTACAAACATCTCCCAGATAACATAAAAGTCCTTTTCAGGACTAAACATCTGTGGCAAAAACAGCTGAAAAGCATTTTTCACAGGTGTTATAACAGGATAAACAGAGCGTACAAAGAACTAGCTACAAGAATATCATTACTCCAAAAAATAATCAAGGAAAAAGTTAGGATTTGGCTTAATGCAGAAATAGGAAAAAAACTGTCTAAAATCGTACCAGGACCACACGCATTCAAAGAATTATTCAAATTCACAGGTAAAGCCAGAAAGTTCGGTTGTAATCAGTTATCATTGGGTGGCCGCAAGGTGACAGAAGAATCGGAAATAGTACAGGCATTTAAAGACTACTACACAGAAATCTACAGAGAAGTAGTCCCTTCATTTGACCCGACTCTGAGTAACATGGTGGAAACAGCGGTACATCAACTCAGATCAGAACGACCGAACCACATATTTCTATTCGATGACACCAACTCCGCATTAAACCCAATGGCGGGGCACATGTTCACCTCAACGCTAGAAGTAACCCAAATACTCAAGAGTATCAATGGTAAAAAATCAACAGGCCCGGATAACGTGTCGAATTTTATCCTAAAAAAACTCTTCCCCATAGCCATCAAATATATTGTTATTCTAATAAACAACTGCATAAACAATGGGTATTTCCCCACTGCATGGAAAATAGCAAAAATCCTTCCAATAATAAAGAAACCGAATGACTACACTCTGGGTAACTTCAGGCCCATATTCCTGTTGTCAAACATGGGGAAAATACTAGAAAGAGTCATTATTGAAAAGTTAGACCAACACACAGTAAACAATATAGAATTCATCTCTGACTCACAATACGGTTTTCGTAAAGGACTCTCAACTGTCCACGCAATGCTGAATATACATAATGACGTAACCCTTAGCCTAAGGGAAAAAAACTGTACTATGACATGCTCGTTAGACATAGAAAAGGCATTCGATAGTGTGTGGATGAATGGCCTAATATACAAAATCAGTCAACTGGATTACCCTCCCAATTTGGTCGCGATTCTGGACAGCTTTCTCACTAACCGCTCCTTTTTTACACAAATTCAACAAACAAAATCAGAAAAATCCTCAATCAGAAGTGGAGTCCCACAGGGATCCATTTTGGGCCCAAAGCTATATAGTCTATTCCTATATGATTTCCCCTTCACTTACTTCAAAAACAACAGAGTGGCGTCAAAGGCCATATTATACGCAGACGATACACTGGTTTACGCAAGCGCGGAATACCCAACGATGGCCATACAAAACCTGAAGGAACACTTAGAAATCATAAACACCTTTTATAAAAAATGGGGTATAAAAATTAACAAGGACAAATCACAAGCAATTTGTTTCAGAAACGCAAGCGGGAAGGGGAGAACAGGGGTAACTGGCGAGTGCAGAAACATAACACTTACACTAGAAGGTAGTACAATAGTTTTTAAAAATGACCTGAAATACCTGGGGGTGTCTTTCACCAGCCTTCTCAAATTTAACAAACATGCTAGGGCCACAAAAGAAAAAGCGAAAAAAGTGACCAACATGCTTATGCCCTACCTCAAGCACAACATGCTCAGCAAGAAATCAAAATTGTTATTTTACAAGACACTCATCAAACCCATTTTGATCTATGCCTTCCCAGTGTGGTTCACCATCTCTCCCACAGTAGCTAAAGAACTCGAAACCTTCGAAAGAAGGGTTCTGCGTCTCTGTATCAACAAAAACTTTGAAAACAGAAATAAAAGATATTCCAACAAGTATGTCTATAACGAATCAAACACAATCCCACTAATAAAATATGCAGTGGGGTTGATGCAAAAAACACTTAATAAATTCAATCACTCTGAAAACGACCAAATTAAAGAAATTTACAACACTCAAACCAACTTAATCGGGTCTGGGACACCATACCCCTCACCAATAAGCCTTATCTGGGAGGACCTCAACTCAGCTCCCGACACAATCCCCTTTTACCAAAAAGTTACACCGGGACAAAATCGCGGATAAAAGCAACCTCGCATCAATCCCACAAATCAGATCACAGATTTGAATCAAAAAAGATTTCTATTTTTTTTTTTTTTTTTACTACTCAAGAAGAAAAAAGAAAAAAAAAAAAAAAAACCCATCAATTTAACAAAAACTTCAGTAAAAACAATAATCGGTTGACAAAATTCACTATTTTATTAGCATCTAAGTATAATAGCAATATTATCTTACTAACATACACTTTACTAGTATCTGTGTATAATATCAATATTATAATACCAACATACACATAATACTCATTATTCATTAAGTAAAAAGTATTCAATAAGTAAAAACCATCAATAAACTTTGCTTTCGCAAAACTAAAAATGAAAAGACCAAACAAACAGGTCAACAAATGATAATTAAAAGATTAAAAAAATCAAAATCATATCGATTAAACAACCAGAACATCTAACTTGCAATATGTATATGTATAGGCTATCAAATATTTATCAAATATCTACCAAACAGTCACAAGAGAACTTTCGTTCGCATTGGTATACCCGTATACCTATAAATTGTAAATATTAGAATGTATATAGTTAGGGTAGTTCATAAGAAAACGATGACACTGTAGTCAGATGAAACAAATATATAGCTCCGAGAGCAAGAGCTAATAACAAATGTAAATCAAAGCCAAGGGGCATTTAATATGTAACAAAAAACTGAAAGAGATGGCAATACTTGAAAGCCTCCAGACATAAAGAAAAACGAAACAAAATGCGAATAGAATTAAGTACATAAATGTGTAAGAAACGGAGATATAAGACTCAATAAAAATTCATTCATTCATTCATTCATTCACTCCGTTTTCCGTTATTAGAATTGTTCAATCAATCGCTCTCCGACGGAATTTTTTTAGAAGAATAGAAAATATCTACCATTGAATCAATTTTTAAATCTGGCTCTAGGCATCTAATATCTAATTATAGACCAATTACTAAACTTCCGGTTACTCCCATACTGTTAGATAGTCTTGTTAAAGATAAATTCAATGTTTCAATTAAACAGTTTGTCAGTAAATATCAACATGGTTTTTGGAAGGGTAGATCAACCTCCTCAAATTTAGTAGAATTCACAAGCTTCTGTATTGATTGCTTAGAAAACCGTAAACAAGTACATGTGATTTATACTGATTTCGTGAAAGCATTTAGTAGAGTAAACTTGACGATTCTCCTTGAAAAACTGAAGGCATACGGTTTTTATGGTCCATCGCTGCAATGGTTTAAAACATATTTATATGGTAGGAAGCAATATGTTGCTATAGGAGACTTTTTCTCTAAAGAAATCCAAGTTACCTCTGGTGTTCCGGAAGGAAGTCATCTCGGCCCATCTATATTCCTACTTTTTGTAAATGACCTGCCGAATATATTAAAGCATTGCTATTGCTTTATGTATGCCGATGATATACAATTTTGTGCAAAAATTTCAACAATAAATGACTGTATGCTGCTACTAAATGACATATATTCTTTCAGTGAGTGGTGCAGGTCAAACGACTTACTCTTAAATGTAGACAAGTGTGCTTGCATGAATTTTAACAGAACACTTCAAAATATTCTTCCACGTTATTCAATAAATAATATTCAAATAAGAATAGCCGAAGATTTCAGGGATCTTGGTGTTATTTTTGATGTCAAATTAACATTTCACTTACACATCAATTACATTGTTTCTAAAGCGAATTCAGTATTAGGATTTTTAAAAAGGAACTCCTCAGATTTCAAGGATCCTTACACTCTTAAAGCTTTATTTTGCAGCATTGTGCGTCCCATTTTGGAGTATGCCTGTGTCGTCTGGGGATCTACAACTGTTCTGAAAGTTCAAAGGATTGAAAGAGTTCAAAAGAAATTTTTAAAATTTGCTCTCAGACAATTCTTTCCTAATAATGGAATTGAGGTGCATCATTCCTATCATTCGAGGTGTCTTTTACTTGGAATGCAAACTCTTGAATCTAGGAGAAAAGTGTATCAATAATTTTAGCGCGTGATATTCTATGCGCAACGGTCGATAGTGAGAATTAACTTAATCGTTTGTATTTGTATGCTCCATCTGAGTCTTTAAGACCGAGACCACTGTTATTTGTATCTCGTCATAACACATTGTATGGTTAGCGTGAGCCTATCTCTTTGTGCAGCAAAATGTTGAATACGTACTGTTCAGAATTTGATGTATTTTTGTCCAGAAATACTTTTAAAAATATGTTAATTTCTGTCATTAGGCAATGCATTTTTTTGTAATTTATTATATCTTCAAATATTTGTAAATTAACTTCAAAATCTGTTGATTGTAAAATCGTAGGTTAAATAAATACAAATACAAAATACAAATACAAATACTTGGTGATACTGAAAAACTGAACTTAATAAACCCGACATGTATTTTAATGTTAGCGTCTATTTCTGATTCATCAGTAGTTGGCAAAGGTACTCTCGAAAGTGCGTCAGCAACTTGAAGATCCTTACCTTGCTTGTAAACGACGTTCAAGTTATAAGCTTGAAGACACAGCATCATGCGTTGTAAGCGAGGAGGGATTTCCGCTAAAGGCTTGCGAAAAAGGGATACCAATGGCTTATGGTCAGCTTCTGATATAATTTCCTGACCATAAATGTATTGGTGAAGACAGTCATCTGCCAGACACAGCACTGCACGGTGTGCACGGACAGTATTATATTATCATAAAACATATATTTTTGTGTACCTAATCATACTGACGAGTAAAAGTTTTTATTAAAATATTACCTGTCAGTGTGACTGAGTGTCCCAAAAAAAAGGGATCAATAACCAGCAAAACAAAGTACTGCAATAAAAGGGACGATATGGCAGATAGACGACTGACACCTGAGTCAGCTCTCGCTGCCCTTAAGTCGCTTTTAAAGCAAATTAAAAACGACCTGGGACCAAGCTACGGAGGAAAAATTCGAAGGATATTCGAGCAATTCTCCGAAGAGGTACCTAAAGTGTAAGAGGTAGAAGAAGAAGAAGAAAGCAACGACGATTTCATGGATACTGAGGGAAGTCAAGAATCCAGCACTGAGGAATCCGATAACGAAGATGAACAAAATATAAATAGCCCACCAGCCAATAACGGCGAAGTAATTCTTACCAGCGACAACGAGGATGAAGTTTCAGATGAATCAAGCCGCGGATCGTCACCAATTGCGGGACAAAAACGAGCAAAGAAATCAACTAATTGCTCAACCAAGAAGTCTAAATTGGAAGACAGTGTGGCCACTGTAACATCGCCAACAACAACGACATCAACTCTTCCAGCCGCAACAACAGCAACAACAACAACTCTGCCAAGCACAACATCAACAACACCTCTGACAACTGCAACAACATCAGCGACCCAAGCAACAACAAAAGCAGCCCCAAAATCAACTCCAAAAAGGAAATCCGGAATGCCGCCAATTTTTTGCTTCTCCGGAAACATTGCTAAAATCAGCAGGTTCTGCAAAACCAAGTGACTGAATATCACATTTAAAAACAAAAACACGAAGACAACAATAATCAATGCTGCAAACAGGAGCTCCTTTGACTCAATAAAGATTTTTCTAAAGGAAAGGAAAATCCAATTCAACTCCTTCACTCCGAGGGAAGACAGAAAGATCATGCTGTTACTAAAAGGTATCCACCACACCTACTCAGCGATAGAAGTCAAAGATGAACTACGCATCGAAGGACTCCCAGTCATCAAAGTGTCCCAATTCAAGGCAAAGAAGGGCCAAGGAAAATCCTACAACAACTTCGTTGTGGAAGTGTCCAAGAACTGCGACATAAAGGATGTATACACAAGGACGCTGATAATGAACCAGAGGGTTCATTGGGAGCGCCTTAAGACCAACGACATCGTTCAGTGCCGAAACTGCCAACGCTTCGGACACGTAGCCACTAACTGCGGACGCCAGTATGTGTGCGTCAAGTGTAAAGAGGAACATGAGCCAGGGCATTGTAAACGAACGGTCAACACAGGAATTGACGTGTGGTGTGCCAACTGCAAAAAGGAAGGTCATCCAGCAAGCTTCAAGGGCTGTCTTACCGAGAGGAACAAGGGGTTGGCTGAGAAACAAGCTCAGAAAGAGTTTCCATTGACGTCAGCCCCCAAATAACACGCCCTGCAGTCAGCTACGCAGAAATGACAAAACGTAGTTCATCCAAGCCGGCAGCATCCCAAAACAAACAACAGCAACAACAACCAAGGACCCCAGCCAAAATCATTCCACCGAGGGTAGCACCAACAAAATCAGCTAGACCTTCATCGACTTCACCGTCTACGAACCTCAACAATGAAGTCCAGCGTATCTTTGGATCCAATCTCCTGTCCGTCATGGAGAAAGCCCGAAGTGCCGTACCACCAAACTACGGTCAACTGAGCGAGGGAGAAAAGTCCGTGGCATTAGCCATCTTCATCTTCCAGTTATGCAACTGAAGAAGCTTCGCATACTGACGTATAATGTAAATTCATTATACAGCCTGGAGAAGAGGACGTCATTTCACATGTTCATGAAGAGTAACAATCCGGACATCGCCCTCATCAATGAAACCAATGTGACAAAACGCAACAACATAAGCATCGCTGGATTCATAACCTTCCGGCAGGACAAAAGTGAGGGCCGCAGAGGGACGGCAATCTTCATAAAGAACAAATTCTCTCCCAACACCAAAGAAGTCATTATCCCAGGACTGCAGACCAGTGAAGCCACCGCCATCAAGATGACGCTAAGTAATGCTGAAACCCTTACCATTATCAGCACTTACTTTAAGTGTGCATCCAGTGCAAGAAACATCCAAAGCGAACTGCATGTCCTCAACGGCATCCTTAAGCAAAGCACCGCCAATAAGTCCGTATTATTGGCGGCGACTTCAACGCAAGACATCACTTATGGCTGCACACTACGATCAGCAACGAGGGCAAGGCAATTGTAGACTGGATGGAAGACAGCAGTTTTGAACATTCTCTGGTGGTTATATCCCAACCTAAACCCACTTTTCCAAGAACACCATCGACGTTGGATTTCTTCATGATTTCTTCGAGTTTGGTGCATATTCTTCCGGAAATCCGGAACTATATCTGCACAACAGTAAACAGTGATTCGGATCATGAGGCAGTTCAACTATCCATCATCCTAGATCAGCCCATACTCTTAGCAACCGAAATACCAGATAACCTCATCAACTACAGGCGGCTGGATGTTGAACGACTTCAAAGGGACATCGAAGAGAACATAACGCTTCCACCTTTAAACAGAAACATGTTGGACAATGAAATTGACGCAGCTATAAATGGTTTGGAGGAAGCCGTATCTATTGCTCTGAACAATCAAAAGCGGCCTAGAACGTCTAGGGATAGGTACCAACACCTTCCCTAGTATGTACAGAATCTGTATGCTCACAGACAGCGGCTGAGGAAACGACTCCAAAGAATCCATCAAAGAGAGCTGAACACAATTAATAGCAACTATCGGACAGTTTGGAGCGAATTGCAAGGTGTCAACATCATGTTCCGAAACTCCATAAAGCACTACAACAATGTCCAGTTCCAGAAGAGACTGCAAGCAATTAAGCCAGGACCTGATGCCTTCGAAAACATCAACAGGATCATCGGAAATAGCCACCAATCCCGGAAAAGATTATCAACAACCACATTGAAGCAACATCAATACAGGACAAAGTGGAAACGTTCGCCAATTACTTCGAAGGAAACTTCATATCAAACCCACCCGATGATCCGTCATTTTTGGACGAAGTTGATGCATCCATTGAGCAGACACTGCAGCCAAATCCTGAAGAAGTAAGGTTTAATGACTACAATCCATCGTTTGACCCAAATGATAGCCCGCACCTATGCAACCTGGAGGAGGTTTGTGAGATAATTGGCAATTCTAAGCCCAAAAAATCAGCTGGACCGGATGGAGTCTCCAACTATGTCTTAAAAAAGCTTCCACATGCAGTGATGATGCTTCTCACAATCATTATAAATAACTGCATCAATAACTGTTACTTCCCACACAAATGGAAAACAGCGAAGATCGTGGCAATCCCGAAAAAAGGTGATTGCAACTTGGTGTCCAACTACAGACCAATATCGCTTTTCAACAACATCAGCAAAATCCTGGAAGAAGTAATCCTCCGGAGGCTTAAAAGAATCTGCGATGAAAATGCGATTATCCCGGACATGCAGTTCGGCTTTCGGGAAAAGCACTCGACGCTCCATCCACTGCTAAAGTTCCAACACGACATCACAACAGCGCTCAACAGTCATCGTGTCACCGTCGGATGCTTTTTGGATGTCGAGAAAGCATTCGACAGCGTTTGGATAGAAGGCCTTATCCATAAACTTCGAATACTTGGACTGCCTTTGCCACTAACAAAAATCATATTTTCTTTTCTTTCCTTCAGAAAATTCTATGTTCAACTGGAAAACTGCAAATCCTCAATTAAATACATCAAAGCCGGAGTCGCTCAAGGATCAAAGCTTGGATCTTTCCTCTACAGCCTGATGACATCCGATCAACCTGTGCCAACCGATTGCGAGAACCTGCTTTTTGCGGACGATTCGCTCACCTACGCCTCATCAATAGCGCCAGCCATAGCAGCGCGCAAAGTAGAGGCTCACATCAACAGACTTTTCGAGTACTATAAGAAATGGGGAATCCGGATCAACACAACCAAGTCGGAACTTGTGTGCTTCAGGCGACCCGTCACCAATAGCAGCGGTTGCCGCTCAGCAAAACTCTGCAGAAACCTGGTCCTGAAGCTTCCTGATGGATCAACAATACCAGCCAAAAGAAACGTCAAGTACCTCGGGATCAACTTCAACGAGTTGATTAAATTCAACCCGCACTCAAGGGCGGTGCTAAAGAAGGCCAATCTTGCGTTTCATCGCTTGCACCCCTTAATGAAGAAAAAAAACGGATTAAGCCAACCGACAAAACTGCTTATATATAAGCAGTTACTCAGACCGGTCATCAGCTACTGCTTTCCTGTGTGGTACACCATCTCAAAGACAGCGATGCTGAAGCTTCAACTCTTCGAAAGAAAAATCCTGAGAATATGCACCGGACTTATCTTCGATCGACAGCGGCGCAAACATTACAGCAACAAGCGAATATACAAAGAAGCCAAAATCCCATCACTGGACAAGTTTCTTGTTGAATCTGCAAAGAAACTCATCTCAAGCACTGCCAACCACCCTAACCAGCTGATAATAAGAATGACCACCCAGGGACGCCATCCTTAACCTAAGTACGAGTACCTAAGTGCCATGGAAATACATGAAGTCATCCCATCAGACAACGGCGATGCATTTTCATTCTTCGCTGACTAAGAATCAGCCTTCCATCGCGGATAAATCATCCACCCAACCCCAAACCCACACCAACCCCACAATTAGACAACCTGGTCGGAACAACCCGAGGACAACCAAGTCAACCGTTTTTTTAATTTAAGATTATTTTCCATAAACACTATAATTACCTATAGTAATTTAAAAAAATATTTATCAATTGATAACGTTAGGCCCCCTATGTGCCAACAAAAAAATAAATGTCAAATTATGTATTAGTTATAAGTTAATTTTGTCAAATTGTATATAGAAATGTTCAATAAAATATATATAAATAATGTTTGTTTAACGGGCTGTAGGTCTTAATTTAAAAATACTCTTTTTTTGTATTTTAAATTATATATTTTGTCCAATATTTCGACTTTCTTCGAAAGACATCTTCAGGGACTGTCAAGAAAAAGTATTATGACAATAAAATGAACAATTTACATTTACATTGTGAAACTTACACAACTTATTGTACAACATAAATAATTACATTTCACAACAAATTTTTTGGTATGACGAACATAAAACATAAAGTTATGATGCCGGCTGAGTTATAACTATTTTCGTCTTCCGTTGTTTGTTTATAAGATGTCTGTAGATGTGTGCGCATTTGTCGGTGTCCGTTTTATAGTTAAGTCGTTTTTGTATTGGTACATTTATTATATGTAACATTTCCGTTGTGTACCTCCTCATATAATTTGATTCTTCTTGTAGTATGTCAACGTTTTCGAAGTCAGGATAATGTCCGAATTTAATGCAGTGGGCAGCTAATATATAATTTAAAATACAAAAAAAGATTATTTTTAAATTAAGACCTACAGCCCGTTAAACAAACATTATTTATTACAATTCGAGGTCGTTAAACAACACAATTTAATCAAACGGAGGGCACGCCGCAACAAAAGCTTTAAAATGAAGCTCTACAGAGAATTAAAAGAAAAATATGACACCAAAATCAACATAATCATTCACAGACGTAGAAACAAGAGCCGTACGAATGCAAACTTAAAATCAACTATACATTTTCTACTACAATGCAGAAAGACAGGAATAATGCCGAATTTTATAACGCACACAACAGCTAAGGTAAGCAGCATATTCAAGATTGACAATAAACTACCAGAATACACAGAAAAGATGCTCACAAAGTATATAAAAACATTCCAAGCAAAAATACTAAATTTACTTTTACAACAAAAACATAACACATTAAAACAAAATGAAAAGGAATTAAAAACAATAACAACAATGATTGAAAACAAATTAACCAAAGAAGAATCCACTCTTCTTTTCGCAAGCGAAACAATTATATATGACAAACTTATTACACGCATTAAAAACAAACAATTTAATAAATATAACAAACTAAAAGAAACACATAGAGCGGAGCTTAAAAATAATAATATTCAAAACACAGAATGGTTCATTAATACAACTGACATAACAATACCAAATGACATACAGTGGTTATTTTCTCTCGGACCTAAGCATGCACTGCCGACAACACGAAAACAATTTCCAATGTTCAACTGCATAGCTGAGGGAGAAGACCTGCTACATACAATAACAACAAACGAAGATAGAGAAATAGCAAGAAACAAATTTACAACACTGATTGACGGACACATGAAAAAGATGAAAATAAATGAAATGGACAAAAACATATTGGAAACAGTAGAGGCAACAAAAAAGTTTCTCAAACAGAATGAAAACATTTTGATATTAAACGCTGACAAAGGAAACGCTACAGTCGCAATGAACAAAATGGACTATGAAAAAAGAATGCGAACAATTCTATGAGACATTATGACATATAAACAAATAAAACGAGATCCAACATCAACATTACAACAAAAGAACAATGAACTTGTAGACACATTATTTAAACGTGATGTTATAACAATACAAGAAAAGAGAAGACTGACCACGAAGATAGCGACAGCACCTCGTATTTATGGACTACCCAAGATCCATAAAGAATACATGCCATTGAGACCTATTTGCTCATCAATCAATTCCCCGTCATACGGATTATGCCAATATGTCATAAACATCTTAAATAACTTGACAAAAGATTCCAAGTACAATATTAAGAATGGATTAGAGTTTAAGACCCGCATTAATGACACCTATATATATGACGATGAAATGATCATCTCATTTGACGTAGTCTCATTATTTCCCAGCATTCCCGTAAATTTAGCGTTAAGTGTCATTCAAAATAGATGGCCAACAATTAAGAATTACACCAAAATGGATGCAAATCTGTTCATGAGAATTTTAAGCTTCTGCATAAAGGATAACAGGTATTTCAAATACAAGGACGTGATTTATTCACAACGAAGAGGAATGCCTATGGGATCTCCAGCATCACCAGTTATAGCGGACATAATTATGGAAGAACTTTTAGACAAATCAATGGACTTATTAGAAACAAAACCGAGATTAGTAACTAAATACGTAGACGACCTATTCGCGATTATAAAAATGGACAAAATAAATGAGACATTAAATACATTGAACGCGTTCCATAGAAACATTAAATTCACAAAAGAGGAGGAACAAAATGGAAGATTACCGTACTTGGACACATTAATCATACGCAAAGGAAACAAATTGAAAATCGACTGGTATCAGAAACCTATGGCCACATGACGACTCATCAACTTCTACTCCAAACATCCGAAAAGAGTAATAATAAATACCGCGAATAATTTTATTAGAAGAGTACTAAATATAAGTGACAAACAATTTCACCACGACAACATCAACAAGTTAAGGACAATACTAGCTAAAAATGGATTTCCAAAGAAGACAACGAGGGACTTAATCAATAATTATTATAAAATGGACAACATTGAGCTGAAAGAAAAGCCAAACATAATATTTAAATCAATGACGTATATTACTGACTTCTCGGAGAGATTGACTAAATCGGACACATATGACAAAGATAAATATCAAATCGCACTTAAGACAAATAATACTCTACGACAACTATACAGCAATACAAAAACAAAAATAGACAAACTTGACAAATCGAATCTGGTTTACAAAATATCTTGTAATGGAGACGGGTCCAATGTATGCAATAAAACATACGTTGGGACAACAAAAAATAAACTAAGGACAAGAATAGCCTCACATAAATCGGACCAAAAAGCTCTCTCGACACCTATAGAACAAAAAACTGCATTAGCTGCCCACTGCATTAAATTCGGACATTATCCTGACTTCGAAAACGTTGACATACTACAAGAAGAATCAAATTATATGAGGAGGTACACAACGGAAATGTTACATATAATAAATGTACCAATACAAAAACGACTTAACTATAAAACGGACACCGACAAATGCGCACACATCTACAGACATCTTATAAACAAACAACGGAAGACGAAAATAGTTATAACTCAGCCGGCATCATAACTTTATGTTTTATGTTCGTCATACCAAAAAATTTGTTGTGAAATGTAATTATTTATGTTGTACAATAAGTTGTGTAAGTTTCACAATGTAAATGTAAATTGTTCATTTTATTGTCATAATACTTTTTCTTGACAGTCCCTGAAGATGACTTTCGAAGAAAGTCGAAATATTGGACAAAATATATAATTTAAAATACAAAAAAAGAGTATTTTTAAATTAAGACCTACAGCCCGTTAAACAAACATTATTTATTACAATTCGAGGTCGTTAAACAAAACAATAAAATATATATATATATATATATATATAATGTATTGGTGAAACTTTTTTCCGCCAAAAACAATAGCATATAGCTCCTTTTCGATTTGTGCATATCTCTGTTGGCATTCTGTCAGGGTTTTCGACGCAAACGCAATCGTTTTATTATTATGAAATAGAACTGCACCGACTGCAAACTTCGAGGCATCTGTGGATAGACTACTGGCTCATTTGGCTTAAAATATGTAAGTATGGAGGGTCTAGTTATCAAATCCTTAAGATTGTCAAAAACCTTCTGATGGTATATCGCAAGGACACTCGCAAAAAAAAATGCCAAAAAAAGGATTCAACTTTGCCGTCGCACTACCAAAATTGTGGTAAAAAAAAACAACCAACGTACTACGCGCCGTATATAAATGCCTGGTACATGCAGAACAAAAACAACCAAAAGAAAAAAAAACTCGGACTTAAGTATGGGATTAAAGTTTATTAGACGACTTAATCTCGCTGCCTTTAACTTGGGAATAATCCCATCGCCTCTTCTTCGGTCAAACGAAACCTCTGCCTCCAGCTGATTCTGCCGTTTCCGATTTCCTCAGACCGTTGACCCATTGGGATTGCGGATGTTTTTTTTGTCTATTTGCCACATACGCATCTTTGCCTTTGCCATCAGCGTCAGACACCGGCACCAATACATGTGCATACACGAACATCGATTCCAAGTACTCAGTGGGAGGATCTAACGTGCCAAAACAACTCATTTTTTTCTTATGCACTTTCGCTCCGAGAACTCGTTTTTATGATCTCCCAATTTTGGCAATGATTTGGACCATATGGAAATATGTGTTTTGCCGTCGGCTTTTTTGTGCGACTGCAAAATTATTTTTCATCGGTGATTGCCGTGCGGGTGTAGCCACCGGAAATGGAAACGTAATATGTCGGAGGTTGTCTGCTATCATGATTTCCCTGGCTGAGTCTGCGCTTCGATTAAAGATGTATGTTGCGAGATGATTCCAGCTGGTATATCCATGAGTTTCTCAAAGTGTGCGGGTGAGTACATGAAAACGAGAAAAGTGATAGGTTTCGTGAATAGTGTGTGGCAACAATATATATATTATAGGTTATAGGTATTAGTTAATTAGATTAGATTTATTAAATTCATTGTAAGTTAGTTAGTTAGTTTAGTGGTGAAATGAGATATTTTTATTAGTGTCTGTGTGGGTGTGTGAATGCGCAGATGACGTTTTATTCGCTGAGCATTGGTACACGACAGAGCTTAGCTATAGGACGCTTTAACGATGTGGATGCAGTCTTGATTGTGACCACACGAACCTTTGCGTCTGTTCCAGGATGCGTCGCTGTAACTCTGCCAAGTCGCCACAGAGTGGGAGGTGTCTGCTCATCAGGTAAAAGTACTAGATCTCCTATCTTGAGGTCCGCACTTGGTGTGAGCCATTTTGGACGGTGTTGCAGTCGCACCAAGTAATCTGATTTCCATTTTTTCCAGATATCTTGCTGAATTTTCTGCATAAGCTGCCATCTATCCAGGTGATTTGTTTTGACTTCAGTGTGGTTCCTTTCGGGTGCGGTATTTAGCGGTGCCCCAATCAGTAAATGTCCTGGCGTCAAAATCGATAGCTCCTCTGGATCTTCGGTTACCGGACAAAGTGGACGTGCCATGTTGTGCCATTAGATTGCATCTGTTGCGCGATATCGTCTGTCCAATGCCTAGATATATGCGATTTTTCTGATTCCAGAATATTTGCAGCCCCCTTAAATTTGGTTCCACAATCGCTGTAGATGTCTGTAGAGAGTCCACCGCGCGCGGTGAAGCGTCTGAAAGCCGTCAAAAATGCGGAAGTCGTATAATCACTGACAAGCTCGAGGTGTATCGCTTTTTTACAGAAGCAGACGAAGATTGCTATGTATGCCTTCGTTATTTTGCTGCATCGATCCTTCCAGGCTTTTATTTGAACAGGGCCTGCATAGTTCACCCCCGATGTTTGAAACGGTCTCGGCTGTAGCGCTGGTAAATTACCCATTTGTTGCTGCATCTCCTTTGCCTTGTACCTGTAGCATTTTAAACAATTATGGATGCATTTTTTGACGTTAGATTTGAGGTGCAGAATCCAATATTCCGATCGAAGTGTTGCCATCATCAATTGATGTCCACCATGCAGCGTCTTCATGTGCGCTTCGTGAACTATGAGTGACGTAAAGACATTTTGTGATGGCAGTATGATTGGATGCCGCTGTGAATAGGGCAAATTTGCGTTTTCCAATCGACCCTCGACTCGCAGTACTCCTTTCTCGTCGATAATTGGTGAAAGTCTTGCTAATTTGCTCCCTTTTGAGACCAGTTCGCCTTTGCATACCCTTAAGAGTTCTTCAGCAAAAACCTCTTGCTGTGTGATGGTGATCAATCGTCTTTGGGATGAGCAGATTTCATCGTCTGAAAGTGCTCCAGTCGCAAGTTGATAAAAAAACGAAGCCAATAAGCTGTAGCTCTGAACAAACGCTTTAAAGAGGAGAAACGAGTAAAGAGTGTGTTATTTTCGAAGGCTGTGAAGTGAACGCAGAGTTGAAAAATGTTTTTTATGGGGTACCCAGATGCGAGCAAATCAATTTTGGTCCTTGAAATTTCTGATGGTTTTGTTTCAAGGTCCGTCGTTGCGATTTCGTAGTGCGGATGGAGCCGCTCATCAAACGCCTGCAGAAATTCAGGCCCATGCCACCATTGATGCTCTTTCAGAAGATCTTTTGGAAAGAGTCCTCTAGACGCGATGTCTGCCGGGCTGTCCTTAGAAGGGACGTAGTTCCAGCACCTAGGATCTGTAAGCTCCTGGATATCTGCAACTCTGTTGGCAACAAAAGTTGTTCGGATATATGGTGCCGTTTTTATCCACGCTAGTGTGATTTGAGAGTCGCACGAAGCGAATATTCTTGCCGATTGGAGCCCCAGTGTCTTCACGGTTTGCACCAATAAGTGTGCTAGGAGTTGGGCCCCACAAAGCTCCAACCTTGCCAGCAATTGAACTTTGAGCGGCGCAACTCTGGTTTTCGACACAATCAAATTAGTTACGGTTGTGTTTCCCGTGGTAACTCTAAGATATGCTGCTGCCGAAAACGCTTTTTCTAACGCATCGCAGAACCCGTGATTTCGACTTGTGACTCTGTGGTGAAATTTATCCAGCGAGGAATCTCAATAGCGTTGAATGCGTTAAGCTCGGTTTTTAGGCTGTGCCACGCAGAAACGATTGTTGATGGGAGTTCAAAAACCCATGATTGGTTCTCCTTCCAAATCCTTTGCAATATGATCTTGCCCAAAATGACGCCGGGCGAAATCCAACCCATTGGATCGTACAGCCGCGCAATGTCTGATAGAATGTTTCGTTTTGTAGTCTTCTTCGAGTCCTGAAGTGATATTTGAAATGTTAAAATGTCCCGTGCGGGATGCCACTGGATCCCTAGCGTTTATACCGCGTTCGAATGAGAGTGGTACCTGTACCTCTCTATCGCGATTTTCGATGCAATCGGGTAATCTTCTCGCTCATCGGTCGCAAGTTGTTGCAGCGTGCGTATCGCTAAATATGGTGCGGAGGCGGTGTCAAATGTGACTGTGTTAAGGCGGTATGTTTTTATTTCTTCACCATTTCGTTCTCTCCACAAAATGAGTTGGTATGATGAATCTGCAGGCGGAACCCAAATTTGTCTGTACATTTTATTGATGTCAGTTACACATGCGATCTTGTGTAACCTGAATCGAGCAATGTGGTCAAAAATGTCATCCTGCAACATTGGGCCTATAAAAAGATGATCATTAAGTGACGTGCCATCCGATGATTTGCAGGACGCGTCAAAAACGATTCGCAGCTTTGTGGTTGAACTAGATTCCTTCAACACTGCGTGGTCAGGAACGAAATAGTGAGGTCTAGATAATTCTATGGGATCGATCTCCGACATGTGCCCAAGCTCCTGGTACTAGTTGATAACCCTTTTGTACTCCTCATAGAACACTGGATGTATTTGAAATTTCCTTTCCAGTTGCAAAAATCTAACTAGCGCTGATCTTTCTGAACGACCTATGAAGGGGCGTGTTCCTTCTTTAAACGGAAGTTGAACTACATACTTGCCGTCGATTTGACGCTGATGCGTTCTGCAGAAGTGAGTTTCGCATGTCTCTTCCTCTGGCGACAGTAACTTCATCTTTGGTGCTTCTGCAAGCTCCCAAAACTTGAGCAGCAATCGGTCCAATGTTTGACCCTCAGTCTTTATGTGGAGAGCTGTTATAGTCTTATTTGACCCTTCGAGGGCTGATGTGCCTCCAGAGAGTACCCATCCCAATTCTGTATTTTGAGCCATAGGAGTCCCTGATTCTCCCTTGATTATTCCTTTAAGGAGAATGGACTGATAAACATCGCTACCGTAGAATATCTATATATATCTATTTTGCTTGACTTGTTGAAAGTAGGATCGGCAAGTTCAATGTTGTGGAGGTGACTCCAATTAGTACGTGGAATAGAGTGCGTAGGCAGCCAAGCTGTGAGTTTGGGCAGTACCAATGCATTCAGCTGTAGGCTAAAGTTCTCGTTCACATTTGAACCTATCCTGAGAGATACTTTGTGTACTGAGGTGCTTGTTTTGGCTTCCCCCACGCCTAGGATATTGACACAGCTCTTTTCCCTTTCTAAATTTAGCAACTGAGCCGCCGACTCAGTAATGAATGACGCCTCAGATCCAGGATCCAATAGGGCTCGCAGCAGCAACGGTTGGCCCGCAGTTGTTAGAACCTTGATAAGGGCCGTAGCCAGAAAAATATGTACTTGCTTATTTTCGGCTATAAACACGTTGTGTACTGAAGCAGTTCCGTTAGAGGAAGTTGGGATCTGTGATGCTTCCGAGGAGGTTGATTGATCGGGGGGAACAACTCCTGATGAAGTTGAATCATTAGCACGCATTGCGTTAACTGGCTTATTTACGTGCAGTAACGAATGATGTTTTTGGTGGCACGTAGAACACGTAAAGGTGTTTGTGCAATTTTGCGTAAAATGCGCGCTTGACAAACAGTTGAAACATAATTTCCTTTTCTTTACAATCTCCTGACTTTTTTTTAGTGTTAAGAGCTTTGAACTTAAAGCAATTCTGAATGGAATGCGATCCCTGACACATTGAACGCTTCAGGATGGTAGCGTTATGTGTACGAATTGTGCTCGATGTAATTTTTTTGGATTTAGCTTAATTGCAACCTGATGGGGATTCGTCAATCAGCTCCAAGGTTCTTGCTCTCATTAAAATACAATACACGCTGTATGTAGGATAGCCGAAATAAGTCGAAATGTAGGATTCCCACTGCCCTCGAATGACAAACGGAAGTTTCTGTACCGTATGAAAGATGAGAACATCTTCCCATGAGTCCACGGACACTCCAAGATTTTTCAGCGATTGTTTAGCTTTGTTAGTTGTGTCCAATAACCGTTTGAGATCGTCGGATGATTCCTGTGTAAGTGGTGGTTCATTAAAAACCAGTTTGAATTGATTATCCTTTAGGTTAGGTTAGGTAGACGTGGCTGTCAGCCAAGGCCAACACACTTAGACCAATGATAGGTCCATTGTGGTACCACACAGATATGGGGATTACCCTCACTGCTCGTTGAACCAGTAGGTGCTTCTTATGAAGCGCGAAAGACTTCTAGCGCCAGTGCTGGCTAAGTCGCTTGTGTCATTGAACACGAAGTCCCCTAGATGGAGATTTCTTCTATGGGAGAGCGCAGGACACGTGCAGAGAAGGTGAAGTACAGTCTCCTCCTCCTCCTCGTCCATGCAGCTTCTGCAGAAGTCATTTGAGCACACACCGAGTCTAGATGCGTGCCTGCCTATTAAGCAGTGACCTGTGATAACACCTATAGTGGAGCTAATATGCAGTCGGTTTAATGAGATTAGACACTTAGAGCGTCGCAGATCCAGCTTTGGCCAGATCCGCTTAGTCGCTAGACATGTATTGCTACTCGTCCACCTAAGGTTTGTTCTCTCGATTGCGGATAGCTTAAACAAGAGTTTACAAGTAGCGATTGGTATACCTAGGGAACCTTTATCAGGTAAAGGAGGTAATGTGGTTCCTTTTTTGGCGAGATCATCTGCCCTGCAGTTACCTGGAATGTCCCTATGCCCCGGCACCCAACAAAGGTGAATATTGAACTGCTCTGCCATCTCCGAAAGAGATGATCGGCAGTCTTGGGCTATGATGGAATTTGAAGAGACTGAGTCCAGGGACTTAATCGCGGCCTGACTATCCGAGAAGATACGGATATGCTTTGAGGATATCATATTCCTCTTCAGCCACGTCAGGGCTTCTTTTATCGCCAAAATTTCCGCCTGGAACACGCTACAGTAATCAGGAAGACGGAAAGAGAGGCTAAGATTTAGCTTTTCTGAGAAGACTCCACCACCTACCCCATCGCTAGTTTTTGATCCATCGGTGTAAAAGTGGATCGATTTATCATTCGCAAATGCATCATCATCCCAGAATGATCTGGAAGGAATGGTGATTTGGAAGTTTTTTCCTAACTGCAAACGGGGTATGGTGTAGTCTATGTTTCTGGGTACAGACTTAAAGGAGTCTAGAATAATGGAGTGGCCAATATTGTTATTGGTCCACTGCGAGGTAGCTTTTAAGCGGACATGCCGCTGTTTGCATGCTAAATATATCAAGGGGTATCAGGTGTAGCAGAATGTCCAGAGCAGCGGAGGGGGTAGTACGGAGTGCTCCGCTAATGAAAAGACACGCTGAACGCTGGACTTTGCCCAGCTTGTCGCGGTTTATAGCTTTTTCTAGAGCAGTCCACCAGACAACTTAAACAAGAATTGGTCTTACCACCGATGTATATAGCCAGTGCGTAATGCGGGGTTGTAAACCCCACTTGTTGCCAATGGCTTTTTTACAAGAGAAAAGTGCTACTGTAGCTTTCTTGACTCTTTCTTGTATATTGGGTTTCCAGCTTAACTTCCTATCGAAGATTAGACCCAAAAATTTTGCTTCGTCAGAGAAAGTTAAGCTTGTACCGCTAATAGAGGGAGGGTCAATATATGGGATTTTATATTTCCCGGAAAAGAGGACAAGCTCGGTTTTGTGGGGGTTAAAGCCCAGTCCGCACCGATTAGCCCATCTCGTTAGCTTGTTAAGAGCGTTTTGCACGAGTTCCTTTATGGTGTTGAGGTGTTTCCCAGAGACGGCAATAGCAACATCATCCGCATAGGCAATCACTCTGCAGCCCTCCCCTTCCAGGTTTATCAGTAGTTTGTTCACCACCAAGTTCCAGAGAAGGGGAGAAAGAACACCGCCTTGCGGCGTCCCTCGACTGACAGACCTCCTAGCAGATGTAACGCCCA
Source organism: Portevinia maculata (assembly GCA_949715645.1). Lineage (NCBI taxonomy): Eukaryota > Metazoa > Arthropoda > Insecta > Diptera > Syrphidae > Portevinia > Portevinia maculata. Next base: position 164,978,349 of record OX454526.1, on the reverse strand, counting down.
GTTTTGAATTGATAATCCGACTATTTAGCAGTAGATTGATCAATTCACCAAGCGAGCTATCCACATTCAGTTCTGCCAGCGAGTTTGCGATTGCAGATGTGTTAACGTTGTTAAAGGCGCCTTCTATGTCAAGGAAAGTAACCATGGTATACTCCTTGTGATGGAGGGAGTATTCGATTGTGCGTACTAAGGAATGAAGAGCGGTTTCCACCGACTTTCCCTTACAGTACGCATGCTGAGCTGTAGACAGCAATTGCGGGTTTATGTGCATACGGAGGTGGATATCAATCAATCGCTCCAGCGTTTTGAGGAGGAATGAAGATAGACTAATAGGTCTGAGGTCCTTTGGACTGACATGGGAATATTTGCCAGCCTTGTGTATAAAAACCACTTTTACTTCTCTCCAAGCCCGGGGGATATGTACCAGATTTAGACAGCTTATCATGATCATCTCCAGCACAGGCAGGATGATATCCGCTAACATTTGTAGTTCGGCAGGTATTATGCCGTCTGGTCCTGCAGACTTGAAGGGTTTGAAGCTTTGTAGCGCCCAAGTCAGCTTGTCCCTAGTTATCAGACCGTGAGGGTAAGTTACCTGTGCATGTGACCTGTTAAGGCTATAATTGCCGGTAATATTGGAGCTACCTGGAAAGTGAGTATCAAGTAGCAGATTGAGCGATTCTTCGCTAGATGTCGTCCAAGAGCCGTCTGCCTTCTTAAGGCAGCTAGGCATAGTAGGATTTGAAGCAAGGATTTTTCTTAGCCTAGATGCCTCAGAGGATTCTTCTATTTTTCCACAGAAGAGTCTCCATGATGTTTTTTTGGCTTTCCTTAATTCTTTTTTGTATAATTTGAGGGATTCCTTGTAGGAGTCCCAATCGTTTATAGCTTTTGAGGTTTTAGCAAGATTGAAGAGCCTCCTGCACTCCTTTCTAAGTGGTCCCAGCTCAGTGGACCACCACTGAGGCTTCTTTTTGCCCCTAGGTTGTACGAGGGGACACGATGCAGACATTGCTTCGTTAAAGGCCAGAGTAAGCTCATCGACTTTATTGTCGAGCTCGTTGGAGTTACAGGGGGACTTAAGAGTTCAGAGTTAACACGTTTGTATAGAGTTTCTCTGTATAAAGGCCAGTTGGTTTTCCGAGGATTGCGGAAGGAAGGTTGGCATGGAGGATCAACGTTAAGGTTGAATAAAAGATATCGATGATCAGAGAACGAATGATCAGCCGATACTTTCCACCCCGTTATCATGTCATTGATGGTATCGGAGACAAGAGTAATATCAAGGTTTTTTGTCGGTTTTTGGTAATGAATGTGGGTTCATTACCTAGGTTACAGACAATGAGGTTAGTACTTAAAAGATATTCAAAAAGTGACTCACCTCTGTTGTTAATATCTGAACTGCCCCATACGGTGTGATGAGCGTTAGCATCACAACCGATTATGAGTTCAGCTTTCTGCCTCCTTGCTTCATCGACCAGCCTCTCTTGGTTATCACCAGGGAGAGGCCCCACGTGATCGTGGGCGAGATAAGCTGATGCCAACCAGAATGATCTGCCTGCAGTCTCCAGTCTTGCCACAGTCATATCTCGATCGCTGAAATTAGGGAGTAAATAAGCATGAATATTACTTTTCACTAGTATGCACGATCTGGGTTTACCTTTATCAGTCACATACAGTGGGAGTCCTGGGTCCTCGAATCTGGTTGTGTACAATCCAGGGTTCTTGGTTCAAGACGATGTCTTCCGCGCCTTTGGCTAGACTAAGAATGAGTGCGGCCGAAGCCTTAATGGAGTGTTGGAGGTTAATCTGTACTAACTGCAGCATTTTCGCTACAATCAGGCAGAGATACCTATACCACGGTGTTGTTCAGGCCTTCCAATTCCGAGGATGAGCTGAGAAGCTCGTCTTCACTCAGAAGAACCTTGTCTAGATAATCAGTCTCCATATCTGACAGGACGTCGGAAGTGGATGGTGATTTTTTTTGGGCAAAGAGGGTTCATTATCCTCCAGCGAGGGAAGGAGATTGAAGCTCCAGGATCTGAGACTGTGATCATAGAGTCAGAGGGAGGAGGAGGAGGAGGAGGGGGTAGTTTACCCGCATCCATTTCGTCCTTTTTATAGACCCGCATTTTGACATCGTCCCATGCGAATCTAATCATGTAGTCGTTCTTGGCCAGAGGAGCCACGTTTTCTTGGTTGATTACAACCACGACACATCTGTAATCGCCCTTCAGCTCTTCCAGTTTGGCAACCTTCCAGTTGTGGGTCGGAAGTGAAGGGTTGCACAATTGCAGGACTTCCAGGATGCCCTCAGGGGTGGATGGATCCGCAGTGATCCAGATGCGAGATCTTGGTCGGCAGGGGATGTCTTCCCTCGCAACAACCTCGAGCTTTGCGCCAGGCCACACCTCTCCAAGCCTGCTTATTGCAAGCTTGTAGAGATCGGCCGATCTTTGGTCATCACACGCGACCAGTTTGATGTGACGTGGATGCCACCCGCCTTCATGCGTAAGCGGAAGAGGTCCGGGATGATTCCTTATGAAGGTGGAGAAGGAGCGCGAAAGCGCTCTCTTAATCATATCCCACTTCTCCTGGTTGATGGACCCGTCAATGTCGTTGCGATCGATGACTGCGACCACAATCTTGTCATTCAAGATGTCGCTGAAAGACCTGAGAGGTGTGATCGTGGGAGAGATGCCGGTGTTGTGCACTCTCTGCCTCTTGGGAACCGAGCTGGTTCCTTCCAATGACCTCTGGCGTTTTATCGACGGGTCGCAGGACTTAAGGATCTGCTGCGCCCAATTTAGTTTGGCTATTTGTGCAGGCGTCCTATCCTTCTCCGCGATGGTGCCACACATCTGTTGGATCCGGATGGCATTGCGTCGTTGCTTGTAAGAAGCCTTGGATCTGTTGATACGGGGACGCTTGGTGTTGGAAGGGAGGGGACCATGATTCACAGTCCCATCACCATCAAGTTTTTTATTATCAACGCTTTTGCCGACTTTTGCAGGAGGACCATGAGTAGCCACAGTCCGTCCTACAGTCAGCTTAGAAGCGTTGACAGCAGACGTTGTTGTCATGTTAGGGCCGGCAGAGGGGGGACCATGAGTCACAGTCCTCTCCCTGTCGGAGAGGGATTTATTAAGCTCGCAACCACTAGTGGAGGGACCATGTGTATCCACAGTCCCGGCACTAATTTGTGCCAGGTGAGCTTTGCCGGTAGACAGCAAGGTCGCCGTGCTACCGTCCGGTATAGAAGGAGAACCGACCGTAAAATTTTTTTGTTTTTGTTTGTTTTGTTTTGTTTTTGTTCATGATAGATCCCACGAGTAGCGGAGAAAAGAGGTCCATCTGCACAGAGATCCGCATTGTGCAGATAAGGCTAGTTAATCCGGAGGGCGCCAGGTATCCGGATACTCCGTGGACGACTGAGCTATTTGATGACTGGGCCCTCAGCCAGGTTGACTCTCGGCACGGGTCGTATTACACCTTAGTCCAGCCCAGGTGGTAAAGGAGGGGAAAGGGGAAGGACGTTTTGTCCTGTGGAGGTCACATAGTAGCACGTACACGTTCTTAACTTGCGCCTTGAAAAGAAAAAGAGGAGAGGGGACGTAGAGTCCGGGTCAGTACTTGGTTGACGCTTGTCAGCAGCCTGTCTGTCATGGGTGGCCCTTAGACAGCATAGCCTGTTGAACCTTGCGCCGTAAGCCTTCGCACCGGTACCATCGAAAGTAATGATGGTACACACGTCAAGGTGACTGACCCCGCGAAGGTGATTATCCTTTAATAATCGAACATTTTGAAACCGCTTAACCAGTAGCGCCCATGCAGATTCAAAATTAGAGTCGATGTTTCGCAGAATACGAGCCGCTTCACCAGTTAAATTGCTTTTTAAATATTGCAACTTGTGTGCATCGGATATCGACGAGTTTTTGTTTACCAATCCTTCGAACAATCCTTTGAATTCTGGCCAAATTTGTAGTGACCCATCAAAGGTAGGAGTTTTCATAGAGAGAGGCTTTAATTCGACCGATGGTATCTTTGAGCCACCTACTGAGTAGTTGAGAACACTTTGATTATCAATGGTTGTTAACTGTTCCTTTAATTCACATGAATATTTGAAGAACAGGTCTTTTAATTTATGATAGGTTAAATCTTCCATATAGTTCACCTTTGCCTCCTCACTAGAGGCCCCAACAATGTTTTGATGAATAACCCTAGCTTCATCAAATAATGCCTCCAAATTTACTAAACGCGCCTCATTCATATGCACCGATTTCGTTGATGATCCTAAGTCTACATATGCCTTATAATCGACGTTTATTACTTGTGCAATCGTTTGAATGATCTCGATTAAATTAGAAACCTTGCCTTTGCTCATGATGAAGCCAACGATTTAGTTTAAAGGAAAAAAACAATCCTTGGGTACACACACGAGTTTAATTAGATCAATGAAGATCTTTGAGCCACACACCTGTACTTAAGCGTTGCTCCGATGTTTCTTCCACTCTGACGCGCAAGCTTCCGTAGATCCAGATCCAGGAAATTCACCGACCGTGTATTGTTTAAAATGATTAAAACCGACCGTATAGAATGTCTTTTACACGACGCACTCGTTGCTTATACGTTATAGTTTGATTGTTGTTTTTGCACGGTTCCTGTCCAGGACCTCTTAATCCTTTAATCCGGCTCGAAGGACCACTATAAATCTGTTGGCGGAACCCAAATGTATCGCAAGGACACTGGCAAAAAAAAAATGCCAGAAAAAGGATTCAACTTTGCCGTCGCACTACCAAAACTGTGGTAAAAAAACAACCGACGTACGGCGCGCCGTATGTAAATGCCTGGTACATGCAGAGCAAAAAAAAACCAAAAGAAAAAAAAAAAACTCGGACTTAAGTATGGGATTAAAGTTTATTAGTTTTTTTTGTCTATTCGCCAAATGCACAGGTGATTGCAATGCGGGTGGAGTTTTATGACTTTTGTTTGATGTTGCGTTGCAACAGATGGCTATCATTCCATTGCCATTCTACATTCTTATTCAGAAAATGTCTTAAAGACGCCGTCTCCTCAGATAGATTTTTAATGAGAGGGCCTAAGTAATTAAACATTCCTAAAAATCGTTGAAGATCTTTAATGGAGGATGGAGGAGGAATTTGGACAATAGCAGATACGAGTATCTTCGAGCTATCAGGGCATATACCGTGCTCGTTAAAAATATGGCCAAAGTACTTGACCTCCTTCAACCCAAAAAAAAACTAAGCTTTATTTAGCTTAAGATTAGCAGACCTTACTCTATGTAATACATCTTTAACTCTGGCGTTATGTTCCTCCATCGTTTTCCCCCAGACCAGAATATCGTCTATATAGACAATGGCTTCCAGATCGACGAATATCTCGGTCATCAATCTATGGAAAATTTCCGGTGCAACACTTAAACCTTAAAGTGCTAGGCCTAAGCGATACCACCAACTGCGAATCCTGTGGAGAAAGCGACGACACTGCGGAACATTTCCTCTCTGATTGTCCTGCTTTTGCTTTTGGTATTTGGTGCGGACATGGTGAGTGCTGTAAACCTAAGCTCCTTATCATTGAAGCGCCTTCTCGTTTTTCTTAGAAAAACGAGTAAATTCCCACAGTAAAATGTGGTGTGACTGCCTGGTAGTACAATGGAGTGCTCCAGTGCAGAAAGTCTCACACACCCGTACAAAAAAAAAACCATATGGAAGACGGAGAAACTTATATCTTCCAAATGGTGTATTGAATGTACATAACATTGAAGATAGTTCGTCTAACCTTACCATCCAGAATCCATTACTAGCGTCAAGCACTGAAAAATAACGCGCGCCAGCTAATTTTGACTTAACAAATTCTATACTTGGGATTGGATAGTGAGATCTTAATAAGACGTCATTTAAATTGCGGGGATCTAAGCAAACTCGAAGCGACTTGTTAGATTTCTCAACTAAAACAATCGAATTGACCCATGGCGTTGGACCAGTCACCTTCTCTACGACCTTTAATTCCTCCATGCGTTGCAATTCACATTTTAATCTATCATATAATTTATATGGAATACGCGGTGCATCAAAGCTTGACTGACTATTTTCTTTTATTTTTAAACTGCAGGTTACGTCGAGACATCCTAGACCCTTAAACAATTCTTTATAAATATTTTTAAAATCGACAATATCTGTTTTTACTTCAAGCGAACGCATTTTTTAACAAGACCGAGTCTGACACAATCAGGTAACCCTATAATGGTTGGACACGAACTATTTATTACTGCGAATTCAATTTGAAAAAGTTTGAACTTATTTTGGATGCATGCAATGGCAGTAAATTCGCACTTCCCTAAAACATGCAGCTTCTCTTCACCTAATGAAGTTAAAATGACACTCGATTTCTTAAGACAATATGTTCGTGCACTGTTATTATTAATTCTATTAAAAACACTCAAGCTCATTGCATTTGTTTGTGCCCCTATGTCTAAGTGTGTATATAAGTAAGTATCACTTAAGTTAAGACTAACAAACCATACATCTTTACGTTTTTGATTGTCCGATCTTGTGCCTATATTAATTTTACATATCCCAATAAATAGGCTGTTGTTAGAGCTTTGACTTTCACTGTCAGATAAATAATAGTTTGTTTGCCCAGTATACTCGTAGTTTACGCGCTTATTTGACTTACACATTTTGGCAAAATGGTTATTTTCATTGCATTTAAAGCACTTCCGAACGCTGGACATTTTGCTTCTATGATGTTGGCCGCAATTTCCACAGACAGACTGCGAGAGTATATTTTTTGTGCACTTTCCGATTTACCATATGTCGTTGTTGCTTGGGCACTTTCGTAGCGGGAATGACGGGGACGATAAGTTTGTTGTTGTAGAGATGAATATGATGGACAATGGCTCTCTTGACCTCTTTGATGTGACGTATTATCTCGAGTTGATCTTGGACTGTATACTGTATTAACTGACTGCTCACCTTGAACTTCCCCATGCGCCATGTCCATTGATTGAATTTTGCTCAAATAATAGGATTTTGCTTTATTTTCGGCTATTTCCAGTGTTAAATCATCGATGCTAAGTAATTTTTCACGCAATTTTTCATCCAGTAGTCCAATAATAAATGCAGCTTGACGATAAACGTTTCAGCTCAGTGAGGAACTGTTCGATGGACTGCGCTGATTGTTGGTGACAGCAAAGAAAATTTATATCGCTTATAAATCAGATTCTTCTTGGGCTCGAAATACATATCGAAAGCTGCTATCACCTCTTTGTATACCTTCTTATTACCTTCTTATTACTCCCATTTGAAGGTATTATAAATTTGAACACCTTCTGCACCAATTGTATGAAGTAAGATGGCAATTTTTCTAACGTCTGTTTTATCATCCAATCCAGATGCAACCAAGAACAAGTTTAATAGCGGCTTCCAGTCCTTCCATGCTTGTCCCAGATTGGAGGTAGTAAAATCTAAATTACTTGGTGCATTGATGCCTTCCATCTTTGGTAACAAATTAAAAACGACTTATAGACTGTTTGTCTTTGACTTTTTCACGTATTTAATAAAAATTATGTTTTATACCTATCAGACACCATGTTATGTTTGACTGCATGAAAGACGTCTGCATTATTCAATGTAGTTTTAATGACTGAACTCAATTCTTAGCAATATTATACATAATTATAAGAGTAACATATAAAAGCTCTTTCTTCATAGTGGTACATTATACTATAGTTCTAAGCTTAATACTCAACACTCTCCAAGAAGACACCAGCACCAGATTCTTGATCGGTTTTGGAGCCATCCGTGAAGATTCGCCTGCATTCCCTTCCAGGTTCAGAGTCTGGCCAGAGCCAGTCCTGAACACGAGGAAAGTCGACTTCGAAGTTGCGCTTTAACCGAAGTTCCGGTGTTTAGTCAGTCAACAAACTTCAAAACCCAATTAAAAATTTCAGAATACTTTCAAAGCAGTTTCTAAATTTTCCTGCAAAGTTTATTTACGTTATAATAATAAATTCAATTTACATTTTAATAAAGTTAATCTTACATTTGTTTGGTTTTAATACTTTTCACAATTTCGATAATCGAATAACCTGAATATATCTGATGAAACGTACTCCATGTGTTTCTTGGTCTCCAGCGTGCCATCAAACAAAACGTCAAAAGCAAGAAGTCAACCTCCCTACCCATCTACGACGATGCTGTCATTGTGCCGCCCCGCCCATCGGTATTAGTGCTGCCAAGTTCGGTTACACTCCCCCCCGGTGAGCTGTGCCCTGAGTCCTGTTCACCTCCTTTACCGAACTCCTGCAGATCTAGCACTGCCAGTTTGACCACAGGACGAGTGTATATGCCTGACGATGTTTGCACTACCGCGCTGCGTACGACCCCGTCGCTACTACGTATGGCTTTAATTACCTTGCCCATCGGCCAGGTCCTTCGTGAATTCTCTGCATCCACGATTACAACAATGTTGCCTTCCACTATTGGTTTCGTTACCTTGAACCATTTTCCTCTACGCGTCAGGTCGGGTAGATATTCCCGAACCCATCGACTCCAACACGAGTTCGCAAACCTTTCGCTCATCAGCCAGTTTCTTTTCAGGACTCTACCATCGCTGACCATATCTCCCTTAATTTTGAGACCACTAGATGATCCCACTAAAAAGTGGTTTGGTGTGAGAGCCTCATCGCAATCGTTGTCCAGCGGGACGTAGGTAAGTGGTCGTGAATTCACGATCGCCTCTACCTCCGCCATCATGCTAATCAGTAGCTCGTCATTCGGATTGTTGTTTGGAGTAATTGCAGCAAGTGTTTGCTTCACAGACCGTATTAAACGCTCCCAACTTCCGCCCATGTGTGGTGATTTTGGTGGTATGAAGTTCCATTTTAACTGCATTTCAAACTCCCTAGCCACTTTCCTTTCATCCAACGTGCTCATTGCTTCTCTTAATTCTTCATTAGCCCCTCTGAAGTTTGTACCATTATCAGAGAATATTTCTACGGGCATACCCCTTCTGGCAATGAAACGTTTTAGTCCCATGATACAGGAGTCGCTTGATAGGCTATACGCAATCTCGATGTGGATGGCTCGTACAGTTAAGCAGGTGATTAGCATTCCCCACCTCTTTTCCTTGTGTCTGCCTACTTTTACGTAAAGTGGACCAAAATAGTCAATACCAACGTAAGAAAATACCCGCGTGTATGACATCAGCCGTGCGGCTGGGAGCTGGGCCATGGTCGGTGGTCTTGGAACTGCTCTTCCTTTTACGCAGTATGTACAATTTCGTTGATAGGACTTTAAAACGACTCTTAAGTTGGGAATGCAGTATTTTTGCCTCATCTCATTGACAACTGTTTCGCCGTACATATGATAAAATTGCTTGGCGAAATGTCCCACGATAAGATTCGTCAGATAATGAGAATTTGGTAGGATTACTGGTCGTTTTAGTTGCTTAGGAATGTTAGGAGCATTTTGGATACGACTTCGCATACGAATAACTTCGAACTCATCCATATAAGGCGATAGCTGGTAAAGAACGCTGGATTTGTTTAGCTCCTTTCCATTTTGGAGTAGATGGCGTTCCTCACTGAAGCTTTCTTTCTGACATTCTCTATACAAGCAATTCTCCGCTCGGTCTATCTCTGCTTCGCTAAATAGGTCTGTTCCTTTTACTTTTACCTTTTTTCACTTCATATCTATGAATCGATACAGGTACATTGTTGTTCGACGAATCCTATTCCATTGTGAGAAACGTTTGTAATCAATTACTGGTTGGACCTTATGGACTCTTTGTAGCACACAACATAATTTCAGTTCGTGATCCTCCTCCGGGTATTGGCACGCCAGCGGGCTACTTTGGGGCCATTTTTCCTCGTTTTGGCCCAGGAATTCTGGGCCTTTGAACCACCTGCTTTCTGAGTCATACTTCTCAGATTCCTTTTCTTTGGTGGCATCGTCAGCAACATTTTCCGCAGTTGGAACCCACCTCCAGTTATTTTCGTTGGTGCATTCCAGAATTTCCCCAATTCGATAAGCGACAAATTGCTTATATCGCCGGTGCGCGGATTTAATCCAGCAGAGAACGATCCTCGAATCTGTCCAGAAGATAGTATCTAGTATGACCATTGAGTGGCTGTTGGCGATTGTTCTGGCAAATCTGGTGCCTAGCACGGCTGCTTCCAATTCCATGCGAGGAATCGATATTGTTTTAATCGGGCTTACTTTAGATTTCGCTCCCACCAGAACGCATTCAATCGAAGTCCCATGCGTAACTCGGAAATATGCCACTGCTGCATAAGCCGATTCTCCAGCATCCACGAAAATATGCAACTGTACGTGGGATTCAGGATTGAACGTTAATTTCGAGAGGTAAGGTCTCCTAATAGTTATCTTTCGTATAGTAGGAATGAGGCTCAACCATCTTTTCCACCTTATGAAGTGCGATTCAGTTATATGTTGGTCCCAGTCTATAGAAGAACGCCAAACGTCGTGAAGAAGTATCTTTAGAATAATTACGAAGTGTGCAATCAGCCCCAGTGGATCAAAAATGGACATCAATGCTTTCAAAATTTCTCTTTTAGTAGGTATCGTTGTTCCGAACATTATGTCCTTCACTTTACTCGATCTAAGAGTAAAGAAGAAATTGTCAGCTGCCGGAGCCCACCACATGCCAAGTAATTTTTCAGTGCCATCTGAGTCACCTACTTGTGTGACTTGCTTGCAGGTATCAGCGGCCTTTTCTTTAAGAGCGCTCAAAACTGTCTCAGAATTGGAGATAAAATTTCGGATTTCAAACCCGCCTTTCTCGTGTAAAGATATCACTTCCTTGGCAAGCTTTATGGCTTCTGCCTCGCTCTCAACACTGTCGAGATAATCATCCACGTAGTGATTCTCTATGATGGCTTGGGCGGCCCTAGGGAACTCTCCCGCGAATCTCCTCGCATTTTTATTTTTAATGAACTGTGCACAATGTGGCGAGCATGTGGCACCGAAGGTCATTACTTTCATTTTATACTCCTCTACAGCATTAGTGTCTGTGTTTCGCCATAGGAAACGCTGCGCGTCTTGGTCATCCTAAACGATTCTGATCTGATGAAACATTTCCCGAATGTCTGCAGCAATGGCTATTCTTCTCTCTCTAAATCGAAAAAGAATGGCTAGTAGCGGTGGAACTTCATCGGGTCCTGTTAAGAGCACTGAATTGAGTGATAATCCTTCTACTTTTGCTGCCGCATCCCACACTATACGGATCTTATTTGGTTTGTTTACATTGAAAACGGGAAAGATCGGTAGGTAGGTATTGTGGTCAGCTTAGCAGCATAGCCTTTCTGAACGTAATCCTTTATCTGGCGATCTATGTTAGCTAGCATCTGAGGTTCTCGCGCCAGCTTCTTTTCAAGGCATCTCAGCCGTTTCTCCGCCATAGGCCTGCTATCTGGAAGTACTACGTCGTCATATTTCCACAGCAACGGGACGGCATACCTTCGTCCGTCATATATTGTTTTAGCCTCGAGCAGTTGGCTTGCCCTATCATCGCTGGCAGATATAGGCTTCTTGAAATTGGTTATCCCTGCTGCATCGACCTTGAAATACTCTTGCATCATCCTAAACATTTCCGCATTGATGCTACCCTGACATTCACATATGTGGTAGCTGTGGCTCGTTTCGCTAGCAACTGGATACGCGTCGCTTATTGTAGGGCCGAAGACTGTCCATCCCAACCTGGTTTTTATTGCGACAGGTTGATTGGGGGCACCTTCTACCGATTTCAGAGGGATTCCTAGGCTCCAGTGTTGCAGTCCCAGCAACAATCGAGGCTTCGCATTCTCATAAGGCACAAATGGTACGTTCCTTAAGTGAACGTATTTGCTTACGAGTGCATTTATATTGACTGATTGCCTCGGCAGGTCTAAGGCTTTGACAGTGTGCACGTTCGGTAGTGCATATCTTTTTCGATCACCCAATCCAGAAATCTCTATGTTGATTTTCCTCGATTCTTCCTCACTCCGATGAGTATTCCCTGTCCACTTAAGACAAAGCGGATCGACTACACCATCGGTATTTAATAGTTGTGCAAGCTCCTCGTCCATCAGCGTAACAGATGACCCATCATCAAGAAAGGCGTACGTATCTATTTTGCTGTTGTTGGAGTATAGTGAGAGTGGGAGGATCTTGAATAGGAGTGGGTTTCTGCCTTGACGATTCGTTACGCAGTTAAGCTGTGCACTGGTCGTCGGTTCATTGGTGGGATTCACTACAAATCTTGGATTATCTGCCTGCAGATCGCGTGTATGTAGTAGCCTATTGTGTTTGTACCTACAGCCATCAACCCCGCACACTTGGGGTGATAAACATCGACGTCTACCATGTTGACGTAAACAGATCCTGCAAATAGTGTATTGTCTTATTACCGACCATCTCTCTTGTGATGCCATGTTGAGGAACTGTTCACACACTGCCACTGACTTGCATCCGTTGCTACAAACAGGACACTTTCGTCCTTCGCTGCCGTTGGTGGTACTTTGTGGCGCATGAATATTTATGAATCCTTTAGACTTCCTCCTAGATTTATGCTCTGAATGATCCCCAGGTAATACTAATGTCGTTACTTCAGATGCCGCTCTTAATATTTTAGAGAGCCACTCACTAAACGTGGCTAAGTTGATGTCATAAACTTCCTGCTTGAACATGCCCCAATTCAATTTCAATTGGGTGGGCAGCCTATCGACAAGTTCTTGTAGCAGACACGGATTGTTGAGATGGGAACGAAGACCGGCCGATTGAATAGTGCCACAGGCATTTGCTACGGAGACAGAGAAGTTAATTAGGGTTTCTAACTTATCAGGTTTGGGTGGCGGTTCGTTGCGTATTTTTTCTAGAATAGTTTGAATAATTAACTCCGGACGGCCGTACAACATTCTTAAAGTGGAGATAACTTGGTCGACTTGATCTGGATGCATCAAGCGAAAGCGAACCTTTTCGAGTGCGTCACCCGTCAGGCAGCGCTGTAGCCGCTGTAGGTTCTCGTGGTTGCTATATGCACACGTCCTAGTAGAGCTTTCATACCAGTTGATGAACAAGGGCCATTCTTCTGGCCGACCTGAGAACTTTACGAATTCCCTCGACAACAGCAACGGGACGGCATACCTTTGTCCGTCATATATTGTTTTAGCCTCGACCAGATTCTTGCCCTGCCCCTTCCCCATCGGGGGGGAGTGTAACCGAACTTGGCAGCACTAATACCGATGGGCAGGGCGGCACAATGACAGCATCGTCGTAGATGGGTAGGGAGGTTGACTTCTTGCTTTTGACGTTTTGTTTGATGGCACGCTGGAGACCAAGCAACAAATGGAGTACGTTTCATCAGATATATTCAGGTTATTAGATTATCGAAATTGTGAAAAGTATTAAAACCAAACAAATGTAAGATTAACTTTATTAAAATGAAAATTTAGTATGTTGAGTCAGTCAACAAACTTCAAAACCCAATTAAAAAATTCAGAATACTTTCAAAGCAGTTTCTAAATTTTCCTGCAAAGTTCATTTGCGTTATAATAATAAATTCAATTTACATTTTAATAAAGTTAATCTTACATTTGTTTGGTTTTAATACTTTTCACAATTTCGATAATCTAATAACCTGAATATATCTGATGAAACGTACTCCATGCGTTTCTTGGTCTCCAGCGTGCCATCAAACAAAACGTCAAAAGCAAGGAGTCAACCTCCCTACCCATCTACGACGATGCTGTCATTGTGCCGCCCTGCCCATCGGTATTAGTGCTGCCAAGTTCGGTTACATCCGGTGTCATCGCATCAGACGGCATATCCATAAGGCAGGAGTCGAAGGCAAGTTCATCAAAACTCCAGTACGAGTTATACCAACCTATATACTTAGTCGCCCTTTAAATATCGCAGAGGTTAAATATACGACTACGTAAAAAGAATTAGGAATTACATTTGACGAAAACAATTTCACCCATACGTTCATTGTAGAAAATTCACTATTCTTACTAATCAAAGACCGCTTCAATGACTGTTAAAAATTAAGGAAATAAATATAAAATTAAATACAAACCTGGCAAAATATCTTTGGAAAACCATAATATTAATAGATTAGCCAGATGAGGAACTAATACCAATTAATATCAAGGAACTTTTACCAAAGTACATATATGAAACCAGAGGTAAGTAAAAGTAAAGTAAAAGTAACTTCCCAGTGGGATCTATATGATTTAAGCAATTAATGGGAAATTTTGAAATGTGGTTAACCATAAGATATGGTTAAGAATTATTTAATATTAAAGTGTTCTTTAATATTGTTCATGGAAATTAAATGTTGTTAATAACAGCTAAGTGTGATATATATTAATGCAACCATTGTTATGAACACGGAGACCTGTAAATTTACATGTATACGAAATAACGGAGCATAATGTAATATTGATTTGCTTAATGACCAATGACAATAAATAGTACAAATAAAGGCAAATTATTTTAGTCATTTATTTACTAACTTACTCTGGTCCGGTGCACCAATAACTTATTTGGAGTTACTTGGCAGGATCCAACAACGCGCGATAAAACTCATTGGCGACCGAGACATCGCGAGATCGATTGACTCTCTTAGTCATCGTCGTAATGTCTCCTGCCTTTCGTTGTTTTATCGTTATTTCCACCATAAGTGCTCAAACGAAATAGCCAGTTGCATTCCTCCCCTTGAATATTTCAACCGCAATACCCGTCATGCAAGGAATGCTCATCAGTTCACCCTCAAGCCAGTGTTCGGACGTACAGTGAAGTTCAAAGAATCTTTCCTCAGCCGTACAACACGAATGTGGAATGCTCTTCCCCGCTCAATTTTTCCTACACATTATAACCTACAAAAATTCAAAACCAACGTACATCGGCATCTCTCTTTTTCGTCGCACCCTAATTTCCTTAATGCCCGCGCTGTGTAGCTAATACATTATAAGGGTCCCAACAAATCTCTTTAGTGCGCGCTTATTATAAAAATAAAATTAAATTAAATTCAAATTGTCCAATCTTCCAACTAAGGTATCTCTAATAGACTGCATTTCACGAATGAATACTCGTTGGTTTGCCTCGAGTATTCGTTAAAATGCTGACGTAATAGCTCTAATGTCTGTGGCCTCTTCTTGAACAGGTGGAGGATGTTCATTAATATATCTAAAAAAAAAAAAAAAAAAAAAAAAAAAAAAAATATCTCGTCGCTCATTATTGTCATCACTATTGTGGTTTCTTGCCTGACCGGATTGCATTGCTGCAGGAGGGTTATCTACCAGCTGTGGTAAAATCTTATCCTGGGTTAAGCCTACACTAGCCCCAAGTGGAGTACGACTTACTATTGTCCTGGATTCCATTGCTCCTGAACGGGGAGTTATATTTCGAAAAGTGGACGAATTTCTCAAATTACTTGGTCTTCCTCTAGTATTTGGAACTCTATTATTTACTCTATTATTATAACAACTTCAAATGTTTTTAACTTTTAATATCTTTGAATAAATCTGTATTAAAAAAATTAATATATATATGCATAATTTGTGGTCAGCGCGGTCGGTGCTAAATTCGATATTAAATTAGATATTACATTTAATAAGATTAGATACGATATGCTTAAGAGCAAGATATCAACCTTGGTAAACAGACGGACTGTGCAAATCAATGCACATAATACGAACAAGACTGTATATTAATGTGGTCCTTATTTTTCGACTTTTGAATTATCCCCGGGCCACTTTCCCATTTGATTATATACCTCTAAATATGAAAAACGTTTTTTTTTGTTGTTAAGATTAATGGGTCGCTACCAGCTGTCAAAATTTTTACAAAAAGCCCTCGCCTCGACCCCTCTTCTGTACCGATGCGTCGAGATTTAGCCGGCCCCGCACTTCAGTTCTAATAAGTCATTTACGACAGCGCACGAATTTTTTTTGTAAAAGTCATAGTAACGTGTTTCAACGTAAGTAATCAAAGTAAGGTTTGGCTTATCGGTCAATTATTATCCGAATTAAGAAAATCAACATTGCCATTATAGTGGAGTGTCTGGGGCTTTTGACCTCAGACTTTTGTAACAGTGAATGAATTTAAATGGTCAAGGGCTGTTTTTCTTTGTTATACTATAAAGTGAAAAGTTTACCAAAATTTTTTTTGTGCTTTTGATTTTTTATTCGAACAAAAACTATAAAAAATTAATACTTAAGCATGTAATTTTATTTAAAATATTTTTTTTTGTATCTATACGTTAAATAATACCTAAATAGACATAAAAGAATATTTTTTTAAAATATTGGAGCGTATGAAGGGTCATAACGACCTTGGACAGGTAGTAGAACGTGGAGAGGGGAGAACGGCAACGGCAGCTGCCATAATGTAAATAATTAATCATTTAATGTATTCAATTGTTTTCTATCACAGTTTTCTAACAATGGATGAATCAAGGACCAGTAGTATAACTAATGAGTACAGCTGCATTATCTGTAAAAAATTGGGTTCGTCTTCCGCAACGCAAATCCAGGCGGAGACTCAACTTACGTTCATAGTATCCGTTTTCCGAAGGTTTGACATATCTAGCAAACTGATACAGCCTTCGAATAACTACGATCCTAAGTCGACTGACTGGAAAATGCATCGAGGACTTGTCCTCTCAAAAGTCAAGTGAGTCCACGTGAGACCTGGATGAAGCAGCGTTCTAGCTCAACAAAGTGCTGCTAACCTTCTACGATAGTAGTTGTGTCAGTAAAACCAGTATGAAGAAACGTAAGGTTTCCTGGTCGAAGGACCAACTTGTTATGCTCGGGAAAAATGTTAGGAAGCTCTTCATCGAGCCAAATAAAAAAAATTGTGAGACCATTACATTATCGCTCTCACAGAATATAACTCAGAATTATTTTTTTATAAAAAAAAACCTAGTTTCTCCAACCACTTTCTTTGCGAAGTGGAAGGGACCTACAATTTTAAGCCGAATCCCAACGGCAAATGTGAAGCTTCTCATGACAATTGATACTCTTGGATGTTTGTCAGACGTTCGCAAGAGGTGGGGCAGTGGAAAAAAACTCAAAATGTTACTTGGCCCCGGCGGAGATTGAACCGGGGACCTTTCCATTAGTAGGCAGACACACTAACGATTGAGCCACTGCGCACGACATAGCAGCTACATGGACTAAATGCACCGAAGACATAGCAGACATGCCAGTCGCAACGCGTATCTATAAAGCTCTGGGTAAATAGCATACAAACTGTGTAGGATTACAATAGAAACAGATGGTACCTACACGACGTAACCCGAGGATACTATAAGAAACTTATTTCAGGTTCACTTTCCAGGCTTATCCATCCGTGCTACACACGATAACTAAAACGCCACAGACCCCAAGGCCTTTGTAGCCAGTAGAGTCAACAGTTGCTTCTTTTCCGTAAATTAAAGATTTGAACTCATTGAAGTTCAATTTCTTTGTAAAAGGAACAGCCAAAAAAACAAGTGTTCTTTTGTCATCATTACCTCCTACAGCTGATGCAGCGTTTGAGCACCTAAAACAGTATATCTACAAATCCAGTTATGGTTAGGAAATGTAGATATTGAAAACGTAGACATTGAAAATTGAGGCTGGAAGTATTCTAATAACATGCTTATCCCAATAAATGAATCAATCAATAATTTATTGCAAAATGTTGTTTTGTAGCTGCAAAAAGGGTTGTGTAGCTGCTTGTGGATATCGAAAGAGTGGCTTGTACTGCAGTGTAGCATGTCTACAGTGCAGCGAAAATACTTGTTTTAATACTCCGTCCGCCATTCATTAAAATAAGTGAAGTTGAAGAAAATACTTAAATAGACAAAAATGTAAATTGTTTAAATAAATAAATGATTTCTTGATAATTTTTTTCTTTCATTTTCATGCATTTATTTCTTTTTCCTAATTACTATCTCTATATGAATATATAAATTAACTTAATTTTGGTGTAGAAAAATGTTCCACGGCCTAATATTATTAAGTATTGTATCATTTAAACTATCAAAATTATAAATATTTCATTTTTTTTTTTTTAATCGAGATCACAATTTTTTAATAGGTAAACTTTTTTGTATATATTATAAGCTAAACATTCCATTTGGAATTATAAAATTTCATTCACTGTTACGGAAATCCGAGATTTTCATGTTTTTAACGCCCCAGACACTCCACTAATACATCTTTGAAGATTTTGTAATATTTTTTATGTCCTGAAAATGCAAAATAAAAAAAATACAGATTTTGAGTTTTTTTCAAAATTCAAACCTTGATAGCGACCCCTAAATGTCATTCAAACATAGGGACGGGCTACAGTCCGCTTGGGCGAACTGTTGGATACCCTATTCTTATTCCTATCCCTCATAAGTTAAGAACGCTCTACATATTTTGTTTTATAACATTTAAAGGATTTTATCGAAAAAACGAAGCTTTTTTAAGAAAAAACGCTCCCTAGCTCAAACTTGGGTTTTTCAATAAAATAGTTTTATTTAATTGTGGGCGAAAGGAAAAATTGAATAAAATTTGATTTCTGTATTTTACATCAAATGAAATATTATGAGTTTGTCGCATTTTAGACTCTCACTGTTTCGGCTATATCTTGTCGCAAAAGGTACCGATTTCTATCATTTTTTTTGTAATTGATTTAGAAATATTCGATCTAATTTATAAAGCAATCACATAATTTATTTTTTGTCAGTATTGTGCCATGCAGCACCACCACTTCTTCTTCAATAGGTACCTATACGATGAATATTTATATGGATAGTAAGAATTTTCGTTGTTTTGAGTGGAGCTGGATTGCTAAATTCGATGCTCGACATATTTTATAGGAGTATTGCGCAAGTTTATTTATCTTTAATCAACTAAACATGTGAAATTGTTGGTATATAATTTAAAGACCATGTACCTTTTTAATGAAATGATGTGCTTTAAACTATCAAGTGATGTTACAAACGACTTTGAGGTTTTTTTCCACTCATACGACTGTAAGAAGTTTTACTTACCATTACATAGTTGTGGAAGATACTTCTAAATAACTTCTTGAGCAGTCTTCCGTGCTCAAGTAATTGCTTCAGAGTTGAACCTGTAGATTCTTTTAAATATCTAGGTGTTATTATCGATACAAATCTAAATTGGAAGGTCCATGTCCAGTCATTAAAAACTTATATGATGCATATAACTCGTAAGTTATATCTTTTAAAGCCATACTGCTCTCGGAAAGTGCTCTTGATGATTTATTACGGTCTTGTCAATTTAAAACTACAGTACGGCATTGTGAGTTGGGGAGGTTCTTATATGAACACTTTTGGATCCCTTTTGATTGCTCAAAAGTATATAATCCGAATTATGACTAACAAAAATCGTCTTACTGAAATCTGGCCTCTTTTCTGTAACCTCCGTATCCTACCGTTGAGACATCTCTATATGTTTAAAGTTTTAAAACAGTTTTTTAAACAAAGTGGTAATATTCCCAGTAGAAACTCGTCAATATACAACCTACGGGTCAATAACTTGGCACTTGTTGAAAATCCAATCGCACAAAAAACACATTTTATGAAATTTTATTTAGTGGCAGCACCAAGGATTTATAATAACCTTCCGATATCCATACGAAACACTCACAACATTCAATCTTTCCTGAAAAAAGTCAAAGAATGGCTCTTTACTATTGACATTAAGTTTATTGAATTATTATTGAAAGTAATTACCTAGTAATCTTTAAATTACAAAACGATTCGATTTTTCTCTAATAATAAAAAGATATGTAATTATTAAAAATATTGAATTGAGAATTGGCTGATGTCAGTTATTCTTCCTAGTTTTAAACATTTTTTTGGCGGTCATTTAACACTGGCTCTTAGAGTTACAGAATGGCCGATATTTTATTCTATTGATTCGCTTATTTTATTTAAATTATAATATCTAATTGTTCTTTTAACTAATTATAAGTGTAAAAATGAATAAAAAATATTACAAATGAAAATGAAGCATTGAGGAAGGTCACTTGTTGGTATTTTTTGCTTTATGGATGCTGCTTGCTTGTTTCTCTTTTGCATTAAACATGTTCTAACAATAGATATACTTCGAGGCATTCAGAACGTCACTACAAAGATTATGCTGGCTAACTCTAGAGCTTTTAGCTAAGCTTAGATCGCCTTATGGTACTGCTCTCCGTGTCGAAAATTGTCACTGTCCACCCTTGCTCTTAAAATGTCAATCTTCAAGGCTGACATAATGAAACTATCTAAGGGGTTTCAAGACTTGTTCGACAATTTTAATACCACCGTCCTTAACGTATCAAAGTTCTCTGATCTTCATCTTTCGGCAGACGCCTCAACGTCTACTGACCTTGAGTTGCCGACTAATGAAGTAAAGCAGAGTACCCAACGGTCCATGAATACATTGTCTTTATTGGACACAACAGGTTCCAAAACTGTTGAAGCTACCCCTGAGCCCATTCTTAATTTAGCATCGCCCTCACCTACTCTACTCGCTGGCAAAAGGAAACGCGATATGCCTTCCTCTGCGTTAAATCCAAAGGCAAAGCGGTTTAATCTTAGGAGTCAGCGAAAAAAGTCAAACGAGGCGCAAACTCTTAATATTATTCCCACATACATAAATCGTTCCTTAGGTTCAGAATCTGGAACTATTGAATCGATTCCCAGGCCGAAATCTATTTTCATTTCTCGACTTAAACCAAACACTTCTTCAGACGATGTCTTGAACCATTTGGTCTCGAGAAACCTGATTCCAAAAGATGACGCAATCAAATGCACCAAAATCAGCAAGGCTGATGGGTTTGTTGCGTCTTTCAAAATTGTTGCCCCTTCAGTATATTTTGAAAAGCTGTGCAATAGCACTGCATGGCCTGAAGATACTTTAGTTAAAGAATTTACGCCCCGTTCGACAAAAAGTCGCAGGAAAGATCGTCCGTCCGTGTTAAAAAACCAAGTAGGTTGTCCCTCTACTATCAAAATGTAAGGGGACTCCGCACAAAAACCGCTGAAGTATATTTAAACTCCCAAGCCCTCTCTCATGATATCTTCTCCTTGACGGAAACATGGCTTAATGCCGGAATTTTAGACACGGAACTCTTCAATCATGAGTTCTCCGTATTCAGAAACGACCGTCATAACAATGACCTGAAAGCGCTTGGAGGAGGTGTCCTGATCGCTGTTCGTACCAACTTTGAGTCACGAAAGATTGACTTTCCATTTCCACTAAATGTCGAAATTATCTGTGTAAAAATTACACTTAAGAACAAACATTTATATGTTGTTAATGCGTACATTCCATCGTCTCGTCTATGTTCTTTGTATTCTGAACTTTCTATGGCACTTGACCATATTTTTGACATATCTTGTTGTGACAGCACTGTCTTACTTATAGGCGACTTCAATCTACCGCATATTGGATGGGTACCTTCTGAGGATGATTCTCATTTCATTCCATCCTTTGACTCTGCCCAACAAGAGCTCGCTTTACTAGACAACATTTTGTCTTTTGACTTACAGCAAACAAGCTGTATAAAAAATTTCAGAAATCGAACTCTCGACCTTGTTTTCTCTTCTGACTCTGTTAGTACTGTGGTTCTGGAATCCCACTTCAGTATAACTAACATAGATGACAATCATCCACCCTTGGATGTATTTATTGAGCTAGGCGCACATTTGTACGAAAATAGTAATTCGTATGACCGTTCGCAATCTTTTGACTTTCGGAAAGCAAATTTTCAAAGGCTTTCCGATGAAATTAACAGCTTTAATTTTAATCTTACTGCGTTATCTCATGTTGAAGATGCAGTAGGCTCTTTTTATTCTTTGATGGATAACTGCATGAAAAGAGTGATTCCTGTGAAATCCTCTAGAAATCTGAAAACGTCCCATCCCTGGTACACTAAAGAGCTCAAATCGATACGAAACAGACGTAATAGGGCTTGGAAGAACTATTTAAAAAGTCTATGCCAATCAGATCTTGAACTCTATTTCACTTTGTTCAATGAATTCAAATCTTTATCCTGTAACTTATATATTGACTATATAAGCAAAATGGAATGCTCTTTAAAATTGAACCCCAAACTTTTCTGGGGTTTTGTTAGTTCTAAGAAAAAAACCGATGGTTATCCATCGAAGCTTACTTACAATAGTTCTACAACTGCTGATTCGCTAGACGCAAGCAATATGTTTGCTGATCATTTCAGTAAGTCATTCAGGGAGACCCCTCTTCACATTGATGATCAATATTTTAGTTATCTGACTAGCTGTTCCCAAATAAGTTTTAGTAGTATTTCATTCGATTTGGAAACAATTTTGAAATGTATTTCTTCTCTGAAGAATGACTATTCATCTGGTCCTGATGGCATTGCACCGATTGTTCTCAAAAAATGCAGTCATGCAATTGCTCCATATCTGAAGTATCTGTTTGAATTGTCCATTAGTACAGGTAAATTCCCTAATCTTTGGAAAAGTGCTTTTATCACACCTGTATTTAAAAAAGGCGAACGTGGTGATATCACTAACTATAGGCCCATTTCAAAGCTTTCGTGTATCCCTAAGCTTTTTGAACAAATTGTTTGTGAAAAGTTAATATTTCTTTGTCGCAATATAATTTGTAATGAACAGCATGGATTTGTAAGAAACAGATCCACTGTCACTAATCTATTAAGTTTCTTGCATGATTGTTCTAATGCCTTAGAGAATAAGGACGAAATGGATTGCATATACACTGACTTCTCTAAGGCTTTCGACCAGCTGTCCCATGAAATAATCGAATTTAAGCTCAGGGCTTTTGGTTTCCCACCATGTTTCATAAAATGGGTTAATTCATACCTTAGATCAAGGGTCTATTAAGTGAAATTTAGAGGATCGCTATCTGTATCGTTCACAGCTCAGTCTGGAGTTCCCCAAGGAAGTCACCTCGGACCAATTTTGTTTATACTTGCAATTAATGATGTTAAGGCATGTATACATCACAGTAATATCCTGATCTACGCTGATGATATGAAAATATATAAATCTATCACTAGTCAGCAAGACAGAATGTTTCTTCAATCTGACATTAATAGCTTCGCCAATTGGTGTGATAAAAACGGTTTATCCCTGAACCCATCTAAATGTCAACATATGACATTCTCTAGAAAGAATATCCCTTCCACCTTTCAATATTCTCTGTCTCAACATATTCTTTGTAATGTTGATAATTTTAAGGATCTTGGGGTTTATTTCGATCCCAAACTAGTTTTTGCCAAGCATATCAATTTTATTGTTAATAAATCTAATTCTATGCTGGGCTTCGTAAAAAGGTGGGCGAAAGAATTTAATGACCCATACGTTACTATGTCATTGTACAATTGTTTTGTCCGTCCGATTCTAGAGTATGCTTCACAAGTTTGGACGCCATTCTACAACATTCATTCAAATCGAATAGAGGCCATTCAACGAAAATTTATTCGATTTGCACTAAGAGGACTTCCATGGGATGATCCTTTTAACCTACCTCCTTACAGTCAGCGTATTAAGCTTCTTCAAATGTTACCCCTTTCTCAACGTAGGCTTAATAGCGATATCATTTTTTTACAGCAGCTTATATCCGGTCAAATAGATGCACCTGACTTGCTGTCGTCTATTGGCTTTAATTTTCGTGGTGGTGCCCATAATTTACGCAGTGTTGAATTATTGGTTAACCCCCATCATAGAACGAATTATGGGAGTCATGAGCCTATTAGTCGCATGAGTAGAATCTATAATCTAAATGATCAAGTGATTGACTTGCATGTTAGTAAAATTAACCTTAAAAATATTTTGCGTAATAATGCTTTAATATCTTGAATTGTTTTCATTATTTTGTGTCTGTGTTAGTATTTTATAGGTACATAATTATTGTATTTTGAATTGTTTTGCCCTTACTAACACCTGCACTAAATGATGAGCCTGTGAGAGCACTTTTAGTGCCGGCAATTTCTGCTCGTGACAGTTGCTTGCTTTAAGCACTCCACGACACAGAGCTGATAGTGTAGTAAAAAAAAAAAAAAAAAAAAAAAAATAAGCTCCAGCAATTGTAGTGTTCTATTGTGTCTCTTGGCGGCTCAAGTTGAGTATGACCTTCATTAGTATAGTCCCAGTATATTAATAGTTTTAATTGTAATCCGCGTTGCGACTATTGGATATCAGAAAGAGTTGAACTGATTTTTGTATTCATATTGGTCTAATTTTATTCGTGAAAGGATAAGTTGTGCATATGAATATTTTTATAATATATAAATCCTAATTCTTTTATAGTATAGTCCATTGTCAGCCAGTTATTACACTCGACTATGTTACCTATAGTTGCCAATTATATACAGTCTTGTTCGTATTGTGTGCATTGATTTGCACAGTCAGTCTGTTTACCAAGATAGATATCTTGCTCTTAAGCATATTGTATCTAATCTTATCAAATTTAATATCTAATTTAATATCGAATTTAGCACCAACCGCGCTGACCCCAAATTATGCATGTATTTTTTTTTTTTTAATACAGATTTATTAAAAGATGTTGAAAGTTAAAAACTGTTTAAGTTGTAATAATAATAGAGTAAATAATAGATTTCCAAATACTAGAGGAAGAGCAAGTAATATGAGAAATTCGTTTAGTTTTAGAAATGCAACTCCCCACTCATGACCAATGGATGCCAGACCAATAGTTAGTCGTACTCCAACTGGGGCTAGTGTAGGCTTAAGCCAGGATAAGATTTTACCACAACTGGTAGATAACCCTCCTGCAGCAATGCAATCCGGTCAGGCAAGTAACCACAATAGTGAAGACAATAATGAACATCCTCCACCTGTTCAAGAAGAGACTTCGTTTTCGACCCAACGCACAGTGTGACGAATCGCTGCTTTAGCGGAATTAAATTAAAATTAAATTGTTTGTTTTTTTTTTTAATTGAAATTGTTCACAGAATAGAATATAACAATTTTTTTTAAAATATGACTACAAATTTCAAGACAAAACAATACATACAAACCAGCTTATTTTAATTTTTTTAATTATCTGGTACATCTAAAAGTTGAAAGACTTCATGTTCCATGACACTTTGCTTTCTTCTCGGAAAGTATCTTAGACTTGCTAAGAATGGATCTGAGGTTATAAGCAGTCGATTTAAGAGGTCAGTATTTGTATCTACACGTGATATTTTTCTGGTAAGAAGTTCCCTAAACCTTCTATTTTCCTTGTTTCTTGCCTCTTGCGCTTCTTCTGAAAGTTGTCCGATTGGAAGTATACAAGTAGAAATTATTTGTTTTCAATGAAAGAAGACCTTATGCACACTTACTGGCTTAAAATACCAGGCATAATTTTCAAAAGCATCTGCATCTATTGGGAACCCAGACCCAAGAGCTTCTAAGATGATATGAAACTTTTTGATAATTTCTTTATCTATCACTGTAATTTGGGCAGTCTTTTCATCATCTCTAAAAAATCGTCTAGCCTTGTTCCCGTCATTAGGATTGCCAGACTGTTGAGTTGGCATATCTACCAATAACCCTGTTTCTCTTGTAAATTTTTCTTGGATTAGTTATTTTCTGGCTTTGACTTTTTCTTTACTGCCTTGGTCTTTTACCTGCCGCAACTTGACATCTAATCTATATGCTTTTTTCGGTCTTCCTACTCTAGATGAAGAAGGTATTTCATCTAAGATATGTTGTGGTAATGTTAGATTTTCATTTAGCCACAGAGAATTTGAATTTTCGAAGCGCTCTCTATGCCGACCACTTTTGGCCCACGTCTCGTCAAATCTTAAACATAAAGTTTTAAAGGTTAATTTGATTGACTTTGTTGCAGCCTCAGAAAATATTACATGGCTGAAGTAACCCACAACAAAAGCAGAAACAGCATCTAGGCGATTAATTTTAAATTAAGAAATCCAAACATAAAAAATTTGCTTTTTCGTGATTTCCATGGGCATCCTTAAAAACGAAAATTTTTGTTGAAACACATTTTAGCAGTGCATATGCAAGGCTTTAGAACAAACACGGTCTCCAACTTGGACAACACTGAACAACTAGGTATACTTTTCGGTTAATGAATACAAAAAACACATATTTTATCTATAAATTTTACTTTCATTTACCTATTAAACAAAATCTTTAATTATTTAAGAAAAACTTACTTTTATATCAATTGACTTTTAACTTATTGATAAAAGATAAAAAAAAGCTATAAAATATACGCGAACCAATTAAAACCGATATAAACACTTTCTCTTCAAATTGACCTTCTTATAAAAAAAATTATATACAATTTGGAGTTTGAGATGATTTTTTTTTGTTGCACTAAGCAACAACAGGAAAATTGCACAGTCATTACGTAGGAGGCTTAAGCGGGTTTTGTTTAATTTTGTGCATGTCATTTTCCTTATTGAACCAAGCTAAATCAGCGATTCGTCACACTGTGCAACGCAGACAAGCACCACCAATAAGTGAACAAACTTCTTCAGTAGGTAAGTTCAGTTTGTAAAATTGAAAAGTGGCAAATTACATTCGACGGGTCCGAAAATATCCACGATTTGCTTTTTAAAGTGGAAACCCTTAAGGATCGTTCGCAATGTAGCTGAGAATACACTATAACTTGTCTTATCTTTTTTTATCTCTGCCTCAATTAATATTTTTTCACATGCAAATATGGTTTATAAACCATTTGGGAATCCTCAGTGCTGAAATGCGAATCTCCTTCACCGATGTGAACATACACACCAATTGTATTAAAAACAAAGAAAACAAGTTACAGGTGACTGTGATGGTCTAATTGCAATATGCCATAACCTACCCCAAACATTCATCAAAGCCAACAAATAATATACCATCAACTACTCGACGACAATTCTCCCACCTTCCTTTATCCACCATCGCCCCTACCGTTAAATATGCATATCCATTTTTCACTTGCAAATATGAATTACAAAGAAAATCATTTGAGAATCCTCACAGTAGCTGAAATGCGACTCTCCTTCAACGATCATACACACACATACCAATTGTGTTAAAATCCAGAAAACATAACATACCCCTTCCATCAAAGCAAACAAAAAACACTGGGGGCGGGCTACAGTCCGCTTGGGCGAACTGTTGGATACCCTATTCTTATTCCTATCCCTCATAAGTGGGCGTGACAAAAGTCTAAGTATGGTTAAATTGTTAAGAACGCTCTACATATTTTGTTATATAACATTTAAAGGATTTTATCAAAAAAAACGCTCCCTAGCTCAAACTTGGGTGTTTCAATAAAATTGTTTTATTTAATTGTGGGCGTGTCAGTAGGCGGATTTAAAAAAAAATTAACACATGAGCATAAAGGGCCCCTAGAGAGTATATATTATAAATTTCAGCTCCCTAGCTCAAACTTTGGATTTTCAAAAAAATTGTTTTATTTATTTGTGGGCGTGTCAGTGGGCGGATTTTGAAAATTTTATATCCCGAGCAGTTTTAGGAGTCATAGATCATATATAAAAAATTTCAGCTTCCTAGCTCAAAATTCGATTTTTTCCAAAATTTTGTTTTTTTTAGTTTGTGGGCGTGTCTGTGGGCGGATTTCAAAAATTCGTAAACTTGATTATTTCGGGACCCTAGAGAGTATATGGTTAAAATTTCAGCTCTCTAGGTCCAGTTTAAAGGCCTAATTTTTGCCGACGGACGGACGGACATGGCTAGATCGACATTACTATCGATGCTGATCATAAATATAGTAACTTTTAGGGGTCTACGGGCAATATTAAGGTATGTTACTAACTATGCGTCAAAATTAATATACCCCTAGAATAGGGTATAAATATACCATCATCAGGCAGACGGCAGTATTGCCATGTCCTTATTCTTAAGTATACCAATTTATAAACTTTATGATGAAAAAATAAAGAATCTATCTATCTATCTATCTATCTATACCATAAATCTACACGAAACCTGCTTTGCCAACCACCACCACTACCTGCATCATCCTCCTACTCATATTCCCAGCACGAGAATGGTGTAGAACTAGACTATCATGATTTGTTGCGGGCGAATGCGCACTGAGGGCGTATCGTCGTTTACGCACGGTTGCACTACTATAAGGTTTATATACAATGGTGCCATCATGTCGAATTTTTTGTTTTAGCCGACTAAATGCAGATGGCGTTATAAATTGAGCTAGAATGTTTGTGTCTAAACTTTTGCTGTCATCTTCATTTTAAATACACACTTTGAAAACGAAGAAAGAAAACCAAATAAACTGGTTTATCTCTCTTTATCGAACCTTTCATAATTGCATTCCCATGTATGTTGTATTTTTTTTTCTTTGTAAGAAGGAGCACAGGCATTTTTGTTGTTTAGCAGCACAGGTAGCATGTAGAATTTCCAAGTAAGTTAATTTGTATGGATAATGGATCTCGCATTATCGATTCTGTGGTCATGCCATATGATTTTCATTTGTATGGAAATGTAAGTATGTATTTATTTTTCTGTGTAATTGATGATTTGCAATGTTGCCTTCGCTTAGGCAAGTAGTATGTTTGATGAGAGGGAGATGATGGAAATATAATAAATCTGACTTCTTCGTCTGCGAGTAGAAATGATGGAATAGGCGATTCGTTTGAAAGGAAAAATTGAATAAAATTTGATTTCGGTATTTTTCATCAAATGAGATATTATGAGTTTGTCGCATTTTAGACTCTCACTGTTTCGGCTATATCTTGTCGCAAAAGGTACCGATTTCTATCCTTTTTTTTTAATTGATTTAGAAATATTCGATCTAATTTTTAAAGCAATGACATAATTTATTTTTTGTCAGTATTGTGCCATGCAGCACCACCACTTTTTGGTCAATAGGTACCTATACGATGAATATATGGATAATAAGTATTTTCGTTGTTTTGCGTAGAGCTAGATTGCTAAATTGGAGTATTGCGCAAGTTTATTTATCTTTAATCAACATGTAAAATTGTTGGTATATATTTTAAAGTCCATGTACCTTTTCAATGAAGCATTGAGGAAGGTCACTTGTTGGTATTTTTTGCTTAATGGAGGTTGCTTGATTGTTTCTCTTTTGCATTAAACGTGTTCTAACATTAGATGTACTTCGAGGCATTAAGAACATCACTACAAAGATTATACTGGCTAACTTTAGAGCTTTTAGCTAAGCTCCAGCAATTGTAGAGTGTTCTATTGTGTCTCTTGGCGGTTCAAGTTGAGTATGACTTTCATTACTATAGTCCCAGTATATTTATAGTTTTAATTGTAATCCGCGTTGCGACTATTGGATATTAGAAAGAGTTGAACTGCTTTTTGTATTCATATTGGTCTAATTTCATTCGTGAAAGGATAAGTTGTGCATATGAATATTTTTATAATATATAAATCCTAATTCTTTTATACCTAGTATAGATAGTCCATTGTCTGGTAGTTATTACACTGGACTATGTTGCTACTATGTTACCTATAGTTGCCAATTATATACAGTCTTGTTCGTATTGTGTTCATTGTTTGCACAGTCCGTCTGTTTACCAAAACAGATATCTTGCTCTTAAGCATATTGTATCTAATCTTATCAAATTTAATATCTGATTTAATATCGAATTTAGCACCGACCGCGCTGACCCCAAATTATGCATGTATTAATTTTTTTTAATACAGATTTATTAAAAGATATTGAAATTTAAAATCTTTTGAAGTTGTATTTAAAATCCGAAATTTCCTATTATGGATAATAGAGTTCCAAATACGCGTTCTAGAGGAAGACCAAGTAATTTGAGAAATTCGTCCACTTTTCGAAATAACTCCCCGTTCAGGAGCAATGGAATCCAGGCCAATTGTTAGTCGTACTCCACCTGGGGCTAGTGTAGGCTTAAGCCAGGATCAGATTTCACCACAACTGGTAGATAACCACAATAGTGATGATAATAATGAGCGATGAGATATTAATGAACGTTCACCTGTTCAAGAAGAAGCCACAGACTCGAGGCAAACCAACGAGTTTTCATTCGTGAAATGCAGTCTATTAGAGATACCTTAGTTCGAAGATTGGACAATTTGAATTTAAATACTCCCAATGTGAATCCTACGAGACCTTCGAACGCTCGTTCCGACTTCGAACATTTTTTAAATAACGCTTCGTTTTCGACCTAACGCACAGTGTCACGAATCGCTGATTTAGCGGAATTAAATTAAGATTAAATTTTTTGTTTTTTTTTTAATTGAAATAGTTCACAGAATAGAATATAACAAATTTTTTTAACATATGACTACAAATTTCAAGACAAAACAATACATACAAACCAACTTATTTTAATTTTTTTAATTATTTGGTGCATATAAAAGTTGCAAGTATTCATGTTCCATGACGCTTTTCTTTCTTCTCGGAAAGTATCTTAGACTTGCTAAGAATTGGATCTGAGGTTATAAGCAATCGATTTAAGAGTTCAGTATTTGTATCTACACGTGATATTTTTCTGGTAGGAAGTTCCCTAAACCTTCTATTTTCCTTGTTTCTTGCGCTTCTTCTGAAAGTTGTCCGATTGGAAGTATACAAGTCGAAATTATTTGTTTTCCATGAAAGAAGACCTTATGCACACTTACTGGCTTAAAATACCAGGCATAATTTTCAAAAGCATCTGCATCTATTGGGAACCCAGACCCAAGAGCTTCTAAGATGATATGAAACTTTTTGATAATTTCTTTATCTATCACTGTAATTTGGGCAGTCTTTTCATCATCTCTAAAAAATTGTCTAGCCTTGTTCCCGTCATTAGGATTGCCAGACTGTTGAGTTGGCATATCTACCAATAACCCTGTTTCTCTTGTAAATTTTTCTTGGATTAGTTATCTTCTGGCTTTGACTTTTTCTTTACTGCCTTGGTCTTTTACCTGCCGCAACTTGACATCTAATCTATAAGCTTTTTTCGGTCTTCCTACTCTAGATGAAGAAGGTATTTCATCTAAGATATGTTGTGGTAATGTTAGATTTTCATTTAGCCACAGAGAATTTGAATTTTCGAAGCGCTCTCTATGCCGACCACTTTTGGCCCATGTCTCGTCAAATCTTAAACATAAAGTTTTAAAGGTTAATTTGATTGACTTTGTTGCAGCCTCAGAAAATATTACATGGCTGAAGTAACCCACAACAAAAGCAGAAACAGCATCTAAGCGATTAATTTTAAATTAAGAAATCCAAACATAAAAAATTTGCTTTTTCGTGATTTCCATGGGCATCCTTAAAAACGAAAAATTTTGTTGAAACACATTTTAGCAGTGCATATGCAAGGTTTTAGAACAAACACGGTCTCCAACTTGGACAACACTGAACAACTAGGTATACTTTTCGGTTCATGAATACAAAAAACACATATTTTATCTATAAATTTTACTTTCATTTACCACTTATACCTATTAAACAAAATCTTTATTTATTTAAGAAAAACTTACTTTTATATCAATTGACTTTTAACTTATTGATAAAAGATAAAAAAAAAGCTATAAAATATACGCGAACCAATTAAAACCGATATAAACACTTTCTCTTCAAATTGACCTTCTTATAAAAAAAATTATATACAATTTGGAGTTTGAGATGATTTTTTTTTATTGCACTAAGCAACAACAAAAACATAGGGACGGGCTACAGTCCGCTTGGGCGAACTGTTGGATACCCTATTCTTATTCCTATCCCTCATAAGTGGGCGTGACAAAAGTCTAAGTATGGTTAAATTGTTAAGAACGCTCTACATATTTTGTTATATAACATTTAAAGGATTTTATCAAAAAAAACGCTCCCTAGCTCAA
Source organism: Portevinia maculata (assembly GCA_949715645.1). Taxonomy (NCBI): domain Eukaryota; kingdom Metazoa; phylum Arthropoda; class Insecta; order Diptera; family Syrphidae; genus Portevinia; species Portevinia maculata. The sequence continues at coordinate 164,946,510 of OX454526.1, read as the reverse complement.
ACTTGGGTGTTTCAATAAAATTGTTTTATTTAATTGTGGGCGTGTTAGTAGGCGGATTTAAAAAAAAATTAACACATGAGCATAAAGGGCCCCTAGAGAGTATATATTATAAATTTCAGCTCCCTAGCTCAAACTTTGGATTTTCAAAAAAATTGTTTTATTTATTTGTGGGCGTGTCAGTGGGCGGATTTTGAAATTATTTATACATGAGCTTAAAGGGCCCCTAGAGAGTATATATTATAAATTTCAGATCCCTAGCTCAAACTTTGGATTTTCAAAAAAATTGTTTTATTTATTTGTGGGCGTGTCAGTGGGCGGATTTTGAAAATATTTATACATGAGCTTAAAGGGCCCCTAGAGAGTATATATTAAAAATTTCAGCTCCCTAGCTCAAATTTTGGTTTTTCAATAAAATTGTTTTATTTTTTTGTGGGCGTGGCAGTGGGCGGATTTTGAAAATTTTATATCCCGAGCAGTTTTAGGAGTCATAGATCATATATAAAAAATTTCAGCTTCCTAGCTCAAAATTCGATTTTTTCCAAAATTTTGTTTTTTTGAGTTTGTGGGCGTGTCTGTAGGCGGATTTCAAAAATTCGTAAACTTGATTATTTCGGGACCCTAGAGAGTATATGGTTAAAATTTCAGCTCTCTAGGTCCAGTTTAAAGGCCTAATTTTTGCCGACGGACGGACGGACGGACGGACGGACGGACGGACGGACGGACGGACATGGCTAGATCGACATTACTATCGATGCTGATCATAAATATAGTAACTTTTAGGGGTCTACGGGCAATATTAAGGTATGTTACAAACTATGCGTCAAAATTAATATACCCCTAGAATAGGGTATAAAAATTGCACAGTCATTACGTAGGAGGCTTAAGCGGGTTTTGTTTAATTTTGTGCATGTCATTTTCCTTATTAAACCAAGCTAAATCAGCGATTCGTCACACTGTGCAACGCAGACAACCACCACCAATAAGTCGACAAACTTCTTGAGCAGGTAAGTTCAGTTTGTAAAATTGAAAAGTGGCAAATTGCATTCGACGGGTCCGAAAATATCCACGATTTGCTTTTTAAAGTGGAAACCCTTAAGGATCGTTCGCAATGTAGCTGAGAATACACTATAACTTATCTTATCTTTTTTTATCTCTGCCTCAATTAATATTTTTTCACATGCAAATATGGTTTATAAACCATTTGGGAATCCTCAGTGCTGAAATGCGAATCTCCTTCACCGATGTGAACATACACACCAATTGTATTAAAAACAAAGAAAACAAGTTACAGGTGACTGTGATGGTCTAATTGCAATATGCCATAACCTACCCCAAACATTCATCAAAGCCAACAAATAATATACCATCAACTACTCGACGACAATTCTCCCACCTTCCTTTATCCACCATCGCCCCTACCGTTAAATATGCATATCCATTTTTCACTTGCAAATATGAATTACAAAGAAAATCATTTGAGAATCCTCACAGTAGCTGAAATGCGACTCTCCTTCAACGATCATACACACACATACCAATTGTGTTAAAATCCAGAAAACATAACATACCCCTTCCATCAAAGCAAACAAAAAATATACCATAAATCTACACGAAACCTGCTTTGCCAACCACCACCACTACCTGCATCATCCTCCTACTCATATTCCCAGCACGAGAATGGTGTAGAACTAGACTATCATGATTTGTTGCGGGCGAATGCGCACTGAGGGCGTATCGTCGTTTACGCACGGTTGCACTACTATAAGGTTTATATACAATGTCTCAATCAGTGATGGCACTTTTTGAAAAAATGTAGATTTGAAAACAAACGGAGTAGATTCAACTGTTTCGCAGTAGATTTTTATATTTTCAAAATGTAAGGAAAACATAACATAATATACATATAAATAATTTAAAATAATAAAATAAACATTAATTTTTCTTTAAAACATAACAAAAACAGAACAAAACAAAAATTCATATATTTTTCTTCTAATTTCAAATAATTTTTTGTTTTGATTTTACAGCAAAAGTAATCAAATTCATTCTTTAATATATAATTATCCATTTTTATTTCTAAATTATTACAAAAGTACAAATTGGGAAAACGAGAAATAAAGTGTTGCTCCAGGCTCTCTATCGCTTCTAAAGACTATTGAGAAGAGTTTCTTTGAAATCTGTGAATATGGGGTTTCTGACTTAATTTCAGCTCACACTTGTGTTTTGGGCGTTTTTTTTTAAATGCAGCCTGCAAAATAATAAAACGTATTTTCGCTACCGAAATCAACAGTTTTAGGCTGCGGCCACGCAGTGAGCGATGAGCGATTGAGCGACGAGCGATGGGTGGCCATTTACTGAGCGATTAGTTGCAAAAATGACATTGTCAAGTGAAGTTCGTCGTTGCCTTTTAATTGAAAGTCGCGTTCATGTTTATAGAACTGTTATAAGAAGGAGAAAACGAAGTGTTGGTATACATCCAATAAACCGATTTTGACAATACTGTCGTATGTCAGTACCAACTATTGATTTGCTGTTAGAAAAAGTTCGACCAAGATTAAAAAAACAATGGAAAGGAATTAGTGCGGAACAGCAGCTAGTTTTATTACTAAGGTTTGTTTTTATATATTATTCTTTATTTTTATTTTTTAGTTTTAACAAAATAATATTTTGAAAGTCGTTTCTTATCTCTATCGAAATCGTCAAATTTTGTCATAAATGGCAAAAGACTTTTAAAAAATTTGAGTTCATCGTTATCCTCTTCTTTTTTGTCTACCTCTTGCTTTAAAATATTAAGTTTTTCTTTTTCCAACTGTAAAAATTCAGAGTCCAAATTGATTGTTGCCGCCCTCTTCTTATTATTTTTTGTCAAATTATGGGAGTGATCATTATGAGAAATGAGTTATCACGATATTTTTGGGAAATCGGACATTGAGCAAAAAACACTACTGTTATTAAAAATTATTTAAATAAAAACTTACTTAAATACACTATCAGCTCCGTGTCGTGGAGTACTTAAAGCAAGCAACTATCACGAGCAGAAATTAGCCGGCACTAAAAGTGCTCTCACAGGCTCATCATTTACTGCAGGTGTTAGTAAGGACATACCAATTAAAAACACAATAATTATGTACCTATAAAATACTAACACAGATACAAATCATGCAAATAATTTAAAACATTAAGGCATTATTACGCAAAATATTTTTAAGCTTAGTTTTACTGACATGCAAGCCAATCACATGATCATTTAGATTATAAACAATTACAAATGTTTCCAACTTTTTTCCATTCCTTTTCAGTGAAATTTTTATTTTTGTAATCTTTATGGCTGTCCTGCCATGGAACTGAGCGGTTTTGGACAGCTGAAATTAAACTTTCCGCATTTATTTTATACATCGACTTACTTCGTCGCTCAGCGATGAACTAAAAAATTAAAACAGATTTGATTGCGGAGCGACGTCGCTCAGTCGCTCAAAAAATTCGCTAGTCGCTCAGGGCTTGTGTGGCCACCCCCATACGATTTCATGAGTTTTAATTTTTTTGCGTCGCTCAGCGACTTGTCGCTTAATCGCTCGTCGCTTAATCGCTCGTCGCTCAGTCGCTCACTGCGTGGTCGGGGCCTTATAGTCAGATTCGGGTTTGAAAATGTTTTGCACATTATCCTTCTTTTCGAGTGATTGTTACTGCATTTTAATGTCGGCAAGCTCTAAATTCACAGTTGGCTCGCAGTTTCCATGAGTTTCCTCAGTGCACTTTGCTGAAAAAGATCTTTAAAATGAACAAATGAATTGAAATGGAGTCAGTTACTTGTTATTTCCTCCTCAGTTGCGTAAATCTCGAAGGTATTTTCCAGACAATTTGTTTTTCCTCTCGACCGCAGGCCAAATACTTTAAAGTATGTTTCCCATTTGTTCTTACAATTTTTTTAAATTAAAAAAAAACTGTTCAACTTTATCTTTTAAAAAACACGTACACTCTTATTTGTTTGCTCTGAGAACTAACAGTATTGCGTTTTCTTCACTAGTTTCGCAGTCAATACGCCTTTAAAAATACATTATGAAAAAACGCACCGCCCTTCCCGACCAATTGCAAAACCAGTGTGACCAACAACCATAAAAACTAGCAAATAATGATACAAGTCATTTTTATTGTTACTAGGCTGAACACCGGATTGCATTATTTTTAGCGAAATCAAAGCAAAGAAGAAGCATTTATTTTCATACTTTTGAGAAGTATAATTGTAGAGGTTCATAATTAGGTGTAAACAGTAAAAAAATAATCAGAAAAACCAGCCATAAACCATTTTAAAAACATAGGGACAGGCTACAGTCCGCTTGGGCGAACTGTTGGATACCCTATTCTTATTCCTATCCCTCATAAGTGGGCGTGACAAAAGTCTAAGTATGGTTGAATTGTTAAGAACGCTCTACATATTTTGTTATATAACATTTAAAGGATTTTATCAAAAAAAAAACGCTCCCTAGCTCAAACTTGGGTGTTTCAATAAAATTGTTTTATTTAATTGTGGGCGTGTCAGTAGGCGGATTTAAAAAAAATGAACACATGAGAATAAAGGGCCCCTATATTATAAATTTCAGCTTCCTAGCTCAAACTTTGAATTTTCAAAAAAAAAATTAATTGTGGGCGTGTCAGTGGACGGATTTTGAAAATATTTACACATGAGCATAAAGGGCCCATAGAGAGTATATATTATAAATTTCAGCTCCCTAGCTCAAACTTTGGATTTTCAAAAAATTGTTTTATTTATTTGTGGGCGTGTCAGTGGGCGGATTTTGAAAATTTTTTATCCCGAGCAGTTTTAGGAGTCATAGATCATATATATAGCTTTCTAGCTCAAAATTCGATTTTTTCCAAAATTTTTGTTTTTTTTTGAGTTTTTGGGCGTGTCTGTGGGCGGATTTCAAAAATTCGTAAACTTGATAATTTCGGGACCCTAGAGAGTATATGGTTAAAATTGCAGCTCTCTAGGTCCAGTTTAAAGGCCTAATTTTTGCCGACAGACGGACGGACGGACGGACATGGCTAGATCGACATTACTATCGATGCTGATCATAAATATAGTAACTTTTCGGGGTCTACGGGCAATATTAAGGTATGTTACAAACTATGCGTCAAAATTAATATACCCTTAGAATAGGGTATAAAAAGCAAAGCAGGTAGCACTGCACGAAGTGAAAAGATACACACAACGAGGATCAAGTCGATACGCGTTTAAAAAAGCATTATAAAAAAACCCACAATCATTCGTCTTACGAAGCATGCCGCATGTAGTGAAACAGGCAAAATATACTGCTGTATATACTACTGTATATACTACTGTACCATAAGCGTTAAAACACATCCTTTTGACCTGCTTCCACATATTGTAAGTTTTTTTCGGCATTTTGTGGGAAATGGATATGTAGAGAGAGTGTCCCTATTCTTTTTATTTGAAACACATTTAACAAGTGATAATTTAAGTAATTTTAATAAATATTTCGATGGCTTTAAGTTAATTTGGAGCGAAGCAAGTAAAACCTACATAAAGGGGCGTGCAAGTGGAGGAAGCCTGTACGGGATAAAAAAATCACATTTAAAAACTTACGATTTTGATGAATTTGAAGGAACTACCGTAGTAAAATGTGTGACACAAAATAATAATACATATATCGTTCCATCATATATAAACTGCAACAAATGGACTCACGACTTTGAGAGGCTGTGTAATACAATGTCATGTTTAGCTAGCAAAAGCGTTATGCTGATTGGGGATTGGAATTCGAGAATAAGTAACTCACAAACCACTATAGTGCAAACTGTAACAAACCCTAGTATATGCTGTACCAATAGGGTATCTAAAGACATAGTCTACAATAAAAATGGAACAGATGTACTAGAGCTGCTCCAAATGTATGATCTTATTGTGTTAAACGGCTGTACCGAAGGTGATAGAGAAGGGCATTACACATTTGTCGGAGGGCAAGGCAATTCAGTTATTGATTTTTGTGCTGTTAACAACGACTGGACTGGGAAAATTAAAAAATTTGAGGTACAATACAAAACTTTTTCGGATCACATGCCAATCGTGGTTGAAGTTGATGGTGAAACACTCTCATATCACAAAAACCTACCCCTGCTACCAAGACTTAAATGGAAATCCGAAAAAACAAATACCTACCACAGATTATTAGACAGCCTGCTCTCAGCAAATAATTCGATACCAGAAGAAACAGAAACACTCGCAAACCAAATAACTTGTTATATAAGAAGTGCTGCATCAAACAACATTTCAAATATAAGGTCACCATTTAAACAAAAATGGTTTGATAAAGAATGCATAAATGCTAGGAAGAAATCATTTGCCCTTTTGCGTGTCTGGAGAACTTGCAATGACCCTGATGTTAAAAAGTGGTATAACCAAGTGAATACCCACTACAAAAATCTATGCCTAGCTAAGAAAACTGACTTCGATAATCAGCAAGCTCTCTTACTTAGTCAAACCAAGTCTTCGAAGGACTTCTGGAGAATAGCAAGGGAGATTAATGGTACAGTTTATCAAATAGGTACAGGAGTATCTGCTGATGATCTATCCATATATTTTAAACATCTTCTACTGGATAACTCAAACCTTTCTTTCTCGTATGCGGACCCCCTCATTTTCGACGATTCCCTAGATGGTGAGGTAACAACTGACGAAATTAATAATGTTATCATGAAATCCAAAAATGGAAAGGCGCCAGGCGAAGATGGGATTCCATATGAATTCTACAAAAATGCTAGTCCAACATTAATCAACTATTTGAAAGTTCTCTTCAACAGTGTGTTCTCGAGCGCAGACATCCCTTCATCGTTTAAGAAGTCCGTAATATTCCCCATCCACAAAAAGGGTTCACTAGAAAACGTAGAAAACTACAGGGGAATCTCATTCATGAATGTGTCAGCCAAGATATTTTGTGGCATACTTGTAGGACGATTAGAAAAATGGGTAGATGAAAAAAATATTCTGACAGAGCGTCAAGCTGGATTCAGAAAAAACTTTTCAACCGTTGACCAAATATTCACATTATCTGCGATTATAAGAGCCTTTCAAGCCAGAAACAAGAAAATGTACAGCTTTTTTGTAGATTTCAAGGCAGCTTTTGATCTTGTTAGCCGAAGCGCACTCTTCTATAAACTGTCTCAGTTGGGTATCTCTACAAAATTTCTTAAGACCATTAAAAAAATGTATGCCGAAACAAGTGCAGCAGTCTGGGATGGAAAAGATTTCTCAGAATGGTTTAAAACACAGACTGGTGTAAAGCAAGGGTGTCCTCTTAGTGCCTTATTGTTTTCTCTATTTATAAACGACATAGAAAAAGATTTGCCTGGTGGAGTACGAATTGCTAATACCGTGGTCAATGTCTTGCTATATGCCGATGATCTTGTTCTACTCTCTGAATCTCCTGAAAATCTCCAATTGATGATAAATCGTCTAGCCAGCTACTGCAAAAAATGGGGACTAACCATCAACACCGAAAAATCTAAAATTATGGTCTTTTCCCGTTCATCACGAGTGCAAAATGGAAATAGATGGTTTTATAATGGAAGCCGATTAGAGATTGTGAAGGAACTCAAATATTTAGGAGTGAAACTGAACCCAACCCTAGAATTTGGTAAACATCTAACGGATAAAGCCAAGTCTTCCCAAAGCTTAGTGAATCTATCATGGAAAAATGTTTTTGCAAATAAGCGGATTCTCCTCTCAACGAAATACAGAATATTTGATTCAGTTGTTAAATCAACTCTTTGTTACGCCTCTCAAGTTTGGGGATCAGACGAGTACGAAGTAATCGAGAAATTCCACAGGAACTTCTTGAAAAAATTATTCAACTTACCAATGAAATCGCCGAACTACACAATCTATTTGGAAACGGGTCTTCCAATGCTTTTTACAAGCACTCTCAAATCGCAAGCGGATTACATCATTAAAATAGGTTCGTATCCAGACTCCCGAATAACCAAAAAAATGCTATCTTATGAATTAAGAAACAAGGACTGGTGGGCGTCAAGATGGTTAAGAATTGGAAACGCGTGTGGAGAAACTATTTCATTCGATCTAAACAACCTGGACAACTTAAAGAACCAACTTTATCGAATAATAAATAAAAATGAAGATGCTATTCGTGTGCGATTTATAGAGAAAGCTCGTGAATCAGATAGCAGAGTATTGTATTCTCACCTGAACTTCAATCTAAAGGATAAGAACTATTTCAATGACTCACTCAACTATAGTGAAATATCTCTTATTTTCAAAACAAGGTGTGAGTTGATTGGTTTAAATGGCAGCCCATATAATGGAAGCTTCAACCAGTTTTGTAATATTTGCAACTTAAAAGCGAAAGAAGACTGCTTTCACATTATTAGTGTTTGTCCAATCTACAAACCACAGAGACTAGCTTACTTCGGAAAAAAATTCCTTACCATGCAGGAGACAATACAAATTCTGAACGAGTGTGATTGGAAAAAGTTATTTTATTATATTAAATCCATCTACAAATACAGGTCGCTATTAATAACAGAGTATTATGATTGATTAAGTTTATTAAAAAAATAACTATATTGTTAAAGTTACAAATGTAGGCACATGTATAAGCATTTTGCTAACCAAGCTGACGGCTAAGCCATAGCTTTAAAATTCATTCTAACTTGTAACTTATGTAATAAGAAAATATTAAATAAATGAATTTCTTACTTACTTACTTACTTACTTACTTATATGGATATACTCTGTTCACTTGCCATCAAAATATAGCCAATTGGCGAAAGAGGTATGAACATTATAATTAGGTAATAGTTGGATTTCATCAGGAAGAATGGGACTGACTGCATTCAGTGATAGAATTAAAAAAATATTTTGTGGATTACATTTACATGTTGCTTGATTTTTTTTTCGTAAGATCAACAGTGCAGTCGATTTTATTTAAAGGCAGTAGATTTATTTTTCGAAAAAAAGCAGTAGATTCACTGTAGTAAAGTCACAACCCTGGTCACAATCTGTTCAATGTTTTTTTTGACAGCTTATGTCAGCATCACGGATGGAAAAAGGTGTACAGTTGTCCTAAATTTCCAGGTACGAAAGTACCATTTCTCTATATTCAGTGCTATTTTCTCAACGTTTTAAAAGTTGAATTTTATTTTTACTTTTAAATAAGGCAACATATATATTAACAGTTGAGTTTTTACAATACGTGATTTTTTATGGCAAAAAGTACGGAGCCCAATGCGAACTATTTTACGGTTCTAAGAATTTAAATGCAAATTTGACTTTTCTGACATTTGTCAGAAACTTTATTAAGAAATTTATATTGAAAATCCTTAAATTCAAAAATATTAATTTTAGTCAGTTGAAAGTGATGCCAAACAAATTCTATACTATACATGTTCTGAACCTCATAAGTTCATAGGTTCTTAAAAACAATCCGTAAGAACTGAACTACTCAAGTCATAGAACAGGATAAAGCAGTACATACTGAAGTCCAATCTTTCTCGCCTAAGGAAAACGAAAAATATTTAGGTGAACTTGTGTTCTAAAGTTCTTTTTCACCCTAATACTTGGTTTGCTTTTTATCTTATTAATAAGTTTTTAATTATTTTTTTTTGGTTTTAATAAAATATTTACGTACTTTTTTATTTGTGTCAGTACTATTTATTCCATCACTGGTTCAGCATGGTTGACATATTAGTGCCAGCATTTGAAAACAAAAACGCTGCTGCCTATGTTGCTGGGGATCGATCTTTTGGGCAACCGCGGATACATTTCCCAAAGAAACACACCTATTCCCATTGGGTAGATTTATCGTATTTTATTTGTTGGCTCTGATGGAACTGTCAGCAGAATATTTTTATTTGGTTTTGCGCAAACAGCTGATTTGTTGTTCTCCTTCAGGCTCGTGACTAGGTATATGAGAAGGAAGATGACACAGGTAGCGTTGGTGGTTGACGGTAGGGCGGAAAGGTGAAGGAATTATTATCGTAGACTTATGCCATATTATTTGTTTGCTCTGAACTCTGATGGTAGTTTTGGGTAGGTTATGTTTTCTGGAATTTACTACAATTGGTATGTATGTGTATGATCGCTAAAGGAGACCCACATTTCGGTTAGGATTCTCAAATGATTTTTTTAATAATTTGTATTTGCAAGTGCAAAATGGATATTCATATTTAAAGGTAGGGGCGACGGTGGATAAAGAAAGGTGGGCGAATTGTCATCGAGTAGATTGATCGTTTCGGTAGGTTATGGCATATTGCAATTAGACCATTACAGTCACCTGTTACTTGTTTCTTTGTATTCAATACAATTGGTGTGTGTGTTCACATCGGTGAAGAAGATTCACATTTCAGCAATGAGGATTCTTAAATGATGTATAAACCATATTTGCATGTGAAAAAATATTAATTGAGGCAGAGATAAAATAAAATAAGACAAGTTATAGTGTATGTACGAGCGAGTGCTCAACTTGTCACAATAGCTGCGGGTATTCATGAACAACTGAAATTGGTTTATTTATTGGTCTTGTAAAAGGATATGCATATTTGCGAGTACATGTTGAAGGGTTTCCACTTTAAAAAGAAAATTGTGGATATTTTCGGAACCGTCAAATGAAATTTGCAACTTTTCAATTTTACAAACTGAACTTACTGAAGAAGTTTGTTGACTTATTGGTGGTGCTTGTCTGCGTTGGGTCGAAAACGAAGAGTTATTTAAAAAATGTTCGAAGTCAGAACGAGCGTTCGAAGGTCTCGTAGGTCGTAGGATTCACATTGGGAGTATTTAAATTCAAATTGTCAAATCTTCCAACTAAGGTATCTCTAATAGACTGCATTTCACGAATGAAAACTCGTTGCTTTGCCTCGAGTATTCGTTGAAATGCTGCCGTAATAACTCTAATGTCGGTGGCCACTTCTTGAACAGGTGGACGATGTTCATTAATATCTCGTCGCTCATTATTGTCATCACTATTGTGGTTACTTGCCTGACCGGATTGCATTGCTGCAGGAGGGTTATCTTCCAGTTGTGGTGAAATCTGATCCTGGTTTACACCTACACTAGCCCCATGTGGAGTACGACTAACTATTGGTCTGGCATCCATTAGTCCTGATCGGGGTGTTGCATTTCTAAAACTAGACGAATTTCTCATATTACTTACTCTTCCTCTAGAACGTGTATTTGGAACTTTAAACTTTCAATATCTTTTAACAAACACTCAATTTAAAAAAAATAATAATATGTACATTCATAATTTGGGGCCAGCGCGGTCGGTGCTAAATTAGATATTGAATTAGATATTAAATTAGATAAGATTAGATAAAATATGCTTATGAGCAAGATACCTGTCTTGGTAAACAGACGGACTGTGCAAATCAATGCACACAATACGAACAAAACTGTATATAATTGGCAACTATAGGTAACACAATAGCAACATAGTCCAGTGTAATAACTACCAGACAATGGACTATACTATAAAAGAATTAGGATTTATATAATATAAAAGTATTCATATGCACAACTTATCCTTTCACGAATAAAATTAGGCCAATATGAATAGAAAAAAAGTTCAACTCTTTCTGATATCCAATAGTTGCAACGCGTATTACAATTAAAACTATGAATACACCGGGACTATACTAATGAAAGTCATACTCAACTTGAACAGCCAAGAGACACAATAGGTTAGGTTAGGTTAGGTTAGAAGGGAGGTGCACATCAATTGCTGTGCTTGCACGGGGGCCCATTGGTCCATTGTGATCCCTTGTTGTTTATTGTGGTAAAAATCTTCCCTTACAATAAAAACACTTACCATACTCCGTTTAAATTATTCTTGTTGGTTGGCCTATTGGAACCAACCTGTCTTTTTGACAAACCTTATTGTGTCCGTCAGTGGTACCTGCGCTACGTCCTCTAGGTTTTCGAAAAATCTGTTGCCCAGATAGCGAAGTCGAGATGTCTGGAGGTTTGGACACTCGCAGAGCAGGTGTTTGATGGTCTCGGTTTCTTCTATATCCTGACAGCTCCTGCAGTAGTCTGGTGAAAGAGACACAATAGAACAATCTACAATTGCTGGAGCTTAGCTAAAAGCTCTAGAGTTAGCCAGCATAATCTTTGTAGTGATGTTCTTAATGCCTCGAAGTATATCTAATGTTAGAACATGTTTAATGCAAAAGAGAAACAAGCAAGCAGCCTCCATTAAGCAAAAAAATACCAACAGGTGACCTTCATCAATGCTTCATTGAAAAGGTACATGGACTTTAAAACATATACCAACAATTTCACATGTTAGTTAAAGATATATAAACTTGCGCAATACTCCTATAAAATATGTCGTTCATCGAATTTAGCAATCTAGCTCTACGCAAAATAACGAAAATTCTTACTATCCATATAAATATTCATCGTACCTATTGACCAAGAAGTGGTGGTGCGGCATGGCACAATAATGACACAAAATAAATTATGTCATTGCTTTATAAATTAGATCGAATATTTCTTAATAAATTACAAAAAAAAAAAAAATTAAGAAATCGGTACCATTTTCGACAAGATATAGCCGTGTACAGTGAGAGTCTAAAATGCGACAAACTCATAATATCTCATTTGATGAAATACCGAAATCAAATTTTATTCAATTTTTCCTTTCAAACGAATCGCCTCTTCCATCATACATTCTACTCGCATACGAAGAAGCCAGATTTCTTATTTTTCTATCATTTCCCTCTTATTAAACATACTACTTGCCGAAGCGCAGGCATGTAGCGTGCGCCTTTAAAAACTTTTCGCACCGTACTGTACAACATGTTCACAGTAACCCAATGCATCCGCTGCAAATCTATGCAATCGTGACCATCTTCACGGAGGAAATCATGCGAACGAAACATCAGAAAGAACTATAAAAGGCACGACGCCATTGTACGTTTTCTTTTTCTACTTTCACGAGTGTTTCGGGTCGGTGCCGCCATTGCTAGAAGCAATGAAATATAATAAAACGTTTATTCTTTGGTAATAGTGTAAAGCTAGACAGAAAAAGTATTTTTCAATACTTTGGGTCGGTGACGCATTGCTAGAAGCAAGGAAATAAAATAAAAGTTTTATATTTTGTTCTAATAGTGTAAAGCTAAACAGAAAAAGTATTTTTCAATACTGCGGGGAGGTAACCACTGCGCTAGGCAAAGAGAAACCTCGCCCGGGCGTCACAACTTCAGGAAAAAGGCAATTACTCAGACCAAGCGCCTTAGAATAAAATCCCAGGTAATTATTGAGATTTTATGTATTCGATGAGTGTGTGAAAATACCACGGCATGTCCATTTTTAGATTAGAGTCCCAGGTATCGTCGTTTCTCACCACGTGGCTATCCATGTGGGAGCGATACCTGCCGCACTGATCAGTCAACTACCAGCACCGACCCGGAGAGAATAAATTCTTCAACCACCTGACATTTCATCCACCTGTATAGACACGGCGAGTTTAATTTCTTCACCACCAGCCAGTTCATCCAGTTGCTACAAGGAAGATAACATTTCTTCACCACCCGCCAGATTTACAACAAAGAATAATTTCTTCACCTACCAGCCAGTTCAACCACCAGCCAGTTCCACTACCAGTATTTCAACGAAGAAGAATTCTTCCACACCCAACTTTTCAACGAAGAAAAATTCTTCAACCATCCGCGACATCTAGTATGTAAGCATAGGGTGTTTTCATAAACGTCTGCCTAACTAAGAACTGCATTATCCATGTTCATAAAGTCAGATTTTCGATCGAACTAACTTAGCCCAACTGCAGTACCTTCTGTTCATAAACGTCATTCTATCGTCGGCGTCGGGCAGTTTGTGCAGCCATACTTTTTTGGCTGCAGAAAGAGGAAATAGCGCGAATATCGAAAATTCATCTATAAACGAGGGAGCACTGACTTGTAAACAATGTAAGTAATTGCAAATATTAATTTATGTTAGAAAATAATTAAAATTTGTTGTTCTTAAAGGGATGACGAAGTTGCTGTGTGGAAAAATAGCCACATTAAGCTATTAATAACAAAGAGAATAAGCATGGAAAAGGAATTTAATGCTGGTAAAAAGAAAACAATTACGCTGTGGGGGACGCTTCTATCTGAAATCAAAGAAATCGATCCATTTTTCGACTTTGAAGTCGGTGACACGAAAAAAAAAATTCGAGAACTTAATGACAACATACAAACGCATCAAGAAGCGAAATAAAGAATCAGGACCTGAAGCAACATTGTGGGAATACTTTGAAATGTTTGACCAGGCCTACGGAGGAAGACACAGCGTATCTCCGCCCAAAAACCTGCTGTGCTCCACATCATCATTTACAACAGAAAGGGATACGGTTTCATCTGTTGATCCAGAAATTGAATTAGAGGACGAAATCGCTTCCGAAACCCCAAATAAACGTAAACGAAAAAAGGAAATGAACTTCTAGCGTTTTTGAAGAAGGAATCCGACAAAGATGATTTAAAGCATCAGGAGCTCGTTGCCATCGAAAAGGAAAAAATGGAACTTGATAAACGCCGATTGGAGCTTATAAAAAGCCTTCAGCAATCATTAACTACTCTATCTAATTAAAAAAAAGGTACCTACCTCAATATTACTTTATGAATTTTGTTAACTTAATTTTAGTTTTGTTTTGTTTTGTTTGTTTTTACTCTTGAAGTTTTTTAAATAAATATAAAGGGCACTTTGAAGTTAAAATTTATTGTTTTAATAAAATAAAACTTTATGGAGAAAATAGCATAGCTATTTGATTTCTTTTTTGTTTTGCTTCTTCGTTTGTGGTTGGATTGCTTTGATTATGCTGATGTTGCTCGCGCTCACCAGTTTCTAAGTTCAATGTTTCAAGAACTATATCCTCTCCTAGTCCGTCTTTCTCTATAATAATATTGTTTAAAACGATGCAATCTAAAGCAATATATTTAAGATATAGTAATTTTTTTATGTCGACGTATTTTAGAATCCTAAATTTTTGTTTCAATCTGCCAAATGCCTATTCAATACAGACCCTGGTGGAACTGTGAATGAAATTAAATTTTCTTTCCATGGAAGAAAGATATCCATTGTCACGGTAAGGGACAAGAAGGTAAGTTGTTAATGGGTATGCTGAATCACCTAAAATATATCCATCGGCTACTACATCTTTCGAATTAGCCCTTAATTTCTTCCCGATTAGACTGCTTTCCCAAACGTTAGCATCATGGCAGCTTCCAGGAAAACCGAAAAAAACATCGATGAATTTTTGGTTGCTATCACAAATTGCCTTTGAATAATTATAAGATTAATTTCAGTAATTTTTAATAAATAAGTGCTCGAACATGTTCCTTTTCTATTGTAGTAGCTTACTTTGTCGTATGAAGGGGAGAGAATGGGTATGTGACTCCCGTCCACACAACCGATAACAAAAGGTATTGGATTCCTTCGCAAGTTCTGAAAAGCTTCCATGGTTTTCTTGCCTTCGTGTGTATTTGAAGGCCATCTGATAAATTTCTTTCTCAATTTAAATAAAAGCTTAATTATTTGCAAAAAATAATTAAATGCTGCTCCAATTACAACATTAAAGAGATTAGATAATTCTCTAAAACAGGAACCATTGGCTAGTTTCCACAAGTTTAGAGACAACGCCAACTTTAACGCCACTTTTGGTCGACCAGTTTTTTTTGTTTTCCACAGAATTTTTAACTCGTTTTCAACAAACTCTGGACATTACCATTAACATATTTTTATATTGTATTACTAATAGGAAAAAGCTTACATTGAATGTGGATCTCGACATCCTAAAATGACTATGAAATACATCGTCAGGATACTTTGAAATCACGTTCATAAACAATAGATTTTTTGGCAATAAGCGATAGTTTTTTAAGCTTACAATTTTTGTTGTTAGAATCTTCTTTCTTCTTTTTGTTTGCAAGTAATTTGTGCCAATTAAGATTTTATTTTCTGTTTCTGTCAGCAAATCACAAATCAAGTTTAACAAAATTTGTTTGGCTGCCATTTTTCTTTGACGTTTATGAACACCATTTACATTAAAATTGAACTAAGTCAGGCCTTCACGTTGACTGCAGACATTCTGCATTGTGAGTGCGTTCAAAAATGCAGAAGGAAAGAAATGCGATTGTACTAGCGCAGATTTTCTGCGTTTATGAAAACACCCATAGTCTAATAATTATTCTTATTGAGTAGAAATAGTTTCAGGTTAAGATAAGAACACAGGTAATGCCATTTGAATTATACCAAATACATATACTTTAATAAAATCTTTTACAACAGCTAAGTCCAGATCAAGCAGACAACGAGTTGTACGCACAAGCCGGAGTCAGCAAGTCATCAACGCATATCATTCAACCTCGATTATATCGAACGTCTGTAAGTGCTAACTTTAAGTGTATTATTCTTTTGGCATCAACCATTATTTTCTAGCTAGATACTTGTATAGCTTAACATGTGCTGTTAGAGGTTACTTCCAACAGTGTAAGAAATTACTTCCAAAATATATTTAAAGCTTGACGTTCTATTTTTAAGTAAATTCCTTGGGGTATATTTGGTATCCTCAGATCTCAGAATCTTTATCTATATTATTTTGACTTAGACCTTATTGTGTGAGGCATTAAAATAAATGCATATAAATTAATTACAATTCGGATCGGCTTTAGCAGTCGGATCTTAGATTAAGATCTTTCAATGAATAAAATTGTGCTTACCTTTATCCGAACCAATGTGTTGATTTAAAAGCGATGATAGGCTAGGAAATTATTTTTGGCGATGGAGAGGTGTGACAAGTGATAGCAAATGGAGTTGGTGTAACAACTACATTAAGGGGTTACCTCTAAACAGTTAACCGGCGTAAGGTAACCACGGAGCTGTTGATTATATTCTACAGTACAGGGTGGGTAAAGCCGATGACGCAGCAACAATTTAGTGTTGCTTGGCCACGAACATCTGACCGTTTCTCTTCTCTGTTTCGTATTTTCTCTCATAGGTCCCTCTCGGTACCGGCATCATTGTTGTCTTTGCATTTTTTACAACTTTCTATTTGACTTGTGAACCCTCGCGGATAACGACGTTTAGTCACTGTATAGTGGCATCCTTTCCTAATGTGTCTTCGGACGCATGGCACGTATTTTTTTTATTTTGTAACCAGGAAGTAACAGAAAGACACCCCCCCCCCCCCCCCCCATCGACGAGCTGTCGCCGTGCAAAATCGCAAGCGTGCCACCCTCTGCTACAGGAAAAAAGTACCACCCTTATTTTCCCTGGGTAACCATTACAGGCAACTATGGAAATCATCATAAGTATTCGTCTGTTACACAGAAAAATAAATACATACTTACACTTCCATAAGAATGAAAATCATATGTCATGACCAGAGGTCGATAATGCGAGATCGATTATCCATACAAATTTACTTACTTGCAAATCCTACATGCTACCTGTGCTGCTAAACAACAAAAATGCCTATGCTCCTTCTTACAAAGAAAAAAAATACAACATGTTTGAAGAGAATGTTAAGTGAATAGACGTGTTTTTAATCGCTCCGTCTTAACCACAACTTTTTGTCCAATTTTAAACAAATTATCATTAAACAGTCGTTGTAATACAAGTGAACAGTTATTTGCGTTAGCTTGCTACTTTTATTGCATCAATTTGTTAAACGATTTTGAAGACTTTTCTATCTGTGATCAGAGAATTTCGGTTTCTTTGTTTTTCACAATGTCAACTACTCGCCAACAAGCAATTAAAGAGAATTCCGCGCCGACGAATGCAGTTACTCCAGATAAATTCCAATCAGGTAATAACCTAACGAAATCTCACCCACCATCTACAAAGCTGTCCGATAAAAAGTCATCCTTATCTGATCAACTTCGAGAATTGGAATCTAATCTAATGGAAATATTCAAATCGTTGCTTGCGGAATTTGAATGCAGCTTGAACAACAAAATGTGTGAAGCCATTGCTTCTCTTAACCAAAGAGTCCAACAATGTGAGAGTGATATGTTGGAACTACAAAATGATAACGAGAAGCTGAAAGAAGAGGTAGCTGACTTACAACGTAAAGAGCGTCTCAGAGATGTTATTGTTCGTGTCATTCCGCAAAGACCGGGAGAAAACCCCATTAGCCTAGTGAAGAACATTGCTGATAAATTGCACCACAACATCACCTCTCACTTTGATGCTTTTCGATTGAGAAATAAACCAAACAATGGACATAGCCCATTACTGATCATATTCTCGTCTCAGTTCGAGAAAAGTTCATTGCTAGCTGTTTTTCGTTCAATGGCCTTACGCTCGCTCAGCTGCAAAATGAATCGACTACATCTGTCAACAGCACAGCCGCCGCGCACACCACCACCCGTATTTACATTAATGAGAGCTTAACAAAAGAGAATAGCTCCTTGCTTTGCCATGCTCTCCAACTTCGTTGAGGGGGTTTACTATTCTCTGCAAAAACGCGCAATGGAGTTGTCTATGTGAAGAAGACCAAGAATGACACCGAGGTGAGAATTTCTTCAACTACGAAATTACCAAAATAATTGCAAATAGTTTGTTTTTAATTTATTAGATTAAATTTCTGACTGGAGCACCATAAATGTGTAAAATTATTGGGTTTCTGAATTTCAAATAATTTGTGAAATATTTAATTTTATTTATTATTTATTTATTTCCTAGCAATTCTCTTGAACTTTTCATTGCATTTCTAACAATATTATTAAATGTTGTTTTTATATAACATTTATGAGTGGTACTAAGTAGACGTGCGTGAGTTAGCAGCCGGATAAAGTTTATTTCCAAAGCCCAAAATCACTTGCCAAGACGTTAAAACTCATTAATAATAAACATACCATCGTTCTATATAATAAAATTCTGACAAACCACTGCAACTACATTAATATAAGCTAATTCTTTAAATTGTGATTCTGTAAAATCAAAATTATATACGTAATCTCTCCAGTTGTCAGTGCTCTCATATTATAACTTGAGTGAAACATAAGACATATTTCCCCTAACACCCCCTCTTGAGTACCAGCATGTCTTCTAAGCGCAATCGGCCTATGTGCTCTCCATCCAGCAAAAAGCCGTTTTCATCACCAGCATCGAAGCAACAAAAAAATTAACACTTGATGACAGCACAGGGGAAATGTGGACTAAATTAGAGGAAGCTCTTCTTAAACAAAGTGAGTCCATTACATCTTCTCTTACCTTAAGAATTGCTGAATCCGAAGAGAGATTATCGAAAAAAATTGAGACTGATATTGCCACACTAAAATCTTCAATTGAAGATATAAACAAACGTATAAATATTATTGAAACACAACTTAATGATATCAACACAATAAAACGCGAAAACGAACAACTTAAGGAGCAACTCAAACAACACAGCGAGACCATATCTAATATTATCACACGTATGGAACAAACAGAAGAAAAACATCAACAAAAAGAAATTAGCACTGATGCACTACTTCGAGGTGTTCCGTTTCTACCGACGGAGAATCTTAAATCGATTTTCAACCACTTATGTGCTCACATTGCCGGTTTCCAACCACCTTCACTAAAAAGTATTTTCCGAGTTAAATCAACGAATAATTATTCACACCCGCCAATTGTGATTAAATTTTTGTCACCGTTCGATAAAAGTTCCGTACTGCGATCGATTGCGAACTACCGAAAGACTACGAAACAACCACTTCGCCTTCGAGATTTGGGATTTGATGACAGCAATGACTCCGCGGTTTTCATTCACGAATGTTTAACGGTCAGAAATCGCTCTCTCTTGCAATACGCACTTAAACTCAAGAAAGATCACAAGCTGTTTTCTGTGTATACTATGCGTGGGCTTGTTCATGTAAAAAAAAACCGAAACGAGAAACCAATAACAATTACTAATGCTGAGGACTTAACTGCTCTAGCTGCTGGCCCGACGACAACAAATGCAGCTGATCATAATTGAAAACAAGAAGACATCAAACGTAAAAAGAATGTTTTTCTTCATCATTATTCTTTATTATTTATTATTATTACTATTAATATTATTATTATTACTCTTTTTTTTTCATTTCTAATATTTGTTTTTTGTATTATCCTCTTTCCCACGGTACCTTTTGTAAATATTTGTTTATTAAATATTTGTTTATTATCGAAGTTGCGTCTTTACTCCGGTGACACGTTCTATCGCACTTGTGTTAAGGTGTGCTTTATTAGCCGCCAATTACTAGTAGCTCAAACTAATGGTTGGCCCTAGCGTTATAAATAACAAAGGGAGTTCCACAATCGCTATGAATAGTGACATCTCTCGAGTTATGGTTGACATTTTGTGTAGTCAGCGTACTGGTCTGCAGGTCTGTTGTTTAAATGCTCAGAGCTTACTTCCGAAAATTGATGAATTCAGATACTTGTTTGCAGATTCAAAGGTGGATGTTGTGTTTGTGACTGAAACATGGTTTCGGCCTGACTTTAATGACTCATTATACGGGTTAAGAGGTTTTGAACTGTTTAGACGGGACCGAGTGGGACGGATTGGTGGTGGAGTCGCGATTTATGCGCGTCGTGGGTTAAAACCAGAGCTTGTGTGCCACTCCTTACCTAACGATGGTACTAATTTCATATTTGTTAAAATAACATGCAAAGATAACAAAATTTTACTCGGTTCAGCCTATAGACCTAACAAATACATTGAAATAGCACCATTATTAAATAAAATAGATGAATTGGCCAACATTTCACCTTATATTATATTAGGTGGAGATTTTAATAGCAATCTGCTCTTAGAATCAGCACTTTCTGATGACATGAGAGCTCTTAACCTATGTCCAGTAAACACGTCAACTCCAACTCACTTTACCAAGGAATCGAGCACTCTGCTTGATGTATTTTTTGTTAGCCACTTGAACAAAGTTCTTCACTATAACCAGCTATCTGCATCCTGTTTTTCTCAGCATGACCTTTTACACCTAACTTTTCAGTGTGAACCTATTGTTTCAAATAATAGTTATAGCTATAGGGACTTTAAAAACATCAATTATAGTTTTTTGGAACGTGACTTAAGGTCGGTTGATTGGCCTCAAGTTTTCAGAATGGTATCAGTTGATGAGCAAGTTTCCTTCATTCAGGATAATATTAACTATCTTTTTAATGTCCATGTTCCTTATAAGACAGAAATTTTGAGATACAATGACCATCCCTGGTTTAACAATAATTTAAAAACCTTAATCAACAAACGAAATATGGCGTATAATACGTGGAAACGTTTCAGACTGGAGGTATTTCGTAAGGCGTATACTGACTTGAGAAATAGAGTTGTACTTCAGATTAGAGAATCAAAAAAACGTTTTTACTCGTCTCGGCTAAATCCTTCTCTGGCTCGTCATAACCTATGGAAAAATTTGAGGGACATAGGTGTTGGTAAGCGTTTGAATAATAATTCAGTTACTAATATTGACTGTGATGAGCTGAATAAAAATTTTACATCGCTCTCATCGTCTGAACCAAATGGCAGCTCTATCCTCTCAAGTTTTTCGGAAGCGGACAGCTTTACCTCTGACAGCTTTACCTCTGGGAGATTTAGTTTTGCCGCCGTTAATGAAGAAGATGTTTTAAAATTCTGTTTATCCATAAAATCTAATTCCATTAGATTCGATGGCATTCACCCAGTATTCCTGAAGGCGACTCTTCCCTACACCTTAAAATACATAACCCATGTCTTTAATGTGATAATCATGACCGGAGTTTTTCCTAGCATCTGGAAACGAGCAAAAATCATCCCTGTTCCAAAAAGCCGTAATGAGTATCGCCCAATAGCAATTCTACCATTCTTATCCAAAGTTTTTGAAAAGGTCATGAATACGCAGATAAGGCTATACTTGGATCACCATGACATGTTATGTCAAAGTCAATCTGGCTTTCGTCCTAACCACAGCTGCACGACAGCTTTAATAAATGTAGTCGAAGAAATAAGGCAGAGTGTTGATAAGGACCATGTAACTTTTCTTACACTTTTAGATTTCTCAAAAGCTTTTGACACTGTCAACCACCATATTTTATGCGGCAAACTAAGGGACAAATTCCAGTTCATGTCATCCTCAGTGAAACTTGTGTTCTCGTACTTATCGCTTAGATACCAAGCAGTGGTTGCTGATAACCAAACGTCCTCCTTTCTTCCGCTAAGCAAAGGTGTCCCTCAAGGATCTATACTGGGTCCTTTACTGTTCAGTATTTACATTAATGACCTCCCCTCGCTTGGCTTCAACTCTTCCTTACATATGTATGCTGACGATGTGCAGCTTCGGTATAGCTGTCCTCTGGGTTTAATTGAAAATGGAGCTTGCGAGTTAAATGATGATTTAAGTAAAATTTTGCTCTGGTCCCGATCAAATGGACTCCACTTGAATCCATCCAAGACCAAATGTTTGATTATCTCCAGAAGACCATCAGACACTTCATACTTTCCACAAATACAACTCAACAGTACACCCATTCAGTTTGTTGAGTCAGCAAGAAATCTAGGATTAGTCTTTAACAAAACCCTAACCTGGACCAACCATATACAATTGGCAATCGGAAGAGTGTATGGTGGCTTACGTATGTTATGGGCCACCCAAAGAATTACTCCAATTAAAACAAGAATGATACTTGCAAAGTCACTACTAATCCCCCTACTATTATTTGGGTGTGAAATTTTTTGCAACTGTGATAGCAGGCACAGGAGGAAACTGAATGTTGTTTTCAACAGCGTAGCAAGGTACGTTTTTGGTCTGCGGAGATATGAACATATTTCTACATATTCTAGACAAATATATGGTTTCACTCTGGAAGACTTATTTGCTCTAAGGACCTTAACAATGCTCAACAATATTTTGCAAACACGAAAACCACCGTATCTATATAGCAAAATCCAGTTTTCCTCATCAGGTAGAAATTGTAATCTGACACCAGTACGCTACTCTTACCTCGTTTCGAGTCGTCAATTTTTTGTACATGCGATTCGGTTGTGGAATTCCCTCCCCCAAACAATAAGGATGGTAGGACGTGGCACTCGGTTCGTAGCAAGGCTTAGGCAACATTTTGAGGCGCTTCGATGATTGACATTAACCCCCCCCCCCCCCCCTCCCACCTACTCCCAGATTGTCTATATTTTAGCTGGCTTTAAAGCTCGCTCTTTGTAAAATTTAAGTTTGGATTGATTTTCTTTATTTTCTATATTTTATCCTTTTTTGAACTTTATCAATGAATTTTATCAGTAACTTAGTTTTCACTCAGTTCATGTAATAGTTTTTGAAACTGAAGCTTACACTACCTTAAAAGATATTGTATCTTACTGTGTAAGTTAAATCGATATAAATAAATAAATATGAAATATGAAATATTATTTCCTCTCTTCTCCTCCTCTCTCTGTTTTTCTTGTATGTTTCGCACTTCCTTTCTTTCTTATAGATTACAAAGATACCATATTAGTAAATCCAGTTGTGCTTCTATACTAAATGCCATGACGGAGCGGTCTGAGCTCCTAGAGTCTCAAATTGAAATTATCTCGCGGAAAACAAATGAAAACTGTATGGTGGTACACCTTCCTCTACACAGAGAAACCGACGGAGTTGAAGTAGCCAAACAAACTTGCCGTGGGCTTTTCAAGTTACAAGAACGTGAAGATATTCACTTTAAAAAGGCACGGATAATAAAAAACACTCACGCACAGAGGAGCACTGTCTTTTTAGAATTGCACTCGCCAGATGAGGTGGAAAAAATAATGTCTGTCGCTTATCAACTCAAAGGTACTGCCATTACTATTTCCCGAGAGCAGACACTATTGTACCGGCAAAAAAAGCAGACACTATTCGAAATCAAAAACAAACTCTCTGAAATTAATCCCGAAGCAAAAATCACAATTAAAGGCGACAAAATGCAAATAAACAACAAAATTTTTGTATACAAGTTCGCGCGTTGTCTGGTTGTCAACTCTCCGGCGGAGCTGCATTTTGTCAACAACTTGTTTGGTGACATTTCACGTGATTATTTTGACTGCAGCGTGGGAGTGAAGTTAGCTGCGGCTGATAAACAGGCACCATCGGTCTCTCAACTGACGTCACTTGCCCGCGAATCTTCGCATATTCTTAAGTCGATAACACAATAGGAAAATAATGCCGTCTGCCAAAATATTATTATTAACACTATTAATTTATCAATACTCTCCTATAATATTTCTGGCCTAAAAAATGCAACCAGACTTTTTTAAATATGTCTTAAAGTTTGATATAAAATACTTATCGAGACTTTTTTAGAAGAAAAAATGGAAGATGATTTCCGTAAATATTTTAAAGATTTTAACTTAAAATTTGTTCCAGCAATTAGGTCAAATGTACATGGAAGAGCGAGCGGGGGTATTCTTTGTGGAGTGAAATTTAAATACAACTATTTCGTTGTTGTCAAACGTATGAGAGATAGGCTTGTTGTTGAAATTTTAAACAGTCAATTTAAATTAAATATTGTACCTGTCTACCTCAATTGCAATAACTGGTAAAACGATTTCGACAATTTACGTGGCTTTCTTAACGATTCTTCCTTGGAAAATATTATGATAATCGGTGATTTTAATGCTCGAATTGGTAATTTTCAAAACTCTCCTGCTTATAGTTTATTCACTTCATTCAGCACACATAGAAATTCGAAAGATCAAACCTTCAATAGGGAAGGTAGGCTTCTGACGGAATTACTTATGATGTGATGTGAGCGGCGAACTGACGTTTATTAACGGAAAAGGTCAATCGGTCATAGACCTTTGTGCGATCTCGGGAGATTGGTTGAACGTGGTTGATGATCTGCAGGTGCCCATAGCCAGTTTCTCAGCGCACTTACCACTAGATGTAAAATTCCATCTCGTTGAGAATACCCGTCAGAGAATCCCAGTAAGTTTCCCCATACTTAAGTGGGTCGAAAGTAGAGTTTATCGGTACAAAAATCTTTTGAATCACCATTGTAATGCTCTCCCACTGCAACCTGAGAGCGACATTGATATGATTGGTGACAGTATTACAAGGGTAATCCACGCTTCGGCTCCTCCTGTGAACAACACCCCTTCGTTCACTCCTAAAAGCAAATGGTTCGTTAGAGAATGTAGCAACTTACGAAAACTCTCTTTTAAGTTCTTAAAACTTTTTAGAGCTACAAACTCTTTTGCCTTCAAATCGTTGTACCTGCGCGCCAATAAGGAATTTAAACAGTTATGCTATCAGAAAAAAGCTAGTTACCTCAAAAGTCTTGCAACTAGGTTACAACAGTCCAAAAACTCATTCTGGAATAATGTTCAGGAATTGGGAGGGCGCATTCGAACTGTAAAGATTTCTGTCGAAGCTGATACAATAGCTGCTCATTTTAAAACACTGCTATCAGCGGAGGAGGGTCTTCACAATTTTAGCTTTGCATTACCTGGTATCTGAACTTGACTGCCCGATTTCCTTAGGAGAACTTAAAGCTTCCTTGCAGGCTATGAAAAACAACAAAACTCCGGGGTGCGATGGTATTCCAATTGAATTTTTTAAAAACGGAACAGACCAACTCGAGACTTATATTGTGGATTTTTTCAATTTAATATACAACAGCGCTTGTGTACCAACGTGCTTTACCAAAGCGCTTATTTTTCCTATTTTCAAAAAAGGTGATGTGAGTCGACCAGAAAACTACAGAGGCATATCTATTCTCAATTCTCTAAGAAAGATTTTTGCTTCCATCTTATACACAAGATTTTCCAGGTGGATAAAGGATAATAAACGCCTCAGCATGTATCAAGCTGGTTTTCGGGCTGGGTTTTCCACCGTTGATCATATTTTTGCGCTGACTAGCATCGCTAGAAAATATATTGAAAATAATAAGAAACTTTTTGTATGCTTTGTAGATTTTAAAGCAGCGTTTGATACAGTTAACAGGCAAGCTTTAATTTATAAACTGGCATCCCTTGGAGTGACAAGAAAGTTCTTAATGTTGTATGCCAAATTTCTTTCGTCATTTTGCGCAGCTGTGTGGGATGGGTCGAACCTGTCCGAATGGTTTGAGACTACTGCAGGCGTCCCTCAGGGCTGCATATTAAGCCCAATTTTATTCGCGTTGTACATTGATGCAATATCTGATATTCTTCCGGGTGGCGTTAATTTTGCGGGCAATCACATAAAAGTACTTCTGTACGCTGATGACCTAGTGTTACTGGCGGAAAATCCTTCTTCTTTGCAACTGCAAATTAATAGATTGCAAACCTACTCTAAAACTTGGGATCTCCATATCAACGTCGCAAAAACCAAGGTCATGGTATTTGAGAACCGGCAGAGAAGACGTCCTGGGGTAGGAACTTGGCGCCTTAACAACGAACAAATTGAGGTAGTTCATGAGTTCAAGTACCTGGGTGTTTTGTTGTCGTATAATCTAAACCTTAACAAGCATGCCAGGGAAAAAAGTATTGAAGCCAAACTGGCACTCAACATGATGTGGCCGAAGTTCTTCGCCAATCAAAACATTGACCTTTCTTCGAAGTATCAAGTGTTTAACACCACAGTTAATACTTGTATGTGCTATGGTGTGCAGGCCTTTGGTGTGAGCCCCCTCGAAGAATTTGAGGCAGTCCAAAGATTCTTTTTCAAGCGTCTATTCCGGCTACCAAATGCGACTCCGACCTACGCTATTCATGTAGTGTCAGGTTTGCCTCCCATCTACGTGCGAAACTTGAAAGCTCATTCTGATTATTTAACCAGAGTGGTAATGAGAAGCGGGAATAATCTTTCCAAGACTATCTTAATAAGATTGCTACAAACCAATGCTTCTCCATTTAAGGATTGGAACCAGCTAGCGTTATCTCTCGAACTGAATGTCTCCTTTACTTTAACTAATGTTAACGACTGGCAGAGGCTTTTTGCAATGATCATTGCTAAAGTGGATGACAAACTATACGATCAGCACCTAATTAGAGCATCTTCCTCAGCTTCAAGGTTAATCTATATAAACCTAAACCATCATTTGCTATCTCACGAAAGTTATTTCAATATAAATTTTTCATCGAAAGTTATAAGCACCATTTTTAGAGCGAGAGCAGAATTAATAAATTTGAATTCCATGCCGCACAGAACAGATCTTGAGGAAACGTGTAATCTATGCAACATGAGAGTGCCTGAACATATTCACCACTTCATTGCGGAATGCCCTATTTTACAAGAGATTCGTCGACTATACTTCCGAGTAAGCAATCTGTCGGTAAATGGTCTGTACGATATACTAAACGGAGCTAGGGGGTGGCTTGTTTTGTACAAATACTGCAATCATGCTCTGTTATATCGTAATAGCTTTTAAAAGTCCAAGCTACAGGCAACTTTTGCCGTTCTTCTTAAGTTATTGCTTTAATAATCCAAAATTTTTCTTTTATGTTTCAAATCATTTAAAATTGCTAATTTTTTTTTTTTTTTGGTTTCTAAATCACTTCAAAATTATAAAACTTTATGTTGCAAATCATCAAAATTGTTGTAGACCCCCTCGCTGATCCATTCCATTCCTTTAATCTAGTTTTATACTTAGATACTGATGTACAAATTGCATTTTTTTTTTTTTTTATTTTATATAAATATATTTATTTTTTTTCATCTTTTCTGTCGACTAATTGTTAAAGACATAACGAATTAATCTTTTATGCTTAAACCCTAAATTTTGTGTTGTAAATAAGTATTTCTTTCTTTTTCAATTTTCCTTTTCAATTTAACTTCTATGTAATAATTTCTTTAATATCTATGAAATGTCATTTCCGGCAGACGGCTATTTCTGCCATGCTCTCTCAAACACAAACTATTATACATATATTTCATGAAATAAAGAATCTAATCTAATCTAATCTAATCAGTGCGCAATAGTTAATGTCCATGGTTTACCACTGAGGTACATAATGCTATAAGAAATCGTCGAAAACTTTATGCTAAATTTAAAAAGAATTCTACCAGAAACAATTGGGAGGTTTTTTGCAGAGCTAGGAATTACTCTTCCTTTGTCACCAGAAGAGCAAAAGAAAGATATTTTCTCTCCAAGCTAAGCCTTGACCAGCCATCAAAGAAACTTTGTGCAAATTTGCGTTCTATTGGTATAGGAAAAAGTCAAATAATAAATACTAAAATCCCAGATGCAGATGAGTTAAGTGATGCTTTTTCACCCAACCATAGTTATAACTCTTCGTTTTCGCCTGAAAATCAACTTTTCTTCCTCATTAATGGAATTTGAAGTGGTATCTGAATCGGATGTGATTTTGGCGATTCATGCACTGACATCCAACGCAATTGGTGAGGACGGAATAGATTTATTTATTTTATTTATTTATTTATTTGAATGCATACACATTAAGATATAATATCTTATAATTTTGTGGTGCTTGACAAAATAAGCATTAAACATATGGTACAAAGAGACAAAAGTGGAAATTAAATGCAATAATTTGGTAAAATATTGGTGTGGCAATTCATTAACTTAAATTCATTAAATAGAAAAATAAAAAAAAAAAAATTCAGCAAGTAAAAAGTTAAGCAAAATGAAAAAGATAAAAGAAAGAAAAACTGTAACAGAAGGGCATAGAGTTATGTTGGTTCAGAGTCAGACAAAGTTTGAAGAACTAAAGACTAGTCAGATGTGTTGAAAAATAATTGCAATCGTGTCCTAAATTCCGTGAAATTATTTGTTCTTCTCACAGTGGGTGGCAGGGAGTTCCATAAGCGAACGGCATTGACGAGAAATTGTTTCTCAGATGTCATACAAGTAAACCGGGGAACGATTAGTTGCGTTAGTCTGTTTGATGCTAAGAACGTAAGTCTATTATAAAGATATGAAGGGTGGTGGCTCTGTATTATATTAAATAGTAGCAAAAGTGTTCGGAAATTCAAGAGGTTATTGAAAGACATACCATAGATACTTTTAGAGAATCTCGAACATGATCGTATCTCCCTAACCCGTAAATATATCGCGCAACATTGTTATATGCCACATTAAGTTTTCTCTGGCTTATCCAATCGCTTTTACAAAAAACTTCACATCCGTATGTAAGGATTGGTATAACCAATGTCTTTGCGAGCATTTTACGTGTTTTAAAGGGAGTAAAATCTTTTGTAGCCCAAAGTACTCGAAGAGCACCGTAAACTTTACCAACAATTGAATTCACGTGGTCGTTCCAGGTTAAATTTCTATTAAAAATAATTCCCAAGTTCTTAGCATTGTCAACAAATTCGAGAGGAGCATTATTTAGATAGATTCCAGAAAAATACGATAAGTCTACCGATTTCTTTGATATAACAATGACTTTCAATTTTTCAGGATTTATTACTAAGCTATTGGCTTTACGTTTTGTAAAAATAATACCTCCCCATTTAATAAGCTCAATAACACATTACCTCTTCACCGGATTGTTGGAAAAAAGCAAAGGTCATCCCCGTGCCCAAAAAGAATAATCCCCAATTAGTCACTGATTTTCGTCCAATAAGTATCTTACCATGTTTTGCTAAAATTTTTGAAACGATTCTTGCGAAACTGATTTCCAACCATCTCAACCGGTTTAATTTATTATCGTCAGTGCAATCAGGTTTCCGACCTGGATATAGCTGTTCTACAGCTATTATTAAAGTGCTTGATGATATTAGAATCCAATATGACAAGGAATATCTGTCACTGCTGTGCTTACTGGACTTCTCGAAGGCTTTCGACATGGTCAGTCATGAGGGTCTTTGTAAAAAATTAAAACTTTACTTTGGTTTGAGTGATTCCTCAGTGTGTTTGGTTAAAAATTATTTTACTAATCGTGTTCCACGGGTTATTGCTAATCGTAAATACTCTCAACCAAAAAATATACTTTCTGGAGTTCCCCAGTTGTATGTTCTTGGCCCAATCCTGTTCTGTCTTTATATTAACGACTTACCACAAGTGTGTCGAAACACATCAGTACATATGTATGCCGATGACGCGCAGATATAACTGTCCCGACCACCCGGGCTGGTTGAAGATCTTGTGGCTAGGTTTAATTCAGACTTGTCTTTTGTTGCAAAATGGTCTCTAGATAATGACCTGATTTTAAATCCAAAAAAGAGTCAGCTTATATTGATTTCAAAAAAAACTTTATAACACTGAAAAACTGCCGCCTATTTTTCTCAATTCCATGAGGCTTACATTTTCTGACACTGTGGTAAGTCTAGGATATAAAATAAATCGGTCCCTTTCCGCCTCGGATCATGTACACTATATTATAGCCCGTATTTATTCAGGATTGCGAAAGCTCTGGCTGCTCTCTTCTCTAGTTTTACACCTGCAAACACCAAACTGAGCATGATAAAGTGCCTTCTTTTGCCGACCTTTGACTATGCTATAGTTATCTATAGTAAATTAGATTCCGTCTCCCAGCACAAATTGTCGCTTTCAACGATATGGCTCGATACGCTTTTGGAGGAAGAAGATATGACCATAAATCCATTACCATAAGCATGTCCTTGGGTGTTCATTCCTTGACTTTTGGGAAATTAGATGCTGTGTGTTTATGCACAAATTAATACATACACAATTACATTTGAAAAATTAAAATTTGTTCAGTCGCCGAGAACTTTCAATTTTATCACGCCCTCCTCAAAATATTTGAACTCGTCTCGTCTCTTTCTTGTTCATGTTACCAGGCTTTGGAATTCATTGCCTACCACCATTAAACGAGTAATTGAAGCTAATCAATTTAAAAGTGCACTATTTGCGCATTTTTCATCATTGTAATCTATTCTTCTCTCTTTCTATTTCATCTTTCATTTCAGCTTTTCTCTTTTGCCCCCCTCATTTCCAACTTTTCCATCTTTGCATCCTTTTCTGTGTATAAGCATTTGCATATCTTAAAATTTAATTTAGATTTAGTTTAAGCCGCTTTAAATTTAACTTTCACTTAATGTTTTAATTGTGGTGATGTGGTAAAATATTTTCTTATGAGCTTTCATGAACTATAAAAGACCTTTGTTCTTATTTGTACCTTGCCAAATAAATAAATTGAATTGAACATACATGGGAATGCAATTATGAAAGGTTCGATAAAGAGAGATAAAGAAGTTTATTTGGTTTTGAAATGAAAAGATATTCAATTTTTGTTGAATGATACTTTATTAATGTTTTTCTTTTTAATTTTCACAACTTTTGTATTTAATTTCTATTATCGCGACGCGTTTCGAAGATTTTTTTTTCATCATCGGGCGACTTGAGTTCGTTACTCGCGATAATAGAAATTAAATACAAAAGTTGGGAAAATTAAAAAGAAAAACATTAATAAAGTATCATTCAACAAAAATTGAATATCTTTTCATTTCAAATTCAAAACACAACCGGAGACGAACAAAAATAAAAAATGGATTATTTGGTTTTCTTTCTTCGTTTTCAAAGTGTACAAAAACTGGTGACAGCAAAATTTAAGACACAAACCTTCAAAACACCATCTACCAACTTGAGTGTAAAAAACTCGCTGTTATGATAATACTATAAAGTCTATATACAAAGCTGCAACTTCGATCAAAGCTTTCTCCGTTGGAATTGAGTAACTATTGCTTGGCCTGCGTCAGAGCTTTATTTTGCATGCGTGTACGCGTCGCTGACCTTCACCAATTTGAAAGTCACGGCACTGTAGAAGATGATGACCGAAAAAGCTTTCTAATAGATGGCGATGATGATGACTCGGAATTTCCTCTTCCCGATTGCACTGCAATTGAATTTATAAATTAAACTGTGGATGCAATTAATTTGCCACGATCGCCGTCGTTAGGGTTTTTTCTTCGACCAAATTCTTGTTCGTCCAAGCGATTTGTTGAAATCGATCTCGATTGTTGAAATTATGTAGGCAGTTGTCTGTAACAGCTCCTAAGGTATTACTTTATGTTGGGGATACGAATTATTCCCGGGTTTCGGCACCAATGTTTAATATGATAGTTTTCACACTTCAACTTTCTTTAAATAAAATATAATTTTTCCTGTATATATGAACTTTGCTTTATTTCTTTTTAATAACTTTGTCTTGTCTGCACTGTGGTTCTTATTCAACTATACCACTTTCTACTCGATACAATTTCATTTAGCACAAGAGTGCGTGAAGGTTTATTCGTTAAGTTACGATCGTAATTCAGCGTATATTAGTAGCTTACATTTAACTTTGCAAGACTAATTCAATTCATTATTGTTCTATTATATCAGTACAACATTTTAGATATAATAATAAAGATAATAATAAATAAAATAAAGTTTCAAAATTTTTTTTAAAATGGCATTAACAGTCGGTGCTGAGGATATGAAAAAACCATTTCTGCAGACTATTAAACGGCGAGGTTAGGTTAGGTTTAGGTGACTGTCGGCAGAAGCCGACACACTTAGACCAATTTAGGTCCACGTATATTATCTACCTCAACTATGTAGATTGGACTGGTCAACGACACGCGGTTGTTGTCAAACGGTCATCCATCTACGTACTAACTGCGTCCACGTCGTTTAATTGCGGTGATCTGACGAGAACCGATTAACACGACGTGGTATGGTCGTTGGTTAAACGGCGAAGACGACACAAATTATGCTGTGAGGCAGAACGAACCATGCAGCCTGTACGATGAAAGCCAAGACTTCCGTCCACCTGACCTAAACGATGTGAGGATAGCGATATCCAAGCTTAAGTCCAACAAAGCTGCTGGACCAGGCTTTTTAAATGCCGAGCTATTTAAGGCAGCGGGAGATGACCTGGTGGAGAGCATACACCAACTTCTTTCCAAGATTTGGTCAGAAGAAAGTATGCCTGATGAATGGAACCTCAGCATCGTTTGCCCGATCCACAAGAAAGGAGACCCTCTAAACTGCGAAAATTATAGAGGCATCACTCTCCTGAATACTGCCTGAAGCCATTCGTCAACGACCTGATTGGTCCCTACTAGTGCGGCTTCAGGCACAGTAAGTCCACGGCCGATCAGATATTCACACTGTGGCAGATTATGGAGAAAACACAAGAAGTCCAAATCGATACCCTCCATCTTTTTATCGATTTTAAGGCCGCATATGACAGCATCTATGAGACGAGCTATACAGAGCCATGTCTAGTTTTGGCATCCTTGCCAAACTTGTCAGATTGTGCATAATGACGATGGAGAACGCCCGCTGCTCCATCAAGGTAGGAAACAATCTCACCGAGACCTTTGATGTCAAAAAAGGATTTAGATAAGGTGATGCGCTGTCATGTGACTTCTTCAACATCATACTTGAGAAAATTGTGCGAAACTCGCAACACTAGATGCACAATTTTCCAAAAGTATGTGCAACTACTTGCATATGCTGACGACATTGACATAATTGGCAGAACACAGCGAGCTGTCACTGATGCGTTTGAAAGTATTAGCACAGGAGCGGCAAAAATGGGTTTAGTGGTGAATGATACAAAACAAAATATATGCTGTCAACAAGAAGAGACACACAACATCGACGAAACGGACAGAACGTCACGATAGACAGCTATAATTTTGAGGTAGTTAGGGACTTTGTCTAATTCCGGTCCGCTATTAATTCTGATAATAACACCAAAGTTGAAATCAAACGAAGAATTAGACTTGCCAACCGCTGTTTCTTTGGCCTAAGACGTAATTGATTAGTAAGGCCTTGTCAAGAAAAACTAAGGAGACTCTATATAAGACTCTCATCATCCCAGTCCTGCTCTACGGCGCAGAAGCGAGGACATTTGCAAAAGCGGATGAAGATCTTCGTGGAGGAGATTTACAGCGAACTCTACGAGCTGTACAGCGACATCGACCTTGGTCAAAAAAGTACGTATTAGTCGACTAAGATGGTTAGGACATATAGAGCGAATGGACACCAACGCTCCGGCCCGAAGAGTCTTCGATTCCAACCCGGAAGGACAAGGTAGTAGAGGAAGACTTCGCCTTAGGTGGCGCTCGCAAGTGGAAGGGGCCCTCAACCAACTTGGAGTGCCCAACTGGAAGCATTTAGCCAAAGATGGTGCTAGGCGTATTGGTTGAATTCCAGTAAGTGAAGTAAAAATATATTTTGTTGCTTCCCTACCCTTTGCAATGAATTCCTTTAAATTGTTTACTTCTCGTAGCCAGACGACGACATAATTGTCTCCTTTTTTCTGTTTCACGTAGCTAGACTGCACAAATATTCTATTTTAATCATCCAAATAATTTTTTTAAAATACTACTAAAGTAAAATCGAATTCGGCTGGGAAGGACCAACATGTTTTCATTTAGTAGTGATTTAGTTTTTTTTTACTACATCTAAATCTTGGTACAGCTCATAGAGTTCGCGGTTGTATCATCGCACAGGGGACCGAATATCCGACGAAGTATTTTTATCTCAAAAGAACCCAATATTAGATCCCCTTTCCTACTTATTGCCTAGCACCCGGCACCATTAAGTAGGACTGTCAGGATTAAGGTTCGATATAGCATGCATTTTGTTCTTCGAGTGAGGAGTTTTGAACCTATTTGTTTGGACAAACCGAAGTAGCAGCACTTTCCTAAGGTAATTCTCCGTGGAATCTGCACTAAGGTGTCATTTGTGGAGTTAATGTTCTACTCCAAGGTATGTGAACTCCTTAACTACCTCGAAGTTGTTGCTATCAACAGTGACGTCTAGGCGGTGGACAGATGTTTGTTTGTTTGTTGATAGCATGTATTTAGTATTGTCCTTATTTACTTCATCACAGATCAGTTAATAGATAATTAAAATAAAACACCAAAACCTTTCACGTTATAATGTGGACTGTATTTGTCTGATAATTGAAAACGAATGAATTACTGGTCTTAGTTCATTCAAACAAGAAACACGTTACTTTACTTTTACATGAAGGGAAACAGCAGATGTTCCCGTTGTCAAATTTCTTATGAATCAATACACGCTAGGTAGAAGAGTTACGGTTCTGAATGGCATGATGCACTCTATCTTTCGTTTGTTTTACATAGTGAGAGATAGTAGGTTAATAGAATAATAAAATAATATTTGAACGTATTGCAAGTATGAATAAATATTATTAACATTAGTATAACACGATAAGGTAAATAATGTATGCGATAAGGTAAATAATGTACAGCTATCATTTTATCTCAATCCGTCACCCAGCCATCTATCACTTTTAAAAACGAAATGATATTTGAAAAGCGCTTTCGAGAAAAGGAAAACGCAAATCCGCTATCAAAAGTGATCAGACGCGCTTTATGGAATAGGCCTACTGATTTATTCTTCAAAATCCAAAATAATCTCTTCTCCAAACATGTTTCACCGTTGACCCAATCACCCTTCTTCCGCAAGAAGAAAAAAAGGAAAAATAAATAGACTGAAATCAACTTAATTTCATCTTATGTCGTTTTCCATTCAGCAAAATGAAGCATTCGTTTGGAAGTGCTTTTTGCATCCCGATTTCATTTCGGATAACAATAGATTTGATTAACTTACATCGTACTTCTTGTCAAAGCCACATATATAACAAAGGCACATTATTTAGTTTATTTTATTTTCCCATTCCAGATTTCACCAACACACACAATTGAGCACAAGAGGATTTTCGATGTTTTATTGGAATGACTGATTTCTTAAGTTAAAAAAAGAAATTAAAACCAATCAGACATCAATCTTTAAATATTTATAATAAAAACTAAACGTTTCCTATTTAAGATTAACTACTCAATAATAAATTTTGCAGATTGACAAAACTCTCTACGCTTGAACTTTCAATAGTATTGCCTATTATTGATCGTTTTCCTCTTTTGGCGGGAGTAACTCTTATTGCGATTGCATTTGCATCATGTGGTGGTATAGCATTGATTCTTGGATTGATCGTATATTTTTTGCTGGTAAGTAATTTTCACTGTTAACATGACATCAGTTCATCACCTTTATAATCCAAAATTACTGACTATTGTGTTTCCCATTTCCCAATTGAGGATTTAAAAAGTCACTTGGCTTTTCTTTTTTGTATATTATAAAACTTAGCTTATATCTTAAAATACGATTTTCTGACTTCAATTCATCAGGTAGCTCATTGAATATTATAAAGCCTTTATACAGAACTGTATTTTGTGCTTTTACTGTTGTAAAATATGGTAGTCATTGCAATTAAAGTATACATTTATGTTTGTATCATCTACAAAATAATTATACGACCGTGTTTGTGATGACAACAACAAAAGTTTGTTGATACACACATCAAACTCGCATATCATCGGTGCATTATACGATTTATTATATGTAGAGAGTTTTCGTTTTATTGACGAAGGTGAGCGGACGTGTATCTAGAATTTTTTCGAAACAAAACACTTTTTTTCGGTGTGTATATTTAATTCGTAGAGTAAATGGGCTCCAGGCCTAAAGATGTGCCTTTTCAAAGGCTTTCTCCCCCTGATCCGGGTTTATCAAAAAAAAACCTTAATTCTTCCATCCGATCTATTATCTAGCGTTGATAAAAAGAAAATTATGAATATCTGTTGGTATTAAAAACATAATTTGGCAGCACTCTTTGTAAAACGTTTTTTCTTACTTTCTATTTCAATAAAGTATTTACTTCTTCTTTTGTATCTCAAAGTGTAAAGTCATCTTTTATTTCTGAAGCTATTTCTTTTTGCAGATTAAACTGCTTTCTGCATCAGGTTATGGGCCCAGAAAATAAGAAATAGTTGAATAAGAAGAATTTTGAGCAATAATTGAAATAAATAGTTCGTGCGTTTTGATAATTTTAATTTCGTTTGAGAAAATGTCGATGAGTAATTTGCCCGCCATTGAACGACTAAAGGGTCGTGCAAATTTCGATAATTGGAAATTTGCGGTAGAAAATTATTTAATAATTGAAGATCTGTGGGCATCTGTGCAGGGTACGGAAACAAAACATGAAAAATTGGCTCAGGCTAAACCAAAAATTATTTTGTTGATGGATCCGTCATTATATGTGCATATAAAGGAAGCGAAAACTCCAAAAGATGTCTAGGATAAATTATCGGCGGCTTTTGATGACTCGGGATTGACCAGAAGAGTTGGACTCCTACGTGAATTGACAACTACTCGCTTGGATGAATGTGCTTCTATAGAGGAGTATGTCAATAAAATTATTGGAACGGCACGTAAGCTTAATTCAATTAATATGAAAGTAGACGACGAGTGGATAGGAAGTTTGCTTTTGAGTGGTTTGCC
This sequence comes from Portevinia maculata, assembly GCA_949715645.1. Lineage (NCBI taxonomy): Eukaryota > Metazoa > Arthropoda > Insecta > Diptera > Syrphidae > Portevinia > Portevinia maculata. The sequence continues at coordinate 164,909,282 of OX454526.1, read as the reverse complement.
AAATGAATTTCAGCCAATGATAATGGCAATTGAAAGCAGTGGCATACAAATTACGGCTGATGCAATAAAGGCCAAGTTGTTGCAGGACTTTGATTCTTATTACAAAGCGTCGAATTCGAAGGTGCAAGCAATGGCAACATTTGGTGGCACAGCGAAAGGCAAGGCCAAGTATAAAGGCAAAGGTGTTAAGTGTTTTGGTTGTGGCGGACAAGGTCATATAAAAAGGAATTGTACACAGTCGACGTCTGGAGGTACTGGTAGATTTGCAGCGTATACATCATATTCTGTACAACAGGAAAGTAACTTAAACTGGTTTGTAGACTCAGGGGCGTCGTCTCACATGACGAAGAATGTGGAACTATTTGAGAGTTACATGCAGTTTCCCAAAACTGATGTTGTCATCTTGGCAGATGGTTCCAAGTTAGATGTTCTCGGCAAAGGTGATATTTTAATGCAGGTATGTGGAAAAAATACGACGAATGAAATATTTCTACGTGATGTGCTGTACGTACCAAACATTTGTGTGAATCTGATGTCCATAAGTCAAACTGTGCAGAAGGGGAACACCATTCAATTTGATGAAAAGGGTTGTTCTATTCTTGATCGTGAAAGGAGAGTTTTTGCAACGGCAACTGAAAAGGATAAGGTCTATAAGCTGAATGTTCCAGCGACGAATGCTGCTTATATAACAGCAAACAAAGAGCTTTGGCATAGGCGTATGGGTCACCCGAATAACGAAGTGTTGCGAAAATTGGAATCAGCTGGTGTTGGAGTGGAAAGTGGCAGTGCAGGTGACAAATCGTGTATTACCTGCTGCGAAGGGAAGCAGTGTAAACTTCAATTCAAGCCATCTACAAGTTGCACCACAGATGTTGTGCAATTGATTCACTCGGATGTTTGCGGGCCAATGGAGAAACCATCGCTAGGAGGAGCCAGGTATTACGTTTTGTTTTTAGACGATTTTATCTAAGAAAGTTTTTATATATGCAATAAAAGGGAAAAATGAGGTTGCTGTAAAATTTTCTGCATTTAAGAATATGGCAGAAAGTCAGACAAATAAAAAAATTAAAATCTTTCGCTCTGACAATGGGACAGAGTTTGTCAATAAAGCAATGCGAAAGTGCTTTGAATCTTCTGGAATCGTGCATCAAACTTCTGCTCCGTATTGTCCTGAGCAAAATGGGAAGTCCGAGAGGATGAATCGCACCTTAGTGGAGAAAGCCCGCTGTCTTCTGCTTGATGGTCGTCTAGATAAGCTATATTGGGGGGAGGCAGTAAACACTGCTGCGTATTTAATTAACAGATCGCCAATCAAAAGCCTGCAAGATCGTTGTCCGGAGGAAGTGTGGTCTGGTGTAAAACCAGATTTGTCGCATTTGCGTGTCTTTGGCTCAGTAGGTATGGTTTTGATGCCAAATCCATTAAATGTATAATGGTTGGATATGCTGGATATACCAAAGGATACAGAATGTACGATCCAGTGAATAGAAAAATGAACATAACAAGAGATGTCAAGTTCTTGGAAGATCGGCGTTTTTACGAGATAGGTCTATCAAAAAGCGAAACTAATTTTATTGAATTGTCTGCAGATCATAATTTAGTGGGGAATTTGAGGAGAAATTCTGATCTTGTTAAACGAGCTGAAGAGGTTGCTGCTGATGTTGCTGAAGTGTCTGCTGATGAGGAGGATGGCGAAGATGAAAGGACTATGGTTGAGCTCGATGGTGATGCTGTTTTTTCGGAAAATGAGTCATACCTGACTGCGACAGATAGTAATTCAGATGAATCTTCCAGTTCGGATTTTATTCCATCGCCATTAGTATTCAGTGGGGATAGTGTTGGTGGTACTCTGCGACGTTCCGCACGAGTACCTAAGCCAACAAAATTCGAGAATTATGTTGCGTTTGTCAATGAGGGATCCGAAGATGATGACCCGGATACATAAGATGAAGCAATTTCTGGACCTTATGCGGCAAAATGGACGGAAGCTATCCAGGAAGAGTACGATTCGCTGGTGAAGAATCAAACTTGGGACATGGTTGATCTTCCAGTTGGCAAAAAAGGACTAAATACTAAATGGATATTCAAGAGAGATATAAGCGGCAAAGTGGTTCGATACAAGGCGCGATTGGTCGCAAAAGGTTGCGCTCAGCGAAAAGGTGTCGATTTTGATGAGGTGTATTCTCCCGTAATAAGATATAGCTCTCTGCGATATTTGCTGTCGCTTTCAACGAAGTTGGATCTACACATCGAACAATTGGATGCAATAACAGCGTTTTTACAGGGTGAGTTATGTGAAGATATTTTTGTTCTCCCACCCAAGGGTTTAAATATTGACAATGACAAAGTTTTGAAGCTGAGAAAATCCATTTATGGATTGAAACAATCATCAAGAGCATGGAATGCTAAGCTTAGTAAAGCTCTTAAGAGATTTAATTTGCGTCAATCAAAGTATGATCCGTGTATTTATTTTAGTAATGAAAACAGTAGTGAGTTATTGATAATGGCTGTCTTTGTTGATGACATATTGATTTTTTCAAAAGATTTAAAAGTATCCGAACATTTAAAAACTTATTTAAAATCTGAATTTCAAATGAAAGAGCTAGATACAGTAAACTCATATCTTGGTATGAATTTAGTATACGATAAAGAATCCGGCAAGCTGTGTATTGACCAGGAACAATATATTTTGAAAATGTTGAATCGCTTTGGTATGCAGAAGTGTAACCCTGTATCAACCCCGATGGATGTAAATGTTAAATTGAGCAAGGATAATTGTCCACAATCTGAACAAGATAAAGCTGGAATGGTAAATGTACCTTACCAGGAGTTAATTGGTAGTTTACTCTTCGCGGCCCAAATTAGTCGACCTGATATTTGTTACGCCGTAAATTTTTTGAGCCGATTTAATAACAATCCAGGGAAAGAGCATTGGTTGGCAGCGAAACGAATTCTTAGGTATCTAAAGTGTACTTTAAGTACCAAGCTGTACTATTCTCGGAATGGAAATCCTGATATAATTGGCTATTGTGACGCTGACTACGCTAATGATTTGGATGAACGAAAATCCATAAGCGGATATGTGTTTGTATCGCAAGGTGGTGCGGTGTCATGGGGGTCCAAAAAGCAAGGTACGGTTGCCTTATCCACAACGGAGGCAGAATATATTTCAATCGGTACAGCGGTACAAGAGGCCATATGGCTACAAGGATTGCAGAAGGAGCTGATGCAAATGTATTCTACCACTAAGCTGTTCTGCGATAGTCAAAGTGCTGTACATCTAGCTTTAAATGAAAGCTATCGCCCCCGCACAAAGCACATCGACATTCGCCATCATTTTATTCGCGTCGTCATCGCCGATGGAAAAATTTGTTTAACGCATATTGGTTCTGATAAGATGACTGCTGACATAATGACTAAGGCGCTGCCATCTCCTAAGGCTAAGAGTTTGGTCCAATCATTAGGATTAAATACAAATTAGTTTTAGTGGGGATGTTGGTATTAAAAACATAATTTGGCAGCACTCTTTGTAAAACGTTTTTTCTTACTTTCTATTTCAATAAAATATTTACTTCTTCTTTTATATCTCAAAGTGTAAAGTCATCTTTTATTTCTGAAGCTATTTCTTTTTCCAGATTAAACTGCTTTCTGCATCAATATCGTTGTGCTTACGTGTGCAAACGTAACATGTTCGTCAATGATCGATCAAGATTTGGTGAACAATTTCTCCTCTGGGCGTAAATCAGAATCTTTATTTCGACTTTGCCCATGTCCATTTGGAACAGTAAAGACTAGTCGCTTAAGACAATATTAAATTTGAAAATAGAGGTTTGGGCAGACTAAAAATAAATGTAAGGGATGTTCACACCAATGAACTAGAACTTGCGATCTGTGCTTTTTGACGATAGATAAAGCTTAACTAAACTAAGAAACATAGAAAACATTCTTCGGCATAAAATCCGATGGGATTCTATGAAAAGAAAAAATGTTATCCAAAGATTTGGACACGTAAATGCCTATTGTGCATATCCCAGTAGGTGTGTTAAATGTAGAGAGATTCATGAGTCTGGCGAATGCCCCATGTCCAAAGATGACAAGTCCAAGGTCGCCTGTATCAACTGCGGCTCTAATGCCATTCTGCGAACTTTAGCGAGTGCCCCAATCGCGTTGACTATTTGAGGAAAAGGGGAAAGGGTTTTCCGAAAATAACTATTATAAAAACCATGACCTGACCCCTGACATTTTAAGGGGTGGTGAAACTGCTGCTCCGTCCTTTGGTTTATCCATAAATAACCAGAAAAATTCTTCTTCATCCGCCTTTAGCGATTTTCTTAACGAATCGAAAAAAAGCGTTCGGTCTGCCGATTAATATTTCGTGTTCGCGAATTCTGGTCAAATTACCTAAAAATTAAATAATTCCGATAAACCTGGTGCTTATCTGGAATTAATTGCCAAGATTTCACTAGATTGTAAAGCTCTTTACTGCAAAATAAATTCCTTAATATTACACTACAAATTCTTTGAATTAAACCTATTGTTGGGATGTATTTCACCGACAGTAGTTTTGGTTCAGGCAACTCTGTTTACACACAATAGAATTTTTGATAACTATATTGTACTTGGTAAGAACTTTGACAGGGATACATGAGTCTTAATTAACAACACCATAAAGTTTAATATAATTCAATTCAATAATAGTATCATTTCCACAACCATAGCTCACATTTCCCTAACCCAACCTTCAGTGCTCCTCCTTCCCCCTCTCCGTCTACGACGCGGTTATGATCTGGTCCGCCTGTGGGGTTAGGTTACGTTTAGGTGGCTGTTGGCAGAAGCTGACACACTTAGACCAATTTAGAGGTCCATTGTGATACCACGTACATATGTATTATCTACCTCAACTCTGTAGATGGGACTGGCCAACGACACGCGGTTGTTCTCAAACGGTCCCCCATCTACGTACTAACCGCGCCCAACGTCGTTTAATTGCGGTGATCTGACGAGAACCGATTCTCGTGGTATGGTCGTTGGCCTGTGGGGTTACCCAGTTCGAACCCAATAAAACATCAGCAGGGCTCTTGGATTCGGATCACTTCATCACTGAGGCCAATCAAATGTTGATGTTATTGCATTTGTGTGATCCTACAATTCTTAGGCCTACCTCTTCTACGATTTCGACACGTGCATGCTCAATTGATTGACTATTTGATTTCATCGACCTTTTACGGCACCGATAATCTCCAGTCGTGTCAACCCATGAATTTGCATGCACACTTGCGGGAAAGCTTTAAGATGTTAAATGTTTCGCTAGGCTCACTTGGATGTTAAAATTGCCTTGATGTGATATCCACCCTAGTCGCCTACACCGAAAAGCGTTTTTTTGTGCCCGTTACTAAGGCAACCCTAAATTAACCTTCAGGTCCTACCAAAACTTTAGTATTTGTCTTTGTGTATATCTCATGTAACACCGGTGCTAGGCTTGCTAGTGCGATTAATGACTTACACCGCCTCCTTGCCAATTTTGTTTTTTTTTTTATTATTGGCTGAAATTGTAATGCCAGACACAACTTCGTGGACGACTCAATATCAAACCTAAACGGACTTCACCTTTTTCATGGTTCCGAAATGACGCCTTTTTAAAAACGGAAATTATATCTCCAAGAACTACCACTTGACCCAGTGCTCTATATATCAGATTTCTGTATCGTTTCAGTCCCAAACATTCTGAGCGAAATTTTAGTTGTGTAACAACACTTCCCTTTTCAGACAACTTTTCCGTTTTCCTGGATTTTGTTATTTTTTATAATTCCCATTTGGTATCGGATCCACCATCAAGTATTTCATTTAAAGCTATAAAATTACAACTTTTCAATAACGACCTATCGCTGAAATGTAAAAAACATTCCAGTAAACAGAAATATTACTTATGATGAAATAGATCATTGGACCAGCTATTTTGTAGTTCCTTACAAGATTGTATTAAGCTTCACCCGGAAAAAATCTACCCTAAGATAAAACACTTAAGCTCATTAAGATGTGGAAGGTTTGGAAAGCGCATGTAAAGAATATTTTCCACAGAGAAGGTAACAGAATCAACCAAACTTATAGATCCCTTTCGTGCCATATAATCTGCTTAAGCAAAAAATAAAATAAAAGAAACAGACTTGAAAAGATAGGACAGTCCCAGTTGTTTTTAAGAAAATTGATGGAATAACCGGACGAAAATGAGCCATCAATCAGTCCTCTGTTCTTGTTATTTATTCTAACATTTCCCATATTTCGACTCAGGATAAATTAATCGCTTGATTAAATTTGTGCATGAACTTGTTGTACCTCAAGTCGTCCCTGCTACTTCCTTAGGTATCTCAACGTAGAATTAATCTATTGTGTTAAAGCAATTTTCACAAAACAATACTTCATCCTCATGTTCCGAAGATGAGTTTACCTCTCCTGAACTAGTAAAGTCAATAATTCAAAACCAATAACAAAAAAAAAAAAAAAAACAGGACCTGAACCTGATAAACTCTCTAATTTTATAATTAAAAATCGGCTCCTAAAAATCGGACTCCCATCATTAATAATTGTATTTTCTATTCTGGAAAAAAGACAAACCCATTCCCATTAAGAAAAAAGAAAATGCCAACGTCATCGGTAATTTCAGGTCCATCTCTAAGTTTTTCAATGTGGGCAAGATTCTCGAAAGGGTACTATACCTCAAAGTCGAAGATTTCATTTTATAAAACGAACCAATACGGCTTCAAAGGAAAACATTCCACCGAGCCCGCCCTTTTACACTTGCAAGACAGCGTTTTAAATAAGCTCCGCAATAAATTATGTACCGTAGCCTGCGCATTTGAAAGGCTTTCGATCTTGTTTGGCACGACGGACTCCTAAAAAGTAATTACCTTGAATTTCCTCCTTTTTTTATTCAAATGATCTTCGGTTTCCTTAACAACCGCTATTCACTTTGATGTTTGATCATAAATGCTCTTCACTTGTCGCAGTAAATTCAGGGGTTTCGCAGGGTTCTATCCTTGGCCCTCTTTTTTCAATATTTTTCTTCATGAGTTTCCATCTCAGTTCCATTCCTCTAAATCCATCTTATATGCCGAAGACACCTCAATTATTGACTGTCATTAAAGATCTCCCAATGCACTCCAGGGATTTAAAAAAACACCTTGAAATCATTCTTCCATACTACAAAATGTGGGGTATTACACTTAACATCTCTAAGTGGAATGGAATGCCTCCATAAAGGTCACCATCTTGCTGTTAGGGAAAGCAAACATATTAATCTTTTGATAGAGGGAAATAATATCCCAAGGAAAACAAGCCTTAAATATCTAGGAAATGTCTAACTTTTTTCTTTTCTTACTAGGTCACTATGCGAACAAACTTAGATAAAAAGGGGGCAGAAATTATGAACTCGCGACCAGTAAAGGTTAGAGGTAGGGAAATAGCAAGTTTGTAGAAATGCGAATTGACTAACGGGAGCCGGATAAAAGCAAAAACACGTCCGATTAGTTAAACGGTTTAAGTGCAAGAGCTTTTGATAACCTTTACAAGGGCCATAACTAAAACTTTCGTAAAGTCCTTTCTGTTGAGAATTTTGCTCTATTTAAAAAACAAGTACCTGTGCCTGTTATATTAATTATTATGAGAACGTTAATCGATGTGATTATAATATATTATAATATAATACATTATATCACAACCGAATATAAACTCTGACACTCTATTATAACTAAAAAAGTGTTCACTCTATTTTAGATATCAAAACAATATGAAGACTACTTGGAAAAGTTTGTATTTGACACCGTGGCCAGAATTTCTAGCAAACTATCTGCGAAGAGAGGACCTGACGACGAGGACGACAATTTAATGAACGCAGAAGAAAATATCCCTGCAAATACCGGAAAAGAACTGCTTAACTTTATAACAGAAGATAATACTGTCAGTGAAACCGAAGCATTATTTATACGCCACAAGGAAGGCGAAGACAATTCAGTAGTAAATACCCCCGAAAAGCCAGATACCGAACACAACGAACAAGATGAAGAACTAGAATGGTTACTTAATGAAGCAATCCAAAAACAAAATGAAGTCCTTATAGAAAAACAAAAGAAAAAAAAACTTGAACGTAAAGAATATGATGGAATTCACAAAGGTTTAATCAAAGTTCACTTCCACATAACACTTTTCCTACTAACATGCGTGTTGTCGATTTTATTTATTCCAACAACAATATCCTGGGCAAGAGACTTCAGGTAAAGCATGACAAGCAAAGATAAGAATTTCTTTTAAACAAGTTTTGTAGGTATTCAAATAGCCTTTCAATGGATCCGTCAATCATCCCCGCAACTATTGTGTTATCTTGCGTTTGTCTTCTCTGGCAATTTGAGGCTCCACGAAATTTGTAAGTTTAGTTTTCCTTTGCTAACTATTATCTTATGAAGTTTGTTATTATTTCAGATTTGCCTATAACTTTGTAGCAAGTATTTCATACATTTGCGCAGCAATTTCCATTATCTACTGTCAAGATTCGGTATATCGATTGAGCGGAGTGATTTCTACTGTTTTTGTTATGGTAACAGCACATCAGCTATTTTCATCAGCAAAAACTGACGATGCTGACTTTGATCCAGTCGAAGCTGAGTTAGAAAATAGAATAAAACAAATGAAAACGGTATTAGTAGACAGTGGTACGAATTTCAAAAAGATATCGTAAACTAATTTTTTAATTTAAGAAAAAATGTCCAGCCTCATTTTGCACGTTGATTTGTACTTTTACGCTAATAGATTAGTTTATTTTTGCAGATGTGGGTTTATGTGAAGCAATTAATAAAAATGTCATATCTAGTTTAAGTTGCATTCGTTTAGTTTAAGTAAAACGCAACTCAATATAATTTGGATTTTTGATGCATTTAAACTTAATATGTCGTTTATCCATATCTTGATCTTTAATATAGCTTTGAATATTTTAAAACGATTTTAACGAAGGAACTTTAGCATTAAACTTATTTTTTTTAGAAAAAGAATTTATTTATTTTTCCGTGTGAAAAAAAATGTTTCTTCTTTTTTTATATTTAACGCGCACTGAAGGGATTTTTATTACACTTATAATGTAGATAACTTTAAAGTTACGGTCATTAAAGAAATTGGGATGAGGATGGCAGAGGGAAACCAAAGCAAGTCGGTCCTAAATGTTTATAAATTAAAATGGGTAGGAAAAAACATAGCGGGGAAGAGTTTTCGACATTCATGTTGTAATGCTAAAGAAGGATTCTTTAAATTTCACTGCACCTGTGAAAATAAGCTTAAGGGTGACCTGATGCGCATTCCTGGCATGGCGGGTATTGCAGTTGAAATGTTCATGAATGCAGCTGGCTATTTTGTTTGGGACATTACGACGATGACTAAGAGAGTTGAACGTTTTTGCGATATCTCTATCGCCAATAAGTTTTATCCCGTGTTTTTGTATTCTGTCGAGTAGCTCCAAATATGTGATTGCGCCACCGGCCCAGAGGCCCTACTCTGTTTTTCGATTCGAAAGTCATACCATTCGGAAACGAACAATTAACAGTCAGTAACTCAAAAATCGGAATTAAAATTTGAATTTCAGTGGCTGTTTTTTTTTTCTCGAAAATTGAAACTTCGGCACTTGGTAACTCGATTCATTATGTCAAACTCGGTCGATTTTTTGGATTTTTCATTCTTTGACTATTTTAATGACGGAAAAGTTGTGTTTGTTATTGAATGTAAGCAATCTCTTCATTTTCTCAGTGTAAACAAAAATAAAAAAGTTTAATGTTGAAGATAAAATAAATAAATGCCGTTTTCCTTATTTATGTATTTTCGAAAGAATTCTTTAAAAATATAGCAGATGTAGAAATTGCTTTGTTTTCTTTATTTGTCATTATCACGGATTCAACCAAAAACGCGAACACAAAACAACTCCAATTTCAGATTTTGGTGAACTTCATGTCCGACCATCCAGATTCAACCAAGGGATACCTACAAATGATGCGGCCAATCTTTAGTTTATTCGCTTACTGTATGGAAGGTCGTGCGTTCGAATCCTGGCCAAGTCCATTACTTTATATCGAATACATGAAATTGTAATCTCCCTAATCAACTTAGACACCACCCGTGGAGAGAAACCCTACAACTGCAGCCAAACACCTCTTTCCATCTCTCTATTCTTTCTAATAGTAAGTAACACCGAAAAGCATGCAATGAAATACGATTAACGTTAACGATTGCTGTTAAACGGAAATGCTTACGCTGTATAAATACTTTTATGTGCATTGCCAAAAGAGTAAACACAAGAAAAAGAAAATATATAGGTATACACACTTTTGCTCTTGATCTTATTCTTTACTAGTGATTAAATTTAATTTGTTTCTTTTTCACATTTGATTTTATTATTTTATTTTATGTAATTATGATTTCTTATTTTTATACTTATTCCTATCCTTCCTCTCACTTCTTTCTCTACCATGCATTTACTTCTATTTTCTACTCGTGTTGCTTTTTTATTTGTTTTTTTAAGAGTTCTCCTATTTGTTGTCATAAATTTGCTCCTGCTATTTGTTTACTTTTTTTTTTTTTTTTTTTTTTAATGCTGACTCTGAATAATGAGCACACGTCAGCTGGCAGCGACGAAGTCAATGTGCGATCGATGATAAGAATACTGTCCAATGCATGTGAAGGGTTTAAGGTATGCTGTATCAATGCTCGTAGCTTAAATATATCAAAAGTAGATTATTTACGTTACGTCTTCGAACAATAGAGCGTTGATATAATATGTATCACTGAGACCTGGCTTAAGGCTGGGGATAGTTTGTTCAATATTAATGGATATAAACTTTTTCGGAATGATAGGGTCACGAACACAACTGGTGGTGGAGTGGCTGTGTACTGTAATAGTTCTTTAAACTGCAAAGTTATTGTTAAATCGGATGGAAGTACCAATGAGTACTTGTTTCTGGAAGTATCTGATGGTAATAGTAAGTGTGTTATAGGCGTAGTTTACAGCCCCAACCGAAGTTGCCCTCCAAAACCATTATTTTCCGCAATCCAGGAATTCACCCCTCTTTATGAACACATACTTGTCTGTGGTGATTTTAATGCTGATCTTCTCAAAAATGACTGCAGATCTAATGAACTTTTGGAACTTGTTGCATCTGCAGGGTTAGCTGTAGTAAATTCATATCCGACTCGTTACGCTCCTAATGCCTCCCCTAGTCTCCTGGATCTTTTCCTGGTATCTGATCGGTCTAATGTACTGCTACAAGACCAGTTATCGTTAGAAGGTGTGACTGACCATGATTTAATTTATTGCACATATTATAATAATAATGTAGTAAATTCATATCTGACTCGTTACGCTCCTAATGCCTCCCCTAGTCTCCTGGATCTTTTCCTGGTATCTGATCGGTCTAACGTACTGCTACAAGAGCAGTTATCGTTAGAAGGCGTGACTGACCATGATTTAATTTATTGCACATATAATATTGATTTGACTCGTTCTGCCACACCATCAACTTTTCAGTTTAGGGATTTTTCTTCGGTGGATATCATTGCCTTGCATTATGATGCGAGTATACTTCCTTGGCACAGTTGTTACTATGCATCAAATGTTAATGAGAAAGTTCATCACCTGCAATCGCTGTTACTCTATTTATTTGACAAACACCTTCCTTTAAAGACGGTTCAAGTCCGTAACAGCAGCTGTCATTGGTTTACATCCGATTTTCATAGAGCTATGAAAGTTCGCAGGAAAATGTATTCAAGGTGGAAGCAAAGTCCAACAATTGATAATTGGGAATTTTTTTGTCGTGCACGTAACCAGTCAACTTTCATTATGAGGAGAGCTAAAAAAAGATATTTTCTGTCCAAGCTGGGAACAGAACAAAGTGGAAAAAAACTTTGGAGTAACTTGCGTTCGGTTGGAGTTGGTAAAAAAGATGTTTTAATCACCATGCCTGATGCAGATGAATTAAATAACGCTTTCCTGACTAACCCAGTAAGTGGTACATCATTTACTCCTAACGATCAGCTCTGTTTTGAACCGTTATCAGATTTCGACTTTGAGGTTGTATCTGAAATTGATGTTGTTAATTACATACGTTCTATGAAGTCAAATGCGATTGGAGATGATGGTGTTCCCATTCGTTTTGTAAAAATGATTTTGATCCATATTTTGAAATGTCTTACGCATGTTTTGAATTTTTGTATCACGTCATCCTCGTTTCCTCTAAGTTGGAAGTGTGCCAAAGTCATTCCCATTCCCAAGAAACCAAATCCATTTTCGGTAACAGATTTTCGACCAGTCAGCATTTTGCCATGCCTATCAAAGGTCCTGGAAAAAATTCTTGCTAAGCAGATTTCTAGGCACCTTGATCAGTACAGTTTGCTATCTCCGGTTCAGTCTGGCTTTAGAGCAAAACACAGTTGTTCCACGGCTATGGTTAAGATTCTTGATGATATTCGGGTTTGTTATGACATGGACTATGTTACTGTGCTTTGCATGCTTGATTTTTCTAAGGCCTTTGATAGTGTTAATCATGTCATCCTTTCGAGAAAATTAAGTGATTATTTTGGATTTAGTCACAGATCTGTGCGTTTTATAGCAAGTTATTTGAGTGATCGTTTTCAAAGGGTTGAGGTTGGCGACAAATCTTCTCACAGTAAAGAGATACTTGCCGGAGTACCACAAGGTTCAATCCTAGGCCCTATTTTGTTTTGCATTTTTGTTAATGACTTGCCCGGTGTATGTTTGAACACTAACGTTCATTTTTATGCAGATGATGCTCAAATTTACTTGTCCAGACCAATAGGACTAGTAGACGACCTTGTTTGTAGGATGAATGAAGATCTATCAAAAATCGATGAATGGTCGCGGTGTAATGGTCTTCAGCTTAATCCATCAAAATCGCAAGTAATCTTAATATCCAAAAAACCTCATGACACTCAAGAACTACCTCCAATTGTTCTTAACAGTGTACATTTGAAATTCATGGAAGTTATCGTTATCCCCAGTTGACCATATTAACTGCACAGTAGGGCGAATTTACGGTGGTTTACGTAAACTATGGTTATTTGCGAGCTTTACTCCAGTTGAAACGAAGCTCAGGCTTATAAAATCCCTTCTTGTGCCTTACATTGAGTATGCTTCCGCTGTTTATTGCAAGCTTGATTCTTTATCGCTGCATAAACTTACCGTTGCTTTCAACGATATGGTTAGGTATGTTTATGGCCTTCGACGATATGATCACATATCAAACTATAACAAAAGAGTGCTCGGTTGTACACTTCAGCAGTTTCTAGATATTAGATGTTGTGTCTTTCTGCACAAAGTAAATCACAATCAATCGCCACCATATCTATTTGAAAAGCTTCAATTTGCCCGCTCTTCCAGAACTTTTAATATAATTACACCCCCATCCAATTATTTAACCACGTCTCGCCATTTCTTCGTTCATGCCACTAGACTTTGGAACTCTTTGCGCAATGCAACAAAACAAATAACTGGAGCAACTGAATTCAAAAAATCTGCTTTGGAGTACTTTTCTTGAAAAAACAAAAAAAAAAAAGAAGCAACAACTCTCAAATTTCTTTAAATTTCTTCTACTCTTTTTCTTCTACTCCTTTTCCCCTTTCTTCCTTCCTGCAATAGTGTTTTCTTTATAATTTTTATTTTTTTTTTTCTTATTTTCTTATTGTTAGGTATAGTGTAGGTCTAACCATGAAATGTCATCCTCTATTGTTAAGTACTATAAAAGACTAAGTCTTACTTGTACATGATGTTCAATAAATGAAATGAAATGAAATGTGTTCTTAGCACTATAAGGGTACTGTTACAACAGAACAAACCCCTTTAGCGTTACCAAATTATATAAAAAAATCAATCTTGCTGCAATCCTTTTGATAAAAACATACCAAAAATCCATTCCATTTTAAATTGTCGCCGGTTTAGACATTGTTCATTAAGAACATTTTGCTCATAGAAGTCTCTCTTCTTTAGCAGAACCTTCGTCTAACCATAATGCTACTGAGGCTATTAGCAAAGGTTTTTTTTTTAAAAGAACTGTTTGAAGTTATTATAGCAGTTCGTATATGAGTACCTATCACGATGCTCGAAAAGAATTCCGAAATCCGCAACATGGTTGCCACTGGACTGGAAAGTCAGGGAAAGTCAGGGAATGTCAGGGAAAGTCGGGGAATTTCGAAAACAGTCAGGGAAAATTCCCTCTGTGTGTATTTTTTTTATAATATATTAAACAAAATGTTTATCTCGAGCTCTGAAGTTTACCCACACAAAATTTTATTTGCGAAAAGGAAGACAACTTTATATCTTTTCTGTTAGTGCAATATTTTTGCATAAAATTTATGTGGTTTTCCATTGGGAGCAAAAATATTACTTTTCATGCATCCACCTTTTTTCTTATTTTGGGATCACATTTCGCAGATCTCGATAGCTTTCGAGATATACCTACGCACCATTTCACTAATCCACCATTATTATCTAATAATGTATAGACCTTGGACTTTTTTAATTTGATTGATTGAGACGATTTTGGTTTCGAGAAAGTATAGCGTTTGCACGCAGTTGTATTAATTGCTAAACAGCTAATGGAGATGCCAAGTAGCATTGAAAAGCATATCAATCCTATTTTTCGATCCATGCGCTACGAAAAGTCTGAGATAATGCTTAAATGGAAAACCACATCTTCATGCTTTCCGTAAAAAAGACATGCAAACTTATACAACAAAAATCAAGGAAGATTTTGTATAGAATAGTTTTTATTTTAAGGCAATAACGGCAAAGCAAGATGCAAATTAAGCAAACAAGAATTTAAGTTAAGCCAAAGGGCTTTGGTGTCGCATAAAAATGGAACAGTGCATAAGTCAAATTCTCAAGCTTTGACGTCACAAAAAATTGATACTTTCTTCACTGCGTCTGATTCATTGGTCGCCTCTAGTAGTCAAAAAACATCTCGAAGTACCTACACCAGAAAATATTAACGCTCAAAATACACAAACAAAATATTTTACTTTCGACAAGACAGATTCCATTGTCGCAGAGATAAGGTGGTGTCTATATTATTTCCACCAGAGCGTCCTTGAACTCGTCTGTGGAAATTAGTGATCTTTTTCTATTGATGTTCCCAGACAGCAAAATTGCTGAAAATTTTAATTTAGGAAGAACTAAGAGTTCCTACGTTATCAACCACGATATCTCCCCATATTTCCATAACAATCTTTTGGATAAAGTAAACAAATGTGACGACTTTATTATATGTTTTGACGAAGCGCTGAACAAAATAGCTCAGAAAGGACAAATGAATTTAGTTGTCCGTTTTTTTGATGAGTCAAAAGGAATTGTTTGCAATAGGTACTTAGAAAGCGAGTTCATGGGATCAAAGTCAGATGACATTTTAAAACATTTTGACAATGGAATCCGATTGTTGAAAAAAGAGAAACTTCTTCAAGTATCAATGGATGGCCCAAACGTTAATTTAACTTTTTTAAAGAAATTAAAACAACAGCGAAATGAAATTGATCCGGATGGTACGCAGATACTAGAATGTGGTGTGTGTGGTCTACATGTAATACATGGAGCCATGAAAACCGGACTTACAATTGTTTAAAAAAAAAAAAAGACAGTCCTGCAAGAAGAAGCTTATTTACCTCCAAAACTGATTGTACTCGATTTCCCCTGAAATATTGTGGTGTACGTTGGCTCGAAAGCAAAATCTGCTTAGAGAGATGCCTTAATATTTTTGAAGAGTTGAAGCACTTTTTTTCTATGATAAATTCAGATTTACCAAAAACAAGGCCAATTGAAAACGTAAAAAAATACTTCCAAGACAAATTGTTAGACTGCAAACTTGCATTTTTCCATACAATTACATCTGATTTAAACCATTTTTATCAAAATTTCAAGACGAGAAACCATTGATATTTTACCTTTATGAAGATCTCCTCATAATGGTTAAAAAATTATTGCATCGCATCGTCAAAAAAAGTATATCAGCGAATGCTCCATAGGATCTCAACTTTTGTCCATAGATCTTTCAAGTGAATCCAATCTTCTGGAAATAAAAAAACTTTGACGTTGGCTTCAAAGCAACGAAAATCATCAATGCAATAAAACAAAAAGACATTTTTTTGGAAAAAGATATTTTAAAATTTAAACTGGATTGCCGCAAAATTATAATAGGCATAATATCAGAAATCGAAGAACGAAGCCCATTAAAATACGATTTGATTGTAAATGTGATCAGTCTTAATCCTAGAAATATTTTGCAGAACAACGGTCTCTACAGTAAAAGATTCAAAAATTGCAGTACATAAATGCATGTACAGATGCAAAGACATCCCTAAAAAAAGGAGTACAAAAGCTTTATAATCAACAAACGTACATGTAGAGTTGATGAGTTCTACCTTTGTATATACATTCCTATAGTAGAGCCAAGAAATCGCATAATAATGTTGTACCAGTATCCCGCAGAAGCTTTGGCGCTTCAATCGATCAATAATGAAAACTGGTTTGTGTCCTTAATTAATTTAGATGGAGCTTTAAGCTTTTATGAAAGTTTTCGTCAAAACGAAAGCTATATTAAACGAAAGTAATTGAGGTGATGAACAAAATAAAAGTAACATTTTTCCGACCAGCGCCGTTATATTTGAAGATTTTCATAAGTGTGTAGTTTGTCGTCTGTTTATTGAATAATTTGTTTTTTTACTTCTCATGATGGGGATATGATGTGTGGGTGAGAGGGGTGCGGTATATGGTTTATAAATTATTTGTTGTTTTCAATGGAAGTTTGGGGTAGGTTATGGCATATTGCAAGGAGGCCTTAGCATTCATCAAAGAAAAGGGGTATAGTATTCATTCATAATCGGTATCACAAATCATAATATTAAGCAGAATTTTTTCATTTGGTTTTTCACAAACAACTGGTTTGGGACTTTAATCGACACAGAGATTGGATAACTTACATGTTTTGGATATCTACTGAATACGGATTTTTGCATAACGGCTGGGAAAATATTTAAACATTGCATAAGAAGCTATGCAATCATTTCGAGATGTTAAAGCGAATTCTATTGAAGAATGCTCTAAGTTGTTTGCGTTGATGTGTGTGTGGAGTAGGTGGGGAACCGGCACTAGCGGTTGGCCACTTCAACTCCAAAAATTGGTAATAATTACTGTAGTGCATATTCTTTTTTATAATTTCCACGGTTGAATTATCCCACCTTCAGAATATCCTTTTTTGTGAGTCGAAGAGGTGTCCAGAGTTTACATTTTTGTGAGTCCATCCCAGGAAAATATCATCCCGCAAAACACCATTTATTGCAAATATGCAAAATTATCTCCATCGCATCATCAACAAAGTTGCCAATTCGGCAAAGAAACATGGTGGTGGGCAGATGAAGCTAAAGCAGTGATTAGTGACAAAAAAGTGTCAGAAGGCTTTCCACGAACTCCAACAAAGCAGCTTGAACAGAAAACCAACTATTTTCAAAATTTGCCGCTGAGAGAAGGAGGAATGCCCAGAAAATCCGTTCGCCAAAGTTCATCAACAATGCTTAAGGGCTGCTTCTTGTGGATGACGAAAAACTACTAATTAACCAATTTCATCGGATATATTTTCCGTTTCTATCACTGAAGAAGTACACGACATTACTGTTGAAGAAGTTAGCAAGGCGGTCAAAGACTTAAAAAATCGAAAAGCAGTTGGGCGTTGGGCCGGACAAGAAACCCTCTGAGTTCTGAAAAAAGATGGCAGACATCGGCTCCAAATGGCTCATGATTCTCATCTCCAAACTGATGAGTTGCGATCCAATGCTTAACCCGTGGAGGGACAGTTTTCTTCTTATTTCGTACAAAGAAAAAGGCTATACGCGAGGCTGATAGATACCGTTCAATCAAGCTGATGTCACACACCACGAAGATCGTTCAGGGGGTATTAAATAGCCGAATCCGTATTGTACGGCTATATGAAGACCAGTGCGGGTTTGTCGCAGGTAAATCAACCACAGATGCAATCCAAAGTATAATGATCATGATGAAAAAATATCGTGATTCTTTGAAGGATTTGCATATGGTGTTGGTTGATTTTGGAAAGTCGTGTAATAAACAACCAACGGATCTGTTATGGCTAGCGCTAAGACAACGAGGAGTTCCAGAAATCTACGTACGGATGGTCATGGACATGTATACATGTATGAGCGAGTAAAGACAAGAGTAAGATGTGTAGTTGGTCACCGAGGATTTCGCAATTAAAGAGGTGTACACCAGGAAAGTAAGTCTAATAATATTTCCCTTGATTATTTGCTTGAAGAATAAGTGACGGACCCTAATTTGTATCAGTTATTCTTTGCTGGTGATGGATTAGCGAGGTTCAAACTGCAATGAGCAAGATGTTAAATGTGTCGCTGGGCTCCTCTGGATGTTTAAATTGCATAGATGTGATTTCCCCCCTTAGTACCTATACTTTTATGAAAAACGCTGTTTGGAGAGCGCTGTATAGTGATTTTCTAAGCTGGTCCCTGCATGGCAGATGTACTCCCCCGCCTATTTCTGGCATTTCTATTCTGTCAGAAGGAACTCCCATTTCTTGTTCTTCATTCAATGTGCTATTAGGCTTCGAGCTATTTCATCTTCAAATTCTTTACGAATGGCAGACGTTCGTCCAGCTCCAATTGTCTTAAGAAGAAAATTAATAAATAATAAAATTTGAACAAAATAAATATTGATCGTATAGGTAGAAACCTATTAACTATTAACCCATAAGTGGTGGTGTAGCATGGCGCAATACTGACACAAAGTAACATGCCATTTCTTTATAAATTAGATTGAATATTTCTGAACCAATTACAAAAGAAATAATACAAATCGGAACATTTTTCGACAAGATATAGCCAAAATAGTAACAGTCTAAAAAGCGATAAACTCATAATTTCTTTTTTAAGGAAAAAGACTGAAATTTGATTTTATTAAATTTTTCATTTCACAACTTTTCGTCCCTTCCATCATCCCCCTCTCATCATACATGCTACTTGCCGAGGCGACGATGCAATGTTAGTTAACCCCCACAGCATTTTGGGCGCCTTAAGACAATATATTCAACATTTCTGCTTTCTAGTTCTAGCTCACAAATTTGTTCTTTTGAAATTGTGGGCGTGTCAGTGGGCGGATTTTAAAAATTCTTAAAATTTATTATTTCGGGCCCCTAGAGATAACATTGTTTAAATTTCAGCTTTCTAGCTCCAGTGTAAAGGCATTCATTTTTGCCGACCCGTGGACGGACATAGTAGATACACATTACTATCGATGCTGACCACGAATATATTACAACAATCTGCAAAACGACAGGTGACCTGCCTCAATATTAATGTAGGTCATCAATTCGCTAATAGATAAATACACCTATCCAACAACTATTTCCTTGAATAACGGCTGATACAACACAAATTGAATATTTCCGAATCAAATACTGAAGAAATGATATAAATCAGTACATTTTTGGACGAGATACAGCGAAAATAGCTAAAGTCTAAAAATCCATAAATTCATAATTCAGATACCTACCGAAATCAGCTTTTATTCAATTTTTCTTTTCAAACGAATCGCCTCTTTCATCATACATTCTACTCGCAGACGACAAAGCCAGATTTCTAATTTCTCCATGATCTCCCTCTATCCATCCTACATACTATTTGCCGAAGAGACGCAACAACGCAAATCTTCAAAAAGTATTTGACTTTTACAAAGAAAAATAAATACTTACAAAATATCAGAATGATTCGATAAGGAGAGACAAAGCAGTTTATTTCTTCGTTTATTTCTTCTTTCTTTCTCTTTTCTCTTCGACGAACGACGAAATATTATATTGAATGAATGAACGAACAAAAATCTCAACGAATGCTTTTTTTAAGGAATAAAATTATCAAAGATACAAAAGCTCTCAGCCAACTAATTCTCGATTTGGTATGAGTAGCGACACCTATTAGGATACTGGTACTACTGGATTGGCGCTACTATAGGAATGTATATACAAAGGTTCTACTTTCAGCTTTTTGGCAAAAATGAAAATTTTAAAGATCTTTGGCATGTTATAAAAATGTGTTCCATTTTATCTCACGGAAACGCCTCAGTTGAGAGTGGCTTCTCAATGAGCAAGACTCTTTTGGTCGAAAACCTCCTTGAGGACTCACTAGTCGCTCAGAGAAGAGTCTTAGATGGCGTGAAAGAGGATGGGGGAGTATCGAAAGTTGAAATAAATTCAAAATTAATATTTGATGTTCGATCCTCTCATATAGCCGCTATACACAGCAGATAGAAGAAAAACTTAAATTAAAAAAAAAGAAGATGGAGTAAACGTATTAAAAAGAAAAAGGGAGGAAGACATAAAAAAAAACTTCATAAGGAAAAAGCAAAAAACTCGCATTCAAACCCAGGTTGAAGAAGAGAAAATAAATTATCACCTCTCCCTTTTAAAAAAATAAATAAATTGATATATTTTAAAAAGAATGTTTTAAAGTGTACACTTTGTCTGTTCTTTAAATATTTGGGACTAGTGTTTAAATGCGTCATTTTGTTTGCTATATTTGCAAAATTTGGTCAGGGAAAAATTTAAAACTGGTCAGGGAAAGGCAAGGAAAAGTCAAGGATTTTTGATTTAATAATAGTGGCAACCATGCACAAAGATTGATTATGTAGCATTTTTATTCGTTTCAACAGCTACAGATACAGAGTATAGCCTTCCGTAATTTTGTTTCTTTAGGACCTTGTATGGTCCTAAAAACGTTGGCCTGAGTTTCATTACTCCCCCGAATTATGTGCACTCGTTCCACATGTCTATACCCATTGGCCGGTCATTGTGTTTGCTTTCCGCAGTAGCTCTCAACTGCTGTGGATTTAAATCTGCCCCCATGTCCGATATTATCCGTCGAGGATTCCCAAAGTGAATGTTTGCTTGATGAATCGGTCCACAACTTCTGCTGCGCCCGTATTTTTCGTTGGATAAAGTCAAACGAATTTGGAGAAGGCATCCACTCTCACCTCCTTATTGATTGGTCTCAGTAATTCTTCCTTCCTTCCGACTTTGGATTCAGCGATCATTCACTTCGCACGTGCTCTCACCGCAGCAGTCACTTTCCTTGTCATATCTAGGATGTAAGATCAGATCCCGGGTTTTCTTGATGGAAAAATGCCTCTGTTGATATGCGATTCCAATCAGCTTCTTCTCCATATCCTTCGGTATTACTACAAGCTCTTTAATGGAATCCTTGTACAACAATCCTGCTGTGCTTTGCGCTCTCCCAGTCATCCTTAAACTGTGCTTCTATTATTCTATAGTAGAGTGAACCCTCGACCATAAGAGAAAACACTCTGCTCAAAGCGTCGACGTGCTTCATCTTCGAGCCCGACCGCTGTTCGATTTCAATGTGGAATTCTCATAGGAACATCGCCCATAGTGGTACTCTGAGAGGAACATATTGCTTTTTAATCGTTTGGGGAATGCATTGCAGTCCATGGTGATCTTAATCTGGTGTCCCATTGCATACACTCACCATTTCTTAAAACCCTCCACGATCGCCAACACCTCGAGCTCATGCGATTGAAACTGCATATCGCACACCACGAAGATTATAAAATAATACCGCTATCTGAGGACCAGTGCGGGTTTGTCGCAGGTAAATCAACCACAGATACAAGGTCCGTTCGCGTACTTTATGTGTAGAAAAATGAAAACTGCCAAATTTCCAAAAATCGAGAGAGAATCCTCTCATTTCAAAGAAAAGTACGCGAACGCTTTTGTGTAAAAAGATGAAAAACGTCTAAGTTTGGCTTGAAAAGAAGCAACCGCTGTTTTTTTTTTGCTGGCAAACTCATCATTTTTTTACCAGCTGAGATTTTGTGTGAAGAAAAATGAACGAAAGTACATTTTTCTTTCGTTCATCTTTTTACCATTTTCTCAGTACGCGAACGCGTTTGTGTAGTTTATATAAATTTACGTTTGCATATTAGTTCGCGAACAGAACTACATACAATCCAAAGTATAAGGATCATGAAAAACATCGTGATGCCTTAAAGGACCTGCATTATGGTGTTGGTTGATTTTGATAAAGACAACCGAGAGATCTGTTATGGGTGACGCTAAGAAAACAAGGGGTTCCAGAAACCTAGGTACAGATGATCATGGACACGTATAAGGGCGTAAAAACAAGATTAAGATGCCCCGGTCTTAAGTCCCTTGTTGTTCATTACAGTCCTGGATTATCTGCTGAAGGAAAAGTGACGGACTCCAAAGTGCATCAGTTATTCTTTGCTGGCGATGGAGCCAGCATAAGCGAGGTCTGGGAAAAATGATGACAGACGGACGGTCTGTAAAGGCGGAGGCAAGCTCAAAGCACTCTGCAACCAGACGGACAGGCTGCAACGGCAGGGTGGAACTAACGCAACACACCAAAACATCCACCCTGCAAATTCAAATGAGATTCGCGGGCGCGGACGGACGGTCCAAGTAGTTAAAGGCCCAAATGCA
The DNA here is from genome assembly GCA_949715645.1 of Portevinia maculata. Classification (NCBI taxonomy): domain Eukaryota; kingdom Metazoa; phylum Arthropoda; class Insecta; order Diptera; family Syrphidae; genus Portevinia; species Portevinia maculata. Next base: position 164,886,717 of record OX454526.1, on the reverse strand, counting down.
AATAAAGATCTACCACTGACACGGTAGTGAGCCACGATCGATGAGGGAAGGGATGACGCTCCCTTTTGATCCAACTCCGTCGTGGGAGCACCGAAGGAGCAGCAGAGGCGTGCGGGCGGGCGGCCCTGTGAGACACCCTCACGACACACAAGCGGCACAAAACGTGATACACTCTATTCACGATGAAGGAGAATAACGATCGCCACCATACCGGCGATTACACTAAAACAAACAAACACAAACACATCACGGTGAAACTGAGAAGGGCTGACGGTAGACGAGCATCCCAGTCAACAAAAACAATATTTGGATGGCAACTTCCCCGAGAAATAAATAGAACGATGGCCGCGAGCCCACCATAAATTAAACTTATGTAAAGGATGGCCCACGATGGGCATGTCCCTTCCCCAAAATCTGCGCACGATTCCACCGAGGTAGAATAGGGAAAAATTCTTCATTCAAACAAACATTTCCTTACCAACTCCTTTTTTTTCGCTCGCGAATGTTTTCTGGGTCTGGTCCTAGGGATGGACATCTTGAAAAAGATTTCCATTCTCCGCATCCTGCACTTATTTATGAGTTTTGTGCTTTTGTTGTGGGGAGATTATTATAAAAAAAACAAAATATAAAGGCATAAAGTCAGTGGAAGTTTTTGTTATCGCCCAGAAGGGACTTTGGCATAATATAAAAAGTAAAGAAACTTATTCGAGGAAAGAGATAGGCGGCAGGGAAAGTCAATATCGCTCAGGATAATTGCGGGAGCAGGAAGACTTTTGTCAAGGCGGGATCATACCCAACCATTCGAGAGGAGAAGGAAAATGAGTGAAGAATTTTACAAAAAAAAGCTAAGTACTTTGTATAATTTTATAGTATCGTTAGTAGGAGGGTTAGGTGATAAAGTGGAAAAATTAGTGATCTCGGTAGGATCGTGCCTCCGATAATTCCCGGTATACGACGGGATACGCGACCTATTAATTTTGAATATTTTCCATCGTTCGGGAAAAGCAATCGTGAGTCATTCTGGGACTTTCTGTGATTCCCAATCGGCTGTAAAATTAACCCCAATAAAATCTGCTGTACTTCAACTTAGTTTCATAACTTCGTGGAAAAAAAAATTATTTTGCATTTATTTTTGTGTTTTTTCGCTCGTTTCTGGTTGTACTTCTCTGGTTTCACAATTCACCTTTAAATTGTGTGGCGCCCATTTTTTTTAACTATTTTTCAGACCCGTGATTAATCGTAAATTAAACAACACAGTAAGTACCTGCGTTTTCCTTTGGTGCGATTCACCAAACATTATTTCCTTATTACCTGAACCCACCCCTTGCTGAGCTACCGGGAAATCAGCATATACTTGCTGATTGTTGCACTCGCGCTCTTCATACATTCCATATTCACCTTTCGCATTTGTTTCGTTGACAGTTCGGTTAATCTCTTGTTCGGCGGTGGCCGCAATTTTGCTAGTAATTTATTTCGTTTGTTTTCCGCCAAATAAAAGTAAATTGAGTAGTTTGCCCGCGAATAATTAATTATAATCTAAAGTGCAACAAATTGGCGCCCAACGTGGGGCTTTTTTTTTTTTACTTTTGCTGCGTTTTTAAGTCGTGTTCGCGTGCGCGTATTGTTGGGAAAAATATATACATATTTAGTAGGAAAATTGTCGGTACAAGCGTGGGGGGTCCATTGTGCCGACAATCATACATAGTGTTGTGTTTAGGGAAGTTGTGTGTTTTTATCTCAAGTGCTTTTTACTTTTCGGTTTTATTTTTCTAGGATTTCGAGTGGCTGCAGTTATATAGGTGGAATTGTATGTACATAGCTACAACCGCTAGTTAGCATTGGAATTTCGTGTGCTAGTTATTGTATACAGTTCGTGCGGTTGTTAGCTCGAAACCTGTGAGAGCAAGGGAGATAACCAGAGGATCGCGCCTGGTTATCAACAAGTAGCTCCATTTGTGCATTTTATTTTTTTTGATTCTTTTAAGATAAATTAGTGAGTCACTTATTTACACACACATTGACACATATTGTTTAATTTTTTTCGGGATTTTCCACACCCCTTTACATAAATAAAATACATAAATATATATCGATATTTACATACTAATTCGCACCCATATTATATTTACCAAGATTTTATAAATTTTTTGGGGATCTTGTCATACCTTTGCTTTAAATATATACCTCCATATAAATCAGGTAATCAATTATATTTGCCTATTTTTTTTTTATATACATTTTTTTTCTTCGTGATTTTCCATACCCTTTGCATACAAAGAAACATACACTATCAGTGTTTTGTGTTGCCCTACATATTATTTACCCGTATATTTCATACTACTGACCTACATTTAGGTATACATATTTTTTCTTCGATTAGTATTATCGCAACTAAGGCGATAAGTTACCATCGGCTTTTTCGGGTATCAATAGTAAATTGGGTTTTAATTTGGAGTTTTTGAATTCAGTTTTTTGGTAGATCTATATTCCCTGGAAGTGGTTTGTGAATTTTACCTTTTTCTTTCGATTTTTCTTTGATTTTTTTTCGATTTTTTCCCCCTTCTCTTTGAGTGACCATATTAAACTTTGATTTTATACTGCGGTTGGTGATTGCCCATTTCTTTTTACATTTTCGTAATTTCATTGTTATTGTTGGCTTGTGGCTATCCATCCTTTTAGTAAAGTTTTACTTTTTGGTTCATTTATAGTTGGATTGGATCGTTTCCTTATCGTCGAACCAACAGATACAAGTGGTTTCTATTGGGTTTTGGGGTTTATGTTACCTACTCTCTTGGTTCTGGGTAACTAAAGGTTGATACTTAGTTATTATTCGTAAATCTTGTAATTTTGTGGGATTAGTTCTTTTCTCTGAATCTGAGAACCCAAGTTCGTCGATAGATTCTAGTCAGTTTTGGAGTTAAAGTCGCGCCATTACAAGAAAGCAAACCAATTGGTCGTCCCTATTCGTATAGAAATTAATAGTTGACTCTCATTTTCCTCCGGTCATAGCCATGGATATCCATCGTCTGTCGAAGGAAGAACTTATTTATGAGGTCGAGAGTAGGGGTTTGTCGACGGGGAAGTGGATCCAATGCGTAAGTCTCTACGAGCGGCCCGAGCTCTGGAGCGGCGGGGGTCCCAAGTAGGAAGTTTTGAAGATTACCCTTTTTCTTTTGAGCAAGACCGCGATGCGATTGTAAGGAAAATATTGGAGATCAGAGCGCTCATAGCGAGCCGCCCTGAGCGGGGATCTCCCGAGTTTAAAAAGCTCGTAACAAAGATCGAGTGGGCGACCACTAGGATCGGCAGGTCACGCGCTTCGACAAGCGACGAAGTCGAAGAGAAAAAGAGTCTGAAGACCGAACTCTTGGGCTTACTCGGGGACATCGAGGAAAGCGAGGACGATGAAAGCCACGACGACGAAAGCCAGGACGATGGCAGGTTTAAGCTAAAGCGGCAAACACGAGCGGACTCATTTTCACCCAGACGGACGACCCGGGGCCCTTCGCCACCATCGACATCCGCCTTTGGCAGGAATAGGAATTCCCAGTCAAACGATGGGGGGCGAAGTGAACAGCCTTTTACCAACGAGAGAGTGGAAAACTTGTCCAAATGGGACTTACGGTTTTCTGGGGATCGATGCGGTGCTTCCGTCAATGCCTTTTTGGAAAGGGTTGACGAACTTCGAGAAGAAAGGGGGGTTTCAGTGCAACAATTGTTTAGGTCGGCAGTGGAACTTTTCGAAGGGAAGGCTCTTCTCTGGTTTAGGGCGATTAGGAGGTCGGTATCTTCTTGGCAAGAACTTGTTCGGGAGTTGAAACTGGAGTTTCTTCCTCCCAATTACGACGATCTCTTATTAGAGGAGATCAGGCGATGAACCCAAGGGAAGGAGGAGTCGATAGGAGTCTACGTCGCAACGATGCAGAACATGTTCGGAAGACTTTCGGAACCGATTTCGGAACGGAGAAAGCTTTCGACTCTGCAACGAAACCTGGCGCCATTTTATCAGACGCAATTGGGATTGGCGGATCCCAAGTGTGTCAGTGATTTGGTGGCGTTGGGGCGCAAATTGGATACGGTGCGGGCGAATGTGGAAACATTTGCTCCACCACCAACGACGCGCAACAGACATTTGCTGGAGCCAGATTTGGCATATATCAGCACGGAGGAACCCAGAGTTTCGGTTGTCGCTCAGGACAACCAGCAACGTCGGCAAATGAGGTGTTTTAATTGTGGTAGTGAAGGTCACTTCTCGAATAGGTGTTCTGCTCCTAAGAGATGTTACGGTTGTGGTACAGCAGGGGTTTATAGGAGGGATTGCCGACGTTGTTCAGGAAACGCGCAACAGACTCCTGGGTCAGCAGGACAGGAGCGCCGGCGCAATTAGTTAGGTCGTCTGCTGGCGACCAGCTGTCCCCTTCTCTAATTCATTTAGGTTTCACTTTGGAGGCAAACGGGTTAGACAATCGGCCATTTTTGAATGTTTCAATCTATGGAATTCAGTTTCTTGGTCTGCTGGATTCCTGTGCTTCACGCACCATTGTCTGTAGGGATGGGTGGGACATTCTCAAAAATTTAGGGTTAGTTTTATCGAAGAGTAGGGTAAGCTCAGTAGCTTTAGCAGATGGGGCGGGTATAGAAGTTTTGGGGGTGGTATCTCTCCCAATTGTGGTACGGGATAAATCGGTATTTCTAGAGTGTTTGGTAATACCAGCTCTACCACACGTGATGATCCTTGGTGCAGATTTTTGGGCACTGTCGGGTGTAGTCCCGGATTTGCGATCAGGCGTGTGGAATTTCTCGAGTCAGCAGTCGGTTGGCTCGGTTTCCATTCTTATGGAAAAGTCCGAATTGGACGAAAATCAAGCAAGGCAACTGGAAATTTTGGAGGAGAAAATCTTCAGGGCTATGCCAGAGGGATTAGGTTGTACCCAATTGGTCGAGCATAAGATTAGGACGTCGGCCGGAACGATCAAACAAAGGTATTACCCGGTTTCGCCTGCGATGCAGGTTCATATTGATAAGGAACTGAAGGAGATGCTGGATGCGGGAGTTATTGAGAAATCAAGCAGTCCGTGGGCATCTCCAATCGTCCTTATCAGGAAAAAAGATGGATCTTTTCGGTTCTGCGTCGACTATAGAAAACTAAATAAGGTTACAGATTACACTGCCTTACATTTCAACGACCTTAGACAAGCTTCGGGATGCAAAATATCTCACATCATTAGACATTAAGTCGGCCTACTGGCAGATCCCAATGGAGGAGAGATCACGACCGCTCACAGCCTTCACGGTTCCGAATAAGGGCTTGTTCCAGTCAAGCGAATGCCATTTGGCATGCATAATGCACCGGCGACGTGGCAGAGATTCATCGACAGCGTTCTTGGTGCCGATCTCGAGCCACACGTCTTCGTGTATTTAGACGATATCATCATCGTCACTAATTCCTTCGAACAACATCTTGAAATACTGGAAGAAGTCTTTAAACGATTATGTGAAGCGGGGTTGAAAGTTAGCAGGGAAAAGTGCAACTTTTGTAGGTCCTCTCTTAAATTTCTAGGGTACGTTGTTGATAGAAACGGACTTCACGTCGATCCAGAAAAGGTGGAAAGCATGGTTAGGATTCCTGCACCGAAAAACGTGAAGGAAGTTAGGAGCTTTGTAGGGACAATTTCTTGGTGCAGGCGCTTTGTACCCAATTTCGCAGTATTAGTTCGCCCTTTGACAGATTTGTTGAAGAAGAGTAAGAAGTTTCTTGGGTCGCAGAATGCGAGGAAAGCTTCAGAAAGGCGAAGGAATGCCTAGTGACAGCACCGATCCTGACGTGTCCGGATTTTCACCGACCTTTTGTGGTGCAAACCGAGGCGTCAGATTTTGGTATCGGGGCCGTACTGTCGCAGGAATTTGAAGACGGCGAGAAGGTCGTTTGTTACCTTAGCAGATCCCTCAATAGATGCGAAAGAAACTATTCGACGACCGAAAAGGAGTGCTTGGCTGTACTATGGGCGATCGAGAAGTTGCGGCCGTACATCGAAGGAATTCGGTTCACGGTCGTGACTGATCATTACTCTTTGGTATGGTTAAGTAACCTTAAGGATCCGTCGGGTAGTTTAGCACGCTGGGCAGTTAGACTACAGCAGTTTGATTTTCAAATCGCCCACAGACAGGGGAAAGAACATGTCGTTCCGGATATGTTGTCGCGAGGAGTCCCGGTGGTAGCCGAGATCTCAGAAGCGGATATGGACCCTTGGGTGGCGAAGATGGTGTCAGCTGTTGAGTCGAATCCACTGGCTTACCCAGCATGGAGAGTCGACAACGGTCGACTTTTCAAATTCATTAAAGCGCACCATATCGTGGTCCACGCGGACAACAACGAATGGAAATTAGTAGTGGGGAAAGCAGGCAGATTAGGGATTTTAAGAGAATGTCACGATAGTCCAGCAGGGCATATGGGGGTCCGTAAAACATATGCTAGGGTAGGGAGTAAATATTATTGGCCGAAAATGAAAAAAGATATTACGAATTACGTTAAGCGTTGTAGCGTTTGCCAACAAGTGAAGCCGGTGAACGAGAAACCGACTGGTTTAATGAAAGAGAGGGTTGGAATTTCGAGGCCTTGGGAAATGATTTGTGTAGATCTGGTAGGCCCACTTCCCAAGTCCAGTAGGGGTTTCGTTTATATCTTGACTGTGGTAGATTATTTTACAAAATGTCCTCTCCTTTTCGCGTTGAGATCTGCTACCGCTAAAGCAGGCTGTAGGGAACTTGAAGACAATGTCTTCCTCCTTTTTGGCGTCCCGTCGGTGGTCGTATGTGACAACGGCCCACAATTCCGGAGTAGGGAACTGAAAGCGCTTCGCCAGGCGTACGCGTCACAACTTAAATACACAGCGCATTACCATCCGCAGGCTAATCCTGCAGAGGGCATCAATCAAATCATCAAGACAACGCTGACTGCGTATGTCTCGGAGAATCATCGAGATTGGGATTCGCAGCTGGCGAAGGTAGCGTGTGCAATACGCACCGCACAGCACGACGTCTTAGGCATAACTCCATATTATGCTAATTATGGAAGAGAGATGGTTACTTGCGGAAGGGTTATAACTCCCGCAAGCGATCAACACGGGGAACTAGGCAACGACGACAGAGCAACCACTCTTAGTAGGAGAGATGGTTCAGGTAGTCAGAGCTTAGGTCCAGAGCAGGGTCTAGTTGGAGGCGACGGGGATAACGATAGGAATGCGGTAGAGAACCGTTTTAGCGAGCTTAGGGTAGACATCGGTAGGAAGTTAACTGCCGCAGCCAAGAAGTCCGCGAAAGCTTACAATCTCAGGCGGAGAGATGTTTAATATCTCCCGAATGAGATTGTATGACGAAGAAACTTCGCGTTCTCCGACGCCGCTAACATTTATGCCGCGAAGCTTGCGCCGAAATTCATCGGCCCGTTTAAAATAACGAAACGCGTTTCCCCGTGGACTTACACCTTGATCGACGATAATAAAAGAGATCGCGGTACATGGCACGTGAAGGACCTTAAGCCCTATCACAGCGCCGCCGACGACTAGTCTAGCAGTCCCCAGTAACATAGTTTATTGAAGTAATATATCTTAACTTATTTGTTTTGAAAGTCTAGACAGGCATATTGGCCAATGATGGAAAACCCTTCCTCTGTTGTGTTGTTTTCCTTAGCCTCTGGAAATGGCTTGGGGTTCGTCGAAAACCAAGCACATTTCCTTGGAGGTGAGCGTGGGATTTGTTGCGGTCAAATTGCCCGCAACAAGGGCCATTCTCTTTTTCCCTTGAACCTACTGGCAATTTCCCTCTTTTATCGGTCTGCGTTCCCACGGTCTGAAGAAGTGGAGGGGCAACCATGGTTCCTTCAGCCATTGGTCCACGTCTCCGCAGCCTTGGGAAGCAACCACCACAGGTGGCTTGAAGGGCAGGAGGCCCAAACCAAAAGAACCGTTGGACTCGAACACAGACGGGCGGTCTGTGCATACAGACGAACGGTCTGTGGAAATGACGACAGACGGGCGGTCTGGGAAAAATGATGACAGACGGACGGTCTGTAAAGGCGGAGGCAAGCTCAAAGCACTCTGCAACCAGACGGACAGGCTGCAACGGCAGGGTGGAACTAACGCAACACACCAAAACATCCACCCTGCAAATTCAAATGAGATTCGCGGGCGCGGTCGGACGGTCCAAGTAGTCAAAGGCCCAAATGCAAATAAGATCTACCACTGATACGGTAGTGAGCCACAATCGATGAGGGAAGGGATGACGCTCCCTTTTGATCCAACTCCGTCGTGGGAGCACCGAAGGAGCAGCAGAGGCGTGCGGGCGGGCGGCCCTGTGAAACACCCTCACGACACACAAGCGGCACAAAACGTGATACACTCTATTCACGATGAAGGAGAATAACGATCGCCACCGTACCGGCGATTACACTAAAACAAACAAACACAAACACATCACGGTGAAACTGAGAAGGGGTGACGGTAGACGAGCATCCCAGTCAACAAAAACAATATTTGGATGGCAACTTCCCCGAGAAATAAATAGAACGATGGCTGCGAGCCCACCATAAATTAAACTTATGTAAAGGATGGCCCACGATGGGCATGTCCCTTCCCCAAAATCTGCGCACGATTCCACCGAGGTATAATAGGGAAAAATTCTTCATTCAAACAAACATTTCCTTACCAACTCCTTTTTTTTCGCTCGCGAATGTTTTCTGGGTCTGGTCCTAGGGATGGACATCTTGAAAAAGATTGCCATTCTCCGCATCCTCCACTTATTTATGAGTTTTGTTGTGGGGAGATTATTTAAAAAAAAAAACAAAATATAAACAACATTCTGTAGTCGGCATTTTGTTGGAAAACTAGCTCCTTGCTCGAATACACTTTGTTTACTTCGCGATCCGTCAGAAAGGGCATGGGCTGAATAAAGACAGATCCAGGGTCGGTCGGAGGGTTTCTTCATTGCTGAGGTAGAGCAATGGGCGAATTCACTGATAGAGAGGTCGCCTGAAGGGCGTGAGAACATTAGCGGGTTCATGTCAGCGCACTGATGTGAGAGTATATAGTGTACTCCCACGTATGTATGGATGTGTGAGTGAGGATGCCGGCCGGCCGAATGGACAAAGCCAGCTGGAAAATCACTTCTTGGTTGACCAGGCATAAAGTCAGTGGAAGTTTTTGTTATCGCCCAGAAGGGACTTTGGCATAATATAAAAAGTAAAGAAACTTATTCGAGGAAAGAGATAGGCGGCAGGGAAAGTCAATATCACTCAGGATAATTGCGGGAGCAGAAAGACTTTTGTCAAGGCGGGAGTGAAGGATTTTACAAAAAAAAAGCTAAGTACTTTGTATAATTTTATAGTATCGTTAGTAGAAGGGTTAGGTGATAAAGTGGAAAAATTAGTGATCTCGGTAGGATCGTGCCTCCGATAATTCCCGGTATACGACGGGGCACGCGACCTATTAATTTTGAATATTTTCCATCGTTCGGGAAAAGCAATCGTGAGTCATTCTGGGACTTTGCTGTGAAATTAACCCCAATAAAATCTGCCGTACTCCAACGGAGTTTTATAACGTCGTGGAAAAAAAATTATTTTGCATTTCTTTTTTGTGGTTTTTCGCTCGTTTCTGGTTGTACTTCTCTGGTTTCACAATTCACCTTAAAATTGTGTGGCGCCCATTTTTTTTTAACTATTTTTCAGACCCGTGATTAATCGTAAATTAAACAACACAGTAAGTACCTGCGTTTTCCTTTGGTGCGATTCACCAAACATTATTTCCTTATTACCTGTGTAAAGTTTGCTATTTATTTACTACCTCCCTAATAAATTCTGTGGGGATTATTGGCTATCCCAAAGCCGAAAAGTTGATGGCTAAAGATCCGAACTGTTTATATGGCTGAAGAGCCGAGCTGAAATATAAAATAGCTAAGAAGCCAAGCATATCCTTCATAAGTCAGATAGTAATTCCGCTTTATTCAAATATCTTAGCCTATTTATACAAAAATATCTTACATTCTACTTACATTATAATATGATAAAGGAACACAGAAATAAAAAGTAAAATGAACTACTCAGCACAATTTGCTGCGACACGTAAATGTGCAAATCGTCATTGGCCTTAACTTTATGGCGAGCATTAGCTTTGTATCGGGTGTCGAGCGGATTTGGTGGGAAATGTCTGTCTTGTGAGAAATGTGGAATGTGTGTCTATGTTTTTGTGTTGTTGGGAGAATTGCATTTGATGATGAGGCTATTTGTTAGTGTAGTTATTATGTACACTACATCCTCCCTCTTTATGGGAAAAACATTTTTTTTTTTTTTTAGTGATTTAGTCTTTTCAATCTATTATTATGTACTTCCTTTATTTCGTTATTTATTTTTATTCTAGTATTTACACCTTTTAATTCTACTACTTCATATGGACCTTTGTACGGTACATCTAACTTTTTCTTATTTCCTACTTTTAAATATACAAAATCACCTATCTTAATTCTTAGAGGATTAGATTTCTTATCTACTATGTTTTTACGTTCTAACTTAGCTTTTATTAACAAGTCCTTAGCTATCTTGTCCATCTGCCGTAATCTAAATTTTAATTCTAAGCTGTAATTCTCTAAGTTATAAATTGGGTTTATTGCAATTTCATCGGGATTTTCTGGTAGTCTTGCTATTCTGCCATATATCAATTCAAATGGTGATATACCTATACTAGAATGTGGTGTCGTATTATAGCTGAATACAAAGTATGGTATCCAATCATGCCAGTTATCTTCTTTCGCGAAAGCCAGAAGATACTCATTTAGTACTCTATGGTTACGCTCTATTGAGCCTAGCGTGTTATACCGCCGAGTAAATTCTTATGCCGCCAAGAGGAATCTATAACAATTTGTTATATCGCCAAGTAAATTCTTATGCCGCCAAGAGGAATCTTTTTATTTGACAAGAATAAATCACGACAAAAATAAATCACACTTCTGATTAGATGTTTCCTTTATTATTTAAGATTGAATAAAATTATATTTGAACTTAGAGCTAACAAAATTGAATCGGACTTGGAGCCGACAACTTAAAGCTAACCCTCTTTGGGTGAGTTGATCTTAGTAACTGATGCTCTGGAAATTAGAAATGTTAGTTGTTACATTTGTTATCTCATTTGGTGGTCGGCAAAAGATGGGCCACCAAAGGAGTAACCATAAACTTTCATATCTTATTTGGTGCACAGCAAAATATGAGTTGACAAAGTAGCAATAATAATATATCTTATTTGATGCACAGCAAAATATGAGTTGACAAAGTAGTAATAATAATATCTTTCTTATCTTATTTGATGCACAGCAAAATATGAGTTGACAAAGTAGTAATAATAACTTTGGAACTTGCATGAGTTTGGTACCGGATGTACCTATAACATTGTTGTGAGGTTTGTTATTGGATGTACCTATAACATTGTTGTGTGGTTTGTTATTGGATGTACCTATAACATTGTTGTGAGGTTTGTTATTGGATGTACCTATAACATCTCCCCCCTTATGAAAGATTTTGGTCCATCGCCACGAAATCTTATTCCAGCCGTTAAGGATTCTAAAGGTAGGTCATCTGCGCTTCGAATAATTTCTGTACGAGTTGAATCATTTTTTATGTTAAAACAATTCTTAAAACAAATACACGGTAAGATCATGCATTTCTTGTATTTAATGCAACAACAGCACCATATTATGATTATAAAAATAATCAGTGTTAAGCCAAAACTTATACCTTTCCGTACAGGATTCTCATGAAAAATTAATTCAAATATATTTTTCTCAATATTTCTTGCATCCGTTGCTAGATCTGCTAATTCTTCAAGGTTTATTTTCTTATTTACCGGATTTAATACAATATTACTTTCCTCCTCATCAGAGTTTAATAAACAACAATTTTCTTCAAAAATACTTTTTGGTACAATTTTATCAGTAAAATTTACAAAGTGTTCTTTCGTAGGTCTTAGGTTATTTGATATGGTTTTTGCCTCACAATTTCCATTGACAGTTATGAATCCCGTCCCGGGTCCAATAGTCTTTGAACTCTCCATATCATTACATTTACAAAAAAGTTTTGTTGTGTACCTGGTAGAATAAATCCACTTATTTTTAATTGATAACTTATGAAAATTTTCAGAAAGTTGAATTTGTTTCACATTACAATCTGTCGTATAAGGTTCACATTCTTCGGATACAAAAACTTCTTGCAAGGATAATTCATTACATATCCTTGGACTTTGAAAATTATCAATTATTTTACAATTCATATCATTCATTAATGAATATTTTTCTTTATTATTGGTTACAATTAGAAATTTCATTCTTGGTTTGATTAAATAAAAATGATATCCTTTTAATTCCGGAAGAGGTACCAGATTATACAATTGAGCTTTTTCATTTGAAATTAAAGGGACAGTAACAACGAATAATACTTTATTTTCATGTATGGCAACTGCTAAATCAACTATCTTATAATATAAATTTATATTTATCAAAACAGGTTCAAAAGGAAAATTAAGATTTTTATTCTCAATATTAGTATGCATTAATTCTAAAAATTGTGATGGGGAAATAACCCTGGGGTGCAATATGTTTTGTTTTGCCTATAATTTCGCTTAAATCCTTTTCCGTATCTAAAATAATAAAGTTTAACATTTGTGATAATTCGCTTATGTGGATTTCTTGCTTAATGGCTCTTTCCTTTCCTGTTTTAAGTTTTGACAGTTTAGCGATTTCTTGTATTATTTCATTAGTTTTGAATCTTATAGTTTCTATTTCAAAATTAGAGTGGTTTAAATTTTCAATTGTCCTTTTAGTCAAAAGAATTTGTTCCTGCATGGATTTTACTATACTATGTTGGGTTTTATCTAAATTATCAATCATTTTCCCGTAATATTCTCCATCAGCGCTATCTTAATTTCCGAAGACTGTTTTGATTCCTGTACCAATAATATCTATCCACCCTCTCTTAAACCGTTTTGGTTTTCCAATTAGATTGAAAAGATTTTCATGACTGTTTTTCAGTAGAATTAATTTGTTCCTGAAAATTAATTCTTCCTGTTTGCATAACCCTTTGGATATTTCGGTTATCTTAAATGAAGATGTGTTTTTGCAGAGACTTAATAAGCTAGATTCTATATTGGTTAATGTATCGTATCTTTCATTGAGATAATTAATATTGATAAAACTAATAATGCTAAATTTCCCATTTTGTGAATATACATCCCCTAGGTTTTCGTAAAATAAACCAGGTGATTTTTCGATTGGTTCAATAATTATTTCACCTTTTTTGACAACCTGATCTGGTGCAAAAATAATGTTACTTTCCTCAAACCAAACTTGTCCTTCGCAAGCTATGATAAGAGATGCAATGACGCTGAGAAACATTTTCGACCTAAGAAAAAAAAAATAGATTATTATCAGGCTGGTTTTGTTATATTAAAATTGTATTTGTTCAGCTTTCTCTTTACTCTTATATATATATTATTGTTTAAAACATTTTCTATTTTATAAGGACCTTTATATACCGGAGATAATTTACCCCTTCTATTTGCGCATTTTATATTGACGAAATCGCCAATTTTATATTTTATTCATTTATTTCAGGGTTTTGTCTATTTCTAGATTTTTCCTTACTTTTAGTAACATTTGCTTTTGCCATTTCCTGTAATCCTTTCAACCTTGCTTTTAAATTTGAAATGTAATCATCGTAACTGTTTCCTAAATTTATTTGGTCAATTGAACTTGGTAAATTACATTTAACGCCAAATAAAAGTTCGAAAGGTGTAAACTTCGTACTGCTATGTCTTGTTGTATTATAGTGCAGTGTAATTGAATGAATAAACTCGTCCCATTCGGTGGGGTCTTTTTCAGTAAATGATCTTAAGTATTCGCCTAATTTGCAGTGAGCTCTTTCCACTGATCCATTGGCCTGGGGGTAATGGAGAGACGTTGTAATCTTTTTTATTTTAAAGAGTTTACATAAGTTAGTCATGATTTGACCAATCAGCTCTGAGCCATTATCAGACAGTAAGATCTTTGGTATACCGAATTTTACTATCCAATGCTCGAAAAGTGCTTTGGCAATTTCTTCAGCAATTTCTTCACTTTGTTAGGTCGTCCTGAATAGTAAGGATATACTTATATCCATTTTTACTCTCTGTCATGGGACCGACGGTATCGATACTAATCTTTTCTAAGCCTGTATCAGACGTGCTAGTTAAACTCATTGGCATTTTTACTGGATGCCTTGAAATTTTTTGTCGTTTACATATTTTGCAAATTTCTACATAGTTAGCTATATCTTTATACATATTCTTCCAAAAATATCATTTATCCTTGACTCGATGAATCATTTGTGACTCGCCGCTATGGCCACCTATTGGAGTATTATGATTTTCAAACAAGACTTTATTTATGTCTTCTATATCTTGGAGAAGAATCCTTTCCACATCTGTATTTTCCGCTTCTGAACTTTCTATCATATTATCGCTATTATTTCCGTTTAGATTCTCGGTATGATTCTCTACATATTCTGAATTATTATTTCTTAAATCCGTTTCGTTTTCTGCCTGTAAATTCTGTGTTTAATTTTGTACACCACTGCTTTCTCCTACTTCAAAATCTTCAGCGAACCTTTCCTTCCAATCATCTTTTGTTAAAGTATTGTTGGTATGTAACTCCGTACTGTTACCGACAATATTATTTTCTTGAGCCGTCTTTTCTAAGCGTCTCTATTTTTCCTTCCCCTTGTTACTATTCCAATATTCCAACTTAATACGTCTGCCACAACATTTTCTTTTCCTTTGATATAATTTATTTCATATTCATATTCTTCTAACTTTAACCTCCACCTAACAAGTCTTGAACCAGGGTCCTTTACGTTAAAAAGCCACGAAAGTGGTTTATGATCGGTATGAATTTGGAATCTGCGTCCAAATACATAAGGACGGAATTGTTTTGCGGCCCAAACAATGGCCAGGCACTCTTTTTCAGTAGTGCTGTAATTCCTTTCTGGCTTGTTCAAAGTTCGGCTTATAAAACTAATAGGTAGCTCCGTACCGCTATTAGATTTTTGTGATAGTACTGCGCCTATCGCATAGCCACTTGCATCGGTCGTTACATTGAAACTTTTGCTGAAATCGGGGTATTGTAAAATTGGTCTAGTAATCAATTGGTTCCTTAAACACTCAAAACTTTTATCTTGTTCATCTGTCCAGTGGAATTTTACATCCTTCTTTAATAGATGCGTCAATGGCAAAGCTTTCTTAGTAAAATTTTCAATAAATTTTCTATAATAGCCTACCATGCCTAGGAAAGATTTTATATCTTTTACACACTTGGGTTTTGCTATCTTTGTTATGGCTTCTATTTTCTTTTGATCGGGTTTCACTCCTTCATCGGAAATGATGTGACCCAAATATATGACTTCCTTCCTCAAGAATTCACACTTATTCGGTTCTATTTTCAAATTAGCTTCTCGTAACCTATTCAAAATTTTCGTCAGTTTATTTTCGTGATCCATCAAACTATTTGCGTATATGACTATATCGTCAACGTATATAAAACATTTTATCCCTTGTAACCCAATCAGGATGGTATTCATCAATCTTTGAAAACAGCTGGGGGCATTTTTCAACCCAAAAGGCATTCTTTTATACTCGAAATGCCCATATGGAGTGCTAAATGCTGTTTTGCACATATCTTCAGGCTTCATTGTAATCTGGTGAAATCCAGACTTTAAATCCAGTGTACTAAAATATTTGCTATTGCCAAGTTGGTCAAGTATCTCATTTATATTGGGGAGTGGATAACTGTCCCCTACTGTTGCTTCATTAAGCTTTCTAAAGTCGATAACAATGCGCCATTTCTTGTTTCCATTTAGATCGTTTTTTTTTTGTACTACCCATAACGGACTTGACCACGGACTCTGGCTAGGTTGAATGATATCATTGCTTAATAATTCTTTTACTTGTTTATTTACCTCCTCTTCGTGGACTTTCGGGTATCTGTAAGTCTTTGACTGAATAGGTTTTATGTTGGGAACTAGTGGAATAACGTGTTCTATTTTGGTCGTTGCCGTTAAGGCTTCATCTTCCATACTGAAAACATCACTGAATTCATAAATAATTTTTAAAATATTTTCCTTCTCTTCCTCGTTCAGATGTTCTAATCTCAAGCTTTCCTTGACTTTAAAATATCTCTTAGTATCTTGTCTTGTTCCAATAGTACACTTGAAAATATTTCTACTTTCCTTACTTCCCAGTTCTTTAAACTTAGGTCCTATTCCTGAGTTCTGAAATCTAACTGGTGTTTCTCTAGTATTTAAATAACTTACTAAAACTTCCTTTTGGTCATTTACTCTTGTTACACATTCGCTAATAAAAACGCTCGGAAAAATTTCGCATTTTTCTATCCGAACTTCAGAGTTCGGTTTAGATTCACCCAGTTTAATCCTGCAAATATTTTCGCTTCTTTCAGGTAGAATTATAAGTTTATTATTGTCGTACATAAGATATGTTTCGACAAAATCATATATTAATTTTTCTTCCTCATAACTTATTGAGAATTTATGAGCTTTGAAAAAGTCATTTCCTAAAATTCCATCATAATTAGGTACTTTGTTCAATATATGAAAATCTTGTGTAAAAACTTGAAAAGAATTCTTCAAATTGTAACAAAAATGGAATGAAACTCTAGTTTTCCCTAATGTCATGGAATCCCCATTGATTCCATTTATAAAGGTATTGTCTGCTTTATCTATTGATTCTTCTCTGATAATGTCCACTGAAAGGGGAAAGAACATGTCGTTCCGGATATGTTGTCGCGAGGAGTCCCGGTGGTAGCCGAGATCTCAGAAGCGGATATGGACCCTTGGGTGGCGAAGATGGTGTCAGCTGTTGAGTCGAATCCACTGGCTTACCCAGCATGGAGAGTCGACAACGGTCGACTTTTCAAATTCATTAAAGCGCACCATATCGTGGTCCACGCGGACAACAACGAATGGAAATTAGTAGTGGGGAAAGCAGGCAGATTAGGGATTTTAAGAGAATGTCACGATAGTCCAGCAGGGCATATGGGGGTCCGTAAAACATATGCTAGGGTAGGGAGTAAATATTATTGGCCGAAAATGAAAAAAAATATTACGAATTACGTTAAGCGTTGTAGCGTTTGCCAACAAGTGAAGCCGGTGAACGAGAAACCGACTGGTTTAATGAAAGAGAGGGTTGGAATTTCGAGGCCTTGGGAAATGATTTGTGTAGATCTGGTAGGCCCACTTCCCAAGTCCAGTAGGGGTTTCGTTTATATCTTGACTGTGGTAGATTATTTTAAAAAATGTCCTCTCCTTTTCGCGTTGAGATCTGCTACCGCTAAAGCAGGCTGTAGGGAACTTGAAGACAATGTCTTCCTCCTTTTTGGCGTCCCGTCGGTGGTCGTATGTGACAACGGCCCACAATTCCGGAGTAGGGAACTGAAAGCGCTTCGCCAGGCGTACGCGTCACAACTTAAATACACAGCGTATTACCATCCGCAGGCTAATCCTGCAGAGGGCATCAATCAAATCATCAAGACAACGCTGACTGCGTATGTCTCGGAGAATCATCGAGATTGGGATTCGCAGCTGGCGAAGGTAGCGTGTGCAATACGCACCGCACAGCACGACGTCTTAGGCATAACTCCATATTATGCTAATTATGGAAGAGAGATGGTTACTTGCGGAAGGGTTATAACTCCCGCAAGCGATCAACACGGGGAACTAGGCAACGACGACAGAGCAACCACTCTTAGTAGGAGAGATGGTTCAGGTAGTCAGAGCTTAGGTCCAGAGCAGGGTCTAGTTGGAGGCGACGGGGATAACGATAGGAATGCGGTAGAGAACCGTTTTAGCGAGCTTAGGGTAGACATCGGTAGGAAGTTAACTGCCGCAGCCAAGAAGTCCGCGAAAGCTTACAATCTCAGGCGGAGAGATGTTTAATATCTCCCGAATGAGATTGTATGACGAAGAAACTTCGCGTTCTCCGACGCCGCTAACATTTATGCCGCGAAGCTTGCGCCGAAATTCATCGGCCCGTTTAAAATAACGAAACGCGTTTCCCCGTGGACTTACACCTTGATCGACGATAATAAAAGAGATCGCGGTACATGGCACGTGAAGGACCTTAAGCCCTATCACAGCGCCGCCGACGACTAGTCTAGCAGTCCCCAGTAACATAGTTTATTGAAGTAATATATCTTAACTTATTTGTTTTGAAAGTCTAGACAGGCATATTGGCCAATGATGGAAAACCCTTCCTCTGTTGTGTTGTTTTCCTTAGCCTCTGGAAATGGCTTGGGGTTCGTCGAAAACCAAGCACATTTCCTTGGAGGTGAGCGTGGGATTTGTTGCGGTCAAATTGCCCGCAACAAGGGCCATTCTCTTTTTCCCTTGAACCTACTGGCAATTTCCCTCTTTTATCGGTCTGCGTTCCCACGGTCTGAAGAAGTGGAGGGGCAACCATGGTTCCTTCAGCCATTGGTCCACGTCTCCGCAGCCTTGGGAAGCAACCACCACAGGTGGCTTGAAGGGCAGGAGGCCCAAACCAAAAGAACCGTTGGACTCGAACACAGACGGGCGGTCTGTGCATACAGACGAACGGTCTGTGGAAATGACGACAGACGGGCGGTCTGGGAAAAATGATGACAGACGGACGGTCTGTAAAGGCGGAGGCAAGCTCAAAGCACTCTGCAACCAGACGGACAGGCTGCAACGGCAGGGTGGAACTAACGCAACACACCAAAACATCCACCCTGCAAATTCAAATGAGATTCGCGGGCGCGGTCGGACGGTCCAAGTAGTCAAAGGCCCAAATGCAAATAAGATCTACCACTGATACGGTAGTGAGCCACAATCGATGAGGGAAGGGATGACGCTCCCTTTTGATCCAACTCCGTCGTGGGAGCACCGAAGGAGCAGCAGAGGCGTGCGGGCGGGCGGCCCTGTGAAACACCCTCACGACACACAAGCGGCACAAAACGTGATACACTCTATTCACGATGAAGGAGAATAACGATCGCCACCGTACCGGCGATTACACTAAAACAAACAAACACAAACACATCACGGTGAAACTGAGAAGGGGTGACGGTAGACGAGCATCCCAGTCAACAAAAACAATATTTGGATGGCAACTTCCCCGAGAAATAAATAGAACGATGGCTGCGAGCCCACCATAAATTAAACTTATGTAAAGGATGGCCCACGATGGGCATGTCCCTTCCCCAAAATCTGCGCACGATTCCACCGAGGTAGAATAGGGAAAAATTCTTCATTCAAACAAACATTTCCTTACCAACTCCTTTTTTTTCGCTCGCGAATGTTTTCTGGGTCTGGTCCTAGGGATGGACATCTTGAAAAAGATTGCCATTCTCCGCATCCTCCACTTATTTATGAGTTTTGTTGTGGGGAGATTATTTAAAAAAAAAAACAAAATATAAACAACATTTTGTTGGAAAACTAGCTCCTTGCTCGAATACACTTTGTTTACTTCGCGATCCGTCAGAAAGGGCATGGGCTGAATAAAGATAGATCCAGGGTCGGTCGGAGGGTTTCTTCATTGCTGAGGTAGAGCAATGGGCGAATTCACTGATAGAGAGGTCGCCTGAAGGGCGTGAGAACATTAGCGGGTTCATGTCAGCGCACTGATGTGAGAGTATATAGTGTACTCCCACGTATGTATGGATGTGTGAGTGAGGATGCCGGCCGGCCGAATGGACAAAGCCAGCTGGAAAATCACTTCTTGGTTGACCAGGCATAAAGTCAGTGGAAGTTTTTGTTATCGCCCAGAAGGGACTTTGGCATAATATAAAAAGTAAAGAAACTTATTCGAGGAAAGAGATAGGCGGCAGGGAAAGTCAATATCACTCAGGATAATTGCGGGAGCAGAAAGACTTTTGTCAAGGCGGGAGTGAAGGATTTTACAAAAAAAAAGCTAAGTACTTTGTATAATTTTATAGTATCGTTAGTAGAAGGGTTAGGTGATAAAGTGGAAAAATTAGTGATCTCGGTAGGATCGTGCCTCCGATAATTCCCGGTATACGACGGGGCACGCGACCTATTAATTTTGAATATTTTCCATCGTTCGGGAAAAGCAATCGTGAGTCATTCTGGGACTTTGCTGTGAAATTAACCCCAATAAAATCTGCCGTACTCCAACGGAGTTTTATAACGTCGTGGAAAAAAAATTATTTTGCATTTCTTTTTTGTGGTTTTTCGCTCGTTTCTGGTTGTACTTCTCTGGTTTCACAATTCACCTTAAAATTGTGTGGCGCCCATTTTTTTTTAACTATTTTTCAGACCCGTGATTAATCGTAAATTAAACAACACAGTAAGTACCTGCGTTTTCCTTTGGTGCGATTCACCAAACATTATTTCCTTATTACCTGTGTAAAGTTTGCTATTTATTTACTACCTCCCTAATAAATTCTGTGGGGATTATTGGCTATCCCAAAGCCGAAAAGTTGATGGCTAAAGATCCGAACTGTTTATATGGCTGAAGAGCCGAGCTGAAATATAAAATAGCTAAGAAGCCAAGCATACCCTTCATAAGTCAGATAGTAATTCCGCTTTATTCAAATATCTTAGCCTATTTATACAAAAATATCTTACATTCTACTTACATTATAATATGATAAAGGAACACAGAAATAAAAAGTAAAATGAACTACTCAGCACAATTTGCTGCGACACGTAAATGTGCAAATCGTCATTGGCCTTAACTTTATGGCGAGCATTAGCTTTGTATCGGGTGTCGAGCGGATTTGGTGGGAAATGTCTGTCTTGTGAGAAATGTGGAATGTGTGTCTATGTTTTTGTGTTGTTGGGAGAATTGCATTTGATGATGAGGCTATTTGTTAGTGTAGTTATTATGTACACTACATCCTCCCTCTTTATGGGAAAAACATTTTTTTTTTTTTTTTTAGTGATTTAGTCTTTTCAATCTATTATTATGTACTTCCTTTATTTCGTTATTTATTTTTATTCTAGTATTTACACCTTTTAATTCTACTACTTCATATGGACCTTTGTACGGTACATCTAACTTTTTCTTATTTCCTACTTTTAAATATACAAAATCACCTATCTTAATTCTTAGAGGATTAGATTTCTTATCTACTATGTTTTTACGTTCTAACTTAGCTTTTATTAACAAGTCCTTAGCTATCTTGTCCATCTGCCGTAATCTAAATTTTAATTCTAAGCTGTAATTCTCTAAGTTATAAATTGGGTTTATTGCAATTTCATCGGGATTTTCTGGTAGTCTTGCTATTCTGCCATATATCAATTCAAATGGTGATATACCTATACTAGAATGTGGTGTCGTATTATAGCTGAATACAAAGTATGGTATCCAATCATGCCAGTTATCTTCTTTCGCGAAAGCCAGAAGATACTCATTTAGTACTCTATGGTTACGCTCTATTGAGCCTAGCGTGTTATACCGCCGAGTAAATTCTTATGCCGCCAAGAGGAATCTATAACAATTTGTTATATCGCCAAGTAAATTCTTATGCCGCCAAGAGGAATCTTTTTATTTGACAAGAATAAATCACGACAAAAATAAATCACACTTCTGATTAGATGTTTCCTTTATTATTTAAGATTGAATAAAATTATATTTGAACTTAGAGCTAACAAAATTGAATCGGACTTGGAGCCGACAACTTAAAGCTAACCCTCTTTGGGTGAGTTGATCTTAGTAACTGATGCTCTGGAAATTAGAAATGTTAGTTGTTACATTTGTTATCTCATTTGGTGGTCGGCAAAAGATGGGCCACCAAAGGAGTAACCATAAACTTTCATATCTTATTTGGTGCACAGCAAAATATGAGTTGACAAAGTAGCAATAATAATATATCTTATTTGATGCACAGCAAAATATGAGTTGACAAAGTAGTAATAATAATATCTTTCTTATCTTATTTGATGCACAGCAAAATATGAGTTGACAAAGTAGTAATAATAACTTTGGAACTTGCATGAGTTTGGTACCGGATGTACCTATAACATTGTTGTGAGGTTTGTTATTGGATGTACCTATAACATTGTTGTGTGGTTTGTTATTGGATGTACCTATAACATTGTTGTGAGGTTTGTTATTGGATGTACCTATAACATCTCCCCCCTTATGAAAGATTTTGGTCCATCGCCACGAAATCTTATTCCAGCCGTTAAGGATTCTAAAGGTAGGTCATCTGCGCTTCGAATAATTTCTGTACGAGTTGAATCATTTTTTATGTTAAAACAATTCTTAAAACAAATACACGGTAAGATCATGCATTTCTTGTATTTAATGCAACAACAGCACCATATTATGATTATAAAAATAATCAGTTTTAAGCCAAAACTTATACCTTTCCGTACAGGATTCTCATGAAAAATTAATTCAAATATATTTTTCTCAATATTTCTTGCATCCGTTGCTAGATCTGCTAATTCTTCAAGGTTTATTTTCTTATTTACCGGATTTAATACAATATTACTTTCCTCCTCATCAGAGTTTAATAAACAACAATTTTCTTCAAAAATACTTTTTGGTACAATTTTATCAGTAAAATTTACAAAGTGTTCTTTCGTAGGTTTTAGGTTATTTGATATGGTTTTTGCCTCACAATTTCCATTGACAGTTATGAATCCCGTCCCGGGTCCAATAGTCTTTGAACTCTCCATATCATTACATTTACAAAAAAGTTTTGTTGTGTACCTGGTAGAATAAATCCACTTATTTTTAATTGATAACTTATGAAAATTTTCAGAAAGTTGAATTTGTTTCACATTACAATCTGTCGTATAAGGTTCACATTCTTCGGATACAAAAACTTCTTGCAAGGATAATTCATTACATATCCTTGGACTTTGAAAATTATCAATTATTTTACAATTCATATCATTCATTAATGAGTATTTTTCTTTATTATTGGTTACAATTAGAAATTTCATTCTTGGTTTGATTAAATAAAAATGATATCCTTTTAATTCCGGAAGAGGTACCAGATTATACAATTGAGCTTTTTCATTTGAAATTAAAGGGACAGTAACAACGAATAATACTTTATTTTCATGTATGGCAACTGCTAAATCAACTATCTTATAATATAAATTTATATTTATCAAAACAGGTTCAAAAGGAAAATTAAGATTTTTATTCTCAATATTAGTATGCATTAATTCTAAAAATTGTGATGGGGAAATAACCCTGGGGTGCAATATGTTTTGTTTTGCAAATAATATCATGCCTATAATTTCGCTTAAATCCTTTTCCGTATCTAAAATAATAAAGTTTAACATTTGTGATAATTCGCTTATGTGGATTTCTTGCTTAATGGCTCTTTCCTTTCCTGTTTTAAGTTTTGACAGTTTAGCGATTTCTTGTATTATTTCATTAGTTTTGAATCTTATAGTTTCTATTTCAAAATTAGAGTGGTTTAAATTTTCAATTGTCCTTTTAGTCAAAAGAATTTGTTCCTGCATGGATTTTACTATACTATGTTGGGTTTTATCTAAATTATCAATCATTTTCCCGTAATATTCTCCATCAGCGCTATCTTAATTTCCGAAGACTGTTTTGATTCCTGTACCAATAATATCTATCCACCCTCTCTTAAACCGTTTTGGTTTTCCAATTAGATTGAAAAGATTTTCATGACTGTTTTTCAGTAGAATTAATTTGTTCCTGAAAATTAATTCTTCCTGTTTGCATAACCCTTTGGATATTTCGGTTATCTTAAATGAAGATGTGTTTTTGCAGAGACTTAATAAGCTAGATTCTATATTGGTTAATGTATCGTATCTTTCATTGAGATAATTAATATTGATAAAACTAATAATGCTAAATTTCCCATTTTGTGAATATACATCCCCTAGGTTTTCGTAAAATAAACCAGGTGATTTTTCGATTGGTTCAATAATTATTTCACCTTTTTTGACAACCTGATCTGGTGCAAAAATAATGTTACTTTCCTCAAACCAAACTTGTCCTTCGCAAGCTATGATAAGAGATGCAATGACGCTGAGAAACATTTTCGACCTAAGAAAAAAAAAATAGATTATTATCAGGCTGGTTTTGTTATATTAAAATTGTATTTGTTCAGCTTTCTCTTTACTCTTATATATATATTATTGTTTAAAACATTTTCTATTTTATAAGGACCTTTATATACCGGAGATAATTTACCCCTTCTATTTGCGCATTTTATATTGACGAAATCGCCAATTTTATATTTTATTCATTTATTTCAGGGTTTTGTCTATTTCTAGATTTTTCCTTACTTTTAGTAACATTTGCTTTTGCCATTTCCTGTAATCCTTTCAACCTTGCTTTTAAATTTGAAATGTAATCATCGTAACTGTTTCCTAAATTTATTTGGTCAATTGAACTTGGTAAATTACATTTAACGCCAAATAAAAGTTCGAAAGGTGTAAACTTCGTACTGCTATGTCTTGTTGTATTATAGTGCAGTGTAATTGAATGAATAAACTCGTCCCATTCGGTGGGGTCTTTTTCAGTAAATGATCTTAAGTATTCGCCTAATTTGCAGTGAGCTCTTTCCACTGATCCATTGGCCTGGGGGTAATGGAGAGACGTTGTAATCTTTTTTATTTTAAAGAGTTTACATAAGTTAGTCATGATTTGACCAATCAGCTCTGAGCCATTATCAGACAGTAAGATCTTTGGTATACCGAATTTTACTATCCAATGCTCGAAAAGTGCTTTGGCAATTTCTTCAGCAATTTCTTCACTTTGTTAGGTCGTCCTGAATAGTAAGGATATACTTATATCCATTTTTACTCTCTGTCATGGGACCGACGGTATCGATACTAATCTTTTCTAAGCCTGTATCAGACGTGCTAGTTAAACTCATTGGCATTTTTACTGGATGCCTTGAAATTTTTTGTCGTTTACATATTTTGCAAATTTCTACATAGTTAGCTATATCTTTATACATATTCTTCCAAAAATATCATTTATCCTTGACTCGATGAATCATTTGTGACTCGCCGCTATGGCCACCTATTGGAGTATTATGATTTTCAAACAAGACTTTATTTATGTCTTCTATATCTTGGAGAAGAATCCTTTCCACATCTGTATTTTCCGCTTCTGAACTTTCTATCATATTATCGCTATTATTTCCGTTTAGATTCTCGGTATGATTCTCTACATATTCTGAATT
Organism: Portevinia maculata; assembly: GCA_949715645.1. Taxonomy (NCBI): domain Eukaryota; kingdom Metazoa; phylum Arthropoda; class Insecta; order Diptera; family Syrphidae; genus Portevinia; species Portevinia maculata. The sequence continues at coordinate 164,861,466 of OX454526.1, read as the reverse complement.
ATTATTTCTTAAATCCGTTTCGTTTTCTGCCTGTAAATTCTGTGTTTAATTTTGTACACCACTGCTTTCTCCTACTTCAAAATCTTCAGCGAACCTTTCCTTCCAATCATCTTTTGTTAAAGTATTGTTGGTATGTAACTCCGTACTGTTACCGACAATATTATTTTCTTGAGCCGTCTTTTCTAAGCGTCTCTATTTTTCCTTCCCCTTGTTACTATTCCAATATTCCAACTTAATACGTCTGCCACAACATTTTCTTTTCCTTTGATATAATTTATTTCATATTCATATTCTTCTAACTTTAACCTCCACCTAACAAGTCTTGAACCAGGGTCCTTTACGTTAAAAAGCCACGAAAGTGGTTTATGATCGGTATGAATTTGGAATCTGCGTCCAAATACATAAGGACGGAATTGTTTTGCGGCCCAAACAATGGCCAGGCACTCTTTTTCAGTAGTGCTGTAATTCCTTTCTGGCTTGTTCAAAGTTCGGCTTATAAAACTAATAGGTAGCTCCGTACCGCTATTAGATTTTTGTGATAGTACTGCGCCTATCGCATAGCCACTTGCATCGGTCGTTACATTGAAACTTTTGCTGAAATCGGGGTATTGTAAAATTGGTCTAGTAATCAATTGGTTCCTTAAACACTCAAAACTTTTATCTTGTTCATCTGTCCAGTGGAATTTTACATCCTTCTTTAATAGATGCGTCAATGGCAAAGCTTTCTTAGTAAAATTTTCAATAAATTTTCTATAATAGCCTACCATGCCTAGGAAAGATTTTATATCTTTTACACACTTGGGTTTTGCTATCTTTGTTATGGCTTCTATTTTCTTTTGATCGGGTTTCACTCCTTCATCGGAAATGATGTGACCCAAATATATGACTTCCTTCCTCAAGAATTCACACTTATTCGGTTCTATTTTCAAATTAGCTTCTCGTAACCTATTCAAAATTTTCGTCAGTTTATTTTCGTGATCCATCAAACTATTTGCGTATATGACTATATCGTCAACGTATATAAAACATTTTATCCCTTGTAACCCAATCAGGATGGTATTCATCAATCTTTGAAAACAGCTGGGGGCATTTTTCAACCCAAAAGGCATTCTTTTATACTCGAAATGCCCATATGGAGTGCTAAATGCTGTTTTGCACATATCTTCAGGCTTCATTGGAATCTGGTGAAATCCAGACTTTAAATCCAGTGTACTAAAATATTTGCTATTGCCAAGTTGGTCAAGTATCTCATTTATATTGGGGAGTGGATAACTGTCCCCTACTGTTGCTTCATTAAGCTTTCTAAAGTCGATAACAATGCGCCATTTCTTGTTTCCATTTAGATCGTTTTTTTTTTGTACTACCCATAACGGACTTGACCACGGACTCTGGCTAGGTTGAATGATATCATTGCTTAATAATTCTTTTACTTGTTTATTTACCTCCTCTTCGTGGACTTTCGGGTATCTGTAAGTCTTTGACTGAATAGGTTTTATGTTGGGAACTAGTGGAATAACGTGTTCTATTTTGGTCGTTGCCGTTAAGGCTTCATCTTCCATACTGAAAACATCACTGAATTCATAAATAATTTTTAAAATATTTTCCTTCTCTTCCTCGTTCAGATGTTCTAATCTCAAGCTTTCCTTGACTTTAAAATATCTCTTGGTATCTTGTCTTGTTCCAATAGTACACTTGAAAATATTTCTACTTTCCTTACTTCCCAGTTCTTTAAACTTAGGTCCTATTCCTGAGTTCTGAAATCTAACTGGTGTTTCTCTAGTATTTAAATAACTTACTAAAACTTCCTTTTGGTCATTTACTCTTGTTACACATTCGCTAATAAAAACGCTCGGAAAAATTTCGCATTTTTCTATCCGAACTTCAGAGTTCGGTTTAGATTCACCCAGTTTAATCCTGCAAATATTTTCGCTTCTTTCAGGTAGAATTATAAGTTTATTATTGTCGTACATAAGATATGTTTCGACAAAATCATATATTAATTTTTCTTCCTCATAACTTATTGAGAATTTATGAGCTTTGAAAAAGTCATTTCCTAAAATTCCATCATAATTAGGTACTTTGTTCAATATATGAAAATCTTGTGTAAAAACTTGAAAAGAATTCTTCAAATTGTAACAAAAATGGAATGAAACTCTAGTTTTCCCTAATGTCATGGAATCCCCATTGATTCCATTTATAAAGGTATTGTCTGCTTTATCTATTGATTCTTCTCTGATAATGTCCACTGAAAGGGGAAAGAACATGTCGTTCCGGATATGTTGTCGCGAGGAGTCCCGGTGGTAGCCGAGATCTCAGAAGCGGATATGGACCCTTGGGTGGCGAAGATGGTGTCAGCTGTTGAGTCGAATCCACTGGCTTACCCAGCATGGAGAGTCGACAACGGTCGACTTTTCAAATTCATTAAAGCGCACCATATCGTGGTCCACGCGGACAACAACGAATGGAAATTAGTAGTGGGGAAAGCAGGCAGATTAGGGATTTTAAGAGAATGTCACGATAGTCCAGCAGGGCATATGGGGGTCCGTAAAACATATGCTAGGGTAGGGAGTAAATATTATTGGCCGAAAATGAAAAAAGATATTACGAATTACGTTAAGCGTTGTAGCGTTTGCCAACAAGTGAAGCCGGTGAACGAGAAACCGACTGGTTTAATGAAAGAGAGGGTTGGAATTTCGAGGCCTTGGGAAATGATTTGTGTAGATCTGGTAGGCCCACTTCCCAAGTCCAGTAGGAGTTTCGTTTATATCTTGACTGTGGTAGATTATTTTACAAAATGTCCTCTCCTTTTCGCGTTGAGATCTGCTACCGCTAAAGCAGTCTGTAGGGAACTTGAAGACAATGTCTTCCTCCTTTTTGGCGTCCCGTCGGTGGTCGTATGTGACAACGGCCCAAAATTCCGGAGTAGGGAACTTAAAGCGCTTTGCCAGGCGTACGCGTCACAACTTAAATACACAGCGCATTACCATCCGCAGGCTAATCCTGCAGAGGGCATCAATCAAATCATCAAGACAACGCTGACTGCGTATGTCTCGGAGAATCATCGAGATTGGGATTCGCAGCTGGCGAAGGTAGCGTGTGCAATACGCACCGCACAGCACGACGTTTTAGGCATAACTCCATATTATGCTAATTATGGAAGAGAGATGGATACTTGCGGAAGGGTTATAACTCCCGCAAGCGATCAACTCGGGGAACTAGGCAACAACGACAGAGCAACCACTCTTAGTAGGAGAGAAGGTTCAGGTAGTCAGAGCTTAGGTCCAGAGCAGGGTCTAGTTGGAGGCGACGGGGAGAACGATAGGAATGCGGTAGAGAACCGTTTTAGCGAGCTTAGGGTAGACATCGGTAGGAAGTTAACTGCCGCAGCCAAGAAGTCCGCGAAAGCTTACAATCTCAGGCGGAGAGATGTTCAATATCTCCCGAATGAGATTGTATGGCGAAGAAACTTCGCGTTCTCCGACGCCGCTAACTTTTATGCCGCGAAGCTTGCGCCGAAATTCATCGGCCCGTTTAAAATAAAGAAACGCGTTTCCCCGTGGACAAATTGCCCGCAACAAGGGCCATTCTCTTTTTCCCTTGAACCTACTGGCAATTTCCCTCTTTTATCGGTCTGCGTTCCCACGGTCTGAAGAAGTGGAGGGGCAACCATGGTTCCTTCAGCCATTGGTCCACGTCTCCGCAGCCTTGGGAAGCAACCACCACAGGTGGCTTGAAGCGCAGGAGGCCCAAAGCAAAAGAAGCGTTGGATTCGAACACAGACGGGCGGTCTGTGGAAATGACGACAGACGGGCGGTCTGGGAAAAATGATGACAGACGGACGGTCTGTAAAGGCGGAGGGCAAGCTCAAAGCACTCTGCAACCAGACGGACAGTCTGCAACGGCAAGGTGGAACTAACGCAACACACCAAAACATCCACCCTGCAAATTCAAATGAGATTCGCGGGCGCGGTCGGACGGTCCAAGTAGTCAAAGGCCCAAATGCAAATAAGATCTACCACTGATACGGTAGTGAGCCACGATCGATGAGGGAAGGGATGACGCTCCCTTTTGATCCAACTCCGTCGTGGGAGCACCGAAGGAGCAGCAGAGGCGTGCGGGCGGGCGGCCCTGTGAAACACCCTCACGACACACAAGCGGCACAAAACGTGATACACTCTATTCACGATGAAGGAGAATAACGATCGCCACCGTACCGGCGATTACACTAAAACAAACAAACACAAACACATCACGGTGAAACTGAGAAGGGGTGACGGTAGACGAGCTTCCCAGTCAACAAAAACAATATTTGGATGGCAACTTCCCCGAGAAATAAATAGAACGATGGCCGCGAGCCCACCATAAATTAAACTTATGTAAAGGATGGCTCACGATGGGCATGTCCCTTCCCCAAAATCTGCGCACGATTCCACCGAGGTAGAATAGGGAAAAGTTCTTCATTCAAACAAACATTTCCTTACCAACTCCTTTTTTTCGCTCGCGAATGTTTTCTGGGTCTGGTCCTAGGGATGGACATCTTGAAAAAGATTTCCATTCTCCGCATCCTCCACTTATTTATGAGTTTTGTGCTTTTGTTGTGGGGAGATTATTTAAAAAAAAAAAACAAAATATAAACAACATTCTGTAGTCGGCATTTTGTTGGAAAACTAGCTCCTTGCTCGAATACACTTTGTTTACTTCGCGATCCGTCAGAAAGGGCATGGGCTGAATAAAGACAGATCCAGGGTCGGTCGGAGGGTTTCTTCATTGCTGAGGTAGAGCAATGGGCGAATTCACTGATAGAGAGGTCGCCTGAAGGGCGTGAGAACATTAGCGGGTTCATGTCAGCGCACTGATGTGAGAGTATATAGTGTACTCCCACGTATGTATGGATGTGTGAGTGAGGATGCCGGCCGGCCGAATGGACAAAGCCAGCTGGAAAATCACTTCTTGGTTGACCAGGCATAAAGTCAGTGGAAGTTTTTGTTATCGCCCAGAAGGGACTTTGGCATAATATAAAAAGTAAAGAAACTTATTCGAGGAAAGAGATAGGCGGCAGAGAAAGTCAATATCACTCAGGATAATTGCGGGAGCAGAAAGACTTTTGTCAAGGCGGGAGTGAAGGATTTTACAAAAAAAAAGCTAAGTACTTTGTATAATTTTAACCCCAATAAAATCTGCCGTACTCCAACGGAGTTTTATAACGTCGTGGAAAAAAAATTATTTTGCATTTCTTTTTGTGGTTTTTCGCTCGTTTCTGGTTGTACTTCTCTGGTTTCACAATTCACCTTAAAATTGTGTGGCGCCCATTTTTTTTAACTATTTTTCAGACCCGTGATTAATCGTAAATTAAACAACACAGTAACACACAGTAACACCTGCGTTTTCCTTTGGTGCGATTCACCAAACATTATTTCCTTATTACCTGTGTAAAGTTTGCTATTTATTTACTACCTCCCTAATAAATTCTGTGGGGATTATTGGCTATCCCAAAGCCGAAAAGTTGATGGCTAAAGATCCGAACTGTTTATATGGCTGAAGAGCCGAGCTGAAATATAAAATAGCTAAGAAGCCAAGCATACCCTTCATAAGTCAGATAGTAATTCCGCTTTATTCAAAGATCTTAGCCTATTTATACAAAAATATCTTACATTCTACTTACATTATAAAAAGTAAAATGAACTACTCAGCACAATTTGCTGCGACACGTAAATGTGCAAATCGTCATTGGCCTTAACTCTATGGCGAGCATTAGCTTTGTATCGGGTGTCGAGCGGATTTGGTGGGAAATGTCTGTCTTGTGAGAAATGTGGAATGTGTGTCTATGTTTTTGTGTTGTTGGGAGAATTGCATTTGATGATGAGGCTATTTGTTAGTGTAGTTATTATGTACACTACATCCTCCCTCTTTATGGGAAAAACATTTTTTTTTTTTTAATGATTTATCTTTTCAATCTATTATTATGTACTTCCTTTATTTCGTTATTTATTTTTATACCCTATTCTAGGGGTATATTAATTTTGACGCATAGTTTGTAACATACCTTAATATTACCCGTAGACCCCTAAAAGTTACTATATTTATTATCAGCATCGATAGTAATGTCGATCTAGCCATGTCCGTCCGTCCGTCCGTCGGCAAAAATTAGGCCTTTAAACTGGACCTAGAGAGCTGAAATTTTAACCATATACTCTCTAGGGTCCCGAAATAATCAAGTTTACGAATTTTTGAAATTCGCCCACAGACACGCCCACAAACTCAAAAAAACAAAATTTTGGAAAAAATCGAATTTTGAGCTAGGAAGCTGAAATTTTTTATATATGATCTATGACTCCTAAAACTGCTCGGGATATAAAATTTTCAAAATCCGCCCACTGCCACGCCCACAAAAAAATAAAACAATTTTATTGAAAAACCAAAATTTGAGCTAGGGAGCTGAAATTTTTAATATATACTCTCTGGGGGCTCTTTAAGCTCATGTATAAATATTTTCAAAATCCGCCCACTGACACGCCCACAAATAAATAAAACAATTTTTTTGAAAATCGAAAGTTTGAGCTAGCGAGCTGAAATTTATAATATATACTCTCTATGGGCCCTTTATGCTCATGTGTAAATATTTTCAAAATCCGCCCACTGGCACGCCCACAATTATTTTTATTTATTTTTTGAAAATTCAAAGTGAGCTAGGGAGCTGAAATTTATAATATATACTCTCTAGGGGCCCTTTATGCTCATGTGTTAATTTTTTTTAAATTCGCCTACTGACACGCCCACAATTAAATAAAACAATTTTATTGAAACACCCAAGTTTGAGCTAGGGAGCGTTTTTTTTTGATAAAATCCTTTAAATGTTATATAACAAAATATGTAGAGCGTTCTTAACAATTCAACCATACTTAGACTTTTGTCACGCCCACTTATGAGGGATAGGAATAAGAATAGGGTATCCAACAGTTCGCCCAAGCGGACTGTAGCCCGTCCCTATGTTTATTCTAGTATTTACACCTTTTAATTCTACTACTTCATATGGACCTTTGTACGGTACATCTAACTTTTTCTTATTTCCTACTTTTAAATATACAAAATCACCTATCTTAATTCTTAGAGGATTAGATTTCTTATCTACTATGTTTTTACGTTCTAACTTAGCTTTTATTAACAAGTCCTTAGCTATCTTGGCCATCTGCCCTAATCTAAATTTTAATTCTAAGCTGTAATTCTCTAAGTTATAAATTGGGTTTATTGCAATTTCATCGGGATTTTCTGTTAGTCTTGCTATTCTGCCATAATCAATTCAAATGGTGATATACCTATACTAGAATGTGGTGTCGTATTACAGCTGAATACAAAGTATGGTATCCAATCATGCCAGTTATCTTCTTTCGCGAAAGCCAGAAGATACTCATTGACTTTAAAATATCTTTTAGTATCTTGTCTTGTTCCAATAGTACACTTGAAAATATTTCTACTTTCCTTACTTCCCAGTTCTTTAAACTTAGGTCCTATTCCTGAGTTCTGAAATCTAACCGGTGTTTCTCTAGTATTTAAATAACTTACTAAAACTTCCTTTTGGTCATTTACTCTTGTTACACATTCGCTAATAAAAACGCTCGGAAAAATTTCGCATTTTTCTATCCAAACTTCAGTGTTCGGTTTAGATTCACCCAGTTTAATCCTGCAAATATTTTTGCTTCTTTCAGGTAGAATTATAAGTTTATTATTGTCGTCGTTAAGATATGTTTCGACAAAATCATTTATTAATTTTTCTTCCTCATAACTTATTGAGAATTTATGAGCTTTGAAAAAGTCATTTCCTAAAATTCCATCATAATTAGGTACTTTGTTCAATATATGAAAATCTTGTGTAAAAACTTGAAAAGAATTCTTCAAATTGTAACAAAAATGGAATGAAACTCTAGTTTTCCCTAATGTCATGGAATCCCCATTGATTCCATTTATAAAGGTATTGTCTGCTTTATCTATTGATTCTTCTCTGATAATGTCCTTACTAATAATGGATATTTCTGCCCCTGTATCTATTAAAAATCTAAAATTAACTTTTTTATACACGATGAGCACATGCGGACTTTCGCTCACATTTCTCGTTGTGCCGAAATTGTACTGTCCTCGAGAGTCATTTGACACATATTGACTCTCGGCGTTTGGTTTAAATTATTATTAAATGGATTTCTATTTTGATTTCCGTGAAAGCTATTCCTTTTATCATTGAAATTGTTATTCCTAACATTGTTATTTCGATTGTTATCATCCCTAATCCTGTTATTATTATTACAGTAAGTTGATTGGTTGGCTTTGGGCTGCCGACAATCTTTGCTAACATGTCCCATCCTACCACAGTTGAAACATTTTATATTAACGTTATTGACATGACGAACCACGTTTCTATCACTGTATTCTAAAGGAATATAGGGTCGATTAGATGGTGTAAATTTATTTATATTGAGGGACAATTCCTCACTTTGTGCAAGTTTTATTGCATCATTTAATTCTTTGCAATTCTGTGTCCTAATAAACGTCGACAACTGCGGTCTTAGCCGATTGCAAAAAGAGGTTAAACCTAATTTCATTATGAAATCAGATTGTGCCCTTCTTTCCTCAAGTTTCATTTCCGAATTGTCAAGTCTTATCTGCTCTAAAATTTTTCTAATAGCTGTCTCGGTCCTTTGGCCAAAACAAATGACTGTTTCGTTAGGATACTGTTTCAACTGATGCAATTCCTGCATTAATTGGTTAAGGCTTTTCTTATCTGAATAAATGGAAATCAGTTTTTCTCTCAGCTGTTCCCACGTGGTAAAATCGTTATTCATCAAAGCAATAGTTGCATTACCCCTAATTTTAGATTTTATGTATTTGAAAAGGACTGGTTTTAGACCTTCACTACAAAGTGAGGTTGCATCGGAGCAAGCTTCAAGAAACCTAAAAACTTCCTCAGGTTGTCCCGAGAATTCCGGCACGAATTTAATAAGGCTATTAAGGTTTAACTCTTCCATGTCGTTATAATTTTTATCTGTCAACTATCAATAATTTTCCTTTTTTTCTAAACCTGCTAATTTTTTTATTCTTCAATTTCAATAAAAAATTTCAATTCTTCTTATTTTGTGCCATTAAAAAAAAAATAACTTATCAAAACAAAAAATGTACGTAACTTACATAACAAACTCTTAAATATTATGATGATCCTGACCTCGACGAAGTTGACGTGTTGTGCTGCGTTGGTGTTGACTCTGGTTGACGTTCTAGTTATCTGTTGCAGTAGTTCAAAAGTTCGTTTTTTCCCGGACTGATTTCACAATATGAACACCGCAAATACAATTAGAAATTTGTATTGTTTTTCAAATCGTCTCTTTGGGAAAATTTTTGATGACACTGGTGTAATTAAATTTGATTTTCCTTTTTTTCACCTCTCTTGTGCAAGGCAATTTTAATTTATTTATTTTACAGCTTGTGCACTTTATTTGGTAAATTTTCCTTTGTCGGACTGCACGTTGGTGCTTATATTTTCGCAATCAAAAAAAAAAAGTTCTTTATATGGCAAAATTAAAACGATCTACCATACACATTTGGATTGATATTTATTTAATTTTCCGTATCACAGTGAAGTAGAAGCGTTTGTACTTTTTCTAAACTGTTTTTTTTTCTTTAGTTTCTTTAGCAGTTTTTTTTTTTTTGTACGCACATTCACCACTTTTTGTTTCAGTAATACTTGGAATCATCCGGATCCCGCCGCTGCCACCATTTGTTATACCGCCGAGTAAATTCGTATGCCGCCAAGAGGAATCTATAACAATTTGTTATATCGCCAAGTAAATTCTTATGCCGCCAAGAGGAATCTTTTTATTTGACAAGAATAAATCACGACAAAAATAAATCACACTTCTGATTAGATGTTTCCTTTATTATTTAAGATTGAATAAAATTATATTTGAACTTAGAGCTAACAAAATTGAATCGGACTTGGAGCCGACAACTTAAAGCGAACCCTCCTTGGGTGAGTTGATCTAAGTAACTGATGCTCTGGAAATTAGAAATGTTAGTTGTTACATTTGTTATCTCATTTGGTGGTCGGCAAAAGATGGGCCACCAAAGGAGTAACCATAAACTTTCTTATCTTATTTGGTGCACAGCAAAATATGAGTTAACAAAGTAGCAATAATAATATCTTTCTTATCTTATTTGATGCACAGCAAAATATGAGTTGACAAAGTTGTAATAATAATATCTTTCTTATCTTATTTGATGCACAGCAAAATATGAGTTGACAAAGTAGTAATAATAACTTTGGAACTTGCATGAGTTTGGTACCGGATGTACCTATAACATTGTTGTGAGGTTTGTTATTGGATGTACCTATAACATTGTTGTGTGGTTTGTTATTGGATGTACCTATAACATTGTTGTGAGGTTTGTTATTGGATGTACCTATAACAAGCGTCTCATGATGGTAGGGTGTTGATGTTATGTGTTTTATTCCAAATTGTTCATAGATATTTTTCATTACTTCGTTGAGGAATTCTGTCCCCATGTCTGTTTTCAGAATCTTGAAGTTACAATGCTTAAGTATAAAATGTTCTACTAACGCTTTTGCTACTGTTTTTGCATCTTTGCTTTTCATTGGAATCGCTAATATGTATTTTGTTAATTCACATTGCAGGGTTAGGATATATCTAAATTCACCTGAAGCGGTCCTACTGTGTCAGCTGATACTATTTCAAAACTACTAGATGGTGTTTCTGTTATCACTAATCTTTCTTTAGTATTCCTTATTTGCTTGTTCTTAGCACATTCTTCACAATTGCAGACATACTTCTTCACCATTTTGCTCAAATTTTTCCAGATATATCTCTGCTTTATTTTACATATTGTTCTTCTGACACCTGAGTGTCCTCCTACATGTGGTGAATTGTGGAAGTCCATTATTATCTTGTCCATTTCTTCTCGTTATAAGATTCTTTTCGGTTGTTGATAAATTAAAATTTCAAGTTTTCTACCTTCTTTTTTCTTTCGTTTCTTTTGCAGCTTATTATATATTTCTTTGAATTTATTCATAGTTATGTGCTCAAATATTTCATCACTTTTTTCAATTGCTAGTTTTGCAATATTTTGCCTATACATTTCGAAAATTAGCTTCTCCAATATCAGACCTAAATCCAGATTAGGATTATCACTAAATTCTACTATAATTGTATTATGACAGTTATTTTCGGCAATTTATACTTATATAAATTCTTGTTGAGCATCTTTTCAAATTTTAGCATACGTACGTTTTTTATTTCTGCTAATGAGATACATTCCCATGAGTAAAGTTGATCAGGCTCTACTTTTAAAGCATTGCTTTTGGGTGTCTCCCTGCTGCTTTTATTTTTATTTATTTCTCTAGTCATCGCTCTTGTCATGACTTTTATATTTTCGTTAGGTATCATTTCCTTGAGTATCTCGGAATCTAGTTTTATACGTGACAAAGCGTCAGCATTTGTGTTCATCGAGCCTAGTTTATATTTTATATCAAAAGTGTAGTCTGATAAATCCAGCCGTATCCTTGTCAATTTTGAAGATGGATTTTTATGAGTAAATAAGCTTACTAACGGTCTGTGATCAGTTACTACTACGAATCTTTTTCCATATAAGTATGGTCTGAAATGGTTAATGGCCCAATGTATACCGAGTAATTCTTTCTCTATAATCGGTTTGTTGAGCTCATGTTTATTGAGACTTTTACTGGCATATGAAATAGGTAGGTCTCTTCCTATTTCTCCTTGAGATAACACTGCTCCAACTGCAGTATTGGAAGCATCTGTTGTTACTATAAAAGGTTGTTTATGGTCGGGGTATTGCAGAATGGGTGGATTTATGAGCTTTTCTTTAAGCGTTTTGAAAGCTTTCTTACAATCATCTGTCCATTTGAACTCTATACCCTTCTTTGATAGTGCATTTAAAGATTTTGCTATTTCTGCAAAATCTTTGATGAATCTTCTATAGTAGTTGCAGAATGCTACAAATCGCTTCACTTCATTTGCATTCGTTGGGCATGGGTATTTCTTGATAGTTTCATATTTAGCGGGGTCTGTCTTTATCCCGTGGTTTGTTATCAAGTGCCCTAGATAGGTTACTTCTGTCTGTAGCCAATTGCATTTTTGAGGATTGAGCTTGAGGTTATATTTTCTCAATCTCTGTAATGTTTTCACTAGATTTTGGTTGTGGTGATTAAGGCTACAACCAAATATAATAATGTCATCAACATAAAGGAATGCTTCTGCATTAAGCCCTGCTAAGGCTACGGATAGCATGCGTTGAAAACTATTGGTGGACATTTTTAGACCGAACGGTAGTCTTTTGAACTGAAAATGTCCCTGATTCGTTGAAAATGCAGTTACTGGTCTGGAATGTTCGTCCAGTTCTATTTGATGGAAGGAACTACTTAAATCCAAAGTGGAGAAATATTTTGCTCGTCCTAACGTGTCTAGAACATCGTCTAACCTTGTTAACGGAAATTCATCATCCATTATCTTTTTGTTTAGTTGGCGGAAATCTACCACTAGTCGCCATTTCTTGTCTCCCTCTACATCTTTCTTGGGTACGACAAGTAAGGGTGAGTTGAATGGGCTTACTGAAGGTTCTATAATATCATCCTTCAAGAACTTGTCCACTTGTTGATTAATTTCGTTCAACTGCGTGTGAGGAAGTCTATAGTTTTTTATGTATACAGGGCTGTTGTCAGTCATCTGTATATTCTTTTTGTAGAAGTTATTTACTGTCAACGAGTCACCTGTCAGATTAAAACAATCTGCGAATTCCTCACATATTTCCAATATTGATTTTCTAGCTTTGACATCAGCTATTTTGATGTCCAATTCCTTTAGCAGTTTTTTTATATTGGTCATCTTTCTTATTTTTCTCATAATTGGCCTTAAGATTCACTACATGATAGTTGCTTAGTGGTACTAATTCCGGTGTAAATTGTTTTATTACCACGTCATGATCTAGTGTGTTCAGAAATGCAATTTGTGTCATTCCCTTGGATGGAATAATGGAGTTCGCTATGAATACTCCTTTTTGGACCTCTTGGTTTAAAACAATGCTATCTTCTACTATATCTACTGAGATAGGGTGAAGTGATTGTGTTCATCCTGCCAATGTTATCTCTCTGTTTCTTGGTATTTTAGTAATAAGTGGCAATACTAACTCATTGCTATTGACTAATATGGATATTGTAAAATTGTCATAATCAATTTTACTACTAGTTTTTATTAAAAAATCCCTACCTAAAATGTTGTGATCGGAAAATTCTCATCTACAATCTGGAAATCTTGCTTTACCGTTTCAGATTCAAAATTTATTTGGGCTATAACCGATCCCAGTGAATATGTTTCTGAGTTCGTTACACCAGTGATTCTGATTTTATTTTTATTGTCCAAAATGACATTTGGTTTGATAGAGCTAAATTTTAATATACTTATGTCAGCACCTGTATCTATTAAAAAAGTATTGTTTGAGGGTGTGACATTAGTACTTGCAAGAATATAGTTTGTAAGATATTGATTGAAATGAAAAATTGATCTTATTGTTGGTTCCCTACATGGTATTCTGAGTCTCTCAGGTCTTCGGAGACTTGCTGCCCGTTTTCCGAAATAGCTAAATGATTAATATTTCTGTTATTGTTGCTCCTAAAGTTGCTATTGTTACTAAAGTTGTTATTGTTGTTTCTAAAGTTATTCTTGTTGTTTCTAAAGTTATTGTTGTTGTTTCTAAAGTTATTAGTATTGTTATACTCCCTATTTGAATTGCTGATATTGTACCTCATATCTCTATTTCTGTAATTAGAATTTCTTTTATTAGAATGGACAAAGTGGCTTATATGTGCCGTGTCATATGTTGCTTCTATTTCAGAAGCGAGTTGTACTGCTTCAGACAGTGTTTTTGGTCTTGCCGCAAAAATGGTTGTTTTTATTTGGCCGTTCAGACCATTCTTAAAAGCATTTAAACCAAGCGTATTGTTTTGCGATGAAGTATCTAGTTTGATACCACCGTAGAAGTTAGTTTGATACCACCATATAATTTAGTTTGATACCACCATATAATTAAAAATGAAACACCGTATTAATGCACGTTATAATAATTTCTTTATTTTTGTATGAGCTAGACGACGCTATTATAATTTCTTTATTTTTGTATGAGTTAGACGACGTTACAATAATTTCTTTATTTTTTGTATGCGCGAGACAACGTTATAATAATTTCTTTATTTTTGTATGAGCGAGTTCCACCGGTGTTTAATTGAGACTGACTATCCAGGCCAAGAAAAATTCGTCTTTCACCCAATCCACTGCCACACATCGAAATTCTTCATGATTCTATATGCCGCCCATAGCTTGCATGCTATGTGTATTGCGAAGCCAGCGCAGCAAATTCCTGCGACGATTAATGTGATCTTTATTGGTTGCATTTTTGAATTGCTACGTAGGATGAATTTGCAACTGTGCATTTCGTGGAATTGCGCTCGCCATTTATTTGCGTCTCAATTTAGGTCACTAAAATAAGACACCAACGATATAATGACTTTGCCTACGCAAAATATAAGTCACCGAGGCTGTGGATTTCATGACGAACATGAGCTCTCTTGGCCTGGATATAAGAAACAAAATGACTAAGAAAAAATTAATGAAAGGCTGACACAAGAGATTGGGCTGAGTGGAATGCAATTATAATAGCAATTATAATTGCAATAAGATATTAGATATTCAAGATCTAAACATGCCGGCCCCCTTGAAAGTTTTTAAACTTTTAATAACAAGTAAAATAGGGGGAATTATAGAATATACAAATATATGAAACATATTATGTAACTGCTCAATGAGAACTCTAATAATAATAAGATAAAAATTACATAATTAGTTAATTAATAGGAATTAGTGCTACCTTACGAACTGGTCGCTTGAAGATCCCTCCTTTTGTGCGAACTGAAACTACTCGTACTCTTCCGTCTTGCCCAGGGTGAACTTCCGTTACTCTTCCCATGGGCCATTTTAAAGGGGGGCTGTTGTCTTCATATAATAGAACCAAATCATCGATTTTTATGCTGGGGGAATTTAAGTTCCATTTGCTCCTGGCTTGAAGGAGATGTAGATATTCGCGGCTCCACTGCCTCCAGAAGAGATCACGCATATGCTGAATTTGATGATAGTGCGTGAGCCTGTTAAAGTTGATGTGCAACTGTGGTTGTGGTAAGTCAGTTAATGGCCCACCGACTAAAAAGTGTGCTGGCGTCAGGACCTCTGTATCCTTGGGATCGTTGGATAACTGAGCTAAAGGCCTAGAGTTCATTACCGCTTCGACCTGGCATAAAAGTGTTGTCATCTCATCGTAGGTAAAGGCTCGATTTCCTACGCTCGCGAGTGTTTTTAGCATGAGGCGCTTGGCTACCTTTACTGCAGCTTCCCATAGCCCCCCAAAATGAGGAGCCCTTGGTGGAATGAAGCGCCATTCAATTCCTGTCTGCTGGAAAAATTCCTGCACCTCTTCAGATGCAGACGCAACTCCCATACTTCTGGCAATTTGTTCAAGTTCGTTTTTGGCACCTGTAAAGTTAGTTCCGTTATCAGAATAAAGTTTTGAACACTTACCTCTACGTGCTAAAAATCTTCGTAGAGAAGCTAAGAAAGCTTCTGTAGATAAGTCAGGCACCAACTCCAGGTGCACCGCCTTAGTCGCAAAGCAAATAAAGACATAAACGTATGCCTTGATGGGACTCCTTCCTCGTACTCTCTGAGTCAAGTAAACAGGGCCGCAATAGTCGATTCCCGTGATGGAGAATGGCTTGGTCACCGTGGTCCTATCAGCTGGTAAGTCACCCATGAGCGGGCCGATTAACGCGGGGTTAAATCGTTGGCATATAACACATTTTCGTAGAACCTTTCCAACAGTGCGTAATCCATTGACAATCCAGAATTGCCTTCGTATGATGCATAGTGTTGTTTGATTGCCTGTATGGAGATATTATTAATGAGGAAACAAATGGATGTGAATTTATTAATATCATTTGATGGCGTGCATCATATGAAAGAGAAGAGTTGCGTAATCGGCCGCCAACCCGCAGAATGTTCTCTTTGTCTAGAAACAAGTTCAGCCGTAACAAGCAACTGTCGTTTATACTATGTCCTTGAGATGCAGCTTGAATTTCCTTTTTAAAATGAACCATTTGGATGTTGCGAACGATTGCCTTTGTAGCATTTATTATTTCCTGACTCGAGACGCGTTTAGTTCGTTCTTCCTTCTTGGCCTTCCATCTGCGCACATAACAAAAAACTAATATTAATTTGTAGTATGAGTTAAGGTATTTGCAATCAATTGTTAAATCTACTAATTTATCTGAGGTGTTTGATATGAAGGAAAATGTTTCTCTCTTCCTTTCTGGACTTTGAAGAGTAGAATGAATTTCTAATTTTGGCCATTCGTTTTTGCCTTTCATTAAAAAATTCGGACCATGCAGCCAACCATTGTTTTTAAGTAGCTCACTGGGCAAACATCCCCTTGAAATGAGGTCGGCCGGATTCAGTTGAGAAGGTACGTGGTTCCATGAATCCTTTTCGGTCATTTGCTGAATTTTAGAAATGCAGTTTGAAACAAAAATACTCCATTGGTTTGCCGGGGATTTAATCCATGACAGTGCTATAGTTGAGTCACTCCAGCAGTAAGTTGCTTCTATGTCAATGTTCGTTGCGGCCTTCACCCTTTGAATTAATTCTGCCAGTAATAGTGCCCCTCACAGCTCCAGTCGTGCTAAGGATTCGCACAGTATTGGTGCAACCTTTGACCTTGCGCAAACTAGATTAGAGTTAATGCTTCCATTAGGAAGCGTGCATCGAAAATAAATACAAGCCGCGTATGCTTTCATACTGGCATCAGAGAAACCATGTAAATGTACCTTTGTTTTTGGTATTATGACTAACCTGGGGATTCTCATTCCTTGGAGGTCCTTGAGCTGATTGTGAAAGCCTTTCCATTGATGGTCAAGTTCTTGGGGCAAGCTTTCATCCCAGTCCAGGCCCTTTGTCCATAGATGCCTCAGGAATAATTTGGCAATCACTACCACTGGATTGATGAAACCTAATGGATCAAATAAGCTGGCAACTTGGGAAAGAATGATACGTTTTGTTAAACTCTTGTTAATTGTAATTGGATTAAAGCAACTAAAGGAGAAATTATAAGTGGATGGATTCCATAATAATCCCAAGACACGAATAACCTCGTCATTATCTATCTTAAGAAGTGTTTCCTTATCATCCGGCCTTATGTCATTTAGCACCCCTTCCGCATTTGAGCACCATTTCTTCAGTGGAAATGCACCCTTCATTAGCAAGTCTGTTACCTCCTTCTTGATTGTACTGAGCTCATTAATAGTGTTCGCTCCTGTCATCATATTATCGACATAAAAGTTGTTTAATACGTGATGTGATCCGATTGGGTAGCGGATCACCTCAATTTCCGCTAACTGCTTCATACTTCGTATGGCAAGATATGCCGCTGGGGTGGTCCCATAAGTAACCGTATGGAGTCGGTAAATTTGTACCGGCTGTTTAAAGTTATCCCGCCAGAGAATGCATTGCATATCTTGGTCCTGGTCATTCAATTGGACTTGACGATAAATTTTAACTATATCAGCTGTGATGGCGTATGTGTGCAACCTGAAACGAAGTAGTATCTCGACTATATCATCTTGCAATTTTGGACCAGTCATGAGTAGGTCATTTAGAGCCAATCCATTGCTGGTTTTGCATGACCCGTCGAATACGACTCTAAGCTTAGTGGACGAACTTTCAGACTTTATGACCGCGTGATGAGGCAAAAAATAGTTAGGACTGCGGAGCTTCATTCTTGTAATTCTTTTCATGTGTCCTAATGCAGCATATTCTCTTATAAATTCAGCGTAAGAACCTTTTAGCTGAGGATCCTTATTAAGTCTTCCCTCAAGATTAAAATATCTCTTCAGTGCGATTTGATAAGACTCACCGATTGTGTCGGCAGGCTTGCGATATGGAAGGCGAACAACAAAACGTCCTTTGGAAGGCGACTATGTGTTTTCATGAAGTGTCTTTCACAGGCGTCCTCTTCTGCG
This sequence comes from Portevinia maculata, assembly GCA_949715645.1. Lineage (NCBI taxonomy): Eukaryota > Metazoa > Arthropoda > Insecta > Diptera > Syrphidae > Portevinia > Portevinia maculata. Next base: position 164,843,333 of record OX454526.1, on the reverse strand, counting down.
CTCATTCGTGTGCCTAGGGGCTTGCAGGCATCCAATTCCCAAAATTTGGCGACTAGCTGGTTCAATGCAGTGTCTGTTTCGCACTGGGACCTGTCTTGAATAGATAGAAAACATGAATTTATTTGAGTCTTGATTTCACCTGATATGACCCATCCAAGAACAGTTTTTTGGAGTATGGCGCTGGATTGCTGACTCAATCGGATTTGACCTACGGATAATAGACTGAAGAATATGCCCGCTCCTATCAACAAATCAATCCGTTGAGGCACGTTGAATGCAGGATCCGCTGAGATTATGTTATTAGGAAATTGTAAGTGATCTATATCGAATCTTTGGACTGGAATGTTTCCAGTGATGTTGGGTAGTATAATGGCTTAAATGCCCGTGCAAAACTCGTTAAGGCGAGATTTGATTGTGGTATGTGTTTTGTAGGTTGAGTTTATACCTGACGCACCTATGCCGTTGATGGAAATCATAGATATAGTAATAAAATTTGACTGAGACCCACTATCCAGCAGGGCTCTGCAACTAATAAATGAATTTTTTTTATGATTTTACTTCTATTATAGCGGTGGACAGAATAACCTGCCCTTTTGGTATGTCCCTGATAGTTTTAGGAGCTGGTTCATCTGAAAGCGTGTGGAATGATTGCCTTGCTTGGCAAAGCGGAGAGGATCCGGGTGAATCTGGCGCCAATTGAGGTAAGCTTAATGGTTCCTCCGCCGTGTGAAATGAATTAGTAGGCCGGTGGTTGTTTCCACCGGATACCGAATTGTTCGAGGGTTCTCTATGCAATAGTGTGTGATGCCCCCCCCCCCCCCCTGACAGTGCCTACATTTACCTGACTGACAAGTGCGAGTGCCATGACCAGGCCTTAGGCAATTGAGACACAACTTAAGCGACTTTGCTAAATTGTAACGATCATTTTGCGATTTTGATATAAATAGAGAGCATTTTGTTGCAGCTTGGCAACTATTGGCACAAAATGGGCAACTAGAAGTATGCGTTACTGGAAACGACTGCTACTTGTGCTGATAACGTGTGGGTTTGAGCGATTGATGCTGCTGTTTGTTTGAATTGTGCTGCCTTTTGTTGAACTCTATAAGTTCCAATGTTCGGCATCTTTTTTGTACAAAGTTTGAGAAGTCCTCCCATGTGGGGAGATAGGTATTGTTTTCATGCTCTTCCTGCTGCTGGGAGTCCGCTAATGCAGTAACGTGCTCCTCCCAAAGAGCTGCTGTGGAAACATCGAGCTTTGCCGTGACCAAGGCCAACAACAAACCGTCTGCTACTTGTTCCTTGGTCGCCAGCGAAAGGAAGCCCTCATGTTGCCATTAATTGTATTATTAATAGTGATTAGCTGCTCCACTGAAGCGAATGAAATATTTTGCAAATCAATCATTTTACTCACGTGAATTCGGTATAGATACCGTTGGTTATCGTATTGGTCCTTGAGTATCCGTAATGCCTTGGGGTAGTTCTCCGCTGTAGGCTCCAGTGACCTTATGCACTCGTATGCGTTACCCTCCAGCAAACTTCTAAGCCTTTGAAATTTGTCTCTCGGATCAGCCACCTTCTCCTCCACCATGATTAAATACATATTCCACCAATTTAACCATTTGTCTGGTTCGCCTGAGAAAGTTTTGAGCTTGTGTTTTGGCAGCTCAGATGGACCTTGCGGCAATCCAAAAAATGTGGCATTATTGTTCGAAGCGGCCTGCCTGTCGATGGTTTCGCTTATGTGCGACAACATTTTTGCCTTTAGCTCCGCATAGGAGTCTTCGAAATCATCCCTTTCCGTCGCCTCGTTCTCGTTGTTCTCCTCCAACTGGGACTGGATGTTGTGAAGTTCGTGAAGTGGTTTTCAAGCAGTCCTAGTTTTGTTTCTAGTTCAAATTGGTTTAATGTTTTCATTCGCTCGTCCGTCAGGCTGGTCCTCATTCTAGTTACCTGCCCTTTTATTACGCCCCGGCGATTCTTCAGTTTTCTAATACCTTCGGCCATAGTTGTGGTTTATTCCGTAAACAAAACGCACTAACACTTTGCAACAATATATGAGAATATGAGACGACTAATGGCTAATATGCCTTTTTATGATTTATTTATTATTATATTTATTTCAACACATTACTTTGATGGCGACATATAGCATGATCAAGGCAATTCCGGATAAGACTAGTAGCAGTAATTCGATAATACACATATTACTTATCTACTTTATTTCGTTTTATTCAATATCTAAATGTCCCCGGTTCATTCCCGGGTTTCGGCACCAATGTTTTGCGGGGAAGTATCAATAATTGATACTACCGTAGAAGTTAGTTTGATACCACCATATAATTTAGTTTGATACCACCATATAATTAAAAATGAAACACCGTATTAATGCACGTTATAATAATTTCTTTATTTTTGTATGAGCTAGACGACGCTATAATAATTTCTTTATTTTTGTATGAGTTAGACGACGTTACAATAATTTCTTTATTTTTTGTATGCGCGAGACAACGTTATAATAATTTCTTTATTTTTGTATGAGCGAGTTCCACTGGTGTTTAATTGAGACTGACTATCCAGGCCAAGAAAAATTCGTCTTTCACCCAATCCACTGCCACACATCGAAATTCTTCATGATTCTATATGCCGCCCATAGCTTGCATGCTATGTGTATTGCGAAGCCAGCGCAGCAAATTCCTGCGACGATTAATGTAATCTTTATTGGTTGCATTTTTGAATTGCTACGTAGGATGAATTTGCAACTGTGCATTTCGTGGAATTGCGCTCGCCACTAAAATAAAACACCATTGATATAATGGCTTTGCCTACGCAAAATATAAGTCACCGAGGCTGTGGATTTGATGACGAACATGAGCTCTCTTGGCCTTGATATAAGAAACAAAATGACTAAGCAAAAGTGAATGAAAGGCTGACACAAGAGATTGGGCTGAATGGAATGCAATTATAATAGCAATTATAATTGCAATAAGATATTAGATATTCAAGATCTAAACACGTATCGTTGAGCTTAGCTATAATTTCTCTCCTGTTCGCCCTGCTCAGCTATTTGCAATGTGTTTAACTCTGCTACTAGGCCTTCAAGTTTTTCTGCATATCTGTTAATATTTCTAGGTCCCTGAACAATTTTTCCTAATTCAGACTATAATTGAAGTGTATTTTTCTTGCTTCTAAATATAAGTTTCAAAGTTTCTATCAGTTCAGATAGGTTTGTTGGTCGAGTTACTGTACTTAGTTTGTTTCTTACTTTATCTGTTAGTCTAGTTTCTAGTATGAATTTAAATAGTTTGTTTTTTTCTGTGTCGTTCGTAAGTGTGCTCGCTATAAAGTTTGCCATGTTCACAAAATTATTTAATTTGTCGAATTCTCCGTTGTATTCCGGAATGACTTTTAGTGTTGTTACAATGTCAAATGTCGCCATTGTATTTAATTTTATATGGTTTTCCTTATTACTTGAATTTGGCTCTTCTTTTATGTCTTCTAACAAACTTCTTTTGTATTTTAAGATATTCCTTAACTCTGTTATTTTATTTTCGATTATTAATTTAATTGGACCATAGTGTTCGTGTAGGTCTGACTCTCTAAAATTTACAATTAATTGTTCTAATTCTAATTCTTTGTCAATTAAATGTCTACTAGTGTAGATCCTTTTTCGCGTGTTCTTGAAATTATCAATAATATTATTCAATGATCTTAATATAGTTAACATATCTTTCAATTTTTTTTATTTAAACGTCAATTATACATATGTAATATATTCTAAACATTAATCCTAGCTATTTCCTTATTCACTTCATTGACAACTACTTTATTTATTTTTTTCTTACATATATTTCTTGCTATTTTACTTAACACTACTATAATAATAAGTATAGCTATCACTATTACTATGTCTATCATCTTTCCATTATTATTATTATTGTCGCCTGAGTTGACGACAATATTCTCTTTGGAGTTTTGTCCTCCCATTTTTTTTTGTTTAAAGCAGAAAGATATTTAAAAATAGAAAAAAAAATTAATAAAAATACTTCAATTTGAGAATAACCAGCTTATTCATATACAAATTATATCTAATGTATGTAAATTCAGTAATACGCTAGGTAGGTATTGCAAAATTATAACAATCTTAGTAACTGGATTGAGGAATAAAATATTTTATTACATTGTCTTGGTTTGGTGCATAGTGGAAAAATTTTTTTTTTGTATTTTATTTCTTGGTACTTAAATTATATAATCGCTCGGTATTGTTCAGCTGCCTTATCTCTCCTAAAAATTTGTCTTTTTCCATTGTTGTGGTTGCCAGGTGGGCCAATCTGTGGAGATTCGCTATGGCCTGTCTGTGGCGCACTTTCCGTCCTCTTCTTGGTTTTTTTTTTGCTTCAGTGGTTCTTCAAGTACCACTTTATTTGTTCTTTGACGTTTTTTATATTCTTCAATTGTTAAAGGCCTTGGGCCTGCTGTTTTTGGCGTTGGTATATATGTCGGAGCATCTGGATCACCGCCTGTCGGATGGTAATGGTTGTCAAGATGCTCGAAGAGCTCGTCTAATTCTTCTTTGTTGTATTCTTCGGACATCCTAGGGTCAGTGGCAGGATCGCCATCTAAAGTTTCCTATTTATTTACTACCTCCCTAATAAATTCTGTGGGGATTATTGGCTATCCCGAAGCCGAAAAGTTGATGGCTAAAGAGCCGAACTGTTTATATGGCTGAAGAGCCGAGCTGAAATATAAAATAGCTAAGAAGTCAAGCATACCCTTCATAAGTCAGATAGTAATTCCTCTTTATTCAAAGATCTTAGCCTATTTATACAAAAATATCTTACATGCTACTTACATTATAATATGATAAAGGAAAACAGAAATAAAAAGTAAAATGAACTACTCAGCACAATTTGCTGCGACACGTAAATGTGCAAATCGTCATTGGCCTTGACTCTATGGCGAGCATTAGCTGTGTATCGGGTGTCGAGCGGATTTGGTGGGAAATGTCTGTCTTGTGAGAAATGTGGAATGTGTGTCTATGTTTTTGTGTTGTTGGGAGAATTGCATTTGATGATGAGGCTATTTGTTATTGTAGTTATTATGTACACTACACCTGAACCCACCCCTTGCTGAGCTACGGGGAAATCAGCATATACTTGCTGATTGTTGCACTCGCGCTCTTCATACATTCCATATTCACCTTTCGCATTTGTTTCGTTGACAGTTCGGTTAATCTCTTTTTCGGCGGTGGCGGCCGCAATTTTGCTAGTAATTTATTTCGTTTGTTTTCCGCCAAATAAAAGTAAATTGAGTAGTTTGCCCGCGAATAATTAATAATAATTTAAAATGCAACAATATGAATGGAAGATTGATTCCCAAGTTCGAAAAGTTCAAATATCTGGGCTCAAATCAAAATTTCCTGTCGGTGAATATATAGCCTCCGTTTTAACCAACGACCTCGACCATACCACGTTGAGTTAACGCGTTCGCGCACGGTATTCATTTTTCATGACTCACGGTGGTGCATTTTGATTATTTCAAAAACTATTGCACTTAGAAACATTTCGTCAAACTCAACTCAAACAGGCATAAAATCGCTAAAATCAGCAGTAGAACGGATATGATTACTGCTGCTGGTGCGTATAAAATTAGGTTTCCTTTAAACTCAATGTGATTTAAGACATGTATACACGTCATGCTGAAAAAGGGAGATTTTCAAATGACGTGTATGAACGTCATGCACCACCGAGAAAGCCGACGAAGACGTGTATAGGTATACGTCACGTGCGCTAACGTGTTAATCGGTTCTCGTCATATCACCGTAATTAAACGACGTTGGGCGCGGTTAGTACGTAGATGGGGGACCGTTTGAGAACAAGCGCATGTCGTTGGCCAGTCCACATCTACAGAGTTGAGGTAGATAATATACGTGGTATCACAATGGACCTAAATTGGTCTAAGTGTGCCGGCTTCTGCCAACAGCCACATAAACCTAACCTAACCTAACCTAGCCTCGGTTTTTTTTTTTTTTTTTTTTTATAATTTGCGTGCGCTAAAGGGATTTCTTTTTTTTTCTGTAGTGACACAGTACCCTTATAATGGTAAATCCACAGCGCAGGCATTTTAGTTTGTTGCGCAAGTAGCTCCCAGCAATTCATTGCCTATTTTTGGGTGCTACTTACAGAAAGAATAGAAGGATAGGAAAGAAGTTTGGTGCGATGGGATTTTTTATTTCTCAACAGGTGGCGCCTAAATTGTTTTAGGGAGATCAGTTTTTGTTGTGTGTATTCAATTTATAAAAATCATGGCCCTGGTCGGGATTCGAACGCACGACCTGCCAATCACTTTAGTGAATACACTACCATCGCACCTAGCCTCCGTTGATTATGTCTGATTGTCAAATATGACAAAATTGTGTGGTGAGTTTAATTTTGTTTCGGGGATCTACTTGTGATTTCACAACGTACCTTGCACCTAACCCAAATCTAATAGTGAACCCAACCAGGGGGTTGCAGGGGGCAGCATGACCTCGCGATACACATTGCACTGTCTATGGGATCTACTTGTGATTTCACAATGTACACCCCTATTCTGCTAGTCATCGAGGGGGATTTTTCTTCAATTTTCACTGAACACTATTCTACCATTCATTCGAATTGAATCTGGATTCCCCTCGTTAATGTCGGTAACGTCGGTAATCTCTTATGCACGTGAACGCATTCGTTCTATACAATTCAAATCCGCATATCAAATGTTGCGGGTTTTTCATTTAGTGGATCGTCTGTCTGGTTGGTGGTCAATAAAATGTAAGTAGAAACTAATTTATTGCTTTATTATTTGTATAAATAAAGATTATTAACATTTTTAGGGGCAGAACAAAAAACCGAGACGAATTTAAAACAATAATTTCCGCAATGAAATTAAAATCAGACATTGCCAAACATAATGCCAAAGGGCAACCCGAGTAATTTGAAAGATAGGCTAAATCTCCTGGGTCCACAAATAAGTGGAGTGACTGAGTGGAAGAAGGTAGATTCTAAAATATTTCAGACTTTTTTTTCTACAGAATTTTCCAGGTATTGAGCGACTACAAATCGCATTTGAAGAAAAAACTCTCCCATAACAAAAAAGAACAACGAGCCACAGGGGGAGGGCCAAACAAAATGTATAAATTTTCAGAGGAAGAAGAGGAAGTGATTGCTTTGGTTGGTCTGCAGGAGGCAGTGGAGGGCATCCCTAATGATCAGGTATTTGGATGTCCACAAAGTGCAAGCAGAACCGAAGCAAAAGAAACTTCGAAACTTCCACAAAGTGCTGTTGATGTACTGCAACTCGATGAGAATGATGATGCTCATAACGATGACAATCATGAGAATGATCTTGGTAAGACCAATCGTTTTTGTTCTATGTTTATAAATAAATATTGCTTTTACTCAAATTCAATGCACAGATGTTCAAGCTTTGGAAAATGTGCCCAAAAGACCAAAAAACCAAATGACTCCATTTGAACTGTCCCTTGCGCCATACGAACTTATGAAATTTCAAATTGAGATCCAAAGTACATAATTTGAGCAATGCAGTTCAAAAGTAATTGAACTCTTTAGAAGAAAACTTAAAAAATATGCAATACAACACCAGAAGAATTTACAAAGTCCTGGAGGAACTAAAAGTGCAGAATAATGAACACAACATTAATATGCAAGGAATCGCTCTAAATAAACTCCAATTAAAGAAGGAGCTTCTGGAGTTGCAGCTCAAACGACGAAATAACCAATAAGTTTTATCTTTTGGGCTAGTGAGATTTTTTGCTGTGGTCAATAAGTTCCTACATATACATACAAAAGTTTTGAAGTGAAGTCTGGATATGATCTGAAATGATTGTTTTTTTAATAACTTAGGTTGTTTAATATTTAACTGTTTTCTTATTCTTTTTTGTTTTTATAATCGTGAAAATGAATTTAATACTTTAACTTTATTTTTTTACTGTTTTTATAATCGTAAAAATGAATTTAATACTTTTACGTTATTTTGTTGTTGTTTTTATAATAGTTAAAATGAATTTAATACTTTTACGTTATTTTTTTGTTGTTTTTATAATCGTTAAAATGAATTTAATACTATTACGTTTTCACTATATATTCACGTATACCTACATTCAACAGTCTGGGTATGATCTGAAATGGTTGTTTTTTTAAATAACTTAAGATGTTTAAGATTTAAGACTGTTTTCTTTTTATTTTTAAAATTGTTAAATGAATTTGTTACTTTTACATTTTCACAATAAAACGCTTTTTTAAAAATAACTTTTATAGACATCATTATTTCGTTCCTTAAGCTTAATGCCTCATAATAATACTGCAAGGGCTGTGCAACATCACTTTCTTGTGTTTCATTCGCCATATCATTTCGGTTTTCTGCATGATCGTAAGGTAAGTCCTCCTCCAAAGATACTTGAAAATGTCTACATATACTGTGTAGAGCACAGCACACGTTTATAATTTGTGCCGCTTTTTGAGGTGAATACTGCAATACTCTGGACAAATCCAAACATCGAAATCTACTTTTCAATACACGAATAGTTCGCTCTATAATATTTCGTCCTTTGCAGGGTTGTGTATTAAATTTGGATTGTTGGGAACCTGCCTCTATTTCAAAAGGAGTCAGTAAACACAGAAATAAACCATACCCTCCATCACCTGAATAAGAAACGTGTTAAAAAGTGAATAATATTACAAAAATAGTGGCGCAACAGCTCGTGGAAAACCAGGGCCTAGTGAATTACAACCATTTCTGGGTACGTGTTATGTTAAGAATGGCTCATGTGAGAAGCACATTTTCATGACACGAGATACGCTTAAAGAATTAGTCACTTCGTCGCAAGAGGCATACCTCCCACATGAAAACCATACGAACTACAGACTACAGTAAGTATATTGTAAACAACAAAATGTACCTAAAAGTCTGAGATATCTTTCTCCATTATTGTAGATATTTTCAAAATAAGAACTTGCTTCCGTATTGTTCCATACTAACGAGTCGTGACTACTTCCGGGATAACTTGCGTCAACCTAGGTAATCCACTGCTTATGATTGCATATCTGAAAGGAAATTTTCTAAAAGTCAAATTTAAAACCCATTTTATTGCACTTACCAGCGTTGTATTTAGGCTGTGGTAGCCTTTTCTGTTGTAGAACAGATGTGGATTTTGATAAGGTGTCTTAAGAGGAATGTGCGTACCGTCAACACACATAACAACTACAGGTACACCACATTTTTGGTAAAACCAGAACTTTGCTTCTAGTTCTTCCTCTTCTGTCATTTGCAGTGTTATCCATTTCGGACATAAATGGGCTTCTAATACGTCCAGTATCTTCTGCAAGATTTTGCTAAATGTGGACTGTGCGATCCCTACATTAAAATCTTGTCCAACGCCATGTGGCAGACTACCTTCGCCAAAAAATCTTAAGCATGCGATCAATTTTTCTTTTCTCGAAAGTGAATCATTTCGCTATGGAGGTGGGAGATTCGATTCCACAATATTCAATACATATTGAAATGCTTTTTATTTAAGCGAAAGTTTTTGGCAAACCTACGGTTTTGAAATAATTGATTTTATTTATTAAAAATTGAAAATGAATCAACTTACGTTTCATCCGGCAGTTCCATAATATCTTTTTTGGATTTTCTTAAGTTTCGGCGAAGTTTTCTGTTCGACGATTCTCTTATTCCACTGCTTTCAAGTGGAAAATAAAGTCGAATACTATCCATACCTTTTTGTTTGTATTTCTTGCTTTATTTAAAATAATTAACCAAATGATATATCCAACTTACCAAAGATTTTCGTAAAAAGAGATCAAATTGATTACATTAATTTCAATTTGCAAGAAACAAACTTCTTATGATTTTCACACGAACAGCTGTTTACTTGAATGTCAAATTGGTTTGGATAATATAGTTCACCAGATGGATAGCAGAATGGTAAGCCAGGGTGAAAGGGAATCGAATATGTGAATCGAATCTACGATTCACGTGAATAGCAGAATAGGCCTGGTAACTCAACGCATTCTCAATCTAGAAATGAAAAACCCAAAAGAAACACGATGGCCTCTAAAAGATTGTATCCTTAATGCTCATTTTAACGTTCACAACATTTTTTACAATATTTGCTAAAATTAAATTAAGTCAATCCTGTTTCGATACGAATTGAATCCGAATTCAATCACACATAGTCTAGTTAATACATGAACCCACAATTAATAGCATTGAATGCTGGTATTTTCTGAATGTCTTCTTAATGGAATTTATTGACAGATTGAGCTTAAAAACGAATACTTAAAAAAAAAAACGAATTGTATGCGGAAGTCGCAACTGGGTGGCAAGCGAGGGATGAAGTGAATTTGTGGTGGATAAATAAAGTTTTCATTTACCTGAATCTGCTTTTGTTTAATTTGTTGAGCTTTTGGAAAGTCGTCTGAAATTCACTGAACCACAAACTTACAATCTGCTATGAAACGACCTGTAAACTTCTCTCCAGCTGTGGACAAACACATTTAAAAAGCAAACCTTGACAAACTAGCTGGTGACCTACTTATCTAATTCGTCAATTCGTAATATCTATGTCTCTCGGCAGAAATGTACAAAATTCAATCATAAGAGGACGCAGCCTCGGAAACATGCCATTACATACATTACCTGTTTTTTATCAGTAGGTACTTAAATTAAATAAAAGAAATTTTGTTCCAAAGGAAACAGTTTTTATTTGTATTTTAAGTGAAGTAAAGTAATACAGTATAATCTCGATAATTCGTAAACCCCTCTTATTCGAAAGAAACAGCAGGTCCCTTGAAGTTTCCGGTTAATCGTAAAAAAAACAGTGCATTTCGGTCCCTCCGTAATTCGCAATAATTTCCATACGCAAAGTCATATAAAACGTCTTATAATTATTAAGTCTCTGTTGATAGCCCCGTTTATTCGAAAAAAAAATCTCATTCCCCATCTTCAATATGTTTATGTTTAAAACCCTCTACTGCATACGAAGCCAAATATGGCTTTTCACTTTTTCCCTTTTTTACTCCTTATTCTCAGAAAAAAAGATCTTTATACAACACAATTCTCTTCTATGCATTTCTGAGAACACATAGCGGTACTTTTCGCGCGAGTGCGACAAAAAACAACGAAGATATTCCTACTTGTAGGTCAGTGGTTTGCTTGTTGTCGTTGAAAACGAAAGCGTGAAAAATTTTCTGATTTGAAAAAATTATTACTTTGGTGTACGTTGAGTTAAGTGGTCATAAAAATATATTTGTGATTGGATATTTATTTCTCGTTGCCACAAATAAATTTTTCTTAAAAAAAATATTATCTTGCTCGTTTGAGAGGTAAAACTCAAAAGCCATATTTGGCTTCGTATGCAGCAAGGGGTTGTAAATCTACACATTTTGTTCACTTGACTCTTGTTGCGGTGCACATGTTTTTTATTGTTTCGTATGTTACTTTTTTGCTTAGAAAAATGGAATGTCGTCATTTTTATGGAGGATCATCATTCCTTAATCCCATTCATGGAGACGGATCGCGAAGCGATGATGAATTGGCTGGAGATTCAGATGTGGAGTTGGAGACAGAATTGCATATCAATGATCGAAGTGTCAACGTTACGGTTGAGGAAATGGAATCAGATTCAGATGATGAGCTTCTTGCAGCGTTTAAATCAAAATCCGTGAAAAGCAAGAAAAAAAATGGAGAAGTAGCATGGAGAAAGGGACATCTTCCTGATTGCGATGAAGAGCTTTTCAAATTTGCAGAATCGGCCGAGTGTTGTGCCCTCAGCCTATAGTCTAGAGACCACACCTAATTCCCACGAACTGCCCATGCAATACGACGACATAGTTCGATTATGCGCCCCACATGTTCTAAATGTGTCATCGGCAACAAAGCCAATACCGGAATAAGAATGCGAAGCGAATCGAACTATAGCCGCGTTTTGTTATCCCAATGATCTTGATACGGATCCGATCTGATAATAAAACGATCTGGATCATCAGTGGCAAGTTGTGGCAACAGTTGTTTTTAACACATAACAGACGATACCAGGTATTTCAAGTTTCGATTATCACTCAGCCATATTGCACATATACGGTACAATGTGACGTCACAATATGATCGCTTGTTGTGTCGGGGGTGTTGCCATTTGAATACAAATCAACATACATTTTGCACTCAATATTTTTTTTTCAGAAACTATGTTCAAATGTTATGTTCATATATGCAACATATTAACAGTATTGTACTGCTAATATTTCCATTAATTTTTGTGTATTGTATTACGAAGCAAAACGTCTCAAAAGTCGCAGTGGTAAATTATTCGAATATGAAAATATGCTAATTGATTTTTTGTGTTATTAACAGTGTTTCATATTTTGGTCTGGCAATATTATTGTGTTCCTATAATTTCCTTTAATTTAAATAAGCAACGCCACGAAAAAACAGGTAGTGAGTTTTGTAATTACATTTTGGATCACGATTAATGATCCCGATAATAAATAGCAAGATCCTGTGTTGTTTTTGTTTTACGTATTAAATTGATCCAGATCCAGATCCGCATGGATAATAAAACACAGCTTATGTCAACAATAAAGCAACACAACACACTGCGGTGTCACATAACAAACCTAAGCAGTACTGACCCACCGCAGCGTGGACTATGTCAAGTGCATATGTTTAGGGTTACAATGACCACATGTGTTCGCAATTAGGCAAGTGAGTAATGGGTCTGACACAGATTGCGTGGTTGACCTGGAATTGGTGACGATCGTAGGCAAAAAGGAAATGAATAGAAAATTAACATGGCACTCTGAATTAAACTCTCAAACTACTCGTTCGTTTTTTCTTTTCACGCGCACGATCTAGAATTTGGTGGCAGCGGTGGGATTTAAAGTTAAAGCATATAACTTTATTCCCAATGTCCTAAGATCATCTAAAATCTTGTAAATCTCTAAATCAATAAAAAAATAGTAAAAGTTCTATAAGAAATTCAAAAATAAAGTGAATAATCAACCGAGAAACTATAGAAAGGTGCAGTGAAAAGTAAAAAAAAAACCCAAGGAAACTCTCCAATACTGAAGGAAGGAAGACATTGTCACACCGGGACGATACCAGCTAGCCCAAAAACACCACAAGATGCTGAACAACAGGATGCTGAACATTAAGTTATCGTAAGAAAAAAAACATACTCACATTAAGTGTTTTTGTCCGAACATTTTATTTTTGCTACACGTCCTTATATACAGTTACATTAAGTATTTTGTCTCCACATTTTATATATATATAATTTTTTTTTGGTGTAACCAATTTTTCTATGGTATGTTTGTTTGCCCATTTTATAAAATTGTGTACTACCTCTTACTTTCCCTTTCGTGTTGAACAAATACATGTTTAGTTTAAACTTGAACATATCCCTAAGAACAAGAAAAATCCCGAGAGTTCGTAGATCTTCAGATAGTGACCTAGCCAGCGAACAACCCCTGGCAATAGATTCCAAAAGAAAGCTAGATTCAACTACTATTTCGTCTAAAACCGAGCCAAAAGTAAACGGCAAAATGGCATTCAACTCGTCTCACGCAATTAAGTTAATACCTGATTTCTATGGATCGGCAACAAATTTAGATAGATTTATTCAACTTATAGAACTTCAATTTAAAAAAACAAAGGACGACGAGCAAAAGACCGAACTAGTCGATGTAATTAAGTCCAAGCTAACTGGCCGAGCTTATAACGCTACAATAAAATGTAGCGATTACAACGGTTGGCCCGAGCTTAAAGATGCGCTAGCTAAAAGGTCGATCTATACAAGTTATCCAGACAGAAATTTTTCAATTTAGACAAGGGTTTAACGAGTCAGTTGCTTCCTACACAGAGAGAGCAAACGCTTTGTGTGACGAACTTAACAACGCGAATGCAAACACTGCAGACAGTAATGCTAATAACGCAATCCATTGCCTTAATAGCACTATGGTTCTAAATAGTTTTTGCAACGGACTCCCAACAACAGTATACCATTTCCAACTAGAACTAACCACATAAAGAATCGTTCAACTGAATCCAAGTCTCAAAATCAAAATCGAGATAAAATATCTCAAAATCAAAATTCTAGCTCTGAAATTCAAAATCGAGACATAAAGTTTCAAAATCAAAATCGAGATAAAAAATCTCAAAATCAAAACTCTAACTCTGAAATTCAAAATCGAGACATAAAGTTTCAAAATCAAGATCGAGATAAAAAATCTCAAAATCAAAATTCTAACTCTGAAATTCAAAATCGAGACATAAAGTTTCAAAATCAAAATCGAGATAAAAAATCTCAAAATCAAAACTCTAACTCTGAAATCCAAAATCGAGACATAAAGTTTCAAAATCAAAATCGAGATAAAAAATCTCAAAATCATAATCCGAAATCCAAAATTCAAACTCGAGAAATAACTTCCCAAAATCAAATTCAAGATAATGTATATGTAAACCCTAAAACAAACCGCCAAATCGAAGTCCCGAACAAATAAACAACTTGCACGATTTTCTAATTAAATCACTAAGCTCCGACTTAAAACAATTTCTCTAACACTCCTTCCCGAAATCCTACAAATATGAAGAAACGAGACGACAACCTTGATAAACCTATTGCTCATATAGGTTGCTTAAATAATAATGCTTCTAACTTCAAAAGCGAAATCAAAATATTGTCTAAAGACATAATCACCAAATCTAATATTATGCTTTTAGATACAGGTGCAAGTCTGAGCGTAATAAAAATAGGCAAATTAAGTAACGAGTAGTTCGGTTTAACCTTATGAGTAAAAATTCATGGCTGTATGTCATGCCAAAGCCAACAAGCGTTAGAATTTTATGCGGAGAATCTCCGAAAACCATTACAATATCCGATAGCGGGATTCTGAGTATAGACCCATTTTGTAAAGCCATAACAAAAGAAGTTTATCTCCAGGCCTCAAATACCATTTATAATAAAACTCCCATTTCATACTTTCTAAAAGAGTCAACAATTCCTGAAGGCATAATAATCCCAACCAATTTATCCCAAATTTCACCCCATACTACCCATATAGAAAAACTGGATTTAGATAGTGTAAACATTAAGAATTTAATAAAGAAAAATGAAATGTTATTCCATGTAAGTCATCAGCATGTCTATATTTCAATTTCCACAATTTTTGTGTATAATTGTAGCATTGTATGTAAAATTTAAAAAAATATATCAAAATTAAGTGTACAAAAAACAAAAATATGTTAACAGAAAACGCAATAGAAAATGCGGAAGCAGCCGATTTATAAAGGTATAAAATGTATAAAACGTATATCTAAACAAATAAATGTAAATATAGAAAAAAAAAATTCATTATGTAAAAAAAAAAAAAATAACGGTTATTAAATAAAGTTTTGGTAGCCTTCGTTCATTGCTTCACTCATACCTTTCTTGCCGAAAGATCTCACTCGTTGCCTCGTACGCCTTTCGTATTCTAAGGGGGGAGGACTGTTGTGCCCTCAGCCTATAGTCTAGAGACCACACCTAATTCCCACGAACTGCCCATGCAATACGACGACATAGTTCGATTATGCGCCCCACATGTTCTAAATGTGTCATCGGCAACAAAGCCAATACCGGAATAAGAATGCGAAGCAAATCGAACTATATCAACAATAAAGCAACACAACACACTGCGGTGTCACATAACAAACCTAAGCAGTACTGACCCACCGCAGCGTGGACTATGTCAAGTGCATATGTTAAGGGTTACAATGACCACATGTGTTCGCAATTAGGCAAGTGAGTAATGGGTCTGACACAGATTGCGTGGTTGACCTGGAATTGGTGACGATCGTAGGCAAGAAGGAAATGAATAGAAAATGAACATGGCACTCTGAATTAAACTCTCAAACTACTCGTTCGTTTTTCCTTTTCACGCGCACGATCTAACACGAGCTTCCAGAATATGTACAAAAAAAACTAGAGACACCATCAGACTTTTTTTAAAAAAAAAAATTCTGATGATTTATTGGCCTTCATTATAGAGGAATCTAATAAAAAAAGCCCGCCAAGATGATATAAATAAGCCAGGTAATATCACAAAGAACGAAATGGAACAATTCATCGGGATGGTGATATTGATGTCTTGTTGTCAACTTCCATCGTCGAGACATTACTGAAATAAGACGGTAGGACAACAAATGACATATGAAACAATAACGTGCAATAGGTGGGAAACTATCAAAAGGTCAATGCATTTCAACGATAATCAAAACTTCAAACCATTGGGAACGGAAGGACATGACAAACTCTTCAAAGTAAGACCCGTTTTGGAGAAAATAAGCGACCGTTTGCTGTTGATTCCAAAAGAGGAGTTCCTCGCCATAGACGAACAAATTATTCCGCCATGAACTGAAGCAATATAACCCAGCTAAGCCACATAAATGGGGCTATAAAAATCAAGTCCTTAGTGGAATTTCGGGATTAAGTTACGATTTTGATTTATTTAACGGACACCAAAGCAATAAGTATCCTGACGGAGCGTCAGATCTGGGGGTCAGTGGTAACGTTGTTACAAGGCTTACGTCAACAGTTCATGAAAATGCTAATCCCAAGATTTTCTTCGACAACTGGTATAATAGTCCAAATTTGCAGGTTTATACGTTGAAAAGTGGACTTTTGAAACTAGGGACTATAAGACTCAACCGAACTCCAGAATTCCGAAGGAACAACTTATGAAGCAAGGACGTGGAAGTATGATGGAAAACGTGGCAACTATCAGTGGAGTAAAATTGAGTTTGGTGTCCTGGTTTGACAACAAAATAGTAACTTTATTACCGCCTTATGTACGAATGAATCCAGTTATAAATAAGAGCCGTTACTCCAGAAAGGATTAGGAGTATAAAATTATTTCTGCCCACAACCTGTTGAGGTCTAGGTTCAACAAATATATGGTTGGTGTCGACTTGCTAGATTTGATGTTGGGCTTATATCACATACAATTACGATCCAAGATCATCAACATGATTTAGCTTTATTTGATTTTAAACTGGAAATGGTCGAATATTTATGTAAAGCTAAAAAGCAACCTTTGAAAAGACATGGACGACCCTGTATTGGTTCTAGACTTGGATCTCCTGCGACTTCAACACCAAAGAGAAAGCGTCCTGAAAGACATGAAGGTTTTCCATTGTTATCAGTTCAATTCGACTTTTCATTCATTTACTTTTTGCCAAAAATTTAAAGCTTATTTGTGTTACAATGAAAAGAGAAATTGCTTTTCTTAATTTCATGGCGTATAAACACACAACTTTCAACTTTATTGTTTTTTTATGATACAATGATTTGTTATGTTTTATTTCATTTATTTATTTATTAAATGAATTTTTTTTGTTTTGTTTGTAAATATTTTTTTCTTTATATTTTGCTGCTTTTTTATATATTTCATTTACTTAAACTGAAATTAAAAATGGTCTAGTTTTACAACCGTTAATGCACACGAAGCCATATTTGGCCTGTATTCTTATTATTTAAACAAATGATTTTTTTTTGTTTTTTAATAAAAGATGTCTTAAAACAGCCCAAAGAAGCTATTTAAAAAGTATTTTTTTTTTTCTCTTTAAATAATAATTCATGCAGTATAATTCGCAATAAACTCTAGGTCCCTTGACATTACAATTTATCGGGATTATACTGTACTTCTAATACAGAGTATTTAAATCTAACTGCATACATTTTGTAAAACATAATAGGTGACTTACTTAAAAATTTAAATTAAATCCAATCAATCTTCTTAATTTATTTCGTTGCTTTCTCTATTACGCAGAGCGCAGACCAGCAGTTCCAGAGGCCAATATTTAAGCATTCACTAAAGTACTCAAATATTCAAGCCTGTTACCAAATGAGCAGTTCGATCCGAGTATTCCCTTTAACTATTTATAAAAATCAATCAACAGCTTACTTTAAGTGATAATCAGCGAAATCGAAATACAATATTCAACCGGAGTAATATTTTATTGTCAGAGTCTTAACCCATTTACATTTAATATCTTCCCTAACAACTTCGTCCATTAAACTTTTACCTTTTGTGCATTTGCCCTCTACAATCAAATTGTCAAATTTCACCAAGGCACTATATCAGCTGCTGATATATATAATGAAAGCTTAACCAAGCAATCGCGCTTTCTCTTAAACAGCGCTCTCGTGATGAAGCGGAAAAAACAAATTTTCTCTGTACATACAAGATCTGGCTGTGTTAACCTTAAGAGGTATGCCAATACGAAAACAGATTTGTGCCGCACACACAGACAAATTTTCCTCCACTGAACGCTGGGAAAATCCAACGATCTAGCTTCAATCGAACATTTTAATTTTTTGAATTGTATAAAATTTTATAGTTTAATGCTTATTGTTCAACTTCAGGATAACCTACAAAGATGATTGATATCTTCAAATCTTTGTACATAATTGAACTTTATATTAAAAAAAAATCATATTTCATTTGGATGAGTCATTCCAAAGCTAGGAGCTAGAAAGCATTCGAGAGTTACAACTTTTCTTAGATATCAGCTTAGATCTCCGCTTCTGGACAGCAGCGGATGAAGCATTTTCCCGCTGTAAAAAGTAGCCTATGTCCATTCTCAGGCTCTAGACTATCTGTGTACCAAATTTCATTTAAATCGGTTCAGTAGTTTTGGCGTTAAAGCGAGACAGACAGACAGACAGACAGAGTTACTTTCGCATTTATAATATTAGTATGGATTATCTAAGCTTTTTTGTATTAATACTTTGTTTTTCCCCTTTGCCCATTCCTGTTGCCCTTCTTTCCTTTTGCGACTAACTATTGGATTATGAATGTCTTAAGCTCATCGTTTAGTGAACAATAGAGTGTGACCGAGAAATCTACGTATACTATGGTAAATATTCTTTCTAAATGTCGGGAGGAATTTCGGGTCTGTCATTTATGCGCGGAGCCTAAATGTTTGTAAGAAAGATTATTTGGAATATTTGTTTGCAAGTTCCTGTGTTGATGTTATCTGTGAATCCTGGTTTCAGAATGTTGTATGCGATACAACTTATAACATATCCAGCTACAACCTGTACACAAATGATAGGCCATCAATTACAAGGGGTGGAGGTGTAGCAATTTAAGGCAAAACCTTACTTAACTGTGAAATTGTCAGTAAGTCTCTCGATTTAGGTGTAGAATATTATAATTGTTGCAATATGTGATGGAGTAAATAAATGTTTGGTTTCCTGTGTGTACAGCAATAACAGAAGCTACTCTCTTGCTCCATATTTTTCATCCCTCTCCAGTGTTTCTGCATTGTATGAGCACGTAATTGTTTGTGGTGATTTTAATGCAGGTTTGCTTAAAAATGATTCCCGCTGCTTCCAGATCCGCGACTTAGTTTCCTCAGTGGGACTTCAAATAGTCAATACCACCTACACGTTTTTCCAAAAACGGTACACCCAGTCTTCTTGATCTAGCTATTGTTTCTGATCGGTTCTTAGTTTTTCTATTTGACCAATTATCCCTTGATTGTGTATCTGATCATGACCTTATTTTTTGTACTTACAACATAAATTTTTCCCGCTCTGCTGCTCCTTCGTCTTTTACGTACAGAGATTTTCGTTCTGTTGATTTAAATTTACTTCAACTTGCAACCTTGTCAGCCCCTTGGCATAGATGTCCCCTAAATGCAGATCCTGATCAAAAATTGAACCAATTTCAAGCAATTATTTCAGAACTATTCAATCAATGTGTACCTATCAAAATAGTGAGTATACGTAATAGAAGCTGCCCTTGGTTTACAACTGACGTAATCAACTCACTCAAAGCTCGTAACAGACTTTACAGTAGATAGAAACTTAGGCCAACAAATTCCAATTGGGCTTCATATAAAGTCGCGCGAAATAACATATCATACGTACTGCCAATCGAAATTTCTATGCTGCAAAATTGAATACTTCGCTACCCTAAAAAACACTGTGGAGTAACCTGCGTATGATTGGTGTTCCTGGCAGTAAAACTGATTCAAAATGTGACTTTAATCCAGACGAGCTAAATGAACATTTTTTTGGTGGTGTTGCTGAGGCGATTCATTTTCCATTTGATAGAAATCCTGACGTCGCAGTTCCAAGACTGGACGATTTTGAAGTGGTTACGGAAGATGATGTCCTTAAAAGTGTAGCTGAAATCAAGTCGAATGCTACTGGGGATGATGGGGTACCAATTCGGTTTATAAAATTAATTCTACCCCTAATCGTCTGCCACTTGACTCATATCATTAACCATTGCATCACTAATTCCACCTTGCCCCAGTCTTGGAAGGTTGCCCGAGTTCTACCCATTGCAAAAAAGGTCAATCCAGAGTCTGTTGGAGACTTTAGACCCATCAGCATTTTACCATGTTTGTCAAAGGCTTTCGAGAAACTCATTGCTAAACAGATTAACAAACACTTATCGCGTCATTAGCTATTAAGTCTTTATCAATCCGGCTTTAGAACCCACCACAGTTGCTCTACGGCAATGGTTAGCATTATTGATGACATAAGGTGTGAGTTTGACAAAGGATATATGACGTTTCTTTGTTGCTGGAAACTCAAAAACATGTTTGGCCTCAGCGAAAGAGCCATTAAACTGGTTCGTAGTTTTCTTTCCGGTAGACTGCAACGTGTTTTTTCTGGTAACAGCTGCTCGATTTTAAAGCCCGTCATACAAGGCGTACCACAGGGATCAATTTTGGGGCCAATTTTGTTCTGTATGTTTATTAATGATCAGTTCATTCAGATCAATCATCAGTTCATCTTTATGCAGACGATGTTCACCTTTACTTGTCTCGTCCGGTAAATGAAATAAATGAACTGGCGTCTCGACTGAACGATGACTTGTCACTAATTCATGACTGGTCGGTTGCTAATGGCTTACGGCTGAATCACTCCAGTGGCCTCCTTGGCTGTACATCAGTGGTTCCTCTTGTATGAGAAGAGCGGTCAAAATTAAAAATAACTTTTTTATGACAAAAAACAAAGAAAATATATTGCTAAATAAAATTCTTTTTTACTTTTTTTAGAAATTTTACTAAGATTTTAATTATTATTGTTGTTTTTCATTCTTTTTTTTCATCTTAAGAATTCATCACTTACATAAGTTTGAATGCATAATAAATGAAACTTTGATTATTTTAATATAAAAAAATTTGGTAATTATGTACATATGTATATAAAAAATTATATTTGTATAAAATATATATAAATATACATATTTGTATTAACAAATTAGTTTTTAAGAACTCGGGTTTTTGGTAAGCTTAAACAAAGTTAAGGTTTAAAATATAATAGGGCTTTTAGTTTAGCTAAAACAAAACTGGGGTTTTACAGCAATAAGTTTAGCACTTCTTTCGGCAAGCTTGATTTTTCAGTTTTATCCAGAACACGAGCGTTTGAAAGAAGTGGGTCTGAAGATAGTAAAAGTCTATTGAGCAAATCAGTATTTGTGGCAACTCTTGAGGTTTTTCTCGTATTTTTTTCCCTGAAAGCTTTTACCTCCTTGTTCTTAGCTTCAGCTGCTTCTTCAGTTAATTGTCCTATGGGTAATATTGCATGATGAACAATTTGACCGCCATGAATAAGGACCTTATGTACAGAAGCTGGCAAAGGATACCATGGGTATTCGCTTACAATTTCTTTGGCTGTTTCTAAGGTGAATTTTTCAAAAGCATCGGCATTTATAGAGAAACAATAGATCAAAGTTTTTAAAACAACTGCACATCTCTCTAATACAGATTTCTTAATGCCAGTTATGTCGGAAGCAAGAGCAGGATTGGCGAAAAACCTCCGTGCCGTGTTTCCATCATTAGAGTTACCCCCACCTTGCTTAGGCTTATCAATTATAAGACCAGTTCTTTCTCTGAACTCTTTCTGCATTCTTTTCTTCTGATTTTCATAAAGAGCCTTTTCAGTTTTGCCAGTTCGCCACTTTTTAAAATCAAGTCTATATGCCAAATGAATAAAAAATTCAAAAAAAACGTATCCATGCATGTAATGGTGATATACCGAAATCTAAGCTTTCTGCATTTATTTCCCTTTGCAATGAACTATCGATATCGTTCATTTCAGAAGGTTTTGCTCCACAAATGTAGCAAACTTGTTGTGAAGAGGTATGAGTCAAAGCATTACATACTTTCCCATCCACCATTGTTAACTTAAGGTCATGTTTAACCAATATAGTTAGATCAAAAGCATGAACAATAGTGTTTGACAATGTTTTTATCTGATCTTCGATGTATTTCTGTTCCTCTCTACTCAATTCTTCATTTTCCTTTTTAAGCTGGAAACGCACAGGTCTGCAGTATCTGGTGGATCCAGGGCGAGGATTCTGCCATAAAACTTGTTTGGGTGCATCAAGATTATCTTGTTTAAAAAGTTGAAGTGGGACATAAGATGTTACGAACATGTCACTGTCACTATATTCACCCGAATTTCGTTGTTTGTATTCCGATTGTCCGCTACTGCCATCAAAACCCCATTTTCCAATCAGTGTTAAATCAAGAGAATCTCCTTGAATTTTTTTTTAAAACCCTCTTCTTGTGATTCAATAATTCGTGTAGTCGTATGGTTTAAAAGACCTTGAAGAGTTACCTCAGCAGATGAATCACTTACCGTAATAGTATGCGGATCCGGATAGCATTTTTGTTTCGCTTTAAGAACACTTGCATAGCAAGGGAATAAATGCATATCCGTAGATTCGTTTACTACACTCCTTATTACTTGATATTGCTTTTTAGACAACTTAGCCTCAGCCAATATTTTAAGAGCCTCATTAACGTTGAGTGTTTTTCTATTTGGAACGTCTTTTTCTTTGGAGGTTCTCAAGGCAGAGGCTATGCTGCTAACTGCAGATGTTAAGCTTGCAATACGCCTACGTTTTGTTCTAGAAGAACATTCTAAGAAAGGTTTCTTAGGCCTGCCTGTTGTACTTGTAGAAGGGTTATTATTCTCAAAATTAAAATCTTCTATCGTCATAATCCAGTCATTGTTTTTTGTTAAGAAATAGTTATCATTTCTTGAGGCCTTGTTCCATCTTTTTGAAATTGACTTGCATAGGACAAGCATTTTTTCGGAAATCTCATCACTATGCTCCAAGTTAAATGCCTCTAAGAACGCTTTTAAAGTTCGAGCAGTTCGATCCGAGTATTCCCTTTAACTATTTATAAAAATCAATCAACAGCTTACTTTAAGTGATAATCAGCGAAATCGAAATACAATATTCAACCGGAGTAATATTTTATTGTCAGAGTCTTAACCCATTTACATTTAATATCTTCCCTAACAACTTCGTCCATTAAACTTTTACCTTTTGTGCATTTGCCCTCTACAATCAAATTGTCAAATTTCACCAAGGCACTATATCAGCTGCTGATATATATAATGAAAGCTTAACCAAGCAATCGCGCTTTCTCTTAAACAGCGCTCTCGTGATGAAGCGGAAAAAACAAATTTTCTCTGTACATACAAGATATGGCTGTGTTAACCTTAAGAGGTATGCCAATACGAAAACAGATTTGTGCCGCACACACAGACAAATTTTCCTCCACTGAACGCTGGGAAAATCCAACGATCTAGCTTCAATCGAACATTTTAATTTTTTGAATTGTATAAAATTTTATAGTTTAATGCTTATTGTTCAACTTCAGGATAACCTACAAAGATGATTGATATCTTCAAATCTTTGTACATAATTGAACTTTATATTAAAAAAAAATCATATTTCATTTGGATGAGTCATTCCAAAGCTAGGAGCTAGAAAGCATTCGAGAGTTACAACTTTTCTTAGATATCAGCTTAGATCTCCGCTTCTGGACAGCAGCGGATGAAGCATTTTCCCGCTGTAAAAAGTAGCCTATGTCCATTCTCAGGCTCTAGACTATCTGTGTACCAAATTTCATTTAAATCGGTTCAGTAGTTTTGGCGTTAAAGCGAGACAGACAGACAGACAGACAGAGTTACTTTCGCATTTATAATATTAGTATGGATTATCTAAGCTTTTTTGTATTAATACTTTGTTTTTCCCCTTTGCCCATTCCTGTTGCCCTTCTTTCCTTTTGCGACTAACTATTGGATTATGAATGTCTTAAGCTCATCGTTTAGTGAACAATAGAGTGTGACCGAGAAATCTACGTATACTATGGTAAATATTCTTTCTAAATGTCGGGAGGAATTTCGGGTCTGTCATTTATGCGCGGAGCCTAAATGTTTGTAAGAAAGATTATTTGGAATATTTGTTTGCAAGTTCCTGTGTTGATGTTATCTGTGAATCCTGGTTTCAGAATGTTGTATGCGATACAACTTATAACATATCCAGCTACAACCTGTACACAAATGATAGGCCATCAATTACAAGGGGTGGAGGTGTAGCAATTTAAGGCAAAACCTTACTTAACTGTGAAATTGTCAGTAAGTCTCTCGATTTAGGTGTAGAATATTATAATTGTTGCAATATGTGATGGAGTAAATAAATGTTTGGTTTCCTGTGTGTACAGCAATAACAGAAGCTACTCTCTTGCTCCATATTTTTCATCCCTCTCCAGTGTTTCTGCATTGTATGAGCACGTAATTGTTTGTGGTGATTTTAATGCAGGTTTGCTTAAAAATGATTCCCGCTGCTTCCAGATCCGCGACTTAGTTTCCTCAGTGGGACTTCAAATAGTCAATACCACCTACACGTTTTTCCAAAAACGGTACACCCAGTCTTCTTGATCTAGCTATTGTTTCTGATCGGTTCTTAGTTTTTCTATTTGACCAATTATCCCTTGATTGTGTATCTGATCATGACCTTATTTTTTGTACTTACAACATAAATTTTTCCCGCTCTGCTGCTCCTTCGTCTTTTACGTACAGAGATTTTCGTTCTGTTGATTTAAATTTACTTCAACTTGCAACCTTGTCAGCCCCTTGGCATAGATGTCCCCTAAATGCAGATCCTGATCAAAAATTGAACCAATTTCAAGCAATTATTTCAGAACTATTCAATCAATGTGTACCTATCAAAATAGTGAGTATACGTAATAGAAGCTGCCCTTGGTTTACAACTGACGTAATCAACTCACTCAAAGCTCGTAACAGACTTTACAGTAGATAGAAACTTAGGCCAACAAATTCCAATTGGGCTTCATATAAAGTCGCGCGAAATAACATATCATACGTACTGCCAATCGAAATTTCTATGCTGCAAAATTGAATACTTCGCTACCCTAAAAAACACTGTGGAGTAACCTGCGTATGATTGGTGTTCCTGGCAGTAAAACTGATTCAAAATGTGACTTTAATCCAGACGAGCTAAATGAACATTTTTTTGGTGGTGTTGCTGAGGCGATTCATTTTCCATTTGATAGAAATCCTGACGTCGCAGTTCCAAGACTGGACGATTTTGAAGTGGTTACGGAAGATGATGTCCTTAAAAGTGTAGCTGAAATCAAGTCGAATGCTACTGGGGATGATGGGGTACCAATTCGGTTTATAAAATTAATTCTACCCCTAATCGTCTGCCACTTGACTCATATCATTAACCATTGCATCACTAATTCCACCTTGCCCCAGTCTTGGAAGGTTGCCCGAGTTCTACCCATTGCAAAAAAGGTCAATCCAGAGTCTGTTGGAGACTTTAGACCCATCAGCATTTTACCATGTTTGTCAAAGGCTTTCGAGAAACTCATTGCTAAACAGATTAACAAACACTTATCGCGTCATTAGCTATTAAGTCTTTATCAATCCGGCTTTAGAACCCACCACAGTTGCTCTACGGCAATGGTTAGCATTATTGATGACATAAGGTGTGAGTTTGACAAAGGATATATGACGTTTCTTTGTTGCTGGAAACTCAAAAACATGTTTGGCCTCAGCGAAAGAGCCATTAAACTGGTTCGTAGTTTTCTTTCCGGTAGACTGCAACGTGTTTTTTCTGGTAACAGCTGCTCGATTTTAAAGCCCGTCATACAAGGCGTACCACAGGGATCAATTTTGGGGCCATTTTTGTTCTGTATGTTTATTAATGATCAGTTCATTCAGATCAATCATCAGTTCATCTTTATGCAGACGATGTTCACCTTTACTTGTCTCGTCCGGTAAATGAAATAAATGAACTGGCGTCTCGACTGAACGATGACTTGTCACTAATTCATGACTGGTCGGTTGCTAATGGCTTACGGCTGAATCACTCCAGTGGCCTCCTTGGCTGTACATCAGTGGTTCCTCTTGTATGAGAAGAGCGGTCAAAATTAAAAATAACTTTTTTATGACAAAAAACAAAGAAAATATATTGCTAAATAAAATTCTTTTTTACTTTTTTTAGAAATTTTACTAAGATTTTAATTATTATTGTTGTTTTTCATTCTTTTTTTTTCATCTTAAGAATTCATCACTTACATAAGTTTGAATGCATAATAAATGAAACTTTGATTATTTTAATATAAAAAAATTTGGTAATTATGTACATATGTATATAAAAAATTATATTTGTATAAAATATATATAAATATACATATTTGTATTAACAAATTAGTTTTTAAGAACTCGGGTTTTTGGTAAGCTTAAACAAAGTTAAGGTTTAAAATATAATAGGGCTTTTAGTTTAGCTAAAACAAAACTGGGGTTTTACAGCAATAAGTTTAGCACTTCTTTCGGCAAGCTTGATTTTTCAGTTTTATCCAGAACACGAGCGTTTGAAAGAAGTGGGTCTGAAGATAGTAAAAGTCTATTGAGCAAATCAGTATTTGTGGCAACTCTTGAGGTTTTTCTCGTATTTTTTTCCCTGAAAGCTTTTACCTCCTTGTTCTTAGCTTCAGCTGCTTCTTCAGTTAATTGTCCTATGGGTAATATTGCATGATGAACAATTTGACCGCCATGAATAAGGACCTTATGTACAGAAGCTGGCAAAGGATACCATGGGTATTCGCTTACAATTTCTTTGGCTGTTTCTAAGGTGAATTTTTCAAAAGCATCGGCATTTATAGAGAAACAATAGATCAAAGTTTTTAAAACAACTGCACATCTCTCTAATACAGATTTCTTAATGCCAGTTATGTCGGAAGCAAGAGCAGGATTGGCGAAAAACCTCCGTGCCGTGTTTCCATCATTAGAGTTACCCCCACCTTGCTTAGGCTTATCAATTATAAGACCAGTTCTTTCTCTGAACTCTTTCTGCATTCTTTTCTTCTGATTTTCATAAAGAGCCTTTTCAGTTTTGCCAGTTCGCCACTTTTTAAAATCAAGTCTATATGCCAAATGAATAAAAAATTCAAAAAAAAAACGTATCCATGCATGTAATGGTGATATACCGAAATCTAAGCTTTCTGCATTTATTTCCCTTTGCAATGAACTATCGATATCGTTCATTTCAGAAGGTTTTGCTCCACAAATGTAGCAAACTTGTTGTGAAGAGGTATGAGTCAAAGCATTACATACTTTCCCATCCACCATTGTTAACTTAAGGTCATGTTTAACCAATATAGTTAGATCAAAAGCATGAACAATAGTGTTTGACAATGTTTTTATCTGATCTTCGATGTATTTCTGTTCCTCTCTACTCAATTCTTCATTTTCCTTTTTAAGCTGGAAACGCACAGGTCTGCAGTATCTGGTGGATCCAGGGCGAGGATTCTGCCATAAAACTTGTTTGGGTGCATCAAGATTATCTTGTTTAAAAAGTTGAAGTGGGACATAAGATGTTACGAACATGTCACTGTCACTATATTCACCCGAATTTCGTTGTTTGTATTCCGATTGTCCGCTACTGCCATCAAAACCCCATTTTCCAATCAGTGTTAAATCAAGAGAATCTCCTTGAATTTTTTTTTAAAACCCTCTTCTTGTGATTCAATAATTCGTGTAGTCGTATGGTTTAAAAGACCTTGAAGAGTTACCTCAGCAGATGAATCACTTACCGTAATAGTATGCGGATCCGGATAGCATTTTTGTTTCGCTTTAAGAACACTTGCATAGCAAGGGAATAAATGCATATCCGTAGATTCGTTTACTACACTCCTTATTACTTGATATTGCTTTTTAGACAACTTAGCCTCAGCCAATATTTTAAGAGCCTCATTAACGTTGAGTGTTTTTCTATTTGGAACGTCTTTTTCTTTGGAGGTTCTCAAGGCAGAGGCTATGCTGCTATCTGCAGATGTTAAGCTTGCAATACGCCTACGTTTTGTTCTAGAAGAACATTCTAAGAAAGCTTTCTTAGGCCTGCCTGTTGTACTTGTAGAAGGGTTATTATTCTCAAAATTAAAATCTTCTATCGTCATAATCCAGTCATTGTTTTTTGTTAAGAAATAGTTATCATTTCTTGAGGCCTTGTTCCATCTTTTTGAAATTGACTTGCATAGGACAAGCATTTTTTCGGAAATCTCATCACTATGCTCCAAGTTAAATGCCTCTAAGAACGCTTTTAAAGTTTCTTTATGCTTGGTAGCATCTGTAACCTTTTTTACCCTACGCCAAATGTTATAGACTTCAAGCCGTTTTATGATTTTGGTGGATTCTATGAGTAAGTAAAGACAAAATATCGTTCAATAAATGGTCGATTTTTTTCAAATTTTAGCATGTTTTAGCAAAAAAAGACATATACGCCTTGAAAGGTAATAACTTAACCTAAATAAATATGTCAATTTTATTAGGGGCAAATAGGGGTTACAGAAGTTTCACACTTTTGAAAATCACCAAAAAAACACAAAAATCACTTTACACATGAATTAAATAACGGGTTTCACATAAAAAAACAAATAATTTTATACTAAAAAATATGCACAAATAATCTTCAAACCTTGTTCAGTTGATTCCATCTTTTAAATTTTACAAAAAAATATTAAGAATAAAATATTTATAGTTTTTGTTAAAGCACCAAATGAAAAAATTAAATTGGTATTAATTGTAAAAAACACACAACTTCAACGATCGATTTCACAATAATGAAAACAATTGAGAGCAAAAATATGTCTAGAAAGAATTTGTCCCGTTATTAGAGATAACACTTGAAAAAAAAAAATGTAAAATTTTAACCTTCAAGTTTTGACTTTTGGCCTATGGAAGGAACCACTGTGCATCGGTGTCCTCCCTATCTTTTTGACAGACTCAATTTCGCTCGTTCTACAAGGACTTTCAATATTCTTTTACCATATTATCAGTACTTAAAATCATCACGTTTATTTTTCATTCACGCTGTAAGATTATGGAACTCATTGCCCTCTCAAATGAAAACTATAACTAACGCCACACATTTTAAAAGGGCAATCTTTTGTCATTTCACTAGCACAACATAAAAATAATCCTCCATACTCTGTCCTTACTTATTGTTCTTGTCTGTTACCATATTCTTGTCTTGTTAACCTACTTTCGTTTATTCCAACTACCCATATCCTTATTACCCTTCCATATGTTCGCCCAACTCTTAGGTTAAGTTTAAATTAACCGTGTTTTTTTTTGCAATCCTATATGGGCTTAGCAAATTTATCATAACGGGTCCGCCATCTAACGTTTTTTTTTTCAACTAGTGCTTATTTCGTGAATGGTAACACTTAGCTCATGTCTGATTTGACAGGTAATTAGTTTTATCCTTCCGCTGAATGAATATGGTTGTGTATACGCTTGAACAACGCTGGGAAATATTGCGACATTACTTTGAAAATCATGGTAATGTTGCAGAATGTGTGCAAAAATTGCGTACGGATTTTGGAAGAAGAGAAGCACCGTCAGCTCCGTATGTTCGTTATTTTGTGAAAAAAGTGAAAGAAACTGGCATCCTCATCGATAAACCAAAGCGTGAAAAGCCAAAAACAGTGCGTACACCCGAGAATATTGCTGCTGTGGCAGAAAGTGTGCGTGAAGCGCTATCAACATCAATTCACCGTCGTTCTCAACAATTGAACATTTCGGAGACATCATTGAGACGAATTTTGCATAAAGACCTTGGTATGACGATCGTGTAGGCTACTGCATGGCCAGCCGAGGCAGCTATTTGAATGAAATTATTTTCCATTATTAACCAGAAGGATTGTACTTTCAAATAAAAAAAGATATTTGAGAAAATATTCAGTAGTTTTTATTTTACCAAGCTATCTCTTTCTGAAGTGCCGCATCCCCCTCTTAAACGTCCAACGTCAAAAGCAAATTGAATGAAAATAAATGTCAGTGTCAAAAGAGCAAAAAAAAACAAACAAACAGCTGAATGAAATGAATAATCATTGTGATTGTTAATAAAGTGTATATTTAAGTGAAAACAGAAGCAATTGAAGATTAAAAAGTACCAGATTATAGGAAAAAACTTGAGAAAGTAAGTTAAAGTAAAAAGTTGCTTCGAAACAGAAATATTTTTTTGCCACAAGGCGATTGTCACGGTTTCACTTTTATTTTTTGTACAGAATCTTAATGTATTGTTATCTTTTGAGTATTCCAAAATAGTGTTTGGATACTGCTTTTTAGTTCTGGAAATTTGTTTTTGTTATAATCCACTTTAATATAAAATTATTACGAGATCTTTGCAACAAAAACATTTTTTGCCACAACTACGATATTCTCACTTTTTCACTTTTATTTTTTGAATACAATCACATTATAATGTTAACTTTTTAATTATCCAAAACGTGGTTTGGATACTACTTCTTAATTTCGTAAATTTTTTTTTGTTAAAATTGGCTTTGTTATAAACTTTTAGTAACTATTCGCGAAGAACTTATTTCCCGCCATGCAAATTCGCCATTGTTTTCATTCATTTCATTCATTTCATTCAGCTGTTTGTTTGTGTTTTTTTTTCTCTTTTGACACTGACATTGTCGTTTTTTTTCTCTCTTTTGACACTGACATTGTCGTGACAAGCCCTATCCTATATAGGATTCGTAATCCCGGATAATTATCGGGGCTTATGCCTAAGCCCAGATAAAAACTGTCTATGATTACTTTAAATGCTATCGAAATTTCTATCAATTGTGTCAAAATGACATTAATATGACAATGACAAAATTAGTTAAAAAAAAATACACAAGTGAGGTACTCACGGCAACGTCGCGAATATTTAATTAAAAGTTTATAGCAAAGCCATTTTTACAAAAAAAAAGTTCCGGAACTAAGAAGGAGTATCCAAACCACGTTTCGGAATATTAAGAAGTTGACATTATAATGTGATTGTGTACAAAAAATAAAACTGAAAAAGTGAGAATCGCGTAGTGGTATCAAAAAATGTTTTCGTTGCGAATATCGTGATAATTTTATATTAAAGTGAATTTTAACAAAAACAAATTTCCAGAACTAAGAAGGAGTATCCAAACACTATTTTGGAATACTAAAAAGTTAACAATATATTAAGATTCGACACACTAACCATTGAGCCACTGCGCCCGACATCTATTTGACTTGCCCATAACAATAAAAATACACTTGTCACTTATTTACTTCGAATAAAAGAGGTTGATCCTGCAAGCTGAAGAACTGAACCAGATGCTGTGGAAGAGTTTTCGGAAGAGCTGTGCAAGAGCCCTGTCACAATTCAGTTGGTAAAGTTTGTTCTGTATTGAATAAGATTGTGAGTTACTTTTTAAATTGATGTGCAGGAACTCAAACTGATTTAGTAGAAGAGACTTCTCACAAATCAATTGGTAATAAATGATTACACTGTCTTGATAGCAATTGTGAATAATTTTGTTAAATTTATTTGCAGGAACCCAAACTGGTTTATTTGTGAAGGAAGTCCATACTGTATTTTCAGCGTTGAGGAAGAAAGAGCTAGCATTGGAAAGAAAAGAACTTAAGTTTACGTTGTATTATAACTTTTTATTTACTGTTTTGGTTGTAAAGCTATAAATTCCTTAAAATTATCCATTGTATTGTTGTTTCTTGTTAACACATTTGCTTCAATAATAAAACCGAATTAATTAAAAAACTTGTTTCTTTATTAATACTTAATCTGCACTTTGCAAAGTTGAATTTGCTACGGAGTGACTTAAATGAACCAATGCATAGCAGGTTAAGCACTATTTTGTCCATGTACATTTCATTAGCGTCAGTTCTTTTCGAAATACATGCTATAGGTTGCGTGTCGGTAAGTATTATATATCTTTGCGCAGCGTACCAATAACCCTCTTCACATGAACTCGTAGGTGAGCTAAGTGCCAAAAATACTGGTGAATCATTCCCACTGGCGCTGCGTTTCATACAATTACATATTATTATCAGCATTTCAATCATAAAACGAAACGAGTCGTAAATAGTTTTTCACATTTATTATTACAAAATTTAAAAAATAATACCATTTCGCTTTCGGATTGCCAACGGTTCGCTACTACGTTCGACGAATTCATCGTAAATCTTGGGTGTTTTCATAAACTTCTGACTAACTAAGAACTGCGTTAGATGTGTTCATAAAGTCCGATTTTTGATTGAACTAACTTAGATGAATTGCAGAAGATATGTTCATAAACGTCATAAATGTCAGCAGCGTTTGGCAGATTGTGCATCCATATTTTTTTGACTGCAGAAAGCGCGAGAGTTAAAAACAAAAATTGAAAGTGCGAAAAATGTAAGTTTTATTGGCAATATTTTAATAATTTTTTATTTACACCCAAATTCAATTTTTTTTTAAAGGAAGTAGAATCTGCTGCGTGGATTATGGCAAAAACTAGGCTATTAATTCAAAAAAGAATTCTGATGGAAAAAGAACTCAACTCTGGGAAAAAGAAAAAGATTTCTTTTTAAAGGACGATGCTATATGAAATGAAAAAAGTTGATATATTCTTCTCCTTTAATGTCTTGGATATCAAAAAATCTGACGTTTATGAACATTCAGTGACTACTTAAATTTGTACTTAAGCAGGCCTGCTCACGTTCTGCAGAACAAGTGTGTTCAATAATGCAACAAAGGTTCTTGAAAAGGCACAGCAACACTGACCCATGTTGAAAAAAAAGTCTGAAGTGCGCTCAGACAATATTGGGGCTCTTACCACCGAGTTCCAGAGTAACTCGCTTCAGATTAGATGTGGCTGAAGTGATGGCAATTTTATCCACATCAAGGTGGTTAGCTAATTTAGCTCCAGCCTGTCCTTTGGCTGGAACAACATTTGCAACTCCTTCGGGAAAGCCCGCTTCCTTAACCAGTTGTGCAATATAGAGTGCAGTTAATGGAGTCTGTTCAGCGGGCTTAAGGATTACGGTATTGCCGGTGGCAAGAGCTGGTCCCAATTTCCATGCCATCATGAGAACAGGGAAATTCCATGGAATAATTTGAGCGCACACTCCAACAGGTTGATGGCGGGTGTAGCTGAAATATGGACCAATAATATTGCAAATCGAACTGTCTTTATTATTACGAAAGGATACAACAAAATTGACACTGTTAACTTAACTATTTAATTAACGGGAACAAACTGTATCAAACATTTAATACGCCTTAACGAAGCTTCAGTGAATCCTTTGTCCGAAACTGCCTGGGTTTGTACTGTCAAAATCAATTGTTTGCTGAAGGTTTCATTGAAT
Organism: Portevinia maculata; assembly: GCA_949715645.1. Taxonomy (NCBI): domain Eukaryota; kingdom Metazoa; phylum Arthropoda; class Insecta; order Diptera; family Syrphidae; genus Portevinia; species Portevinia maculata. The sequence continues at coordinate 164,809,783 of OX454526.1, read as the reverse complement.
ATTGAAACAAGACTCTTCTTAAGATAGCTAATGTCATCGGAGGAAACATGCCAAATTGCTTCAGCTGACGATGAAAGAAAACCTTAAAAGATTTTATTAGTTTTGTCGCTTCATGGAGCACAAATATTTAAACTTACTTTCCGTCACTACTGATTTGTTAAACTGTAAAGTGTTAACCGGAATTGTTCTTCTCATATAAAAATCAAGGTGCGTCCACAAAAGCTCATTTTGGTTCTCAACTAATTGCTCGGAAAGTTCTGCGAAATTTGTACGTGCTGAAAGAAATGTTTACACATATTAAAATGATAAATGTTGTCTTAAACAAGATAGTTACAACCAGAGTCGATACTAATATTCGAAAGAGATATGCGCTGTCGAGTTCGAAAGATTGTCATAAAATGATTTCTGCCGGTTGAAGTACTCCACGAGCTCTTCAGTTGATTAAGAACTATTCTGAGACTTGGAGAATTTTCAAGAGTTCCACAGCGGTTTTAATTTCTGTAATTATCAGAATATAAGCAAAGATTTTACCTGAACAATTGGCCCTATTACCTCTGAATAGAATCTGTAATGCAGGGTGAGAAAAGTATTCCAGTTGCACGGTGATTTGCCGAATGATTTGCAATGGCATTTAGTAAAGGGCTAAATTGGACGCTGTTTCCAAGAATTACTTTACTTGAAGAGCTTTGTTTTTATCAGATGGTTGATAATTCATATTTTCCGGTTTCAACATTTCTTTCAATGTCGCCTCGCTTATAATGAACCGAGTGACAGTGACGTTTTCGCGATGTCAAATGTATGTCAACTAGGATAGTGCTACCAAGTCAAAGTTAGTCGTTTTTTTTTCGTGGTTCATCTAAGCCTATATAGGATTGCAAAAAAAAACACGACTATAAGGCATGTGCAAACAAATATAAGCAACCAAATTAAGAATATAATAATATTAAAAATAACCACCGAACCGAATTAAATAATGATTATCAAAAAACCCAAGTCAGTATGTACCTATTAAATAATAAAAAAAAAACAAAAATATCCAATTACAAAGAATTATTAACCAAGAGAACTAAGTACTACATACTATTAATTAAAGTTCAAAAGGAACAACCGAAAAGAACTTCGAAATAATATATACAAAAAAATGTTAAATGTGCATCTTCTGTCACCTTGATGATGTTGCGATATTGGTTCCACATATTGTTAGCGCTTGTGGGTGGTGAGCGCAAAGAGGAGAGTCTCTCGCTTATCCGTTCTCGTAGACTCTGGCTACTCCTGGTGTGCTAAGGCATCCAACTTCGAATTCATTCTTTTGGGCAGTTCGCAGTTTCATCTCGTTGGACAGTCGAGCTCTTAATTTAACCGCAGAAAGAAAATGGTCAGAGTCGGCGTTTGCCCCTCGGATTGTGTGCACATTTAAGATATTGGATGCTTGCCTCGAATCGATTGGCACATCGCCCGATTTGGTTGGCGGTGTCGATATAAGGGTATTCGTTTTCAGAGGCTTCTCGTGTCAAAGCATTGTTTTCTCCAAACGATTTCTGAAAATTTTTCTAAATTTTTTCTTTTAATGTTTTTTCGGCGTTTAAGAAAGAGAGTCGGCACTTTTGAAAGAGATAGCTTTGCAAAGTACTTTATATCATGATCTGGTGCAACATGAGTAAAATTGGTAGATTTTCTTTTTTTTAGCCATTTTTTTGTAGATCGTGAACGCAATTTGTTTAATCTGTACCAACACTGAAGCACATGTCAAAATCAATATCATATAAATTTCCTTTTCTGTCCATTTTTTGGTGGTTTTTCCCTTTGATGTCGCTTATAGCTGAGTTTTTTTTTTGCAATCCTATGTGGGCTTAGATGAAGCACAAAACAAATCCCTAACTTTGACTTGGCAGCACTATTCTAGTTGATATATATTTGACATCGCGGAAACGTCACTGTCACTCGGTTCATAATAAGCGAGGCGACATTGAAGGAAATGTTGAAATAGGAAAATATTAATTATAAACCAACTGATAAAAACAAATCTCTTAAAGTGAAGTACTTGGAAACAGCGTCCAATTTAGCCCTTTTCTGTGCAACTGGAATACTTTTCTCACACTGCATTACAGATTCTATTCAGAGGTAATAGGGCCAATTGTCCAGTTAAAATATTTGCTTATGTTCTGATAATTACAGAAACGAAAACCGCTGTGAATCTCTTGAAAATTCTCCAAGTCTCTGAATAGTTCTTAATCAACTGAAGAACTCAGTGCGTGGAGTACTTCAACCGGCAGAAATCATTTTATGTGCGACAGCGCACATCCCTTTCGAATATTAGTCTCGACTCTAGTTGTAAGTATCTTGTTTAAGACAACATTTATCATTTTAATATGCGTTAAATTTCGTAGAACTTTCCGAGCAATTAGTTGAGAAGAAAAATGAGCTGAATTACTGTGCATGTATAACGAAACTGTGTTTATATCTTTTGTGGACGCACCTTGATTTTTATATGCGAAGAACAATTCCGGTTAACACTTTACAGTTTAACAAATCAGTAGTGATTCCATCGGAAAGTAAGTTTAAATATATATGGCCGGCAAAATCCTCCTCCAAACCCTCCCCGTGGGTGCCAGCTGGTAATGGTCACTACAATTGTCTTGTGCGATGTCAAGACGGTGATCAGCTAAGGTCATGGGGCATCACTGTGGTATTCCTTTACTCATCAATAGTTCAATACCCAGCCGATGCTTCTTTACCATAGGACGGAAGGTGCCTAATTTCAGTGGTCGTGCGAGCGTACATAGTACATAAATCCGTGCCGAAGAATGTAAGGCTGAGGGCCAAATCAGTCGATAGCCAGCTCCTTCAGACGCCCGGGCAAGGTCTGTCGTACCCCTGTTGCCTTATCCCGGTATATCGGCTCTGCCGGGATGGACTTTTATTTCCGACCTACTCGTGGGAACCAAATTCTTAATTCAATAAAACATGACAAACAAATAACATAGCAAATGAAAACCGACCTAACCGACCAAGACTTACCAGACAAGACGAACCTAGCCAACAAACACAGGACAAACGCGACGACAAACCCACAACCAGCGATTCGGACCTACTTACTACAACCCTCCCCATTTTCAAAAGTCTAAATATTGAAAGCGCTGAGGAGGGGTCCCAATCCTCATCCAACAATGCTAACATAGGATCTGAGACTGAGGACGAATTGCTGGACGACAAGGAATCTGAGGACAACACCCTGAAACCACACGCAGTCTCCAAGGAGACAAGAAAGCGGAGCAACTACAGGGCCTCAAAACGATTCCTAAAAAAAAATGACTGAGAAAGTTCCAACCTCTATCAATGATAGAGACAGGGCCTTGATCAGGAAGCACAAGAGGGCAATAAAGAGCTATGAAAATCCGAGGGCTCACAAACCCAATGAACCGTCAGCTCCCGAACTGCAAAAAGGAAAAACAGAAGTGGTGACAGACAAATCCAAAGGTGCCCCTAATAAGGCTCACAAGGAACAGTCTAAAACCATCAGACCTGTGGAATCAAAAAACAAGGCACAGGCTTCGAGCAGGGTCTCTACTGGCACTAAGGCCGGAACCTCTGGCACCTCTTCGAAGAGGCAACGGTCAGAGGAAGAGAAAAAAGAAAGCCGACCGAAAAGACCCAAGGCTTCAACAAGCCTAGACAGCACTCCGACGAGCCTAATAGCAGCAGTCATTGACGAGCAAGATACCGATGGAAAGATCACAGCTGAACACTGGCTGCTTGCAGAAAACGTCATCCTCAAGGCTATGATGGTCAATATCCGAAATGGGGGACCAGACTACGAGTTTGACTTGGCCGGATGGTACAAGGGCGTGAAGATAGTGGGGTGTGGAGACGGGAATACTCTTGAGTTTCTCTCCAAAACCATCGCCAGCATTGGCGAACTGTGGTAGGGAGCCAAACTCAAGGTCATACCAAGATCCGCACTTCCACTAAGACAGAAAGCCAAAGTCTGGATACCACCCCCCTTCGATAAAGAAGAGAACGAAAACATCGTGGTACTCCTCGCAGGTCAGAATAAAAACATCCCAATCAAGGAGTGGGTAAAGTTATACTACAGAAGAAGTGGCGACGGCAAGGAGCTCTGCTATGCGATCAACCAATCTTCTGCAACAAGCATAAGACAGACCCCAGGCAGCAAACTGAAGTTCGGGCTAGGTGCCGTAAGGGCACGGCTGGAAGAAGATGAAGAGCCAAAGGTTGCAAAAGCTGCTAGTGGTGCAAATTAATTTGCATCACTGTAAATCAGCAACACACGACCTACTGCTGTTCATGTCTGAGGTAAGCGTGGACGTGGCATTAATTCAGGAACCCTGGATTTTTAAAAATAAAATCCAAGGACTGAAATCGCCATACTACCATCTATTCCACACCAAAGAAGAAGGTAAAGTACGTAGCTGTATTCTAGTCAAAAAAAACCGTTAGTAATACATTTTTTCTTAACAGGTACAACAATGGAGACACAGTGGCTGTAAATATTGAAGCTCCAGGAAGAAATCTCATCCTCGCTTCAATTTATATGGCACACGAGGAGGTAAACCCACCATCCGATACAGTCCGGGAACTAGTGGAACACGCTAGCACACGGAACACATCCTTAGTGGTAGGTTGAGATGCGAATGCTCACCACACGCTGTGGGGTAGTTCAGGAATAAATGAAAGAGATGAGTCGTTGTTTGAATACATTCTTTCCACAAATCTAGTTTTGTGTAACAGGGGAAACCAGCCCACTTTCCAAAACAGACACAGGGCAGAAATTCTAGACATAACTCTCAAAAGCAACAATGATCATGTTAGGGTAGAAGACTGGATAGTTTGTCGAGAGAACTCATTCTCAGACCATAGTAGAATACTCTTTACAGTCAATCTACAATATATGGTACAACAAATTTTTAGGAACCCTAGGAAAACAAATTGGGCAGACTATGCGAAAACGGTTAGTGAGTACACACAGCATCCAAAAGAGGACAAGTTTGTCGACACTCACTCAATCTACAACGCAGTCTACTATATTACCAAAAATATGCACAAAGCCTTTGTTAAACATTGTCCCATCTCTCGCAATCGCAAACCCAAAAAGGCAACTTGGTGGACCAGCGAGCTTCAAAAGCGGCGAACATTGGTAAGACAACTGTTTAACAAAGCAAGACAGAGTAAGGCAGATGAGGACTGGACTAAGTATAGGTCCGAACTTATTCTAAACACTAAAGAAATAAGGAAAGCAAAACTCGAATCCTGGAATACGTTCTGCGAATCCATAGAGAGTACAAACGAGGCCGCCAGACTACGTAAAGTATTGTCCAAAGACCCCACGGTCCCAGGCTATATTAAACGTGCTGACGACTCTTGACAGAGTCTAGCCAAGAAACTCTACAAATATTAATGGATACCCACTTTCCGGAGTCTAGTGAAATCACTGGGTGTGAGATCAACTACACTCCGGTTCCGCCAGACACACAAACGGAAATAGCAATGGAAAGCATTATAACAGAGCACAAAATTGCTTGGGCAGTCAAATCATTCAAGCCCTACAAATCGGCGGGACCAGATAATGTCATACCAGCAATGATACAACGGGCTCTTAGTGTAATACTGCCATGGCTAAAAGTCATTTTCAAAAGCTGTATAAGACTCTGCTACATACCGCAAAGCTGGAAAGAAGTTAAAGTGATATTCATTCCCAAAGCAGGGAGACATATACACTGCACAGCAAAAGATTATAGGCCGATAAGTCTCTCCTCTTTTCTCCTAAAGACACTGGAGAGAATAATCGACTTATACACAAGGGACCTTCTAAACGAAACCAACCTATGCAGGACTCAACACGCCTACCTCAAAGGCAAGTCCGTTGAAACAGCCCTGCACGAAGTTGTGCCAATAATAGAAAAAGGATTACACCACAAAGAATTCACCATGGCTGCATTTTTGGACATTGATGGAGCTTTCAACAATGTTAAAACAGCGGCCATAAAAACAGCGCTCGAAGACTTGGGAGCGAATAAAGAAATAACGAACTGGGTTTACGAAATGCTCAACAGCAGAGTAATTAACTCAGAGATCGGTGAGAGTTACATAAGGAAAACAGTGACCAGGGGCACCCCACAGGGAGGCGTCTTATCTCCCCTCCTGTGGCTCATAGTGGTCAACAAAATCCTAACGACTCTAAAGGTCAAAAGAACGAAAATAGTAGCATACGCAGACGATATTGTAATTCTAATAAGTGGCAAGTATCTCCCCACTATTAGTGAACTCAAGGAATCTGCCCTAAAAGAACTATCCTCGTGGGCAAGACCGAACGGCCTTGGAGTTAATCCAGTCAAAACCGAATGTGTTCTGTTCACTAGGAAAAGAAAAATCGAGAAATTCGATATGCCGAAGCTAAACGGAATTCGATGGAAACTTTCCGCGGAGGCAAAGTATCTGGGCATCATCCTAGACTCTAAGCTTACTTGGAAACGTAACACAGAAGAAAGAGCAAAAAAAGCATTATGCGCATTCTACGCATGCAAAAAGACCTTTGGCAAACGTTGGGGTATGCGCCCTTACATAACCTATTGGATGTACACAGCGATCATACGACCCATACTTACATACGGGTCAATTGTATGGTGGAAGGCAACAGAAAGGACTACCTATCTCCATAACCTCTCAAAGGTACAGAGATTAGCATGTATTGGTACAACGGGAGCAATGAGATCAACACCCCAAGCCGGGCTGGAAGTCATTTTAAACCTACCCCCGCTTGGTGAATATATTCGCAGCATGGCAGCCAAAGGAGACCTCCACCTCAAGGCAAACATCTGGAGGCACAGCTCCTATGGACACGGCTCTATAATTCACAATTACTTGGGTATCGATCTTTCCAGGAAAACGGACTACTTAATTCACAAACGAAACTTTGAGAAAAACTACTCCACATACATACCCCAAAGAGAGAACTGGAACACGCACGTCAACGTGCAAGAAATCCACATCTATACGGACGGGTCGAAAATGGATGTGGGGACAGGAGCGGGAGTTTTTTGCGAGCCCCTAGACATAAAGGACTCGTACAGACTTCCCAATGAATGCAGCGTTTTTCAAGCTGAGATTGTCGCCATCGACAAGGCAGCAGAAACTATCACCGCGAAGAATCTTGATCCTTCCACGATCACAATCTTCGTTGACAGTCAGGCGGCTATCAAAGCACTAGACAGCGAAACCATAAAGTCAAAAACAGTCAGAAACTGCCAAAAATCCCTCAACAAAGTAGGCGAACGACACAGGATCACTCTCTGCTGGGTCCCCGGTCATAGCAACATTGTTGGGAATGAAAAGGCAGACGAGCTAGCAAGAATCGGGTCAGAACTTGACGCAATAGACGCCATTACGTCAATAGACATCCCAATTACTGCAGCAAAAAGAAACATTGACCAAAAACTGTGGGAACAAATTAACACCACCTGGTCCCAAAGGCACGACTGTGTTATATCTCGCAGTCTATGGCCAAGAATTGACGAAAAAAGAACAAAAAGCATTCTGGATATTAATAAGCTAGAAATACGTATCTTAACTGGCGTACTGACAGGCCACTGCACCATAGGTGTAATGGCAAGCAGGCTGGGCATCAGCTCACCAGACTACTGCAGGAGCTGTCAAGATATAGAAGAAACCGAGACCATCAAACACCTGCTCTGCGAATGTCCAAACCTTCAGACATCTCGACTTCGCTATCTGGGCAACAGATTCTTCGAAGACTTAGAGGACGTAGCGCAGGTACCACTGACGGACACTATCAGGTTTGTCAAGAACACAGGTTGGTTCCAATAGGCCAACCGGCAAGATTAACCTAAACTGAGTATGGTAAGTGTTTTATTGTAAATGTAGGTTTACCACATAAAACAATAAGGGATCACAATGGACCAATGGGCCCCCGTGCAAGCACAGCAGCCCTGCTGTGCACTTCCCTTCCAACCAAACCTAACCTAACCTAAGTTTAAATATTTGTGCTACATGGAGCGACAATAACTAATGAAATCTTTTAAGGTTTTGTTTCAACGTCAGCTGAAGCAATTTGGCGTGTTTCCTCCGATGGCATTAACTATCTTAGGTTAGGTTAGGTTAAAGTGGCTGTCAACAGAAGGCCGACACACTTAGACCAGGATTAGGTCCATTGTGATGCCACACGGATCGAGGGTTTTCCCCACTACTAGTTAAACCATTTAGAGCTTCTTATGAAGCGCGATAGACTTCTAACGTCAGCGTTAGCCAAGTCGTTAAGATTGTTAAGCAAGAAATCTCCCAGATAAAGATTTCTATTATGGGAGAGAGCTGGACATGTGCAGAGAAGGTGAAGTATAGTCTCCTCCTCCTCCTCGTCCAAGCAACTTCTACAAAAATCGTTAGAATAAACGCCAAGCCTCGATGCATGCTTGCCTATCAGACAGTGCCCTGTAATGGCACCTATAGTGGAGCTAATATGCAGTCGGTTTAGTGAGATCAGACTCTTAGAGCGTCGCAGGTCCAGCTTTGGCCAGATGTGCTTAGTCGCTAGACATGTATTACTACCTGTCCACCTAAGGTTTGTTCTCTCGATTGCAGATAGCTTGAATAAAAGTTTGCAAGTAGCGATTGGGATACCCAGAGAACCCTTTTCAGGTAAAAGGGGGAGTTTGGTTCCCTTTTTGTCGAGTTCATCAGCCCTGCAGTTTCCTGGAATATCTCTATGCCCCGGCACCCAACAGAGGTGAATGTTAAACTGCTCCGCCATCTCCATAAGAGATGAACGGCAGTCGAGGGCTGCAATGGAGTTTGAAGATACTGAATCCACGGTACCAGATATCCTTTGTGGATATCACATTTCTCTTCAGCCACGTCAGGGCTTCTTTTATCGCCATAATCTCCGCCTGGAATACGCTACAGTGATTAGGAAGACGGAAAGAGAGACTCAGATTTAGCCTTTCGGAGAAAACGCCGCCACCAACCCCGTCACTAGTTTTTGATCCATCGGTGTAGAAGTGGATCGCTTTAACTTCCTCAAATTCAGCGTCCTCCCAGAATGATCTGGAAGGAATAGTGACTTGAAAGTTCTTTCTAAACTGTAATTGGGGTATGGTGTAATCTATGTTTCCTGGTAGAGACTCAAATGAGTCCAGAATGGTGGTGTAGCCAATGTTATTGTTAACATACTGCGAGGTAGCCTTAAGGCGGACAGCAGAACAGGCTGCTGTTTGCCTACTAAAAATGTCGAGTGGTAACAGATGTAGCAGGATATCTAGTGCTGCAGACGGGGTGGTACGGAGTGCTCCACTTATGCACAAACCAGCTGTGCGTTGGACTTTGCCAAGCTTAGCACAGTTTATAGCTTTACTTAGGGCAGTCCACCAGACAGCAACCCCATATGTGAGAATCGGTCTTACGACCGATACATATAGCCAATGCGTTATGCGGGGTTGTAGACCCCACTTGTTGCCAATGGCTTTTTTGCAAGAGAAAAGTGCCACTGTGGCTTTTTTTACCCTTTCTTGTATGTTGGGTTTCCAGCTTAACTTCCTATCGAAGATAAGACCCAAGAACTTAGCTTCGTCAGAGAATACTAATCGTATACCACCAATAGAGGGTGGGTCGATGTGCGGAATCTTGTGTTTCCTGGAGAAGAGGATTAATTCTGTTTTGTGGGGGTTGATACCCAAGCCACAGCGATTAGCCCATTTTTTTAGCTTGTTAAGAGCGTTTTGCATGAGTTCTTTTATAGTATTGAGGTACTTCCCGGAGACGGCTATAGCAATGTCATCCGCATATGCAATCACCCTGCAGCCCACCCCTTCCAGATATATCAGTAGCTCATTCACCACCAAATTCCAGAGAAGGGGGGAAAGGACCCCGCCTCGCGGCGTGCCTCTACTGACAGACCTCCTGGCGGATGAAACGCCCAGTTTTGAGTTGATAATCCGACTTGTGAGCAGTAGATTAATCAATTCACCAAGCGAACCCTCCACATTCAGTGCTGTCAGTGCATCCGTGATTGCAGATGTACCCACGTTGTTAAAGGCGCCTTCTATATCCAGAAAAGCAACCATAGTGTACTCCTTGTGATGAAGGGAGTATTCAATAGTGCGTACCAGAGAGTGAAGGGCAGTTTCAACTGACTTACCCTTACAGTATGCATGTTGAGACGCAGATAGAAGCTGCGTATTTATGTTGGTACGGAGATGGATATCAATCAGTCGCTCCAACGTTTTGAGGAGGAATGATGATAAACTAATAGGTCTCAGGTCTTTTGGGCTGACATGGGAGTATTTCCCACTTTCACTTCTCTCCAAGCTCTCCAAGGTGGACTTAAAAGTCCGCGAAGAGTTTCTCTGTATTTGGGCCAATTGGTTTTCCGAGGATTGCGGAAAATAGGTTGGCAGGGAGGATCAACATTGAGGTTGAATTGAAGATAACGGTGATCAGAGAAGGAGTGATCAGTCGAGACCTTCCAACCCGTTATCATGTCGTTGATGGTATCGGAGACAAGAGTAATGTCAAGGACTTCTTGACGATTTTTGGTAATGAAAGTGGGTTCATTACCTATGTTACATACAATGAGGTTGGTGCTTAAGATATAATCAAAAAGTGACTCACCCTGTTGTTGATATTAACTATCTTAAGAAGAGACTTGTTTCAATATTCAATGAAACCTTCAACAGCACAAACCCAATCAGTGGTGGACAAAGGATTCACTGAAGCTTTGTTAAGACGTATTAAATGTTTGATACAGTTTGTTCCCGTTAATTAAATAGTTAAGTTAACAGTGTGACTCCACTAATGGCCTATCTGTATTAGTGTTTGCATGCAAATCAAATGGGAAGCTTGCACACAGAAAGGATATTTAGTGGAGTCAGGAGTGAAGTTGGGAGCAACTGAAGAAAAATATCGAAATCCTCTCTCAAAACAATGGAAAATACGCTGTGTTAACAAACCTACTTCGTTTCGAGGTGGATTTGTAGAATTTTAAAAAAGTACCTGCAAACTTCTTCGTTCGGTGGTGAATTAGTAATACGTGTAAAATATAGCATAAATTGTATATAAATATGTTTTAAATCATTTATAATACTTTTTTTTAGAGAAATAATAATTAAAAAACTTAAATATAAATCACAGCATAAACGAAAATAGTTTAACTTTGTCCGCTATGTACCCCCCTAAATCAGTAGCAAGTAGGATCGTTTGTTGTATAGGTCGAATATATATAAAAGTTTGTACTGGCTGTTCCTACATGGTCAAAAATAATGTTGTTACTAGTAATGATGAAACTCTCCACTCATCACGGTCATTAGTTACTAAAACCGGATTACTTACTAACAAAATTATTATTTCCAGTAATTCGAACGAAGTGATTTTTATGTGTCCGAACATCTGAAATAAGTTTGTCGTTACTTATCTTTTCGTTACACCAACACTATAAATGTGAATGACACTATAAATGCAGGCCATTATGATCAGTGAAAATGATTTTGAATTTATGGCTTAAAATAATTGGATAGTTATTGTGTGTTGATTGACGCTCGTATATATAAAAGTGAAACAAATCGGTAATGGAAACATTTCGAACCGTTTTTATTTTGTTGAAACATATGAGTGTGACACAATTAATGACCATTCATAATAGAGTGAAAAACAACCTGCGTCAAATACACTCCGCTTCAACTGAATAAGCACAAACATTTTCTAAGCTACGTTGTCCATTTTTTCAAAACCTTGTGCCATAATATATAATTTGATGATGCAAACTGTTTACGTATGATGTTCACAAAATAAATCGAAAGGAATATTTCAATAAGTACCGCTATTTTTTTTCCTGGTTCCCTTGCAAAGCATTCAATATAGAAAAATGCAGTTTTATTTTGCGTCAACTGAATAGACACAAATATTGAAATTGGAAATAAAAGTTATTGGGATTTAATGAAACAAGATTTTCTTAAAATAGGTTTTCATTGGTTAATTTTAGTAGTGGGTACTGCCGAATTTATTAGTTTCGTAAATTCCATCAGGCATGGAACCGTACAGCCTTTTTATGTAGTCCAGCGAAATTTCTCCCCAGGCCAATTTAATGGCTGCATAAGGGATTCTCTGTCCTCAAACGGACGGCCAGACTCATAAACTTTTTGTATTAACCATCCCCAAACGTTTTCTATAAGGTTCAGGTCCGGTGAGTATGGCGGCCATTTAAGCAATTCCACATTCTGCTCCTCTATCTAATTTTTTACTCTGCGCGCCGTGTGGATGGGGGCGTTGTCCTGCTGAAAAGTTCAGTTTATGGGTCCAAAAATTCCTGCAAATTAAGGGAAATTTCTTTTCAAATTTCCTTTATAACTTAATGCAGTCATTTTTGAGGTTTGGAACTCAAGCTCAACAGTCCCATAGTAGCTAACTGCTCCCCATACCCTAACACCACCTTCTCGACTATGATGCAGCGCTAGAAATCGTTCTCCTTTCCTGGAGGTAATGATTAAACCCATCAGGGCCATCAAAATTAAACTTCTTCTCATCCGAAAAAGCTACGTGACGCCATTCATATTTAAAACTCATATGGAGTCTAGAGAATTCTAAACGCATACGCTTCCGTTTCACGTTAAGTGGTGGTTTCTTTTGAATTTTTAACCGTTTTAGATGTTTGGCATTATTGATAACCCTTCGCACTGTTGAAACGCTTGCAGTAACACCGGCTTTCTGCTTTATTTTTGCCGCAGAGTCGCAGGAATTGGAAGCACATCTTAAATTGCTCTTCGATCAACCGCTGTTGTTGCCGTTTTTTGACCTCCTTTCACGATTTTCCGTACGAATGTTTTCTTCTTAAATAAGAATAGACCACACTAGAACTTCGTCCGATTTTGTCAGCGATAGAACGCCCGGTTAGTCCTAGGTCTTTTAGTAAATCGATTTGAGCTCTTTCAGCACAGCAGGTGGCAATGGTGCGATGGTATTGTATTCGCAAAGTGATTGGCAGGTCGTGTGTACGAATCCCGACCAGAGCCATGCTTTGTAAAATTGAATACACACAACAAATCAGATCTCCCTTAAGCAATTAAGGCGCCACCTGTGGCAGCACCCAAAAACAGGGAATGAATCTGGGTGCGGTTTGCAGCAACGAAAATGCCTGCGCTGTGGCAACTCTATAAGGGTACTGTATCAATTACAGACAAATAAAAAAATCCCTTTAGCGCACGCTAATTATAAAAAAAAAAAATTGAGATTTTGAACTAACTGTTTTTCTTTGAAATACAATTTATCAAATAAAATTCACTTAAAGCATTTCAACTGTTGATCTAATGTGCCAATCTCCACAGAAAACTCATAAGCTGTGAAAATAATGACCTTCCGTGTGTTTCTTTATTTTTTCCGGATAAGGTATAGAAAAAACAGAATATTCGATTTGTTTATCCGGAATATCCAGAATGGAATGAATAAAGAAACAAAAATGGACCGAATAGAATGACAGCCATTTGTCTATTGGCCAGCGCTGCCACTTAGTTCAAGAACAAGTACAACATGTACTACTTACAATTATTATATTATTTCTATTACTGAACTCACAAGTGAGGTAATACTCCACGAATCCACTACAGCACTAAAATAAAAACATATATAATAAAACAAATATGAGAAGAGAAACCTTAAGAAAATACAATTTAAGTTCACAAAAACAATAATAAAAACGATATCTCAGTAATACAAATTACATTAAATTAATTAAACACCCTTATTATCGTTGTCAAAAATCAGTTATTGATAAGCGTCAAAATTTATTAAACAATCGATATTTTGGTACTATGAATGTCAATTAACAAATTATTCATCCATTGTGAACACTGACAAGCAAAATGCGATAGAACGTGCACGTGCGTAAAGCTATATCTTTCTGAATTGCCGCATTTCTTTCTTAAACGTCAAGAAAAAATTGAAGCATACAATTTCAGTAATTTGCAGATATTGTATGAAAAATTATTGCGATTGTTAATAAAGTGTATATTTAGGTGAAATCAAAGGGAAATTTGTTCCTTTATTGAGGAAAAACCTGAGAAAGTATGTCAGGGCAAAAAAAAAATATAAAAACAGTGAACATGTTGACCAAAATGTCTTGTGCAGCTCCTGATGCAGCAATTTAAAGGCATTTTAATTTTTTTTTGTACAATTTTGTTATTAATTAATTGTTTTTGTTCGTTTGTACTTAGTAGTATTAAAAATATGTATATAACAAATTCGTTCAACCTAATTTGTTTCCAAAAAAAAAAATACATTTTTGCCAAAAGTTCATTTTTATTTCTCGTACACAATTCTACAATATTATTTACGTGAACAGTAAAAAAAAATAGTGTTTAGATACTCCTTCTTAATTTTATAGCGCAAATAATTTGATTATTCAATTAATCAGCTTAGTACTACTATTGGGAAAACGTATTAAAATTTAATTTTATTTTGTTGTTAGTTGTTTTGTTTAAGCTCATGCTTTTGTGACTGCTTTTTGTTCATAAGATTTATGGAAGTGAAGTTCCAGTAATTGTATCTATTCAATACATATTATTTTATTTTCCAAAAAAGCAATTCTACTCACATTTCGTTTTAAAAATGTTGTTTTACACAAAAAAATGAATGAATTCTCTAAATTTATTTGTCAGTCACGAATTTGTGATTGACTGAACATTTTAAAGCTTTCAATATTTTCGACAACCAAAACAATATATAGCGGTAAACGACTTGTCCATATTTAAGTCTCCACAGCTGCGTTTCTTAACGAAGTACCCAATACAGTAATATACAACTTTCGCTCAGATAAAGCATAATATATTATTTATTACTAAGATATTGCTATTATATGTATGAATAACATTATATTCTCGTGTTGTTATTATGTTAAATATGTTGAATCGAAGGAAAAAAGTAAAACATTAAATATGTTGTCCTTTCGATTAAGGATTTAATACAAGTTAAAAAAACATGCATCTTTTTATGTAGCATAAGTGGCAACACTGCTCATGAAATCATCTTGTCACCAACTTACAACATCTATGCGGCATTTCATGCCCACAGAAGACCATTTTAAAAATGTATATTTGATTCTGGAAGGAAATTAAAAATATATAATAAAAAAATAATTAACTTAAAACAACACACATAAAAATATAAAAAAGACAATAAATTTGCAATAAATGCTCACCCATTTGATTGTTTGCTGTTGCTTCTATTTTTTTTTTTATCAAGTGCATCTGTCAAACGAGGGAATATTCTTTTTATTCCACATTTCTCTAGGAATAAAAAGAATGCATTCCATTTATTCCAGAATGAATAAAGAAACACCGAAATGGATTATCCGGAATATTCCATAGAGTAAAGAAACGTAAATGGCTCACTCGGAATATTCCGAATATTCAGAATGAATAAAGAAACACAGGGCTTGTGTCTATTCAGTTGACGCAAAATGAAACTGCATTTTTCCATATTGAATGCTTTGCAAGGGAGCCAGGGAAAAAATAGCGATACTTTTTGAATTATTTTTTCCGATTTATTTTCTCAACACCATACGCAAACAGTTTGCATCATCAAATGATATATTACGGCACAAGGTTTTGAAAAAATGGACAACGTAGATTAGAAAATGCTTGTGCTTATTCAGTTGAAGCAGACTGTATAACAAAACGCAAGAAAAAGTTTGACAGTCAATACTATTCTCTGCCTTCGCGTTGATAGCAACATTGGAAAATAAGGTTTTGGTTTTACGAATAGGTACTGTTCTTAACGTATAGAGGACGTTAGAAATTTGCAATGCTAGAGAAGGTGTCTCCGCAAACAGTGAAAAGATGATTCACTTTAATTTAAAAATAAAACTACGCACGTTTGTTAAACGGTATAATACTTTTTACTTTATTTGCTTCCTTTAAATCCCAACTGCCAAATTCGAATGACCCGAACATGACTTTCAAAGTTATTGGGAAACCTTGGTATTATTATTTACTATTTACTGATCAGCTGTAAAGCTTAATGTGGTCATTGACATTGACCGTGAAAATAGTTGTCTTCGTATTCGTTACATAACTATGGCTTATTACAATAACTTCCTACTACTACATTCAGGATTATACCATTTGCATCTAAATGCATGCCAGACTGAGACAGCATGATTTGATCTACTTCTCGCTCACATCTAATTCGGCCATCATGAATTCCAGGTTGCATTTGACAGTTCTCAATTGTATTTCTTGGCGGTGTGTCGTGGTGTTTTTTATTTTCGGTTTTGATCGTCTTCTTGTGTCGTTTGTCGGTTTTCTTTATCTCGAGTGCTGTTTTGTGGTGTTTTTCCTGGATGAGCCGTCCTTTGAGGCCAGTTTGCAGGAAGTGTGAAACTCGTACTTCGAGTTACAATGTTGTCCCACATTCCAGCGACTAGCCCAAATGCACGCTTGTCTATTTCACCATTTCTGCCAGTGCCGCGTGCGCAGCCCCATTTGGTTTTCCTTGTTGTGATTATTTTGTTGGGAACCAACATGCTCCCGTCTCCGGCCGTGTTGAAGTTGTATCTCGTTTGGGCTGTGGTGTCTCGGGATCGTGTATTGATCATGTGTTGTTGTTGTTTCCTTTTCTCCATGGTGTTCCTCGTTTGCATTTGAGGTTAGGATCGAATCCAAATGCGAAGAATGAAAACAAAAAAATGAATTAGTGTTATGCATTTTACAAGAAATTATAAGTAATAAGTTCAAAGATTTCTAGTTATCTGTCTAGCTGCAAAAAACATCTATGTACATATTAGGGTAAGTTTTAGAGGTTGCTTTGTTTCAGTATAATGGTGTTGGTTGTTGTTGTTTAATTGTTGATTGTTGTTTTGTTGATTGTTTTTTTTTTATGTATAATATTATGTTTTCTTGTAAGGGTTTTATTTTAAAGTTCAATTAAAATTGGTTTCATGGATTTCAGATCTAGTCATAGTTCATGTTTCGTTCTATTGTTTAATTCGATTCGATTGCGGTTGATATCGGCAAGGGGGATATTTTCGCGATTGGTCGTTTAAGTATCGATTTTTCTGTCTTAATGGTCACCACGCGCGTAAGACCATCAGACCCGGGGTGTAGCTCAATGACTCGCGCGAGTAGCCATGAGGAAGGTGGGAGATTGTCTTCTTTGACTAAGACAATGTCATTAATTTTAATGTTTGGATGCGTTTGCAACCATTTTGGTCGATGTTGAAGCAAGTGGAGATATGTTGAACTCCACTGTTTTTCAGAAGTCCTGCGTTAATCGTTGCATGTACTTCCATCTGTCCAGGTTGTTGAGTTTTCTTTCTGTCAGATTCCTCTCTGGAAGTGTTAGCAGTGGTGCCCCGATTAAAAAATGTCCTGGTGTGAGTACGCTTAGGTCGTCTGGGTCTGATGTCATGGGGCAAAGCGGACGTGAGTTGAGGCAAGCTTCAATCTGGGTCACTACGGTTGCATACTCTTCGAACGTCAGTTTTGCCGACCCGATTGTTCGTTTTAAGTGATGCTTAAATCTTTCTACGCCTGCCTCCCACAGTCCTCCGAAGTGTGGCGAAGAGGGTGGAATGAAGTGCCACGTTGTGCCTTGCGATGCCAGATTGTCTGCAATTTCGGCTGACCATTCGGAGCTTATGAACTTTGCTTCTTTTCTCATTTCGTTGTTCGCTCCCTTGAAGTTGGTGCCGCAGTCGCTAAACATGTTGCTGCAACTTCCTCGTCTTGCCACAAATCTTTTCATAGCTGCAATAAATGCTGCAGCGCTAAGATCACTGACCAGTTCAATATGTATGGCCTTTGTGGCCAAACAAACGAAGACGGCTATGTATCCCTTGGTGGATCGGTTGCATCTACCACGCCATAGCTTAATTTCTACTGGTCCCGCATAATCTACACCTGTGTTTGTGAATGGTCGCCCGACCTTGACACGCTCAGCTGGGAGGTTGCCCATTAGTTGTTGCTGCATTTGCGCGCTGTAACGATGGCAGCGAACACATCGATGAATTGTTGATTTGACAATTCTTTTCAGATTTGTTATCCAGTATCTATTTCGTATGTCAGCCATCGTTATCTGCTGCCCACCATATAACGTGCGTTGATGCGCGTCACTAGCCACTAATCTAGACAAATGATGAGATTGGTGAAGAATAATGGGATGTTTTTGGTTGAATGGTAGAGCTGAGTTGACCAATCTACCCCCAACTCGGAGCAATCCATCTTTGTGCAAAAATGGATTCCGATTGCGGATCAAACTTCCATTTGGTAATGGCCTTCCTTGCCGAAGTGCCTTGATCTCCTCCTGAAACATTTCCATCTGAACGAGTTGGAAAAGCTTGTCATGTGCTAGACTGCGTTCATTCGCTGTTATGGGATGAATGTTAATCATCATTTGATTTTCTTTATTTTTCAAGTTGAACATATATCGCCTCCATATAGCTATATTGCGGATAAGACGTTGGAGAGTGGAAAACTTTGTAACAAATTCATTGTTGAGAACAGTACAATGGGATGTTAGTTGAGCAATACTTGGTGTTGTCTCAACAAGTTTGGTGTTGTAGAACGATGTCCCCTTGTCTTGTCCCCTTTCTTTGCCCTTGCTTTCTAAATTGGTTTCTGGCGGAATTGTTGTTGGGTGTTTGTCCGGAGAAAAATTATATAGAAACGATGGCCCATGCCACCACAAGTCATTCCTGAGAAGTTCTTCCGGATGAAGTCCGCGAGATCCAAGATCCGCTGGGTTGTCCTTGCCACCTACATGTCTCCATATTGTTTTGCAGGTGTGCCCTTGGATTTCGGTAATCCTGTTGGCTACAAATGTGGTACGTGTGGCTGGAGATCCTTTAATCCATGCTAAGGTGATCATGGAATCGGACCAGGCAAACGTTTCGGCCTCTTCGAGTTGCATGGCATTGATGATCCTGAGCAGAAGTTTTGCCAATAGTACTGCCGCACATAGTTCTAAACGTGGCAATGATACCCGTTTCAAAGGAGCCACCTTCGTTTTAGATGCCACCAAGTGGATGTGTTCCTGGCCGTTTTTGCAGACCCGTGCGTATATCACCGCTGCATAGGCTCTTTCTGAGGCGTCACTAAAACCATGGAGTTGCACCTGGCATGAACTCCCGTATCCTATCCACCGTGGAATTTTCACCTCTTCCAGCGCCTTGAAACTTTGTCGCAGTTCAACCCAAGGTCCTTCTATATCTGGAGTAATTGTGGAATCCCAGGCTAGTTCAGATGCCCACAGATGCTGCAAAATCAACTTAGCTTTGACTATGCATGGGGCGATCCATCCTAAGGGATCGAAAAGGCGTGCAATATCTGCTAAAACAGATCTTTTTGTGTGTTTTTCCACATTGGGTGAGTTGATTGCAAAAGTAAATGTATCTTTTGCCGGGTGCCATTGGATACCCAAAGTCTTAATGACACCCGGTGAATCAAATTGTAACGGGAGATTCACTTCCCTTTCAGTTTCAGGTATCTGCTCCAAAATATGTGATGAGTTGCTGGCCCATTTGCGCAGAGGAAATCCAGCCGCAGTTAATACAGCCAGAACATCTCTTTGCAACCTAATGGCCGCTTCTTCATTATCGGCTCCGTAGAGAAAGTCGTCAACATAGAAGCCCTCGAGAAGCGCCTTTGTTACATGGGGGTAAGTTCGTTCGCTGTCCGTGGCTATCTGATGTAACGTTCGTACCGCTAAATATGGTGCCGAAGCAGTACCAAACGTCACCGTGTTGAGAGCGAAAGTTTTTATTGGCTCATCGTCTCTATTTCTCCACAACACAAGTTGGTAGATTGTATCTTCTGGGGCCATCCATATTTGCTGATACATCATGCTAATATCCGCTGCAAATGCGACCTTAAACTTGCGCCACTGTGCGATGAGATCAATGATGTCTCTTTGGAGCCGTGGACCCACCATCAGATGATCGTTCAGTGACTTTCCGTTTGAAGTCACACACGAAGCATCAAAAACCACCCTCAGCTTGGTTGTGGTACTTGATTCTTTAAAAACTGCATGGTGTGGTAGAAAATAGTGTTTTCCATCCACCATTTCAAAGTCTCTTTGAACCTCCTTCATATGCCCCAAGGCTATATATTCGTCGATACATTTGTTGTATGCATCTCTCAGTTTCTTATTGGCATTAAGTCTTCTTTCGATCTGAAAAAAACGCGCCATGGCCGCTCTCTTAGAATTTCCTAGTTTTGGTCGAATATTTTCCTTGAATGGAAAGCGCACTTCATACCTTCCATCTGGTCTCCGTTGCGTTGTTTTTTGGAAGTGTAGTTGACACCTCTCCTCTTCTTGCGTCAATTTACGTTCCTCTGCCTTCTCTTCGATTTCCCAAAATTGCCGAAGTTGGTCCTCGAGTGTGACGTGATGAGTTTGTACTCTTATTGAGTTTATGTGGGACTCCCTGGTCGTAGCGCCTGTTAAGATCCACCCTAACTCCGTGTTTTGTGCCACTGGGAAACCCTTTTTACTTTTAACAAGCCCTTCAAGAATGATCGATGCGTATAAGTCGGCGCCTATCAGTAAATCAATCTTCCCGGGGTAGTTGTAAGAAGGATCTGCTAATGGAAGTTTTGATAAATGAACCCAAGAGGATGTTTGGAGCTTTTGAGTTGGCAAGATGGAGGTCAGTTTAGATAAAACAAACGCCCTGACATTGAGAGAAAATGAGGGACTGGTAAAAGAAAATATTGGGAATTCGACCTGACAGTTTGCAGTACCTGTAGATGTTTCACCTAAACCTGTCACATTTGCTTCTACTCGATGCCTCTTTAAATTGAGAACCTTCACTACGTCTTCCCTTATGAAGGTTGCCTCTGAACCTGCGTCTATCAGGGCTCTCAAGATATGCTGGTCTCCATTAGATGAAAAAACTTTAACAAGTGCTGTAGCTAACAACACTTGGGATCGCATTTGATTCAAGTGCGAATTAATGTTTTGATTTTGGGACGATGAAGGCCCAGCTTCTCCACTATTCCAGTTAGGATGTGTTTGTTGATTCGTGTTTTGAATTAGGTGATTGTTATAATTGCTGTTTTGTACTTGCCAAGGACCCATTTGTTGATTTGGTTGATTGTTGTTCGGGTGATGCCCGACTTGTGAATCCACATGCAACATAGTGTGGTGTTTATTTCCACATTTTTGGCATCTGTTGCTACTTTTGCAAATTGATGCGTGGTGATCGTATCCGAGGCAGTTGGAACAAGTTGAGCTCCCTTTAACTGCCTCTAATCGTTCCTTTACGTCCATTTTGAAAAATTTCTTGCAATGCCGAATGCCGTGCGAGGCCTTGCACAGCCGGCAGAGAAACTTCTTCCCTTCGTGTGGAGACTTGATATGGTAAGCCGTAGGCGCAGCTTTTCGAAATGAGCCCTGATGCCTTGTACTCACATTTGATTCCAACATGTTTTCAAGTGAGCTGAATTTAGCTTCAATGAAGCTGGAAAAATTCTTCCATTCAGGAAGCAGTTTGGATGTACCTAATTTATCTTCCCAGTCCTTTTGGGTTTGAGTTGGGAGTTTATGATAAATAACATAAATCAAAATACAATCCCATGCCCCAACGGGTATTCCCAGATTCGAAAGAGCGTGAATGCATTCGGTGCTCGTATCGTGTAATGACTTGAGCGATTCAGCGGATTCATGGGTAATTTTCCGTTGCTCCATTAAAATTCTGAGTTGCGTGTTCACTAGTTTACGTTTATTTTGAAAACGATCTTTTAAAATTTCCCACGCAGATGAATAATTTTTCTTATCAATTGGGAGATGCTGGATAAGACGAGCAGCTTCTCTGCAAACGTGCGTTTTGAGGTATTGAAGCTTTTGAATCTCTGACAGATCAGCGTTTTGATCAATCATACTCTCAAACAGATTAAAAAATTCACACCATTCTTCTAGTTTGCCAGAAAATGGTTTAATTTGTATCGGTGGCAGACGAATGTCACAAACCGATGTGCGACTAGTCATATTTAACCGAGAGATGTCCAAATTTTCGTTGTTTCTTTCAGGAAATTTGTCCATTTCGTCGATTAACATGCCCATGAACCCAAAATAAACTTGTTTAATTTTGGAGAATGTTTCGGCTTCGAAATATGTGTCTTTTAAAGGATCAGCCGCACTATTGACGATTGCGTCATGATCCTTTTTTGCTCGTTTAAAGCCTTCTTCAATGTCTGTAAAACACGCGTTCAAATACCCCCTTGATTGTCGCGCCCCGGTTTGGTTTTTAAACTCTTGAAAATCTTTTTCGAATTCTCTTAAAATAAGGTCTTGCCTTTCAATGTACTTAGCGACTTTCGCCATTATTAAATATTATATATTTATCGCGCACTTGTATAAATGGACTTTAATCAGCAGTTGTGTTTTAATTGGAATATGTGTAGATTTAAAATATATGTAGGTATAATATATAATTTTATTTTGTGCAATAAAAGCAAAGAAACAAAGGAATAATGTTATTACCTTAACTTGCTTAAGCAACTGCAACTTTAGTCTATTTAACTATCAGTTACAGTTGCATAAGGCTTTATGTTGCACCGTTTATTGCTGTGTTGCTGACCGTAATGCTGCTGTAGACCGTTGTACAACTTGCTAACTGTGTGCCGCTTGTAGTCCTTGTACCGCTTTCCAACTGTTGTGCCGCTTTTAGACCTTGTACCGCTTGTCAACTGTTGTGCCACAGTGAATCCGTTGGATAAAATAATCGTTGACTCGGTGCGGTTTGGTATTGTATTGTGTATGTAATAAAATATGTATATATACGTGTTAATTCGTATTTACAATTTTAGCAACAAAAAGCATTAAAGAGGATTGATATTCCTACCTTGATTTGCTTGTGCAACTGTAACTTCAGTGTATGTAACTATCAGTTACAGTTGCAGAAGGCTTTGTAAAGTTGTCACCCTTAGTGATGATTCCTTTGCAACCGCTTTACTGCGCCTCCGTTGACTCCGTTTCTTTCGGAAGTTTACAGGTCGTTGGGTACTGTGGCCGATTGACAGTCCGTCGTTGATCGGATGTGATTTTTATTGGATTGTTGATCCAACTACACTCTCTCCACAGTACACTTTAAATGTTTTACTTGAAACACTTTCTTTTTTGTTCCGTGGTTTTTAATTGGATTGGTGATCCAATACGTTCACTCAGAGTATACACGTTTAAAATGTCTTAACGTAGTTTAAATCACTCACTTTTCACTAGTTCGTTTTATTTAAAAAGGATCGAAGGACCATGTTCTTAACGTATAGAGGACGTTAGAAATTTGCAATGCTAGAGAAGGTGTCTCCGCAAACAGTGAAAAGATGATTCAC
Organism: Portevinia maculata; assembly: GCA_949715645.1. NCBI lineage: Eukaryota > Metazoa > Arthropoda > Insecta > Diptera > Syrphidae > Portevinia > Portevinia maculata. The sequence goes on along the minus strand of OX454526.1, from coordinate 164,786,441 downwards.
TTTAATTTAAAAATAAAACTACGCACGTTTGTTAAACGTTATAATACTTTTTACTTTATTTGCTTCCTTTAAATCCCAACTGCCAAATTCGAATGACCCGAACATGACTTTCAAAGTTATTGGGAAACCTTGGTATTATTATTTATTATTTACTGATCAGCTGTAAAGCTTAATGTGGTCATTGACATTGACCGTGAAAATAGTTGTCTTCGTATTCGTTACATAACTATGGCTTATTACAATAACTTCCTACTACTACATTCAGGATTATACCATTTGCATCTAAATGCATGCCAGACTGAGACAGCATGATTTGATCTACTTCTCGCTCACATCTAATTCGGCCATCATGAATTCCAGGTTGCATTTGACAGTTCTCAATTGTATTTCTTGGCGGTGTGTCGTGGTGTTTTTTATTTTCGGTTTTGATCGTCTTCTTGTGTCGTTTGTCGGTTTTCTTTATCTCGAGTGCTGTTTTGTGGTGTTTTTCCTGGATGAGCCGTCCTTTGAGGCCAGTTTGCAGGAAGTGTGAAACTCGTACTTCGAGTTACAATGTTGTCCCACATTCCAGCGACTAGCCCAAATGCACGCTTGTCTATTTCACCATTTCTGCCAGTGCCGCGTGCGCAGCCCCATTTGGTTTTCCTTGTTGTGATTATTTTGTTGGGAACCAACAGTTACCATTTGAAAATTGAAGCACAACGCATTCTATCCTATTATTACTCGTGATGCGTCTTTCAACGCGACGGTCCAGTGTGTTTCAACATAAGCTGTTTTATAATTTATTTCTATTGAATTATTCTCATCGTTATGTGGAAAAGATCTGCAAACAAAAATCACTGGCTATAAATTTGTAAAAACAAGTTTTGTCATTTTTGTTTCAATGCTTTCCTAACTTTCAACGACATTTATCTTTCAACACTACGCTTCAAAGTGCGTGTTTTGTGTTGAGTGTGGGATCAGTATGAATACCACTTAATGATCACTCTTATCCGCAAAACTATTGAATTAATTTAAAAAGGCGACTTTCTTTTGTGCTGTCTAAAACGTTATAATTTCTTTATTCTTTTGTTCTTCTATTTATATTGTGTAATTACGTTAGAAGAAATACATTATTTACATATGAAAACTGTTTACTTTATATTTTATTTGACATGTTTTCAGTTTTAAATACCAATGTTGCCGTTTGCGATATGAAACATACTAATAGTATAAAACAAAATATTTATCATATGTTGAATCGAGTTGAGATTATTTTCTGTCGCCAACATTCTCCCCCGCCGTGAACGCAGTTCACAATCTTCGAAACTTCGATGTCATCAGATCCTGAATTCTGCTTCGAATGCCAACTCTGGTGTGGAGTCCCTCTGATATTTCAAAATAGTGTCATCTCACGACATGTAAAGACAAACAATATAAGTTATATAAAACTGACATGTAAAAGAGTGACAACCACATAAAACATAACACGCAATACAAATACAAAATCATAATTGCAATGCAACCATATCATCTGCTCCTGTTTCGCTCACACATAATGTTGGTGAGCAAATTTTGTTTGCGCTTTCTTCTCCCTTTTTTTTTTTTTTTTTTCGTGGATTTACGTTGACTGCAGTTGTTGTTAGTGTTATTCGCGAGTTGTAAATTTCTATTGTTGACGATCGATGGACGCGGGTGGAGTTATTTTTTGTTTTAAATATTGTGTCGGTTTTTTTTTTTTTGTTTAATTAGTTTAAGTTAGTTGAATTAATTATTAGTGATGGTGAAGTGTGCAGATGAGTTAAGGTAAGTGTTTTATTTGATATAGTATTTTTATTTTATAGGTATTGTGTATTTTCATTTTCATTGATAGGATTTTTTTTTGTTTTGATTTCGCGATTGCGTTGTGTGAGTGTGTGTGTGTGTGTGTGAATGCAAACGCGCGCGGTGAATTTTCGTTGCAAAAATCATATTTTCGTATTTTATTTAATTTGAGTGATTAATTCGTGTATAATGTGAGTTTTATTGTGTTATAAGTGTTTGATTTTGAGAAAATTGATTGTGAAATGTTTGTTTTCATTTTGTTTGCATTGGTTTGTGTTGTGATATATTGTGTTGCGATATGTGTAGGTATGTATACTGATACATTGAAAGCGGACTGTATGATGTAATTTGTTCATGATAGTTTTGTATCGTGCAGGGTTGCCACACTATTCGTCTAGTGCAACAATTGAAATGTAATTGAGCATATATTTTTGAGATTGAGTGGAATCTATTATACTTATATTGAAGTTTTATTTTTCGTAATAAATGATGAATAAGTGCTGTGTTGATGTATATTCCGTTTAAAACAGGTTAAAAAATTGATTAAAATTATGTGTTGAGTAGATAAACTAATTTTGAATTAATGTGTTGAGTTTTATTGATTCATTTTAAATGTGTTGAGTTTTTGAAATCTATTTTAGTTGACTGTGTTGGGTGAAAGAATAGCATTTGTATGAAATTTGTATGTTGGATGAATATAATAATATATTTTGTGTTGGGTTTTACATTGTATCGAATTTTTGATTGTGTTGAGTTTTATATTATAGTGTTGTGTTGAGTTGAATTATATATTATAATGTTGTGTTGAGGTGAATGTTGATTTTATGTTCGGTGAATGGGTTGATTTAAATCAGTGTTCGATTTATTGCTGGGTAAAGGACAAATTTTGGAGATAGGGTGTTTCAGTTCGGTTGTTTCTGTTTTGAGTGTTACCACTCGAACTAAATTATCAGGTCCAGGATGTAGTTTTGTTATTCGGCCTAGATTCCATTTGAGTGGGGGCAGTCGTTCGTCTTTGATCAAAACTAAGTCCCCTTCCTTTAATTGTGCCTTGATGACTTTAGTCCACTTTGGTCGCTGCTGTAGTCGGGCAAGATACTCATTACTCCACATTTTCCAGAATGATTGCGAGAGGGCTTGAACTCTCTTCCAACGTTCCAGGTGTGAGGTTTTCTCCAACTGGTATTCTGGTTGTGGAGGTGAAATAAGCGGACCTCCTATGAGAAAGTGGCCGGGTGTTATTGCTCCTAGGTCGTTGATGTCTTCTGACTGTGGACACAAGGGTCTTGAGTTCAGACAGGCTTCCACTTGTGTGAGAAGCGTGGTGAGCTCTTCGAATGTCAGGATTTGGTTACCAGCCACACGTTTGAGGTGAAATTTTACAGATTTCATACCCGCTTCCCATAGACCTCCAAAGTGCGGGGAAGCTGGAGGAATGAAATTCCACTTGGTACCTTCGTTGGCCAGTACCTCTGCCACATTTCTCCAATTGAACTGCGCCTCTTTAAGTTGCCTTTGTAGCTCTCCATTAGCGCCTACAAAATTTCGACCACAGTCGCTGAATAGCTCTTTGCAAAGACCTCGTCTTGCAACTAACCTCCTGAACGCTCCTATAAAAGTTTGGGTAGTCATATCACTGACCAATTCTATATGGACAGCCTTCGTTGCCATACAGACAAAAATCGCAAAGTATCCTTTCAAGGTTTTAGCGTTGCGTCCTCTCTAGGTTTTGACATCGATGGGTCCTGCGTAATCAACTCCTGCGTATGTGAATGGACGCGACATAGCCGTCCTTGCTGCAGGAAGATTACCCATTAACTGCGTCAACGGTTTCGCTCTGAACTTAAAGCAAATGTTGCAGTCGTGAATTTGCTTCTTAACAGCCTTTTTCAGATTAAAAATCCAAAACTGTTGGCGAATGTAGGCAATCATCTTTTCGTTACCTCCGTGTAGTGTTTTTTCGTGGGCGTCACTGATGATGCGTTTTGACAGAAGGTGATTTGATTTGAGAAGGATTGGGTGTTTTTTGTTGAATGGCAGAGTGGAGTTGGATAGCCTCCCCCCAACTCGTAAAACTCCCTCTCCGTCTCTGATTGGTGTGAGTGAATTATACCCCTTTGTGTTGATCCCTTCTTCTTCTGAAGCGAATGTCTCCTCCTGCACCGATCGTATGATTCGCATGAATGCCTCCTCAAGTTCCTGCGGCGATAGTACACCCGTGTACTGTTGAGAAGGCCTGTCTCTGGTTCGCATGCGTAGGCAGTATGCAATAACTCGTACTGCTTTAGTTAAAGTTGAACAGTTTTGTAGAACTCCGTTTACTACACTACTGCTTTTATTTTCCATACAGTGATGAACAATTGTAGAACGGGCTTCATGGTGGGTCTCTAGACAAGATGGCTGTTCTGGGTAGGTGGCATCCCAATGATGCCTTAGAAAATCTGGACCTTCCGACCACAGTTTGTTTTTCACAATCATCGACGGAAAAATGCCACGAGAAGCAGCATCAGCTGGGTTCAGCTCCGATGGAATATGTTTCCAAGTTGTGTTGTTGGTGAACTTTTGGATCTGTGACACACGGTTGCAGATGAATGTCTTCCACTTTGACGGAGGAGCTCTAATCCAGCATAACGTGATGACTGAATCGGTCTACGCATAGACATCAGCTGCTTCCAACTTCAGAATTGTTGTCGTTTCGTGAAGTAATTTTGCCAACAGAACAGCTCCACAAAGTTCCAACCTAGGCAGCGTAATTGTTTCCAAGGGTGCTACCTTTGTCTTTGACATCAGCAGATGCATATGGATTTGTTCATCTCTATCTAGAACACGTAAATAAACCGCAGCGGCATATGCCTTCTCCGAAGCGTCGGTAAAACCATGGACCTCAAGCTTCCTGACGTGCTTATCTGTGTTGATCCATCGACGAATCTGGATTCTTTCGATCGCTGGAAGTTCATGTCGAAAAGCTAGCCACTCCTGTTCCAAATCCGTTGGGATCGGTTTATCCCAATCCAGTCCTATACCCCATAGCTTCTGCATCATTATCTTGGCCTTGATGGTGCAGGGTGAGATCCATCCCATTGGATCGTAGAGCTTAGCTATCGCGGATAAGATGGACCGTTTTGTGATATCAGCATCCACAATCTGAGCAACCTGGAATAAGAAAACGTCAGGAACTGGCAGCCATTTTATGCCGAGCGTTTTGACGTCACTGGTTTCAACAAACGGGAGCGAAAAATCAACTGCTCGATCACTTGGTGGAATGTTTTGCAAAACCTCTTCCGAATTGCTGACTTGCTTGCGTAAATGGAAACCTGCAGTTGCTAAAAGTTCCCTTACAGCTAGGAGTTTGCGCTGCGTCTCTTCAATAGTATCGGCTCCACTAATGACGTCGTCGACATAGGTTTCCTCTCTGATGACGGAGGTAGCCAATGGATAATTGAAGGCTTCGTCGTGTGCTAGCTGCAAAAATACCCGAATGGCGAGATATGGAGCTGAAGCTGTGCCAAAAGTCTCCGTTTCCAGACGGTAAATCTTCAAATCCTGGTTCGGATTTTCTCGCCATAAGATCAGCTGGTAGTTTGCATCTGCCGTGTTGACTCGGATCTGACGGTACATCTTCTCCACGTCACCAGTAAAGGTAAACCTATATTTACGCCATCTTAAAATAATGTCCATAACATTCGTTTGAACTTTAGGTCCAACCATCAACTTGTCATTCAAGGAAGAGCCAAAAAATGGTTTAAAAGTTGCGTCGTAAACGACCCGCAACCTCGTGGTGGTACTGGATTCCTTGATGACGGCGTGATGGGGAATAAAAAAATGAAACGTAGATTTTAAAACCTCATTGGATTCCTCGACTGGGGTCATATGTCCGAGTTCGAGGTACTCGGCCATACACTTTGCGTACTCCTTGTGTTGAGTCGGGTTGGCTTGCAGTCTCTTTTCCAACTGCAAGAAACGTCTGACCGCACCTTGATGTGTTGGGCCCATGCTTGGGTATTCTCCACCTCTAAAGGGCAGACGAACTTGGTAGCGGCCATCAGGTAAGCGTTTTGTGTGTTGTATGAAATGTTCTTCACATATCCTGTCTTCCTCAGCTTCATACTTCTCATACGGTTCTTCCTTGATTTCCCAGAACCTCTTCATCGTCGTGTTGAGATCGACGTGACTGAAGAATGAACGAACTGTTTTTCTCTCCGTCGATGGCACCTTTCCCAGCACGATCCATCCCAGATGTGTCCTCTGTGCTATTGGTCCTAAGCACCCGCTGTTCCGGACAACCTCTCCAAGGATGATCTCGCTGTAGATGTCGCTTCCCAGCAACATATCAACCTTTGCCGGAATGTTGAACGTCGGATCAGCCAACTGCAAACCCTTCAGGTGAGACAAATTTTCAGAATTAGTATATTGGGCCGGAAGGAGCCCAGTCAGGGACTTTAGGACGAGAGCCTGCATTTGACCTGCAAAGCTCGAGGTCAGTGACGCGATTCTTAGATCGACGATCTTGTTGGATGCTCCACTGCTGACCTCCCCCAACCCACTAATCTTACTAAATGTCCACCTTGTCTTCAAATTTAACCGCTGAACTGCTGCCTCCGTTATAAACGACGCCTCCGAACCAGTATCGAGTAATGCCCTTAACGTCAAATAACTCCCATTACCGGCTTTCACCCTAACTAAAGCTGTTGAAAGCAAAACCTGCGAGTTAGTGTTGACATGGTGAACTCGGTAGTTGTGACTTGTTGATGGCAAATTATTTTCGGTTTGTGATTGACCTTGAGGCTGGTTCGGGTCGTATGTTTGTATTTGGCATACACTCGGACAGTTTTGTTGCGCAACGGTTTGGCTGTGGTAGCTATTAGTTGCTGACCAATTATTCGCGTTCTGTTGTTGAACCTGGGTTGAATTCGGGACGAATTGGGGCGCGTTTGGGTTGTAGGCTGCAGGAATTGGCAGATTCAGTGGGATGGGATGCAATAAAGTGTTGTGTCGCTGTTTGCAGTGATAGCATGACTTAGAGCTGGGACATTTGTTCTTGAAATGGCTGTAAGCAAGGCAGTTCTCACATACCTTGATGTTAAAAACAGTTTCTTTTCGCTGGCCTACATCCATCTCTAAAAATCTCCTACATTCTCTTACTGAATGTGGCCCTTTTTGACAAACCCTGCAGTTGATTTGCCGTTTCGGAGCCTGCCGAGCATGAAGAACTTGAGTTGGTTTCGCTTTGCTAATTGATTTAGTACCTGACTGCTGTTCCACAGCTTCCAACGTTCGAAACCTCCATTGCAAAAACTCAAAAAAATCTTGTATCTTTGGTAACTCTTTACTACTACCTAACCTCTCTTCCCACAGCTGTTGCGTCGTGTTGGACAATTTCTGGAGCATGACAAAAATCAGGATAGCATCCCAATGCTTCACCGGTACCTCCAAATTCTCCAAAGAGTGGATAATCTCTTGAGACGTATCCAAAATTCGCTTGATGTTGTTTGCTGTCTCGCTGCTCATCGAAACCTGGCCGAAAAACAGCTTTAATTGCGTGTTGACCAGCACCCTCTTGTGATCGTAACGTTCGGTTAGAATCTCCCAAGCACGATAATAATTGCCCTTGTCAATAGCCAAGTGTTGAAGAAGTCTCTCTGCGTCCCCACTAACATTGCACTTCAAAAAATGCAACTTCTGTATCTCTGATAGCGTTGTGTTGGTGTGTACCAGAGAAACAAACATATCGTGAAAAGATCTCCACGACTCATAACCACCCGAAAATGTTGGGAGTGTAATTACAGGCAGCCTTAACTCACTCACTCTTCCATCCCTGCTGTTACCTTTATCGGTATCGTTTGGCGATACTTCGGACGTCAATTTGTCAATGGCATCTAACACTTCAGTTTTGTACTCGGCGTAGACTTCTCGGATTACTTCATATGCTGCTTCCAAATCTGCCACATTCAGATCAGCTTCCACCTTTCCAGTTCCGAGTATCTGCTGATGGTAGTGTTCTGCCATCGTCAACTGCTTGTCCATCATCTGTATGCGAGTATTAAGATAATTAAGTTTGGCTAACCTAACTTTATCTGCTTTGCCAAAATTTAACCTATCCTGCCTTATGCTTGAAAGAATATTCAACTGCAGCTTGCCGTAGGACATTTTAAATATATATATATTTCGTGTAGATCACAAGAACAAATAGATACAATGTGCAGACTCACCTGCAGACAAAGAAAATTGCAATTGGGCTGAACTTCTTGGTGCTGATTGAGACTCCAATGTAAATTGTTGTTGTAAAACGCCACAGTAGACAGCAACAAAATGGGGTTGTGTTGAAAATCTTCCTTGATGAATTGTAGCGTCTTTAAACTCCTTCGGTGCGAAATTACCACACTACACACTACACACTTTAAAAACGTGAATTAAAATGTTAAATTTTTGTATGAAATGATTAATATCAAATCTTTTTCCACAGATTCACTGGGGCTCGAATGGACCAAAAATGTTTTGTGTTGAGTGTGGGATCAGTATGAATACCACTTAATGATCACTCTTATCTGCAAAACTATTGAATTAATTTAAAAAGGCGACTTTCTTTTGTGCTGTCTAAAACGTTATAATTTCTTTATTCTTTTGTTCTTCTATTTATATTGTGTAATTACGTTAGAAGAAATACATTATTTACATATGAAAACTGTTTACTTTATATTTTATTTGACATGTTTTCAGTTTTAAATACCAATATTGCCGTTTGCGATATGAAACATACTAATAGTATAAAACAAAATATTTATCATATGTTGAATCGAGTTGAGATTATTTTCTGTCGCCAACAGTGCGATTGCATAAGTCAGCTTAAACTGTTTTGAAGTTATGTTGAATTGAATATTATTCTCAATGTTCCAAATGCTCCAAATGTATTCACTATTTATTTGTTAAATCATTGTGTCACTTAAGATACAGCGTTAACTTTTACACATCTTTAGCTAATCCTATTTTGTCGTAACAAAAACTTGAATTTACTGTCACAGATTCATAAACTAATTTATCATAGTACCTACGCCTGAAATAGTAAAATGCGCAATTTTCTTTTCATAAATGCATTAAAAGTGACTTGCTTGTGATTTGGTTTTTGTTCGTTCGAGGTCTACACTTAGCAAATACTTTAAATCGGTACGAATAAAATCTAACTTTGCTAAAGTAAGTTCGAAAATTTGAACAAAGCATTTACTTCACTGCATGTGTCCTTCCCTTTCAGTTTCTGTCAAAATTTGCAAAGTGACAACTCTCATGTGGTTTATTTTTTTATTTTTGGAAGTGACTGACTGCCGGCGAAAGCACACGTGTTTTTTTCCGTTCTAGTATTGAGCCTCTTGATTTGCGTTGCAATCTGATTTGCAAATTTAATAATTGTGTTAAAATCTTTGTTGCCCTCTTTTTGGGAAAAAAGAATAAAATTAACAATAAATACAATGTAGACCCGTACCCTGATTATATTTTTATCCTTTTAAAAGTGTTTTTAAATCTGGATGATTCCGGATTTCGGGGTTAGAGACGGATAGAATGGCGTCCGACTCACGTGGCCTAGATCACGTCCCAAAGCCTAGAACTATTCGCGCAGAAGCAGCATCTTCCTGCTTGAAAATCGAAAAGGATATCAACCTTAAGTGGTTCGAGGATCAAATCTTCCCAGAATATTGTTTGCAGTACAATTAAATTGGAATATATACCCAGTAATATGGACGAAATTACCACAGTCACCCTTATTCTACGTGGCGTTTATATTAAACGACAAATGGCGTTTTTTGAAATCGGTATTACATGTGGCGTGTTTCTAGGCGTTTTATGTCGTTAAACGACATGTGGCGTTTAAGTACTGTGGAACACAAGTTCTAAAAACGTCAAACCAGTTTTTCGCATTCTGACAATCGTTTTAGTTGCACAAAACGATTTATAAAACGCCGATTATTGGCGTTTACGAATTCGTACACGACTAGGAGGCAACTTTAAAAAAAATCATGTGAGTTTTGGTAATTGTTTATATTTATGCAGTGATTTCATAATTCTCTTATGATTAAGGGTAAAAATAACAAACCCCGATCGAATGAAACGTTTGGTGGAAATAACGGAAAGTAATTTATCATTGGCAACAAATTTTAAAAGAGGTGTTTCACAGAGCGATGATGTGAAAAATGGATGGGAGTCGGTAGCTGCGACCCTCAACTATTTAGGACTACCTGTAAGGAAAAAAGTTTTTAACTTTATTAAGATTTATAACTTTTTGTTTAACAGTTTTGGTTCGATGCTAAATTTAAAGTTGAAAAGAAACTGGTTTACAACAAGAAACAGTTGGAGACCACTGGAGAAGTGCCATTCAAACAAAAATATTTAAATGGAGTAGATATAGTGATTGCACAAATCCTCGACCTAAACAGTTTAGTGAATCCGAAAGGAAAAGTGTTGGGCAATACAAAACCGCCAAAGTCTGCAGCTACCATTGTGTATCATCCAGTACCCACAGTTCCTGCATCGAGTTCCGTACTTTTAGGTCCATCCACATCAAGCTATCAACCAACTATTTTGTAATGTGTATGTACTTATGTACTTTGAATCTAGTAAATCCAAAGGGTCGGATTTTGACCTGATTGTTCTTTTTATACGTTTCAGCTCTCTTTTTACAGACTCATCTTCTTCGTCGCTTTCGCTCTCCGACGGTATGAACATTGCAATGGTATTCATGTTTTTTTTTAGTATATAATACTCGTATATTACCACAATTCGAAATACTTTTGATTTTTTTTTTTTTATTTGAAATTTAAAACACAAAACGTAAATACATACCTACCTACCTGTCAACTATCAGTTGTTGGTGTGGAAATCATGTGGAATGTAAAGTAAGTGAGAGTGGAGGCGTTCAAGGATTAGAATACCGATACTAAAACGACACTAAAGTGACTCGACTCATAAAACGATAGCTGTCGTTTAATATAAACGCCACGTAGAATAAGGGTGAATGTCTCAGTGCAGCAATCTTCTGACATCATTCAGTCAAGCAGTGAGGAGGAGTGAAAAATTCCTCAAAAGCGTCATTCCGCTGCAGCCAACAGCCACGTCTCCGAAATGGACACGAAGACGTGTGACGAAAATAGATTCGCCATATTAGACAGCCTGGAAATTCATCCATTTAGAAATGCTACAAACCTTAGAAAGCATTCGCAGAACACTCAGGATCCGAACACCACCAGAGATTCCATGAATCACAGCAACGACCTCAACAACCAAAGTGACGGGAAGGAACATTCCGGCGAGGGACACCCCAGCTCATCTAGGGTTAAGGCGAATAATGTAAATGTAACGACAGGCAAAAACAGTGTAACTGGTAAGTTCTGCCCTCCAATAATAATGAAAAATGTAAATATTAGGAAACTAGTGTCTGACTTGAAATACAATTCGGGTGCATTCTCGTACAAGGTGGTGAATAGGGGTAACATTAGCAAACTGTATGTTGACGACGGGGTTGTCCATCGGAAGCTGATGGAACGGCTAAGATGTTCGGACGAAGTGCAGGCTTATTCCTTCACTAGGAAGGAAGATAGAACTGTTAACATCGTCCTTCGAGGCATAACGGCTGATTACTCGGAAGCTGATATCCTGGAGGAGCTAAAGTCAATGGTTCCTCAGGTAGATAAAGTATTTAGATTCGAAACTATACGTTCCAAGCAACATAAAATCCAATATAATTTGTTCCTTATCCGGCTTCTCCCGGGTACCAGCTCTGAGGAAATCCTCAAAATTCGTTACATCCTGAACACAAGGATACATTGGGAGAAACCCAGAGGGAATGGGGCGCTTTGCAGTGTCGTCGTTGCCAACAATTTGGACACTTGGCTAAGAATTGTGCCAACACATACAAATGTGTAAAATGCGTCAATAGACACGAACCCGGAAGCTGTCCGGTCGCTAAAGAGGAGGGGAGTAGTGCCGCCTGTGTGAACTGCGGGGAGAACCATCCTGCAAACTTTAGAGGTTGCGTTTCCTTTAAGGAATACGATCGGAGGCGCAAAAATATCATTCGGGACGCTAAAGAAAAGCGTATTAATGGGAAGTTGCTCTCGAACTTCATAGCTAACGGCAATTCGGTTTCCCCTCACGTGTCGTATGCCAGTGATTTTAACACAGTGGCTACTGCTAACGTTATTAACCCGCTACTCAATAAATCGGCTACAGCCCATATTCATAAGTCTGGGCACAGCACTCTTAACCAGTTCCTGGATGTCTCCAAAGACCTCTTTGGGATAGGGTTGCTTAAACATCGATAGTTGTCAGTTTCGATAGTATCGATGTTTTTCAAATTCACACATCAAACTCATATAGGCAACGTAACGGAACCAATATCTATTATTTTTAGTATACACACATTACAAGTCAATAAAAATCAAACCAAAGAACATACTTAGGTATTCTTTATTTAAAACAACAAAAACAAAAATTAACAAGTAATATCTTATTGAAAGTCTCAAAACTCAAAGTCAATAGAACACAAAGTTTATCAAAACTTAAGTTAATAATGAAAACACTAAATTATTTATAAAAGTTAAACAAAGCGTCTTTAAGCCTATTGCGTTTTTGGGTCAAGACTTGTCCAGCTTTAGAAAACATACAGAAATATTTGAAAGCAATTTGACGAAGCATGTTGCTTGAACTTTCAAAAAAAGCAGTTGACAATCTGTTCTGTTAACAGTAAGCTTTTCCAAATACTGACGAATGTCTATGATAGAATCACTCATGGAAGTTGTTAAATTTTCATGTCTTATATTTGATGAAAAGAGCAATTCATATATTTTTGACATGCTAGATCCTAGATCTAGACGCTTGCGATATGGTTCTGTTTGCGTCATAGTTTGCGCTGGTGGCATTGCTCTGTTTTGTTGTTGCTTCGACTACGAGACAATATATGCTGCATACTCCCATTTGTAGAGCTTGAACAGCACTATAGCTTCTTGCGAAGTTCTAAAACCACTTTTTTTTTTTAAATTTAGGGTCCAATAATGTGGGCAGCATGAAAGGCGTCCTTTGGAAATTATGTTTGAGTCTTTTATTCACAGAGTCTGTCAGAGACTTCAGAACGTTTTGGCCTTCGGAAGTTTTAATTTTCTCTTCTAAGGCTATCAACTTAGCGGAAATCCCTCTGGTAAGCGGTATAATTAAAGAAGATGTTACATACGTTTCACCGGAAATTGTGGTGGTGGCGATCTTAAAAGGTTCAAGAAGCAGCAGGATCTCATCGATTGGTTCAAAGTTTTCTGCTATTAGAGTAGCAGGAGCTCTTGCACACTCACTCATTGCTATAGCAAGCTCACAACGAACCTCTGATAAGCTAACTGCTATTCCTCTGTTTCCTGAATAATTTTGAGTTCACTTTTATTACTTCTTCTCTGAACCTTCCGTAACGTGTCACCCATTATAATAGACATAATCTGGCTGAAACAACCACAAAACAACCAAAACTGCACGCACACTCATTTACACTATTAATACAGTTTTTACACATACCTCTTCACAAATCAAGAATTGTTTTATACTTCAGCTTTTTCAGCACGGGAAGTTAAGTTTCTCCGAAAAAAATATCTCGTACTGCATGGACGTTTGTGTATGTATGTGAAAAACTTTCGCTTTAAGTTGATAACATTTCTATTTGATTGGGACGGTTGCTTTAGTTGTAAAAGCATGGGTTTTAAGTGCCAATAAATATCGAGGAAACAATCGATAGTTTTATTAAGCCTATCGATGTATTCGATGGTTTTTTACTATCGATACTATCGATAGGCTATCGATGTTTAAGCAACCCTACTTTGGGATGGGGATAAACACGCTCCTACTTAAAATAGAGAATTTTATGTCAACCTTGGACAGTTTCGAGTCACCGCTACAAAAGAGAGTGGCTTACCTGATGTTACGGAGCAGTGCACTGACCCTGAAAATAAACAACAATTTATTAGCACAGCTGATCAATTTCCACTGACCCACTTTTGTTACCTTCCCCTCATTGTCCAGTCCGTTCACCATCCTTCACACTCCCGTACCTGTAAAGAAAAGAGAAAAATTAAAGAAGAAAAAATGTAAATAAGTGTTTCACTGGAGATTGTTCACTTGATCCGTATTTCAGTGAGAGGACTTCAGTGAGACAATGATTCCTTTCACCCTTTTAATTACCCGTTCCCTTTCCAGCAATTAACCAAAATTAATAATTTAAATAAACACTTCCTCACCTGCAATCCTTCCATTCGTCCGACAACCAATATGTTTTGACAGTTTGTGTTCTTGTTACTAGTTTGTCTTCGCGTTCTCTTTTCTTCCACTTTCTTCCATTCTCTTCCTTTCATTACACTTAAATATATTTATCATATTTTCCCTTTAAATTTCCCTAATTGGAATCCGGACAAAACGAAACAACGAATCTTGACGACTGGAAGGTGAACTATTTCTTTCTCGTTCCAGGATTAGCTGAATAGAAAGGGAAATTATGAAGGGATTTATAAAAGAAAAATAAAGGAATAGGGTATAGAAGGAGGATAAAGAAAGAAAACAAATAGACCGACAAGTGACTCAGAAAACAAAGATAGGGATAACAAAAAAAAATATATCGTGTACATACAGACTTTCACGGTCAACTAGTCACAGCTGTGCACTTTGATAATTTCTGAGCGGTCGATGCCCTCGTAGCTAATTGGATTTTTGTGCAAGGTTTCGTTGTGCATATACAAAAATACACTGCAAGAAAAAGTTTGAAGATAAATCTTGGGTGAGTTAAATTTTAAAAGGCAATTAGAAAATAAATTTATTCACGGGAATTCTTATGGTAGATATAAAGCCGAACTGTTATCTGGTCTGTTCTGAATGGCGTAAAGGTCATTTCATACCGGATAAGTCGCTGCAGAGGTAGGTGAAATGTTCATTTTAAAAGAATACGTATTAAGAGTAATTTTCTTAAGGTTTGGGTCTAGTTTGGGCCACCACTTTTAGGTTGGTTGGTGCTCAGACCTCTGCCCTTTTGACCTTGGGCCTTAACGTCTTGGTGCCGTGCTGGGACAGTTCCCGAGCAGACCATCGAAAGGGCTTAACGGGTTTTGGTTGTACGGCCACAGAGCCGCAACCATCCAATACATAAAACATCAACGACAATAATCACCACAGTGAACAAAGACAATTTTAATAAAATAACAATAATTCAAAAGTGACAACATTGAACAGTGAAACAGATAGTGTACAAAAAGACAAATATAAAATAAACACAAAGTGCAGTGCGCCGAAGTGCTCCGCCCCCTGGTTTGTGGCAACAAAACCACACGCACCAAGAAGTGCTGACACCCCCCATTAAAATGCGGTGGCGTAAAGAATTAAAGCCTTTCGTTGGTTTAACCTTTTTAAGTTTAAGCTCCAATTTTAATTTGTATGTGAAGCCTACATTTAATTTTATTTTCAGTCTTTTTTTGAATTCTTTTATTTGCTTTTTTGGATTTTTTTTGAATCATAGTTGTAGTTTTGGTTTAATTTTTATATTAGTTTTTTTATTCGAGTTTAAGATAAGGTTAGGAAAACATTTTTTTTGTGAATTCTGCCCTTGAAGATCTGATAGTGCGCGTTTTATATGCCGTATTGGCCATCATCCATCTACGTTCTTCGTCGTGCTAGTACCAGGACAACGGGGGACCGTATAAAACCGTGAGTAGTTTTAAGTTTTTACATATTTTTTTGGATTCCTTTTTTTGTAGTTTTTAAGCTCCTTTAATTGCGGAATTTTAGATTTAGTTTTTTTGAAGTTTATGATTTCGTCTGCGAAAGACACAAGGGTGGGCTGGCCAACCCTTGCCAATAACATCTGGCATGTTTCGGGCTCATAAAACGAACCCGGTACCAAAGAGAGATTTAGGGAAAGTGAGTTGCGGTTATTGTAAGATAGTTTTAGTGTAGTTTTAAGTTAGCTTAGGTACATTTTAGGGCATAGCTTGTAATTTTAGGTAAGGTTAGATTTAATTTAGGTTAGCTAGATTAGTTCGGGTGCTCCTTCCCTTCTCTCTCTTGGGTATCGGCCTATGCCCTTGGACATTTTATTTTCTTTTATTTTCACTTTCCTATCTTTTTTCGTCCGTCCGTGGTCTACGTAGAGTAGCTTTCTTCCTTATTTTCTCTCTTTTTACAACTTTTTGGCATGGACAAAACGTTTGTTGAGCAGGTGGTATATGGTGAGGAGACAAGAACTACCCCCGTCCGACGAGCTGAGTCGAGCAACCACAAGCATGCCGCGTCCTCCTCACCTGTATCAAAGTTGCCCCTGTGGCTCGACCCTGGTTCCCAACATAACAATGGCGCCCAACGATTTCGGCTAGGCCAGATTGCGACTCCAAGGGGATGATTTTCACTTTCGAAAATCATCACCTTGGACTTACAACAGCCTTCGCGATTAGTTTAATTTTCAACTTTATTTTTTTACTTTTCTATCTTTCGTCTTTATGTTCAAGGACTCCTTATGCTCTTGGGTCGGAAGCAGACAGATACATATACTCATACAAGCAAATAACACAATGAGTCAAAATAGACATAGCAACTCGGGGGCGGTCCCTAAAAACATTTCGTCTTTGGACCTAGAGTCCTCGCTACCACCACTGGGGAATAGCACGTCCCTCCAAAATAGCGAAGTGAGGGGAAGAAGACCTGCTACAGGGACATCGGGGTTGGACGTTACTGACTTGACGACCTACTCCTACGATTTTCTTCAACGTAACCCAGACGACTTCACCAACCGACACACTGACATTGACAGAACCAACGAAACGGACTCGAAGGTAGCTCCCCCCATCTCAACGATTCACGAAGAATCAGAGGACGAGCAATCATCCCTTTCAAAACGACGCAACGATTACGATGAACGGGACAACAGAACAGAACTTACATTTACAAAGAAAAGGGTTCCACTGGAGAGACAGGACGCCGTACAAACTCAAAACAAACCATCGCTTACACAACGAACAAACCCCATATCAGGAACGGACAACTTAAGACAAGACAACGTATATGTAGAGGACTGTGAATTATAAGAACAGACTCGGGTAGAGAACGGACAAAGTACAAGACGAATACACGAGATGGTCTCCGGTGCTGCAAGAGAGAACCCAGGCGAGACGATGGCCATATTCGCCGATACCATGAAAGGCATGATGGTGACCTTTCAGGACAGTCTGAAGGCCATTAATAACAGGCTCAATGACCTCGAGCTCTCTGTTGCAGCAAAACGTGAGCCACCTTCACGAACTGACCGACGACTTAACGAAGAGACGACTAGGCAACAACGGTCAGGGGTGACTCGGGAGACTGTCTCAGCACGGCAACAGGCGGAGGAGCGGCAATCCTTCATAGATGCCGAAGGAAGAGTTCAGCTACCGGTTCACAAGTGGGGGCTCAAATTCGACGGTACTCAGCGGACAATGTCCATAGAAAGCTTCATTTTTAGAGTCGAAACTCTGCAGCGGCAGTATGGCCTGTCCGACAGCCAGATATTCTCCCAATTCCACCACCTCCTGACTGGCCATGCGGAAAGATGGTACTGGCAATACATGCAAGAAAATAGGGATGACACAGGTCTGAACTATTATGACCTGGTAGGAGAGTTGCGTAGGCACTTTGGCGACAGCCGCAGAGACCATGAGATTTTGAGGTCAATAATGGACCGAAAACAACTGCCACATGAGAGCTTCGACGACTTTTACAGCGACATACGTTCAGTGACACTACAGATGACACACCGACTACACGAACTGGACTTGGTAGACATTATACGACAAGACATTAAAGACCGGGTCGCGACGCTCATCTTCGGATGTTCCATTAGGAGCATCCAAGACTTAAGAGACGAATGTCGACGAGCAGAAAAACATTTAACGGACAGAGACATTAAATTCAAACGCCACGTAACAGAACTCGACGAAAACACACATTCACATCATAGAACATATGATGAGCAGCACGAGGACGAGGACTTGGAGATAGCTGCCCTCCAAAATCTTTGGCGAGGAGGTGGCCCTGTCATTTAGCAACAGCAGGAAATATAGAAAAATCAATAGGCTTATTGGAATTTGTGCAATAAATAGACGACGTAAGAGAAACATTTTAGAATCTGTGATATCACTTAATGACGACAATAGGCCCTACGCTAAAGTAGGAATTGACGGTGAAGAGCTCCTGGGCCTATTGGATAGCGGAGCATCAATTAGCTGCTTAGGAAACGGAGCGTTAGAGTTCCTACATAGGCACCACATACCAATGACAAAAATGACAACTGACATTAAAACAGCTGACGGGAATCAACAACGGATAGAATGTGATCAGCGAACTCGACGTACCATCGCCGGCCCAGGCGCTCTCATCAGCCCAATCACACCAGTTGGAGCAGGTCAAACTGTTGTTTCCCTCATTCGCGGTGATGGGATTGGGCAAGACTAAGCTAGAACAACATATCATCGAGGTGGAAGACGAAAAGATTCCCATTAAACAAAGACACTACCCAATCTCACCAGCGATTCAGACCTCTGCCCTTTTGACCTTGGGCCTTAACGTCTTGGTGCCGTGCTGGGACAGTTCCCCGAGCAGACCATCGAAAGCGCTTAACGGGTTTTGGTTGTACGGCCACAGAGTCGCAACCATCCAATACATAAAACATCAACGACAATAATCACCACAGTGAACAAAGACAATTTTAATAAAATAACAATAATTCAAAAGTGACAACATTGAACAGTGAAACAGATAGTGTACAAAAAGACAAATATAAAATAAACACAAAGTGCAGTGCGCCGAAGTGCTCCGCCCCCTGGTTTGTGGCAACAAAACCACACGCACCAAGAAGTGCTGACACCCCCCATTAAAACGCGGTGGCGTAAAGAATTAAAGCCTTTCGTTGGTTTAACCTTTTTAAGTTTAAGCTCCAATTTTAATTTGTCTGGGAAGCCTACATTTAATTTTATTTTTAGTCTTTTTTTGAATTCTTTTATTTGCTTTTTTGGATTTTTTTTTGAATCATAGTTGTAGTTTTGGTTTAATTTTTATATTAGTTTTTTTATTCGAGTTTTAGATAAGGTTGGTTGGTTGGTTGGTTGGTTGAAAACGGCCCTCGGTGAGGATGCACTTAGACTAGAAGTAGGTCCATTGTGCTGCCGATGTGTAAGGTGGGTGGGTCACCCTCTTACTCAGGGAACCATTTGCTCCTCTGAATGAAGGAGCTAATCCTTGCTGTGCAGGCGTTGTTAAGATCGTTTAGATCATTGAAAAGGTATTCACCCAATGTAGCCTTCCTAATGTTGGCGAGTGCAGGACACGTGCAAAGGAAGTGACTGATGGTCTCCTCTTCTTCCTCGTCCCTACAGCTTCTACAGAAGTCATTGTAGGGGATGCCCAGCCTTTGGGCATGTCTTCCTATAGCACAGTGCCCGGTGAGGGCATTTACTAATTTCGAAAGGGTTCCTCTCTTATGCCTCAGAAGTCCGATGGACCTGGATTTGTTAAATGTCGGCCAGAGTAGCCTTGCGGTGTTGCACTGGTCGAGTTGGTGCCAACGACGGTTGGCTTCGTTCACCGCATTGGTGTCTATGAGGTTTTTAGCATAAGACGTTGGCGCCTCGATGTCGGTGACGCTTATGCTATTTAAACCAGAAGAGCCTCGTCGGGCCAGTTCGTCAGCTTCACAATTCCCTGGTATGTCACAGTGACCCGGCACCCAGCAAAGGGTGAGGCTATACTGACCGGCTATCTCGTTAAGAGATGCACGGCAGTCTTTCACTGCCTTGGATCTTGTAGTGCTGGATGCAAGGGATTTGATGGCCGCCTGACTGTCGATGTATATTACAATATCTGATTTCGATATCGTATTAACCGACAGCCAGGCAGCGGCTTGGCGGACGGCGGTGACTTCGGCCTGAAAAACGCTGCAGTGTTCTGGAAGGTTAAAGGAGAGGTGAATGTCCAGGTCTTCAGAGAAGACTCCGGCACCGACTCCGTCCTCCGTTTTGGACCCATCCGTAAAAATTGACAGCGATTCGTGGTGTAGGACATGACGTTGTGTCCACTCGGTTCTGTCTGGGATTAGATGTTTGTAGCCCAGGTTGAAGTTGTATTCAGTGGGCAGGTGGTCGGTGACCTTAGGGAGATGTCGATACATCGATAGTACATTGGCATGTCCAGTGTGTTGCTCTTTCCATTGTTTGGAGCTTCTCAGTCTTATTGCTGAGCTGGCAGCCAATTGTTTGCCGACGATGTCGGTCGGAAGAAGGTGGAGCATGGCTTGGAGCGCCGCAGTGGGAGAGGTTCTCAGCGCACCGGTGATGCTGAGGCATACAACTCGTTGAGTTTTGTCCAGCAGGGTTAGGTTGGACTTCTTCTCCAAGGCGGGCCACCAGACCAGTACTCCATAGAAGAGAATCGGTTTAACTACCGACATGTATAACCAGTGCATAATTTTTGGTTGTAGGCCCCACGTGGAGCCTACCGCCTTTTTGCAAATGTAAAGAGCAGCTAGGGATTTCCTGGCACGTTCGACTACATTTTCCCTCCAAAGTAGCTTGCGATCAAGCTTCAGGCCTAAATAGCTAGCGCTATTTGAGAGTGCCAGAGGAGTGCCTCTAATCTTCGGGGTGGTGAACTCAGGGAGTTTATGTCTTCGTGTGAACAGGACCAGCTCAGTCTTTGTTGGATTGACGGACAGGCCGCATCTTTCGGTCCAACCTGTCAGTATGTTGATAGCAGATTGCATGACATCGGCCAGCGTCTGCGGGTATTTGCCTGTTACAAGTATTGCGACATCGTCTGCATAGGCGATAACTTTACATCCAGTGTGTTCAATGTTCAGAAGGGCTTCGTTGAGCACTAGGTTCCACAGTAGCGGAGACAATACTCCCCCTTGGGGAGTGCCCCTGTGTGCACGTCGTTTGACAGTGCTACTTCCGAAGGATGCGGTTATTACCCTGCTTTTGAGCATGTATTCCACAAAGCAGCAGATTGAGTCGTCGATGTTGAGCCCGCGTAGGGCGTTGGCAATCGAATAGGTTTCAACGTTGTTGAAAGCTCCCTCTATGTCGAGAAATGTCACTAAGGCAAGTTCTTTGATAGATAGGGATTTTTCGACGTGGTAGACGATGGAGTGCAGGGCCGTTTCAACAGATTTACCTTTTTGGTAAGCGTGTTGTGATGTGGATAGCAAGTTGCTATCAATGGTGGCCTTGATGTGAAGATCTAGAATTCTTTCTAGAATTTTGAGGAGGAAGGATGTTAGGCTTATGGGTCTAAGGTCCTTCGGGGAAGTGTGCGATGTTTTTCCTGCCTTGGCTATGAATACCACTCTTACTTCAGTCCAGGCGGCCGGCATTGTTCCTAGCATCAAGCAGCCCCTCATAATACGGGACAGGTGCTGCCCCGTTATGCTGAGGCCCGCTTGAATATGCGCCGGAAAAATGCCGTCTGGCCCCGGGGACTTGAATGGCTCAAAGCTGTTCACTGCCCATTTCAGTTTTTCCTCGCTTATGAGGTCCGGAGGTGATGGTAGGCGTGCAGCGTTTACCAGGGCAGGGTTTTCGCTAGGTATAGGCGTGCAGCCGGGGAAGTGGGTGTCCATAAGCAGA
Source organism: Portevinia maculata (assembly GCA_949715645.1). Lineage (NCBI taxonomy): Eukaryota > Metazoa > Arthropoda > Insecta > Diptera > Syrphidae > Portevinia > Portevinia maculata. The sequence continues at coordinate 164,764,986 of OX454526.1, read as the reverse complement.
CCAAGCGATGCTTCATCTGATTCTGTCCATGATCCGTTGGGATTCATGAGGACACTTGGTATGGTTGGGTTTTTGGAAAGGACTTTGCGTAGCCTAGAGGATTGAGACGTATTGTCAATACTCTGACAGAAACTGCGCCAGGATCTACGCCTGGCCTTACGAACTTCCGCTTTGAAGCTCTTAAGGCTTGCTTTGTAGATATCCCAGTCCAGAGGTAGCCTCGTTGTTTTGGCTTTGTTGAATTGCTTCCTGCTTGTGTGGCGAAGCTTGTTAAGTGCTGCATTCCACCACGGTGGACGATTGTCTGCCTTCCTCGTAGTAATTGGACAGGATTCGTCGAATGCTACGTTTAAGGCGGAAGTTAGAACAGCGTTAAGCTCATCTAGTTCCAATTGTGTTTCTGGAGTCTTAGGCACACGATTGGACAGTTCAGCAGAGAGGATTTCATTGTGTTTACACCAGTCAGTTCTTCGACGTTTGCGAAAAATTGCTGGTGAGGTGTTATGGCGTATTTCTAGTTCATATTCCAGATAGCGGTGATCGGAAAAGGAGTGGCTGTCAGATACAGTCCACTTAGAAATCGCAGGGTACAAGTTAATAGAGGCGAAGGTAACATCTAGTACCTCTTGTCGGGTTCTGGTTATAAAGGTGGGACTATGTCCCCTATTGCACACTATTAGGTCGGTGCCTACTAAGAATTCAAATAGGGACTCACCTCGGGGGTTAGTGTCGGTACTACCCCATAATTCGTGATGCGCATTTGTGTCGCATCCCAGCAAAATTTCTTCTCCTCTCTTCCTGGCTTCTTCTACCACTACTCTCACTCCCTCTGATGGAGCTGAGTTGGGGTCATCGTAGGGTAGGTATCCTGAAGCTAGCCAGATGTGGGCTTCTGCAGATTTTAGCAGTGTTACTGCCAGGTCATTCGTGCTGCGGTGAGGAAGAAAGGTTAAGTTTAGTGTAGATCTAGCGAGAATGCAAGCTCGAATGTTACCTGCGTTCTTGGTGTGGTATAGCGTGTAGTGTGGGTCCCTCAGTCCCATGACGATGTCATTTCTAATCCAAGGTTCTTGGATGAGGGCGATGTCGAAGCCTCCTTCATTGAGGCGGAGTAGTAGGTTAGCGGATGCTAAGGTGGAGTGATGGAGGTTAATCTGTATCAGTTTCAGCATCATTGCTAACTGATACAGACCTCTCCACAACGGTAGCGTCCAGGTTCTCTGGCGATGATGGATCATCATCGGGGATCTGGTCGCGGGGGGAGGCGGGTGTCGCGGGTGTCGCCGATTCAGAGGGGTCAGCAACGGTGTTGCGGTCCGAAGCAAAGAGTCTTACTTCCACCTCTTTAAGACCGCATCGGATCTTAAAGTCCTTAGCCCGGAGCAAGGGGAGAGACTCAGTGGTGAGCGAAACGACCAGCGAACGGCCAGTTTTCTTTGCTTCTTCCGGTTTCTTGGAGCTCGGTGTCTCTTCGATAAACTTCCAGTCTTTGACTGGAAGATCCGGATTTTGGTACTTGACTAGACCATGTAGTTTGGCTGGCTCGCTGGGTTCAGTTGGAACCCAGATTCTAGCTCTTGGCCTGTGGGGGATTTTGCTCCGGTCCACCGCCTTAAGCTTAGCACCTGGCCAGATTTCACCAATACCTGCAATGGCGGTGGTGATGAAATCGACCGAAGTTTGGTCGTTACAGGCTAGCAGCTTCACGTAGCCCTGGTGCCATCCAGCGTCCTTAAAAGTGGGAGGTGAGTTGGGATGGGTGATGATACGCTCGCAAAGGCAGTTCATCACTCTGCCTTCAATGAGCCTCCATTTCTCGTATGAGATTCTCCCTTCATCGTCAGACAGATCCACTATCGCAACGACGAGGCTATCCTTGACCGTCTCAGAGAAGGGTTTAGAGCTCGGTGAGCTCTTGGTCTTCTTTGAGGCGTTGGACTCCTCGTCTACGGATCTACGCCGTTTGGGCGCAGTTCCTGTCGCAACGACGGATCGGCTCCCAGCTTGGTTCGTTGAACCATTGCGACTCGTTGAGTCTTTAGCTTGGGTGCTCCTCTTCCGATGAGAAATTTGCTGATATGATGCAATGGTCTGACGAACCTAGAGGCGATAATACGTTCAAAGCGTATTTATCAGTGTGAGAGGTAAGAAACAAGTCCAATGTGTTGGCAGTTTGGCTGCTAATGTCCGGTATTCGTGTCGGCTCATTTACAAGCTGAGTCAGGTTATTTACCTCAGCAAAGATCTCGACGTACCTTCATTCGGGTGTTGTCTGACCAGAATGTCGAAGCCAGCTTGAATTGTGTATATTGAAATCGCCCGCAATAACGATTTCAGAACGAGGATGAAGGGTCACAATTCTTGTAATAGAATCAGACAGGGCATCAAACTCATTATAAGTTGAATGTCTGTCCAAGTTGGGGCTTCTGTAAATAAAACAGTAATGTATTAATTGCCTACGGACATGGAGTTTTAGCCAAATGAAATTAAATTCTGGGTTGGCACATTGGCCATATTGAGGCTGAAATTGGTAGGCTACGTCACTACGTATATAAACGGCGATACCACGATGGGCAAAGAATAAAGGCACTAAGTTGTACCCAGGTAGACTAAACTCTGTTAAATCAGAGCCAACGCTAACCTGGGTTTCACTAAGTGCCAAAACAGCTGGTTTGTTGTGAAAAACATGGGCGTATAATGAAAAAAAATTCTTTCTCAACCCACGAATGTTGCTGATATCCACAACGAAATTCCTACACATTATAAAAACAAACATAAAAAAACACAACTCCGACGCTAACTAAGCATAGGCCGTGAATTGAAAATATACGTTAGATTTCCAAAACAATCTACCGCAGGTGTTATGTTTGGTCCACTAACAGAATCAACAACTCACGACCCGCTATTCGCCCGATGCTGCCTTTACCCAAACATTGCAAGTGCACAAACGATAATCGATCGACACATGCAATAGTCAAGAAAGAGCAACAGTGATGAAGTGGGATGGTTGACGGAAGGAAGACCCTACGCTGTTGCTTTTTTTCGCTTTTTTCGTTATCACTGCCACCGGCCACCGGCACTGGCTCTATGTGGATTTTTTTTTCTTTTTTCACACACACGCGATTTTGTATTTTTTTTCGCGAAACGTATTGGCGAGCCGGTAGGTATTATGTTTGACGGTTTAATGGCACCGAAATTGCGTTTAAAAGAGGCAACGCGTCCGCACGCGACGGGAGGCAAACAACAACTGATGCCAGCCCCAGTAATGCGATCAGTTCAATAATATCCTTCACGGAACCTTGGACTGTCATTCCTCCAGGACGGACACTTCCTTCAAAAGATATAAAAATCTTCCAAGAGATATTGAGGCCCTCTACGCGATGAAGCACCAATGGCAGAAATGTCTGAAACATATTTTTCACAACTCTTTTAATCGGGTAAATTTACCGTACCGTGAGCTTTTCTCCTCAATTAAGCTACTAAATAAAATAATTCAAGTTAAGGTCAAAATTTGGCTAAACAATCAACTAAGTGACAGGATTTCCAAGATCATTCCAGGTCCCAATGCCTTCGAAGAGGTGTTTAGACTTGTGGGGAGAAAAAACCAATTTTCGTGTAACAAAGAGGTGGTCAACAATGTAACATTCTCCAATGAACGCAGTATTGTTTCAGCTTTTGAAAAATACTTCATGGATCTGTACGCTTGGAAAACTCCAGACTTTAACCCCCGAAGAAAAGAAGAAGCACTTTCAGCCTCTCGTCTTTTCAGAAGCACCCGTCCAGAGCGGATTTTTAACTTCCATGCAGAGAATACGGCCCTGTGTCCCTCTGCTTCTCAAATCTTCACCGATGTTGGAGAAGTTTACAGCTTGATCAATCAACTTAAACCAAAAAAATCAGCGGGTCCGGACGGAGTCTAGAATTTCACACTTAAAAAGCTACCCACCTCAGCTATTAGTTTTCTAACTATCTTGTTCAATAACAGCATTAATAACGGGTATTTTTGGATTTCGGAAAGGTCACTCTACAGTGCATGCGTTACTGAAACTTCATAACGATATCACTCTCAATCTCAGGGAGAAGCGGTGCACGGTTGCATGCTCCCTTGACGTCGAGAAAGCCTTCGATAGCGTATGGAGGGACGGGCTTCTGGCAAAGATTTTACTCCTCAATTTTCCATCCCATGTAGTCAGTCTTTTGGATAGCTTTCTGGACAATAGGTCCTTCTTCATCCAAATTCAAGGTACTATATCTAACATCTGCGCTAGTAATAGCGGCGTGCCCCAGGGCTCTATCCTTGGTCCGCCACTATATAACATCTTCCTCCACGATTTTCCTCATACATTTTTGGAAAACAATCTGAACTCTACAGGCATATTATACGCTGATGACACAATAGTGTACTCCAGCCACAGCTTCCCTAGCACTGCACTCAAGCATCTAGAGAAACATGTTAAAGTCATAAATGACTTTTATAGGACCTGGGGGATCAAGACCAATAACTACAAATCGAAACTGATTTGCTTCCGCAATGCCAGCGGTAAGGGCCTCACTGGGGTACCGGGGAATAGCAAAATTCTTGCACTTAGGATAGAGGGCAATGTCATTCAGGTGAAAAATAACTTAAAATACCTAGGAATCCAGTTTAACAACCTATTCAAGTTTAATAAGCATGCAAGGGCAACGTTGGCCAACGCCCGGAAAGTATCTAATATTTTAATGCCATTCCTTAAACACCGTATGTTATTGAAGCGCTCCAAACTCCTGTTCTATAAAACACTCATCAGACCAATCCTGTCTTACGCATTCCCAATCTGCTTCTCAATCTCTCCCACGGCTGCTTTGGAAATAGAAATTCTGGAACGAAAGATTCTGAGACACTGCGCGGGGATGAAATATGAATCCCGCGCTAAGCGTTTTTCCAATGCATATATTTACAGGGAAACAAACACCGTTCCGTTTTTGAGATACTCATTAAATTTATTAAAAAAAAACTGTCTCAAGCCTCAACTTCTCCGATAACACACTGGTAGGAGAGATCTATCTTTCCCCATTTGTTGCCTCTATGCTGGATCTTGATGCTTCTCCTGATGGGATTCCCCCGACGTTCTACTTGAAAGCCACTCAAGGTCAGAATCGCGGATAATCGTAGTATTCGCTTTAATACCCTCTCGCTCACAACTCTCCTTTCGGGGGATCTGGGAAATGATTCACCTCTTTACCCTGAGAATGCCTCGAATTGTAAATATTAATTACCTCGACAGAGTAGTTACGTTGGAAGGACAGTACTTACCCCGTTGAATTCTTTTTTTTCTTTCTCTAGTAGATTATTCTCTTTATGTTAAAAAATAAATAATAAAAAATAAAAAAATAATCTTTAGCTTTAAATGAAATATTTTCTTTATCAATACAAATAAATTTTATAACTATGTATATATGTACTATTAATTATTATAATAACTACATATATTTATAGATACAATAAGTTTAATATTTAATCATATAAATAATGAAATAATTTCGGTCACAAATCTCAATTCGTATACTTCTGAAAATTCATGAAATTCAAATAAATTCAGAACTACCCAACAAATTCTATTTCAATTATGTTAATTAATTATTTATTGAACTATGCGCACATTTGTACGAAAATAGTAATTCGTATGACCGTTCGCAATCTTTTGACTTTCGGAAAGCAAATTTTCAAAGGCTTTCTGATGAAATTAACAGCTTTAATTTTAACCTTACTGCCTTATCTAATATTGAAGATACAGTAGGTCCTTTTTATTCTTTGATGGATAACTGCATGAAAAAAGTGATTCCTGTGAAATCCTCTAGGAATCTGAAAACGTCCCATCCTTGGTACACTAAAGAGCTCAAATCAATACGAAACAGACGTAATAGGGCTTGGAAGAACTATTTAAAAAGTGTCCGCCATTCAGATCTTGAGCTCTATCTTACACTATTCAACGAATTCAAATCTTTATCCTGCAACTTATATATTGACTATATAAGTAAAATGGAATGCTCTCTAAAATTGGACCCCAAACTTTTTTGGGGATTTGTTAATTCTAAGAAAAAAACCGATGGTTATCCACCGAAACTTACTTACAATAGCTCTACAACTGCTGATTTGCTAGATGCAAGCAACATGTTTGCAGATTATTTCAGTAAGTCGTTTAGGGTGACCCCTCTTCACATAGATGAGCAATATTTTAGTTATCTAACTAGCTGTTCCCAAATAAGTTTTAGTAGCTTCTCATTTGACTTGGAAACAATTTTAAAATTTATTTCTTCTCTGAAGAATGATTATTCATCAGGTCCTGATGGCATTGCACCGATCGTTCTTAAAAAATGTAGTCATGCAATTGCTCCATATCTTAAATATCTGTTTGAATTGTCCATTAGTACTGGTAAATTCCCTTATGTATGGAAAAGTGCTTTTATCACACCTGTATTTAAAAAAGGCGAACGTGGTAATATCATTAATTATAGGCCTATTTCAAAGCTTTCGTGTATCCCTAAGCTTTTTGAACAAATTGTTTGCGAAAAGTTAATATTTCTTTGTCGCAATTTAATTTGTAACGAACAGCATGGATTTGTAAGAAACAGATCCACTGTCACTAATCTGTTAAGTTTCTTGCATGATTGTTCTAATGCCTTAGAGAATAAGGACGAAATGGATTGCATACTCATCTATTGGCTTTAATTTTCGGTGTGGTGCCCATAATTTACGTAGTGTTGATTTATTGTTTAGCCCCCATCATAGAACGAATTATGGGAGGAATGGGCCTATTAGTCGCATGAGTAGAATCTATAATATAAATGATCATGTGATTGACTTGCATGTTAGTAAAATTAAGCTGAAAAATATTTTGCGCAATAATACCTTAATGTCTTAATTTATTTGCATGATTTGTGTTTGTGTTAGTATTTTATAGGTACATATTTATTGTATTTTTAATTGTTTTGTCCTTACTAATACCTGCACTAAATGATGAGCCTGTGGGAGCACTTTTAGTGCCGGCAAATTTCTGCTCGTGATAGTTGCTTGCTAAGCACTCCACGACACAGAACTGATAGTGTATGTAAAATTTCCTTATCTCAATAATTATTTCCATCTAATGTGTAACAGATAGAAAACTGTCACGGTACTTGATGACACACATATTTGCAAACTGTATATTAACTCGAATCTTGTTTCTGTTTTTCTTTCTCACTATATAATAAATACATTTTTTTTTTTAAATTGTGGCTCGTCAAGGCGATTTATAAGGGGGGGGGGGGGGGGGGGGTACTTCGACCTAAAAGATCTTTTGTACCGTATGGACCAGAAAAGTTTAAACTAGTAGAATTTCCACTTTCCGTGTAAAGCGGAAAATTTTACCAGTAGAAGAATTCTTTATGTCCTCGGGGCTCATTTGCTCCCTGAAAAAGATCTTCTTTCTAATTCCATTAAGGGCTGGACATTCACATAAAATGTGATCAGCTGACTCGTCCTCTTCAAGACAGAGTCGGCACTCAGGAGAGTCTGATATTCTCATTTTGTGTAGATGATATCTTAACCCATGGTGACCAGTAAGGTAACCTACTAGGTTTTTGATATCATGCCTGCTTAGGTTTAGACATTTGCTGGCATTTTTATTGAAGGGCCGAATGGCTCATTTGGCCTGTCATAGACCAGGGATGCTTTCCGAAAGATAGATACATTTTCTATGTTCCCAGCTTTTAATTGCTGCCGTTGCTGCTGATCTAGGAGTGCAGCAGAAAGGTTCGGGACCTATGAAAGGTGTTTCTGAACCTTTTCTGGCCAGTTCGTCGGCCTTTTCGTTACCTTCTACCCCGACATGACCCGGAACCCACCATAATTTGGTCTTGTTTCTTATTCCGAGTGTTTGTAGGGTATTGAAGCAGTACATGACTGATTTGGTGTCAATGGTATACGAGCTAAGGGCGTTTATAGCTGCTTGACTATCCGTGAAAATATGGATGGTTGCACCTTTTATGCCAGATATAATAATGTGGCTGGCGCATTCTTGAATGGCGTGGAGCTCCGCTTGAAATACGCTGGGACTTTTTCCCATGGGTATCGTAAAGCGTTTGTGTGGTCCGTATATTCCCGCTCCTACCCCCGTTTCCTTTTTAGAACCATCCGTATACCACTTTATGCCGTTGTGGCTGTTTGGTGGGTTATTACTAACCCATGCTTCTCTCTTGGGGATCTGTAATTAACTGTATTAGACTTTTTGCACTGCGGATCGCCACTTTTTGAATGTATATGTGGAGAGGTGTAATTCCTGTTATTGCCTCTATGGCAGCTGTTGGACAGGTTCGCATGGCTCTGGAGATACCAAGGCACGCAAGCCGTTGTACCTTTTTGAGTTTCTATTGCGACCTTTTGTGTGGATTTTGTCCACCATACTATGGAGGCTTATGTTATAATGGGTCTTATCATCACTGTGTAGATCCAGTGGACGATCTTTGGAGAGATTCCCCAGGTTATGCCATATGTGCGACGACATGCCCATAAAGCTCTATTACCTTTAGTGATTTTTTTATTTATGTGAGAGTTTCAGTTAAGTCTCTTGTCTAGGATTACTCCAAGATACTTGACTTCGTCGGAATACTCTACGACCATGTCGTTTATTGTGATTAGGCCTAGGTCTAATTTCGTCCTTTTAGTGAAAGGAACGATGACCGCTTTACTGGGATTTATGGAAAGGTTTTCCTTGATACACCAGTCTATGGCTGTCTTTAGAGCATTTTTCATTTTTGATGTGACTCCATTTGAGTCTTTGCCCCTGACTATGATGACAATATCATCGGCGTACCCAATTGTAGTATAGCCTAAATTGCTCAACTTGTGTAGCAGGTCATCGATGACCAATTGCCACAAAAGGGGTGAAAGTACTCCCCCTTGTGGGCAGCCCCTTACGGCTGTTACTGATACTGAGGTCGTTCCTGACGAGGCAGTTATTTTGCGACTTTCCAGCATCGCTTTGATCCATTTACTAGTTGGTTTGTCTATGTTTCTATGGTACAAAGCATTTGATATGGATTCATATCCAGTGTTGTCAAAAGCACCCTCTATGTCCAGAAAGGCACAAAGTGCGATCTCTTTGCAACGGTAGGCGTTTTTTATCTCTGTAGTTAGTCTTAACAGAGCGCCTTCCGTTGATTTGCCCTTTTGGTACGCATATTGGTGAAGTTGCAGAGGCATGCTTTTTGATATGCATTCTCTAATGTGGATGTCAAAAATCCTTTCCATTGTTTTCAGAAAAAACGATGTCAGGCTTATCGGACGATATGATTTAGGTAATTCGCTCGGCTTGTTTCCCGGTTTAGGTATAAATACTACGTTTGCCTCCCTCCAGGTAACTGGTATATACCCCCAGTTGAAGCTGAACCTAAATAAGGCAATCATGGATGGTAATAAAAATTCTATTCCATTTTGAATGAGGGCTGGAAAAATACCGTCTGTTCCTGATGCCTTGAATGGTTTGAATGAGTAAATTGCCCATTTAACCTTATCCGGATTAAAAAGTTTTCCGGATAAACTATTAATTCTGCTGAGGTTTCTTGGAATTGAGACCTCCGCTATATGGTCATCTGTAATGACCATCGTGTGAGACCCTGGGAAGTGAGCCTGAAGCAAAGTTTTCAGCGTTTCTTCCCGGTCGCGTGTGATTGAACCATCTGATTTGATTAACAATCCCATGCTTTTTTCTTGATCCCTTGACAGAGCCCTTTGGAGGCGTGCCACCTCTGGAAGTTTTTCGATCTTCTCACAGTTTGCACGCCATGAGGCTCTTTTGGATCTGCGCAACTCTAAGTTGTATATGGTCAGCATGGATTTATATTGTTCCCATGTGCCGGTGCGTTTGGCTTTGTTAAAAAGCTTTCTCACTCTCTTTCGAATAGACTCAAGGTTATCGTTCCACCATGGTACGCACCTTTTAACCACGGTTCTTTTAACCTTGCAACTATTTTTGAATTTTTGTTTCCTCCTTTGCGGGGTCAGTCACCTTGACGTGTGCACCATCATGGAACGCAAATTCGATGGTGCCGGTGCGGAGGCTTACGGCGTAAAGAGTCATCGGGCTATTCTAAGAACTGACCAGGACTACACGTCCGCCCCCCTTCTCCTCTTTCTTCCCAAATTACCCCTCCATCAAATCCCTAAATCCTACTTCCCCTATAAACCCCTAATCTAAGGTGGCAAGTGCCGAGAGATGCATGGCTAAGAGGGTGCTTAGTCGTTAGTTTGCAAACTTCGGATACCAGGCGACCTCCGATTTTAAGATAGCCTTCCTGTGGTTAGACGGGTAGACCACGGGCGACACCATATCCCGAATACTCGTGGGTTTCAAAATAAACCAAATAACAAAAAAAACAATAGAGAATGCTGCCTCTAAAATTGCATCATCAAACAGGGATGTTTTAGAACACCCTGTCGATGACGACACGACATCTGTCAAAGGGATAGAGTCGGAAATCATCGACTCTGAAATGGGGGAACCTGAAGAGAACTTGTCTCAAGTCACACCATCTGAACAGCGCAGATTTAAGCGCGCGCAGAAGAAGGGGAGCACCATTGAGCAGGCCCGTCTCTATGCGATCCAAACGATGGAAAACAAGGGTCCCGAGGTGAAGCGAATGCGATCCGAGGATAATACCCCGCCTCAATCCGAAGCGAAGCGAGGTCGAACTGGGAAGACAACCGTCGACAAAGTCTCGTATAGCAATATAACGAGCTATGTTAGACTGGGTGTTGTACCGGTGGGCATCGATCGTAATCCTCTCTCCAACGACCAAATGGGTTTGATACAGGAGAGGGTTATGGATATCACGATCGAACAGCATGATGAGGAGGTCAAACCAGCCTTCCGCGGTACCACATTCAAAGCCGGATGGCTCATGATCGTATGTGCGGACGCCACCACTGCAGAGTGGATGAAGACAACCTTCGCCAAGCTAAAAGAGAAATGCGGGTTAGAGGTGATGCTTGTGGGAGAGGAAAATTTTCCAAAACCACATGTCATCAGAGGGTTCTTCCCGCAGAGTACTGGCGTACCTAGCGAAAGGATCCCAGCCTTATTAGATGGCCAAAACAAGGAGCTCAACACGAGAACGTGGAGAGTTCTGCAAAGATCGGATGAGCGAGACATCGCACATATGGTCTTTGCTATCAATGACAGCACCATGAGGAGACTCGTGGAGCTGAAGGGTATGGTCTCTTTCCGTTTCGGACAGACCAAACTTATCCTAAAAAGTGCTGACAAGACGGCCAAACAGGGCCCTAAAGAGGAGAAACAGCACGTTTTAGGTTTTATAAATGTCACAGCTCACGGCAGTACCGCAACTGACCCAACTGGGGCCAGCACCAGCGCTGTCGATAAGGCTGCAGCTTCAAGCACGGCAACACCTGTGCCAGAAAAAGAAGCTACATGCGCGAAGTCAAGCGCAGCCGAAAAGGCCGATAGTGCCCAATGCACTGCCAGAGAAAGCCAAAAACGATTCAGGCCCAAGTTAGGCATGGATCGTAAAAAAGCACTGGCACAAGAAGGACATATAAACAAAAGTCCTAGAGGCAGACAAAGTGGTCTTCCTCAACAGGGTATCGTACGTATGAGAGGTGACAACAAGCCCAATAGAGTACGAAACCCTGAATACAGACGCAAATGATGACCAGCCGTCTCAGCGTTTTGCAGGTCAACCTGCACTGGGCTATGGGTGCCTCGGACACCTGTAGCCAGCGATGTGCCGAAGGGAACATTGCTATTGGACTAATCCAGGAACCATGGGCAACCAATGTTAAGATATCCGGATTAAATTGTAAACACAGAGAGCTAATTTTCGCCAAAGGTCCTTTCAGACCAAGGGCGGCTATCACTATTAAGAAAGATATAAAATGTTCTCTCATTCCAGGTTTCATAACTAGGGACCTGGTGGCGGTCCTAATAGAGCGCCACAAAGGCCGAGAGCTGCATAAATTTGTATGCGCATCGGCGTACTTTGCTGGAGACACAGATGTAGTGCCTCCCTTACCAGTACAGGAACTTGTCCGGTACTGTGAGGACCAGAAAGTACATATCCTAATCGGCTGCGACGCAAACGCACATAACACCATCTGGGGCAGCCGAGATATAAACAACAGAGGTGAGTCGTTATTAGAATATCTATATAGCAATAACCTCGTCTTTCTAAACGAGGGAAATAGTCCCACGTTTAGAAATTCCATAAGAGAACAAGTTTTAGACCTTACTATCTCATCTCCTATTATGAAGGATATTATAGAGGGCTGGCATGTGTCTGGCGAGGCATCTCTATCGGATTATATTGTTATTTAATTTCGCGGTCAACCAAACAGAAAAAAAGAATCGGGATAATTCGATTCCCACTAATTTATTTAACTATGGAAATACGAAAACAATATGTGTCAAACCGCGGTTATAGATAACAAGAATAACCACCAAGAGGCTATTTCCCGGTCACTCAGCCAGGGGTGGGTTCGTTTAGAACGAAATCAAAAAACCTAGAATGTTAGCTTACGCTGTTGAACGATATTCGACGAGCAAAAAAGAAAAAAAAAATGGGCGCCACACAATTTTGTGGAAAATTGTGAAACCTTGGTACAGAGCCACTGAAATAAAAAGGTAATTTCCAAAAAAAAAAGGAAGACACACAGGTTTTGCACAACGTTATAAAGCTCCGTTGGAGCTTGGTCACTTTATTACTAGAAGTCAAAAAAAATTAAAGATAGAAAAAAAAATCCGATGGCAAAAATGGTTAAAGTGATTGTGGCCTGAAGGGCAAATAAAGGTGACCGGCGTGACCCGCTATGGCGTCGCCCGGAGTACCAAAATGATTGAATGGGTCGCGGGTCCCGATCGTTTCACGGGATAAATTCGCGGCAGAATCCTACCAGACTAGTAAACTACAATAATCCTAACACAACCGAATCAAAAAAAATGTCTGCACTGACTAATTCACTATACTTAGCTTTGCTCTGGGATCCCACTCCTTAATCCTGTTCTTCTGTAAATCTGTCACCCTATTTTTCCTCCTTCTGATGTAATTTCCTCTTCCACTTTAATTGTCCCGTCTCTACTTTAATTTGTCCGTTCACTTCCTTTTCCTTCTAACAAAACTCGTTTTTATTTCGTTTTTTTTTCTTTACTTCAAAACTTCGCTTTTCTTCGTAGATATTAATCTCTTTAGCTACTCTTAACTTTCGCAGAAACTCCTGTCGCAGCAAAACTGACTAACAAGTTCGGTGGTTGACCAAGAAGTGATCGGCCAGAACTTTCATTGTTCCAGTTCGGCCAACTCTCATCTTTCACACATTCGCACACCCATTGGTAGTGGAATCCCACTCATGGCGTGCAATGGACGTCCGCCTATGTGTTGGTGGTTGTCCGCCATATCCAACTACCTTCATTCGTTCCAGCGAGCCAACGGCAGACCACATTCAGCGGCACCGGAGCGTGTTCGCAATGGTGTGCGTGAGTCTGAACGTTACCCCCTCGCTATTATTCCATCCACTCAATCCATTCACTCTTATACCCACGATCCACCACTGGAAAGTCGGGTTATTGAGCTGTTTGACCGACCTGGAACAATCTTCTTATCACATCAGAATATAATCTACGTTTGACATTTCTCGTCTGAGTTCTGCCAAAGTGCAAAGCAGTCAAAACAAAACATATCCCCAAATTATTAAAATTACCCTTAAATCGGTGAAAAAGAAGTGATTGGATCTCTAAAGGGGTTACCCATATCAGGAGGAGAAGAAATTTCAGGACGACGTTGTAATTAAACCCTCCCAGCGCGTGGAGTAGTGCAAAAATCCCCATAGAACCCAAAACAAAGCCAAGTGAGTTATCATAAATTTTAGAAAGCCGCGAATTTTACTCTTGTCTGGTGGAATCCTGTTCAGATAGGATGTTAGGGTCTTGCCAATTGCGGGTCATTCCTTACATTCTGTTTCGTTATATACAGGATCTCTCCTTTTTATTTATGTTGTACGTTGTTTCAGTTGTGTTGTGTTGTGTTGTGTTGATCAATCTTGTGTGTGTCTCGCGTTCCTCTTCAGTGTTTGCTAGTGTTGTCACGTCTTCTATGGGAGTGTCTCTTGTCTTGGCCGTCCGCCTACACCCCTCTGCTGCTCCTTCGGTGCTCCTACGACGGAGTAGCAAGGAAGAGCGTCTTCTTCCCCCTCATCGAACCGAACACCCCACCGTATCAGTGGTGGTTCTTGCGCAGATGTAAATGTGTAGGCCGTCCACCCACATTTATCTGCTGCCTCTCCGTGTCGTTGGAGGGCACTCAGGATACGGCCGTGTACTTTGCCGCATTACCATTTGTCTTGCACGGTTACTGGTGTGCGGACAACGTTGGGCCCATTTCGCATGGCTGGTGCGTTACGGTTGCGTGGGCACTTTTTGACGGCTGACATTGTGCCGTATCGTTGGGGTTTTCGTCCTTCTTTACCCATTTCTGCTTCCTCTTAAGGCCTCTTCCCTTTCAACTCTGGTTGCTGGTTCGTACGTCGGGGTTGGGGTACCTGTGGGGGTGATACCCTCGAGGTTCGGGGAAAGTGGCCCAAAGGCTGATGGGACCTTGGTTGCCCTCCACTTGCCAATGACCTCGCAGATGCCACCCAATAGAAGAATGGTACGGGGAGGGAAGAGAAGGACAGAAGGTGAAATTGGTTGCGCGAAAATATTCCGCAACAAACCCCACCCTCACCTCCGAGGAAATGGTCTTGGTTTCCGAAGGAACCCAAACCATTTTCTCAGACTAAGGGTAACGCCACAACAGGGGGAACACATGTCCATCAATGGCCATATTGCCCGTCTAGCAAGATTAAAATTCAACGCAATTACTTTACGGTTAAGACTATATGGGTGGGCCTTCAAAACAAAAGCTAGACTAATCGTCGCTGGCATCGTGAAAGGACTTAAGGTCCTTCACGTGCCAGGTACCGCGTTCTTTCCCGTATTCATCTATAAGTAAATAGGTCCATGGCGAGAGGCGCTTCCGGATCCGAAAAGGTCCGACATATTTCGGAGCTAATTTGGCGGCGTAGTAATTCGCGGCATCGGATAGGATGAAATTTCGTCCCCATACAACCTCATTCGGCAGGTATTGAACATCCCGCCGACGGAGGTTGTAGGTTTTCGCGGACTTCTTGGTCGCCTCCGCTAACTTTCTACCTATATCCTTTCTTAGCTCCTTAAAACGCCTGCCTAGCTCCGAAATTCCTATTTCCTCCTGCTCTAATCCCGTATTCCCATCTGATAATTCCCTGTCCCTACCCGCAGAATCCTTTTCGGTATCGGGCCTATCGCCCCTCCTCCTTGACGGGATACTTTCGAAGGAAGAGTCACGACCATATGTGACCATATCCCTTCCAAAGTTTGCGTAATATGGGGAAACTCCTAGGACCTCATGTTGCGATGTTCGTATGCAACAGGCCACCTTTGCCAGGTGCATATCCCACGTCCTATGGTTCTCCGACACATAGGCACGTAGCGTTGTTTTTATTATTTGGTTAATCCTTTCCGCAGGATTAGCCTGCGGATGGTAATGCGCAGTAAATTTTAATTGTGACCCGTACGCTTCGCATAGCGCTTTCAATTCCTTGCTACGGAATTGGGGACCGTTGTCACAGACGATCCACTTTGGTACGCCGAATAATGTGAAGACGTTGTCTTCGAGATCCTTACACACCGACTTTGCGGTTGCGGATCTCAGGGGAAACAAAAGGGGAAACTTAGTAAAATAGTCAACCACGGTTAAAATATAAATAAAACCCCTACTCGATTTAGGAAGAGGGCCTACCAAGTCAACACAAATCATCTCCCATGGGTTCGAAGTCCCTATCCTTTCGACCATTAAACCAGCTGGCTTGTCATTCACCGGTTTCACACCTTGGCATATTTTGCAATTACGGACGTATTTCGTTACGTCTGACCTTAATTTCGGCCAATAATACCTCGAGGCAATCTTCGCGAACGTTTTCCTAACTCCCATATGTCCGGCCAAGGGATGGTCGTGACATTGTTTCAAAATCCTAACTCTATCTATTTTCGGAACTACTTCCTTCCATTCCTGACCATTCTCGTGAACTACAATATGATTTGCTTTGACAAATTTAAATAAAACCCCTCTATCGACCCTCCAGGCTGGGTAGGCTAAAGGATTGGATTCCACTTCCGCGATCATCTTGGCGATCCAAGGATCCGAACTTACCTCGTCGATTCCTGCCGCGACAGCGACATTCGTCGAGAGCATATCCGGAACCACATGGTCTTTTCCTTTCCGATGCACGATCGTAAAATCAAATTGCTGGAGCCGAACTGCCCAGCGCGCTAATCTACCACACGGATCTTTGAGGTTACTCAACCACACAAGGGAATAGTGATCCGTCACGACCGTAAACCGAACGCCTTCGATGTATGGCCGCAACTTCTCTACTGCCCATAGTACGGCCAAGCACTCCTTCTCCGTGGTTGAATAGTTCTTCTCGTTCCTATTCAACGACCTACTCAGATAGCAAATCACCTTTTCTCCGTCATCAAAAGTCTGACTAAGCACTGCTCCAACCCCATAGTCCGATGCGTCTGTTTGTACTACAAAGGGACGCTCAAAATCCGGACAGGTCAGAATCGGGGCCGTTATCAAGCATTCCTTAGCTTTTCGGAAACTCCCTTCGCACTCTTCAGACCGACGAACCTACTCTTCTTCTTCAATAAGTCGGTTAACGGCTTGACCAGAACGGCAAAGTTCGGTATAAATCTCCTGTACCAGGATACCGTTCCGACAAAACTTCTCACTTCCTTTACGTTTTTGGGTGCGGGGATCTGGAGCATACTTTCGACCTTCTCTGGGTCGACATGCAAACCATTGCGATCCACCACGTATCCTAAAAATTTCAGCGAGGGTCTACAGAAGTTACACTTCTCCCTGCTAACCTTGAGACCAGCCGCACACAATCGCTTAAAGACTTCTTCCAAAATTTCTAGATGTTGTTGAAATGAATTTGTAACGATGACAATGTCATCAAGGTACACGAATACGTGCGGTTCCAGATCGGCCCCAAGCACAGTATCGATGAATCGTTGCCAAGTTGCCGGTGCATTGTGCAGCCCGAATGGCATTCTCTTGAATTGGAAGAGCCCACGATTGGGTACGGTAAATGCGGTATACTGCCGCGAAGCTTCCTCAACGGGAATCTGCCAATACGCCGACTTGATGTCCAGCGACGAAAGATACTTGGCATCCCGGAGTTTATCTAGCGTAGCAGAGATATAAGGAAGGGGATACGCATCCCGTTCCGAAACTTTATTCAACTTCCTGTAGTCTACGCAGAATCTAAATGACCCATCTTTCTTTTTAATCATAACTATGGGCGAAGCCCACGGACTATTCGATTTCTCGATGATGTTTTCCCTCAACATTTCTTCTAATTCCTTATCTATGTGACGTTGAACCGCAGGCGAAACCGGATAGTACCGCTGCTTAATTGGTTCAGACGTCGTCCTAATCTTATGCTCTACAAGATGGGTCCGTCCAATGCCTTCGGGCATGGACTGAAAAACTTGCCCTATCAGTGTTTCGAGTTGTCCATTTTGGCTTTCATCCAACTCCGATCGTTCCATGATCGTGGAAATCGAAGCCACGGCGGCTTGATTCGAAAAACTCCACTCACCTGATCTCAAATCCGGGACGATTCCCGTTCGGGTCCAAAAGTCGGCACCCAGGATCAGTACATGTGGGAGAGTTGGAATCACCAGACAATCGATCAACACTGTTTTTTTCTGCACTATGAAAGGCAATAAAATACTACCAGCTACTTCTACCCCCGCCCCATCTGCTAAAGCTACCTTCCTAACTTTGCCTTTCCCTAAAACTAATCCTAAATCTTTTAAAATATTCCATCCGTCCCTACCGACGATCGTTCGCGACGCCCCGGAATCCAAAAGACCGATAAAATCTAACCCATAAACGCTAACCCTCAAATATGGGCGCGTATCATTTGTGTGTGCCTCAAGTGTAAAACCTACGTGAACGACCTCCTCTTGTCGACCAGCCAACTGGTTGCCAGCAGGCAACCTATCCAGATTTAACGGCGCTCCCGTCCTGCTGGCCCAGGAGTCCGTTGCCCATTTCCCGAACAGGTCCTACAATCCCTACGCATCACACCTGCCCTGCCACAACCTACACAACGCCTAGGAGCGGAACAAGTATTCGAAAGATGACCCTCTTGGTTGCAGTTGAAACACCTCAACCGACGAGTTGGTTGAGGGCTCCGACTGACAACGGCAATTGCTGGTTCCTCGGCCGCTATATAGGCCAAATCTGGTTCCAGCAAATTTCGCGATCGAGATGTAGGAGGTGGCGCGAATGTCTCAACATTCGCCCGGACCATCTCCAGTCTCCTTCCCAATACCACCAGATCATGAATGGACTGGGGCTCTGCCAAACCGAGTTGGGTTTGGTAGAATGGGGCTAGATTCCGTTGAACGATGCTGAGTTTGCGTCGTTCGGAAAGTGGCTCAGAGAGCCGGCCAAACATGTTCCCCATGATGGCGACATAAACTCCGATGGATTCTTCCTTCCCCTGTGTCCTACGCCTAATTTCCTCCAACAGCAGATCGTCGTAGTTAGGGGGGAGGAATTCCAATTTCAGCTCCCGGACCAACTCCTGCCATGACCCAACATTTCTCCTAACCGCCCTAAACCAAAGGAGAGCCTTCCCACTAAATAGATCCACCGATGACTTAAACAATTGGGCCTCACTTATTCCCCTAGCTTCCCTTAATTCTTCAACCCGTTCTAAAAAGGAGTTTACTGAGGAACCACAACGTTCCCCAGAGAATGAAAGATTCCACTTCGAAAGATTTTCGAATTTCTCCACGTGGATGTAGCCGCATTCGTCAGTGCCTGAGTTTGGGGTAGGTCCATTGGAAAAAGTTGAATTGTATGATCCTCCAGGTTGCTGCGGTCCCGTCTGTCCTCCATGGGATTGGCCGGCAAACCTGTTCTCGGTTTGCTTCTGTTCCCTTCCGCCATCGTCTTGGCTTTCCTCGTATTGGCTTTCGTCATCCTCGCTCTCTTCAACATCTCCGAGTAAGCTCATCAGCTCGGTTTTAAGCTTCTTCTTTTCCGCCGTTTCGTCTTCTGAATTCGCGCGTGACCTACTTATCCTGGCAGTCGCCCAGTCAATCTTTGTAATGACCTTTTTGTAGTCCGAAGATCCCCGCTCAGGGTGGCTCGCGAGGAGCGCTTTGATCTCCATGATCTTCTTTTCCACTGCGTCCCTATCCTGCTCAAAGGTAAAAGGGTAATCTTCAAAACTGATCACCTGTGATCCCCGTCGCTCGAGTGTTCTGGCCGCTCGTAACGACTTGCGCATAGGATCTACTTCCCCGGATGATAATCCCCTGCATTCGACTTCGTAGGTCAATTCCTCCTTGGACAATCTATTAATCTCCATGATGCTAGCTCACTGTGCAAAATTCAGGTAGTGGTTTGAAAACTGGTTCGATATCGTCAGACGATCAATTTGAGAATCGAACTAAGAAGGGTTAAACGGATTCGAGCAAAATTCGAACTATTCCAATTATGTTACAGTAACTGGTTGAGAAAAACAAGGCCAAAATAGGCAAAGAACGACAAAATCCAACTAATTAAACCCAATTAACTATGTATGTATATGCTTATTACCGGGTAAGGTAGCGACGACAAAAGCTATGGCCACTAACGGACTGATACCCCACAACCCCGAAACTTTTTCTTCAAAACGGTCGCTTAGTATAATTATATCCCAAATAAATATAACCCAAAGACTTCGAATTGCGAATAAACGATGGTAACCGTAAATTCCGATTAAACACCACAACCAAATAAGTGAATATATTAACTTCGTAGTGTAGAAGTTAGCGCACGAATTGGTATGAATCCCGAGAAGCGAGATATTATAAAATAAGTAATTTTAATAAGGTCAGTTGCACGGAGAACCCAACCCTGAAACTAGAAAAACGTACCCCAGGCGCAGAAATAAGACACCCAACAAAAAAAATCGAAATCAATCAGATGGTACGATGGCAACTCTAAATCCCCGTATCACACCAAGTAAAATATACCTCGTTGCCAACTTCCCAAATGTATATTGGTATATAATTATATAGATATGTAGTTAGTACCCAGAACGTTATCGATATGTATGTATTACTGTAGGTCAGTATCCCAAGTGTGACAACAAAACTACACAGGAAATGTAGATAGGTATGGGCCTATATGAGACCAAACGCACCACGGGAAATACGTAATTATATGTGTGATCTATGAGATCAATCATTTAATTAACGAAGTGTAAATATGTGGGTGATTAATGGTATTTATCAATATATGATTATATGAGCAGGCTATGAGAAAACCAAAAGAAATTGTATGCAACTATGTGGGTAATTATTGTTTTTTTTTTTTTTTTTTAGATATATGTTTGAATGTACGCCTGCCCGAGAAATTATATGTAATTTATGTAAATATACGGGGTACGAAAACCGATCGAAAGTATGTATATCGGTATGGGTCTGTATATAAAAACAGAATTGCTGATGTGATTGGTTATGATTGAAAATCCCCAAAAGAATTAAAGGTAAATGTATGTAAAAAAATATAAAAAGAAAATCGCAAAAAAATTGTATGTACTATACGTAAAATATGGGTATATATGTCTATTTTATTATCGCATACAAAATAAAACCAAAAGGAAAAATTTGACCTACTTGTTGGTAACCGAGTTACCTCTGGTTATCTCCCTTGCTCCCACTGGCTTCAAGTGCTGAGGAAAACCGCACGAACTGTAAACAAACTGTAATTTCCTGCCCGCTAGCTTTGATGTACTGTATATTCACTTTTGTCTATAACTCCACTGTACATTCAATTTATGCATCCACTTGAAATCCTAGAAAAATAAAACCAAGAAAGTAAAAAGCCCTTGAAAATGAAATAAAAATGAGCACATAAACTTCCCTAACACAGCACACTATGTATGCTTGTCGGCGCAATGGACCCCCCACGCTTGTGCCGACAATTTCCTACTATATATATATATATATATATTTTTATTAATACGCGCGAACACGATAAAAAGAAAAGGCCCCACGTTGGGCGTCAATTTGTTATTTAATTTCGCGGTCAACCAAACAGAAAAAAAGAATCGGGATAATTCGACTCCCACTAATTTATTTAACTATGGAAATACGAAAACAATATGTGTCAAACCGCGGTTATAGATAACAAGAATAACCACCAAGAGGCTATTTCCCGGTCACTCAGCCAGGGGTGGGTTCGTTTAGAACGAAATCAAAAAACCTAGAATGTTAGCTTACGCTGTTGAACGATATTCGACGAGCAAAAAAGAAAAAAAAAATGGGCGCCACACAATTTTGTGGAAAATTGTGAAACCTTGGTACAGAGCCACTGAAATAAAAAGGTAATTTCCAAAAAAAAAGGAAGACACACAGGTTTTGCACAACGTTATAAAGCTCCGTTGGAGCTTGGTCACTTTATTACTAGAAGTCAAAAAAAATGAAAGATAGAAAAAAAAATCCGATGGCAAAAATGGTTAAAGTGATTGTGGCCTGAAGGGCAAATAAAGGTGACCGGCGTGACCCGCTATGGCGTCGCCCGGAGTACCAAAATGATTGAATGGGTCGCGGGTCCCGATCGTTTCACGGGATAAATTCGCGGCAGAATCCTACCAGACTAGTAAACTACAATAATCCTAACACAACCGAATCAAAAAAAATGTCTGCACTGACTAATTCACTATACTTAGCTTTGCTCTGGGATCCCACTCCTTAATCCTGTTCTTCTGTAAATCTGTCACCCTATTTTTCCTCCTTCTGATGTAATTTCCTCTTCCACTTTAATTGTCCCGTCTCTACTTTAATTTTTCCGTTCACTTCCTTTTCCTTCTAACAAAACTCGTTTTTATTTCGTTTTTTTTTCTTTACTTCAAAACTTCGCTTTTCTTCGTAGATATTAATCTCTTTAGCTACTCTTAACTTTCGCAGAAACTCCTGTCGCAGCAAAACTGACTAACAAGTTCGGTGGTTGACCAAGAAGTGATCGGCCAGAACTTTCATTGTTCCAGTTCGGCCAACTCTCATCTTTCACACATTCGCACACCCATTGGTAGTGGAATCCCACTCATGGCGTGCAATGGACGTCCGCCTATGTGTTGGTGGTTGTCCGCCATATCCAACTACCTTCATTCGTTCCAGCGAGCCAACGGCAGACCACATTCAGCGGCACCGGAGCGTGTTCGCAATGGTTTGCGTGAGTCTGAACGTTACCCCCTCGCTATTATTCCATCCACTCAATCCATTCACTCTTATACCCACGATCCACCACTGGAAAGTCGGGTTATTGAGCTGTTTGACCGACCTGGAACAATCTTCTTATCACATCAGAATATAATCTACGTTTGACATTTCTCGTCTGAGTTCTGCCAAAGTGCAAAGCAGTCAAAACAAAACATATCCCCAAATTATTAAAATTACCCTTAAATCGGTGAAAAAGAAGTGATTGGATCTCTAAAGGGGTTACCCATATCAGGAGGAGAAGAAATTTCAGGACGACGTTGTAATTAAACCCTCCCAGCGCGTGGAGTAGTGCAAAAATCCCCATAGAACCCAAAACAAAGCCAAGTGAGTTATCATAAATTTTAGAAAGCCGCGAATTTTACTCTTGTCTGGTGGAATCCTGTTCAGATAGGATGTAAGGGTCTTGCCAATTGCGGGTCATTCCTTACATTCTGTTTCGTTATATACAGGATCTCTCCTTTTTATTTATGTTGTACGTTGTTTCAGTTGTGTTGTGTTGTGTTGTGTTGATCAATCTTGTGTGTGTCTCGCGTTCCTCTTCAGTGTTTGCTAGTGTTGTCACGTCTTCTATGGGAGTGTCTTTTGTCTTGGCCGTCCGCCTACACCCCTCTGCTGCTCCTTCGGTGCTCCTACGACGGAGTAGCAAGGAAGAGCGTCTTCTTCCCCCTCATCGAACCGAACACCCCACCGTATCAGTGGTGGTTCTTGCGCAGATGTAAATGTGTAGGCCGTCCACCCACACTTATCTGCTGCCTCTCCGTGTCGTTGGAGGGCACTCAGGATACGGCCGTGTACTTTGCCGCATTACCATTTGTCTTGCACGGTTACTGGTGTGCGGACAACGTTGGGCCCATTTCGCATGGCTGGTGCGTTACGGTTGCGTGGGCACTTTTTGACGGCTGACATTGTGCCGTATCGTTGGGGTTTTCGTCCTTCTTTACCCATTTCTGCTTCCTCTTAAGGCCTCTTCCCTTTCAACTCTGGTTGCTGGTTCGTACGTCGGGGTTGGGGTACCTGTGGGGGTGATACCCTCGAGGTTCGGGGAAAGTGGCCCAAAGGCTGATGGGACCTTGGTTGCCCTCCAATTGCCAATGACCTCGCAGATGCCACCCAATAGAAGAAGGGTACGGGGAGGGAAGAGAAGGACAGAAGGTGAAATTGGTTGCGCGAAAATATTCCGCAACAATATAATAAATACATATATATGTATAAGAGTATTATTCAACATACAATTGAATAGAGCGCTCTCGCTCTAAAAAGTTGAAACATATAACTCAAACTGTATAAACATTAAACACATGTCTAGCTATAAAAAGAACTTATCGTCGCCTGAGAATTGTTTTGTTCCATATGCCATTAGCACTTTTTCGAGAAAAACGCATTTAAAGGTTTGCGTACTTGGTACTCCGAAACTGTGTGATACAATTTTTTTTTTATTTTTTTTTTTTTAAAGTTAATCTTATAAAGAGTTCACCTACCAATTTCTAAAGTGTTTTGCCAAACTGTTAAGAAGCCACGTTAATTAACGTAAAAGTCTCCTTTTTGACTTATGTTCACCTCCTACATTTTGAAATTGATTTCTTTTTTCATACACGTGGAACACAAAAAAATGGATATGGCACAAAACAATTCTCATCCAAAATATCTGAAAGACAAGAAAGCATGGAGGATGCTACAATTTGAAAAGAAAAATCGATTTCATCTTTTTTGTTAACAAAGTTTTTATGCAAAAAATACAATAAAATAAGAAAATTATTCAAAGTGTTTCGCATTAAACCAGTGAGTGAAAAATGTCAAATCAAATCAGATCAGAAAAGTAGAGCTTCGAGTCATAATGGGCCCTAGCGAGGTAACCGTCGGAACGGAAAATTCTCCGAAATCGTCCGAATCGGAGAATATTTGCTTCAAATTAATCTCCGTTCTAACGCACACTGGCGGTATGCGTTGTAGTACGATGAAGTGCATTTTTTCCTGTTTTTGACATTTTGACACACAAGTTTTTTTCCGAAATCCTCCGCCAACATTTTGTTGCGGAATTTGTTTACTTTTAGGTAAAAACAGGATACAAAATGTAAGCATTGCAAAATTTATGTATACATATTTGTGTTTTTAATATAGTTTGTTTTTTTTTCAGGCCAAATCAAAAAACGAGCACGATACAGTTTGAGCTAATGGTGACGTTATTACAGGAAAAACCCGACAGCTCGAAATTATAATCAAAGAGCACCGGAAGAAGTTGCTGCATTTTGGGATAATTTAAGTGAGCAGCTTGTTTAGCTTGGACCACGCTAAAGAGATACTTGTGGCTGGAAAAAAGTATGTACATTATCCGTAGAGTGTTCATTAATATATCGATATTTATTTACTCGTATATTCATTTTAGGTTTGGAGTGACTTGAAGTGCTACATTAAAAAAAAAATAGCTTTAAACAAAAAAGAAAGTTCGGGCACAGGGGGCGGCCCATTTAAACAAAAAACGTTTACCCATTAGAAGATGCCGTGATAGCTCTTGTAGCCATTGACAACTCTGTCAAGGGCATAGGAGCACCATCTTTTGGGAGGGTAATACCGGAGAACCACCGCGCGAACGCTCAACATCAAAAGCAGCTGCTGATTATGGTTCAGAAGATGAGGAGAATATAATTATTGTAGAGAGCAGAGAAACCGCAGCGAAACCCACAACTCGCTCTCGAAAGGTCTCCTCATCTATCCAACTTCTCACGAAGCAAGTGGAAAACCAGGATACGTTTTTCCAGGAAGTAAGAAGTAACCTTCAGGAAGCCACGACAGCATTGAAGGAGGCAACAAATGCTCATAAAAATTCAGCGGTCCACCTAAAGCGGGTATACCAGGTGATGGAAAACTTGTGTGAGGTGGAAAAAAAAACCTCAAAGAAACGCAACACCATAACGCTGAAATGAGGAAATTTCAGGCTAAAAAGCTAGAAATAAAGGCCAAAATGTTGGAACTTAAAATTTCCAAAAGCAATCTTAGGTAACTTTTATATTTATTTTATTTATTTTTATTTATTTGTTTAGTTTATAAAACAAAATCAAACGCCAAGAAGGCTAGTCATTTATATTATTTTATACCCAAATGAATTATTTATTTTTAAGTTGTTGTTTCTCGAATAAAGTTTTTATATTGTTTGAAAGTGAAGTTGAACTATTTCATTTCGTATTGCGGCTGCCTGCCTATGAAGCAAGCTTGGTTGAGCTACATCGGGTTCTACAGCCTCTTCTATATCGTCAACATTTTCATTTTGGAAGCTCTCGTAATCCATGTCAAAGTATAGACACATGTTGTGTAAGGCACAACACACATTTACCATTTGTGCCGCTTTCATTTGGTCATAGTGTAGTTGTCGAGCACTCAATAAGCAACGAAACCGGTTTTTCAACAATTCTATTGAACGTTTCACTATGTTACGTGCTTTTTTGTGTGATGTGTTAAAGCGACTCTCAACACTTTGCGGTCTTGGGGTCCTAAATGGTGTCATGAGCCAGGGCTCACAAGGATATCCCGAATCACCTAATAAAATTAAAATTAAAATAAGGACTGCAAGTCGGAAAGCAAAAAAAAAAGCCCACCTAGCAACCAACTACCTCTAGAACCACTTAAAAACATTCTTTCGAAATGCCGCCGTACTGCACTCAAAGCCCAAACATGGGAGTCATGATTGCATCCCTGGTAATTAGCATTAACAGTTCTTATCCTCATTTTATAGTCACAAATCTAAAATGAATCAAAACAAAGTGAGAATGAGAAGCTTCGTTAAAAAATTAAACTACATACAATCATAACGTTCAGACTGAAATGTCCCTTGCGATTGAGAAAAAGATGCTTGTTTTCTACAGGCGCATTCATTTGAACGTGGGTACCATCCACACATCCAATAACTCCGGGAAAGCTTGTCCTTTCAAAAAAGTTGCTTTTGGCACGTTGACTTTCTTCATCCGACATCTTCAAAGATATCCAGTTGTTACACAATGTATCTTCCTTGATATCCAACGTTTCCTTAAGCATATTTGAAAAAGTCGTTTGGCCAACAGTAGACTCACAATCCTTTCCTACTCCATGTTGGTAGTTTCCCTCCGCAAAAAACCTTAAACAAGATGCCAACTTATGCTCTGGACTAATTGAGTCAGAACGATGGTTGTTCTTAAATTTATTTTCAATTTGCTCTAAAACATAAGCAAATGCAACCTTGTTAAGGCGAAATTTCTTTTTAAATCTGTTAAAAAATGGTTGATTAGTTGTTTAAAGTAAAATCCAAGTAACTTACGCCGCATGCCGCATCAGACATTTCATTATGGGCCCTAGCGAGGTAACCGTCGGAACGGAAAATTCTCCGAAATCGTCCGAATCGGAGAATATTTGCTTCAAATTAATCTCCGTTCCCAGGGAACGGAAAATTTTTCCGCCAAAATCTAACGCACACTGGCGGTATGCATTGTAGTACGATGAAGTGCATTTTTTCTTGTTTTTGACACACAAGTTTTTTTTCCGAAATCGTCCGCCAACATTTTGTTGCGGAATTTGTTGTTTTTTTATGTAAACACTTTGTTTTTCGATGAACGAATTTTTTGAATAAAAATTTATTATTTTGCTATAATGGTGATAATTTATTGGGATTTATTATGCATGCGTTTAAAATAAAAATTGATTGAATGCCCCTTTTATTTTACATCAGGTTATTTTACAAAGAGGTCCTTGGAGCCACAATAAAGGTTCTTTAAATCCGAAAAAAGGTTATTTTCCAAAAATTTCTCTAGAAACGGCACGGTTAAATGAGTTCAATGGTTTTTGAATAAAGGGTCCTAGGGATAACAAACATTTTGGAAAAATGTCCAGTTTTCGACTATTAAGGACCTTTTTTGTTGCTCCAAGGATCTGTTAGTAAAATAACATTGAACACAATATACTGCGCGGTTTTCTAGGAGTTTTTTTTTAAATGTTTTCTTTCGGGCTTAAGGACGTTATTCAGTGCTCCAAGGACCTTATTATTGTTAGTTACACTCTGGCAACTAATTTTTCACAACTAAACACGCTTAGTTGCACTTCCCAACTAATAACCAATTGAGTTCCAAAATTTGTTGCAACTACAACTAAAATTATGGTTTAGCTATGTACGTTCAAAGAAACTATACAGCTAATTTAGTTGTAGCTTTTTAGTTTAGTTAAACTCACTTTTATGCAACTCTGCTATTGACTTACCAAGTTGAGCGGTTCCAATTCACTAACTTCAATGATATTTACATGATCATTTTGATGAATATATTATATTTTATTTCCCGTTAGAAAGTAAAACACGAATTAAAAGAATTCAATGCAACTAACAAAGCTTAAGTATCTATTTCTGCCACCTCCACCGTATCCCCTCCCCCGCAGCCAAAACCACAACTACCGCCACCGCGGCCACCCATTCAATGTTCCATTTCATTTGCACGCTCGTCTTTCATGACCTGTGCCCATGTTCTGTAACTCATGCGATAACTCTTCGCATCGAAAACTTTGGAACACAAAATTCCACCGTTTATCGCATGTGGAAAGAAGTTGTGTTCTGTAATGCCCAAAATACATGTGCTGAATTTTTCATGCAGTGGAAATAGAACACACACGTTTAAATGGGAGAGAACACATGTAAATTCAGCATGCCTTGCAGTACTGCAAGTTGTCTCTATTTCTAAATCCACTGCAAAAGATAATGCCACCACAACACAAAAAAAAAAAACTAAATTTGAACGTGTTTGGCATCATTGTGTTTTGACGTTGATTTCAAATCTTCAAATCAAATAAAACCGCTGAGTGACGAAATGGAGGAAAAACTAATCGAATTTGTCAAGGAAAATGATTTATTTTATAATAAGCGCAATAAATATTATAAAAACATTTATGTGAAGGACAAAAAAATGGAGGAACTTTCAAAGAAAATAAATGTTCCAGGTAAATATGAATGTTTTTACGAATTGTACGTTTACCACATTTACCTATTTTATTATGCTTTAAATCAAGCCAAGAAATTAAAAGACCGGTGGAGAAGCCTTAAGGATAAATTCTACAGGGACATAAAGGCAATGAAGCTTCCATCTGGAAGTGGGGCACTTACTCCCAAGAAAAAATGGAAATGGATGGACAGTCTGATGTTCCTCAATGATGCCGACTATATGAACGAAAAGTGAGTTTATTCCTATGAGAAATGCATGCATATATCTTTATTTATAAACTAGAATTAGTACCTATATTAAAGAGTGCTATAAATGTTTTTTTTTTCTTTCAGTACTTCAGGAAACTTTCCACAGTTAGAGCCATCGTACGAAGAAGACCATTTTCATCCGGAATTCGAGGAAGATAACGTACAATCCGAAGTCCTTTTTTGTCCGCTAGGTATAGACGAGGAAACGGCAGCATCATCCACATCCATACCAAAAACCAAGAAAAAAGAAAGTTCCATTGAAAGGATGATGTATGAAGCCCAAAAAGAAATGTCCGATTTGGTAAATTTGGCCAAAGAATCTTTGGTTGACTCAGCAGTCGACCCGCCAAAGACGTTGGCTGATCTATTCTTTGAGGGCCTTGCAAGACAAACGAACGAGGCAAATCTGTCGGCAGAACAAATTTCTGAGCTGCAGCTGGAAATTCTCCAATGTTTTCATACATTTATGTATAAAAAATAAGTACCTGCTCCTTTTTATAATAATAAAAGCTTTATTAATTCAGGTAATCTTTTAAAAAATCTCTCATGTTAAATGCGTTTCGCGAGGCATTAAATCTTGTAAAGAGCCTGCTCTGATCTAATGGGTTAACTTCCAGCCGCCAGTTTCCTCTAATTATTTCACCTGCTTCCGTTATTTGGTCAACGTAATTTTCAGGGTAATAAATAGAACCGTCATGGAATTTGACAAAATTGTGAAGAACAAGTGTAGCTTTTACGTTTTTTTCAGCGTTTTCTGGAACCATGTTTAGTGAATTAGTCAAAATTCTCCATCTGGCCGCAAGAATTCCAAAGGTGTTCTCAATTCTTACACGGGCTTTAGACAACGTTTTGTTGAAATTCTCTTTATCGGGAGAAAGATTTCTTCCCGGATATGGCCTCATTATGTTGCATTTCAATGGAAAGGCTGCATCCCCAACAAAATAAAACGGAAATTCATGATTTGAATTCGGCAACAGTTTTGGTTTGGGAATGTTAATCGTTTCAGCTAAAATGCGGCTTCCAAATCCACTTGCTCTTAGAATACCTCCATCGCTTTGGCTACCGTAGGCTCCAATGTCGACTGCGGTAAAGGCATAGTTGCTGTCACATGATGCCAGCAGGACGATACTGAAGTACTGCTTATAATTATAGTGAAGTGATCCGGAATTTGGTGGACACTTTATTTGAAGATGTTTCCCATCGATTGCTCCTACAACGTGGGGCATTCCCGATTTAATAAAAAATGCATCTCCTATTTTTTCCCATTCAGCTTCATTAGGTGGAGCCAAGTAAATGCCATTTAGTTCATCCCAAATCGCTTCACAGGTTTCCAGAACTATCTTACGGATTGTTGAAACTCCAACTCGAAATGACCACGCCAACATTTGTCGACAAACACCATGTGCCAAATATCTGAAAGAACGAATCAATTACCTATTTTGTTTTCAATAAACTAAAGATGTAGGTATTCTACACCAAAGTAATTGCTAGTCGGCATTCTGAGCTAATGGATTCGCGTATGAAATCTTTTTTCTGTATGCGTTTCTCTATTAACTGCTTGAGTAACATGAAAGTTTTAACATCCATTCGCGTTGCTTTTTTAAATTCTTCAGTGTCTTGATTTTTTATCACAGTGAATAATTTAGTGAAGAATCCATGGAGTTTCCTTTCGTGCTCCGAATATATGAACCTAGTCCATATGCGCTTTCTTTTTTTCCTTTGCGCTAGGCTGCACAAATACAAAAACTTCCAATACGATTGGAAAGCAGGTAGCAGCGAAATAATTTTTCGAACTTTATTGTATTTCACAATATTCATTGAAAAATGTAATAAGTATTTAAATCAAAATTTCACAAAACACAACACAGCTGTCAGCAAAAGAATGACGTTTAGGTATTGAATGACAGAACTCACTGCAATTACGTCAAATAAAACTTCTGTTCGTGTATCTTGCTTGCTGTACTGCGCGCGTCACTGCGTCCAGAAATTCAGCACATGTATTTCAGGCATAACTCTATGCGATAAAATATACCTTGGTTACTTTTATTATCATGGGAAATTGGAAAGATTGTCAAAATACTGGAAATCGAAGGGTAGTTTGGCGAGGAAATTCAGTCAATTCAGTGTGTATTTACATGTCGTTGGGATAGGAGCGGTGTAGCGCGACTTTTTAGCGGATTATCGGAAAATTACGTGTTTCTGTTGCATTTTCAAAAATACGATGATCGCTCGTTCTGCTAGACTCAGACAATTTTTTTTGAAATTAATCTGATTCTAACGCTATGTTCTATGTTGATGAATTTAATGAAGTTAAAATTTTGCATTTATTTTGTCTGTCTATGAAAAAATTAATGAAATATATTTTTTCTTTTAAAACAAGAACCTTTAGTCTCTCTTGTTGGATGTACCAAGCTGTTTATTTTTATAGCAACACAGTTCCAAGAATGTTCAAAATGGATCTTATTTAAGTGCTTGCTGAATTCTTTCGACAGAATGTACATACATAGGTACCTATACCTACATTCTTCTCCACTAATTCTGACTGTTTTTATTAGTTATTTTTTATTTCTTTTGCATTTTTTTAAACGTTGAACTTGATCAACGAACTGTATATTTTGTTAAATAAAAAATCAAAAATGTTCACTGTCCACTATCCGTTTAAAATTGTTCAATATCCCTTTCTCGCAAGCCAATTGAAATGTGATAAATTTTGACAGTTGAAGTGAATAATTTATCGCATTCGAAAGTTACAGAACACCAACTTATCACATATTTCCAGGAGTTTCATTTCACAATGTTCCATGTGGTATAGTTTTCGCATCGCATAGTTACAGAACACGGAAATGTGATATAATGAAATTTTGTTTCGATTCACATCGTTCATGTGATAAATATAACGATGCGGTAGTTACAGAACACGGGCACTGGAAACGGTGAGCCATATCCATCAGCTCGTCAGCTACCTCTTGGTCAGCTTCTTCTAAGATCTCAATCAACTCTTTCGACGATCCCACGACGCACACGACGACCAATACGATGCACGTACTCCTCGATGTTGCAGGGGAAATCACAGTTGACAACATATCTATGGAATGATGAATTTATTGATCTGCAAGTCAACATTATGAATTACTTACGTTATATACTCGATATCAAGTCATCTTGAAGCAACATCGGTGGCAATGAGAATCCTTATCAGGAAACTTCCCACACTGTCCACGATTCGTTGCGGTCGAGAAGAACTCTTCAAAGTGTGCCTCCAGACCGTCACACATGCGATTTTCTTTGTTGAATTTTGCTTCTTTGACTGGAAGTGAATGAGTGTTTTAAATTGAATGAAATAATGACATTTATTACTTATTCATTTCCAAGTACTCGTCAAACAATGCCAAACGTCCCGGATCCTGCATAATGTTAGTCGAGTTCCATTTATCGTCTTTGTTGAGTGGATATATTTAACAAAAAATCAGAAACATTTCTATTTTATTTATGCTGCGTAGCCTGGCCACTTCTAAGTCGGCGATAATATTAATATTAACTAGAATAAGAATCACTGCTCTGTAATATCTCAATGCGTAAAAAAGAAAAACAAATCTCAATAAAAATTGTTTGCTTTTATTTACTTTTAGTCCTGTTCCAAACACACTGCTTTTTTGACTTTTAAATGGAATTGTTTTCATCTTTTGACAACTCGGTAAAAACATATGTTTGAATTATAGAGATGGTGCTTTTGAAAATATATCGATATTTGACTGAATCGATATATTTTAAATTAAAATTGATTTGTGTTCTAGTTAACGCTAGCGTACAATTTATTGGCAAAGTGACATCATTCCCTGTTGAAAACTATGAAATCAAACTCCATTTATTGATATATGATAATTTAAAGCTCGTTAAGTCTTCATTATATATAAGTATCGAAAGACATATTGACTTATCGATATTTAAATGTACTTTGCACGTCTCTTTTAGAACTTTAAGTCTGTCGCATGTCAAATCAATGCGACGCGGTGCGCCGTCGCAAATTATGTATAATTTTTCTCCGATGACAGACACCTCGAAGGCAATTTGAGTCTCCGAAGGAGTATGCGTAGCGGAGAATTTTCCGTTCCGTTCTCCGAAATCGTATGAATCGGAGAATATTTGCTTCAAGTCAATCTCCGTTCCGACGGATCGGAACATTTTTGTGCTAAAATCTAACACACACCGGCGGTATGCGTTGTAGGATGAAGTGCATTTTTTCTTGTGTTTGACATTTTGACACACACGTTTTTTTCCGAAATCGTCCGCCAACATTTTGTTGCGGAATTTGTTGTTTTTTATGTAAACCACTTTGTAAATTGGTTTTTCGATGCACGAATTTTTTGAATAAAAATTTATTATTTTGCTATAATGGTGATAATTTATTCGGATTTATTATGCATGCGTTTAAAACAAAAATTGATTGACTGTCCCTTTTATTTTCCATCAGGTTATTTTACAAAGAGGTCCTTGGAGCATCAATAAAGGTCCTTTAAACCCCAAAAAAGGTTATTTTCCAAAAATGTCTTTAGAAACGGCACGGTATATATTAGTTCAATGGTTTTTGTATAATAGGTTCTAGGAACAACAAACAATTTGGAAAAATATCCTGTTTTCGACTATTAGGGACCTCTTAGTCAAATAACATTGAACACAGATATATACCGTGTGGATTCTAACGGCTTTTTGAAAAAATGTCTTTTTCTACTTTTAAGGACCTTTTTTGTTCTTCCAAGGATCTGTTAGTCAAATAACATAGAACACAATATACTGGCCGGTTTTCTAGGAGTTTTTGAAAACAATGTTTTTTTTTCGGGCAAGGACTATATTCATTGCTCTAAGGACCCAATTATTGTTAGTTACAATCTGGCAACTAATTTTTCACAACTAAACACGCTTAGTTGCACTTCGCAACTAATAACTAATTTAAATTTCCAAAATTTGTGGCAACTACAACTAAAAATGATTTTTACATGATCATTCTGATGAATATATATTTTATTTACCATTAGAAAGTAAAAAACGAAATAAATAAATTCAAATGCAACTAACAACCACCGCCATCTTGGTTGTCTGTTGACAGTCAACTTTTCGCTTAAGATTGTGTTTGGCAATACCGAATTTTGAATTACAACCAAGAGACAACTCAACTGTTTTACACAATAGGGGCATTACTGAACCAATAAATGTGTTAATATATCAAAATATTTTTATTTATTTCGGCTTATTTCGTTTTACCAACACATATTTGTTCTACAAAAATATCGCTTCTGTTCAATAATCTCCATTTCCTAATTATTTGTTGCAGTTGCAGTTTGTTGTTATTGAGTGTATTCACTCTTACAATCCATTCGAAATTCGAATGTATCTGTCTCTATCGAAACTAAATTCAACGAATGATGATTGGTGTTTTTGATTGTATTGAAATTGAATGGAGCAATACAATACTCCCATGTCCCATCTGTCATTGATTGATTGAATGATTGATTGAAATGACCGAATCATTTTTTCAACCAATACTTGAACGATTCGATCATTAAATTTGAACGATTGACACAGCTCTATAAGGTTCATTAAACACATCTATTGAAACCATATGTATTCAATGATTGACTGCTCGTACGTCTGCAACTAGGTTTTGCGTTTGTAGCACTATTCATCACCGCACCGAATTCATATCTTCATAATATCGAATACTATCTACTAGAGTTGAGCAAAAAATCACTACCTGTGAATTAGTACCCGTGATTTAAAATTCACAATCACGAACAAATTGCAAATTACCTGTGACTATGACTTTTCATAATCCTTACTCATAATCATAGTTACACTGTAGCTCTGTCTTCCTCTCAACTCAATGTCACACAAAGACCAAACTAAAAATCACGAATCACGAGTAGGGCTCTGGTTCGTGATTCGTGATTTTAAGTTCTCTTAACTCATTTCGTGTTCACCGTTTGCAAATCACAAGCCGGTTGAAAATCACGAAATATAAACAACTGTGTTTCTCTCATACTCCTTATCTTTACTCGTTTCACACTCACCTTCACCTCAGGCTGAAAATCACGAAAGTGTGTGCCTTCGCCTTATCTTGTGGGATGTGATATGAGTGTTTGGGTTTATTTGTTCATTCATTATTTATTTTTATTTGCGTTCTATCTCGTTCTCTCCAACATGAGATATTTGGAATGAGGATTGGGAAAGAGAAGTAATTGATTACATAAAAAATGTAAATGGACAGGTCAGGTATGATATGAGTTGAGTCGTGGTTCTCTTCCTAATTCTGTATTTGAATTTCTGATGGTCATCTGGGTTCTTGTTTCTGGGAAGTTAAGTATTCTTTTCTCCCTTTTTTCAGTGCAACTGTAATGTGACAATAAAATGACGATCAGACCAGACAAACCTAACTTAGACTTACTAGATAAATAAGATGCAGATAGAGAAGAGAAAAGATTGCAAAGTGAAGTGAAACAAAACAGAAAAACTTACTATATAGAGCCTACAAAATAAAGTGAAAGGGTGTATTTTAATCGGCCCAGTCGGCGTTAACGGACCTTTAATGTTTATAAGTATGTACTTAATTTTTAATTTTTGTTCGAATGATTTTTTTATTTTTTTATACCCTATTCTAAGGGTATATAAATTCTGACTCGAAGCTTGTAACATACCTTAATATTGCCCGTAGACCCCTAAAAGTTACTATATTTATGATTAGCATCGATAGTAATGTCGATCTAGACATGTCCGTCCGTCCGTCCGTCTGCCGGCAAAAATTAGGCCCTTAAACTGGACCTAGAGAGCTAAAATTTTAACCATATAGGTCCCCTCTAGGGACCCGAAATATAGTTTAAGAATTTTTCAAAACCGCCCACAGACACGCCCACAAACTCAAAAAAAACTAATTTGTTGGAAAAATCGAATTTTCAGGTAGAAAGCTGACATGTTTTGTGTATGATCTTTGACTCCAAAAACTGCTCGGGAGATAACATTTTTAAAATCCGCCCACTGACACGCCCACAATTAAATAAAACAATTTTATTGAAAAACCAAAGTTTGAGCTAGGGAGCTAAAATCTATAATATGTACTCTCGAGGGGAAAGTTATGCTCATGTGTAAATATTTTCAAAATCCGCCCATTGATACGCCCACAATTAAATAAAACAATTTTTTTTAAAAACCAAAGGTTAAGCTAGGGAGCGTTTTTTTTTACAAAAGCTTCGTTTTTTCGATTAAATTCTTTAAATGTTATATAACAAAATATGTATGTAGGGCGAGACGCCCATGAAGGATAGGAATAAGAATATGGTATCAAACAGTTTGCCGAAGCGGACTGTATGTGTATCCCTGCTTTATTTTGTTTTTGAAAGTCTAAAATTTTGAAGAATGTTAACCGACCTTTAATATAGATAGCTCTCAATTTTTAATTTTTGTTAAAATGAATTTTTTTTTTAGATTTTGTGTTTTAAAGTAAAATAAAGCGCTGATTTAAATTTCGTTTCTTTACTGTTACATTGGGCGAATTATTACTACAAAACTATTTAAAAGTTACAACATAGTTTTTGAAACACAAATAAGTTACATCCAACATGCAGTAAGTACCTCAAGAACTTGAACTTAGTATGTATGAAATTGAATTTAACGAAAAATAAGTACGCTACCAATGGTAGCCTACCATACTCGTATTATATTCTTTTAAAATCACTATCACAGGTTTAAATCACCGCGATTCAAAAATCACGATCACAGTTATACCCGTGATTGCAAAATCACGACCTAGCCCATCTCTATTATCTACACAATTGTGATGGATGTGGAACAACCCAATACTAAAATGTTGTTTGCGATCAGAGTTCCACCTATATAGGTTTTCTTTAACACTAGTGCACGTAGGACAAACCAATTCTCAACTTTGTTAATATTTTCTGTATCTCTTGTCGCAATGATATGCATGCACAATTCTCACAAAGAAATTGCGATAAATTATATGGGAAATTTGTCCCAAACGCCAAAAAATGGTTTATGGCACAAAACAATTCTACAAACTGTTGATTTTGGTGGATATGGGACAAAGTCGATGTTCGATATCTCGGGATTGGAAAGACTAAGAGCAAATCGAATCACAGATTTAAAAAGAGCATACAAAATTACCATAGAATCCGTCCCTAACTCAAAAACGACAAAAGTGGCGTATGGAAAAAAATAATTCTCAGGCGACGTTATGTACATAGGGGAAGATAAGCGTTTTTGTATACTGTGTATATGAAAATACAAATAAATTCATAACTACCCAACAAATTCAATTTCAATTATGCTAATTAATTATTTCCTTATCTCAATAATTATTTCCATCTAATGTGTAACAGTTAGATAACTGTCACGGTACTTGATGACACACATATTTGCAAACTGTATATTAACTCGAATCTTGTATTTGTTTTTCTTTCTCACTATATAATAAATACATAATATATAAGAGTATTATTCAACATACAATTGAATAGAGCGCTCTCGCTCTAAAAAGTTCAAACATATAACTCAAACTGTATAAACATTAAACACAATATGTCTAGCTATAAAAAGAACTTATGTATACCATCGTTTCGTTTCATAGGGGAAGATAAGCGTTTTTGTATACTGTGTATATACTCGTTTCTCTTCATCTCCTTTTAGTTTTAAGTTACGTTAAGGAATAGTTGTATTTTATAGCACGCGACAGCTAGTCGCAACCCAAAAGTATATATATCGCTCATGAGCAAGAGCAGTCAAACATCATTGTTGGAGCAGAATCTTCGTCATCATCATCACCATCGCAGTCATCGTCATCATCATCACCATTCTAGTCATCATCATTACAATTGTAGTCATTATCATCCTTATTATTTTGTAATGAGATTTATTCTTATACATTTGTAAATTTAAATCTGGCGCCTTTGTTAGACCAGTCACCATAATTAATATATTTTTTGAATTCGCCACATTATTTGAACTTCTGAAAGTAACGTAATGTCTCTCTTGAACGAAGAAACCTGTTAGTTAAAGATTGTATAAAAACCCTCGCCCAAATAAAGCTTGAATGATTAATAGTTGAAAACCCTTAGGGGAAACAATTGCATTTTATTGAACAAAACCAAAAATTCGTTTGTCGTTCGTCGTCGCTCTTCGAAATCTTAGTCGCTATTTTCGCACCCGTTTGGCAATCGGCCAACGCAGCAACCAGGACCTGCCTACTCCTAATCGAAGGTCAAGTAGAGGTCCCGCGGTTGACGGTCGGAAACACATTCGAACGTTCATTTTGGCGCCCAACTCGTTAAAGAACCCATAGACAATTTTTATAAGTAAAGTGCATATTATACTTTAAAAACATTGTGTAGAAAGTGCTAAAAAACATCAATCTACAGTAGAAATAAGCCTAGTGAATAAATTCCTAAAAAAGGCAAATGGACTCAATTCATCATAGACATTTCATTTTAATACAACAACAATCACTCGGTTGTATTGTGAATCTCGGTTCGGTTTCGGTTGATCGCGATCGCGAGTGCAAGATAGCTGCAGTATCATCCACATCAAAGGTAGAGGGCTGCTGAAGAAACTCAACAGCAAAAGTGGCGGAGTAACGATAAAGTTATAAGTGGGAGATAAGTATAACCCCCACTTCCAGGTACGTGATATAGTCCAATTATTCGAATGTGCGTCGACAAGAAAATGTTTTATTCCTAGTTCCTACACAATCGCTTGGTTTCTAGACAATAAAATAAAACAAATATATCAAACGCACCTTCGATATAAAGTGGATGAGCATGCAAAGAAAATTGTAGATATTCTAGAAACAAATTGAAATTAGTGTAACAACCCTATATATGAACATATTATTGGAAACAACATAATTGCTGCAATTTTTCGCCATCAATCAAATTAATTTGTTCCGTCATCGAGGTTATTACCACCGATTAAAAGTAAGAATCCACAAAAAAGCTCATTTGAATAAACACGTTCCACTCCACTCTGCGTACCACTACTACAAACACATTCATCTGGCGTGGGTGTGTAATCGAGAGAATATTGAATAGTTTTTTCTCGCTTCATCCTACCTACTGCTATCTTTGCACTTTTTCGTTTCTCGCTCGTTCTTTCGCCGGTTCTTTTGTTGTTGAAGCTCTGCAAACAGCAATAGAATCCAAAAAGGTGGCCGAAATCCAAAGCTCGCTCTATTCTTCAACAAGGGTATGCACACATCTCCTACACAGGCATCAACCATTTCGTTTCTTTCATTGCATCGATCTTCATTTCGCTTCATTTTTGCAACACTTGTCAATTTTCTTGGTCGTCGCGGGAGAAGGGGCTTTATCAATCGTATGCACTGAAAGTAAGCTTTCGCTTGGAATATTCGTCGTGTGTACACATCAGAAGAACACAACAACTTTATTGGATGCATCGTTGGATCTTACAACATTGATCTTACTTCTAAATCATTTGCAGTCGTTCGATTTTAAATTCAATCACAGAATTCATCTCGCCGCTGGAGTAAAATAGGTTCACCCATTGTCTTCGAAGTAAATAGACGACAATTTCGCTTGACTTTCTCTGCTGAAATTAAATTATCGCTCATTTGGTTAAACAGACCAAATACCCTTCCATTTGACATTGGTTTATTGTATTGCCAGTACCTATATAGGTAGTAAATATCAAAATGTTAGGGGAATCCAACCCAAGTATTTCCAATGCTTCACTCGATGAATTGAGGCAGCAGCGCTCAACTACAAAGGGAAGCATAACAAGGCTTAAAAATTATGTAGAATTCAAACTAGATACTCTCACTTCCACTGAATTAGAGTGTCGTCTAGGAATTCTTGAGTCGTACTTTAAACAGGCACTCGTTTATCAGACCCAAATCGAGAGGTTAGCGCCAACCGATATTGGACGAGGTGATCTAGAGGACGTGTATATTTCCGCAAAAACAAAAATTCTTTCGCTTTTGGGAACTGGAAGGCGCATCAGTACTGCAGAAACAACTTTTGTAGTGCCACATTCGGTCAATCATCTGCCCAAACTTAAGCTTCCACGATTTAGTGGGAAATATTCGCACTACAAGAATTTTATTCATTCGTTCATGGCCATGGTGGATAGTGATCCAAGTTTAACAAGAACAGAAAAATTCAATCATTTGTTGACGTGCCTTAGTGATCAAGCACTCGGTACAGTGAAGGCGTTCCAAGTCACGGAAGAAAACTATCCGAAGGCAATAGCAAGACTTAAGGAACGCTACGACAATGACACAATGATATTCCTAGAATACATTTCAGAATTATTTGAGCTGCCTAGGGTACCTAAGGCTTCTGCGGTCTCGTTAAGGAGTTTGGTTGACGATATTTCGGCTCTTTTTAATTCCTTACAGTCACTGGGGTCCTTCGAAAAAATATGCAATGCAATCATCATATACATTGCTATGTCAAAGGTGGACTCGGAAGCACAATCAAAGTGGGACGAACACTTAGACTACAAGGATCTTCCAGAGTGGAAGGAATGCACGGAGGTTCTTAACAAACGCTGCCAATATCTCGAAGTGAGGGATAGTAAGCAACTTAGATCAGAGTCAAGTCAGGCAAAGAATTCTAAGGCAAAAACTTCGTA
The DNA here is from genome assembly GCA_949715645.1 of Portevinia maculata. Taxonomy (NCBI): domain Eukaryota; kingdom Metazoa; phylum Arthropoda; class Insecta; order Diptera; family Syrphidae; genus Portevinia; species Portevinia maculata. Next base: position 164,724,738 of record OX454526.1, on the reverse strand, counting down.
TTCGACTCAACGTTCTCAAACTTCCCTTACCGTACTTCAACGTTCTTGCGTCTTTTGTCGGGACAATAATCATTCAATTTCAAGCTGCACGAGCTTCAATGACTTACAGTAATGGATCGTTTCTCAAATGTGAAGAAATTAGGTCTTTGCTTGAATTGTTTGGCAAAAGGTCATGGAGTATCGAAATGTCCCTCGTCTTATAGATGCAAACAGTGTAGGCAACCACACCATAGCCTTCTGCATAGGCAACAACAGCCAGAGAAAACCGCTGGAAATCGGGAATCGTCATCATCAGCAGCAGTCAATGCTGCACTAGAAAGGGTTCATGCTCCAGATGCTCAGGTTATTTTGGCAACAGCGCTGGTTTTGGTTAAGGATTCTTCTGGAGAATTTCAAATAGGAAGAGTTCTCCTTGATTCTGGTTCTCAAGTCAACTTTGTGAATGAGAAATTTGCAAATGCACTTCAGTTGCAAAAAAGTAAAAAGAGGGTCGATATTGTCGGAATAGGGGTAGCAGAAACAAAAATCAATTTTCAGACACAAACAACAATTCGCTCCAGGTACAACAACTTTGAGATAACATTAGAATTCCTTATTGCTCCATCAATTACTGGATACCAACCGGAGTCAGCTCTGAGCGTAAAGGATTGGAATGTCCCCAGAAATCTAGAACTTGCCGATGAATATTTCCATCAACCATCGAGAATAGATTTGTTGCTAGGTGCCGAAGCGTTCTTCGATCTGCTACAAGTAGGTCAAATCAAACTTGGACAGGAACTTCCTTCACTTCAAAAAACGTCGTTAGGTTGCATAGTGTCAGGAAGGTACAAAAGTCATCCGAACTTAGACAGGAAGTCTTGCTATCTCAGTCTGAAAGAGGACTCACTCGATAAATATGTGGAGAAATTCTGGGAAATAGAGGAAGTTCTAGGTCATCAATCGAAATGGACAGAGGAGCAGAAAGATTGCGAGAAACATTTTCAAGAGAACATTGAGGTTCTCGCGAGTGGTCGTCTTATGGTTCAACTCCCATTTAGAAATGACCCGCGCGGCTTGGGAACATCATATGATATTGCTTTTAGGCGTTTTCTAGCTCTGGAACGTCGACTGTCCAAAAATCTTCCGCTCAAAAGTCAATACGCAGATTTCTTAAGAGAATATGATCGGTTGGGTCACATGACGTTAGTTAAAGACCCAAAGTTAGAAGACCCGCATTACTACCTTCCACATCAGGGCGTAATTAGGCCGGATAGTACATCTACTAAATTGCGAGTGGTTTTTGACGCATCGTGCTGTACATCTTCGCACGTTTCGCTCAACGGAATCCTTATGGTCGGACCGACAATACAGGATGATCTCTTCACAATCTTGCTTCGTTTTCGCCTGCATAGGTATGCGCTAACAGCAGACATCGTAAAAATGTATCGGCAGGTCTTAGTGCACCCATCTCATCGAAGATTTCAGCTCATTCTTTGGAGAGAAAATGAGCACACACCAGTAAAAACATATCAGTTGAACACCATTACTTATGGCACGTCGTCTGCACCATTTTTGGCCATTCGATGTCTGAAATACCTAGCAGACAAGAATAGGGAACGTTTCGCACTTGGTTCACATGTGCTTCAGTCAGACTTCTATGTCGATGATATGCTGACTGGAGCGGATGACTTGGATACGCTCGGACAACTTCAAGGAGAGGTCGTTGCAATCTTGAATTCTGCAGGATTTGAGCTATCGAAATGGAATAGCAATAGCTCACAATTCGTCGACGTATTTCACCCGCAGACAAAAGAAATCAAGCTTAATGAATCCAATCTCAGCAGCACTTTAGGCATTGTCTGGAATTCCCAACTCGATACATTTCTCTTTTCGTATAAACCCAATCGAGTTTTTTCAAAATTTACAAAGAGATCCATTCTTTCTCTTTCGTCATCACTTTTCGACCCAATGGGCCTCGTAAGCCCTATAATTATAAAAGCAAAAATAATCCTGCAAAAACTATGGATTGAACAGGTAGATTGGGATGCATCGATTGCTCAAAATATTGATGCCGAGTGGCGGCAATTCTTGCTGGACTTGCAATCATTGCAGAACATCACGGTTCCTCGATTTACTCTGACTGTAAATATGAAATCCTTTCAAGTCCACGGCTTCGCGGATGCATCTATGAATGCATATGGCTGTTGCATCTACCTAAGATCAATAGATGCAGTCGGAGTCGTTCAGGTTAAACTCTTCGTTGCCAAGTCAAGGGTTTCACCTGCAAAGAAAAAACAGCTCCCTCGACTGGAACTATGCGCAGCTCATTTGTTGTCCAAACTTTGGACCAAGATTCGTCCTATCTTCAAAACTGCGCCGTCATCGGTTTACTTTTGGACGGATTCGTCAATTGTTCTTCACTGGATTTCGACGCATTCGTCTAAGTTGAGCATCTTCGTGGGAAACAGAGTCGCTGAAATACAGGAGAATACAAAGGAGGTGCTCTGGAAACATGTGCCTACACTTCAAAATCCGGCAGACATAGTCTCAAGAGGTTGTGCCGTAAAAGAGTTGGAAACTTCAATGTGGTTTGGAGGGCCAAGGTTTTTATTGGAAGATGAAGATAAGTGGCCAGCAACAGTCGATATCCAGCTTTCCCCAGACCAAATTATTTTGGAAAAAAGGAAAACAGTTCTTAGTTGTCAGAAACTAGGCTCCAATGATTTACTCGAAGTCATTGGAAGATACAGTTCGTACAACAAACTAGTTCGTGTATTTGCGTACATTCTACGGGCCCGACATTGGAGGCAGAATAGAGTTTTACAGCGAGGTCCATTATCTGTTTTAGAACTAGACGAAGCTCTACATCGAATCGTCCACTTGGTCCAGCAAAACTCATTTTCAGAAGAAATAAGGTTGATTCAAAACAAACGAACGCTGAACGGTTCTATCAAGTGGTTGAATCCCTTCATTCAGGAGACAAATGGTCTTCTCCTTTTGAAAGTAGGTGGTCGCTTGAAGCATGCCAATATCCCAGAGGAATGTAAAAATCCATTGCTGCTTCCAAAGAACTGCAGTTTCACGCAAATCCTAGTCAGACATCTGCACTTGAACAACTACCATGCTGGGACAAAAGCACTTGTCGCATTAGTGAGGCATCGATTCTGGATCATCAACGCAAGGGAAATTGCTCGTCAAACGGTCCGGAAATGTATTCATTGCGTCAAATATCGACCGAAACTGTTGGAACAAGTCATGGGTGACTTGCCTCCGGAGAGATTAACCCCGTCACGTCCATTTCTTTGTTGTGGAGTAGATTTCTGCGGTCCCATTTACACTTATTATAAGATTAGGGGCAAGGTTCCTTACAAAACTTATGTGGCAGTTTTCGTGTGCTTCTCGACAAAAGCAGTTCATTTGGAAGCCGTTTCTGATTTGTCAGCTGACGCGTTTATTGCAGCACTGAAGCGAATGATAGGTCGAAGAGGTCTGCCGCAAGATATTCACTGCGATAATGCAACTAATTTTGTAGGAGCACAATCCAAGCTCGTCGAATTGCGCAATATGTTGTTCAAAAGTTCTTTTCAGCAGAACGTCAATGACTTTTGTACTAATAACAGCATCTCTTTCCATTTTATACCCCCCAGGGCACCTCACTTTGGTGGAATTTGGGAAGCGGCCGTCAAGGTAGCAAAAGGCCATCTCTATCGGAGCTTAAGCGGAGCTAAGATGACGTTCGAGGAGCTATCCACTGCTCTGGTAGAAATCGAGGCGATAATGAATTCACGACCGATCACCCCGATGTCATCCGACCCTAGCGATCTCCAAGCAATTACGCCAGCACATCTGCTTATCGGGTCATCACTCAAGGCACTTCCCGAGCCAGGAGTGGAGGTACCAGACATAGGCTACATTCAGCGGTGGCGGCGAATAAATGCTGTCAAAACCCATTTTTGGAAAAGATGGTCGAACGAGTACGTCCATGAACTGCAAGGTCGTGCAAAGTGGGCATCTTACAGCCCAAACGTCAAGGTCGGTAGCCTAGTTATCATACACGAAGACAACGTGACTCCTCAGAAGTGGCTCATGGGAAGAATCATCGTCGTCCCGGGTCCAGATGGCAAAGTCCGAGTTGCTGACGTGAAAACGGCAAAAGGAGAATTCAGACGTCCCATCCGTAAATTGGCAGCTCTTCCATCTTGAAAGGAGATCTTTCAAAGGAGGCGGAATGTTGGAGCAGAATCTTCGTCATCATCATCACCATCGCAGTCATCGTCATCATCATCACCATTCTAGTCATCATCATTACAATTGTAGTCATTATCATCCTAATTATTTTGTAATGAGATTTATTCTTATACATTTGTAAATTTAAATCTGGCGCCTTTGTTAGACCAGTCACCATAATTAATATATTTTTTGAATTCGCCACATTATTTGAACTTTTGAAAGTAACGTAATGTCTCTCTTGAACGAAGAAACCTGTTAGTTAAAGATTGTATAAAAACCCTCGCCCAAATAAAGCTTGAATGATTAATAGTTGAAAACCCTTAGGGGAAACAATTGCATTTTATTGAACAAAACCAAAAATTCGTTTGTCGTTCGTCGTCGCTCTTCGAAATCTTAGTCGTTATTTTCGCACCCGTTTGGCAATCGGCCAACGCAGCAACCAGGATGTGCCTACTCCTAATCGAAGGTCAAGTAGAGGTCCCGCGATTGACGGTCGGAAACACATTCAAACGTTCAATCATATGAAAAGATAGCCGTGTGGCAATAAAAAATTAATGTAATTTTACAACCGAAAAGAGCAGCATTTAGAAATAAGCTATCGACATGTACTCTACTTTGTAATCTATCTAAAGTCTCAATAAATTCAATTCAATTCAATTTTTTTATTTTTTGATATTGAATTTAGAAAGTTATTTAATTTAGCTAAAGTAATTTAAAAAAAAAATGTTTCCTTCTCTGGATATCTGAAAGAGCACCACCCCGTGTCACCAGATTTTCTTATAAAAAGGTATTAGCCAAGTAATCCACATTCCGTCGGGTGAACCGATACAGTTGCTTAAAGTTATTATCGTTACCGATTCTTCTTAGCTTATACTGTTTTGTTTCACGAACGTTAACAATAGTAGGTAAAACAGGTATAATGTGCATCGCATCCATTTTTTTCACAAGCAAAAATTATTTTAACTATGTATTTATCATAAAAAAAAACACTGTAAATCACAAGGCTAGAATGTTTTTGTAAAAAAAGGCTCGAGCAAAATATTTAGCAAATGCTCTGAGTCAACAAAATAGCAGACTCGGAATTTTCGTAGCAATTGCATTGACTTCCACGTTTTATTCATACCAATCTATGTAAAAGGTCGGTGGCGCCGCTTTTCGAAGATGCCAAAAGTTGGAGTTAACTCAAATCAGTTTTTATTCATACGAAGCTTAGCAATTGCTTCGATTTTGACATTTAGTCTGAGTAAAAGCAATTGGTACGTTTTATTCATAGGACCCATTGTACGAATAAAATAATTTTCAAATGTAGTAGAATTAAGAGTATTAAAATAATTTTGGTCCATTCTGTACTCTAAGGTTGGTGACGAAGGGTAAACTCAATACAAAGTAGAGATAGGAAACGGCAACCAACTGCGGGTCGGGCTCAGCCGAAAACATAATTTTGTAAGTACTGAAAGGACAGATGTCAAAGAAATAAAGATAAGTAATTTGAAATAAAGAACAAAAGAAAAAACTAAAAAATAAACACTCTTCAACATCAGATGTGGGGTAACACACAATTCCAATAGCTAATATTGTGTGGATGAACATTATTCAGAAAGATCTGACAAGATTAAGGATGAGCACGAGGAAGTTGACAAAGCAGCAACTCCAAGACGCACTTCAGGCTGCGCAGATTGAAGTTCCGCCCTCCGTCCGAACAGGAGTTGCAGCCAAACATACTTCCAGGCGAACAAAGTGACTCTGAAGCCACCAGTGACGCTGTTCCCAATGCAACTTCGACGACTTCCATAACTTCTGAAAAGGAAACTTCTGCTGCAACTACTTTTGCAACAACGACTTCTGCTGCAATCACTTCTGAAACCTCCGCCACAACTCCAGGAACATCGGCCTTTTCAGAAATACCAGTGACTTATTCCAATACCACGCGGCCTCGGTCAGCAAAATCGACGAACCACATTAGTGTTACCTCCGCCGAAGCAAGTGTCCCGAACCGAAATACAACTTCCAGCAGTGAACGAGTGGGCGCTACCAACAGCCGCACCATGACCCTCTCAGACGTCGAAGAAGAACGAGAGTTAGAACGTTTAGAACGGCGCAAGCGAATTGCTGACCTCCGACGAGAGCTCCCTGAAACGGAGCCAAACAACTCTCCGACCAGTAGAGTGGACTTTGGCGGCATCGAAGACGCTGTCACTCCCTTCTCTGGGGATGACTCGTACAGTGTTCGGAAGTGGATTACTGATTACAAGGACGTGACCACATCTCTCGGTTGCGACAAAAAGTGTAAATATGTTTGTGCGAGAAGAATGCTCAAGGGGACAGCAAAAATTCTACGGAGGACAGTCCGAGTGGGTAACTGGGATGCTCTGAAGAGCCTCCTCATGTCAGAATTTGATAAGCGCCTGACCTGACAGGAGGTCTATCAGCAGCTACGCTGCCGAACCCGCCGTAGGGACAAAACACTTCTGCACTACGTATCAATGCAGCTGATGATGAGTTTGACGACGACGACCTAGGGCAGTCATTGAGTGCAGTACAGTTGGTAAGCGTTGCTTTTGTTGTTGGCGAGAGTAAATGCACAGACTTTATTGAATTTAATTGTCTTCTCGATACCGGTAGTCCGGTTAGCTTTATCAAACGTTCTATGGTGCCTGAAAAAAATTAAAATTGGTAGTCGGTCGTATTTAAATTATCGGGGGCTCGGGAACTTCAAGATTTTTACTTACGGTACATTATTTTGTTATCTTGAAATTGCTGGAAAAACAAATAAAATTCCGCTTATGATTATTTCAGATGAAGTGACGCCTATGCCTCTGCTAATATGACGTGATGTACTTCAGACTTTCAACATAAGCTTAAGAATTTTTTCATTTATGTTTGTATTTTATAATGTGTAGGAATTTTGTGGTGGATGGTATTTCAGATGAAGTGACGCCTAGGCCTCTGCTAATATGACGTGATGTACTTCAGACTTTCAACATAAGCTTAAGATTTTTTTCATTTATGTTTGTATTTTATAATGTGTATGTTATAGTATGGTATACAAATACATGCACATTCACATCATGTATTCAGCTCAGGCCATTGTTATAAAAAGTTAACCAGTTGCTAATAAATACTTACTGAAAACGCACGTCTTTTACAATGAAACACAACATGGTGTCAGATGTGCAATTAAATTAATTGACACCGTGTATTTCGACAAGTACGTATGTATCACTCAGACAGCGACTCAGAAGAAAGTAAGGTAGTGCAACAGAATTTTAAGCAGGAGTTGGAAGCCCTAGAAAAGAAAGAGGAAGCGACAATGAATACCGTCATGAGCATACCACCGCCCCGGGCTATGAACACAAAGGAGAATCAGGTGGAAAATTTTAAAAATTTTAGAGATCAGTGGGGAAATTTCGAGGTAGCTGCAGATTTGACAAGCAAAACAGATCCACAACGGGTAGCGATTTTAAAAGCATGCATGGGCGATGAGTGCCTCAGAGTATTATCTCAATTGAAAATTTCAGATACAAACAAGGGAACGGTAAAAGGTATTCTTTATTCGCTAGATGCATACTTTAAACCGAAAGTAAAAACAAGGTACGAACGATTTGTATTTAATACAGCAAAACAGGAGGAAGATGAAAGCGTTGAAGTGTATGTATGCCGCTTGAGAGAGCTGATAAAGAGTTGCTCATATACAGAAAATCAAGAAGATGATTTTGTGTGTGATCGAATACCAGGGATTATTAGTAATGAGATGAGAAAAAAGCTTCTAATGACCGAAGATTTGACGTTGCAAAAGGCCATAGAAATATGCAAATTAATTGAGCAGACAACGGAAAGGATGTAAAACATATCAAGCGCTGAAAAAGAAATCGATCACGAAACGCATGAAGTCAATAGATTACACAAGAGAAACCAACAGTCGTCCAATTACACACCGACATACGCGCAAAAACAGGTGTGCAGTTATTGTGGTTACTCTCATCAGAGAGGCTAATGTGCCGCATATGGAAGACTATGTAGAAATTGCAACAGAAAAGATCATGTTAGTTCAGTTTGCTCAGCTAATCGTAAAACATATGATGACAGACGAAACAACAAAACCGGTAAAATGGTTGGTAGAAAGGGTAACATGTATGCAGTTGAAGACGACAGTGACACAACAGACGATGAAATTTTGCTAGTACAATCAGTTGGTAGTGTAGATAAAAAGAGTATAAGTGTGTAATTGATACAGGGGATCATGTAATAAAGGGTGTTTTCAATAAGAGAGCTACAAAAGTTTTTTTTAAATAAAACAAAAACGGTTTTGGATATCAATGAAATTCTTTATTCTTGGGAGAGTACGTTCGATGCCATTATGTATGGAACTCGATTTATTTTTCATGGCCACCACGGGCACGCTTGCAGAAGTCCAGACGCTGTACCCAATTTTCGACGGTTTTCAAGCATAAATCGGCCGATACTGCTGCAATTTCACGTTCGATATTCGTACGAAGTTCATCAATCGTCGCTGGCTTGTTGGCATAGACCATAGACTTGACGTAGCCCCATAGGAAATAGTCTAACGGCGTCAAATCGCACGACCGAGGCGGCCAAGCGACTGAACCATTTCGTGAGATAACACGGTTTCCAAACTTGGTTTCCAATAAATTGATTGTGGCATTCGCTGTGTGGCTTGTGGCGCCGTCCTGTTGGAACCACATGTCCTCCAAGTCCATATCATCCAATTGGGGCCAAAAATATTCGGTTATCATTGAACGGTAAAGATTCCCATTCACAGTAACGCTTGAGAACGACGTGTGAGAGACACATTTGGGCTTTCTTCAACTGAAGCCTCAGCGGCAGCAATATTCTCGACACTACGGGCACTTCTTTATCTCACTGGCACGGGAACATTTTATACTGTGCTTGTGGATTCAAATTTTTCCACTAGACGCTCAATTGTTGATCTGTTAGGACGATTATGACGACCATAAATTGGACGTAGCGCTCTTAACGTTGAGGCCACTGACTCCGAATTTCGGTAGTAAATTTTAATAATTTCGACTCGTTTGCTGTCCCTGTCGCTCTACTTTTGTAGCGTCCCTGTTGAAAAACCCTTTATTATGAGCTATTTAATGAGAGTACCGCAAAATTAAAAAGTTTCAGTGGGCATATATTAAAACCAGTCGGCGAAGGGAGATTGACTTGTGTTTTCAACGGCGTGAAGCATAACCTTCTTTTCCAATTGCTAAACTCTGAGTGTGAAGTTATAGTTGGTGGTAAAGATTCTATTGGGATGAACATCATCCAAGTTAATAGACTCAAATATGTAAATCTTACGGCATCCGACATTCTAAGAGAATATCAGGATGTTTTTGACGGCGATGGAGAAATAAAAGCACCTCTAAAGTTTTAAATTGATGAAAGTATTCAGCCAAAACAGCAACAACCCAGACGAATACCCGTGACAATACGAAATGAACTCAAACGGAAATTAGATAAATTGGAGAGCTGCAAAATTATAAGCAAGGTAGACCATCACACGCCTTGGATCAGCAATTTAGTTTTGGTAAGGCGAAACAACAAAATTCGTATATGCCTTGATCCAACTGAAGTGAATAAAGCTCTTAAACGTATTAACTACCAACAATTGACGAAATGCTCCCAAACTTATCAACAGCTAACATTTTCAGCACTTTAGATGCGAAAAACGGGTTTTGGCACGTACCCTTAGATGAGTCGAGCACTGACTACGTTTTGGACTCCATTTGGCAGGTACTGGTGGAATCGAATGCCATTTGGTATTTCTCCAGCACCTGAATATTGGCAAAAGATTTTACATGAGATTGTTAATGAATTAGTTGGAATAGAGGTTATCGCAGACGATATCCTGGTATTTGTGAAAGGCGATACTATCGAAGAAGCAACCAAAGACCACAATAAGAATCATTCAAGTTAATTTCAAGATTAAGAAAACACAAAATCAAATTGAATCCGGACAAAACGAAGCTTCTGGTGGAACAGATACCTTTTTATGGGCATTTGCTGACAAACGAAGGTGCAAAAATTGATAGCAGTAAAGTTGAAGCAATTATCAACATGCCGGCGCCGAGGAACAAAGCAGAAACTCCAACATTTATTGGTCTATGCACGTATCTGTCACGATTTTTACCTAATCTCTCTTCCATTGCAGCTCCATTGCGTGAAATCTGTAAAGTCAATCAAATATGGCAATATGGACCCGATGAAGAGAAAGCGTTCCGATGTTTATAGCAAATGATTTTTTTTTTTTGTTTTTTAAAAAAAAAAAAGGAAATCCAAATCCCAAAGCACTCAGACTCGGTAACGTTCCATTGTACTACCAGGCAGAAATCCTCCTTTTGGTGTAGAGGCATGTGATTGGGTGGCGTATGTTGTTGTTCCCCATGGGGATTGAACCTGCACCGCACGGGTCACAAGCCAACACACTAACCTCTACACCGTCGCCACCCATAGCAAATGATAGTTAAAGCACCAATTTTACAATACTATAACGTCGATGAAAATGTGACTCTGCAATTTGACGCTAGTCAAAAGGGATTAGGAGCTGTGCTGATGCAGAAAGGTCACCCAGTAGCTTATGCATCTCGGACGCTTACAGAAACGGAGCAACAATATGCACAGATAGAAAAGGAGTGCCTGGCAGTTCTATTTGGCTGAAAACGTTTTGGCCTGTATCTCTGCGGAAGGCGCAATATTATAGTAGAAAGCGATCACTTACCCTTGCAAACGATTTTCAAGAAATCGATACTCGAAACTCCCAGGCGCTTGCAGAGAATGAGGCTAAGTCTGCAGAGATATAACTTTAATCTCATATAAAAAAAGGTAAATTCATGTACATTGCGGATGCATTATCTAGAGCGGCACTTCAATTAAACAATGCTGAGTGCACTAAAAGAGAAGAGATCTATCGGATGGACGACCTTGAGAGCTTGATGACCGAGATTAAAGAGATAAATATAATAGAAGAAATGAAGAACTACAGTATCACAGAACAACGCATCGAAGAAATTAGATCCGAAACACTGAAAGATCCGAATCTTCAACAATTAATGCTGATTGTGAGTGAGGGTTGGCCAATGGACGCCAGCAAACTAGGCTTGGAAATCAGGAGCTACTGGACGTATCGAGACGAAATAACAATTCAAAATGGACTTCTTCTGAAAGGAGACAGGGTGATCATTCCAAAAAGTTTACGGCAATCAATCTTGAAGCGACTGCACTATAGCCATCAGGGAATGGAAGCATGCATGAAGAAAGCTAGAGACACTGTATTCTGGCCTAACATCAATAGTCATATAAAACATATGTGCTCTGTATGTGAAATATGTTTAACAAACAGACCGAACCAGCCGAACCTTACCCTGCAATGCCCAACTTTACCTGACGTATCCTTTCAACGAGTTGGCCTCGACATATTTGAATATCCTAAAGCTAACAACAGAAAATACTTCTTAGTAACTGTAGATTTCTTTTCAGATATCTTTGAAATCGATGAGTTATCCTCGATCAAGGCATCCTCTATCATAGATACCTGCAAGAAAAACTTCAGCAGACATGGTGTCCCACAACTTGTCACGACAGATGGAGGTACCCCATTTATTAATGCAAGCTTCGAACATTTTTTCAAGCAGTGGGAGTTCAAGCATACCAGAAGTTCGCCACACCATCAGCAAGGAAATGGCAAGGCGGAATCTGCTGTAAAAATAGCCAAAAATCTAATGAAAAAAGCAACGCAGTCTGGAAACTGTTTCTAGAAGATGTTACTAGATCAACACAACACCTCGAACCGTATTGGGTCTAGTCTGGTGCAGCGATTGACGTCAAGGAGAACTACGAGTAGATGCTCAGCTCCAGTTATAACAGCAAAACTACAACCGGAAGTTCAAAGTAATGTTAAGGAGAACATTATACACCGACGGCGGGTTGTGAAGAAGTACTTTGACAGGAAAAGTGCTGATTTGCCGGAACTAGATCAGGGACAGGATGTAATGGTGCAACTCAAGAAATCTAGAGATAGTGGGTGGTCAAAGGGAACAGTGGTCAATCCCGTGACGGAAAGAGCAGCTATTGTACGAGTAGGCGATACTGATTATCTACGTAATCGCCAACATATACATAGTATTCCAAACAATTCCGAGCCACAAGTAGAAGAAGCTGCACTGAATCATTAAGGTGAACGCAGTCACCTATCACCCACCGGACTGTCAGACGAACCGCAGGAGCTCCCTATAGCCCAAAGAAAGACAAAAAGAAACGTTAAGATGCCGGAGCGCTATCCGGAGTAAAACACAAATCATAAGCTTCCAATCATTATCACAGTACATATTATACATATACATAGTCATATACAAGTTAAACAAAATTAGTCATTCCATTTATTTATAATTTGAATTTCGTTAGTTTACTATAATGAAGTACCTACTCGTATTTTATTTTTTTTGTAACCTACACACTTATTATTTACAGAAATCTCCTTACTTTTATATCATTTTTTTTTTGAATTTAACATCACTCAAGTACTATCAAATTTAGTATTACATAATGTTATAAAGAAGGGGAGATGTTATAGTATGGTATACAAATAAATGCACATTCACATCATGTATTCAGCTCAGGCCATTGTTATAAAAAGTTAACCAGTTGCTAATAAATACTTACTGAAAACGGACGTCTTTTACAACGAAACACAACAGTGTATTAATTTTGTGGTGGATGTTAGTAACAATCGTGGTTTGAGGAACATTTTTTTTTTCATTATACGCCCATGCTTTCCACAACAAACCAGCTGTTTTGGCACTCAATGAAACTCAGGTTAGCGTTGGCTCTGTTTTAACAGAGTTTAGTCTACCTGCGTACAACTTAGTGCCATTATTCTTTCCCCATCGCGGCCTCACCGTCTATATACGCAGTGACGTAGCCTACCAACTTCAGCCTCAATATGGCCAATGTTCCATTTGCCTCAAATTTCATATCCGTAGGCAATAAATCCCCTACTGTTTTATTTACAGAAGCCATAATTTGAACAGATTTTCAACTTATAATGAGTTGGATGCGTTGTCTGACTCCATTACCAGAATTGTGACCCTTCATCCTCGTACTGAAATCGTCATTGCGGGTGATTTCAATATACACAATTCACACTGGCTTCGACATTCTGGACAGACAACACCCGAAGGAAGGTATGTTAAGATTTTTTCTGAGGTTAACAATCTCACTCGGGCGCAGTGGCTGAATGGTTAGTGTGTCTGCCTACTAATCGAAACGTCCCCGGTTCAATTCCGGGGCCAAAGAACATCTTGAGTTTTTTCCCAGTGCCCCACCTCTTGCGAACGTCTGACAAACATACAAGAGTATCAATTGTCATGAGAAGCTTCTCAAATTTGCCTTTCGGATTCGGCTTAAAAGTGTAGGTCCCTTCCACTTCGCAAAGAAAGTGGTTGGAGATGCTAGGTTTTAGGCCCTCTATGGGCCGTTAATGCCTAATATTTTTATTTTTAACAATCTCACTCAGCTTGTAAATGAGCCAACACGAGTACCGGATATAAGCAGTCAAAACGCCAACACATTGGACTTGTTTCTCACCTCACACCCTGAAAAATACGATATAAACGTATTACCGCCTCTAGGTTCGTCAGACCATTCTGTCATATCAGCGAATTTCTCTATTCCGGCCACATAGTTAAAGAACAAACTCATAAAAGAACCGTATAGCAATACGAGAAAGCCAATTGGGAAAAACTAAACGGTTTCTTTAAGAGTTTTAACTGGTCGCTGTGCTTCCTCGACAGCGACGTGGATGCTGCTGCTGATATGATAACAAACATGATTTTATTGGGTATGAAAAGCTTTATCCCTAACCGGATAAAAAGTATCAAACCCAAGGTAAATGCGTGTTGTGACTCGAGCTGCAAAGAGGCTATCAGGTTAAAGGAGGTCAGCTTTCGGTCTTATAAGGCCAACCCAATGCCCTTATTAATCGCGTTAAATTCTCCCACGACCAAAAGCTGAGGCATAAAATACTACTAAGTCCCTCGGGTAGTAAAAACTTTTGGTCGTTTGTCAAAAACATCAAGAATCCGGCCTCGTCATCTATCCCGACACTCATTTGCAACGACATTCCAGCCGTCAGCTCTTTGGATGTAAAAGACGCGGTTTCCTTGAACAATAATGAGAAAGGCCATGACTTCAGGAATATATTGCTTTATTGTTAATCCTTTGAAAGTACAATAGCGACTCAATAGAAATAATGTGTACAAGATAATTACAATCCATGAGAGAAAGAGATAATAATAGAAAGAAGAGTAGAAGAAATATAGGGTAAATGGATTTTCATTAGCAATTCAATTTATTCCTTTTTAACATCCTCGGCCCGGGAAATTGATGTGAGATCCAGAGGGTACAGCAGTTGTACAGGTCTTCGAGTTCTCGAACCATTGACGTAACGAAGCTCACAATTTCGAACTTTACCATCACGTTCAGTAAGTGAATTTTCAATTATTGCCAATCTCCAAGCGATTCGTAGTTTCCCGGAGTCAAATACAAGGACGGCATCGTTCGGCTTAAATTGGGATGAAGAGTACCCTTGGCTGTGGTGAAAGGATCTTAGTTGTTGCAAATAGTCCGTGCGCCACCGAATTCACAGCATCTTAGTTTGCTTCAGTCGTTGCGCCCAAAGTTGCTGTATTTCACCTGATGAAGCTACGGATCTTAGTGGATCAACAAGACCACCGTAACCGTATGAAATGTGAAGGTGTAAGTGATAAAGCTTAAAATGAATCACTGCTTACGTAAGTAAGGGGTCGAGCGTTCACCATAGACTCTGCTTCTGCAATCGCGGTTCGTAATTGCTCAAACGTCAGTTTCGCCTTTCCAATGACTACTTTTAAAACATTTTTAATTGTTCTTATTAGCCGCTCCCAGAATCCTCCACCATGGGGCACGGTCAACAATAAACTTCCAACGTATACGTTTGTTGGATAGGAATCTTTGAACAACCTCGTCCTCTGGCGTTTGATTACTGCCATTAATCTCTAGAGCTGCTCTTCGAAAACTTTTAGCGTTGTCGGAGTAGATAATTGAGGGAGCACCTCGTCGTGCTATAAAATGCCTGAGTCCCATTATGCAGCTTTCGATGCTCTAATTTTTAACGGTGTCTAGATCCACGGAGCGAATGGCAGCACAAGTAAAAACCATCAAGTAACTCTTGTTCATCTGGTTTGTGGAATTCTCAAGAAAATAAAGAGGCCCGGCGAAGTCTATTCCGACACAATCGAAGGACTTCGACAAAGTAATTTGTTCGATGGGCAGAGGGCCGAATGGCTGCGAAACGGGCTTACCAAACAGCTTCTGGCAAATGACGCATCTCCTAATTCTGCCTTTGATCAGTGGACGTCCCTTGCAAATCCAAAAACGCTCACGTGATAGTCATCGACAATCAGTTTGACAAGATATGAATCTGATGGAAGTATCATGGGATGTTTTTGATCTATGGGAGCTTTTAACGACTGAAGACGTCCTCCTAATCACAAAAAATTATCTTTGTCGAGAAAAGGGCATAATTTCACTATCTTGGATGTTTTGGGTACAGACTTTTCTTTCTGTAAGAAAAAAATTTCGTTACAAAATTCATTTTTTTGTATGTACCTGGGCCAGTAGCCTTCGGCTGCGTTAAGTTCAGTAGCGGAATGTTGGGCCGAGTCAAATTGCATCTCCTTTCTGCATAATTTCAAAAAGCGCAAAACGAAAGCTGTGAGTCGCAACAGATGGCTCCAAGAACTGAATTTTGTGTAGTCTAGCACAGGTCCTGGTAGTGCTTGAGCAGGAACGGAGATCGGCGCTAATAACGACACCGGTACTACGCTTTCTGAAACAGGATCGTTCTCATCAGCGTCAAAGGGTGTATCGGCTTGGAGCCAAGAAGGCCCATTAGCCCATATCAAATATTCTCGTAAGTCCTGGGCAGTTACTTCTCGGGTTAGGAGATCTGCTGGATTCTCCTTTCCTCTGCAATGTCTCCAATCCTCTATTGATGTGAATCGACGTATTTCCATTACTCGGCTTTGAACGTATGTTTTCCAACGATGAGCATCCCCCTGGATCCACCCAAGCGCAATTTTGGAATCTGTCCACAGAAAAAACTTATGGACACAAACCTTTAGCGACCTTTATAAGTACGAGCATAACCACGCTGCCAACAACGCTGACGTCAGTTCCAGCTTCGGAAGCGAAAGCTCTTTCACACCGTCTGTCTTTAGCGGGACCACTCTGCTTTTAGCACATAGAAACGCAACATTACTTTCGCCATTACTGTTGAATTTTTTAAGGAAAGATGTGAACATGTATTGGATTAGAAAAAGAAAATGGTAGCAACATTCGAAAAATAGCAAAATCGTTTAATTGCTGCAGGCTACAGGCACAATTTTCCCACTGCCTCATAAGATCTGGGGTAAGCATCTCATCCCATGATAGGTTCCTCGCCAGGTGGACTGAAAAAGAAAAGAATCATTTTAATCACAACAGGGCCAAGCATTCCAAGGGGA
This sequence comes from Portevinia maculata, assembly GCA_949715645.1. Lineage (NCBI taxonomy): Eukaryota > Metazoa > Arthropoda > Insecta > Diptera > Syrphidae > Portevinia > Portevinia maculata. The sequence goes on along the minus strand of OX454526.1, from coordinate 164,707,966 downwards.
TCATAGACCCTTGCAATCGTCTGAAGCACACTTCGTTTTGTTCCCTTTGCTAAATTCGATTTGAGTAAATTTTCAACAGAATCCAATGGCACTGCAATCTCATCGTTCCGAAGAAACCAGGATAACCCCAATACCTTTTGCTTAACAGGAGACTCACCTAGGCAAAGAGCCTTACGAACAACGTCACTATTGGAATTCCACTTTCTGAGATTCATACCTGCTTTTACCATTACCAGCATAGCTTCCTCATTGATTTGTTTACCATCATCTTCAGTATCAACACTTGTTGCAAAATCGTCCATATAGAAGCTATCCAATAAAATCTTGCACGTAGACTGATACTTCTATTTCTCAATCTTCAAATGCAAACGCAAAGTTGCTGTCAAGAGAAAGGGGCTGTAGTTCACGCCGAACGTGACTCTAGTCATCCTATAACCAACGATCTCTTGCTTTGAGCTACTCGGTGTTTTTTGTGACGCATACCAAAGAAATCTGTGACTATCGCGGTCCTTTTCATTAAGTTGAATTTGTAGAAAGGCTTTCTCCACATCGGCCACGATCCCAAAACGGCGAAGACGGAAATTTAACAGCACTTTTAAAACATCTGGTAGAAGGTCATTCAATGATGGAGTATCTTCGGTGTGTGACGAGGCGTCGAATACGATGCACATTTTTGTGGTTGCACTGTCTGCTTTATAGACTGGTCGATGAGGTAAGTAAAACACTCGGCGTAAATCACTTTTGTTGGGTCGTGGAATTGGATCCGCAATACCTTCTGCAAGAAGCTCTTGTACACCAGCCTCGTACTGTTGAAGTTGTTCAGGATATCTTGACAACCGCGTAGAAAGGGATTTCAGACGCCTGAGTGCGTTTTCCCTTTTGCTTTTAATTTGAAGATCTTGATTTTTCCACGGCAGAGAGGCTTCGTATCGCTGACCCTTTTTGGTGATACATTTGGTTATAAGTTCCTCAGCTAATTGCTGATTTTCCTCTTCTTCGCCACGAATTCCAATGGCCTCCAGTGACCAAAACGCTGTGAGGTCGAAGCTGTTTAGCGCAGGTAAATGAGGGGCAACAGAGTGCGTTCCTTGTAGCGTCCAACCAAATATAGTGTCGACTGCTCTAAGTCCTGGAGAAATCCATCGCTCTTTGCCCGTGACTACAGACCAGTAGCTGTCAGAACCAATGCGTATACTTAATCCATTTTCTGCTTTGATGCCTTCAATGTAAGAGTCCGCCAACTTTAGACTCTGGATTAATGTGCATCATGCGAGAGGCGCGTGCAGCACATCTATGCAAATTTCCGGAACAACAACAGCTTCTAGTTTCACGCTCCTACTATCGAATTGACTTTTTATGTGAACATGCACTTTTTTAAATTTCTTAAATGGCGATGGTTCTTTACACCCAAATGGTACTAATGAAAAGTTCACTTCGCCCACAGCTGACAGGTTGAGTTTTTGCACCAAATCCTCTCGAATATACGAGTATTGACTCCCACCGTCGATTACAAGCCGCATAAGTAACGATTTATTTTCACTCGGTGCAAGGGCTATTCCCCTAGCCGTCTTCAAGAAGACGTTTGAATTAACAGAACATGAATTGTACGCGCACATATTGCTAGAATTATCCCGCGTGACTGCCAATGAGGAAGAAACTTTTTGGCTGGTATAAGAAGGATCACACAACGAGGTCAGCTGCTTCCATTTACATTTTGCACAAGAGATCCATTTGGCACTACGGCATTTTCTAGAGGAGTGCCCTCGGTTATTAATTTCTCTCTTTTCTGTAATAGACAGTTTACAGTCACAATCTTTGATTAGGTGCTTGTCGGATGCACAAAATACACACATGTTTTCTCGCTTAGTCCCACAAAGCTTGCTGCAGTTGTATGAGTTAAAGAAGAATGACTACCATGCGAAGTAGAAGGAATAGAAGAGGCCACTCTACTTCTTTCCAAAGATTCAACTTCCGTTTAGAAACTGCATGATGTCTTTCACTTGCTTATCGCCAATTTGTAGATAAAGAGCCGCCCGCATCCGCCATACATGTTTCAACACCATTGTCGTCTCTTTCTGCTAATCGGTAATAATCGACTCGTAGTTCCGATGGCAGACAGCGTAGGAGTATTTGTTATGCTCTTCAATAAAAACTACCGATCAGTTGGACTGCTAAATGGGGATTGACAAAAGTTCTCAGCACGAATGAATCCTCACCGTGCACACAGTCACTAAGTGCACACTTACACACAAGAAAGGGTATGAGGGTGAAGAATAGATAGCGAATTCAACAGATTGGCAACGTATAAATCATATCTCGTATGCGACATGATCAGTCTCTGGACTGTTTACGTAAGCACAATTATTGTTGGCGTCGTGAAACCATAGGATTGTTTATCGTAGGATGTTTACAATCGATCATGGGATAACCATGGGATTGTTCATCGTAGGATGTTTACAATCGATGATGGTTTTAAGTGTCTTGCAAGGCAGAGTAATATCTCTTATTTATACAAAGCATAATTTCCTTGGGTGAATGGAGATTGAGTTTGTGTAGCAAAAGCCATTTTGACTTCACGCAATGCTTATTAAGCATTTTCTACACGTCTCCATTAGCCGTCGACACCACGATCTATTTTAAAATATGTATTAATGTACATAAATATATTATCGCATTATGTATAAGCGTATCCGCTTAACACCTCCCCCCTTAAGAAAAGTAATTAAATAAAATTACTTTCATGTTGACCATGTACACTAGAATGAATCGTGAGCACAAGGACCATCCGAATACCAAAAACCCATGTCACACCTCTAATTTATTTATTTATGTATTTCTTAAACTAAGAATATAATGTAAAATCAAAGTATAATACAATACAAGAATATAATATGAAATAAAATTATAATGTGTTTCTTCATGATTCCTTTTTATAAATCATAATTATATCTTAAACTTCTAGGATAAATACTTTCCTGTTTTACAGGTTCAACATTATTTTTGTAGGTAACGGTATGCTTTACTACAGGCCTGCGTTCCTTTTTATTAAAACATTTATTAAATAAGGTTAAGGTATTGTTACCTTTAATACATTTAATGGTGAGTAAACCCATTCCAATTAAGACTAACAAACTCATGAATCCATATCCAAACTCGGCTGGTCTAAGTTTAACATTCAAGAATTTTGACAAATTCGATTTTTGATTATTGATTTCAATACTTAGATCTTCAATTTATTTTATACTATTGGTCTTAATATTTTTTACAAATTCAATGGGTTCTACATCTTTAATTCTTATGTGAAAACAACAATCATCAGAATAGTTATGATATACATTATTGAGGTAAGTTTCATTACCTTTTTCTGAAACTACAATCTTAAAATCTACAGTACTAAAGCAACAGTTATTTTCAAGAGTTAATAATCCTACTCCTGTAGTTATATGGTGACTACAATTGTTATTAAATTGCGTATTTTCTGACAAAAAAAATAAGTACAGTAAAAACTCTTTTATCCGGAATGCTTGGGACCGACAGTGTTCCGGATATTCGATTTTTCCGGATATTAGAGGTTAAGAGATTTCGAAAAAAAGACAGTTTTTTATAAGTACATTTATACAAGTATGTATATACAAGTGTTTTTTAAAAAGAAATATATGTATCCAAGGTTTGCTGTCTTAGCAGTTTCGGTTTTTATTTTATAAGTTTGTCTTGCAATCTGTAAAGCTGCATCACTTCTTTTTGCGAAATAAAGTTTTTTTCCTCAACAAAATTAATAGGTTTTCGAATTGAGAGGATAGCCTCAGTTATCATAACTCCATTAGATTCAGGCAAAACTTAGATTTCTTCGTCGCTTCCATTTTGATCAGTATTTTCTTGAGGATTCAGAACCATTGTACGATTTCGGTGTCAGTTAATATGCCATATGCTGCAGCCTCTGAGTCACAGCCTATCCCAAATGTAAAAGCTAAAAATGTTCATAGCTTTGCTTCTTCTCATGGCTCAGAATATGGCGCAAAATTAATTTGCGGTAATGAGCCTTTAGACTTCTTATTACTTCCTGGTCCATCGGCGGAATAAGGGACAGTTGGGAGGGAAACATTTTACCGCAAAGCTCTTCATCAGGATGTGCTGCACAACTATGGTTTATGCAATGTCTTCTCGCTTCAGGAATGAAGTTGTTATCGTACCAATCCAAAAATATTGCTTGGGTAATCCATGCCCGTTTGTTGGCCTATATAAAATTAAACATTATTTAATAGAACAGCAGCTTCATGGTCATCTGATACACTTTCGATCGATGCTTGCAAGCCGTTGATTCCATGTCGGTTCTTAAATTTTTGAAGCCAACCCTGAGAATAATTGCACTCAGTTTTAATTGTCATATGCTCATGGAACCTTTTTGCTTTTTCTATCAGGATTGGCCCAGATAGTGGAATACCTTCGCTACGCCGTTGTCGAAACCATTCATTAAGTGCCTCGTCTAATTTGGGATTCTCAGCTTTTCGCATAGTCTTACGACTTTGATTCCTCCTTGTGGAATAAGTATTCGCGTAAAACTTTTTAATGGCATCCTTATTTCTTTTTATGTCATAAACTGTTTACTCTCCTATCCCATAGTTGCTACGAATTAATCGGACGCGTGTGCCTTTCTCCAAATCGTTTACAATTTCAGCCTTTTCTTAATTTTGAAGAACATTACGGGCTCGTTTTGTCGACATAGCGATAGAAATGTTTACTGCAATGTCAACACCACGAGTGCTCACGAGATGTGCTATTTGGTGTAGGTAAAGAAAACTTAAAGTCTGCCTTTTAGTCTAGACGACAAACGGTAAACTTATTTTTCAGACTAAAACATAGACAGCAAATTTTTGAACATTTACATGAAATCATCAGCACACAGCATTGCGGATATTAGAGGTTTCTCCGGATATTAGAGTGTAAATTTCACAAATATTTTCTTAAAAAAATTCCGGATATTAGAGGTTGCCGGTTATTGGAGTTCCGATTAAAAGAGTTTTTACTGTACTTATTTTCTAACGACTTTATATATGATTCAATATTGTGAGGGATTATGCGAATATTACATATTTTCTTACTTCTTTTCATAAAATTATTTAAAATACAATCTTCCATAGACATAGTTGACTCAAGAACTAGACTGTGTGTTCGGCTCAGAACTAAAAATTTCCACAGAAGGGTCGCTTGGACTTGAAAGCAAATGGTATGGTATGGTATCCAAGTTGTTGGAAAATCCAGTTAATGCTAAACCAAATCGGCGGTCACAATAAAGCAAGTTCAAGGGCAAACTGTCTAGAAATTACGTTAGAACGGAATAATAAATATACAACTCAATTGTAGCACGTTATAAACATAAGTAATTTTATTTATTCCACACTTTGACATTTGTTTTTTCTTGAGTTTGACACTGTTATAATTTCATAGGATGTGTCCGATGGTTAGTGCCATGGTGACGTCATAGTCTCCAACATTCTCCCCCGCCCGGGAGCGCTCCTTGTCAGGCAAACATGGAATTATTCCTTCTGGTCTGGTTTGTTTCGTGCTGTTTTCTATTTACTTGAATTCCCTTAAGTCCACCTATTTGACGGCTGGCAACTCTCATGATCGGTACATGAAAAGAGATTCAGATTATTAAATATTCTTGTTTACGTATATGAAACTACATTGCCCAAACCCAGCCATAAACAGAAGGCAAACAAACCACAACAAAGAGAAAAAAGAAAAACAGCAATAATTAGCTCTTCTGCGTTTCTACGCACGACCCCGTTTCTCTTATGTTTCTTCCCACCGCGCGCTGTGGCCGTTCGAAATTCGGTGTTGTTTGTTTACATCGAAGCGACGATCTATCCAGTGGCAAGGTGCATACATACATTTCATTGTATGTAAGAGTGCTGGTGATTGATTTGATTTTTTTTTTTTTGGTTTTCGTGGATTTAAGTTATATTGGTAGCGCGGAGTGTAATTAATTTATGTTAATATTTCGTTTCTCGTTTGTGCAATTCAGGTGAGTTCTACATGGTTGTGTGTGTAAAGTGTATTCCTTGCGATTAATATTAAATTTTTTTTGAAGTTGTTATTGGTTTTTTTTTTTTTTGTTTTGGTTTTTTCGATTGACATGTGAGTGTGTGTGTGTATTTCTATTATGCGAATTTTTGTTCGACGAATTGAATGGACTGTATGTGGTTGTTGAGTAATTATTTGAATCGTTTTGCAGAAAACGGATTGTTATGATGGGTGAGTGTTGCCGTGGTGTGCTACTTGTTGAAGTCTGAGTCGTATGTAAATTGGTACGAATGTAGTACGGCCAATTGGTATCAATTAGTTTGCATGCAATTTGGTGCGATTGAATTAATATTGTATGGTTGTTTATGTTGATTGAATGAATTATGAATTGTTGGTATATATTTTTTTTTGTGGAATTGATATACGAGGGCGGGTCAATAAGTCCGTGACTTTTGGAATAAAACATAGATTTTTTTATAAAATTTTTTTTTTATTTTTCAACGTAGTCTCCCTTGAGCTCTATAAACTTTGTCCAACGCTTCTCCAATTTTTTTATCCCTTCCAAAAAAAATGATTTGTCGAGGTCCTCAAAATAGGCCTTTATTTGCGAGATGACTTCATCATTGGAGTCAAATCTTTTTCCACCAAGCCATTTCTTCAGGTTTGGGAACAAGAAGTAGTCGCTCGGAGCCAAATCTGGAGAATAGGGTGGATGAGGGAGCAATTCATAGCCCAATTCATGTTTTTTTGCCATGGCAACTGCACATGTGTGCACCCTTGCATTGTCTTGGTGGAAAATAACTTTTTTCTTGGCCAAATGAGGTCGGTTTTTTTTTCAAATCGTCATTGAATCGGTCCAATAAGTTGGCATAATATTCCCCATTGATTGTTCTTCCCTTTTGAAGGTAGTCAATGTGGATTATCCCGCGTGCATCCCAAAAAACAGTCGCCATAACTTTATTGGCTGACAAACCCACCATGGCCTTCTTTGGCGCCGATTCACCCTTAGAAACCCACTGTTTTGACTGTTGTTTGGTCTCTGGTGTGTTGTGATGGATCCATGTTTGGTCCACGGTTACAAAACGGCGCAAAAACTCCTCCATATTGCGATTAAACAACGCCAAACCTTCCTGTGAAGTTGCTACACGATTGCGTTTGTGGTCGACTGTGAGCAAACGCGGCACCCATCTTGCGGAAAGCTTTCTCATGCCCAAGTGATCATTCAAAATTGAAACCACTGAGCCATGCGAGATCCCTACGGCTTCCACAATCTCTCGCACTTTCAATCTTCGGTCGGCCAACACCATATCGTGAATTTTTTCGATTGTTTCGGGTGTAGAGACCTCAACTGGGCGTCCAGGACGTTCGGCATCTTCAGTGCTTGTACGGCCACAACGAAATTCAGTAAACCACTTTTTTACCATTGAAATCGATGGTGCAGAGTCCCCATAGTATTTTTCAAGCTTAGCCTTGGTCTCGGTAATGGTTTTTTTCGCAAGAAATAATGCTTAATAAGCACACGAAATTCACTTTTTTCCATTTTCTCCTCAAATTAGTGAGTAGTCTGATAAAAATAGCTGTCAAACACAAACTAACTGACGCAGCAAGTTTAAATTTTGACAGGAGTCAACTGACAGATGCCTGTTGACAGGAGCAGTGTTGCCGTTTCAGTAAAGAGGTCAGAAATTCAAAAAGTCACATACTTATTGACCCGCCCTCGTATGTATACCTATATGATGATAATTTGAATATGATGAATGAATGGTGCCGAGCTTATTGACTGATGCTGGTAGGTTCGTTGGTTGGTAGTGGACATAGTTTCGTAATGGGTCGTCGGATTCACCCTGTGATGTTTTCACCTTTGCTACCCTGGTAAGCTGGTCTGATCCGGGATATGTTTTCGTTATCCGACCGAGACTCCATCTGGCTGGAGGAAGTCGTTCGTCCTTGATCAGTACAAGATCATCAACCTTCAGCTGCGGACATTGCTTCAACCATTTTGGGCGTTGTTGTAGCCGAGCTAAGTATTCACCCTGCCATTGTTTCCAGAAAATTTGTAGGTGTACTTGGAGATTTTTCCACCGATCTTGATGAGACTGGTTTCCGATTGTCAGATCAGGCTCAGGAACAGTGAAAAGTGTATCTCCTATTAGAAAATGTGCTGGCGTCAGCGCTTGGAAATCTTCCGGGCTTTCTAATAAGGGGCACAGAGGCCTTGAATTCAAGCACGCTTCGATCTGCGTCAAAAGTGTGACCAGTTCCTCAAAGGTTAGTGACCCATTACCGGCGATCCTTCTGAGATGGTATTTGACGCTTTTAACTCCGGCTTCCCACAATCCTCCAAAGTGGGGAGAAGCGGGTGGAATGAAGTTCCACTTGGTTCCCTGTGCGGATAACAATTCAGCGACCTCCTTCCAGTCATGGACTCCTGCTTCTAAAAGGCGACCTAATTCAGCTTCTGCTCCGACGAAATTGGTCCCACAATCGCTGTAGACTTGGCTGCATACTCCTCTCCTTGCTGCAAATCGCCGAAATGCCGCTATGAATGCCTGCGTCGTCAAATCGCTGACCGCTTCCAGATGGATCGCCTTAGTGGCTAGGCAAACAAAGATACAAATGTAGCCTTTGTAGCATTTGGCACATCCTCAATGGTTTCTATAGCCTTGAATGGGGCCTCTTCCATTTCCCAGAAGTTGCGAAGTTGTTCGTCGATATTACCGGTCGAAAGAAAGCTGTGAATGGGGCTGGGCTCAAGTGGTGCCTTCCCGAACAAAATCCACCCTAATTTTGTGTTCTGAGCAATGGGCAAAGTTTTGTCCTGCGAACGAACTAAATCAGGAAGCAAAACGTCAGCTAGAACATCACTGCCTAATAAGATGTCGACTTGGGCAGGCTTGTAAAATGCTGGATCCGCTAAGAGCAAGTCGTCGAGGTGCTTCCAGTCACTAACTAGGAGCTTACGGGAAGGGATATGGCCAGACAGCGACTTGTAAATGAAAGTCTGAACAGCTGTTTCGAAGTCAGTGTGTCGAGATGCGACGACGACGTCGACCACCCTTTTGCATGTGCCACTGCTGACCATACCTAACCCAGAAACCTCGACATGAGTGCGTCTCGGCCTCAAGCGCAAAAGTTGAACAGCTGACTCGGTGATAAATGTTGCCTCTGAACCCGAATCCAAAAGGGCTCGCAACGTGAACGTTTCTCCTGTAGCTGACCTCACTTTAACAATCGCTGTCGCCAGCAAAACCTGCGTCGGTGTTTGCGAAATTGCATGCATTGAATTGACGGTGGAATTTACTTGACTTGCATTGGCTGGCTGAAAATTTGGAGCGTCTGCATTTATGCCGGAGTTAATAAAAGTTGGACGTTGTTGTTGAGCACCTTGTGCTGCTAAGGAAGCGTTTGACGTAGAAGATCCTGGTGATTGGTTGATTGAAGTAGTTGGTTGCTGAGGTGATAGATGTTGTTGAGGCTGAAAGGTGCTTGTTGCTACATGTAACAAAGTGTGATGGGGTTGTTGGCAATAGTAGCAACTATAACTACTAGGACACTGCTCTGAATTGTGGTTGTATGCTAAACAGTTGGAACAGGAGCCTATCCTATCAACCATTTTCCAACGATCGGCAGTACTCATTTTTAAAAATCGTTTGCATTTGCGAATAGCATGTTGTCCCTTGTTGCAAATTTGACAAGAGAGCCTTGAATTATTAGCCTGCGAGTGAAAACTGCTTCTATGAAGTGTTTGTTTTGACGGCTCAGTTGTAGACTTGGCTTGTTGGGAACTAACCGCCTCCAAGTTTCGAAAACACATTTCTAAAAACTGTGAAAATTCGGAAAAGGTCGGCAAATCCTTTGGATTCTGCTTAGCGCCTAAACGCTCCTCCAAACACAAAAACTAAAATTACATCCCACTCGTCTACCGGAACATTCAAATTTTTTAAACTATGAAGCACTTCTGTGGTGGTGTCTAATAGCTGTTTAATTGATTCTGCTCGTTCTTGATTTATAGGAACCTGATTGAATAAACACTTGAGCTGCGTGTTTACCAAAACTCGTGGGTGATCATACCTATCAGTAAGTATCGTCCAGGCCTTGATGTAGTTGCCGTTATCTATACTAAGGTGAGCTAACAGTTTCTGAGATTCTCCTAACACACTTGATTTTAAGTAATGCAACTTTTGAATTTCAGAAAGCGCACTATTATTATGGATAAGAGAGACGAATAAGTCGTGAAATGACCTCCACGTTTCATATGTGCCGGAAAAAATTGGCAAATTGATTTTTGGCAGCTTGATGTCCACTTTGGAAGAGTGAGCATGACTTTTGCCTGATGCATCTGCTTTTATATCCTTTTTGTCACTTTCTTTTAATTTTTCTGCTGCATCGAGCATTTCTCCACGGTAAACTACATACAATTCACAAATTCTTTCATAAATTTCTTCAGCCTTTTCGTAGGTTTCTGCATCCTCCTCTTCGATGGACGTTAGAAGTTTCTGATGACATGTTTTAGCTGTGGTCAGATCCTGTTCTAGCAATGCTAAGCGCCCCGCAAGATAATTGGCTGTTCTACGGGCTTGACTGGTAGTTTTGCTAAAATTGACCTGATCTTTAAATATTTTTTTCTCTAACCTTGCTAAGGCTTTCTGTTCCATTTTTTATTTGAATTTATTACTTTTTTATTTGAATTTTTTATTGTTATTTAAATATAGTTTTAAACAAACGATTAAAGTAAGAAAATTGCACTTACTTGGTATATATCTTTGTCGCCGCGTCGCAAGTTGACTTTGATTTGACCTCTAGACTTCGTTGACTTGTTGCACACACACACCACACAAACTCCTGCAATTTTGGGATTTTGCTGCTTGGTATTTTGTTGAAAATTATTAAAATCCTTGCACTGTTGACTTCCTTGGCTTGGAAGGACCAAAATATTCGGCTCAGAACTAAAAATTTCCACAGAAGGGTCGCTTGGACTTGAAAGCAAATGGTATGGTATGGTATCCAAGTTGTTGGAAAATCCAGTTAATGCTAAACCAAATCGGCGGTCACAATAAAGCAAGTTCTAGGGCAAACTGTCTAGAAATTACGTTAGAACGGAATAATAAATATACAACTCAATTGTAGCACGTTATAAACATAAGTAAATTTATTTATTCCACACTTTGACATTTGTTTTTTCTTGAGTTTGACACTGTTATAATTTCATAGGATGTGTCCGATGGTTAGTGCCATGGTGACGTCATAGTCTCCAACATTATTTAGATATGAATCTTCATACATTGTGATATCATTTAAATCATTTTTATATCCAAAATATTCTTTATCATTAGATATGAAAAAGTAATTATATCCTTTTTCGAACATTACTTGTTTGTGGTCTTCAAATATTGGTATTGCAATTACTTTGTATGCATAATATGAATTTGCTTCAAGAAAGGGTACAGCCACAATTACTACAATATTTTTATTTTTCTCAAAGCATTTTACTTTTGCATGTTTTATTATTTTATTGTACATACTTATCCTTCGAGTGTAAATCAAATTTTGTTCATTTTTGCTTAGCATTAAGATTTCTATAATTTTTTCTGGAGTTATAATTGAAGGGTGTACAGTGCTCAATTGAAGAAACAAAATGGCATCTATTGTGATATCAAGTTCAGATTCTAACTCTAAACTTGCTGAAATTATTTTTAGTTGCATGTCTTGCAGGTATTCAAAAATCATTGCTTTCCTTTTTGCCTTATTGTTATCAAAAATTAAAGTATTCAGTGCTTCCATAAACTCAGAAGATTTCTTATTTATTGTTTCAATATTACTTTGCAAATTCTTATTTTGATCATTCAACTTCTTTATTATATTAATTTCTTCTTCTTACCCTTGTTTTATTGTTTCTTCGTTTTTATTAAAGGACTTTATTGCCTCATCATAATACCTTGCATCATTGTCATCCATAGTTCCAAACAATGTTTTAAGACCTGTACCTACTATGTTAATTAATCCTCTCTTGTACCTACTTTTCATTTCTTTTGTTCGAGAACTGTTAATACCTAATAATTTATAAATTGTATCCATTTTCTTTAACAATCTACTATAATGTGATTTTCCGATCATCATTAATTCTTCATACTGGCGAAAGCTAGAGACGCATTCCTTTTCGGTATTGTTAACTTTTTGCGTCAACCAGTAAACATGTTCTTCGTGTATGGTAAGATTTACATTGGATATTATGGTGACGTGTCCATTGATAACTTTAGTCTTTCCAATCCAATCAAAATAAAATCCTCCATTACCGTTGAGGTTTTCAATAACAAGTCCCCTCACTTGAAAGATGCTACAAAAATCACTATCAAACCTAATTCTATATAATGTATGGTTTAACAAGGTTTTTTGAAACCTTTCTTGTCTTCCTATTAGTTCTCAAAAACACATTTGAGTCGGTTACTTTAGTAATAACATATGGTCCTACAAATGTTTTTTCCATCTTTCTATTTACGCTCAAATTTTTGACTAGCACCTGGTCTCCCACTTTATATGATGGTGCGTCTTTGGTGCTTTTATCGTACGTTTCCTTGGACTTTAACTTTGACTTTAATAAATTTTCTTTTACCTTGCCTTCTATGGAACTGATTTTATCTGAAATGTTCTTCACATACTCTCCTACTGTTACCAAGTCCAACTTATCAATATTGCTTGGTCTATTTGCTTGCCGCCCGAATAATACTTCGTGTGGGCTATAACCTGTTGTTGAATGTATTGTTGAGTTGTAACAAAAACTTGCAAATTTGAGACCTTCATCCCAATCGTCCTTTTCGAAATTTACTGTGTTCAAATATTCTTTGAGTCTACCATGTATCCTCTCTACTGCTCCATTGGATTGTGGATGAGCAACACTAGTTGTTATGTGCTTGAACTTGAATATTCTTGCCAAATTCTTCATTAATTCATTGCAAAATTCGGTTCCGTTGTCACTTAGGATAATTTTTGGAATACCAAGATACGTAATCCAATCATTTACAAACGCTTTTGCTATTGTCTCTGCGTTTTTGTCCTTTATTGGAACGAACCTTATGAATTTTGACAAGCTATCCTGCATACTCAACGAGTAAAAATTTCCATTCTTTGAAACTGGATATGGTCCTGTTAGATCCATATTTACTTGTTCCAAGCAGTACGTAGCATTGGACACAATTACCATTGGCATCCGTGTAGGATGTCTGTTTATTTTTCCTAGCTGACAATTCGTACAACTCTTAATAAATTCTATTACCATATGATTCAAATTTTCCCAATCATATTTTTCTCTAATCTTTGCAATAGTCGCTCTCTGTCCTGCATGTCCCCCAACCAAACTTTCATGGTATTCCTTAATAATATCCAATTGTTTTTTCTTATCCGTTATGTCTATTAAGTTACTTGTTTTTACAATTTCGTTGTTCTTTTCCAAATTTGTATGGGCTAATGCTTCTGCACTTTCTTCGCTTAAATTATTTTCTAAAGAACCTCCACTACCATTTTCATTTCCTTCTATATCTACAGAATTGTCAATATTTTCACTAACTCTATCTTCGCATTCACACGAACATTTTTTCTTTTTCCTGACTTTTCTTGTTGTTACTAAGATATTTCTGCTTAAGTGGTCTGCAACCACGTTATCGAGACCCTTTTTATATTCAACGACATATGTATACTCTTCTAACTTTAACCTCCAACGTACCAATCGTGATCCTGGATCTTTTACATTAAAAAGGAATGTCAATGGTCTATGGTCAGTTCTAATTATAAAATGCTGCCATATAAATATGGTCTAAATACCTTTACCGCCCAAACAATGGCTAAGCACTCTTTCTCCGTGGTGCTATAGTTTCTTTCGGCTGCATTTATACTTCTGCTTATAAATTGTATTGGCAGATCCTTATTTTCGTGTTCCTGTGACAACACAGCACCTAATCCTGCATTCGTCAGTTGTAACAATAAATGGTTTCTTGAAATCTTGGTATTGAAGTACAGTAAAACTGGATAATGCCTGCTTCAATAAAAGCTTTCTCTTGATCCCTCCCCCATTTAAATTCAACTCCCTTTCTCAGAAGCTTATTAATATTACCAGCTATTTGGCTGAAATTTTTTATAAACTTCCTGTAATAATTCATCATTCCTAGGAATGACTGAATTTCCTTCACATTCTGTGGAGCTTTAAGGTTCTCTATAACTCTTACCTTCTCAGGGTTTGGTTTAACGCCATCTTCTCCTATCACATGGCCTAGATAACTGACTTCCTTTTTCAAAAACTCGCTCTTATCTGCTTGCAGTTTAAGATTTGCCCTTTTTAGCTGTTCAAAAACCTCCTCAAGCCTTATGTTGTGTTCTACTAAATCTTTGCCATACACTACAATATCGTCCATGTACACAAAACATTTTATGCCTTTTAATCCTGTGAGGACAATGTCCATCATACGTTGAAAAATACTAGGAGCATTTTTCAATCCGAACGGCATTCTCGTAAATTCGAAATGTCAATGTGGAGTCGAAAATGCAGTTTTTTCCATATCTATTTTCCTTACTTTAATTTGGTGAAATCCTGCTCTCAAATCGAGTATTGTAAAATACTTAGCATGACCCAAATTATCTAAAATTTCTGCAATATTCGGAATAGGATAGCTATCTGCAATTGTCAGATCGTTTAGTTTCCTATAATCCACAACCATTCGCCACTTCTTTTTCCCTGATGCATCTATTTTTTTCGGAACTATCCATACTGGGGAGTTCCAAGGCGATGTAGAATTTTTTATTATACCATCCTTCATTAATTCCTTAATATTTTTACTGACCTCATCATGTACCTTAGGGTACCTATACGATTTAGTATAAACTGGTTTCGCGTCTTGCCCTGTTCTTATATTACACTCAATCGAATTCGTATTAGTTAGTGATTCACCTTCTAAAAGGAATAAATCATAATACTTTGATATGAGTTTTCTGATTTCATCATCTTCTCCTTTATTAAGATGATCCAACCTTAATGAATCCTGAATCAGTTTGCCTCTATCCCTGACGTGATTAACATTTCTTTCATTGATTCTATTTTTATTATCTTTATAACGACTCTTATCATTCTTTATCATTTCAAATTCTCTCAAATGCGTTACTTCAACTTCAATATCATTTTTAACTATCTTATCTGATATATTCAACATACTTACAAGACATTTCCCGTCTCTTACATCACTTATGCAACTCGGCACTATAATACTTTCATTTACGAATCTGTTCACTATCACCGAAGTACCGTCTACCAATTCTTTATTAATTTTAACAAGTCTAAACACCTCTCTTCTAAGCATTACATTAGCTTCGTCTCCTTTATATCTTAATTCATAACAATTGTCCTTTACATACAATGTGTTACTACCGTAGTCTATCCTGCATTTCATTTCCCTAAGGAAATCCGCACCAATCAGACCATCGTATTCATAGATCATGTTGTTAGAAACAACATGGAATCCCCATCTATGAAATACTTTCTTGGAACTAGAATTTTCCCATATACAAAAACGAATATCACTAGTTCCTAATGTTTCTTTACTTTTACTTCCCAGTCCAACCAATTCTATTATTTTTTCAACGTTAAGTTCTTTTCTAAAAATACACTCTGCTTTTATTAAACTAACCGAAGCACCCGTATCCAACAACATTTTATACACGCGGTCTTTATAATTAATGTAAATGTAAGGGCTTTCTTCACTATTTAAAGAAAACGCTGCCTTACTGTTAGCGCTTCTTAATCGCGAAAATTTTGAGCTTGATTATTTTTGGAATTTAAATTCCGATTTTTCAAAAAGCAATCCTTTGTATTATGGCCCATCTTACCACACGAATTGCATTTTACGTTTGGCCTTCTATTAGGATTCTCTTTTGAGAAACACTCATTTGCCTGGTGGCCTATTTTCCCACATTTGAAACACTTGAACTGGTTAGTGTTTATTTTGAACAAATTTTTGTTCGAAAAATCACTCTTAGGAGTCCTCTTTAAATTAAGCAGACGTGCTTCCTCATGCTGAGCATGTCTGGCTGCCTCTGCTAGTGTTGCTGGTCTACAGTTATTAACGTAACTGCATATTTCTGGGTTTAACCCATTTATGAATATATTTAAAATCACCTTGTTTTCTATATATTAATTTTTTTTCTTTGTTAGAGGTGGTTATATGCAGAGTCCAATTTTTGACACATACAACTTACGCATCAATTACCAAACTCAGGTTGCCATCCCGGCCTTTCGCACAACAAATTTTAGGAGCTCGTACTTAATTATATCCAGGAAGTTGTTTAACAGACTCCCTGCAGATATACGAATAATAAGAACTCTTTTCTCCTTCTTAAGTAAAGTAAAATCTTGGCTCCTTGGTTTCGATCACAATGAAGTTGAAGTTTTGCTGCTCTATATTGTTTAGTTTTGCTTGATTATTTATTTATATTTATGAAGTCATAGAGTTACTTGCTTTAAATGTATAAATGTTTCTTTATTTTCTTTTTTTTCTTTCTCTGTTCTCTTGACATTATAAACTATTCAAACTTTTGCCAACTTACTGTACCCTTATAACTTTGATACAACTCTTTTATGTATAAATTTTCAATTCTTTTTATTTTTTTGCCCGCTCTTTTTATTTTAAATTGCTCAGTGCTCACCCCACAAAAGAATAACTACTGGTTAAAGTAACATTATCTCTGTTTCTATAAATAAAAATGTTACTTACTATTCTATTACTGCTATTTTATAGGTTTAATTAAATATATAGTTGCTAAAATTGTTAAATTCATAGCTGTAAACAAGAATAATGAAAAAAATAAATAAAATAATAAAATAAATATATATTCATGTATCACTTGCAAATCTTTGGGTGTCTTTAACACTTCCTTTGCATCGGAACCAAGCCTTCGAGACATTGTTTCCATAAATTGTTGGAACTGTCGTACGGTGTTAGTTCCTTGTTGTGCACTAATGAGCTCTCTGTAAAGTCCCAATGTACTATTTGTCTCCTTGTAGAGACTTTTGAGTTGTTCTTTGAGAGTTTGCCAATTCTCAATTACCTTATTTTCAAGGATAACCCTTGCATTGCCAGATATCTGGACCTTGATATATTTAAATAGAAAGTCGGTTTGATCCTCTTTGGATAATTGGAACGCATCGTCACATGCGTTAATAAAGGACGCTAACTCTGATGCCTCACTTCGAAATTGTGGGACGAGTTTCACCAGCGTATTAATGTCTAATCTTTGGTTTCCTTCTACGTTATTTGGCATTCTGAATAAAAAATATATCTATATGGGTACAACAAAATTTTACTTCTCTGAAGCCTGTACACTCTCCACTTGTATAATCACCACAGTTGTTAAATTAATTACACTCAAAATCTTAACTAGGCTTATCACTAATTTAACTGAGTAGTACTAATACTGGTATCATTTTATTTATTACGTCCACCGCTTTTGTTGCACCGCTTGTATAGTTCTATGGTTCTTTGTTGTATTTATAATTGTACCGCTTTTTTTATTGTATCACTTTTTATTTTTATATTTTTTTTTTACCGCTTTTTGTTGTAAAACTTTTTCCAATTTTACCACTTTTTACTGTATAACTTTTTTCAATTTTAACACTTTTTACTTTGTAACTTTTTTCAATTTTACCGCTGTATAACTATTTTCAATTTTACCGCTTTATACTTTGTAACTTTTTTCGATTTTACCGCTTTATACTTTGTAACTTTTTTCGATTTTACCGCTGCCACCAATTTGTTATGCTCTTCAATAAAAACTACCGAGCAGTTGGACTGCTAAATGGGGATTGACAAAAGTTCTCAGCACGAATGAATCCTCACCGTGCACACAGTCACTTAGTGCACACTTACACACAAGAAAGGGTATGAGGGTGAAGAATAGATAGCGAATTCACAACAGATTGGCAACGTATAAATCATATCTCGTATGCGACATGATCAGTCTCTGGACTGTTTACGTAAGCACAATTATTGTTGGCGTCGTGAAACCATAGGATTGTTTATCGTAGGATGTTTAGAATCGATCATGGGATAACCATGGGATTGTTCATCGTAGGATGTTAACAATCAATGATGGTTTTAAGTGTCTTGCAAGGCAGAGTAATATCTCTTATTTATACAAAGCATAAATTCCTTGGGTGAATGGAGATTGAGTTTGTGTAGCAAAAGCCATTTTGACTTCACGCAATGCTTATTAAGCATTTTCTACACGTCTCCATTAGCCGTCGACACCACGATCTATTTTATAATATGTATTAATGTACATAAATATATTATCGCATTATCTATAAGCGTATCCGCTTAACATATTGACTTTAACATAACGTAATACTGATGAGTTGGTATTTGCAAAGCTGTTAGGGTGCAAACAAGATGTAATGGAATTATAAAGATTACGAAGACCAACAACATCTGTTCTTGACTGTACAGGGCGAAGGGAAATCAAATGCTGCATGTTCTTGTCAACTAAACGCTCGGTGTCGCCAAATTGTTCCTGTAGGAGGGAGATAGCGGCTTCGTAGCACCTACCTGAAGCAGTTAATCCGGCGATTATTTTTTTTGCGCTGCCTACTAATACTGATTCCAAATAACTGAATTTGTCTGACGATGTTAGATTTTCGTTTTCACGAATTGCAGTTCGGAATTGCTCCCAAAACGGTAACCAATTTAATTTCATTTCATTTCATTTATTGAACATCATGTACAAGTAAGACTTAGTCTTTTATAGTACTTAACAATAGAGGATAAAATTTGATGGTTAGACCTACACTATACCTAACAATAAGTAAATAAGAAAAAAAAATTATAATGAAAACACTATTGCAGGAAGGAAGAAAGGGGAAAAGGCTTAGAAGAAAAAGAGTTGAAGAAATTTAAAGAAATTTGAGAGTTGTTGCTTCTTTTTTGTTTTCTAAGAAAAGTACTCCAACGCAGATTTTTTGAATTCAGTAGCTCTAGTTATTTGTTTTGTTGCATTGGGCAAAGAGTTCCAAAGTCTAGTGGCATGAACGAAGAAATGGCGAGACGTGATTAAATAATAGGATGGGGGTGTAATTATATTAAAAGTTCTGGAAGAGCGGGCAAATTGAAGCTTTTCAAATAGATATGGTGGCGATTGATTGTTAATTACTTTGTGCAGAAAGACACAAAATCTAACATCTAGAAAATGCTGAAGTGTACAACCGAGCACTATTTTGTTATAGTTTGATATGTGATCATATCGGCGAAGGCCATAAACATACCTAACCATATCGTTAACATAATAATAAACAACGGTAAGCTTATGCAGCGATGAAGAATCAAGCTCGCAATAAACAGCGGAAGCATACTCAATGTAAGGCACAAGAAGGGATTTTATAAGCCCGAGCTTCGTCTCAACTGGAGTAAAACTCGCAAATAACCACAGTTTACGTAAACCACCGTAAATTTGCTCTACTGTGCAGTTAATATGGTCAACTGGGGATAACGAACGATTGATGCGAAAACCTAGATTAGTTATAACTTCCGTGAATTTCAAATGTACACGGTTAAGAACAGTTGGAGGTAGTTCTTTAGTCTCATGAGGTTTTTTGGATATTAAGATTACCTGCGATTTTGATGGATTCAGCTGCAGACCATTACACCTCGACCATTCATCGATTTTTGATAGATCTTCATTCATCCTACAAACAAGGTCGTCTATTAGTCCTATTGGTCTGGACAAGTAAATTTGAGCATCATCTGCATAAAAATAAACGTTAGTGTTCAAGCATACACCGGGCAAGTCATTAATAAAAATGCAAAACAAAATAGGGCCTAGGATTGACCCTTGTGGTACTCCGGCAAGTATCTCTTTACTATGAGAAGATTTGTCGCCAACCCCAACCCTTTGAAAACGATCACTCAAATAGCTTGTTATAAAACGCACAGATCTTTCACTAAATCCAATATAATCACGTGAAAAGAAAAGAACAAGCAAAAGAAACCGGACTGAAATCATCAGTCCCCATAACAACACTCATCCAAACATAGACAATCTGTCAAACACCAATGTCAACAATATCATGGAAGAATTAAAAAATATAAAAACTGAAATAAAGGGCATCGCCGATTTTTGCAACTTCGTCTCACAAAAGTTTGATGAAATCAACAAAAACCTCGAAAAAACAACACTTTTATGGATTCACTAGTGAATGAAATTCAAAAACTAAAAGATTCCAACAAAGAGAAAGATGAACAAATATCTGACATGCAAGCACAAATAAACATATTAGAACAACAACAACTTAAGTACAGCGTGGAAATAAAACATAGGGGCGGGCTACAGTCCGCTTGGGCGAACTGTTGGATACCCTATTCTTATTCCTATATCTCATAAGTGGGCGTGACAAAAATTTAAAGGATTTTATCGAAAAAACTAAGCTTTTGTAAATAAAAACGCTCCCTAGCTCAAACTTTGGTTTTTCAATAAAATTGTTTTATTTAATTGTGGGCGTGTCAGTAGGCGGATTTAAAAAAAATTTAAGTATGAGCATAAAGGGCACCTAGAGAGTATATACTATAAATTTCAGCTCCCTAGCTCAAACTTTGGACTTTCAAAAATAAAAAATAAAAAATTGTGGGCGTGTCAGTGGGCGGATTTTGAAAATATTTACACATGAGCATAAAGGGCCCCTAGAGAGTATATATTAAAAATTTCAGCTCCCTAGCTCAAATTTTAGTTTTTCAAAAAAAATATTTTATTTAATTGTGGGCGTGTCAGTGGGCGGATTTTGAAAATTTTATGTCCCAAGCAGTTTTATGGGCCAAAGATCATATATAAAAAATTTCAGCTTTCTAGCTCAAAATTCAAATTTTCCCAAAATTTGTTTTATTTAATTGTGGGCGTGTCAGTGGGCGGATTTTGAAAATTTTATGTCCCAATCAGTTTTATGGGCCATAGATCATATATAAAAAATTTCAGCTCTCTAGCTCAAAATTCGATTTTTTCCAAAATTTTGTTTTTTTGAGTTTGTGGGCGTGTCTGTGGGCGGATTTCAAAAATTCTTAAACTTGATTATTTCGGGACCCTAGAGAGTATATGGTTAAAATTTCAGCTCTCTAGGTCCAGTTTAAAGGCCTAATTTTTGCCGACGGACGGACGGACGGACGGACGGACATGGCTAGATCGACATTACTATCGATGCTGATCATAAATATAGTAACTTTTAGGGGTCGACGGGCAATATTAAGGTATGTTACAAACTATGCGTCAAAATTAATATACCCCTAGAATAGGGTATAAAAATATACCACCAAAACAAAACGAGAACTTGCTGGAAATTGTTAAATCGGTAGGAAAGACCATTAACCACGAAATCACAAACACGGACATCACGGATACTCGTATATATCGCACTAGAACTAAATATGCGGAAAGTTCAACAATAATTGCCATGTAAATAAGACTAGATTTATGCAGAAGAAAAAACAGAAGCTTTATTCACTCGATCTCCGGGCGATATCAACAAAATTAAACGTCAGTAATTATTGTGTGTGTGTGTGCGTATGTGAGGAATAATTTTTGTTTTGTTTATGATGGATGAAAACATAGAAAACATAGAAGAACTGTTTGATCTGCATTACATGGAGTTTGATGATTTTAATCAAGCAGAAGAAGAACTAAAGAAAACTAAATTTAGTTGCTTATGTCTAAACATAAGGTCACTGAGAAAAAATTGCTCGTATCTGTCCAATTTTGAATTATATTGATGTAATTGTCCTCGTCGAAATAAATATAAAAACAGAAGAAAATAATCTTTATCATTTAGATGGTTTCTCTGCTGAATTTGCCAACAGGGCACATAAAAAGGTGGTGGTATCGTAATGTTTATTAAAAATAATATCAGTTACGAAAAAATAAAAATCGATACAACAGCTTGTGAAAACCTGACCGTGAAATTGCTGTCCTATAAAAAAGAAAAGTTTATAAGTGGAGTTTATAGACCGCTGAAGCAAAACCCAGTTGCATTCTTCGATGACTTGGTGAAGATAATTAACTTGAAAGAAGGAAATTTTGGCACAATAATTCTGGGCGACATTAATATAAATACAAAAGATGATTTAAATGCATTGGCTCTTAATTATCAGGATTTGCTGGCATCGAGGGGACTTTTCAATGCCATCAAAGGGTATACCAGAGTGGACTTAAATATTGGCAGCCGCACACTTATCGATCATATTTTAGTCAGTATACAAGAGGCTAGAAACATTAGCTGTAATAGAAAATGATATATCAGACCATTACATTAGACTATATGGAATCTACGAGGAACATCTTGTTGAAAATAATACTCCCCCCCTTAAGTCCTTCATAATACCGATGAGAGTTAATGAATTAATTCGAGCTGCTGATTGGACATCCATATTGGAAGAAACTAATCCAGAAAGTCTGTTGATGTCGCTAATTAAAAAGATGGATGCTATCTACGCCAATTCAAAAGCTGTAGGCAAAGAAAGAAGTCGTCGGAAAAGTCATTCATGGATCAACACGGACATTCTAGAGAGTTGTAATGAACGAGATCGATTGTACCGAAGGTGGAAAACTATTCGTAGAAACTTATCCTATGAAATCGAGTACAAAAAGTTTCGCAACCAACTAAACAAAAGAATATCTCAGACCAGCAATCTACATTATAAAGAAAGATTTGAACAAAAAAGAGTTGATCAAAAAAAAAAACATGGGCGATAATAAATGAAGTGTTAGGACGACGAAAACTTTCCTTGGATGACACTATAAGTAGACATTTTCCATGCGACAAGAACATGACTGCGTTGGCAGAGGAATTTGGAACGCTTTTCGCAAAACAGGCAGAGTCTATAATACACAAGTGCAATGTAGAAACATCCAGTCATCAAAACACGAGATTATGTCACTCTATTTATTTTGGGGAAACAAATTATGCAGAGGTAGAAGGTTTGGTACACCGTCTAAACATACAGAAAGCTCCCGGGGTAGACGGTATTAGAGTATCTGGTATTAAACTTAATACCGATATCTTTGTCCCCATTTTAACCAAACTAATTAACCTAAGCTTTAATACGCGAAAAATTTCTAAAAAACTTAAAGAGGCAGTGGTACGACCAATATATAAAGCAACTCACAAACTATAGGCCAATTACCGGCCATCGTAAAAGTCATGGAGCAAATCGTTTCGGATCGTATATGGGACTTTGTAAAAAAGCATAATTTGATCTGCAAAAGTCAATACGGATTCCAAAAGGGAAAAAGCACAAACAAACTGCTTGGTGACTTCGCGAATGTAGTCAATACGGCCCTTAGCATAAGACAATATGTCCTCGTGTTATGCATAGCGATGGTAAACGTCGAAATTTTCCAACGTTAGCAAATTCTGATGACCTACAACGTGTGTGATCTCAGATAATGCAGCGTTGGTTAGTTGTTGATTCGAATGTCCAATGTCCACCAAGGCGTAATAGGACACTTTCGTAAACATCCGCCACGAGCGACACAACGCGATATGAATTGTGCCGACTCAGGGATCTTCGGCGTTTTTCGTCTTCAGCATGGCACCAACCTTCAATTACAAAAGTCAGTCCATTTTTGAGAGTGAACCAATAAAGAACAACTTAGCACCGGAATAATGTATTTTAATTATTTCGGGTGCATAACAAAATTGGTGGCAGCGGTAAAGATAATTTTTTTAGTTCGAGACAAAGAGAAAATTTCTCTCTCTTCGTCAATTAATTCGAAAAGGAAAAAAAAATATGTACAACGATAAAGCACATAAAAAAAAAGTGTTAAGCAAACGTGCAACGAGAAGAAAAAATATATACAACTAAGTAAGAGTAAGAGTAAGAAATTCATTTATTTAATATTTTCTTATTACATAAGTTACAAGATAGAATGAATTTTAAAGCTATGGCTTAGCCGTCAGCTTGGTTAGCAAAATGCTTATACATGTACCTACATTTGTTACTTTAACGATATAGTTATTTTTTTAATAAACTTAATCAATCATAATACTCTGTTATTAATAGCGACCTGTATTTGTAGATGGATTTAATATAATAAAATAACTTTTTCCAATCACACTCGTTCAGAATTTGTATTGTCTCCTGCATGGTAAGGAATTTTTTTCCGAAGTAAGCTAGTCTCTGTGGTTTGTAGATTGGACAAACACTAATAATGTGAAAGCAGTCTTCTTTCGGTTTTAAGTTGCAAATATTACAAAACTGGTTGAAGCTTCCATTATATGGGCTGCCATTTAAACCAATCAACTCACACCTTGTTTTGAAAATAAGAGATATTTCACTATAGTTGAGTGAGTCATTGAAATAGTTCTTATCCTTTAGATTGAAGTTCAGGTGAGAATACAATACTCTGCTATCTGATTCACGAGCTTTCTCTATAAATCGCACACGAATAGCATCTTCATTTTTATTTATTATTCGATAAAGTTGGTTCTTTAAGTTGTCCAGGTTGTTTAGATCGAATGAAACAGTTTCTCCACACGCGTTTCCAATTCTTAACCATCTTAACGCCCACCAGTCCTTGTTTCTTAATTCATAAGATAGCATTTTTTTGGTTATTCGGGAGTCTGGATACGAACCTATTTTAATGATGTAATCCGCTTGCGATTTGAGAGTGCTTGTAAAAAGCATTGGAAGACCCGTTTCCAAATAGATTGTGTAGTTCGGCGATTTCATTGGTAAGTTGAATAATTTTTTCAAGAAGTTCCTGTGGAATTTCTCGATTACTTCGTACTCGTCTGATCCCCAAACTTGAGAGGCGTAACAAAGAGTTGATTTAACAACTGAATCAAATATTCTGTATTTCGTTGAGAGGAGAATCCGCTTGTTTGCAAAAACATTTTTCCATGATAGATTCACTAAGCTTTGGGAAGACTTGGCTTTATCCGTTAGATGTTTACCAAATTCTAGGGTTGGGTGCAGTTTCACTCCTAAATATTTGAGTTCCTTCACAATCTCTAATCGGCTTCCATTATAAAACCATCTATTTCCACTTTGCACTCGTGGTGAACGGGAAAATACCATAATTTTAGATTTTTCGGTGTTGATGGTTAGTCCCCATTTTTTGCAGTAACTGGCTAGACGATTTATCTTCAATTGGAGATTTTCAGGAGATTCAGAGAGTAGAACAAGATCATCGGCATATAACAAGACATTGACCACGGTACTAGCAATTCGTACTCCACCAGGCAAATCTTTTTCTATGTCGTTTATAAATAGAGAAAACAATAAGGCACTAAGAGGACATCCTTGCTTTACACCAGTCTGTGTTTTAAACCATTCTGAGAAATCCTTTCCATCCCAGACTGCTGCACTTGTTTCGGCATACATTTTTTTAATGGTCTTAAGAAATTTTGTAGAGATACCCAACTGAGACAGTTTATAGAAGAGTGCACTTCGGCTAACAAGATCAAAAGCTGCCTTGAAATCTACAAAAAAGCTATACATTTTCTTGTTTCTGGCTTGAAAGGCTCTTATAATCGCAGATAATGTGAATATTTGGTCAACGGTTGAAAAGTTTTTTCTGAATCCAGCTTGACGCTCTGTCAGAATATTTTTTTCATCTACCCATTTTTCTAATCGTCCTACAAGTATGCCGCAAAATATCTTGGCTGACACATTCATGAATGAGATTCCCCTGTAGTTTTCTACGTTTTCCAGCGAACCCTTTTTGTGGATGGGGAATATTACGGACTTCTTAAACGATGAAGGGATGTCTGCACTCGAGAACACACTGTTGAAGAGAACTTTCAAATAGTTGATTAAGGTTGGACTAGCATTTTTGTAGAATTCGTACGGAATCCCATCTTCGCCTGGCGCCTTTCTATTTTTGGATTTCATGATAACAGCATTGATTTCGTCAGTTGTTACCTCACCATCTAGGGAATCGTCGAAAATGAGGGGGTCCGCATACGAGAAAGAAAGGTTTGAGTTATCCAGTAGAAGATGTTTAAAATATATGGATAGATCATCAGCAGATACTCCTGTACCTATTTGATAAACTGTACCATTAATCTCCCTTGCTATTCTCCAGAAGTCCTTCGAAGACTTGGTTTGACTAAGTAAGAGAGCTTGCTGATTATCGAAGTCAGTTTTCTTAGCTAGGCATAGATTTTTGTAGTGGGTATTCACTTGGTTATACCACTTTTTAACCTCAGGGTCATTACAAGTTCTCCAGACACGCAAAAGGGCAAATGATTTCTTCCTAGCATTTATGCATTCTCTATCAAACCATTTTTGTTTAAATGGTGGCCTTATATTTGAAATGTTGTTTGATGCAGCACTTCTTATATAACAAGTTATTTGGTTTGCGAGTGTTTCTGTTTCTTCAGGTATCGAATTATTTGCTGAGAGCAAGCTGTCTAATAACCTGTGGTAGGTATTTGTTTTTTCGGATTTCCATTTAAGTCTTGGTAGCAGGGGCAGGTTTTTGTGATATGAGGGTGTTTCACCATCAACTTCAACCACGATTGGCATGTGATCCGAAAAAGTTTTGTATTGTACCTCAAATTTTTTAATTTTCCCAGTCCAGTCGTTGTTAACAGCACAAAAATCAATAACTGAATTGCCTTGTCCTCCGACAAATGTGTAATGCCCTTCTCTATCACCTTCTGTACAGCCGTTTAACACAATAAGATCATACATTTGGAGCAGCTCTAGTACATCTGTTCCATTTTTATTGCAGACTATGTCTTTAGATACCCTATTGGTACAGCATATACTAAGGTTTGTTACAGTTTGCACTATAGTGGTTTGTGAGTCACTTATTCTCGAATTCCAATCTGCAATCAGCATAACGTTTTTGCTAGCTAAACATGACATTGTATTACACAGCCTCTCAAAGTCGTGAGTCCATTTGTTGCAGTTTATATATGATGGAACGATATATGTATTATTATTTTGTGTCACACATTTTACTACGGTAGTTCCTTCAAATTCATCAAAATCGTAAGTTTTTAAATGTGATTTTTTTATCCCGTACAGGCTTCCTCCACTTGCACGCCCCTTTATGTAGGTTTTACTTGCTTCGCTCCAAATTAACTTAAAGCCATCGAAATATTTATTAAAATTACTTAAATTATCGCTTGTTAAATGTGTTTCAAATAAAAAGAAAATTTCAAAGTTCTTAACATAGTTAAAAAAATCTACAAATAATAATTTATTACTTAATCCAGATATATTGTAAGATAAAATATTTGCAGAGATAAATTTGTTTGAGCTGACGACGCTTAATTCTCAGTTTTGTATGACACTACTACCTTCCGGACCTTCGGTGTAAAGTGTCATCACTGCTGCATCTGGTTTGGGCCATTCACGCTGACGTCTGTTTGACAACATAGTTTCGTTGACAGCATTAAAATTGAGTTTTCCGTAGATATTCTGTAGTTCGTCTTCTCCGTTTGTGTTATTATATTTAAGTTTGTTATTATTGTCTAAATAAAATGTTCTATTACCAATTAATAAATTGTTATTTTTAATCAATACTGCTTCGCTTGGATTAATTGTTTTGACGACTTTTCGATACCCGAGTAGAATTCGACGTTTAATTTGTGATTGTTTGCTAAGGTCACGTTGGATATAGCAGCCTGTGCCTTTTAGCTTCAAGGAATTTCTTAACATTTGCATTGCAGTTTCATTGGAACCAGTGCTAAGTTTGAGTTTAATTGTTTTCTTGTTTTCACTAAGTTTTATGGCTTGTGGCATTTGTTGTTGGTCTGCATCAGAGCCTAGCAAAAGTGTGGTTATGTTCTGAATCCTTTCTTGGGGGTCAGATCGGTCGTTTGGAATCGTGAAAATAATATTTTTCCCTCTGATCTCTCTGCTCTGCAGTTCAAGCTCCTCTTCTAGAATGCAAAATCGATTTTCAAAATGCTGCACTTTTTCAGATAAATTCTGGTTTTGTTGTCTTAGCGAGTGTATCTCATTGCTAAGTTTGTTGAGATCGTCTTTTGTTGCTAGATTGGCCGTCGCTTTGGAGAGTCCTATATTGAGCGATGCCTCAATAATGGATTTGATTTTATCAAGGTCAGATTGGGAGATCGACATTGTCTTTTGAGATTTATAAACCTTTGATGGTCTGTTGGTGTTAAAAAGTGGATAAATATTTTTTTCAGGTGACGTTTGATCGATTTTCCTTTTGTTGTCGGTCATGTGACTTAGGTGTCTACTTGGAAAGTTTATTTCACAGCTAATAAATTAGGATTACCTGCTTTTGCTGTTTTATTTATAGAAACAGACAGTCGACGCACCTGTTTATACACTTTTAATTGTTAATTACGAACTTTGGCTAGTTATATTTAAGAATTTTACGAGAGCAAATTTTGTTATTGAACTATACACCTTGTAGCAGAGTTGCCAACCATATACAACTATAAAACACATATAAAAAAAAAAGTGTTAAGCAATACATACAACGATAAAACACATAAAAAAAGTGTTAAGCAAACGTCCAACAAAAAAAAATATATACAACGACAAAACACATATAAAAAAAAAGTGTTAAGTAAACGTGCAACGAAACAAAAAAAAAGCAACAGTAGTAGAAGTAGAAGTAGAAATTGACAAGCAACTTTAAAAAAGCAACAGAAGCTGAAATTGACAAGCAACTTTAAAAAAGCAACAGAAGCTGAAACCAACAAGCAACTTTAAGCAACAGAAGCTGAACTCAACAAGCAACTTTAAAAGATCAACAGAATGCAGCATCATCATTGTATATAAACCTTATAGTAGTGCAACCGTGCGTAAACGACGATACGCCACCAGTGCGCATTCGCCCGCAACAAATCATGATAGTCTAGTTCTACACCATTCTCGTGCTGTTAATATGAGTAGGAGGATGATGCAGGTAGTGGTGGTGGTTGGCAAAGCAGGTTTCGTGTAGATTTATGGTATATTTATACCCTATTCTAGGGGTATATTAATTTTGACGCATAGTTTGTAACATACCTTAATATTGCCCGTAGACCCCTAAAAGTTACTATATTTATGATCAGTATCGATAGTAATGTCGATCTAGCCATGTCCGTCCGTCCGTCGGCAAAAATTAGGCCTTTAAACTGGACCTAGAGAGCTGAAATTTTAACCATATACTCTCTAGGGTCCCGAAATAATCAAGTTTACGAATTTTTGAAATCCGCCCACAGACACGCCCACAAACTCAAAAAAACAAAATTTTTGAAAAAATCGAATTTTGAGCTAGGAAGCTGAAATTTTTTATATATGATCTATGACTCCTAAAACTGCTCGGGATATAAAATTTTCAAAATCCGCCCACTGCCACGCCCACAAAAAAATAAAACAATTTTATTGAAAAACCAAAATTTGAGCTAGGGAGCTGAAATTTTTAATATATACTCTCTAGGGGCCCTTTAAGCTAATGTATAAATATTTTCAAAATCCGCCCACTGACACGCCCACAAATAAATAAAACAATTTTTTTGAAAATCCAAAGTTTGAGCTAGGGAGCTGAAATTTATAATATATACTCTCTAGGGGCCCTTTATGCTCATGTGTTCATTTTTTTTTAAATCCGCCTACTGACACGCCCACAATTAAATAAAACAATTTTATTGAAACACCCAAGTTTGAGCTAGGGAGCGTTTTTTTTGATAAAATCCTTTAAATGTTATATAACAAAATATGTAGAGCGTTCTTAACAATTTAACCATACTTAGACTTTTGTCACGCCCACTTATGAGGGATAGGAATAAGAATAGGGTATCCAACAGTTCGCCCAAGCGGACTGTAGCCCGTCCCTATGTTTTTTGTTTGCTTTGATGGAAGGGGTATGTTATGTTTTCTGGATTTTAACACAATTGGTATGTGTGTGTATGATCGTTGAAGGAGAGTCGCATTTCAGCTAATGTGAGGATTCTCAAATGATTTTCTTTATAATTCGTATTTGCAAGTGAAAA
The DNA here is from genome assembly GCA_949715645.1 of Portevinia maculata. Classification (NCBI taxonomy): domain Eukaryota; kingdom Metazoa; phylum Arthropoda; class Insecta; order Diptera; family Syrphidae; genus Portevinia; species Portevinia maculata. Next base: position 164,677,965 of record OX454526.1, on the reverse strand, counting down.
ATCGATATTCATATTTAAAGGCAGGGGCGATGGTGGATAAAGAAAGGTGGGAGAATTGTCGTCGAGTAGTTGATGGTATATTATTTGTTGGCTTTGATGAATGTTTGGGGTAGGTTATGGCATATTGCAATTAGACCATCACAGTCACCTGTAACTTGTTTTCTTTGTTTTTAATACAATTGGTGTGTATGTTCACATCGGTGAAGGAGATTCGCATTTCATCACTGAGGATTCCCAAATGGTTTATAAACCATATTTGCATGTGAAAAAATATTAATTGAGGCAGAGATAAAAAAAGATAAGACAAGTTATAGTGTATTCCCAGCTACATTGCGAACGATCCTTAAGGGTTTCCACTTTAAAAAGAAAATCGTGGATATTTTCGGACCCGTCGAATGCAATTTGCCACTTTTCAATTTTACAAACTGAACTTACTAAAGAAGTTTGTTGACTTATTGGTGGTGCTTGTCAGCGTTGCACAGTGTGACGAATCGCTGATTTAGCTTGGTTTAATAAGGAAAATGACATGCGCAAACGTAAACAAAAACCGGTTAAGCCTCCTACGTAATGATTGTGCAATTTTTTTGTTGTTGCTTAGTGCAACAAAAAAAAATCATCTCAAACTCCAAATTGTATATAATTTTTTTTATAAGAAGGTCAATTTGAAGAGAAAGTGTTTATATCGGTTTTAATTGGTTCGCGTATATTTTATTGCTTTTTTTTTATCTTTTCTCAATAAGTTAAAAGTCAATTGATATAAAAGTAAGTTTTTCTTACATAATTAAAGATTTTGTTTAAAAGGTATAAGGGGTAAATGAAAGTAAAATTTATAGATAAAATATGTGTTTTTTGTATTCATTGGACGAAAAGTATACCTAGTTGTTCAGTGTTGTCCAAGTTGGAGACCGTGTTTGTTCTAAAGCCTTGCATATGCACTGCTAAAATGTGTTTTAACAAAATTTTTCGTTTTTTAGGATGCCCATGGAAATCACGAAAAAGCAAATTTTTTATGTTTGGATTTCTTAATTTAAAATTAAGCGCTTAGATGCTGTTTCTGCTTTTGTTGTGGGTTACTTTAGCCATGTAATGTTTTCTGAGGCTGCAACAAAGTCAATCAAATTAACCTTTAAAACTTTATGTTTAAGATTTGACGAGACATGGGCCAAAAGTGGTCGGCATAGAGAGCGCTTCGAAAATTCAAATTCTCTATGGCTAAATGAAAATCTAACATTACCACAACATATCTTAGATGAAATACCTTCTTCATCTAGAGTAGGAAGACCGAAAAAAAGCTTATAGATTAGATGTCAAGTTGCGGCAGGTAAAAGACCAAGGCAGTAAAGAAAAAGTCAAAGCCAGAAAATAACTAATCCAAGGAAAATTTACAAGAGAATTTAATTTTAATTTTAATTTTGGTGGGGCATAAGTCCCCATTTATTTGGCTTAATGCAAGCTAATAATAAGGCTTAAAACTAATTAAAAACAAATTTAAGTTAGGGTTTCGGATTGGTGAAGAAGGTCAAGTTTAAGGCAGAGAGTGCTGCGATTGAAATCGAAGGCGGTGAGGTTTGAGTTAACCTTCCGGAGCATTCGGGAGATTGGTTCATTAGAACCGTAGGACGTGCGGTGGGGAGGAAGATAAAAGAGACGAGGGAATCGTAAGTTACGAGGGTTGGTATTGAAGGAGATAGAATTATAAAGTGACGCGCAGTCGACGGAGCCAGAGAAGAGTCTATGGATGAAAACTATGTCTGCAGCGTCTCTGCGTTCCTCAAGGCTATTCATTTTAATGAGTTTGAGACGGTCTAGATAGGGGGGTAAGGTTGAAGGATCGTTCCAGGGTAAACCACGAAGAGCGAATCGGAGAAAGCGACGTTGGATGCTCTCGATTCTGGACACATGGACTTGGTGGAAAGGAGACCATACTTGGCTAGCGTACTCAAGAAGCGGGCGAACAAAGGTAGTGTAAAGAGATCTGGTCACGTAAGGGTTAGAGAATTCTTTTGACCACCGTTTAACAAACCCAAGTGATGAGTTGGCTTTAAGAATTATCTCGTCAAAATGTAAACGGAAATTAAGCTCCCTATCGCACAGAATGCCAAGATCACGAAGAGATTGAACGCGGGATATAGGTTGACCATGGAGAAGGTAAGGACGGGGAGGGGACTTGTTCATCTTGCGTGAGAAAGTAATAGACTGGCATTTGGCGATATTGAGCTCTAATCCGTTTTTGATGCACCAGGTGGAAAAAGTATCCAGATCTTGTTGTAGAAGACAAGAGTCTTGTGGTGAAGATATGGGCATACAAAACTTGGTATCATCAGCGTAGAGCGAAAGGACAGAATGCTTTATGATTCGATCTAGGTCGTTAATGGTTAGGATAAAGAGAAGGGGACCAAGATGACTACCTTGTGGAACCCCAGAGGTGGCCAAAAACGGCGCCGATAAGGTGGACCTGAAGCGAACACTATAATAACGGTTTTCCAGGTAGGACGATATCCATTTTAACAGAATGGGTTCGAAACCGAGTGAAGATAGTTTAAAAAGGACTAATTTGTGAGATATCTTATCAAACGCCTTACTGGAGAGGGATGTGGGGTTACCATCGGATTTTTTTTTGTAGTTAACAAATCGGAAAAAGGACTTAGGGTCGGTAATAAGATTGGCTTGTGCCTTATTAAGATATTGCTGGTAGAGAGAGTCATAAAGCTGGGTAAACCGAAGATATGAGCCGAGATAATTAGAGTAGTTAGAAGAAGAATTATCACGAAGGAAAAATGCCCATAGTTTATTTCTCTTGTTACGTAAAGTCCGAAGTTTGCGGTTATACCATGGGGGTGATGAAAAAGTTGTCTTATGTCGAGAGACGGGAACATAAAGAGAAATGGAATTAAATAGTTCAGTGTAAAAAACGGACAGGGCATCATTTAGAGAGAGGTTGGCGAAGTCAAAAGAGGCTCTGCTTAGATAGGCGTTAATTTTGTGGTAATTCGCTTTGTGAAAATCGTAAGAGGGGAGATATGTCGCGGGCGTCGGCTGTGGTGGGGAGTCATGGAAAAAAGAAAGAAGAAGTGGGGGGTGAAAATTATCAATAGTCGATAGAGATAGGGGAGAAAGCGAGACAGAGGAGTTAATGGGATCAGTAGAGAAAATAAGGTCTAGTTGCCTACCCATATAATTGGAGATGCCACTAACTTCGCATAGGCCTGAATCTGTTAGACGATCTATGAAAAGGCATTCCTTATTTGAGTTCGGATTAGAAGCCAGGAAAAATGATCCATCATCTGATGGAATCCAGTGCAGATGAGGCAGATTAAAGTCGCCGAAAATGATGATGTCGTCAAGGGAGTCTGACGAGTCGGCCATTTGGTCAATCACATCGACAGCAAATTGGTACGATTCAAAAGGTTGGGCCGGTGGGATATAAAAGCACATAACGAATAGAGACTTTCGGGGGAGAGCAATTTTAATTGAGACGAAGTCGACTTTAGAAGAATAAGATGAAGTAGCTATTGTAGATGAGTCAAGGCCATTGTTGATGGCCAATAGGACGCCTCTGCAGGGTGAGTCGTTCTTTGGACGGGCGACATCATCATCGCGGAAAACATTGAAAGTGGGGGGAAATAGCTCCTGGTTCTTTATATCTGGAATTAGGTTGGTTTCGGTCAGAGCATAGATGTCTAAAGGAATGGTATGTGATTGACGCAAGACATTTTGGGTTTTTGAGCGGAGGCCTCTTACGTTCTGATAGTAAAAAGTGAGGGCTATGTTGTTATGTGAAGGCGTAGTGGAAATAGGTTGAGGAATGGTCAATGGTGGTAATTTAGGAACGAACAAATTTGTTTTGGTCGTTTCTGCTTCTTTGGAGATGTGAGATATGTCTAGAGTTGATGTGGGAAGCAAAAGCGGAGAGGTCATTAGCCACAGTATTAGGTGAAATGTTCAGGCCTTCGTGATAGCGCGTGTAAATTTCGCGCAGTGCAGTGGGGTCAGTTGGAAGACCTTCTTTCTGAATAGAGACTTGGACGTTTGTCTTTGTCTTGCCGTCAACGCAGATGGAATCAGGCTTGTCATGTAAAAACGCAAGGTAGATGCGGACATTTTCAAACAGTCGGTGATCCCTCAGACGTGCCATAACATAACGGCCATCGAGGTCGCACAGAGGGTCCGTAAACTTGCTGGTATGTTTAACATTTGGGGGAAGTAGAGGATCAAAAAGGACGGAGGGTTTGGGGATAGGGGTTGACTTCTCTATGTGGGGAATAGTAGTTAGGAAAGAAACAGGGTTATTGGTAGATATGCCAACTCAACAGTCTCTCAATCCTAATGACGGGAACAAGGCTAGACGATTTTTTAGAGATGATGAAAAGACTGCCCAAATTACAGTGATAGATAAAGAAATTATCAAAAAGTTTCATATCATCTTAGAAGCTCTTGGGTCTGGGTTCCCAATAGATGCAGATGCTTTTGACAATTATGCCTGGTATTTTTAGCCAGTAAGTGTGCATAAGGTCTTCTTTCATGGAAAACAAATAATTTCGACTTGTATACTTCCAATCGGACAACTTTCAGAAGAGGCGCAAGAGGCAAGAAACAAGGAAAATAGAAGGTTTAGGGAACTTCTTACCACAAAAATATCACGTGTAGATACAAATACTGAACTCTTAAATCGATTGCTTATAACCTCAGATCCAATTCTTAGCAAGTCTAAGATACTTTCCGAGAAGAAAGAAAAGCGTCATGGAACATGAATACTTGCAACTTGTTACGGAGCAGTGCACTGATCTGCAAATAAACAAAAATTTATTAGCACAGCTGATCAATTTCCACTGACCCACATTTGTTGCTTTCCCCACATTGTCCAGATTCCGTCCATCATCCTTCACACTCCAGTACCTGCAAAGAAAAGAAAAAAAAAGAATTGCAAAAAGAAGTAAACAAATGTTCCAATGCAGATTGTCTACCTGATTCGACGCACAATCCGTATTTCGGTGAGCGGACTTCAAAGGAGACAACAATTCCCTTCACCTTTTTAATTATCCGTTCCCTTTCCTGCAATTAACCAAAATTAATAATTTAAATAAACACTTCCTCACCTGCAATCCTTCCATTCGTCCGACAACCAATATCTTTTGACAGTTTATGTTCTTGTTACCAGTTTGTCTTCGCGTTCTCTTTTCTTCCACGTTCTTCCATTCTCTTCCTTTCCTTACACTTAAATATATTTCCCTAATTGGAATCCAGTGTCCTGATTCCAATCCATTTCCGATTTCTTGTTGTGTAATGGCTGATCGTGTAGGTATACCTACGTTTTTATTTTATTTTATTTTATTTTTTTTAGTGATTAGGATTAGATTATGTAGGTATTTTATGAATAGAGGTATTTATTTTATTGAACGGACAAAACGAAACAACGAATCTTGACGACTGGAAGGTGAACTATTTCTTTCTCCTTCCAGGATTAGCTGAATAGAAAAGGAAATTAGAAAGGTATTGGGTATAGACAGAGGACAAAGAAAGAAAGAACAGAAATAGACGGACTAGCGACTCAGAAAACAAAGAGAGGGATAACAAAAATAAAATACTATGTACATACATACAGACTTTCACGGTCAACTGGCCACAGCTGTGGACTTTTATTATTTCGAAGCGGTCGATGCCCTCGAAGTTAATTGTGTTTTTTTTGTGCAAGGTTTGGTTGTGCTTACAATAATACACTGCGAGAAATTAATCTTGGATATAAAACCGAACTCTTATCTGGTCTGTTTTGAAGGGCGGAAAGGTCATTTCATACCGGAAAAGTCGCTGCAGAGGTTTGGGTCTTATTTGGGCCACCACTTTTGGGCTGGTGCTCAAACCTCTGCTCCCTTTTTTTAACCTTGGGCTTTAGCATCTAAGTGCGGTGCTAGGACAATCTCCCGTGGAGGCCAGCGAAACCGCTTCACCAGGTTCGGGTTGTACGGCCACAGAGCCGCAACCACCAACATACATAACAACAACGACAGTGAACAAAGACAATTTGAATAAAATAACAAGATTACAAAAGTGAAAAACATTAAACAGTGACTAAACACAAACAAAACATATACAATAAACATAGAGTGCAGTGCGCCGAAGTGCTCCGCCCCCTAGGTTGTGCTAACAACAACAAAACGCGCCAAGAAGTGCCGAAACTCACCCCGTAAAACGCAGTGGCGTAAAGTTTTAACTTAGGATTTTAGTTTAATTTTCATTTTTGATTTCTCTGGAAGCCTTATTTTTTTTTTTTGTTTTAGTTTTTATTGAATTCCTTTTTTTTTTGCTTCTTTTGAATTGTTTTTTTTTCAATCTTAGTTTTAGTTTAATTTTAATTAGTTTTTTTTTTGAATTCGAGTTAAGTAAGGCTAGGGTACATTTTTTTTGTGAGTTCTGCCCTTGAATTTGTTATAGTGCGCGTCTCAGAGGCAATATTGGCTTCATACAATCACCGTCTCTTCTTGTGCTGGTACCAGGACAACGGGGGACCGTACATGAAACCGTGAGTACTTTAAGTTTTTTTTATATATTTGAATTTTAGTTTTTAAGATTTAAGTGCGGAATTTTAGATTTAGTTTTTTTTTTAAGTTTTTTGAATTTCTTTTGCGGTAGTTTTAAGTTTTTTTATATTGATTAAATATTTGAAATAGCCTTTCATGGCATTGAATTTTGGTTTTTTTTTGTGCATTTGAATATGCGCGGCTAGAGTTTTGCTTTTGGTGTGTGAACGGCTGTGAAGGCCGTCCTTCTATGGATCGACAATGACATAACAGGACAACACGGACTTTGACGACATGACGCGACGACATACGAACTTTTCTCTACAGACGTATTGACCTGAATTGTGACTGGAGGGTTCGCCGAGGGGCTATCACTCACAACATCGGCCAGAGTGATAGCTAAGGTTGTGTCGAAAGACACAAGGGTGGGCTGGCCAACCTTTGCCAATAACATCTGGCATGTTTCGGGTTCATGACGAACCCGGTATCAAAGAGAGATTTAGGGAAAGTGAGTTGCGGTTAGGGTAAGATAGTTTTAGTGTAGTTTTAAGTTAGCTTAGTTATATTTTAGGGCTTAGCTTTTAATGTTAGATTAGTTAGCTTAAGGTTAGGCTAGTTAGGTTAGTTCGCGTGCTCCTTCCCTTCTCTCTCTTGGGTATCGGCCCAGGTCCTTGGACATTTTCTTTTCCTTCATTTTTGCTTTTCTATCCTTTTTTTGTCCGTCCGTGGTCTACGTAGAGTAGCTTCCTTCCTTTTTTTTTCTCTCTTTTTACAACTTTTTGGCATGGACAAAACGTTTGTTGAGCAGGTGGTATATGGTGAGGGGACAAGAACTACCCCCGTCCGACGAGCTGAGCCGAGCAACCACAAGCATGCCGCGTCCTCCTCACCTGTATCGAAGTTGCCCCTGTGGCTCGACCCTGGTTCCCAACATAACAATGGCGCCCAACGATTTCGGCTAGGCCAGATTGCGACTCCAAGGGGATGATTTTCACTTTCGAAAGTCATCACCTTGGACTTACAACAGCCTTCGCGATTAGAATAATTATCAATTTTTTTTTTACTTTTCTCTCCTTCTTCTTCATGTTCAAGGACTCCTGATGCTCGTGGGTCGGAAGCAGATGGATGACGGCTATTCCAATCCTTAGGCGTATAGCCAGAGGATCTCGTGAGGTAGTCTGAAGTTTGTGAAAGATCTACGAGCGGGCCAAAGTAGGCAGGCCAAATGTTAGCTGCTGCCGAAAGTTCAAGGCTTTTCGCCAGTTCTTTCGCGAGGCGTAAACATAGGCCTGTGGACTTTGACCGTGTTGAAGTGTGCCCTAGAAGTCCTGCCAGCCTAGCATTTGGCTAAGCCGGATAGCGAGTTGTGGTAGGTTGGAAAGGACACATTTCAGCACTCGTTATGAATACGAGACACCGGTCACAATCTGACTTGACGTAGAGTCGACTTTTACAAACATTTATCTACTTACGGACTAAAGATCTATAGAACGGTTTGCGGAGAACCGGATCAGTAGTTCACACACCAACGCAGTTCTACACATAAAACAAAAAAAAAAAACACATACCTATATATAAAAAAAAAAACACATATAAAAATTTCTTATAATTAATAAACAAATAAATAATAATACCATAATGAGTCAAAATAGACATAGCAACTCGGGGGCGGTCCCTAAAAGCACTTCGTCTTGGGACCTAGAGTCCTCGCTACCACCACTGGGGAACAGCACGTTCCTCCAAAATAGGGAAGAAAGAGGAAGAAGACCTGCTACAGGGACATCGGGGTTGGACGTTACCGACCTGACGACCTACTCCTATGACTTTCTTCAGTTTACCCCAGATGACTTCACCAACCGACACACTGACATTGACAGAGCCAACGAAACGGACTCGAAGGTAGCTCGTCCCATCTCAACGATTCACGAAGAATCAGGGGACGAGCAAACATCCCTTCCAAAACGACGTAACGCCTACGATGAACCGCACAACAGAACAGAACTTACGTTTACAAAGAAAAGGGTTCCAGTGGAGAGACAGGACGCCGTACAAACTCAAAACAAACCATAGCTGACACAACGAACAAACCCCATAGCAAGAACGGACAACTTAAGACAAGACAACGTATATGTAGAGGACTGTGACTTACAAGAACAGACTCAGGTAGAGAACGGACAAAGTACAAGACGAATACACGAGATGGTCTCCGGTTCTGCAAGAGAGAACCCAGGCGAGACGATGGCTATATTCGCCGATACAATGAAAGGCATGATGGTGACCTTTCAGGACAGCCTGAAGGCCATTAATAACAGGCTCAATGACCTCGAGCTCTCTGTTGCAGCAAAACGTGAGCCACATTCACGAACTGACCGACGACTTAACGAAGAGACGACTAGGCGGTCAGGGGTAACTCGGGAGACTGTCCCAGGGCGGCAACAGGCGAAGGAGCGGCAATCCTTCATAGATGCCGAAAGAAGGGTTCAGTTACCGGTTCACAAGTGGGGGCTCAAATTCGACGGTACGCAGCGGACAATGTCCACTGAAAGCTTCATTTTTAGAGTCGAAACTCTGCAGCGACAGAATGACCTGTCCGACAGCCAGATATTCTCCCAATTCCACTACCTCCTGACTGGCCATGCTGAAAAATGGTATTGGCAATACATGCAAGAAAATAGGGATGACGAAGGTCTGAACTATTATGACCTGATAGGAGAGTTGCGAAGGCAGTTTGGCGACAATCTCAGAGACCATGAGATTTTAAGGTCAATAATGGACAGAAGACAACTGCCCCATTAGAGCTTCGACGACTACTACAGCAACATACGTTCACTGACACTACAGATGACAAACCGACCACACGAACGGGACTTGGTAGATATTATACGACAAAACATTAAGGACCGGGTCGCAACGCTCATCTTCGGATGCTCCATTAGGAGCATCCAAGACTTAAGGGACGAATGTCGACGAGCAGAAAAATATTTAACGGACAGAGACAATAAATTCAAACGCCACGTAACAGAACTCAACGAACATACACATACACATCATAGAACATATGATGAGCAGCACGAGGGCGAGGACTTGGAGATAGCTGCCCTCCAAAATAACAGAACACAGAGACAGACTAACCCTTACAGAAGGGAAAACTCTAATAAGACTGACCTGAACGGTCAAACCGACACAACAAAAAAATTAGGAACGAGTCAGATGACCTGTCCCTCCCAGTTTCATTCCCTGACTTGCTTTAGCTGTGGTCAAGGAAGTATAAACTTTCACTGTGCCAAGTGCCAGGAAAACTACAAAGTCGGCGGGGCATCCGGGAGCCCTCCGCCGCTGAATCTAATTCACCCGGAAAATCAGACCGCAATGAAGCAAGCCAGAGAATGAAAGGAAACCTGGGGATCAAAGACGGCCAAAGAAACTCCTATCCAGGACTTGATCCCACGAAAAAGTCTTCACCAAAGGCTCCAGGAATACCCTGAAGCAGGAAAGAGAATCTTTGGCGAGGAAGTGGCCCTGTCTGTTAGCAACAGCAGGAACTATAAAAAAATTAAAAGGCTAAGAGAAATTTGTGCAATAAATAGACGACGTAAGAGAAATATTTTAGAATCTGTGATAGCACTTAATGACGACAATAGGCCCTACGCTAAAGTAGGAATTGACGGTGAAGAGCTCCTGGGCCTATTGGATAGTGGAGCATCAATTAGCTGCTTAGGAAACGGAGCATTAGAATTCCTAGATAGACACAATATATCAATGACGAAAATGACTACGGACATTAAAACACCTGACGGGAATCAGCAACGGATAGAGGGACGATTCAAAGCCACGATCTCATGGGGCAGCAAGTCTCAAACACAAGAGCTGTTTGTAGTTCCAAACTTACAGCAAGCTCTTTATTTGGGGGTAGATTTTTGGAGCGCATTCAAAGTCGCCCCGAACGTGATCAGCGAACTCGACGTGCTTGTCGTAGCTTACTAGCTTATCTGTGATACTTACGTCGTGACGTCTTCCTAGGTTATTTACTTATTGTAGAACATAGTTTATTTATTTATTTATATAATTTTTTTATTTATTCATATATTTTATTTATTTACAACATATTTTATCCATTGACTACCATAGTTCTAAGTAATTTTTTTATCTATTTATTGACTTTATTTACATTTCTATCTGTGATATCTATCTTATGTGAAGGACATCATTATGTTATTTATTTATTTATTTTTATAGCTTATTAATTTATTATCAATTTTATTCACTTATCTCAGTAGCTTATTTATTTATTAACAGTTTGACCTACGTATTTTCATAGTTTATTTATTTATTTATTTATTTTTGTCGGTCATCGCTGTCTTTCCACACTCTTTTACACTTCTGGAGCCTCAAGCGAACAGCCCGGTTAGCATCTGTGGATCTCAGGGAGTAGGCCCTTGCCCCACGTTGGCAGTATAAATCCCAGGTCGAGCCGAAATATTCCAGACTCCTTTTATTTTACGAGGTCGTTTGCCTCACGACCACTCGGCAAACGCCGTCGAGCCTGTTACGGAGCAGTGCACTGATCTGCAAATAAACAAAAATTTATTAGCACAGCTGATCAATTTCCACTGACCCACATTTGTTGCTTTCCCAACATTGTCCAGATTCCGTCCATCATCCTTCACACTCCAGTACCTGCAAAGAAAAGAAAAAAAAAGAATTGCAAAAAGAAGTAAACAAATGTTCCAATGCAGATTGTCTACCTGATTCGACGCACAATCCGTATTTCGGTGAGCGGACTTCAAAGGAGACAACAATTCCCTTCACCTTTTTAATTATCCGTTCCCTTTCCTGCAATTAACCAAAATTAATAATTTAAATAAACACTTCCTCACCTGCAATCCTTCCATTCGTCCGACAACCAATATCTTTTGACAGTTTATGTTCTTGTTACCAGTTTGTCTTCGCGTTCTCTTTTCTTCCACGTTCTTCCATTCTCTTCCTTTCCTTACACTTAAATATATTTCCCTAATTGGAATCCAGTGTCCCGATTCCAATCCATTTCCGATTTCTTGTTGTGTAATGGCTGATCGTGTAGGTATACCTACGTTTTTATTTTATTTTATTTTATTTTTTTTAGTGATTAGGATTAGATTATGTAGGTATTTTATGACTAGAGGTATTTATTTTATTGAACGGACAAAACGAAACAACGAATCTTGACGACTGGAAGGTGAACTATTTCTTTCTCCTTCCAGGATTAGCTGAATAGAAAAGGAAATTAGAAAGGTATTGGGTATAGACAGAGGACAAAGAAAGAAAGAACAGAAATAGACGGACTAGCGACTCAGAAAACAAAGAGAGGGATAACAAAAATAAAATACTATGTACATACATACAGACTTTCACGGTCAACTGGCCACAGCTGTGGACTTTTATTATTTCGAAGCGGTCGATGCCCTCGAAGTTAATTGTGTTTTTTTTGTGCAAGGTTTGGTTGTGCTTACAATAATACACTGCGAGAAATTAATCTTGGATATAAAGCCGAACTCTTATCTGGTCTGTTTTGAAGGGCGAAAAGGTCATTTCATACCGGAAAAGTCGCTGCAGAGGTTTGGGTCTTATTTGGGCCACCACTTTTGGGCTGGTGCTCAAACCTCTGCTCCCTTTTTTTAACCTTGGGCTTTAGCATCTAAGTGCGGTGCTAGGACAATCTCCCGTGGAGGCCAGCGAAACCGCTTCACCAGGTTCGGGTTGTACGGCCACAGAGCCGCAACCTACCAACATACATAACAACAACGACAGTGAACAAAGACAATTTGAATAAAATAACAAGATTACAAAAGTGAAAAACATTAAACAGTGACTAAACACAAACAAAACATATACAATAAACATAGAGTGCAGTGCGCCGAAGTGCTCCGCCCCCCTAGGTTGTGCTAACAACAACAAAACGCGCCAAGAAGTGCCGAAACTCACCCCGTAAAACGCAGTGGCGTAAAGTTTTAACTTAGGATTTTAGTTTAATTTTCATTTTTGATTTCTCTGGAAGCCTTATTTTTTTTTTTTTTTGTTTTAGTTTTTATTGAATTCCTTTTTTTTTTGCTTCTTTTGAATTGTTTTTTTTTCAATCTTAGTTTTAGTTTAATTTTAATTAGTTTTTTTTTGAATTCGAGTTAAGTAAGGCTAGGGTACATTTTGTTTGTGAGTTCTGCCCTTGAATTTGTTATAGTGCGCGTCTCAGAGGCAATATTGGCTTCATACAATCACCGTCTCTTCTTGTGCTGGTACCAGGACAACGGGGGACCGTACATGAAACCGTGAGTACTTTAAGTTTTTTTATATATTTGAATTTTAGTTTTTAAGATTTAAGTGCGGAATTTTAGATTTAGTTTTTTTTTTAAAGTTTTTTGAATTTCTTTTGCGGTAGTTTTAAGTTTTTTTTATATTGATTAAATATTTGAAATAGCCTTTCATGGCATTGAATTTTGGTTTTTTTTTGTGCATTTGAATATGCGCGGCTAGAGTTTTGCTTTTGGTGTGTGAACGGCTGTGAAGGCCGTCCTTCTATGGATCGACAATGACATAACAGGACAACACGGACTTTGACGACATGACGCGACGACATACGAACTTTTCTCTACAGACGTATTGACCTGAATTGTGACTGGAGGGTTCGCCGAGGGGCTATCACTCACAACATCGGCCAGAGTGATAGCTAAGGTTGTGTCGAAAGACACAAGGGTGGGCTGGCCAACCTTTGCCAATAACATCTGGCATGTTTCGGGTTCATGACGAACCCGGTATCAAAGAGAGATTTAGGGAAAGTGAGTTGCGGTTAGGGTAAGATAGTTTTAGTGTAGTTTTAAGTTAGCTTAGTTATATTTTAGGGCTTAGCTTTTAATGTTAGATTAGTTAGCTTAAGGTTAGGCTAGTTAGGTTAGTTCGCGTGCTCCTTCCCTTCTCTCTCTTGGGTATCGGCCCAGGTCCTTGGACATTTTCTTTTCCTTCATTTTTGCTTTTCTATCCTTTTTTTGTCCGTCCGTGGTCTACGTAGAGTAGCTTCCTTCCTTTTTTTTTCTCTCTTTTTACAACTTTTTGGCATGGACAAAACGTTTGTTGAGCAGGTGGTATATGGTGAGGGGACAAGAACTACCCCCGTCCGACGAGCTGAGCCGAGCAACCACAAGCATGCCGCGTCCTCCTCACCTGTATCGAAGTTGCCCCTGTGGCTCGACCCTGGTTCCCAACATAACAATGGCGCCCAACGATTTCGGCTAGGCCAGATTGCGACTCCAAGGGGATGATTTTCACTTTCGAAAGTCATCACCTTGGACTTACAACAGCCTTCGCGATTAGAATAATTATCAATTTTTTTTTTACTTTTCTCTCCTTCTTCTTCATGTTCAAGGACTCCTGATGCTCGTGGGTCGGAAGCAGATGGATGACGGCTATTCCAATCCTTAGGCGTATAGCCAGAGGATCTCGTGAGGTAGTCTGAAGTTTGTGAAAGATCTACGAGCGGGCCAAAGTAGGCAGGCCAAATGTTAGCTGCTGCCGAAAGTTCAAGGCTTTTCGCCAGTTCTTTCGCGAGGCGTAAACATAGGCCTGTGGACTTTGACCGTGTTGAAGTGTGCCCTAGAAGTCCTGCCAGCCTAGCATTTGGCTAAGCCGGATAGCGAGTTGTGGTAGGTTGGAAAGGACACATTTCAGCACTCGTTATGAATACGAGACACCGGTCACAATCTGACTTGACGTAGAGTCGACTTTTACAAACATTTATCTACTTACGGACTAAAGATCTATAGAACGGTTTGCGGAGAACCGGATCAGTAGTTCACACACCAACGCAGTTCTACACATAAAACAAAAAAAAAAACCACATACCTATATATAAAAAAAAAAACACATATAAAAATTTCTTATAATTAATAAACAAATAAATAATAATACCATAATGAGTCAAAATAGACATAGCAACTCGGGGGCGGTCCCTAAAAGCACTTCGTCTTGGGACCTAGAGTCCTCGCTACCACCACTGGGGAACAGCACGTTCCTCCAAAATAGGGAAGAAAGAGGAAGAAGACCTGCTACAGGGACATCGGGGTTGGACGTTACCGACCTGACGACCTACTCCTATGACTTTCTTCAGTTTACCCCAGATGACTTCACCAACCGACACACTGACATTGACAGAGCCAACGAAACGGACTCGAAGGTAGCTCGTCCCATCTCAACGATTCACGAAGAATCAGGGGACGAGCAAACATCCCTTCCAAAACGACGTAACGCCTACGATGAACCGCACAACAGAACAGAACTTACGTTTACAAAGAAAAGGGTTCCAGTGGAGAGACAGGACGCCGTACAAACTCAAAACAAACCATAGCTGACACAACGAACAAACCCCATAGCAAGAACGGACAACTTAAGACAAGACAACGTATATGTAGAGGACTGTGACTTACAAGAACAGACTCAGGTAGAGAACGGACAAAGTACAAGACGAATACACGAGATGGTCTCCGGTTCTGCAAGAGAGAACCCAGGCGAGACGATGGCTATATTCGCCGATACAATGAAAGGCATGATGGTGACCTTTCAGGACAGCCTGAAGGCCATTAATAACAGGCTCAATGACCTCGAGCTCTCTGTTGCAGCAAAACGTGAGCCACATTCACGAACTGACCGACGACTTAACGAAGAGACGACTAGGCGGTCAGGGGTAACTCGGGAGACTGTCCCAGGGCGGCAACAGGCGAAGGAGCGGCAATCCTTCATAGATGCCGAAAGAAGGGTTCAGTTACCGGTTCACAAGTGGGGGCTCAAATTCGACGGTACGCAGCGGACAATGTCCACTGAAAGCTTCATTTTTAGAGTCGAAACTCTGCAGCGACAGAATGACCTGTCCGACAGCCAGATATTCTCCCAATTCCACTACCTCCTGACTGGCCATGCTGAAAAATGGTATTGGCAATACATGCAAGAAAATAGGGATGACGAAGGTCTGAACTATTATGACCTGATAGGAGAGTTGCGAAGGCAGTTTGGCGACAATCTCAGAGACCATGAGATTTTAAGGTCAATAATGGACAGAAGACAACTGCCCCATTAGAGCTTCGACGACTACTACAGCAACATACGTTCACTGACACTACAGATGACAAACCGACCACACGAACGGGACTTGGTAGATATTATACGACAAAACATTAAGGACCGGGTCGCAACGCTCATCTTCGGATGCTCCATTAGGAGCATCCAAGACTTAAGGGACGAATGTCGACGAGCAGAAAAATATTTAACGGACAGAGACAATAAATTCAAACGCCACGTAACAGAACTCAACGAACATACACATACACATCATAGAACATATGATGAGCAGCACGAGGGCGAGGACTTGGAGATAGCTGCCCTCCAAAATAACAGAACACAGAGACAGACTAACCCTTACAGAAGGGAAAACTCTAATAAGACTGACCTGAACGGTCAAACCGACACAACAAAAAAATTAGGAACGAGTCAGATGACCTGTCCCTCCCAGTTTCATTCCCTGACTTGCTTTAGCTGTGGTCAAGGAAGTATAAACTTTCACTGTGCCAAGTGCCAGGAAAACTACAAAGTCGGCGGGGCATCCGGGAGCCCTCCGCCGCTGAATCTAATTCACCCGGAAAATCAGACCGCAATGAAGCAAGCCAGAGAATGAAAGGAAACCTGGGGATCAAAGACGGCCAAAGAAACTCCTATCCAGGACTTGATCCCACGAAAAAGTCTTCACCAAAGGCTCCAGGAATACCCTGAAGCAGGAAAGAGAATCTTTGGCGAGGAAGTGGCCCTGTCTGTTAGCAACAGCAGGAACTATAAAAAAATTAAAAGGCTAAGAGAAATTTGTGCAATAAATAGACGACGTAAGAGAAATATTTTAGAATCTGTGATAGCACTTAATGACGACAATAGGCCCTACGCTAAAGTAGGAATTGACGGTGAAGAGCTCCTGGGCCTATTGGATAGTGGAGCATCAATTAGCTGCTTAGGAAACGGAGCATTAGAATTCCTAGATAGACACAATATATCAATGACGAAAATGACTACGGACATTAAAACACCTGACGGGAATCAGCAACGGATAGAGGGACGATTCAAAGCCACGATCTCATGGGGCAGCAAGTCTCAAACACAAGAGCTGTTTGTAGTTCCAAACTTACAGCAAGCTCTTTATTTGGGGGTAGATTTTTGGAGCGCATTCAAAGTCGCCCCGAACGTGATCAGCGAACTCGACGTGCTTGTCGTAGCTTACTAGCTTATCTGTGATACTTACGTCGTGACGTCTTCCTAGGTTATTTACTTATTGTAGAACATAGTTTATTTATTTATTTATATAATTTTTTTATTTATTCATATATTTTATTTATTTACAACATATTTTATCCATTGACTACCATAGTTCTAAGTAATTTTTTTATCTATTTATTGACTTTATTTACATTTCTATCTGTGATATCTATCTTATGTGAAGGACATCATTATGTTATTTATTTATTTATTTTTATAGCTTATTAATTTATTATCAATTTTATTCACTTATCTCAGTAGCTTATTTATTTATTAACAGTTTGACCTACGTATTTTCATAGTTTATTTATTTATTTATTTATTTTTGTCGGTCATCGCTGTCTTTCCACACTCTTTTACACTTCTGGAGCCTCAAGCGAACAGCCCGGTTAGCATCTGTGGATCTCAGGGAGTAGGCCCTTGCCCCACGTTGGCAGTATAAATCCCAGGTCGAGCCGAAATATTCCAGACTCCTTTTATTTTACGAGGTCGTTTGCCTCACGACCACTCGGCAAACGCCGTCGAGCCTGTTACGGAGCAGTGCACTGATCTGCAAATAAACAAAAATTTATTAGCACAGCTGATCAATTTCCACTGACCCACATTTGTTGCTTTCCCAACATTGTCCAGATTCCGTCCATCATCCTTCACACTCCAGTACCTGCAAAGAAAAGAAAAAAAAAGAATTGCAAAAAGAAGTAAACAAATGTTCCAATGCAGATTGTCTACCTGATTCGACGCACAATCCGTATTTCGGTGAGCGGACTTCAAAGGAGACAACAATTCCCTTCACCTTTTTAATTATCCGTTCCCTTTCCTGCAATTAACCAAAATTAATAATTTAAATAAACACTTCCTCACCTGCAATCCTTCCATTCGTCCGACAACCAATATCTTTTGACAGTTTATGTTCTTGTTACCAGTTTGTCTTCGCGTTCTCTTTTCTTCCACGTTCTTCCATTCTCTTCCTTTCCTTACACTTAAATATATTTCCCTAATTGGAATCCAGTGTCCCGATTCCAATCCATTTCCGATTTCTTGTTGTGTAATGGCTGATCGTGTAGGTATACCTACGTTTTTATTTTATTTTATTTTATTTTTTTTAGTGATTAGGATTAGATTATGTAGGTATTTTATGACTAGAGGTATTTATTTTATTGAACGGACAAAACGAAACAACGAATCTTGACGACTGGAAGGTGAACTATTTCTTTCTCCTTCCAGGATTAGCTGAATAGAAAAGGAAATTAGAAAGGTATTGGGTATAGACAGAGGACAAAGAAAGAAAGAACAGAAATAGACGGACTAGCGACTCAGAAAACAAAGAGAGGGATAACAAAAATAAAATACTATGTACATACATACAGACTTTCACGGTCAACTGGCCACAGCTGTGGACTTTTATTATTTCGAAGCGGTCGATGCCCTCGAAGTTAATTGTGTTTTTTTTGTGCAAGGTTTGGTTGTGCTTACAATAATACACTGCGAGAAATTAATCTTGGATATAAAGCCGAACTCTTATCTGGTCTGTTTTGAAGGGCGAAAAGGTCATTTCATACCGGAAAAGTCGCTGCAGAGGTTTGGGTCTTATTTGGGCCACCACTTTTGGGCTGGTGCTCAAACCTCTGCTCCCTTTTTTTAACCTTGGGCTTTAGCATCTAAGTGCGGTGCTAGGACAATCTCCCGTGGAGGCCAGCGAAACCGCTTCACCAGGTTCGGGTTGTACGGCCACAGAGCCGCAACCTACCAACATACATAACAACAACGACAGTGAACAAAGACAATTTGAATAAAATAACAAGATTACAAAAGTGAAAAACATTAAACAGTGACTAAACACAAACAAAACATATACAATAAACATAGAGTGCAGTGCGCCGAAGTGCTCCGCCCCCCTAGGTTGTGCTAACAACAACAAAACGCGCCAAGAAGTGCCGAAACTCACCCCGTAAAACGCAGTGGCGTAAAGTTTTAACTTAGGATTTTAGTTTAATTTTCATTTTTGATTTCTCTGGAAGCCTTATTTTTTTTTTTTTTTGTTTTAGTTTTTATTGAATTCCTTTTTTTTTTGCTTCTTTTGAATTGTTTTTTTTTCAATCTTAGTTTTAGTTTAATTTTAATTAGTTTTTTTTTGAATTCGAGTTAAGTAAGGCTAGGGTACATTTTGTTTGTGAGTTCTGCCCTTGAATTTGTTATAGTGCGCGTCTCAGAGGCAATATTGGCTTCATACAATCACCGTCTCTTCTTGTGCTGGTACCAGGACAACGGGGGACCGTACATGAAACCGTGAGTACTTTAAGTTTTTTTATATATTTGAATTTTAGTTTTTAAGATTTAAGTGCGGAATTTTAGATTTAGTTTTTTTTTTAAAGTTTTTTGAATTTCTTTTGCGGTAGTTTTAAGTTTTTTTTATATTGATTAAATATTTGAAATAGCCTTTCATGGCATTGAATTTTGGTTTTTTTTTGTGCATTTGAATATGCGCGGCTAGAGTTTTGCTTTTGGTGTGTGAACGGCTGTGAAGGCCGTCCTTCTATGGATCGACAATGACATAACAGGACAACACGGACTTTGACGACATGACGCGACGACATACGAACTTTTCTCTACAGACATATTGACCTGAATTGTGACTGGAGGGTTCGCCGAGGGGCTATCACTCACAACATCGGCCAGAGTGATAGCTAAGGTTGTGTCGAAAGACACAAGGGTGGGCTGGCCAACCTTTGCCAATGACATCTGGCATGTTTCGGGTTCATGACGAACCCGGTATCAAAGAGAGATTTAGGGAAAGTGAGTTGCGGTTAGGGTAAGATAGTTTTAGTGTAGTTTTAAGTTAGCTTAGTTATATTTTAGGGCTTAGCTTTTAATGTTAGATTAGTTAGCTTAAGGTTAGGCTAGTTAGGTTAGTTCGCGTGCTCCTTCCCTTCTCTCTCTTGGGTATCGGCCCAGGTCCTTGGACATTTTCTTTTCCTTCATTTTTGCTTTTCTATCCTTTTTTTGTCCGTCCGTGGTCTACGTAGAGTAGCTTCCTTCCTTTTTTTTTCTCTCTTTTTACAACTTTTTGGCATGGACAAAACGTTTGTTGAGCAGGTGGTATATGGTGAGGGGACAAGAACTACCCCCGTCCGACGAGCTGAGCCGAGCAACCACAAGCATGCCGCGTCCTCCTCACCTGTATCGAAGTTGCCCCTGTGGCTCGACCCTGGTTCCCAACATAACAAACTTTTATATGTAAAAAATAATTAAAAAAAATTAAAATAAGCTGGTTTGTATGTATTGTTTTGTCTTGCAATTTGTAGTCATATGTTAAAAAAATTTGTTATATTCTATTCTGTGAAAAATTTCAATTAAAAAAAAAACAAAAAATTTAATCTTAATTTAATTCCGCTAATTCAGCGATTCGTCACACTGTGCGTTAGGTCGAAAACGAAGCGTTATTTAAAAAATGTTCGAAGTCGGAACGAGCGTTCGAAGGTCTCGTAGGATTCACATTGGGAGTATTTAAATTCAAATTGTCCAATCTTCGAACTAAGGTATCTCTAATAGACTGCATTTCACGAATGAAAACTCGTTGGGTTGCCTCGAGTATTCGTTGAAATTCTGACGTAATAGCTCTAATGTCAGTGGCCTCTTCTTGAACAGGTGGAGGATATCCCTTAATATCTCGTCGCTCATTATTGTCTTCACTATTGTGGTTACTTGCCTGACCGGATTGCATTGCTGCAGGAGGGTTAGTACCAGCTGTGGTAAAATCTTATCCTGGCTTAAGCCTACACTACCCCCAGGTGGAGTACGACTAACTATTGGCCTGAATTCCATTGCTTCCGAACGGGGAGTTATATTTCGAAAAGTGGACGAATTTCTCAAATTACTCGGTCTTCCTCTAGAACGTGAATGTGGAACTCTATTATCCATAATAGGAAATTTCGGATTTTAAATACAACTTCAAAAACTTTTAACTTTCAATATCTTTTAATAAATCTGTATTAAAAAAAATTTAATACCTACATGCATAATTTGGTGTCAGCGCGGTCAGTGCTAAATTCAATATTAAATTTGATAAGATTAGATACAATATGCTTAAGAGCAAGATATCTATGGTAAACAGACGGACTGTGCAAATCAATGCACACAATACGAACAACACTGTATATAATTGGCAACTACAGGTAATATAGTAGCAACATAGTTCACTGTTATAACTACCAGACAATGGACTATACTATAAAAGAATTAGGATTTATATATTATAAAAATATTCATATGCACAACTTATCCTTTCACGAATAAAATTAGACCAATATGAATACAAAAAGCAGTTCAACTCTTTCTGATATCCAATAGTCGCAACGCGGATTACAATTAAAACTATGAATATCCTGGGACTATAGTAATGAAATTCATACTGAAATTGAACCGCCAAGAGACACAATAGAACACTCTTCGATTGCTGGAGCTTAGCTAAAAGCTCTAGAGTTAGCCAGCATAATCTTAATGCCTCGAAGTATATCTAATGTTAGAACATGTTTAATGCATACGAGAAACAAGCAAGCAACCTCCATTAAGCAAAAAATAACAACAAGTGACCTTCCTCAATGCTTCATTGAAAAGGTACATGGACTTTAAAATATATACCAACACTTTTACATGTTGATTAAAGATAAATAAACTTGCGCAATACTCCAATTTAGCAATCTAGCTCTACGCAAAACAACGAAAATTCTTATTATCCATATAAATATTCATCGTATAGGTACCTATTGGCACTTCTTGGTGGTGCGGCATGGCACAATACTGACAAAAAATAAATTATGTCATTGCTTTATAAATTAGACTGAATATTTCTGAATCAATTACAAAAAGAATGATATAAATCGGTACATTTTTCGACAAGATATAGCCAAAATAGCGGGAATCTAAAATGCGATAAATTCATAATTTCTCATTTGAAAGTAAAATACCCAAATCAAATTTTATTAAATTTTTCGTTTCAAACGAATCGCCCCTTCCATCCAGAGAGTCGATAATGCGAAATCCATTATCCATACAAATAATAACTTACTTGGGTTCCATCATCAACCTCTGCTACTAGCAAAGCATACGTACATGAACATGCTACCTGCGCTGCCTACGCCTATGCTCCTTCTTACAATGAAAAAAAAATGCATACACAATGGAATGAAATTCGTTCGGCGGAAAGATTCGAGAGAGACAAACCGGTTTATTTGGTCTTGCTTTCTTCGTTTTCAAAGTGTGTATTTAAAACAGCAAAAGTTTAGACACAAACATTCTAGCTCAATTCATAACGCCATCTGCATTTAGTCGGCTAAAACAAAAAATTCGACATGATGGCACCATTGTATATAAACCTTATAGTAGTGCAACCGTGCGTAAACGACGATACGCCACCAGTGCGCATTCGCCCGCAAAAAATCATGATAGTCTAGTTCTACACCATTCTCGTGCTGGGAATATGAGTAGGAGGATGATGCAGGTAGTGGTGGTGGTTGGCAAAGCAGGTTTCGTGTAGATTTATGGTATATTTTTTGTTTGCTTTGATGGAAGGGGTATGTTATGTTTTCTGGATTTTAACACAATTGGTATGTGTGTGTATGATCGTTGACGTTGAAGGAGAGTCGCATTTCAGCTAATGTGAGGATTCTCAAATGATTTTCTTTATAATTCGTATTTGCAAGTGAAAAATCGATATTCATATTTAAAGGCAGGGGCGATGGTGGATAAAGAAAGGTGGGAGAATTGTCGTCGAGTAGTTGATGGTATATTATTTGTTGGCTTTGATGAATGTTTGGGGTAGGTTATGGCACATTGCAATTAGACCATCACAGTCACCTGTAACTTGTTTTCTTTGTTTTTAATACAATTGGTGTGTATGTTCACATCGGTGAAGGAGATTCGCATTTCAGCACTGAGGATTCCCAAATGGTTTATAAACCATATTTGCATGTGAAAAAATATTAATTGAGGCAGAGATAAAAAAAGATAAGACAAGTTATAGTGTATTCCCAGCTACATTGCGAACGATCCTTAAGGGTTTCCACTTTAAAAAGAAAATCGTGGATATTTTCGGACCCGTCGAATGCAATTTGCCACTTTTCAATTTTACAAACTGAACTTACTAAAGAAGTTTGTTGACTTATTGGTGGTGCTTGTCAGCGTTGCACAGTGTGACGAATCGCTGATTTAGCTTGGTTTAATAAGGAAAATGACATGCACAAAATTAAACAAAAACCGGTTAAGCCTCCTACGTAATGACTGTGCAATTTTTTTGTTGTTACTTAGTGCAACAAAAAAAAATCGTCTCAAACTCCAAATTGTATATAATTTTTTTTATAAGAAGGTCAATTTGAAGAGAACGTGTTTATATCGGTTTTAATTGGTTCGCGTAGTATATTTTATAGCTTTTTTTTATCTTTTCTCAATAAGTTAAAAGTCAATTGATATAAAAGTAAGTTTTTCTTACATAATTAAAGATTTTGTTTAAAAGGTATAAGGGGTAAATGAAAGTAAAATTTATAGATAAAATATGTGATTTTTGTATTCATTGGACGAAAAGTATACCTAGTTGTTCAGTGTTGTCCAAGTTGGAGACCGTGTTTGTTCTAAAGCCTTGCATATGCACTGCTAAAATGTGTTTCAACAAAATTTTTCGTTTTTTAGGTTGCCCATGGAAATCACGAAAAAGCAAATTTTTTATGTTCGGATTTCTTAATTTAAAATTAAGCGCTTAGATGCTGTTTCTGCTTTTGTTGTGGGTTACTTTAGCCATGTAATGTTTTCTGAGGCTGCAACAAAGTCAATCAAATTAACCTTTAAAACTTTATGTTTAAGATTTGACGAGACATGGGCCAAAAGTGGTCGGCATAGAGAGCGCTTCGAAAATTCAAATTCTCTGTGGCTAAATGAAAATCTAACATTACCACAACATATCTTAGATGAAATACCTTCTTCATCTAGAGTAGAAAGACCGAAAAAAAGCTTATAGATTAGATGTCAAGTTGCGGCAGGTAAAAGACCTAGGCAGTAAAGAAAAAGTCAAAGCCAGAAAATAACTAATCCAAGAAAAATTTACAAGAGAAACAGGGTTATTGGTAGATATGCCAACTCAACAGTCTGGCAATCCTAATGACGGGAACAAGGCTAGACGATTTTTAGAGATGATGAAAAGACTGCCCAAATTACAGTGATAGATAAAGAAATTATCAAAAAGTTTCATATCATCTTAGAAGCTCTTGGGTCTGGGTTCCCAATAGATGCAGATGCTTTTGAAAATTATGCCTGGTATTTTAAGCCAGTAAGTGTGCATAAGGTCTTCTTTCATGGAAAACAAATAATTTTTACTGCATACTTCCAATCGGACAACTTTCAGAAGAAGCGCAAGAGGCAAGAAACAAGGAAAATAGAAGGGAACTTCTTACCAGAAAAATATCACGTGTAGATACAAATACTGACCCCTTAAATCGATTGCTTATAACCTCAGATCCATTCTTAGCAAGTCTAAGATACTTTTCGAGAAGAATGAAAAGTGTCATGGAACACGAAGTCTTGCAACTTTTAGATGTACCAAATAAATAAAAAAATTAAAATAAGCTGGTGTTTATGTATTGTTTTGTCTTGAAATTTGTAGTCATAATGTTAAATAAAATTTGTTATATTCTATTCTGTGAACAATTTCAATTAAAAAATAAAAACAAAAAAAATAATTTTAATTTAATTCCGCTAAATCAGTGATTCGTCACACTGTGCGCTGGGTCGAAAACGAAACGTTATTTAAAAAATGTTCGAAGTCAGAACGAGCGTTCGATGGTCTCGTAGGATTCACATTGGGAGTATTTAAATTCGAATTGTCCAATCTTCCAACTAAGGTATCTCTAATAGACTGCATTTCACGAATGAAAACTCGTTAGTTTGCCTCGAGTATTCGTTGAAATTCTGACGTAATAGCTCTAATGTCAGTGGCCTCTTCTTGAACAGGTGGAGGATATCCCTTAATATCTCGTCGCTCATTATTGTCTTCACTATTGTGGTTACTTGCCTGACCGGATTGTATTGCTGCAGGAGGGTTAGTACCAGCTGTGGTAAAATCTTATCCTGGCTTAAGCCTACACTACCCCCAGGTGGAGTACGACTAACTATTGGCCTGGATTCCATTGCTTCCGATCGGGGAGTTATATTTCGAAAAGTGGACGAATTTCTCAAATTACTCGGTCTTCCTCTAGAACGTGAATGTGGAACTCTATTATATATAATAGGAAATTTCGGATTTTAAATACAACTTCAAAAACTTTTAACTTTCAATATCTTTTAATAAATCTGTATTAAAAAAAATTTAATACCTACATGCATAATTTGGTGTCAGCGCGGTCAGTGCTAAATTCAATATTAAATTTGATAAGATTAGATACAATATGCTTAAGAGCAAGATATCTATGGAAAACAGACGGACTGTGCAAATCAATGCACACAATACGAACAACACTGTATATAATTGGCAACTACAGGTAATTTAGTAGCAACATAGTTCACTGTTATAACTACCAGACAATGGACTATACTATAAAAGAATTAGGATTTATATATTATAAAAATATTCATATGCACAACTTATCCTTTCACGAATAAAATTAGACCAATATGAATACAAAAAGCAGTTCAACTCTTTCTGATATCCAATAGTCGCAACGCGGATTACAATTAAAACTATGAATATCCTGGGACTATAGTAATGAAATTCATACTGAACTTGAACCGCCAAGAGACACAATAGAACACTCTTCGATTGCTGGAGCTTAGCTAAAAGCTCTAGAGTTAGCCAGCATAATCTTTGTAGTGACGTTCTTAATGCCTCGAAGTATATCTAATGTTCGAACATGTTTAATGCATAAGAGAAACAAGCAAGCAACCTCCATTAAGCAAAAAATTACAACAAGTGACCTTCCTCAATGCTTCATTGAAAAGGTACATGGGCTTTAAAATATATACCAACAATTTTACATGTTGATTAAAGATAAATAAACTTGCGAAATACTCCAATTTAGCAATCTAGCTCTACGCAAAACAACGAAAATTCTTATTATCCATATAAATATTCATCGTATAAGTACCTATTGATCAAAAAGTGGTGGTGCTGCATGGCACAATACTGACAAAAAATAAATTATGTCATTGCTTTAAAAATTAGATTGAATATTTCTAAATCAATTACAAAAAAAATGATAGAAATCGGTACCTTTGGCGACAAGATATAGCCGAAACAGTGAGAGTCTAAAATGCGATAAACTCATAATATCTCATTTGATGAAAAATACCGAAATCAAATTTTATTCAATTTTTCATTTCAAACGAATCGCCTATTCCATCATTTCTTCTCGCAGACGCAGATGTCAGATTTATTATATTTCCATCATCTCCCTCTCATCAAACATACTACTTGCCTAAGCGAAGGCAACATTGCAAATCATCAATTACACAGAAAAATAAATACATACTTACATTTCCATACAAATGAAAATCATATGGCATGACCACAGAATCGATAATGCGAGATCCATTATCCATACAAATTAACTTACTTGGAAATCCTACATGCTACCTGTGCGGCTAAACAACAAAAATGCCTGTGCTCCTTCTTACAAAGAAAAAAAATACAACATACATGGGAATGCAATTATGAAAGGTTCGATAAAGAGAGATAAACCAGTTTATTTGGTTTTCTTTCTTCGTTTTCAAAGTGTGTATTTAAAATGAAAATGACAGCAAAAGTTTAGACACAAACATTCTAGCTCAATTCATAACGCCATCTGCATTTAGTCGGCTAAAACAAAAAATTCGACATGATGGCACTGCTATAAAGTGTATATACAATGATGGCACTACTATAAAGTGTATATACAATGGCATCATCTATTGAAGTTTATGATATCGTAAGTCTTTGTGTCACTGTAGAAAATAGCATTCTTAAGCATATTATATACATACAAAATAAATATTGGAATGGCGACCGCATTGTCGGATGTAAGCGAATTTCAGTTCGATGAACAGGCATTAGGTAGGAAATTTAAGTGCGTAGGAACGAAAAGTGGAAGGATAGCAGAATTAACTTTATCACAGATATTAGACAACTACAGGATTAGTGCAGATGATAGTGAAGAGGATTATGTAGTGTACTATGACAAAAGAACTTATCGTAGGAGATTATTCTTGCACATAATGGAAGATGAGTGTGAGAATAATGCGCAACTACCATTAGTAGAGGACACAATCAAAAAACTTAGGGATTACGAAATTAAAACAAGTACAACGCACAAACAAGAAAATGAAAGTAACTTGGAAAGGGAATTTATTGAAAATAGTGTACCACAAATGAGCTTAGATTTGCTTTGCAAGTTAATAACACCATTTGATTGTGATCCAAATAAACTCCATCATTTTATGTCAAATGTTGACAACGCTTTATCACTAGCAACGACTGGACAAAAGTATTGTCTTTTGCCGTTCATAAAGAGTAAGATTTCAGGTAATGCTGAAACAATACTCATTAACAAAAAACTTAATTCGTGGATGGAACTAAAAATCGAATTAAATCGAATGTTTAAGGAGATATATTCCCCAATGCAATTGCATTTGGAAATGACTCGCTTGCAACAAAGCAAAAACGAAACGGCAATTCAATATATTCAAAGAGTAGAAACATTACAAAGACGTCGCATACAAGATATCTATTTAAATAATAGGTCCGTTCGCGTACTTTATGTGTAGGAAAATGAAAAGTGTCAAATCTCCAAAATCGAGAGAGAATCCTCTCATTTCTAAGAAAAGTACGCGAACGCTTTTGTGTAAAAAGTTGAAAAAATATCGTAGTTTGGCTTGAAAAGGCAACAGCTGTTTTTTTTGGGAAACCCCTATAAGCCCGCATATGAAAAGCCCGCGTAACAAAAGCCCGCACGCCAAATTATGAAAAAGCCCGCAGCACAAAAGCCCGCATGCCATAAGCCCGCACAATTTATTTTCAGATTTACCCGCATATGATGCGGGCTTATTGTTTTGTTATTCACCTCATCACTTCAATTTTAAAATTTTTAAAGCCAATCAAATCGCTTGAAAGAAATATTTGTTCCGAGTAATATGGAGGGGGAGGGGGATGTAGTTATTCACCACACTCACCTCTTCCCCTCTTTTTTTTTGAAAACGTGTAAAATCTCTTAAAAATTTTTTGGCCGTCCTAAAAAGAACCGATTTATTTACCATATCCACCTCTACCCCTCATTTCCCCTCCTAAATTGAAATTGGTCAATATCTCTCATTGAATATTTAGTCGTCCTAAAAAGAACGATTTTGGTTCATAGAACCACCAATACACAAAATCACTTCACTTTCACTGGATTGGGAGCAACCGCACTGCTCCAGGCATCGACGAAGAATGCGACAATTCACGATTAGGAAATTATTTTTATTCAATCTAATATGTACAAATTGACTTATATCTAGACTTATAACTAAAATTAAAAATGTCGGCTCAACAAAAGGGGCCCGACGAATTTCTTATGGCTAGGTTTACAAAAGTTTTACAAAACTATATTTATGACTACTCTTAATCTATTTGTGATATTTTATAATTAATTAAAAGCTAATTGTTCCTGTTGGGAAGAAAAGAAAATATAGTATTAGCGTTGATTACAGGGAGTAAGTCACCCCCTGTAATGTCTTACCGATTTTTCGTAGAACGGAGTATCTTCGTTGTGGATGATGTCGTCAAATCTAGCATCCGTGATGGCGCGAGGATTTAGATACCGATGGCTTGGTTCCATTTGTTGCTGGGTTAATTCCCGGACTTCTGTGTTTGGGTGGTCTGCAAGGTTTCGGATGAGTCTTCCTGATAGTTCCATCATAAATTTGTTGATCGGCTGTGCGATTCCTGCCTCTTCGTAGAGTCTTCTTGTTGAGTAGTACTTCAGAGTTGTCGGGTTTCGCCAAAGTCCTGTGCAGGTCCGAAGTATTCTCCTTTCGAAAAGCTGGATCTTCTTCATTGTTGATGGTGAAATTGTGAACCAGATGGGACAAGCATAAGTTATCACTGGTCTGATCAGCTGCTTGTATATGAGCAGCTTGGTTTTTCTGCTAAGCCCGTTGCGCTTCTTGAGAAGCGGGTGCACTAGATGCAATGCAAAGTTTGCCCTTTTGAGGGTAATGTCAGCATGCTGGTTGAATTTAAATCTTTCGCTGAAGTTGATTCCCAGATATTTCGTTGATGTTCTGGTATGAACCACTGTATCATCTGGAAGATTCAGTTTAATATTACGGCAGCGGGTTGCAAATGCTCGGCGTCCTCCGGTCGCTGTTACAGGATTGCGGAAGCAGATAAGATCCGTTTTGTTGCTATTTATCTTCAGTCCCCACTTAAGATAGTAGTCCCAAAGATTCCTGATGTGGGTCTCAACTCTTCGTGCAGCTATCTCTGGAGACAGGGAGGTGGCGTAGGTCACTGAGTCGTCTGCGTACAGAAGCGTTTTGCTTCGGCCTTCATTCATTGGCTGGTCAGCTGTGAAGATGTTAAAGAGGATCGGACCGAGTCTTGATCCTTGGGGTACACCTGCGTTGATGCTTCTGACTGACGACTTCTCATTCTGTACCTGTACGAAGAAAATTCTATTTGTTAGGAAATTATTAATAAGTCTCACCATATTGAGCGGAAAACCATATTCCATTAGTTTGAAGATCAGTCCTTTAATCCAGACGCTGTCAAAGGCCTTCTCGATGTCCAGCAAGCAGGCTACAGTTGACTCCTTTTTGTTGAGTCCCGTGGTGACGTCGCTATGAAGCTTCAGTAGGGGATGTATCGTAGAGTGTCTAGCTCTGAATCCAAATTGATACGTCGGGATTATGCCTCTCTCCGCACACAGTTGGTTGATCTTTCGCAGCATCAATGACTCCAGAATTTTACTCACGCAACAAAGGAGAGCTATTGGTCGGTATCCATTGACATTTGTTCGATCTGTCTTCTTGGGCACTGGCACAACTTTCGCTACTTTCCATGATTTCGGAAAATAGCTGTTGTTAATGCAGTTGTTGAATATGATGGTCAGTAGAAGGATGGCCACGCTTGGTAACTTTTTAAGCAAAAAGTTCGAAATTTGGTCAGTTCCGGATGACTTCTTTGAGTTGCCGCTATGGATAATGTTACCAACCTCTTCTGTGTTGGTGAAGACTTCGTCGCTATTTGGATCATCTGCTGGATTCCTGGTATTGAAAGTCGTGATGACATCGGTTGACATTGTGGCCTCGTGAACTTGTGCTTCCACTACTTCTAGGAATTCTGGAAGGTGCGTTGGTGGTCGATCCGTGAAATTCTTTTCGAAGTGGGTGGCAAATGCTTCGGCTTTTTCAATTGCGGTGGTGGCAGTATCTTGTCCGTGTTCAATGGTTTCAGGCATTGACCTCGATTTTCCAACCAGCGAGTTGATTTTCTTGAAGGCGTCGGGGCCTGGTTTTATGTCTTCCAGCCTCTGCCTGAATTCGTTGTCCCTGAAGTGTTTCACAGCACGACGAAACATGACGTTGGTGCATTCCAGCTGGGAATGTACACTTCTATACTCGTCATTGTTGGTGTTCCAAGTTCTGTGGAGAATCCTCTGTAGCCTTTTTCGCAGCCGTTGTCTGTGTGCATGAATTGCTTGGATGTGTTGAGGTAGGTGCCCATATCTGTCTTTGCTGGTTCGGGTTGTCTTCTGTCGGTCTACAGCTGCGTTAACTACGGCTTCAAAGTGATTGATGACTCCGTCAATCTCGTTGTTGCCGAGGTTTTCGTCCATTGCTGGCAGTATCACATTTGCTTCGATGTCCGACTCGTATTGGATCCAGTTGATCCGGTTGAATTTGATGTGTAGCTCTGGTGCAGGATTTTCCACCATTATTCTATGGTTCAGCCGAATCCGAAGTTCTACAGCCAAAATGATCAGAATCACTTACGTGCGCAAGGCAGGAGTAATTCCGAAAGTCCGGTAGGATGTTGACGAAGTTCGATGAAGCCAAGAAAAAGTCCAGCATCGATGGTGTTCTTGGAAAGGTGTTTAGTGGTTGTGAAATAACCACTAGGGAGTGTTGATGTGCATTACCATGCAGCCACTCCACTATTGCCGTCCCTTGTGGTGATATTTCGTCGTCTCCCCAAAGCTGGTGTCTGGCGTTGAAATCCCCTCCAATCACACAATAGGTGTGTGTGCTGCACATGTTGTGGATAACAGTCAAATCGTGCATGATGTTTCCTCTTGGCGCCTGGCATTGGTTGTAGACCGAAATAACCAGCAGAGTTTCTACCTCAGACAACTTGATGGTAACGGCTGTTGTTTCCATGCTTGTCAGTCCTGGTATTTGTATTTTTTGGCACTTAATGGTGTTTCTGACGATGATCGCTGTCCCACTTCGGTCACTTGACTTATCTTCCCGATATGTCTTGTATCCATCCGGCTTGTATGGGTTGTTTGGGCTCAATCTTGTTTCCTGTAAGAGAAGAATGTCGGGTTTCTTAGACTTAATAAATAAGCTTAAGGAACTTCGTTTGGCTGTGGAATAGATAGAATTTACATTATATGTTAAGATACTGAGCGAATTTATTGGGAACATAATTCACAAATAAGTTTGCCCAGTATAATTGTCTTCGCCCTATCGTCGAGGATGCCATAATTGCTAGGCACAACCTTTCTTGCCTTCTGGAGAAGGGTTAAAAGGTCAGTGCCGAACAATCTTTCAGTATCCTCAAAGATGTTAGACGAAGTCTTACCGGAAGGAACAGTGTTCCTTGATGTTGATGATGGCGCGGGCTTATTGGTAGCCTTGCCGGTGAAACTTGGTTTTGCTGCTGGCTTGGAGACCACTGGTTTCGTTGTTGGATTGCCTTGTGGTTTCACTGTCCTCCCTAAAGCTGCGACATCTGCAAAACTCAGACCAGCTTTAATCGCTTTCGAGGCTGAGTTGACGGCGAACTGACGTTGTTCCTTCTTCTTTTGCGAGTTTTTGAGCCTCTCGGCAACTTTCTCCTTATATTTGGGGCATCCCTTGTAGTTCGCTGGATGTCCATTCTTCTGGCAGTTAGCACAAAATACTGCGTCGTCCTTCTTGGTGTCGATACTACGTGGGCAGTTTCCAGGTAGGTGCTCGACCTTGCACTTGACACACCTGTACTTCATACCACAGTTGCTGGCAACGTGACCGAACTTCTGACAGTTTTTGCACTGCGTAATGCCACTGGTTTGAAATTTCTCCCAATAAACTTTTTGGTTTAGCAATAAATTTTTGCTGAAAATAAAAGAAATGTCGCTATTTTTTCCAACTTGGACGACGAAGCTATTAAACTTGCGGTCAGTCCTTGTTGTTTTATAAGGGGTCACCTCAATTACCTGTATACCGGCGCTGATTAACTCATCTTTTATGTCGTCTACCAGATAGCTGTGATGGATGCCCTTAAGAACCAAAAGGGTCTTCTTGTCCTCCTTGCAGGTATACGTGTTGTATTCCGTTTTTATGTTTTTGAGAAAATCTCGGATTTGTTGGTGATCCTTTTATGTCCTTGTGGTAATTATCGTCTTGTTTATATTTATGTTGTGGATTTTGTATTCTACCTGTAATCCCTTCAGGTGTTTACTAAGCTCCGCTACATTTAATTTGTAGCAGATAATCGGCGGCATTATTGTTTGTTTTGGCACATTTGCTGAGGTGGAAGGTGTAGCTAATGATGGTGTTGTTGGGAGAATAGTTGGTTGTTGTTTTGTTGTTGGTGGTTTGGATGTGGTTGGTTTTGTTGTTGTTGTAGCAGCTACTGCTGGAACGGGTGTTGGTGGAGGGCTATCGGATTGTTTCCGCTTTTTAGCTGGTACATTCCGAAATTCATCTTCCTGTAATGGGGGAATTTCTTCGTCCTCGCTGGAAGAAATCTCTGTCTCCGACTCTGCTGGAGAATCTGATTCAGATTCTGAATCCTCATCTGGAAGAACGGCGACCTTCATTGATTCCTCTTCGTCCTCGTCTTCTTCGGCTGCGGGCTGGTCGATGTAGAGCTCATCAACAATGGTGAGTTTCTCGTGTAGCGAGGCAAGGAACGCATTTCCATGCTCTGCTACTCCTGACTTAATTTTTTCTACGAGGCTGGACAGCGCCAAGTTGACGTCATCCTTCCTCTTTTCTTTTTTCCCCATTTGGTGTTGGGTATCACTTACTGTCTCTTTTTCAATTGTTTCTTGTTTTATTTTTCGTTGGCACTTAATCACTTTTACTGATATGATAATAATCACTTCAGCACAGGTAGCACCTTTTCGGGTTCGAACAGGTAGGTAAAACCTAACACTGTTGTTTTTATTGGGTAATAAAAGTTGGTGGTTTTGGAAATATGTACGTTTTGCAAGAGCACTACCGCACAGTTTGGTTGTCGACTGATGTCTGAATGTAATGATTGAGTGAATGCGAATCCAGTTGAATGATGAATGCGACAATTCAGAAAAATACCACTTCTTATATACACTTTGTCGAAGACATTTCGAATTGAAAATATTTTTGACAACCAATCAAAACTCTTGCAGGATATATTTTACAAAACTTCCCTCTCCGTGATTCTCATGATTTCTTGCATCTTACAGATGGATTTCTGTGTGAATTCAATGGATTTTAAATGTACATTACTTCTATTTTAACACGCAATTGTTTAGGAAATAACCATAGCCCAAGTGCGGATAGCACATGTGTTGAATAGATGCTCTTACCATTGAAAAATAATAGCATTCCTCCCAATAAAAGAGAAAAAAGTTCATAAAATGGACAGAATTTGTATACATTTGATTAAAGCAGACCGCAAATCATGCGAGTAAATGGAGTTCATATTTGGAATTATTCGCTTATTTAGTGGAAAAACCAGTTTAAATCCTAAGATTCCGCGAGCGGGCTACATAGACCCGACATGATGCGCATAAATTCGCCTTATCTTTTCAATTCGGCGCTTATTTGCTTGTGTTTATGGCGCCTGCCAGACAATAAGCTTATACCCTTAGCGGAGCAACGAAGTTGCGTGAGCGTGCTAAACCCTGCGGAAAGATAGGTGAAATCCTAAGATCCCGCGAAGCGGGCCACCCACAACGAAAATGATGCGAGTTAAATGGCATTATCTATGAAATTTGACGCTTATTTGTAAGTGTTTATGGCGCCTGCCAGACAATAAGCATATACCCTTAGCGGAGCAACGAAGTTGCGTGAGCGTGCTAAACCCTGCGGAAAGATAGTTTAAATCGTAAGATCCCGCGAAGCGGGCCACCCAGAACGAAAATGATGCGAATAATTATCTTACAATTGGGGGCTTATTTGTTTGTGTTTATGGCGCCTGCCAGACAGCCAGCTTATACCCTTAGCGGAGCAACGAAGTTGCGTGAGCGTGCTAAACCCTGCGGAGAGATAGTTTAAATCCTAAGAACCCGCGAAGCGGGCCACCTAGGCAAAAATGATTACTAAAAGGATTTCCTTCTTCATTATTTTCAGAGTTTCGAATAGAAAAAAAGGATGAAAGGATGAAACAAACGAAACAAAAAAAGTGTATATAAACAATGCAAATAAGCGCCGAATTGAAAAGATAAGGCGAATTTATGCGCATCATGTCGGGTCTATGTAGCCCGCTCGCGGAATCTTAGGATTTATACTGGTTTTTCCACTAAATAAACGAATAATTCCAAATATGAACTCCTTTTACTCGCATGATTTGCGGTCTGCTTTAATCAAATGTATACAAATTCTGTCCATTTTATGAACTTTTTTCTCTTTTATTGGGAGGAATGCTATTATTTTTCAATGGTAAGAGCATCTATTCAACACATGTACTATCCGCACTTGGGCTATGGTTATTTCCTAAACAATTGCGTGTTAAAATAGAAGTAATGTACATTTGAAATCCATTGAATTCACACAGAAATCCATCTGTAAGATGCAAGAAATCATGAGAATCACGGAGAGGGAAGTTGTGTAAAATATATCCTGCAAGAGTTTTGATTGGTTGTCAAAAATATTATCAATTCGAAATGTCTTCGACAAAATGTATATAAGAAGTGGTATTTTTCTGAATTGTCGCATTCTTCGACGATGCCTGGAGCAGTGCGGTTGCTCCCAAAACAGTGCAAGTGAAGTGATTTTGTGTATTGGGTTCTATGAACCAAAATCGTTCTTTTTAGGACGACTAAATATTCAATGAGAGATATTGACCAATTTCAATTTAGGAGGGGAAATGAGGGGTAGAGGTGGATATGGTAAATAAATCGGTTCTTTTTAGGACGACCAAAAAATTTTTAAGAGATTTTACACGATTTCAAAAAAAAAAGAGGGGAAGAGGTGAGTGTGGTGAATAACTACTTCACGCCATTTTCGAAGCCACAAAATATTTTCTATAAGAGTTTTGATTGGTTTACTTCAATTTCCAAAATCACAGAAAAGAGATTTCTTAAGGGGAACTTCATATTTCCCCATGACATGCGGGCTTTTGTGGTGCGGGCTTTTGTGATGCGGGCTTTTGGGATGCGGGCTTTTGATATGCGGGCATTCGTGTGCGGGCTTTTGATATGCGGGCAAACGGACCCAACCCGTTTTTTTTGCTAGCAAACTCAGGATTTCATCATTTGACAGTTTTCATTTTCTTGCCATTCTGAAATCTTGAAATTCTGTGTGAAGAAAAATGAACGAAAGTACATTTTTCTTTCGTTCATCTTTTACCATTTTCTCAGTACGCGAACGCGTTTGTGTAGTTTTGCACGAAAGTTTATATAAATTTACGTTATCATATTAGTTCGCGAACGGACCTAATGAAAATGATAGATTGTTCGATGGACAGTTACATATGATAGAAAAAGATATTCTTAACGCCTTTGTTAATGGTTTGAAAGAGGAAATAGGAACATTTGTTAATAACCAAAGACCATCATCACTAGCCGAGGCTTCGTCGTTAGCCATACAAGAAGAAACTAGGTTGATAGGGAAAAGGCAACATACGGTTATAACCCCAAAGAATACACTGACAAAAACTTAATTAAAATTAATCACAATGCAATAAAATGTTTTAATTGCAATAGACTTGGTCATATTAGTAGGGATTGTAGATCACCAAAAAGACAACAACTAGATAAAAGGGAAAATCAAAGCAGTTATAGTAGAAAAAATTATTCAGATTCTAAAGGTTATACTCTAAAGACAAGCACTGATATTGATAGAAACGACTTAAATAAAAACTCCAGTAAAAGGATAAATTTTCGACAAAAGGAACAATAAGCAAGGGCATTGTCTCTAATTAAAACGAAAGCCCTCATGTGAATTTGAGATACAACGATAAAAATTTTAAATTTTTAGTAGACGCTGGCGCTTGTATTAGTCTTATCAAAACGAAATGCATATTTGAAGATGATGTAAACTCCCAAGATACTATGAACTTTAAAGGCAATGGTAAATCAAATAGGCGTAGTATAGGCAGTACTAATTGTCCAAAGCGTTTTTTGGACTTTTAATTTGATTAAATTTCAACTCCACATCGGTCTTTCCGGACTGTGGCAACAACTAATGATTTCAATATAAATCAATTCAACGCTGATTCCAATCAACAGCGGCAACAACTAAAACGACTGTACCAGAATTTTCAATCAAAAAAAGAGAGCTCTTTTCAGTTTATTCGTTCTTTTATAAACTTAGGATATAAGCTTAGATTCCACAAAGAAATTAAACATCAACAACATTCAGCTAATAATCCAAGTGATGACAAATTCAGGTTAAATAGAATTATAGCAAAAAAGTGATAGATAAATTGAACAATTCATTAATTTAAAACTAATTTTCAAGTAATTATAGGATGTGAAGCATCAACATACTGCCCGCCTTGAAGGGTCGAACGGAAGGTAAGATACTTCAACAACCCGGTAGAGGGGCCAGGCGATGAATTGGTCTTCTTAAGACAGTTCCCTTGACTCTTATGTCGGCAACCCGTATCTTTCCATCCGGACCGGTGATGAGTCTCACGATTCTACCAACGAGCCATTGCTGAGGCGGTAGATTGTCGTCGCTGATTAGTACCACTGTACCCTCTGTGGCATTTTCGGAGGCTGTTTTCCACTTCGTCCGCCGTTGTAACTCGAGTAGATACTCTTTAGACCATCTCGTCCAGAAGTGCTGCTTTATCTGCGTAAGTCGTCGCCATCGCTTTAACGGGGAAATATCTTCTGGAATGGTAGGCTCTGGAATAGAATTTAAAGCGTTTCCAATTAAAAAATGACCCGGAGTTAAGACTTGTTCATCGTTGGGATCAGGCCCTAGAACGCAAAGTGGGCGGGAATTCATGATGGCTTCTATTTCAGCGACTACGGTCGAAAATTCCTCATATGTCAAAAACGTCTGCTTCACCGTCCTGTAGAGATGCGATTTAGCAGACTTCACCGCCGCTTCCCATAAACCACCGAAATGTGGAGCCCGGGGTGGTATGTGTGCGAACTTGATTCGATGCAAGGCGCACCATGATGAGATTATATTCTCCCTCTGCTGCTCCGAGACCGCCATATATAGTTCCTTAAGTTCATTTCGAGCTCCAACGAAATTCGTCCCATTGTCGCAGTGGATTTCTTCGCATAGGCCACGTCGTGCCACGAACCTTTTAAGGGCTGCTAGAAACCCTTGCGTCGATAGATCCGATACGACTTCTAGGTGAGACGCCTTTGTTGCAAAGCAAATAAACACGGCCACATAGGCTTTATGCGTACAGTAGCCTCGACGCCCTTGTGAGATTTGAAAGGGCCCACAAAAATCCACGCCTGACTTCGCAAACGGCCTTGATATCGTCACTCTGTTGGCTGGTAAATCACCCATGATCTGCTTCATGAGCCTTGGCTTGTACCGAAAGCAGTGATGACACGCAAATACAGTCTTCTTAGCTACACTTCGAGCGTTGATGACCCAGAACCGCTGTCTCAGAATGGCGACTAGAGCTTGGATACCTGCATGAAAATTGGTAACATGCAAATGGACAACAAGGTTATTTACAAACAGGGAACTTTTGGGTAGGAGAATAGGACATTTAACATCATAGGGTATGTTCGCATTCAGCAAACGCCCACCCACTCGTAAGAGCTCGATAGAGTGTTCATCATCAAGGAAGGGATTGAGAGAGCTGATGACACTTTTTGGGCTGATCATCTGTTTTTTTCGTAGATCTTCAATTTCCTCCCGGAAATGAGTTTGTTGTAGGCTCCATATGATTCTTAGAAGAGATTCCTCCAGTTCTTCTGCTGTTAGGCCTGTTGATTTAGAGCTTACGGGTGGGTTAGAGTTTTCATTAGCAGATTTTCGTTTAGCTGATCTTATAAATCGAACAACATATCCAAATATACGAATTACCTTTTGGTAGCTGCTAAATCGTCCGAAGTGTTCTGAAAATTCATTTAAAGAAATTTTTGCTATCAAAACTACAGGGTTGTTGGTTTCTGACTTTGTTACAGGAGAGGATACCTTTTGTTTTGGCCAATTTTCTGTGGGTAAGTACAAAAAGGATGGCCCATCAAACCACATGCTTTCGATTAGTTCGGAAGTGTATGAACCACGGGATACTATATCAGCTGGATTCGATTTCGAACTAACATGCCTCCATCTAGCACTTGGTAGATCAGTTTGTATCTTGGATACCCTATTTGCGACGAATATCTCCCACGACGACGGGTGCGCTGAAATCCAATGCAGCACAATCTCAGAATCCGACCAAAGATAAATCTCTTCAATCTTTTCGACAATGTTCGGTAAAATCCTTTGCACCAACTCGCTCAATAAAACTGCTGCACACAATTCTAGTCGCGGAATCGATTTAGTCTTAATAGGAGCTACCTTTGACTTGGCACTTAACAAGTTACATGTTACCTTGCCAACTGTGTCTACGGTTCGTAGATATACCGCGCAACCATACGCACGGAGCGATGCATCAGCAAATCCATGCAGCTCAACTTTGACTTTGGATGGACACGAAAAAGGAATGTACCTTGGTATTTTTACGGTGAATAAACGCGCTATGTCCTTGCGATACTCCTCCCAATGTGAGTGTATCTCCATCGGAACGGACTCATCCCAGTTGCATTTGGAAATCCACAGATCCTGCATTATGATCTTACCTTTTACAACTATTGGGTTTATCAGCCCTAACGGATCGAAGATTTGAGCAAGCTCAGACAAGACTGTTCTTTTAGTTATGGGTTTTGAAAAGTCCATGTCAGGGGTGAAGTATTGAAATTCATCCTTTGATGGATTCCATACGATGCCTAAAGTCTTTATGACATCACTTTCGTTGATACGCAGTGAATTGCTAACAGGTTCGCTGCCAGAGATCCGCTCTAAGACCCTAGCGTCATTACTGCACCACTTGTGCAAATCGAATCCAGCTGTTTGAAGTATGTTTTTGGTATCATGGTAGATCTTATAAACGTCCTCCAATGAATCAGCACCGGTGATCATATCATCCATATAGAAGTCTTCACCTATGACTTTCGCGCCTATTGGAAATTGTACTGCGTTCTCATCTGCCAACCATTTTAAGCATCTAGTAGCAAGGTAGGGAGCTGATGTAGTCCCGTAGGTTACTGTTTTTAATCTATATGCTAAGAACTGTTTTTGTTCATTCGACCTCCATAAAACACATTGACAATTTTGATCTTCCTTATCCACTAATATCTGCCGATACATTTTAGCGATATCCGCGGTGAGTGCAATTTTATATGACCTAAATCGCAATATGATATCGTATAGATCGTCCTGTATCACTGGGCCTTTCAAGAGAAGATCGTTCAAGGATACGTTGGAAGAAGTTATGGCACTACAATCGAAAACCACCCTCAGCTTTGTAGATAGAGAATCAGGTCTAAGAACGAATTGGTGAGGAGCATAATATCGAATCAGTGAGACTTGATCCTTCGGGACGACTTCCATGTGCCCCAGACTCTCGTATTCTTCCATGAACTGAATGTACTGATTTCGCACAGTGTCATTCCTCTGAAGTCGTCTTTCCAAATCAAAGGCTCGTCTCCTGGCCTGGCTCAACGATTCTCCTAATTGTCCTTTCCTTGGATCAAAGAGAATTTTCACTACAAAACGGCCATCTTCTTGACGTCGAACGCTTCTCAGGAACTCTTTTTCACATTCTTCTTCTTCGACCGATGGAAAAATCGGCTTCCTATTTACTTCTTCCATTTCCCAGAACTTAGTCACTGTCTCGTTCAAAGAGGTCTCTGCAAAAGCTGAACAACCAACCAACATGCAAGCAGCATGGGGAACATCAGATAACCCATAACTTCCAGAGGCTATCCAACCAAGCAACGTCTTCTGCAACACCGGTAGCTGAGGGCCTAGTTTAATCTGCCCAACGCACAGAAGATGGAAAAAACTATCGGCTCCAATCAAAAGGTCTATACGACTGGGAATGTGAAAATAAGGATCAGCCAGAGGAATATTGGTTGGGATGTTCCAATCGGAAATCTCCATTTCTTTTTCAGGTTGAATATTAGTGATAGACTTAAGGATCAACAGATCCAAATTCAGCTCAAAGTCAGAAATTCGTGACTTACAACTAGCTTCTGTCTTATGATGGACTACAGAATTCGATTTACCTATTCCGGAAACAAAGGTGTGGGTTTGAACTCTGTGCAACTTGAGTTTCTGAACCATATCTTCGGTAATAAAATTAAGCTGTGACGCAGAATCTAACAGGGTGCGGACTGGTTGAAATTTACCAAATCTATCCTTTATGTATACAACAGCTGTAGCCAAAATAACATTTGCATTGCCATATTCACAAGCATTCGAGACGACGATACTGGTACAACTGGTGCTTGTACTTGGTATCGCGTCTGTGTCTGAAGCGTCTTCAGTCGCTGCCGCGTTTTCCACCGTAAATCTGTGGAGTAGCCTATGATGTGGCAATGAGCAAATAGCGCACTTTCGTGAATTACATCTTCTCACGGAATGACCTTTCTTCAAACAGTTAATGCATAGGACACGACGCTTAACTTCTAGGAAACGGTTGGAAACTGACAACTGGTTAAACTCGGGGCAGTCGACAATCTCGTGTGTACCCGTCTGACAAAATTCACACACGATTTTGTTCACAACTAACGAAGTGTTGGAAAACTGATTTCTGTTTGTGTTCCGAGAACGACTACCAAAATTATTATTTACATTTGATTCCACCTTTCCACTCTTAGAATCCCTTGCCTCTAAGGTTTGACAGCGACGATCCAACAATTTCGAAAATTCAGCCCATGATGGCAGCATGGAATGATCAACCGCTTCGTCCCACTTGGCTTTCGTCTCCAAATCGACCCTGTCTAGAGCGAACGAAATTATAATGGCTTCTGCGATGTTCTTGTAATCGCCTATACTGAGCATCGCAGCTAGATGGGTGTTAAAACTATCTTCCAAGTTTCGCAAATTAAAGGAGGAGCACTTCGATATTTTTGGAACTTCTAAAATTCCATTAATGTGCTCTTGAAACATCATCGCTTTATTATCAAACCTTTTTTTTAATCGGTTGATTGCATGAGCATAGTTTCCACTCGTCAGATCGAATTCTTTGACCGCACTTAATGCCGGCCCCGATAAACAATTTCTCAAATAATTGAATTTTTGTAGATTATCCAACGAATCATCCTTCTCTACTAGACTATTAAAAAGCCCTATGAAATTTGGAAACTCTGAGAACTTTCCAGAAAACAATGGCAATTTGATTCTCTCCAGCTTTGAAGATATTGCAGGCTGTTGCGGATTTATCAACGTAGCATTTAAGTTATCAAGAACACCAGCACTCAGTTTCTTCTCCGCTAACAAGGTTAAAATGTCAGATTTGGCAACAACATACAAATCCTCAACTTCCGCTCTGCTGGTCGCGTTCGCTTTTTCCTCCCCAACCACATTCATTTTTTCTAGCGACATTTGAACATTCAAATTTTGCTTAAAATAGGACTCGAGAATGCCCAACCGACACTCCAACTCGGTCACAGAAATTGTTGACCCTTTTTCTTTAATAAGCTTTTTGATTCTGCTTATATTTGCTTTGGTTGTAGATCGCAAAACTTTCAACTCCGCTAACTGCCGACGCCGATGAATCTCTAACTCTTTTACACCCGCCTGCTCTTTATGCTCTTGTCCAGCTGCCTCCCCTTGGTCCTCATGTTCATTGTCTGAATTACTCATATTTTCTCGATAATAAGCAAATCGATGTATGAAAAAGAAACCAACAACCTCAAACTTTTTCTACGAGTGAATGCACCAAATTGAAATTATTCAAGTATAATTAGCAAAGATTTCAGCAATAGTTCAAATTCAACAATCAGCAAAATGTCGAAGCTTTCAAAGCGGTGAATCGAGAAAAAAAAGACTTACGCCCAACGGAAAAGTCACTCAACTTAACAGCATATATGCAACAAGCGAACATCCAATAATTATGCAACGAGAATTCCAATTCCGCATGCACTTTCTTTGTATAAGACCAGCAGTATAATGTCAAGCAGCCACAACAAAATAGAGCTTTGATCAACGAAGAACAATTGCCAAACGATGTAATGCGGCGAATTTGATAATTAATTTAATAATGCGGTTTTGTCGAAAAATACTAACTGCGACTTGAAACTGAGCGAACAGGAGATTGAAGGAACGGAAAAATATGCTCTTTTTTTTCGTTTATTCGTCAGCTCTTCAATTTTATGCGATGAATAAATTATGTGTTTTCACTTTAGATATTATATGTATGATGTTAGTTACCAATAAATATTGCAATAAGGGAAATTTAAAGCACGTTATTTTATGTTTTTACCCACAATTTGTTCCTTGGCGGTGATGTTTCCAAAGGCGATTCCCTTGTTGTTGAAAGCTCTTCTAGATTTTATGATAGGGACTTCAACAACTATCAATTTTGTCCCGGGTTTCGGCACCAAAAAATGTCCAAAGCGTTTTTTGGACTTTTAATTTGATTAAATTTCAACTCCACGCCGGTCTTTCCGGACTGTGGCAACAACTAATGATTTCAATATAAATCAATTCAACGCTGATTCCAATCAACAGCGGCAACAACTAAAACGACTGTACCAGAATTTTCAATCAAAAAAGAGAGCTCTTTTCAGTTTATTCGTTCTTTTATAAACTTAGGATATAAGCTTAGATTCCACAAAGAAATTAAACATCAACAACATTCAGCTAATAATCCAAGTGATGACAAATTCAGGTTAAATAGAATTATAGCAAAAAAGTGATAGATAAATTGAACAATTCATTAATTTAAAACTAATTTTCAAGTAATTATAGGATGTGAAGCATCAACACTAATATTAAAGTAGAGTACGACGATAAGGAAAATCACGATGTATTTTTAATCGACATATATTTTCATGTATGTAGTAACAGATGATGTTATAGGACATTATGATGGAATTCTTGGAATTGATTTCTTAAAGGAATCAGAATTCTGTATTAATCTAAAGCGGAAAATCATGTACAACGATAGAATTATAATGGTTTTAGTTTCCAACGAGGATGAAAATAAGCCTCAGGGAAATAGAACACTAACTCTTTCTAATAACAAATACAAGAATAATAACACTAAAGATAAAGTTAATCGTACTGATTATTGTCACCCGAGGCATACTAGTTTAGTAAAAAGTCAAGGATGTATGACAAAAAATCAATCGCTGGAATATTAAACAACTTTAGTCTCAAATATAACATCTGAAGATATGGGAAGGTTTAATAAGCTCCGGAACCAACTAAGGGTTGACCATATAAAAAACGAGGGTGGCGACGGTGTAGAGGTTAGTGTGTTGGCTTGTGACCCGTGCGGTGCAGGTTCAATCCCAATGGGGAACAACAACATACGCCACCCAATCACATACCTCTACACCAAAAAGGAGGATTTCCGCCTGGTAGTACAATGGAACGTTACCGAGTCTGAGTGCTTTGGGATTTGGATTTCCTTTTTTAAAAAAAAAATAAAAAAAAAAAAAAAAAAAAATATAA
The DNA here is from genome assembly GCA_949715645.1 of Portevinia maculata. NCBI lineage: Eukaryota > Metazoa > Arthropoda > Insecta > Diptera > Syrphidae > Portevinia > Portevinia maculata. Next base: position 164,634,076 of record OX454526.1, on the reverse strand, counting down.
AAAGCGAATTTGAATTACAAACGCTAAGAGAACAGATAAAAGAAAACGTTAGCATTTTCAGTTTAGAAGACGAAAAGTTGACAGAAACGTCTGTAATCAAACATCATATACGCACCATTAACGATATACCAGTAAATACGAAAACGTATAGGTACCCAAAGGTACACAAGAAGGAGGTGAATACGCAAATAACGAAACTTTTAGACGAAAGAATAATTAGACACAGTCAATCACCGTATTCTAGCCCGTTATTGGTAGTACCAAAAAAAGTAGATGCAAGTGGTAAACCTAAATGGAGAATGGTCATTGATTTTAGGAAACTAAATGATATTACAATCTGTGATTGTTATCCGATTCCAAACATAAACGAAATACTAGATCAGCTAGGTGGTGCGAAGTACTTTACCACACTAGATCTGAAGGCTGGATTTCATCAAATACCTTTAAGTGAAGAAAGTATGGAAAAGACGGCTTTTTCAACACCTTATGGACATTTCGAGTATACTCGGATGCCCTTTGGTCTCAAAAATGCTCCGTCGTACTTCCAAAGGTTGATGAATACTGTTCTATCAGACATCTTAGGCAAACAATGCTTTGTCTATATAGATGATATAGTGGTTTATGGCAGTAATCTACATGAACACAATGAAAGACTTAAGAATGTGTTCGAAAGATTGAAATCAGCTAACCTTAAGATACAAATCGACAAGTCCGAATTCCTAAAGGAGTAGGTCGAGTATCTAGGACATCTCATAACAAGCAAAGGTTTACTCCCTAACGTAGAAAAGGTTAAATCAATTGAGAAGTTAAAAGAACCTAAGAATCCAAAAGATATCAAAAGCTTTTTGGGAATGATCGGATACTATAGGAAATTCATAAAGAACTTCAGCATAATTGCATCACCTTTATTTAAGCTATTAAAGAAAAATATTGAGTTTGTATGGAAGGAAAAACATACTCAAAGCTTTAACGAATTAAAAAGGCTACTGAAAGAATTTACTTTATTACAATATCCCAAGTTTGATAGGCAATTCACAATAACCACTGATGAGAGTAATTTAGGAATAGGCGCAGTTTTATCGCAGGAACATCTAGGTTAAGAACTACCAATACATTTCGTAAGTAGAACCTTAAGCAAAGCGGAAGTCAATTATAGCACAACTGAGAAAGAATGCTTAGCTATTGTATGGGCAATACAACAACTTAGATCTTATTTATACGGACAGAAGTTTATCATTAAAACCGATCACAGGCCATTGACTTGGATATTCAATGTTAAAGACCCCGGCTCTCGTTTAATTAGATGGCATTTGAGACTGGAGGAGTACGAGTATGAAATAAAATATAAGAAAGGTGTAGATAACGTCGTAGCTGACGAATTAAGTAGGAACGTATTCCCTATAGAAGCACACAAGGTTGATACAGAAGTTCAAAGAAATGTAAAAGACATTTTTGGTAGTGATTTCTATGACGAAGAAGAAGATGAAACTATGTTGAGAAACATCTATGAAGAAAAATGTAGAAATCTACCAAGTACAAGTCAGAGTAATGTTAATAACCAGGATACGATTAGGAATGAAGGCAGAATAGAGGAGGTTTCAGAAAGTGAAACTGAAATAGATGTTGAAGTTATAAGTGAAAGAGATGATCAACAACGAATCATTAAAGAAAATCATGATGGTTTGATTGGTGGTCATGGAGGGCAAAAGGCAACGATCTCCAGAATTAGAGAAAAATATTATTGGAAGGGCTTGAATAGTGACGTAATTGATTTTGTTAACAAATGCCCAGAATGCCAAAAACAGAAAATAAATAGACATCCAGGGAAAAATCCAATGAAAATTCTATCAAGTGCAGATCACAATGGATTTGACGGGTCCTTATAAAGAAGGCAATAAAACAATATATAGTCTTACCATTCAAGATGATCTTAGCAAGTACATAAAGTATATACCAATTAATGATAAAAAATGTAAAACAGTGGCAAGAGCTTTTACAGAAAATTGGATACTTTATTTTGGTATCCCAAAATTTATCTTAACTGATAATGGAGGAGAATTCGTAAACGATTTAATGAAGGAATTATGTAAAATATTCAGAATTAAACATTTAAGAACAAGCAATGCTTATCCTCAAGCAAATGGGTCCGCTGAAAGGTCGCATGTTAGGTTGGGAGAGTATTTAAGATTAATGATAAAAGACAAATCCAAACCAGAATATTTTTTTTATTTATTTATTTATTTTCAATATTTTTTAATTCAACAATTGTTACATAGGTATATACTTAATCTAACAAAGTTATATTTAAAAAATAAGTAGTGACATTTTTATTTAAAAACAAAAATAGTTGTAATGTCACTTCATGAAAAATAACAACTAGAAGTGGGGTGAAGGGTCATAAATTCAAAAATAAAGCGGGAAGAGAAAGAAGAGAAAACTAAATGAAGAGAAGTTAAAACAAATCAAATAACATAGCGCAACAAAACTTTAATTTCTTCATGATCGAAACTAAGAAGCCAAATTTTTACTTTATTTATAAATTCGGGTAAAGATCTAATTACACGAATATTCATAGGAAGACTATTAAACAGTTTACGGGATACAACGGAGTAGAAGTCTTTGAACATTACGGTGCGAAAAGTCGGCAAAACTACAAAATTACCTGAATTACTACGCAAAGTGCAGGTGTTAGAAATTGGACTTTGCATGTAGCCACCTCTCATAAAAATTTTTTTTGAAACTTTAAAGTAATACAAGTGTTTTAGCGGTAGAATTTTCAATGTTCTGAATAAAACCATAGATCGAGCTAAACGATTTGCCCCACAAACTATCCTGATAGCGCACTTTTGCAAAACAACCAAGGGCTGAAGCCTCGTTTGGTAGGCACCCCCCCAGCAACTAATACCATACTGTAATTTTGATTGAAATATTCCAAAGTAAACAGTTTTTAGTGTTCTATTATTACAGTATTTCCTAAGACGATAAAAGCTACGGACAGTAGAACGAAAATATTGTTTCAAGTTTGAAATATGTTCAGACCAACTCATATTTTGCCCAAAAGTAACACCCAAATATTTAAACTGTTTTACCTGTTCAATTTTAAAACACTTAGTCCCACAGGATATTTGGTCATTCGACGACGTCCTTACAGGTGCCACAGTACAGGCACAATTAGACATGACGGATCTATTACAATTTGATTCGTGAAAAAAGATTTCATAGTCAGGGAAGTCTTGCATACTAGAACTGAAGTTCATTAATTTAGTTTTTTTACTGACAACTAGCTTGTGGACAGTAAACCATATTCTCAGAATATGAACATCTTGATTTATATGGTCCCTTAAGCTTAAAGGATTAACTGACTGATACGCAATGCCAAGATCGTCTGCAAATGCTGTTATTTTCCCTACAAATGGTTGACTAAATAGGGAATTTATATAAATTAAGAACAATGTTGGACCAAGAACAGAACCCTGAGGCACACCTATGTTTATGGTTCTCGAAGTACTCACAAAATTTTGGATTTTAACTTTTTGAATTCTGTCCTTTAAATAAGACTCAAACCAATTATACATGAAGCCTCGAAATCCTGCACAGTATAATTTGTGGAGGAGCACATTGTGGTTAACCATGTCAAACGCTTTTGTGATATCCACGAAGAGACCAGCGCAACATTTCTTGCTGTCTAGTGATTTATATATAACTGAGCAAAACTCCAAAAGGGCATCTTCTGTAGAGAGCCTTTCCCTAAATCCAAACTGAGCAGGGTGAAGAAAACTTATTTTAGTAAAATAGTCCAGTACTCTACACTTAATAGCTTTTTCAAAAATTTTTGAGATTGAAGATAGTAATGAAATTGGCCTGTAATTATTTTTATCACCTATGCTTCCCTGTTTATAAAGAGGTATAACATTTGCATGCTTAAGTTTTTCAGGAAAAATACCTGAATAAATACTCAAGTTGAAAATATAAGCAAGTATGTCCACGATATTAAGTGCTATCTTTTTCAGAGTAATATTGGAAATACCATCATTTCCACAAGAACTAGAGTTGCTTAATGAACTGATAATTTTGTAGAGCTCTAAACCTGTGATTTCTAAAAAGAAGAAGCTACTATTTCTTACATTATCTTCGACTAATTGAGAACTAAAGCAATGGTTACAGTGTGAAGGAGGCTCCTTAGGAAGAGACCTAAGACCAACAGTGGAAAAGAAATCATTAAAAATATTAGCTGTTGCTAAAGGATCATCAATAGTAACACCATCATTACACAGTACTATAGGATTAGAAATATTAGGAGGGTTACCACCAATAATACTATTAACAGTTTTCCATTCCTTTCTTGGGTTACCAAGAGCATTTCTTACTTTAGAGTAAAAATATCTATCTCGAGCCAACTTAGTATCTTTATTGACTTGTTTACTTATAATATTGAACCGGGTTTTAAGAGCAGTATTAAGTGGATGTTTAAAGCATTTTTTCCATAATTTATTTTTAAGTTTAATTTTCTTTAAAATCGAATAGCTAATCCACGGTTTAAGCCTCATTTCAGATTTCTTACGAACAATGGTAAATGTAAAATTGTTTATATAATTTTGCAGAAACGATAAAAACAGATCATAAGCTTTAGAAGCGTTGCCTTCCATAAAGATTTCGTCCCAAGTTTCAGAACGTAGCTCAATATTAAGCAGGTCGAAATTTACCCTAGTTATCACTGATGAAAAAATATGTTTGATAGGCTTCTCACTTTTTAAACGATTAAACAAAATGCCAGTCATACAATGATCAGTAATGCGGAGGTCAAGGTTAACGCCAGCACATTGATTCACGGATAGTTTTAAGAAACGACCGAGTACATGGTCAAGGCAAGTACTTGAAATAGGCCTAGTTACCTCATTAAGGAATGAATAAAGACCATGCTCAGCCATTATTGCAAGGTAGGAGTCAGATAAAGTACTCGAAGACAAAATGTCTATATTAAAATCACCTAAGAGAACAAGATTTGCGGCGTTTTCGTTATTTAAAAACACTGAAAATTCACTCAAAAACACTTGTACATTGGTAACGTGTAACCTATAAACACAAATAAATTTAAAAGATTCATTACCTATATTGCAAGAAACTTTATAGTTACCCAAATTTAAAGAATCACGAACAAAAACTCCCACGCCACCTGCCGCATATGTTTCATTAGTGTTTGGATGTAAATTATATCCCGGGATAAAATAGTCTAATTTTTCACAATCAAAAATCCAAATTTCACTTACGAATATAAGATCGGGTAAGAACACTAGCGCTTCCAAGTTACACACTAATAAATCAAAATTTTGTCGCAAACTACGAATATTTTGATGAACAACAAAAAAGGAATCATCTTCATTCGAACTACAAAACAAATTTACATCATTGATATTGACTATTTTATTAAAGGTTGAGTTGTTGCTTAAAAGATTATCATTAATATTGAACACAGACATAAAAGAAAATTAGTCTTTCAATGAAGCAAAATCTAAAAACGATCTTATAGCAACAACCCTACCTCTTTCAACCTTTCTCATCAAAATTCGCGAGTTTTGAAACCATAAATATTTGTAGTTTTTTTCTAATTTAATTTTTTTAGCTTCCATAAACAAGGCTCTAGTGTAACTAGTAAAGCTATGATTAATAAAAATATTTTCTTTAGAGCCCGGTACAAACAATGACGAATTAAATTTTTTCTTTGCAGTTTTTTTGCACTTCATTACTTTTTCTTTAGTTTCTGAACAAGAAAAATGTACACAAATAATTTTACTGCGATTGTTGTTGTTGTTTTTCCCCGACGCACTCTTAACATAGCATTTTTGTATATCTGAGGAAGCGACAGCCACCTCCAATGCATTGTTGAAAATCGTCTGCGCACATTCCTCTGCATTCGTATTGTTTACTCCCGGCACACCAATAATTTCAACTACGTTCTCCACACTCTTCTGCTCCCTGCAGTTTAGTCTACTCTCTAGCGATGATACCTTCAAACTCAGTTTTTCATTTTCTTCTTTCAGCTGATTGATTGTGCTGAGAAAGTCACCGTTCATTTTCTTAAGACAAATTATCTCCTTATAAAGCATTTGCAACGTAATTACACCATCGTCGGCCTGTTCTGGTATATCAGAAGTTGTTGTTGATGTTGATGTTGAGGCTTATCGTTTGACTGTTGACACAGTGGCGATCTTTAAACTAGCGGCTGTTTGCTGGTTGCGCTTTGGTCGCTGTTTCGTTATAGTAGCTTCTTCTGCTGCTGCTGCTGTCGATGCTATCGAAACATTTTGTTGTTGCAACGATTTACGACGAAGAACGGAGCAATTGTCACAACGATATGGTACACTGTTGGTTTTCATGAACTCTAAATCAGATGAGTGCAGATTCACACACAAGCAATGATACACCATATTACAGTCCGCACAGGTGATTTTAGTTTTACAGCTGCGATCTATTCTATTTTTGCAAATTAGACAATCCATTATTGAAAATTGGGTTTGTAAAAAAGTGAACGTAAATAAACAATAAGTTACACCCCACGAAACTCAAAGTAAACACGTCCGTTCTCTCTCACAGTCAGAGAGACTATTCTAAACTATTCAGGTATACAGCATTTTGTCATAACACAACAGTTCACAACAGCACGGGATTTACTCCACATGAAATAATATTTGGAAGAATAGCAAATGTACCATCAGAATTAAGTTTGAGAATAAAAACTTGTACTGATTATGTACAAGAATTGCAATTGAAACTCATAAGATTAGAAGTAGATTTAAAAAGGAATATGTTGAATATGAGACAGAAAGCTAAAATGAGGTACGATAAGAGATTAGGTTCAAGGATAATAGAATATAAAGTTAATGACAAAGTATTAGTAGAAAACGATAAAAGAGACAAATTGGCAGAAAAATATGTAGGTCTTTATAAAATTATTAAGGTCTTAGATGACCAAGTCATAGTTAAACGTAATAACAAACCTATGAAATATAATAAAGGAAAAATTAAACTCTTCAACAATTAATAGTATTTACAGAATATCACTAATAAATTATATCGGCTCTATACAATGGGAAAATATACCACCCAATGGAATCTATTACAAGAACATCGGGGAATTACAAATGTTGACCTTAATGAAATTGAATATCAGATAAACGTAATTTCTCGTTTTATGTTTAACATAAACGAGGATTGCCTATTAGAAATTCCTGAATGCGCGGAATTTATGAAGAAAACCAAGTTGGAAATTTTAACATTAACGAAAAGTGTAAGAATTATTTACCAATTATTAGGAGTCGAAAGAAGATCCAAGAGAGGTCTTATAAATATAGTTGGTTCAGGTTTTAAAATGTTGTTCGGAACTCCAGATAGCGAAGATGCCGAACATTACGAAGAAGCAATAAGAGTAACGAAAGAAAACAGTGAGTTTATTCACAAAAGCCAACACGAAGAAATAAAAATAATTGATAGTCTTAATAAACAAAACCAAGTTTTGAAAGAAGCATATCTTGATTTAGGTAATTTAACCTCTAAAATGAATAACGACTTAGAGCAGTTGATAGGTTCTATGAACAAGGAAAGGAAACGCACTGTTATAAGAGAATATTTTACTGAATTAAAGCTCAGAATTTATTTTCTTATAAGTCATACAGAGATGATTATTGATCAGATTATAGAAGCAATTTTATTTTTAAAGGATAACGTTATACATCCTATCATAATAGAACCGAAAAAGTTTATAGATTTATTAAAAAATAGCGAGAAAGAACAAGAGATGTTATTCACTCCAAGCTTAGAATCATATAATAGCATAATACAAGAAGTAAATCCTGTATACTATATAAAGGATAATAGACTCCTAGTTGTTCTATCTATACCAGTTATAGGATCGACGAAGTCTGAAGTCTACGAAATGATTAATACACATTATAGAATAAATAATGCAATGTACGTAATCGAACAAAAAATTAATTGCTTTATAATCAAAGAAAATAAAGATGAGTATTTTCTAAGTAATAATTTGATGGAAGAATGTTAGAAAATTCCTAAATATTATATATGTAATCGGGAAACCCCTATAAGCCCGCATATGAAAAGCCCGCGTAACAAAAGCCCGCACGCCAAATTATGAAAAAGCCCGCAGCACAAAAGCCCGCACAATTTATTTTTAGATTTATTGTTTTGTTATTCACCTCATCACTTTAATTTAAAAAATTTTAAAGCCAATCAAATCACTTGAAAGAAATATTTGTTCCCAGTAATATGGAGGGGGATGTAGTTATTCACCACACTCACCTCTTCCCCTCTTTTTTTTTGAAAACGTGTAAAATCTCTTAAAAAATTTTTGCTCGTCCTAAAAAGAACGAATTTATTCACCATATCCACCTCTTCCCCTCATTTCCCCTCCTCAATTGAAATTGGTCAATATCTCTCATTGAATATTTAGTCGTCCTAAAAAGAACGATTTCGGTTAATAGTAACCAATACACCAAATCACTTCACTTTCACTATTTTGGGAACAACCGCACTGCTCCAGGCATCGACGAAGAATGCGACAATTCAGAAAAATACCACTTCTTATATACACTTTGTCGAAGACATTTCGAATTGATAATATTTTTGACAACCTATCAAAACTCTTGCAGGATATATTTTACACAACTTCCCTATCCGTGATTCTCATGATTTCTTGCATCTTACATTTGAATTTCTGTGTGAATTCAAGGATTTTAAATGTACATTACTTCTATTTTAACACGCAATTGTTTAGGAAATAACCATAGCCCAAGTGCGGATAGTACATGTGTTGAATATATGCTCTTACCATTGAAAAATAATAGCATTCCTCCCAATAAAAGAGAAAAAGTTCATAAAATGGACAGAATTTGTATACATTTGATTAAAGCAGACCGCAAATCATGCGAGTAAATGGAGTTCATATTTGGAATTATTCGCTTATTTAGTGGAAAAACCAGTTTAAATCCTAAGATTCCGCGAGCGGGCTACATAGACCCGACATGATGCGCATAAATTCGCCTTATCTTTTCAATTCGGCGCTTATTTGCTTGTGTTTATGGCGCCTGCCAGACAACCAGCATATACCCTTAGCGGAGCAACGAAGTTGCGTGAGCGTGCTAAACCCTGCGGAAAGTTAGGTGAAACCGTAAGATCCCGCGAAGCGGGCCACCCAGAACGAACATTATGCGAATATATGGTTATAATCTTTAGAATTTGGCGCTAATTTCAGTGTTTATGGCGCATGCTTAATATTTCTTCAACGTTAAGACGCAATTATCTTGGAAATAATCTGATCTCAAGTGTGCGTAAGTACATGAGTGCAATAGTTGTCTATTCAAAGGAAGATTGACACTACTCCTCACAGTAAAAGATGAAAATGATGCGAATATATGGACATTATCTTTGGAGTTGGCCGCTAATATCATAGTGTTTATGGCGCCTGCCAGGCATAAGGCATATACCCTTAGCGGAGCAACGGAGTTGCGTGAGCGTGCTAAACCCTGCGGAAAGATAGGTGAAACCCTAGGATCCCGCGAAGCGGGCCACCCAGAACGAACATTATGCGAATATATGGTTATAGTCTTTAGAATTTTGCGCTAATTTCAGTGTTTATGGCGCCTGCTTAATATTTCTTCGACGTTAAGACCCAATTATCTTGGAAATAATCTGATCTCAAGTGTGCGTAAGTACATGAGTGCAATAGTTGTCTATTCAAAAGAAGATTGACACTATTCCTCACAGTAAAAGATGAAAATGATGCGAATATATGGACATTATCTTTGGACTTGGGCGCTAATATCATAGTGCTTATGGCGCCTGCCAGGCATAAGGCATATACCCTTAGCGAAGCAACGGAGTTGCGTGAGCGTGCTAAACCCTGCGGAAAGATAGGTGAAACCCTAAGATCCCGCGAAGCGGGTCACCCAGAACGAACATTATGCGAATATATGGTTATAATCTTTAGAATTTGGAGCTAATTTCAGTGTTTATGGCGCCTGCTTAACATTTCTTCGAGGTTAAGACGCAATTGTTTTGGAAATAACCTGATCTCAAGTGTGCGTAAGTACATGAGTTGAATAGTTGTCTATTCAAAGGAAGACTGACACTATTCCTCACAGTAAAAGATCAAAATAATCCGAATATATGGACATTATCTTCCCCACAGCTTTTATTTCTCAATATATTCACCCCTTTTTTTAACGCGTAACAAAACCACCTACAGGAACTGTAAATTCACCTCTCCTCCTCACTGAAATATGCAAAATCTCTTAATTTATTCATTTAGTCGTCCTTAAAAGAACGTTTTTTGAAGGAATTAATATCCTCTTTAATACCAATCGCTCTAAAAAGAACGATTGGAGCAGACAACCACACCAATCGGCGTAACAAACAACGAATAATGCGAGTAATTTGGAAATATCCATTTCTTTTATAGGAAATCGTTTCAATCTCCATTTCTTTTATACTATTTTTAGCTGAAATTTAGGCAAAATTCAATTTTGCGCATAGTACATGCGTTAAATAGATGCTCTTACCAATGAATAATAACAGCATTCCTCCCAATAAAAGAGAAAAAAGTTCCTAAAATGGTAAACATTTGTAAGGAGGATATATATTGCATGAGTTTTGATTGGTTGTCAAAAATATTACCAATTCGAGGGGGATTGGCTTCTTTCAATTTCAAAAAGTTAAAATGCTCGATTGTTTGAGAATCACGGAGAACAAATTTACCGTAAGAAAAGTTTTCGACAAAGTGTATATAAGAAGTGGTATTTTTCTTAATTGTCGCATTCTTCGTCGATGCCTGGAGCAGTGCGGTTGTTGCTCCCAAAATAGTGAAAGTGAAGTGATTTTGTGGATTGGTGGTTTTCTATAAACCAAAATCGTTCTTTTTAGGACGGCTAAATATTCATTGAGAGATATTAACCAATTTCAATTTAGGAGGGGTAGAGGTGGATAAGGTAAATAAATCCGTTCTTTTTAGGACGAGCAAAAATTTTGTAAGAGATTTTACACGTTTTCAAAAAAAAAGAGGGGAAGAGGTGAGTGTGGTGAATAACTACTTCACGCCATTTTCGAAGCCACAAAATATTTTCTATAAGAGTTTTGATTGGTTTACTTCAATTTCCAAAATGTTAGATACTCGATCTTGTGAGAATCACAGAAAAGAGTTTTCTTAAGGGGAACTTCATATTTCCCCATGACATGCGGGCTTTTGTGGTGCTGGCTTTTGTGCTGCGGGCTTTTGGGATGCGGGCTTTTGATATGCGGGCATTCGGGTGCGGGCTTTTGATATGCGGGCAAACGGACCCAACCCATGTAATCAATTAGAATTCAAAAATAGTATTGCTAATAATGATTGCGAATTAATAATATTTATGAATAGATAAGATAACAATTGTAAGTTGAAACAAATAATAAATCAAGTAGAAATATTCCACAAAATTTCGGAAAATAAATATTTATATACTTTAAGTGAAGAAACAAAATACAAATGTAAATGTAAAAAAGAAGAAAATAACGAAGAAGGTTTTCTTAATAATATTGGGATTTTAAACTTAGACGCAAATTGTACTTTTGAAACAATTGAATCAAAAATTGTAATACATGCATCGGAGTTATTTATTGAAAATAAAGATATATACCGTTTTGCTCCAGAGGATTGTTGTGTAAATATAAAATTAAACGATATAAATGTAGAGAACATTAATATGCCGAAAGTAAAACTTAAAGACCTAAAAGAATTACAAGACTTAACTATAGAAATAAGGAATCAGGAAAGCTATATCACAAAGAAATTAAAGAATATACCACCTCATGCTCAAGGTGCGGTGCTAGGAATAAGTGGAATACTCATTATTGCAATCGTAACCTACTTTATTGTGAAATTAATAGAAGAAAAAGGAATAACCATTTTTCGAAACTGTTTCAATAGAAAAATAAGGAATCCAGTAATAGAAAGAGAAAAAATTGTGCATTATTATGATAAGGACAGAAGGAAAACTACCGTAAAAAGGCCTAATTCTAACGTTTTTAAAGTTGAAAGCTTTGAAATAGGATAGGATTAATTTTAATTTAATTTAATTTGGTGAGGGCAGAGATAGCCCTCATTTATTTGGCTTACTACAAGCTAAAACTAACATCTAATGAATAACTTAAATACTAAAACTTAAGAAAGCTTAAAACTAAAGCTTAAGGATTAGGGGAATGGTGAAGGAGATCGATTTTAAGGCGGGCAGGGTTACGGTTGAAATCAAAGACGGAGAGATTTGAGTTAACCTTCTGCAGCATACGGGAGATTGGTTCGTTGGAGCCATATGAGGTTCGATGGGTCGGAAGGTAAAAGAGACGAGGGCAGCGTAAATTACGAGGATTAGTGTTAAAGAAAATAGAGTTGTTAAGAGAGGCGCAGTCGACGGAGCCTGAGAGTAGGCGATAAATGAAAAGAATGTCCGCAGCGTCCCTACGATCCTCAAGGGATTTCATGTTGATGAGATTTAGGCGATCTGAGTATGGAGGCAACGTAAAAGGATCATTCCAAGGCAATCCTCGAAGAGCAAATCGAAGGAAGCGACGTTGGATGTTCTCGATTCTGAGCACGTGAACTTGATGAAAAGGAGACCAAGCTTGGCTGGCGTACTCAAGGAGGGGGCGAACAAAAGTGGTGTAGAGGGATCTAGTCACGTAGGGGTTGCAGAATTCTTTAGACCAGCGTTTAACAAAGCCAAGTGAGGCGTTGGCTTTACGAATTATTTCGTCAATATGTAAACGAAAATTTAACTCACTGTCGTACACTATTCCAAGGTCACGGAGAGATTGAACGAAGGAGATTGGTTGACCATGGAGAAGGTAGTGACGGGGAGGGGATTTGTTGCGCTTGCGCGATAGGGTAATAGATTGGCATTTGGGAATGTTAAGCTCTAAGCAATTTTTGAGGCAATTAAAAGGTAAATTGTCCGAAAATTATGTAATACGTATAATGTTAAAAAGGGAATTCAAACAATAATTTTGCAAATGTATTGTTTATTTTATGAAGGGAGGTGTTATGCATAGCGATGGTAAACGTCGAAACTTTCCAACGTTAGCAAATTCCGATGACCTACAACGTGTGTGATCTCAGATAACGCAGCGTTGGTTAGTTGTTGATTCGAATGTCCAACGTCCACCAAGGCGTAATAAGACACTTTCGTAAACATCCACCACGAGTTATACATTGTATGGTATTGTATGTGCAGTGGGGTCATCAGTAGATGACAAGCACTTAGACCTATTGGTCCATTGTACTTCAGCATGGCTGCCCGCTCGCTGGTTATTGGCGATTAGTAAGATTCAGTGAGGGAGAACCTGCCAGTAGCCTTGGCAAAGCGAAGAATATTTGCAAGTTCAATTTCCCCCCTCTCATCTTCGTTAACGAATTGTTTGCCTATAGTGGTGAGCCTGGTTCTGGCGAAAGCCGGACATTCACAGATGAAGTGAGATGCCGTTTCATCCGCCTCCATGCAGCACTCACATAGGCCCGAGCTCCTAATGTGAATGGTTTTGAGGTGCTCGTTAAGAGGACTGAAACCGGTGACGAGACCAATCAAGGATCTCAAGGCTTTCCTGTTTAGTCCAAGCAAGAACTTAGCTCTGCTGATTTTTGGACCATCCACTAGCTTCTTCGAATACCTGCATGAGACCAGGTCATGCCAGTATTCGGAATGTTGTTGGCGTAGAGCCGAATCCATTTCACGTTTGTGGACGGATGAGCAGCATCCTATGGATGGTTGTGGGCCAATGAAGGCTGTTGAAGAGCCCTTCCCGGCCAGAGCATCCGCTCTTTCATTACCATCGATACCTGTGTGCCCAGGAACCCAGGCAAGTGATACCGAGTTACATCTTCCCAGACGGTTAAGCCTAACCATGGTTTCCTCAACTATTTTTGAGTTGAGAGAGCCAGCCGAACAGGCTTTGATAGCGGCTTGGCTATCTGAGCAGATGTATAAGATTTTACCCTTAATCCTTCTCCTTAACAGGATATTGGCGGCAGTGGCAATCGCAAAGATTTCTGCCTGAAAAACAGTTGTTTGTCTACCCAAGGCTGCAGATAGATTTATCCGACAGTCTCTAGAGTAGACACCGGCTCCGGAGATACCGTCAATGAGTGAGCCATCGGTATAGACGATGGCATCACCCGGCCTAAAGCCATTCCACCCGTCACTGTTCCATTCCTGCCGTTCAGGAAGGATAACCTGAAAACGGCGCTCAAAGACTTGCTTCATGCACTCAGTGTCAAGTGCTCCTCCCCGATGGCCAGGTAGGCTGTCATAGAGAGCTCTGTACCTAGCACCTCTGGCCACATCACCGAGATTGACCTGCCGTCCAAGTACTACACACATGCGGTATAGTGATTTTCTGGCCTCACTTTCAGCAAGGAGATGCAAGGGAGGTAAACAGAGCAACACTTCCATAGCAGCAGTGGGAGTTAATCTCATCGCACCTGTAATGCATAAGCACGCAAGGTGCTGTAGCTTCGACAGTTGACGTTTGAGGATGTGAGCTCTAGCCCACCATACAATCGCACCATACATAAGGTATGGCCTAACAATGCACGTGTAAATCCAGTGAACCAGCCTGGGACTAAGTCCCCAGGTTCTGCTGAACATCCTACGGCACTGCCAGAGAATGTTAATTGCCTTCGAAATCCTAGGAACCCAATGTTCAGAAAAGTTAAGCTTTGGATCTAGCACAATACCCAGATACTTAACCTTGCTTGATAGCTTTAGTTGAGTGCCGTGGAAGTAAGGCCACCTCACTTGAGGTATTGCCCTTCTACTCGTGAACAGCATCATCTCAGTCTTCGCGGGGTTGACTGACAGAGCTTGCTCGCGGCACCAACTCCCAACACTATTGAGCGCTGTTTCCATCCGCTCGCAAAGAGTTGGTAAACTCCTGCCGCTGACAATAATGCACACATCGTCAGCGTACCCAATAACAGGGTGACCTTCCCCATCAAGTCTTCTCAACAAGGAGTCGACCAACAGGTTCCACAATGTAGTGGAAAGTACAACGCCCTGCGCAAAGCCTTTGACAGCGCGCACAGTTCTGACACAGCCGCCAAGAGCAGCTGTAACTTCTCTGCTCCTTGGCATTTCCAGGATCCATTCCACAGTTGTAGAATCGACGCCCTTCAGTGTTAAGGCAGACTCAATTCTGCAAAAGGTGGGATTGTCAAAGGCACCCTCAATATCCATGAAGACAGCAAGAGCATAGTTCTTGCGGTCGAGCGCCCTACGCACTCTGGCCGTCAGATCCGTTAATGCCGTCTCAGTGGACTTGCCTTTTTGATAGGGGTGGTGGCTATCATGAATACCCAGCGCAGCTGGAATACTCTTAAGCCGTACGTCAATCAGTTTTTCAAGGCCCTTTAGCAGAAATGATGAAAGGCTAATAGTCCTGAAGCTTTTGGGAAGATCATAGGCGGCCTTTCCCAGTTTGGGAATGAAAACCGCCCTAGCTCTTCTCCAGGCTAAAGGAATATGTCGCAGAGCCACGCTACCTCTGTAGATTCTAGTTAGCAGTGTGAGCAAAATCTCGATACCCTTTTGCAAGAGTATGGGGTATATGCCATCAGGTCCAGGAGCTTTGAAAGGAGAAAAGGACAGGATAATAGCTCTCGCCCTCTCTCTCGTAACAATGCTCGCCGCGACCCGCCATTGCTCAGTGGTAGTTCTGCTTTTGTTTGGCCACACGCAACTATCCACGGCTTTGCAGCCAGGAAAGTGGGTGTCCATTAGCAGTTGAAGTGCCTCCTCATTGGAGTTGGTCGAGGTGCCATCAGGCTTCCGAAGGACGTCAAGCCTGGCTCCCGGATCAGCTGAGAGGACTCTCTGCGATCTCGAAACCGCGCTAACATCCTTCAGTTCTCCGCAGAACCTCTGCCAAGATACCTTCTTAGCGCTCTTAATTTGCCTCTTGTACTCCTTCTGCGCATCCGCATGAGAAGACCAATCGGCTGCCAGGTTAGACTTCCTGGCCCTGTTAAACAGCCTCCCCACTCTTTTCCTGAGAAGGGATAGCTTAGCGTTCCACCATCGGGTTGGTTTCGCACCGCCAACCTCCTTCTCCGGGCAAGCAGTATGAAAGGCCGTAATAATACCGCTGTGTAGCGTGTCGGTCGCCTTATCCAAGTCATCGCTACTAAGGATCCTGATAGGCAGGGAACCTATCTGACCCCGCAACTCCGTGGAATAGACGTCCCAGTCGGTGCGTCGCACATTCCTAATTTTGCTTCTGATCGGTCGATCTGCACTTAGCTTAAAAATAACATACCGATGATCAGATGCAGTTTCTTCCCTTGAAACCCTCCAGCTCGAAACGATGCCAGATGCAGCAGCGGTTGCTACTGTCACATCAATAACTTGCCGCCTCAGCCGAGTGACAAAGGTTGGCTCATTACCAGTGTTCAGTATATCAAGCTGGCTGGCAGCAAAGAAGTTTAGTAGGGATTCACCCCTGCTATTTGAGTCAGTACAACCCCAAACGTGATGATGCGCGTTCGCGTCCATACCAGCGATCAAATGCTTGTTACCTCGTCGGGCATGCTCGACAAGCCTTACCAGTACCACCGTTGGAGGTAGGGCCAGTGAGTCAAATGGGAGGTACACTGAGGCTAAAATAATCTCAGTAACCAACCCTCCTCGCTTAAGACACATTTTAATAGCTGTACAGTCACGAGAACTGAACTCAGGCATAAGACTAGCATCTAAGCCCTTTGCTACAAAGATGCACGTGCGAGTATTAAGAATCCCAGGCTTTACAAAAATTGCTCCTGGTACACCCGAGATGCCACTTACCGCCCCCTTATACAGATAAGGTTCCTGTATGAGGCACACCTCTGTATGCAGTTTTCCAAGACGACGACACAATGTAGGTGAAGCCGCCTTGGAATGTTGCAAGTTGATTTGAAGGACCTCCAGTGATGAGCTAGCCATAGAGCTAATTACCACTGGAAGTTCCAGCCTTCTCTCCCCTCTTTTCTGGCCTGAAGAACAGGCGACCAGTGAGGAAAAAAAGGTCGGTAAGAGCACTTCCCAAGCATCTTCGCCGAATCGCCATCAACACCAAAAGTATACAGACGGCCATCCTTCATTTTGTTGAAGTGATAGACCATCCACTTATCGGTGGATAGACCCGGGTTTTGACCCTTGAGAAAATCGATGATTTCCTTAGTCTCCAGATCAGTTTCTGGGACAAAGACCTTCATCTTGGTATATCCCACTAGCTCTGACGGGTGAAGACAGACAAGGTCACACCCGTCAAGCTTAGGGAAAATCCGAGCAAGATCAGCTCTGACCCACGCATTCGTGGCTTCATCACTACAGCAGAGGACAAAGCCTCCATTAGTCTTGATGATGCGCTCAAACGCCGGGCTATTGCCTTCCTTGACTCGCCTCCTCACAGCGTCCTTCAAGGCCTTGTCCAGAATGCAGATGTTTTCCGCAGTATACTTCCTCAGGTGATCACCCGGGAAAACAACCGCCAATCGCAAACCAGACAGG
This sequence comes from Portevinia maculata, assembly GCA_949715645.1. Lineage (NCBI taxonomy): Eukaryota > Metazoa > Arthropoda > Insecta > Diptera > Syrphidae > Portevinia > Portevinia maculata. The sequence continues at coordinate 164,616,500 of OX454526.1, read as the reverse complement.
GCCGAGTCCGTGTAGCTCTTCTTTGGTAGGGGGGGGGTCCTGCATCATTGCTAGTGCAAGACCTCTTTGTGCCTTTGGATGCTATACCAGCTACCTTAGGTGACCCCTTAGCCACTCTTGTGTCCGTCACCTTCACAGACTTCTCTGTTTCAGTGACCGTCTCTGAGACATTGGGAGCGGACAGTTCAGAGGCAGTAGGTACGGGGCCAACAGGTTTGGGGTCGGCATTTACTGCAACCCTACTCTCCGAGTCCACCATTCCTCCTCGCTTCTTCCTCTTACCACTCTTCCGTTTCTTTCGCTTCCTACAGCCTGATTCCTTGGTGGTTTCAACGCTAACCGATTCGCAGAGCTCATCAGTCGCGGAATCCTCCGAGGAGCAGCCGGAAGGAGCCTTCTCGCATTCCTCAAGAGAGAGAGCTTCTTCAGCTTTTTCCTGAAGGCCGCCTGCTTCCTGGAATGGCTGCAGAGGGGAGCATCGCTTGACGTGCTGGACAGGAAATCCCATGCTCGCTTCGTCAGGTTCTCCGCCCCCGCGTCATTCAGAGGAGTAGTAGCGGCGTGATCTTTGGGCAGGGAAGCCCGCTCAGAGGGACTCAAGGACACATTTGTAGCGTCCGAGCTCCTCTTAGCAGACTCCCCACAGAGTTCGCTCTTACCAGCAGTCGCATCCTTGTGCCGGCCAGGATCGGCCAGTACGCTGGGTGCATCCGCCAGCTTGAGCTCCGAGCTTAGTCTCGTGTCAGCGATTAGCGCCGGAGTAGAATTCGTCTCGTCCTGTCTTGTGGCCTGTTGTGTCAGTTTGTTCAGTTCTCGTTGCTTGTTCCGTTTCTTGTTCCGTTTCGATCGTGATGTCGTGTTTGTCGTGTTTGTCATGTTACTTGTGTAAGCCGCTGGCGACTTATCGCCCAAAATAGCTGGAGGCGCCAAGCCCGTGCCGGTAGCCGCGGTCTCTACCGACATTTGAGCGGATATCCCCACTCGAATTTGTTCCTTTTCTGTTGTGTCGTTCATGTTTGTTGTTGTTGCTTTTTTAGCCTAGTTTTTCATCTAGCGGTCAGGATTTTACTAGGGATAGGATGGAGTTCCCCCCGTTACCCTAAACCCTCCTCCTTTATCCGGGCTTGGGACCGGCATAGAAATCTATGGCGGAGTTACGAGCGATACAACCCGATATGAATTGTGCCCACTCAGGGATCTTCGGCGTTTTTCGTCTTCTGCATGGCACCAACTTTCAATTGCAAAAGTCAGTCCATTTTATAGAGTGAACCAATAAAGAACAACTTAGCACCGGAATAATGTATTGTAATTAATTCGGGTGCATAACACTCGTGCTGTTTTTGGATTTCAGCAAGGCATTTGATACGCTCGACCACACTGGAGAAAAGCTGGCGGATTGGTTAACTAACTACCTTGCAGATAGAACCTTCAGAGTCAAAATCATGAATTGCTGTAGTGTTGCACATAAAGCTAAATATGGAGTACCGCAAGGCTCGAAACTTGGCCCTCTACTATTCATTTTGTACACTAACGAAATGCTTAAATGCTTAAAAAAAAGTGTACCTTTCGCATATGCTAATGGTACGGCTATCGTTGTGTGTCGTAAGTCGTTGGAAGACGCTACAACGGTGATGCAGGAGGAGTTCGACGAAGTTTCGAAATGGTGTCACGATAACGGGCTTGTACTAAGTGAAAAAAAAAATTAACTTATGCACATTCGAAGCCCGATGTATCCAGCGTCACAAATCGTCCTTAAAACATTTAAATGTGATAGTGTGTCTGACTCTGTGCAAATTGAAGTCGTAGATACATACAAGTACTTTGGTATTATCATTGACTGCCACTTTCGCTGGGAGCCACACATAAATCATCTACGAAAGAAGCTGAGAGGGTCCCTGTTTGCGCTTGCTTGTCTACAATACAAAGCCTCGATTAGTGTACAAAAACAAGTGTATCACGCACTTATAGAATCGACGCTACGTTACGGTGTACTGGCATGGGGAGGTGCAGCGCAAACACAAATCGAAAAACTGCAAAACATCCAACACAGTGCGATTAAATTGATGTCAAGAGGAAATCGATCTCGCATTAAGGTACTGAAAATTAGGCAGATATTTAATATGAGCGTGGCACTGAAGTACTATGACGATGCAGGATTCCGCACACCAATAAGTCATCAGTTTGGTACAAGAAGGCAAGGCGAATGAATGTATCAACTCCCATCGATAATAAATGAATATGGCAGAAGAAGGCTGATGTATACCGTGCCGAATTTACTAAATAACCTTCCTCAACACTTGAGAAATATCAACCAAATTAATGTCAGGAAACAAAGATTAAAACAATTTTTCTTACAAGCTATAACTTAATTTTAAACGTAAATTAAATAAACTACTTCAAATATAATTTAAATTTAATAATAATAATATAATTGAAAATTTAATTTAAATATGAATTATTAGCGAAGATTTAACAAAAAAAAATATTGTTGCAATAAGGCACTTATAAATTCTTACATAGATAGTAAGTAACCTTTTGTTAGAATTAAATCTTGTAAATAATCTCCTGCAGATAAGCCAATTGGCTTCGCAGGTCAATGATAACATATGTTTCCAAATAAATTAAAAAAATTAAAAAAAAAAAAATCTCGAAAGGATGACATGATTAACACTATCAAAGGCCTTAGAAAAATCGAGCATGCAAAGCACAGTAACATAGTCCATGTCATAACAAACCCGAATATCATCAAAAATCTTAACCATAGCCGTAGAACAACTGTGTTTTGCTCTAAAGCCAGACTGAACCGGAGATAGCAAAGGACCTTTGATAGGCATGGCAAAATTCTGACTGGTCGAAAATCTATTACCGAAGATGGATTCGGTTTCTTGGGAATGAGAATGACTTTGGCACACTGCCAACTTAGAGGAAACGAGGATGACGTGATACAAAAATTCAAAACATGCGTAAGACATTTCAAAATATGAATCAAAATCATTTTTACAAAAGGTATTTGAACACCATCATCTCCAATCGCATTGGACTTCATAGAACGTATGTAATTAACAACATCGATTTCAGATACAACCTCAAAGTCGAAATCTAAGATACAACCTCAAAGTCGAAATCTAACAACGGTTCAAAACAGAGCTGATCGTTAGGAGTAAATGATGTACCACTTACTGGGTTAGTCAGGAATTCGTTATTTAATTCATCTGCATCAGGCATGATGATTAAAACATCTTTTTTACCAACTCCATGCGAACGCAAGTTACTCCAAAGTTTTTTTCCACTTTGTTCTGTTCCCAGCTTGGACAGAAAATATCTTTTTTTAGCTCTCCTCGTAATGAAAGTTTACTGGTTACGTGCACGACGAAAAAATTCCCAATTATGAATTGTTGGACTTTGCTTCCACCTTGAATACATTTTCCTGCGAACTTTCATAGCTCTATGAATATCGGATATAATCCATGGACAGCTGCTGTTACGGACTTGAACCGTCTTTAAAGGAACGTGTTTGTCAAATAAATAGAGTAACAGGGATTGCAGGTGATGAACTTTCTCATTAACATTTGATGCATAGTAACAACTGTGTCAAGGAGGTATACTCGCATCATAATGCAAGGCAATGATATCCACCGAAGAAAAAGCCCTAAACTGAAAAATTGTTGGTGTGGCAGAACGAGTCAAATCAATATTATATGTGCAAAAAAGGTGTAGGGTAGGTGTGTTAGGAATCCCTGTAGCAGATGGTGGCACGCTTGCGGAAGGCGGGCAAAAGCTCGTCGAAGGGGGGGGGGGGGGGGGGGTCTTCTTGCGACAACCAGTACAAAATAAATCGTGCCATAATATGTTATCGATATCGAACCTGTTGGGAGAAGTCGCTTGCAGAGGTCTTTCCTTATATGCATGCGGTCTGTCGGAAAGTGGTTGCTATATGAAGCAAAATGTAAGGAGGTGGAAAAAACAGTTGAATTTAGATAGACAAAGTACGGGAGGATTGATTAAGCAGGAAAGTATTATGATGAGAAGAAATTATTAGAAGCGCAGAGGATAAAAGTAAAGGTATGATCAGATGTTATTGACCTAGCGATGACCGAAAGGAGATCTCTTTATTTGGTTTATCGTTTATCGGCTGTCTCTACCCGCCCTTTGCTACCGACCTAAGTCAATAGCTCCATGGCCTCTCCTTGCCGGAAAACATATCAGTGGAAGGCCCCTTTACTGGCTACGCTACTCCTTATTCCATTATGTTGTTACTCCCCACCCCTCAATACCGCCAAAAATAGAGAATCACCACATCATCCTACGTAAATGAAAGATGATTAACTTTCGCAAAAAAAAACAGGAATTTATTCATTGAAAACTAAAGTAAAGAATATACTTATAAGAGTCAGTACTCTCTCTTAAAATCTTACAGCTAAATAAGAGTAAACTATGGTTATCTTGAAGTTTAATATGTTAAATTAGATTTATATAGAGTTACTTCAGACGAATTATGAACTTAATTTCTGGGTAAAGTAAGGGTAAAGAAGAATTCATGATCTTAAACATAGAGCATCCGATAGATGTATTCGGATTTATGGAAAAAAACTAATATTAGATTATTTACTATATGCGAAACTCTGGAACTTTGTATGAAACTATTAAAAAAAAAAATGCCAAAAGAATATACAAGAACTATAAAAAAATCACTTACATTTTGAAGTTTCAATTAATTTTTGTTGTGTGTGAATATTATGTTGTATCTTGGATGTAATATTAATGTGAATGCATTTGATTCTTTCGTTGACTCCGCATGTGCGCACAATTGGTGGTCTCATCCTTGTTGTTTTAGCTGTTTGCATAACATAATAGCTGTTTGAAAAATTTGGGATTAGATGGGAAATTGTATGTTCTTTATAGGCATTACCTGAGTTTCGCTTACAAGAAAGATAATATGCTAAATGTTTATCAAAGGTGTAATATTAAATGGAATAAAAATTTACACATAATGTCCGACTTCGTCCGGGCTCCGGCTGAATGATGTGCTTGGTCGCGAAATCGCTTTACGACGATGCTGGTCTCTCCTCTGACTATCCGTGGGGGTATCAGGGCACCGCTATATGCTCTCCTAAATGTTTTGTAGTTGGTGGTTAGTACAGGGAAATACGGTGGGTTTCGTGCAGCGAACTCTCAATGGTTTGGAAATCGCTACGAGTCCTACGGGATGTGGTAAGTTCACGGCCGGTTCTCTTTATCAATCGACGAATTGTATTAAATCCCTTTAGGCGAAGTTGATCTCGATGATAAGCACTGGATTGAAAACCACGTGTGCGGGTGAACAAAAATGCAATGGTCATAGGACACGCCGGGCGCATACCATGCAAGATCAAACTTAGAATGGTACTGGAGCACCCAATTTTTCGATTGTTCGTCAGCGCAATTTTGGTGAGGAACTAACGTATGAAACTTTTGTTAGCGGCCAACTCCACGCAGCTATTCCGTACCAGGTAGTTCGTTAGTTCGTGCTCTTCACTATGTACAGATGGGGCTTCCAAATTGTTACATCTAAACAAGTATATTACGCCGTACACGAGACGCTATAAATTCCGAAATATATAGAAATTGCTTAAACCCCAGCCACTCCAGTATAATATAATTATTATAAGTAATTACCTCCTATTGTGAAGGGATCACATCAGCGATCATTTATCTTACATTCAAAAATGTTCTCATTTATCTTTCATTCATAAATGTTCTCATTTGTCTTTCAATTATAAATGTTCTCGTTCTGAGCTTCGATACTTGAAACCCGCGAAACATGCATCGAGCGTCGTATAACATGTCTAGCGCGATAGTAATTCTTGTCCATCTGACTATTACCCGTGGTACACCATGTGTATACCGACACCTTCGGTATCCGTCCGAAGTGACGACCATGCTCAGCGACATAATCAAATCACATAGATAAGTATGTATCTCGTGAATGCTTTTGCCTCACCACTAAGCACCATAGCAAATACTATGACGGGTTCGGGTTGCACTATGCATTCCGCTGCCAACGTCCGGTGCATGAGATAATTATAATGCTGATAGGGTGATATGCACCAGCAAGGTATGAAATGATTAGGGTTCAAGTATCGAGGGCCAGAATCTGAGTGGATTGGAATGTGAACCAAATCCAAAGAAATATTCTGTATAAATAACATAAGATTTCGTAAATAAATGTTCTTCTCCTGAAAGCAACCAACGTGTCAAGACTATTTTATTTTTACGAGCAACTCGCTCAATTTGAATTAGCTTGTACCTCGGCCCGCTCTATGAACATAGCGTTCGTCGCTAATAGAGGTGAACGACAGCATAATAGCTAACGTTTTGGGTCGAGGGATATTAACCAATAAGACCAAACATTACACAGTACGTTGTCACCAGGACCAGGCAACGTTACATGGCGATCCTGCCAGGAGAAGAACTCTGTTTGCTAAATACTAGCTCTATTTTAAAAAAGAACTCTGCCTGCTGCTAACCAGATTTAAGCGCAAGTGTGTTAACTTCGTTACATGCCAAAGCGTTTCTTCTTTGGTCGCAATGCTGAAAATCATGATGCATGAGTTTCGTACACGTACGGCAACTACACCAACAGGGGATGTACAAAACTTTACAGGAGCAATAAAAACCAAGTTTAAAAGTAGAGAATACTTTAAAGAACATCCCCAAGTTGGTTGTCTACCGGTTCAGAATGTGATTGAAGGTGATTCATTGGAAAGCGCACCAATCACACTCAGTCCTCAGCATACTACCACACACTTCAAAGCAATATGCATTCGAAGCTGAAAACGTATGTGTATAATCCGGAGAAATAAAACACAGTGAACTATTTAGAGTCGGGAAAAATATTATAAAAAAAACCGACTATGATTATTCTTTATTCTATACTATTTTCACTACTTCTGTACACCTGAACTGTCTGAGTGCGACTGACTCGCTGGACTTCCTCTTTCTTCAAGCAAGAGACTCGTCCGCGAGTACAACAATATGTCTATGTATGTGTGATTCGATACAGTGCCAGCAAAATTCATAATTTTCCTAACAATTTTTATACATGAATAAACTCGAATTACTACTACACATTCTACTAATAATTGCAGCTTTCTACTGGAACTATGCAGATCTTCTGTACTGGACGTTTTAGTTTTCCTGTCTCGGTCTGTACAACTACGGATCGTATCAACCCAACCTTGCTGGTGATGAGCTCGCATACTCTGGCAAGCGCCCAGTGTGCTGGTGGAAAACCTTCGTTAGCCAATGTGACCATATGGCCAATCTTCAATGGTTCCTTGTCTCTACGCCACCTCCTCCTTTGCTGAAGAGTGGTCAAATAATCTGTACTCCACCTTTCCCGAAAGTGGCCTAACATTTTCTGACGATCTCTCCAAAGTCTTACCTCTACTGTACTTGGTTGCTGACTGACATAGAATGGAATTGGAAGAATCATCGGTTCGCCCACTAGGAAATGTCCCGGGGATAATGCCTGTACATCGTCTGGATCATCGCTCAATTCGCCCTTGAGTTCAGTATCACCTCTATCTGTACCGTTTTTTAATACTGTTATCTCTTTCCTGTACACCTCCTCTTGTGATTTATGCAAGATGTATGTCATTGCGTACGCCTTCTCCTCTGATGTTAGCTCCTGCACACCTGTATAACCTCTACTCGCCCTTATTTTAAAGGTCGGCCTCACTGCCCAGTTGTTCATGAACCGGACCATATAGCTGACTATATTTAATAGTTTCTCTAACCTGTACGTGTATTCTAACAGTGATACTCTACTGGCCGAATGACCTGTACCTATACACAGTATTGGCTGAAATGTTATAACAGTAAACACTTTCATCTCACTCTGTACCTGTACCGACGTGTCCTCCTTTACGTCCTTTACTGGCCATTCTGCCTGTGGTGATCGAAGCCATATTGGACCTTCCAACCACAATCTATTGTTTATTAGCGCTGACGGCTTCACACCTCTACTTAGCAAATCGGCTGGGTTCTCTTTCGTGTTAACATAGTGCCAGCATCTCTGTATTTGATTGAACCGACGAGACTCGATTCGCTACGTACGTCTTTAAGTCACATGGGAGCTTTCTTAGCCATTATAATACGACCATCGAATCGGTCCATAGGAAGTAGGGTGCATTTTGCAAATCCATTGATTCTTTCATCTGTACTAGTAGCCTTGACAACAGTTCCGAAGCCGCCAACTCCCACCTCGGGATGAATACTGTTTAATGGCGCCACGCGCGTCTTTGACACTAACAAATTGCTTGTCACTGCGCCATCTGACTGTACTGTACGAATGTAAATGACTGCTCCATAAGATGTGTTTGAAGCATCACAAAACCCGTGCACCTGTACGTCTAACTCTTTCGAAGTACCTAACCATCTGTCTACACGGAATTCTTGTAAAAGAGTTATCTCTTCCCATAACTCTTTCCACCTGTACTCTATCTCTATGGGCATACGATCATCCCATCCTGTACTTAATCTCCAAATGTCCTGGATCAAGATCTTGCCTATGATAGTGACTGGGAATATGTACCCATTTGGATCATATAGCTGAGCTATGTAGCTAACGATCTTTCTCTTGGTGAGGATGCCGATTAGCTTTGGTGTTTTCACTTCATACGTAAATTGATCTGTACTAATTAGCCATTTTAGTCCTAGAATGGATGATTTCTCTTCCCCCGAAAACACCATTGCCGCCTCACCAGTGCCAGCATTCATCTCCTCCATAAATCTACAGGAGTTTGACTTCCATGCCAATGAAAAACCAGCACCTTTCAATATTCTGTACATCTCTTTGGCTAATTTTATTGCCTTAGCTTCATATGACTCGCCTGTGGTGCAGTCGTCGATGTAATAATCCTTTTGGATTGCATCGGCTGCTTCTGGGAATTCTGACTGTGCTTCTCTTGCCGCCTGTACTAGTGATCTGACTGCTAGATGTGGGGACGACGGTCAACCAATACTCGTTTAGTGGCTCTTGCCTGCTTTCTCTCCAAGAGATGCGTTGCAGGTCCCATTGATCTGGTGTCACGATAACGGGCTTGTACTAAGTGAAAAAAAAAAATTAACTTATGCACATTCGAAGCCCGATGTATCCAGCGTCACAAATCGTCCTTAAAACATTTAAATGTGATAGTGTGTCTGACTCTGTGCAAATTGAAGTCGTAGATACATACAAGTACTTTGGTATTATCATTGACTGCCACTTTCGCTGGGAGCCACACATAAATCATCTACGAAAGAAGCTGAGAGGGTCCCTGTTTGCGCTTGCTTGTCTACAATACAAAGCCTCGATTAGTGTACAAAAACAAGTGTATCACGCACTTATAGAATCGACGCTACGTTACGGTGTACTGGCATGGGGAGGTGCAGCGCAAACACAAATCGAAAAACTGCAAAACATCCAACACAGTGCGATTAAATTGATGTCAAGAGGAAATCGATCTCGCATTAAGGTACTGAAAATTAGGCAGATATTTAATATGAGCGTGGCACTGAAGTACTATGACGATGCAGGATTCCGCACACCAATAAGTCATCAGTTTGGTACAAGAAGGCAAGGCGAATGAATGTATCAACTCCCATCGATAATAAATGAATATGGCAGAAGAAGGCTGATGTATACCGTGCCGAATTTACTAAATAACCTTCCTCAACACTTGAGAAATATCAACCAAATTAATGTCAGGAAACAAAGATTAAAACAATTTTTCTTACAAGCTATAACTTAATTTTAAACGTAAATTAAATAAACTACTTCAAATATAATTTAAATTTAATAATAATAATATAATTGAAAATTTAATTTAAATATGAATTATTAGCGAAGATTTAACAAAAAAAAATATTGTTGCAATAAGGCACTTATAAATTCTTACATAGATAGTAAGTAACCTTTTGTTAGAATTAAATCTTGTAAATAATCTCCTGCAGATAAGCCAATTGGCTTCGCAGGTCAATGATAACATATGTTTCCAAATAAATTAAAAAAATTAAAAAAAAAAAAATCTCGAAAGGATGACATGATTAACACTATCAAAGGCCTTAGAAAAATCGAGCATGCAAAGCACAGTAACATAGTCCATGTCATAACAAACCCGAATATCATCAAAAATCTTAACCATAGCCGTAGAACAACTGTGTTTTGCTCTAAAGCCAGACTGAACCGGAGATAGCAAAGGACCTTTGATAGGCATGGCAAAATTCTGACTGGTCGAAAATCTATTACCGAAGATGGATTCGGTTTCTTGGGAATGAGAATGACTTTGGCACACTGCCAACTTAGAGGAAACGAGGATGACGTGATACAAAAATTCAAAACATGCGTAAGACATTTCAAAATATGAATCAAAATCATTTTTACAAAAGGTATTTGAACACCATCATCTCCAATCGCATTGGACTTCATAGAACGTATGTAATTAACAACATCGATTTCAGATACAACCTCAAAGTCGAAATCTAAGATACAACCTCAAAGTCGAAATCTAACAACGGTTCAAAACAGAGCTGATCGTTAGGAGTAAATGATGTACCACTTACTGGGTTAGTCAGGAATTCGTTATTTAATTCATCTGCATCAGGCATGATGATTAAAACATCTTTTTTACCAACTCCATGCGAACGCAAGTTACTCCAAAGTTTTTTTCCACTTTGTTCTGTTCCCAGCTTGGACAGAAAATATCTTTTTTTAGCTCTCCTCGTAATGAAAGTTTACTGGTTACGTGCACGACGAAAAAATTCCCAATTATGAATTGTTGGACTTTGCTTCCACCTTGAATACATTTTCCTGCGAACTTTCATAGCTCTATGAATATCGGATATAATCCATGGACAGCTGCTGTTACGGACTTGAACCGTCTTTAAAGGAACGTGTTTGTCAAATAAATAGAGTAACAGCGATTGCAGGTGATGAACTTTCTCATTAACATTTGATGCATAGTAACAACTGTGTCAAGGAGGTATACTCGCATCATAATGCAAGGCAATGATATCCACCGAAGAAAAAGCCCTAAACTGAAAAATTGTTGGTGTGGCAGAACGAGTCAAATCAATATTATATGTGCAAAAAAGGTGTAGGGTAGGTGTGTTAGGAATCCCTGTAGCAGATGGTGGCACGCTTGCGGAAGGCGGGCAAAAGCTCGTCGAAGGGGGGGGGGGGGGGGGGGGGTCTTCTTGCGACAACCAGTACAAAATAAATCGTGCCATAATATGTTATCGATATCGAACCTGTTGGGAGAAGTCGCTTGCAGAGGTCTTTCCTTATATGCATGCGGTCTGTCGGAAAGTGGTTGCTATATGAAGCAAAATGTAAGGAGGTGGAAAAAACAGTTGAATTTAGATAGACAAAGTACGGGAGGATTGATTAAGCAGGAAAGTATTATGATGAGAAGAAATTATTAGAAGCGCAGAGGATAAAAGTAAAGGTATGATCAGATGTTATTGACCTAGCGATGACCGAAAGGAGATCTCTTTATTTGGTTTATCGTTTATCGGCTGTCTCTACCCGCCCTTTGCTACCGACCTAAGTCAATAGCTCCATGGCCTCTCCTTGCCGGAAAACATATCAGTGGAAGGCCCCTTTACTGGCTACGCTACTCCTTATTCCATTATGTTGTTACTCCCCACCCCTCAATACCGCCAAAAATAGAGAATCACCACATCATCCTACGTAAATGAAAGATGATTAACTTTCGCAAAAAAAAACAGGAATTTATTCATTGAAAACTAAAGTAAAGAATATACTTATAAGAGTCAGTACTCTCTCTTAAAATCTTACAGCTAAATAAGAGTAAACTATGGTTATCTTGAAGTTTAATATGTTAAATTAGATTTATATAGAGTTACTTCAGACGAATTATGAACTTAATTTCTGGGTAAAGTAAGGGTAAAGAAGAATTCATGATCTTAAACATAGAGCATCCGATAGATGTATTCGGATTTATGGAAAAAAACTAATATTAGATTATTTACTATATGCGAAACTCTGGAACTTTGTATGAAACTATTAAAAAAAAAAATGCCAAAAGAATATACAAGAACTATAAAAAAATCACTTACATTTTGAAGTTTCAATTAATTTTTGTTGTGTGTGAATATTATGTTGTATCTTGGATGTAATATTAATGTGAATGCATTTGATTCTTTCGTTGACTCCGCATGTGCGCACAATTGGTGGTCTCATCCTTGTTGTTTTAGCTGTTTGCATAACATAATAGCTGTTTGAAAAATTTGGGATTAGATGGGAAATTGTATGTTCTTTATAGGCATTACCTGAGTTTCACTTACAAGAAAGATAATATGCTAAATGTTTATCAAAGGTGTAATATTAAATGGAAAAATTTACAGATAATGTCCGACTTCGTCCGGGCTCCGGCTGAATGATGTGCTTGGTCGCGAAGTCGCTTTACGACGATGCTGGTCTCTCCTCTGACTATCCGTGGGGGTATCAGGGCACCGCTATATGCTCTCCTAAATGTTTTGTAGTTGGTGGTTAGTACAGGGAAATACGGTGGGTTTCGTGCAGCGAACTCTCAATGGTTTGGAAATCGCTACGAGTCCTACGGGATGTGGTAAGTTCACGGCCGGTTCTCTTTATCAATCGACGAATTGTATTAAATCCCTTTAGGCGAAGTTGATCTCGATGATAAGCACTGGATTGAAAACCACGTGTGCGGGTGAACAAAAATGCAATGGTCATAGGACACGCCGGGCGCATACCATGCAAGATCAAACTTAGAATGGTACTGGAGCACCCAATTTTTCGATTGTTCGTCAGCGCAATTTTGGTGAGGAACTAACGTATGAAACTTTTGTTAGCGGCCAACTCCACGCAGCTATTCCGTACCAGGTAGTTCGTTAGTTCGTGCTCTTCACTATGTACAGATGGGGCTTCCAAATTGTTACATCTAAACAAGTATATTACGCCGTACACGAGACGCTATAAATTCCGAAATATATAGAAATTGCTTAAACCCCAGCCACTCCAGTATAATATAATTATTATAAGTAATTACCTCCTATTGTGAAGGGATCACATCAGCGATCATTTATCTTACATTCAAAAATGTTCTCATTTATCTTTCATTCATAAATGTTCTCATTTGTCTTTCAATTATAAATGTTCTCGTTCTGAGCTTCGATACTTGAAACCCGCGAAACATGCATCGAGCGTCGTATAACATGTCTAGCGCGATAGTAATTCTTGTCCATCTGACTATTACCCGTGGTACACCATGTGTATACCGACACCTTCGGTATCCGTCCGAAGTGACGACCATGCTCAGCGACATAATCAAATCACATAGATAAGTATGTATCTCGTGAATGCTTTTGCCTCACCACTAAGCACCATAGCAAATACTATGACGGGTTCGGGTTGCACTATGCATTCCGCTGCCAACGTCCGGTGCATGAGATAATTATAATGCTGATAGGGTGATATGCACCAGCAAGGTATGAAATGATTAGGGTTCAAGTATCGAGGGCCAGAATCTGAGTGGATTGGAATGTGAACCAAATCCAAAGAAATATTCTGTATAAATAACATAAGATTTCGTAAATAAATGTTCTTCTCCTGAAAGCAACCAACGTGTCAAGACTATTTTATTTTTACGAGCAACTCGCTCAATTTGAATTAGCTTGTACCTCGGCCCGCTCTATGAACATAGCGTTCGTCGCTAATAGAGGTGAACGACAGCATAATAGCTAACGTTTTGGGTCGAGGGATATTAACCAATAAGACCAAACATTACACAGTACGTTGTCACCAGGACCAGGCAACGTTACATGGCGATCCTGCCAGGAGAATAACTCTGTTTGCTAAATACTAGCTCTATTTTAAAAAAGAACTCTGCCTGCTGCTAACCAGATTTAAGCGCAAGTGTGTTAACTTCGTTACATGCCAAAGCGTTTCTTCTTTGGTCGCAATGCTGAAAATCATGATGCATGAGTTTCGTACACGTACGGCAACTACACCAACAGAGGATGTACAAAACTTTACAGGAGCAATAAAAACCAAGTTTAAAAGTAGAGAATACTTTAAAGAACATCCCCAAGTTGGTTGTCTACCGGTTCAGAATGTGATTGAAGGTGATTCATTGGAAAGCGCACCAATCACACTCAGTCCTCAGCATACTACCACACACTTCAAAGCAATATGCATTCGAAGCTGAAAACGTATGTGTATAATCCGGAGAAATAAAACACAGTGAACTATTTAGAGTCGGGAAAAATATTATAAAAAAAAACCCGACTATGATTATTCTTTATTCTATACTATTTTCACTACATCTGTACACCTGAACTGTCTGAGTGCGACTGACTCGCTGGACTTCCTCTTGCTTCAAGCAAGAGACTCGTCCGCGAGTACAACAATATGTCTATGTATGTGTGATTCGATACAGTGCCAGCAAAATTCATAATTTTCCTAACAATTTTTATACATGAATAAACTCGAATTACTACTACACATTCTACTAATAATTGCAGCTTTCTACTGGAACTATGCAGATCTTCTGTACTGGACGTTTTAGTTTTCCTGTCTCGATCTGTACAACTACGGATCGTATCAACCCAACCTTGCTGGTGATGAGCTCGCATACTCTGGCAAGCGCCCAGTGTGCTGGTGGAAAACCTTCGTTAGCCAATGTGACCATATGGCCAATCTTCAATGGTTCCTTGTCTCTACGCCACCTCCTCCTTTGCTGAAGAGTGGTCAAATAATCTGTACTCCACCTTTCCCGAAAGTGGCCTAACATTTTCTGACGATCTCTCCAAAGTCTTACCTCTACTGTACTTGGTTGCTGACTGACATAGAATGGAATTGGAAGAATCATCGGTTCGCCCACTAGGAAATGTCCCGGGGATAATGCCTGTACATCGTCTGGATCATCGCTCAATTCGCCCTTGAGTTCAGTATCACCTCTATCTGTACCGTTTTTTAATACTGTTATCTCTTTCCTGTACACCTCCTCTTGTGATTTATGCAAGATGTATGTCATTGCGTACGCCTTCTCCTCTGATGTTAGCTCCTGCACACCTGTATAACCTCTACTCGCCCTTATTTTAAAGGTCGGCCTCACTGCCCAGTTGTTCATGAACCGGACCATATAGCTGACTATATTTAATAGTTTCTCTAACCTGTACGTGTATTCTAACAGTGATACTCTACTGGCCGAATGACCTGTACCTATACACAGTATTGGCTGAAATGTTATAACAGTAAACACTTTCATCTCACTCTGTACCTGTACCGACGTGTCCTCCTTTACGTCCTTTACTGGCCATTCTGCCTGTGGTGATCGAAGCCATATTGGACCTTCCAACCACAATCTATTGTTTATTAGCGCTGACGGCTTCACACCTCTACTTAGCAAATCGGCTGGGTTCTCTTTCGTGTTAACATAGTGCCAGCATCTCTGTATTTGATTGAACCGACGAGACTCGATTCGCTACGTACGTCTTTAAGTCACATGGGAGCTTTCTTAGCCATTATAATACGACCATCGAATCGGTCCATAGGAAGTAGGGTGCATTTTGCAAATCCATTGATTCTTTCATCTGTACTAGTAGCCTTGACAACAGTTCCGAAGCCGCCAACTCCCACCTCGGGATGAATACTGTTTAATGGCGCCACGCGCGTCTTTGACACTAACAAATTGCTTGTCACTGCGCCATCTGACTGTACTGTACGAATGTAAATGACTGCTCCATAAGATGTGTTTGAAGCATCACAAAACCCGTGCACCTGTACGTCTAACTCTTTCGAAGTACCTAACCATCTGTCTACACGGAATTCTTGTAAAAGAGTTATCTCTTCCCATAACTCTTTCCACCTGTACTCTATCTCTATGGGCATACGATCATCCCATCCTGTACTTAATCTCCAAATGTCCTGGATCAAGATCTTGCCTATGATAGTGACTGGGAATATGTACCCATTTGGATCATATAGCTGAGCTATGTAGCTAACGATCTTTCTCTTGGTGAGGATGCCGATTAGCTTTGGTGTTTTCACTTCATACGTAAATTGATCTGTACTAATTAGCCATTTTAGTCCTAGAATGGATGATTTCTCTTCCCCCGAAAACACCATTGCCGCCTCACCAGTGCCAGCATTCATCTCCTCCATAAATCTACAGGAGTTTGACTTCCATGCCAATGAAAAACCAGCACCTTTCAATATTCTGTACATCTCTTTGGCTAATTTTATTGCCTTAGCTTCATATGACTCGCCTGTGGTGCAGTCGTCGATGTAATAATCCTTTTGGATTGCATCGGCTGCTTCTGGGAATTCTGACTGTGCTTCTCTTGCCGCCTGTACTAGTGATCTGACTGCTAGATGTGGGGACGACGGTCAACCAATACTCGTTTAGTGGCTCTTGCCTGCTTTCTCTCCAAGAGATGCGTTGCAGGTCCCATTGATCTGTACTGAGCCTGACCTGATTAAACATTTTCTTTATGTCACCTCATATCGCAATGCGATGCCTTCTAAAACGCATTATTATCTCATCCAGATCTCTCTGCAGCTTCTCACCTAACATCTGTACATCGTTTAAGGATATACCTTTATCTGTACGGCAACTTGCATCATAGACTATACGAAACTTCTTTTCTATACAGTGGTGGGGTATGTGATATACCACAGCACCTAAATTTGTTTTTCTGTTCAAAACCTGTACATGACCTAACTGAATGCTCTCACGCATTTTCTTGATGTAATTTTCTTTCAACTGTACGCACTTCTCTAACTTGTTTTCCAGGCACATAAATCTGCGCAATGCGACTTGTCTTGAATTGCCCATCTTCTCGAACACTTCTTTCAGTGGCATCTTTACCACAAACACGCCATCTTTTTCACGACGATGCGTCTGTACAAAATACTGCTCTACGAGCTCTTCTTCCTCTGTACGGCTGGAACACGCTTCCACCTGGTCCATCTGCCATAATCTCCTTAGCAGTTGGTCCAACTGCTCCTCTTCTGCTAAACTGACAGCTGCGTAAGCATTGGTTGTGTTGTCGCAACTTTCCGTGCTGGCACCTAGAACAACTGTACCCAGGGATGTCTCCATCAGGGTGACCCCGTCTGATTCTCTTGGCGATACTTTGTGACTGATTTCGCAAAGAAATCCACTCCTAACAGCAGGCTCATTGGCCTCGGTTTATAATAGTCTGGATCGGCATACCTGACCAGAGAATCCTTTGTATTTCTCTTTACCTGTACTGTGCTGGTTGGAAGAATTGGCTGTCATTGACTTTATTCTGGCATGAACCAAACTGGCAGTAGTGTATGCGGTTTCGTAGTGCTCCAAGCGTACCATGGGAATATCTTGACCATAGCCCTGCGTGTGATTGCAAATGGAGCGCCGTTAATGCCTACCAGTTTGCCCGCTGCTTTCTTGGTAGGAATCCTCAACTCTTCCCTTAATTTGTCCACCATCAGGTTTAGATGGGACCCTGTGTCTAACATTGCACGACCATGCATTAGGCCGTCAACTGCAACCTTTACCATCAAAGAACACTCGTGCCTTAAGAAATTAATAGACTGTACATAAGTTTTATCATTTGTTTTCCTGAATTCCATCGGCAATACATTCTTTACATTTTCTCCTGTACTTTCCTGTACCTTCCTTTTCTTCGCCAATTTCTGCAGCTGCTGGCTCAATGCCTCCTCTACCTTAAGTTCGTCCACCCTGCTGTTCAGTTTCTGCAGCTTGGCATTGAACAAAACTTGATCCTGCTCCTCTGGCACCTCTACATTTTTACCGTTTGCCTGTACGTCTCTACTCGCTGCATAACCGCTCTCCTGTACGTGACTGTACTGCTGTCCGCCTAGTCAGTCCAGTTTCACCTTGTTGCCAGCTGCTCTCCTTGCTCCGCCCCTGCTAACAGTTTGAGCTGGAGCCCTGTACCTTCCTTCTCCTTCTCCTTTGCCTGTACGCGCATAGCTGGTAGCACATGCCTGTTGACCTCCCTTGACGGGCATAAGTGGATGTTGTGCTTTGGAGCACCTGGACAGCGGGCACAGCCTCTCCGGAAGCAATGATTTCCTTTATGCCCATGCTTCAGGCAGTTTGGGCAAATCGCTCGCCTTTCTACAAAGTCTTTCCTGCCTCGAAATGAAAGAGCGCAGAAGTCCGGCCAGGCCCAGACCTGATGATCTGACTTGCATACCTCACATGGAGGACGCCCTGTACTCCTCATGGTATCTCTAGGGGCAGTTGCCCTCGCCTGTACACTGCCTCTGGGAGCTGGACCTCCTCTTGCTGCAACTTGTCTAGCAACCGCCTCTAAACCTATGTGCCCTGTACTGCTCTTACGAGCGCCTGCTACGTTTGATAACGCCGCCGCCTGTTTGTCAACAAATTCCAGCATCGTTGACAGTTTCGGTTGCTCGGAGTTGCGTTGGAGATCTCATTGTTGTGCAGTCCCTTGGTCCAGCTTCTCACACAACACATGTATGATGAAGAAGTCCCAGGTCTCTACTGGTAGTCCTAAGGCCTTTAACTGACGCATGACCTCGTGAGTCGTGTTCGCTATCCTCTGAAGCTCGTTGGCTGACGGCTGGCTGCTTAGCTCGGAGAGGTTTAGAAATTGGCGAAGATGGTCACGCCCAATCAGGTATTTTTGGTCGTAAATTTGCTTCAACCTCTCCCATGCTTCGCTGTAGTTGTTGGCTGACAGCTGGCATTCCCCCAATGTCCTGGCTGCACGTCCCGTGAGCGACTTTTTGAGGTACGCGAACTTGTAGGCTGGTGCGACTTTGTCATTGTCGTGGATGGCCGCAGCAAACCTGTCTTGGAAACCTAACCAATTGGTGTAAGTCCCATCGAAATCGCCCCAAGTATTATTTAGATCATGCTGTTGGAATGGCATGTCCACCTGTACTTTAATATCTGTACCCTGTACGTTGTCCTGTACTCTGGGGCGTAATGCCTCCATCCTGTTTTCTAACGCGGCGCACACATAGAAGTCGATGCATGCGCATATGGTGTCCTCTTTTGCGCCGGCTAGCAGTACTTCATGCTGCTTGCAAAAGTTCTGCCAGTCCTCCTGTACCGTTTTAAGACGCAGCTCCGCATTTTTGAAAGAAATCGCGGCTGCTTCTTCTGACTCGGCAAACACACGTGCCATGTAGATGGCATGGGCTGCTGCTTTCGCCTGGCTGGTTGTCATCTTTCGTCGAAAAATAAATCTTGGAAACAAGAAAAAAAACAAAGATGATCCTATTATAATCTGTACTTGCACGAGAAGCACCCTTAGTTGGGGCATGTTATAATCTGACTCTGACCCCTAACTAGTGGATGCAAATTATCTGATACTATTATCTCTGTACAATTGCGAACTTTTGACTCGCTGGATATAGTGAATGAGTCCGCCTGTACTTTCGTTTGCACGATTCATTAACCTGTACTTCAATGTAGATATTTAATCTGTACTTCAATGTGAACCTTTAACCCGTACTTCCATGTGAATCGTTAACCTGTACTTCAATGTAAACCTTTAACCTGTACTTCCATGTGAATCGTTAACCTGTACTTCAATGTGAACCTTTACTCTGTACGTCCATGTGAATCGACACATTTCTCTGATCCTGTTCGTTTTGCCTGAACACCCGTACTGACATGTCATATCCTGTACCCTATTCCCATTGCTCAGCATTTTGGCATCTTGTGCTAGCTTTTCGAGCATGGAATTCTAACATCCTGTACTAGCCAAATTTATCAAATGACTACCTAACAAGCATGCTTTTTAATGAATCTACACATATTAATTTCACTGTACCTTGTATTTATATATATATATATACACCTCTACTATCTATTCTATAGTGATCACGATGTTCCTTCTATACGCCTATGAATCTCTACAACGTCACTGTACACTTTTCCACACTGAACGATATGCACCTATACATCCGTACTAATATCCTCTTTATCACACTGCCTCAGCAGCTGTGTACGTAATTGACCTTGACGCACTGTACAATGTGTTTGTATTTTTCCTGTACATACAATCCTTTTTTTTCTTTTCCTGTACTTAGATAATTCGCACCACTTCATAGAACTGTCTCCTATACACTTTTCTGTACTTTAATATTTTGTACTCACCACTTGTTTACACACAAAAAAGAAAGGAATTTATTTTTTATTTTTGTTAACACTGGAGATCGCTTGACCGCTTATTCTGAACACTCGTTTCCCTACGCTGTGCGTAGTTGCATGCACTTGCCCTGTACCCTCTCTTTTTTTATTGTTTACCTTTCGCCGACTGCCTGTACCTGCCGTTGCTGCGGCGACCAGTGGAAAGTTTTTTTCCTTGATCTCTTTACTGTACTTTTGTGTGAAGCCTATCGACATTCACCGCTGCCTGTACCGGTGATGAGAAATGTATTCATCGTCACAAACCTGCTCGCAAGTTAATATTGCTTGCACCTTTTCTTTTTTCCTTTTTGTTGTTTTCCTGACGCGTAGCATGTTTATATTTGCTTGAGTGGGCAACGGCACTTTTCATCGGGTATTTGTAATTTTGTAGATTATGTTGAAGGTTAAAATATATGTATGTGTGTATATGCATACTTTTGTTCCTGTACCGTATGTACCTATACTCTTCACCAGTTTTGCCTGTACCACTGTTTATTTTTTTATTATTATCCACTGCACTGATTCTAAATCCGGCTCGACATGGACCAATGTATAATCCGGAGAAATAAAACACAGTGAACTATTTAGAGTCGGGAAAAATATAATAAAAAAACCCGACTATGATTATTCTTTATTCTATACTATTTTCACTACTTCTGTACACCTGAACTGTCTGAGTGCGACTGACTCGCTGGACTTTCTCTTGCTTCAAGCAAGAGACTCGTCCGCGAGTACAACAATATGTCTATGTATGGGTGATTCGATACAGTATGCTTTCGTGGGGCTCAGGTCGAATATTGGACCGGTCCTCGTTCAACGCCTCATGGCAGTGATGGACATCAACTTAGTTGCCTGTATTGTCGGCCACTACCACCAAATGGGAGTGGACCAAAATCTCCCTTTCCAGTAATGGCTGCTATGGACGCGGAACAACAGGGAACTAGAAGCTCAACTGGTCATTTTGGAAGGTCACCAAAGGGATTAGCAGCTAAGCTGCAATAAACAATTTTTATACATTTGTTTTTTCAATATTTAAATAATCTCTTTTGTTTTAGTCCCAAATATGTATTTACTTCCAAATAGTTGGTTAATGTTTAATTAAATATGACTTATGCAACATGCTCCTACTACCACTTATAAATAGTTTTTAGAAACTGCTGTTTAATTAAAAATAATGATAAAAATAATTAGCCAAATTTTTTTTTTGTTAAATACTTAGCAACTTAGAATGACTGTACATTCATATTATATTACCTAATCTATATTATATTTAAGTTTTACTATCTACGTCGTATCTTAATTTTACTTAGTACTTGTTTTATTACTATAGTCAAGATTCGTATCTATTTCTATTTATTTCGCAAAACTCTCAATAACGCCGAGAAAAACTATAGCACTGTCGAAAAGGAGTTGCTTGCTATAGTATGGGCAATAAAACATTATAGACCATATCTCTTTGGAGGAAAATTCAAAATTATTACAGACCATAGACCCCTAGTATACCTTTTCTCCCTAAAGGAACCTCCCAGTAGACTAACTAAATTTAGACTACTACTGGAAGAATATAACTTCTACATCGAATACACACCCGGTAAAGATAATTGCACAGCTGACGCACTAAGTCGCATAATATTTGACTCTGACCAACATAAACAACTCCACATATGTGTCGTCACCCGGTCACAATCAAAACAGGAAAATTTAGATAACATACCAGAAACAGAAATCGAAGAAAATAATCGCGTTATCACAGAACTACTCAAACCTCCAGAGCATGGGAATAAAATTATTGAGCTAAAAATATGTAACAGTTTCGAGGACGAAGAGTATCAAGTAAAAGATACTAACATAATCCTGGGATCCAACAAAGTTTTGGCATACATCCCAGAGAAGAATTGTATACTCCTAAGATGGTCCAAGGAAAGCTCTACAGACCGATCGGCATCATTTGGCAAAATGTTGTCGCGGGAAGTGCATAGAATCTGCGGACCTCTATCCATTAATAAATTATACATTACCAAAGAAGAAATTAAGAAACTCGCAGACGGCCGTCGAGAATATACAATTCACGAGTTAAGAAATATCTTAGGAGAATTATTTAAAGAATGTAATGTAAAGGTGCACCTAATTGATAAATGTATTAAAAATAGCGATCCTCACAAAATAAAAATATTGCTCAACGATTATCACTTGTTACCAACCAGTGGACATGCAGGAATAAACCGCATGTTTAAATCAATTAAAAGAAAATATTTCTGGACAGGGATGCAAAATGACATAGCCACCTATGTTAAGCATTGCCCTTCTTGCCAGAAAAATAAACATATTACGCCTAAAAAGCAGCCCATGGAGATAACTTCAACAGCCGAATCAAGCTTCGACAAGATCTACCTAGACTTAGTAGGTCCACTAGACGAGTCTGTAAATGGATATAAATACATCCTCACCTTGCAAGACGAACTAACTAAATTCACTGAAGCTATTCCAATAGTGAACAAAGAAGCTAGCACCGTACCCAAAGGACTAGTAGAATGCTTTATCCTTAGATATGGAGTTCCCAAAACAATAGCATCTGACCAAGGAACCGAATTTATCAACAAAATCTTTAAGGATATGTGCAAGCTACTAAAAATAGAACAGATGCAGTCCACGGCCTATCATCACGAAAGTATAGGAGCATTAGAAAACTCCAATAAAGTTCTCGCAGCATACCTCAGAAGCTACGTATCTGAAAAACATACAGATTGGTGTACTTGGTTACCCTGTTATGTGTTCTGCTATAACACCTCAGTACACGCAGAAACAGGGTATACCCCATTTGAATTGGTATTCGGACGACAATGTACGTTACCATCAAATCTGACAAAAAAGGTAGACCCCAGATACAATTATGACGATTACGTAATTGAGTTGAGACAACGACTACAAATCGCTCATAGGGATGCTAGAGACATACTCGTAGAAAGGAAAAATGATAAAAAAGCCAGTTACGATAGAAAAGCGAGAAGTAAGCAAACTAGTTTTGAAGTAGGTAGTTTAGTTTTGTTAAGAAATGAAAATAGAAGAAAGTTAGATCCTATTTACATAGGACCGTTTGAAGTATTGTCTGAGGAAGGAGTAAGTTGTGTAATAAAGTACGAAGGTAGGGGGACAAAGGTACATAAAAATCGACTTAAGCAATTCTATGTATACATACTAAAGCAATTTGTATTTACTTTTGATTTTTAACATCTAACCAAACCATAGATTTTTAAAAAAAAAAACGGAAGGAGAGGGCTTGTAAAAAAAAACAAAGCATTTGCATATATGTGGGTCTCACCCACATTCCACGAATTAAAGATAAGTTTATAATTAGCCCACATATTTTCATTACTAACCATTAGCATTTCCAGACCGCCAACGCATCACATTCCCGCATATGAGACGAGTCATCGTACCACATTGATGTCGATGCCGTATATACCAATGCCTAGAAACCGTCACCGTGTCCCACATGAGAATTCAATATCTAGTGAGTGCACTGGCACTTAATGATAATAAGACGATGACACACGGATCGGGTCGCGCTCGTTAGGAGTGATGATCTGATTAGTGCGACAATAAATACCACACGAGGAGGCGAAAATTCCGAGAATTGCCACACGATGGCAAACCGAATACTGGTCTGTATATTCGTGGCTGGTGTGATGGGAATCGGATGGCTGGTGAGGTGGGCGATGAAGGCGTGGGGGTGGTACCGAATGGTGAGTCGGTTCAACCTCTGGCAACTTTTCTGACGGTGGCGGTGGGTTTTGGCAAATGAGGTACGAGCAGTTGAAATTAACATCGATCAACGGCGGCGGTGGTCTGGAAAGGCGTATCGGGTATTTTACAGTTATAGTTTATTCGATTTGTTCAAGTAACTAAAGTAATTCAAGTAATTTGTCCAAATAAATTCCTGTACAAAATAAAATAAAATCCTACATATATATAAGAAAAAAAAAATCCGCGATAGCATTAAGAAAAATAACCAATAAATAGGGTATTGCATTGTATAAAGAATAAATATAGCATTAAGAAAAATACCCAATAAATATGGTATTGCATTGTATAAAGAATAAATATAGCATTAAGAAAAATCGCATTGTATAAAGAATAAGTATAGCATTAAGAAAAATACCCAATAAATATGGTATTGCATTGTATAAAGAATAAATATAGCATTAAGAATAATAACCAATAAATATGGTATTTCATTGTATAAAGAATAAATATAGCATTAAGAAAAATAAGCAGTAAATATGGTATTGCATTGTATAAAGAATAAATATAGCATTAAGAAAAATATCCAATAAGGAATATATTAAACAAATATAGCATTAAGAAAAATATCCAATAAGGAATATATTAAATAAATATAGCACTAAGAGAAATAACCAATAAATATGGTACCTATATTAAATAAACATAACATAAGAAACTTTGTAATAAGAAATATTGTATACGAAATATTAAATTAAGAAATGTTTCGAATTTGTTAATTTAAGTACGTAGAAGCAAGATTTAGAAATGTTAACTCAAATCCCTAAATGTACAACTGTAGTGCGTTTCTGTAACTTTTCGTTATGCATAATAACGAACGATATATCGAATTCACTAGTATAACGAAGTGTGGTGTTTCTGTAAGTCTGGTGAAAAGCATTTTCGTTATTTCTTTCGTTATGACATTCGTTATCATATCACTAAAAAAATTGCAGTGATATTTTGCGCCAAACTAAACATGAGCGAGGTAAGCTGGAAAAATTGTGATATTTTGTTTATATTGTTTATATATATTATTAATAAATATTTACAGAAAAAAGTAAGAAGTGGAAAAATAACCAAACACCAAAAGCAAAAATTATTAGATTCTTTGAAAAACCACCGAAATGTTGGTACTGGTCAATTTGGTGGCCCAAACACCGGCAAGGCGGCTAATGCTGTATGGGCAACTGTGGCAGTGGAATTAAATGCATGCGGAGGAGCATGTAAAACCGCTGACCAGTGGAAAAAGGTGCGTTCAGTAGATATAAACATATGCATATTATAAGTGTTTAGTGTATGTAGAGATAGATAGATAGATAGATAGATTCTTTATTTTTTCATCATAAAGTTTACAAATTGGTATACTTAAGAATAAGGACATGGCAATACTGCCGTCTGCCTGGTTAGTGTATGTACAAATGTGCATTCATTAATATTTATTTCAATTCGCAGTGCTGGGCATTTGTTATTCTTCAAATCTGAAGGAACATTTGAATTGGAAATAAGTTCACACTCATCCGTGAGTGGTGACAACACATATACCCCTGGTATAAAACTTTTTAACATTTATGAATGTAAGATAAATGATCGCTGATGTGATCCCTTCACACCACCCTCCTGGGGAGAAAAAAAAGGAAATCATGATGTTCTTTTTTTTCTTCATCAGCAGTGCGTTTCTGTAACTTTTCGTTATAATACAGAAAGAAATATCACTTTTGTGTAACGAAAGGTTTATAACGAACAATTGTTTTAAAGTGTTTCTGTAACTAAGAAAAGTCACCTTTCGTTATGTTTGTGGTGAGTTGTTATAGATGTTATCGAAACTTTTCCTCCACTAAAATAAATGCATAAACATCTGTCACATCTGTCAATTTACACGTATAGGTATATTTGTTTTGTTTACTGCAATAAAGATTTGTTTACTCTTATTTTTGTCATTCGTAAGTACAAATAATATATTATATACGTATGTGTGAATGTATCAATTTATTATCAATGTTATAATTTCTTAGTGAATCAAATTTTGATAGCTGCTGCATTATTTGCCTTATTGGAGGACCAAAGGAATATGTTACGCGTTCATCGGCGACATCTGAGGGATGCTACTGACCCATTTCATTTGCCGGATGCTCGATTTGAAGAGCTATTGCGTTTTAAAAAAGATCCCGCAATTGCCTTATTACAAGAGCTAAGTCTTTATATGAAAAGTGGCGAAAGGCGTACATTTGTCCCAAAATCATTACGAATGACTGCAGCATTACATTACTATGCAACGGGATCATATTTGAGAGACGTTGGACAAGATTTTGTTTGCTCATTAAGCAAGACAATGGTGTGTCGTGCAGTAAAAGAAGTCACAAACATCATTGAAGGAAAATTAATGTGTAAATACATTAAATATCCAACCACTTTGGAGGAACAAAACCAAATAAAACAAACGTAAGAAAATCATTATATAGGTACATAAAAAAATATTGTTTATGTATTTATATTTTCACAGATTTTTTTTATCTGCGGGTTTTCCTGGGTGCATTGGTGCAATTGATTGCACTCATATTAAAATTAAAAAGCCGGCCGCTGATGTTGAATGCTGCTACATAAACCGAAAGGGCTATTTTTCCAAAAATGTTCAACTTATTTGCGACTACAATTTTAATATACTGTCTGGGAACGCGCGTTATGGTGGCAGTACCCATGATGGTTTTATATGGGAGAGTAGCAAGTGTAAAGAGTTTTTGGAAAGGCAAAATGCCAGTGGTGTGAATTCAAGTTGGCTTATTGGTGATTCTGGCTATCCACAACAACCATGGTTAATGACACCATTTCGAAATCCAGATACGATTGGCCAAAATAATTACAATGCTTGCCACATTCGGGCCCGAAATTGTGTTGAAAGGCTTAATGGAGTGTTGAAAAAAGTATTTGAATGATTATCACATGAACGGGGTGTATTGGTTAAACCAGCATATGCAGGATCAATAATAAATGCGTGTTTAACCTTACATACGAGTAATATAAGATTGAAAAAAAAAACCTATTCCAGACATAAATGTACCGTCAAATTTCAATATGGATGTCGACAATTTCGAAGAAAATCATGGAACTTGTAGTGTGCTAAATCAAGGCAAAAGGTGTCGAGATAATATAGTACGAAATTATTTTAACTAACCTCGTGTAAACTAGGTATTAGTGTCTTACAATACTTATGCATGTATGCAGAAAAAAATCAATTTACAATGTAAAAAGAGCAAAGTAGTATTAAAGAAAATTCAAAAATGTATTTACATAACAAAAAAAATATTTCATTTCAAAAAAAAAAAAAAAACAATTCATTTTAAATAATAATAATAAAAAAATAGCTATGTATATTATTTCTCGCATAATATTTTAAGGGAAGCGTCAATGGATTGCACGGAGGCTCAAATGTCTTTCGCTACGGACAGCAACTGATTAAAATCCTCCTGTCGTTTGCGCTCCTGCTCGGCAAGAATGTTTTTCACTTGCTCAAATGCACTGAAGAAAGTGGCAGTGCGTGGCATTCTGTCTGGTGTGGGTGATGGCACTTTAGCGGGTATGGTTGATGGCAGTTCAACATTTGGGTTTTTTTTTGAGGTGTCTGCAACAAGTCATCAAGTGATTTTTGCAGTTCTTCCTCATTTGCAGTTTCATTCATCTAAATATGAAACTGTAATTAAAACTAAATTAATTTTCTTTTTTATACGAAGAAATTACCTCTTGGAACCCCGACTCCACAGTAACGCCATCGCCATCAACAAGTGCAGCTGGAAAAAAATCTAACACTTGCAGGTCCATACCGTCTTGCGGCGGTGGACCGTCAGAGGCAGGACGATTTCCAGTAGCGTTCTGGAAACGCATAATTGCGGCCTGCTGCTTCTTCACGCCAGACTTCCAGCCTGCCCAGCACTGCGAATTGAAATAAATATTAATGAATGCACATTTGTACATACACTAAACACTTATAATATGCATATGTTTATATCTACTGAACGCACCTTTTTCCACTGGTCAGCGGTTCATAAATGTTCTCATTTATCTTTCATTCATAAATGTTCTCATTTGTCTTTCAATTATAAATGTTCTCGTTCTGAGCTTCGATACTTGAAACCCGCGAGACATGCATCGAGCGTCGTATAACATGTCTAGCGCGATAGTAATTCATGTCCATCTGACTATTACCCGTAGTACACCATGTGTATACCGACACCTTCGGTATCCGTCCGAAGTGACGACCATGCTCAGCGACATAATCAAATCACATAGATAAGTATGTATCTCGTGAATGCTTTTGCCTCACCACTAAGCACCATAGCAAATACTATGACGGGTTCGGGTTGCACTATGCATTCCGCTGCCAACGTCCGGTGCATGAGATAATTATAATGCTGATAGGGTGATATGCACCAGCAAGGTATGAAATGATTAGGGTTCAAGTATCGAGGGCCAGAATCTGAGTGGATTGGAATGTGAACCAAATCCAAAGAAATATTCTGTATAAATAGCATAAGATTTCGTAAATAAATGTTCTTCTCCTGAAAGCAACCAACGTGTCAAGACTATTTTATTTTTACGAGCAACTCGCTCAATTTGAATTAGCTTGTACCTCGGCCCGCTCTATGAACATAGCGTTCGTCGCTAATAGAGGTAAACGACAGCATAATAGCTAACGTTTTGAGTCGAGGGATATTAACCAATAAGACCAAACATTACACAGTAAGTTGCCACCAGGACCAGGCAACGTTACACTATGACCGATATTTCAGGGTTTACTTTCCTTAACTAGGATCAATTTTTTTTTATTTTATTTTTATTTTTGTTTTTTTTTTTAAATAGCTTGATCGCTTGATACTTTCTTGGCAATCACTCTTTAACCATTTTTTGACAAAAGAATGAAAGCGTGGTTGCACATGGTTTTTATAGTTGAATACAATTTGACAGGCGAAGAATTCTCCGCTGATTAAATTGGTGGCGCTTTGAAGACTTACAGCGGCTTACCTCGGAAAGCATGCGCCATATCTATGCAAAGCTATTCTGGCCGTTAAAGGTTTGAAAATAGTTAAATAGAAAATATTCGTGGCAGAACTTGTTAAAATAAATTCTCCCAGTGTCACGCTACAAAGTCATGCATTTTGGAACATCACGTGTCGATTGGAAAAAGGCATGAAAATCGGAACACTGAAACTTATGCTTAGGCAGCTCGACCCATGACCCTGGATCTTTTAGATCGTCGAATCTTTTGTGTTGTGGTTAGGATTCTCGTTAATGCCGTAATTCCTTAGCATGGTACACGCCAACAGGTTTTCCTTGGAGGTTTTCGATTTCAAGCAATGACTTCCCAATTTGCCTTACGACACGACATTTAACAAATTTTGGGGCTAGTTTGGCGTTGAAATGTTTCGATGCGTTACTTAGAACAAAGTTTCTCCGAAAGACTTCATCTCCTGGCTTGAATATTCGTACCGACGATTTTAAGTTATACGTTTTTTCGGAGCGGTTATACGCTTCTTGCAGTTTAGCCTTAACTTTTTCTCTCACAAGCTGTAAAGCACTCGAATGAGGTAAATATTCGATCTCACCATCGGTTAAGGTGTTCAACCTCTTAGCTACCTTATACATACTTCCATGAGACATCATGTGTCGACCGAAGAGACAGAAGTAAGGCGACATTCCCGTCGAC
The DNA here is from genome assembly GCA_949715645.1 of Portevinia maculata. Lineage (NCBI taxonomy): Eukaryota > Metazoa > Arthropoda > Insecta > Diptera > Syrphidae > Portevinia > Portevinia maculata. The sequence continues at coordinate 164,586,836 of OX454526.1, read as the reverse complement.
TGATGTATTGATGTACAAAGAGCCTGTTGAATTTGCGATAGGTGAACGTCCCAATCTCTTTGGTCTTCCTTTAGGTATGTTCGAACGGCGGATAGAATAGATCGATTTACTCTCTCAGAGGCATTTGCTTGTGGAGAATACACCGCATTTTTCGTATGGACGGTACCATATTTAGTCAGAAAGTGGCCGAACTCTTGTGACACAAATTGTTTTCCATTGTCACTATGTAAGAACTCCGGCACACCGAACCTTTGGAACACATCTTTTTCCAAAAACTCTATAGCCAATTTTGAGGTTGCTTTAGGCATAGGCTTCAGAAAAACAAATTTGGATATGTAATCCAACACAACAAAAATAAAAAGATTTACCTTTTTGGAGCGAACATATGGGCCCATAAAATCTACATAAATCTTCTGGAATGGGATTTCCATTTGTTGTTGTGCCCCCATAGGTGGTCTTAGGGTGAAGTTAGGAGATTTGTTTCCCTTGCAATCTTCACAATTGCGAACAAAATCTCGCACTTGCAAAGCCATATTCGGCCAATAGTATGTTTCTTTAATTCTCTCTAATGTCTTTTGAATTCCTCCATGTGAACAATTTGGCAGATTATGATTATGAGCAATTATCGAATTCGTCAACCCGTTCGGAACCCACAATTTCCATTGATATTGTGCATTATAATCGTCACTACTACCATGAAATGCCTTTTGAAAACTAATTGATCTAGGATTTTCAGATCAGGAAGATTATTCTGATTATCTTTTATAGTTGCGATGAGATCTTGATATTCAGAAGATTGAAATTCTGGTGAACTAAGGTCGAGTAAATTATTTGCCCAGTTAGTTGAACTAGGAACTATCTGTTCCACATACGCCCTAGATAACACATCCGGCACTATATTATTTGTTCCCTTTCTATGTTCGATCGTGAAAGTGAACGCCTGCAACTTGAGAGACCAACGCGCAAGCCTTCCACTTAAGTCTTTAAGACCCATCAGCCATTTTAAGCTGGCGTGATCTGTGATGACCGTAAACGAAGTCCCTTCAATATATTGTCTAAATTTATAAATCGATCTAACTGCTGCAAAACATTCTAACTCTGTTACACTATATTTTTGTTGGGCGGTGTTTAACTTCTCCTCAATTACACCCAAAGGGAGCATGCGATCCAGCTCCGCATAAATCATTTGTTGTATTACTGGTGACACAGGATAGTGTTCTGTTTTACCGGGTCAGTGTCATTAGTGTGTATTACATGGCTTTCTAGTGACGTTTTCCCTAGCCCAAGCTTTGCAAAAGAAGGAAACTCCGAAATCACTGACTGTAACCTTCGTTCTTGGTCAATAGTAAGTATATGCATCGGTGGTGTAGGCTTACTACTATTTGCGCAATCTTGGTTCTCATTCAAATCGTAAGAAACCTCGCTAATGAGGTGAGGCGCAATCTAAATCCTTGACCAAAAATCGATGCCCAGATATAGTGGTTGAACCAGAGAGGGAACCAGGTAAAGGTCCAAGTTTTTTTCGACTCCGTTATATTTTATTAACACCGAAATACGACCCACTATTTCCTGTTCCTTCCCCTCAGCGGTGTTTACTTTTGAGTTGAATTTATTGAATTTATTATTGGAGTATCCAGTTGCTTAACCAGATCCATGCAGCCTATACCTAAGCATGAAACCGAGGCTCCACTATCTAGCAATCCAGTGATTTCTCTTCCCTGCAGTAATACTTTGGCGTAGGGTCTTCCGTCATGTAACATTCTTCCGAGAACAGTTTCGCTAATTAGCTTCTGGTAAGCACGTCTCTTCCTATGTCGGTGTTGTGTATGGCAACGCCTTCATTGAACATCATGGAGTTTCGATTGACAACTCATTTTGACAAATGTCAAAATCAACCACATGGAAGTCTGTTCGCCACTGCCGCACTGAGCGGTTGACTTGTAAATTAGGTTAAGTAACATAATTGAATTACGTTAATAAAGTTGTAATATTATTTGATTGATTTGTGCGTATGTATTTTACACTGGCGTAGTCGGTAGGATATTCACGAATCATTGTTGTAAACCGTACGCACAACTCGTTGTCTCTTGTGGTCAACCTCGATGCCGCCAAAAGTCGAGAACAACGATCAGAACGAATCATCCTCTTCTTCAAAAGCATTTGCGAAACAACTACCAGTTACTATGACTACAGTTGGCGCCTTGGAACCTTTTGACTTGGCTAATCCATCCGCCTGGTCAACATATTTTGCCCGTTTTGAGTTGTTTCTTCAAGCCAATGATGTTCAGGAGGCAATTCGGAAAAAAGCGTTGTTTTTGACGTTGGCTGGAACTCCACTCTATGACCTTCTGGCATCATTGGCTTCCCCAAGAAAGGTGAGTGGGATTACCTTAGATGAAATTGAATCCAAACTGACTGATCATTTTTGCCCCCGCCCTTCTGAAATTGCTGCTTTTTACAAATTCCATCGACGTGACCAACAACCCAACGAGAGTTTTGCCGACTACTTGGTTACAATGCGGAGGATGGCTGTGGACTGCAAATTCGGCGCTGCACTCGATCGCATGCTGCGCGATCGGCTTGTTTGTGGGCTTCGCGATGAAGCACTTCAGCGCAGCTTACTTGCTGAAACGGATCTCAAGTTGCAGAAAGTTATAGATCGCGCCACAACCGCCGAAGCAGCCAACAGAGATGCATTAGAAATGCGTCAAGCAGAATCAGTTCACCTGGTTAAACATCAAAACAACACACGATATCGAAATAATACGACAAGCACCACGGGCAGCAGACATTCAGCAAAGGAAAAACCGTGTAATGGTTGCGGAGCTAATCACCCACGCTCACTATGTCCCCATAAGGACATCACTTGCTTAGCGTGCGGCATCAAGGGACAACTGCAGCGCGTTTGTCGTTCCTCCACATCAAGTGGCTCTCATGGCAAAGGAACAAGCAAGTCTCACCAATTCAAGAAAAGCAAAAGTCGTGAAGTCAACCAAATCTCGCCACTAATGGACCTCAAAAAATCCAGCACTATCATCATGAATGGTCGTCCTTGTAAATTCGAGGTTGATTCGGGATCTAACTATACAATAATGTCGGCGCGGACGTTTGAGTCACTTTGGTCATACAAAAAACCACTCATTCATAGGTGCGACCTAAAATTATTGGATTTTCAAAGGAATCACATACCGATCAGAGGCGTAGCAGACGTGAACGTAACCTACAATCAAAAGATAATCTCTGACCTTCCGTTACTCATCGTCGAAGGAGATCGGACCAATGTTGTTGGTTGCAACTGGTTCGAGCCGCTGGGCATCAGTATTCAAGGAGTGAATTTCGTACAGGAATCCGTAGGAGGGGTTCTCAAGCATTTCGAAAACCTTTTTTCGAAAGACTTGGGCCGTTATGCGGGGAAATCAGTAGCAGTTCAAGTCAATCCGGAGATAAGACCAATTCGTTACCCCCCACGACGGATTCCGTTTGCAATTCGAGGACAAGTGGAAGTTGAACTGGATCAACTTTGTACGCAAGGAATCCTGCAGCCTGTCGAATATTCAGAATGGGCTACTCCAATCGTGCCAGTTCGGAAGAGTGATAGCTCCATTCGTATCTGCGGAGATTACAAATCGACACTCAACAAGGCTCTTAAACCACACAACTTCCAGATCCCAGCAATCAGTACGCTGCTGTCGTCGATCGAGGGGGGTAGCATCTTTGCCAAGCTGGACTTAGCTCAGGCGTACCAACAATTGACTGTTGATGAAGACTCATCGTTACTCCAAACAATAATCACCCATAAAGGAGCGTTTAAGGTAACTCGACTTCAGTTTGGGATCTCATCAGCTCCCGGAATATTTCAAAGCTTTATTGAAAATCTACTCCGAAATATTCCCGGAGTCCTTCCGTACTTCGACGACATCATGCTGATGGGCAAATCAGAAGAAGAACTCGCCAACCGTCTGCAAGAAGTACTCTCCCGTTTCGATAAGGCAGGGTTACGACTCAAAAAGGACAAATGTTGTTTCGGTATGCAAGCGATCGAGTTTCTCGGTTTCAAACTGGATTCCTTGGGCATCAGACCGTCAGCAACAAAGGTCGAAGCTTTACACACAGCGCCAGCCCCAACCAACAAGAAGCAGCTACAGGCGTTCCTAGGCTTACTAAATTTCTACCATGCATTTTTGCCTCGGAAGGCGACAATAGCCGAGCCTTTGCACCGTTTATTGGACAAAAACTCGCAATGGCAATGGTTATCGGAGCATCAGCAGGCATTCATCGGTCTCAAGAATTTGGTCACCTCAGATCGAGTTTTGGTTCACTACGACGAACAACTCCCACTAATCGTCGTATGCGACGCTTCACCATATGGGATTGGGGCTGTCATCAATCATCGCACGCCTGATGGAAGCGAAAAACCAATTGCTTTTTACTCCAGGACGTTGACGAAGGCCGAAAGAAATTACGCCCAAATCGACCGAGAAGCTGTTGCGTTGGTCGCTGGAATTAAAAAATTCCACGACTACCTTTACGGTAGGAAGTTTGAACTCGTCACTGATCACCGACCGCTTTTAGGTATTTTCAATACGTCGAAGCCAACGCCAGCAGTCATTTCAAATCAGATGCTTCGTCGACGAATATTCTTAAATGCTTACGATTTTGAAATCACATACCGTCCTGGCAACAAAGTGGCTAGTGCTGATTTCCTAAGTCGTTGCCCTATCACGTTTGAAGAACCAATAAATGATCAGACGGAGGAGATCCTGATGGTAAAGATGGTCGATCAACCGGTTGTGTCCGCGAAACAAATTGCGTTGCAAACAACACAAAATCCTGAACTCGCGAAAGTACTTAGCTGGGCGTTAAGGGGCTGGCCGGATAGAATCGACCGGGCACACAGTCTCTTCCCCTTCTTTTCAAGACGAACGGAAATCACAGCTCTGAAGGGTTGTTTATTGTGGGGAAACCGAACCGTCATTCCTCCCCCAAGTCGTCCGATGGTTCTTAAATCTCTGCATACCGGGCATCCAGGAATCTTGAAAATGAAGGCGTTAGCGAGGAGTTACATCTGGTGGCCTGGTATGGATTCTGACATTGAGAATGTCGTGAAGCAGTGTTTGCCGTGTCAGGAGTCGAGGCACGAAGGCCCTCGCGAACCAGTTCATCATTGGGAAGAAACGAGAGTCCCATGGTCTCGGCTGCATATCGATTTTGCCGGGCCGTTCCAAAACAAATATTTCTTTATCATTGTGGATTCGTATACGAAATGGCTCGAGGTATTTGTGGTAAGATCAACATCATCTATATCTTCAATTAAACCACTTCGAGCCGTGTTTACCACCCATGGGTTGCCGGACGCAATAGTATCGGACAATGGATCGGCATTCACGTCCGAAGAATTTAAAGTCTTTTTACAGAACAACTTAATCCGTCACATCCGATGCGCTCCATTCCATCCGGCTTCAAATGGACAAGCTGAGCGCATGGTGCAGACTACCAAAGGGTTCTTAAAGAAGATGCCGGAGAAATTGGATGTGGACCTGAAGCTGAGTCGATTTCTGTTTCACCAGCACATTACGCCCCACGCTGCAACTGGACGTTCCCCTGCTGAATTGATGTTCAACCGCCAGTTAAAGACCTATTTTGACAAAATTTATCCTCACGAGCTATCAGCCAGTGTTGATCCGCCAATCGCGACTAGGACATTTAGCAACGGAGAGCAAGTCTGGGTCCGGAACTACTCCACGGCCCAAAGTGGATGGAAGCAGCGATTGAAAAACAAACTGGTCCTGTATCATATGCAGTCGTATTGAATGATTCGAAGGTAATAAAAAGGCATCTGGACCAAATTCGAAGACGATTTGCTGGAAGCATTCCGGAAGTCAAGTCATCCATCGGGCACGGTGATCCAGTTGCCTCTCACTCCAAGGAAGTTGAGTCATCACCACCTGAACCAGAACAGCCACATACGTCATCACCTGCGTCTACCTTGCCTACACCGACGGACAAGCTACCAGAAGAGGTATATGCAACTAGCCAGCCGGAGCTGCGCTGATCTGAGAGGAATAGACGTCCTCCGGAAATTTATACTGGGCGTTAAGGGGTGTTGTGTATGGCAACGCCTTCATTGAACATCATGGAGTTTCGATTGACAACTCATTTTGACAAATGTCAAAATCAACCACATGGAAGTCTGTTCGCCACTGCCGCACTGAGCGGTTGACTTGTAAATTAGGTTAAGTAACATAATTGAATTACGTTAATAAAGTTGTAATATTATTTGATTGATTTGTGCGTATGTATTTTACAGTCGGTGTCTTGCTTTAATTATTTTTAGTGGAAATTCTGGTTTTGAGATTTCTTCTACATCAAAAATTCTTTTTCGTATTCTATTGTATTCGTTAAGTCGTTGCTCGTAAGATTTTTTATAAAATGGAGTAATTGGTAGTATTTTTTTCTTGAAAGTGGTAAGATTGTTAACAGGTTCCTTCGAATGATCAGCCTCGAGTGGACTACGTATATTCAAATCAATTTTATCTAATTCATTCGAAGTATTTGTTGGCGCATCTCTTTTTGCTATTCCGGGTAGGTTTGTGTCGAACTTGACACCCCAGAATTTGTCAAGTTCGTTTTCTGGTTTCCCTCTAGGGGGTGACATTTTGGGCAATCTAAAACAGTGTAATTATCCGTACCACACCTAGAGCAAAATAAGTTGCGTATGGGCATATTACAGTGAATAAACAAATGGCCTAGCTTTTTGCAGTTAAAACATATATTTGAACGTTTTTCATATACATTCGAAGCGTTGGGACGTTTTGCGTGCGAGACTGCCGAGATGCTAGCGTGTGGATCAGGATGAATATCCGTTTGATGTTCAACGGAACACTCTAATTCATTTACTTGCCGCAAACGATTTTGACTAGCATAGCGTGAATGTAACATCTTCTCTGTTCGCCTACATTCGTCTCTAAACTGTTCGAGTGAACTTATCTTCATGGGATAAATGAAGTTCATTAAACGATGGTTAATATTGTTCCTGAGGATGTTCATGAGATTGTATTCTCTTATAGGTTCCTTCAGTTGCCTTTTTAAATGAAGAATTGTTTTAAAATAATCATCAAATGATTCGTTTGGCATTTGTTTTCGTTCCATTATTTGTCTGAGGATCTCAAAATCATTTTCAAATCCTTTAAACTGCTTCAATAATGCTGCTCGAAGCATTGGCCACTCGCCTCGAGGATTACTCCTGAGATACTGCCAATACCAATCTTGTGCCGAACCTGATAGCAAGTGATGGAAATTTTTAATTATTTCTGCCCACGGGCAATTGTAATTATTTTTGAGAACTTCGACTCGAAAAACAAAATCCTCTATAGATATACCCTTTGAAGTACAGTAGACATTCGATACAGTGAACTAATGAAAACCAGGCCTGTTCACTGGAGCGAGATTGGTTATTGTAACGAGCGTGGACTCCTTGAAGCAAATTTTATCAAAATGTGTATGTTTTTACGTACAATTCATCGAAAATAGAATATATGTAATTACAAATTTTTCTTTGCAAATACTAAAAAAAATAAAGCCAATTTTTATAAGAAAGGTAATATTATTTTTAACAGAAACAACTCATCCGTGGAAAAATGTAAAACGCAACAAAAATAATACATTCCATGTAGGTACTCGTACTTAAAAAACAAAAATTCAACAAACTTAAGCTCTGCTAAAATAGTTAGTCATCTTCGTCTGCTTTTTCTTCGATTTATGTCAATCATTATCGCCTTTTCTTATAATCTTTTAAGCACCAAAACATCCGTGTAATTCACTTTATTGCTAGTTGCCCATTGAAGTGCTTTCTCAAATAATTGAACAGCATCTCTAGACACTGAACAAATCGGATGATCTGCATCTGGTTGTTGTTCTTTTTCGTTTTCGTCTTCTGCAATATCTGAAGATACCTGATCTTCGTTCCAATTATTTGTTATATTCTTCAGAAGATTAATTACTTCTTCCGTTTCTACTGTGTTAGCATTCAACGCTAAATTGTTGCGAAGGATACTGTGAGGTATTTCATCTTCATCCTCCAAATCTTCTTTCGAAACTTCTAATTTGTCCCATGCTGCTGCCAATTTAAAAACAGCGTCTTTTATTGACACTGACTTAATAGCTTCACAAATGTTGTCTGAAAAAAGCGTAATTTTCTCTAAGATTCAATAAAATCTTTAAGATAAGCACCTACCATTTTCAGAAGCAGCAATTGATAGCAGCAATTTTTTTCTATAAAAAAGTTTGATCAGGCGGATAGCATTTTGACCCATAAACTGAATTAGTGGTACATGACTGAAATGCTACCATCTGGGGTTTGAAGCTCACTCTCTGGAGGATGGCTGGGGGCATTGTCCAAAATTAACAAGGCCTTATCTGGTAACCCGTTTTGGCGAAGAAAACGTTGTACATCTGGAAGGATACATTTTTAAAGGAACGAGGTTTCTGAGCTTTTCCTATGATAAGTGGTTTTACTTTATGGTGACCTGTGGCATTAGCACACGCTAAAAATGTGATATTTGGTTTTTCTGTTTTTCACACTGGAGCAGTTTTTTTCGCTGGATGCTACATACGTCTTTTCCGGGAGAAGCTTCCAATATAGCCCTGTTTCATCAGCGTTGTAAAGCTATTCCGTTGTTAGTTGCAGCTTCAACTTTTTCTCGCTGAGTTTTTTCTTAACAGGGCAGACCAGTTCTAATTGAGATGACAATTCACCTGATATCTTTAGGTATCGAACACCATACCTCTTCTTAAATTTTTGCATCCAACTATCACTTGAGTCGAAATCAAATTCATTTTTATTAATATCTGTGGTAATAGTAATAGCTTTTTGTTTAAGCGCTAGTCATATATAATCATGCAAGATTCTCGCACAACGCAAGACGATCAGTAGAACCAACGGTAAATTTTGACTGCATGTACTAATGAGCTTTAGATGTGTTTCTGCATGCTGAAGGTTGAAAGAAAATAAAAAAAACATAGGTTCACTGTAGCGAGATTTGTTTTGTTCACTATTTAGAATAGCCTGTATATTATATTTTATATTGTGTGTTCACTGTATTGGATTGTTCACTATATCGATGTTTACTATATCGAGCGTCCACTGTATCATCAAATCGAATACCCCAACGATCCAACTCAAAGCTTCGATGATTGGGTCTTCACATATGATGATCGAAAGGAGGTCTTCTTGAGTTTTGAATAAAAGAAGAATTATACTCGTTACGGTCATAATGGTCTGAATAATCAGTATGTGGAATAAAACGTTCATCATGAAACTGTGAATGAGCTGACCAATTCACACGATCAGCATAAATATTATCAGCTGTCATATGATGATTTCTATTGCCCAACCTAAAAAAATTCGAAATATTGGGAGGGTTGGAATTGTTCTCCTGTGGTTGTTGTGCTTGTGCTTGTTCACTTTGGAGTAATAAGCCTTTCATACTCTGTTCAACATTATGTTTGATTAGATTCGGTAGATCTTTTAAAAGTGCATTTTGCAGGTCAGCTAAACTAGCATCCACAACAGTCTTTATGTGCGAGTGGAGATGGCTGACTGTTGATTGTGGTTGTAAATTATTGTTCACATTTCTCGCGCTCGTAGACCAACCGTGTGTACCAGCCGTATCATTGGAAATTAACCCATTACGATCAGCTGTTTCGTTTGTAAAAAGAGACATGCTAGGGAATGAAGAAGTAGCAGTAGTGGTTGTAGTTACTGAACTAGTAGTAACGTTTGAAAATATTGGATTTGTTGGTGTGATTGTAATTGACGTCACTAAACTCTCAGGCATCCTCTCATTGCGAGCTCTGTTTCTGTTTGTATTCCTATTGAGATTAAGAGAGCTATTACCGCTTCTATTTGCAATGGTTTCTTGTCGTGGAGGAGAGTGTTGTACACAACTTGTGGAACTTGCTTGAATGTGAGATCGGGTGATATTGAGCGTGTCACCGTTGCTTACTTGATTTCGGGTTTGCATATTGTGCTGTCTGTTGGTGTCGAAAACTAAATTTCGCCTCTTTGATATAGCACCGTTGTTCTGCTTTTCACTCATGATCTCGCTTGAGTTAATTGATAAATTCAAAAGACAATCCAATTTAGAGTGGAATGAAATGGAGAGAAGCACTATTTCAGCGAATCGGATTTTCTTAAAGAAATGTTCTGATAAGGGATTTAATCGAAATTATATATGTATGTTTATGTTTTGCGATATTGAGGTGATCTAAGTAACTTTCATAAAATGATTGTGCGTAGCGTTATTGAGATAGAGAATTAAAATTGGAAAAGGAAAGAAACTGGACAGGCCGTATACAGCAAGGTGTTTTATAATTCTGTCTTATAAAGGTTGACCTGGCATCTTTCTATTGCTAATTACCTACTAGCTCACTAAGCTTTGATGGTAATGACTCATAGATGAACATCCGTAATCCTTTAACACTTAGCGTCTGTATATATGTTGCTTCTTGAATTTCCTAGTGCAACTAGTTATATCATATGTGATAATTGAAAACCGGACTCCTGGAATATTGTAGTAGGAACTTACATTTACTTAGACTTGCTTGACGATGCATACCAATTTGAAGAAGATGATGAGGTTTTGCAGCTTACTACAAGTATCCGCAATATAACTCGTAATCGCAACTATTTGGGTTTATTGGTGATTTGATGAATGTTGCTGGTATACCATTTAATTAATAAGTTGCTGGAGTAGGGTGCAATATTTCTATCGCGGCCCCACGTTGGGCGCCAATCTTGTAACCGGGGGGGGGGGGGGGGGGGGGGGGGGGGGGGGTTAGGAATCCCTGTAGCAGATGGTGGCACGCTTGCGGAAGGTCGGGCAAAAGCTCGTCGGAGGGGGGGGGGGTTCTTCCTGCTACAATCAGTACAAAATAAATCTTGCCATAATATCTTATCGATATCGAATCTGTTGGGAGAAGTCACTTGCAGATGTCTTTCCTTATATGCATGCGGTCTGTCGGAAAGAGGAGAGCAATCATTATGATTGCTATATGAAGCAAAAGGTTAGAAGGTGGAAAAAACAGTTGAATTTAGATAGACAAAGTACGGGAGGATTGATTAAGCAGGAAAGTATTATGATGAGAAGAAATTATTAGAAGCGCAGAGGATAAAAGTAAAGGTATGATCAGATGTTATTGACCTAGCGATGACCGAAAGGTTTATCGTTTATCGGCTGTCTCTACCCGCCCTTTGCTACCGACCTAAGTCAATAGCTCCATGGCCTCTCCTTGCCGGAAAACATATCAGTGGAAGGCCCCTTTACTGGCTACGCTACTCCTTATTCCATTATGTTGTTACTCTTCACCCCTCAATACCGCCAAAATAGAGAATCACCACATCATCATCCTACGTAAATGAAAGATGATTAACTTTCGCAAAAAAAAACAGGAATTTATTCATTGAAAACTAAAGTAAAGAATATACTTATTAGAGTCAGTACTCTCTCTTAAAATCTTACAGCTAAATAAGAGTAAACTATGGTTATCTTGTACGGCTTTCCTACGTCGATTGACCAAAGAAGTTTAAAGTGTTAAATTAGATTTATATACAGTTACTTCAGACGAATTATGAATTTAATTTCTGGGTAAAGTAAGGGTAAAGAAGAATTCATGATCTTAAACATAGAGCATCCGATAGATGTATTCGGATTTATGGAAAAAAACTAATATTAGATTATTTACTATATGCGAAACACTTGAACTTTGTATGAAACAATATTTTTAAAAAAAAAAATGCCAAAAGAATATACAAGAACTATAAAAAAATCACTTACGTTTTGAAGTTTAAATTAATTTTTGTTGTGTGTGAATATTATGTTGTATCTTGGATGTAATATTAATGTGAATGCATTTGATTCTTTCGTTGACTCCGCATGTGCGCACAATTGGTGGTCTCATCCTTGTTGTTTTAGCTGTTTGCATAACATAATAGCTGTTTGAAAAATTTGGGATTAGATGGGAAATTGTATGTTCTTTATAGGCATTACCTGGGTTTCGCTTACAACAAAGATAATATGATAAATGTTTATCAAAGGTGTAATATTAAATGGAATAAAAATTTACACATAATGTCCGACTTCGTCCGGGCTCCGGCTGAACGATGTGCTTGGTCGCGTGGTCGCTTTACGACGATGCTGGTCTCTCCTCTGACTATCCGTGGGGGTATCAGGGCACCGATATAGATGTTTTGTAGTTGGTGGTTAGTACAGGGAAATACGGTGGATTTCGTGCAGCGAACTCTCAATGGTTTGGAAATCGCTACGAGTCCTACGGGATGTGGTAAGTTCATGGCCGGTTCTCTTTATCAATCGACGAATTGTATTAAATCCCTTTAGGCGAAGTTGATCTCGATAATAAGCACTGGATTGAAATCCACGTGTGCGGGTGTACAAAAATGCAATGGTCATAGGACACGCCGGGCGCATACCATGCAAGATCAAACTTGGAATGGTACTGGAGCACCCAATTTTTCGATGGTTCGTCAGCGCAATTTTGGTGAGGAACTAACGTATGAAACTTTTGTTAGCGGCCGACTCCACGCAACTATTCCGTACCAGGTAGTTCGTTAGTTCGTGCTCTTCACTATGTACAGATGGGGCTTCCAAATTGTTACGTCTAAACAAGTATATTACGCCGTACACGAGACGCTATAAATTCCGAAATATATAGAAATTGTTTAAACCCCAGCCACTCCAGTATAATATAATTATTATAAGTAATTACCTCCTATGACCGATATTTCAGGGTTTACTTTCCTTAACTAGGATCAATTTTCTTTTATTTTTTTTTTATTTTTGGTTTTTTTTTTTAAATAGCTTGATCGCTTGATACTTTCTTGGCAATCACTCTTTAACCATTTTTTAACAAAAGAATGAAAGCGTGGTTGCACATGGTTTTTATAGTTGAATACAATTTGACAGGCGAAGAATTCTCCGCTGATTAAATTGGTGGCGCTTTGAAGACTTACAGCGCCTTACCTCGGAAAGCATGCGCCATATCTATGCAAAGCTATTCTGGCCGTTAAAGGTTTGAAAATAGTTAAATAGGAAATGTTCGTGGCAGAGCTTGTTAAAATAAATTCTCCCAGTGTCACGCTACAGTATCATGGGATGTTTTTGATCTATGGGAGCTTTAAACGACTGAAGACGTCCTCCTAATCACAAAAAATTATCTTTGTCGTGAAAAGGGCATAATTTCGCTATCTTGGATGTTTTGGGTACAGACTTTTCTTTCTGTAAGAAAACAATTTCGTTACCAAATGCATTTTTTTGTATGTACCTGGGCCAGTAGCCTTCGGCTGCGTTAAGTTCAGTAGCGGAAGTTTGGGCCGAGTCAAATTGCATCTCCTTTCTGCATAATTTCAAAAAGCGCAAAACGAAAGCTGTGAGTCGCAACAGATGGCTCCAAGAACTAAATTTTGTGTAGCCTAGCACAGGTCCTGGTAGTGCTTGAGCAGGAACGGAGATCGGCGCTAATAACGACACCGGTACTACGCTTTCTGAAACAGGACCGTTCTCATCAGCGTCAAAGGGTGTATCGGCTTGGAGCCACGAAGGCCCATTAGCCCATATCAAATATTCTCGTAAGTCCTGCGCAGTTACTTCTCGGGTTAGGAGATCTGCTGGATTCTCCTTTCCTCTGCAATGTGTAATGGGCAGAAATTCGTTTCCCGGTATTTTGACCAGTGCGGAGTTATGTCGTAACTTGCTAGTAACATACTGCATACTTTCGGGCAATAAATGTTCATATTCACCAAAATTGGTTACCTCCTCTGCCTCTGTGGTCACCATAAATTCAATTTCGCCGCTCTATGAAAATGCCCAGAGTGACAATGGCTCTCACTCTAGCAAAGTTAGTAGAGACACATATTCACCAACCCCAGTGCCTGGAAACTAAATTTTTTTTTTTAGGCCGAATTTCATTGGCCGCTCACTAGTGGATAATCGAGACCCAATCTCATTAGCTAAAACAATTCATGGCAAAGACCTCTGAACTCACCACTTCTGTGAGCGGGTAAGAAAAAAGTTAATAGCAAGAGAGGCGAAGCCACGCCTCCACACCAAGAAAGTTGTCTCTCCATCTTCACCTTACGAATGAAGTGCGCATGTACCAAGCACAGCTTGAGTGCACTCGCCATCTGGTGTATAAGCTTAACTTGATGGTATGGAGGGGGAGGGGACGAATGAATTGTGGATGGTCGGTAAATTTAGGGATTAGCGAGTGTAAAACATAGGGCATGCGGGAATAAGTCGGTACTTTGTTTATGAACTAATTTTGTTCGTAAACAAAGTTTGCTCGAAAATAACTTTGGTTCGTAAACAAAGTACCGAATTATACGACGAGGCTAGGGATATAAAAAGGGTGATGCGCGTCGGTTGAGGACAAGTTTTGAATTACAAGTGCTAAAGGAAAGTTATAATTATAACGTGGAAAGTTTTTTTTTTAAATGTAGTAATTAAAAAAATAAGTTGGCGTGTGCCGTAGTTTTGGCGTGTGCCGTTTAAGATGGCAAGTGCCGAAAATGAAATTTAAGATGGCTAGTGCCAAAATAGTGATTAATTTTTTTTTGATCACCACAAAAAAAGAAAAAGTTGAATTTTACAAGTGGCCGAGGACGGTGAAATAGTTTTAAGATTGGAAATAGTTTTAAGATTGAAAATAGTTTTAAGATTGAAAATAGTGATAAGAATAAAAATTAAAATTAAGTAACACTAGTGCCTATAAGATAACTTAAAATTAGTGACTAGGGTAAAAGTTAAAAGTAATTAAAACCTAGTACCTAAAATCAACTATACATAAGAAATTAGTGACTAGAATAAAAATTAAAATTAAGTAACACTAGCCTATAAGATAACTTACAAATAGTGACTCGAGTAAAAGTTAAAAGTGATTAAAACCTAGTACCTAAAATTAACTATACATAAGAAAGTAGTGACTAGAATAAAATAGTGAAAAGACCTGCCGTTCACCAGCGAAATCTCCCAAATAGTTGAGGCCAAAAGATGTCCTTCCTACAAATATACCTCTATTGGAGGAGAACGACGCCAGTATAAGTTGACCAGCCGAACGAGAGACGCAGAGTACCTACGGAGGCGACCATAATTTAAGTACCCTATATTAAGAATTTTTTGTGCTATATTGAAACATGCATTTTTTTTACCTACCTTAAAATTAAGATACATTAAAATTACCTTTACTTACTTTAAAATTAATATTCATTAAAATAATTTTCTTACCTTTAACTTAATATACTTTGAATTACTTTTTCTTACCTTTAAAATTACTATGCCTTAAAATACCTTGACTTACCTAAAATTTAATATACTTTAAATTACTTTTTCTTACCTTTAAAATTAATATACATTAAAAGACATTTAATTACCTTGAACAATTTCTTACCTTTTTCTACCTGTAATAAAAAACTTACTTACCTTTAAAACTTAAATTAATCTACAATACTTACTGTTAGCTTATAATTAATTTAATGCTTAGATGCCTTTAACATAAAATACTATTAATTACGTAAATACAATAAGACTATCTATAATAAGCTCCCCTTATACAGACTTGTATTTCCCTTAACGATCTACAATATATATATATACCCCAGAATTCTAACGGAGTGAAGAGCGTTCCTCCGAGTTATTTGTGCATTGGTAATTTAGGGACAAATTTCGCATAAGTTCTCGTTTCAGATCCCCCCACCCGAGGATAGATCTATCATCGTTGGAAGTGGTAACGGCAGTAGCCGAGTTTAACTAACGGGTAAATTACTATAACTAGGGTATACATATATATATATATAAATCGAGTAAAAGTAAAATGAATCAAAAGGGAGCAGCTATATTAAGCTAAATTCAAGTGTTGAGCTATGACCCAAATGGGTAGTGTATTGCCTTTTTTTTATATAAATAGTATTTTTGTTTAACTAAAGAATATGATTAAATAAATTCATTTTATAATGGTGACTTAAACGCAAATGGTGTGGTGTTCTCAATGGTTGGTGGGACGACCCATATAAGTATGGAATGTGGTCGTCAAAGGTTGGGAGGGCAAGGGATTCGACTATCTGAATCCCCAGCAAGTGTGTGTGGTTGGTTTTCCTTTCCTCTTTCTTTCTCTTTTTCTTTAACTTTTCTTACAGATCTCTCTTCTTTCTATTTTTTTGCACGATAAAGTTTGTGTGTGTCAAGATGCTATAAAAGAACCCCCCCCCCGGACTGAAGCAGCTGGAGAATAAATATCGTGCGCATCTCGACCATGGTCCCTAACATCCTGCCATCAACCAGGGCAGCGACAATTACAAAATGGCGCCCATTTAAAGGTAACATTCTGTTCGACAAAATCCTCGTAAGGACACTGGTCGCACACGACACATAACAAAATGGCGCCCAACGTGGGACCCGAAGTAGGAGAGTTTGCTCTTTTTGCTTTGGGGTTCTCAACCGTGGAAACCTCGTGATTGGAATTGCGTAACATAAATCTTTTAATTTTTTTGTTACGACCAGCACTTGTGTTTCTCCACACAAAAATTTTCTTGGTCCCCAATGTATTCGGAATTGCGTACTCTAGAACTTCAATTTCTATTTTACGACCAGTACGTTTGGTTCCATACCATTTATAATACATTTTTTTTTAGAAGTACAATAGTCGTATTGGAATTGCGAAGTCATTCTTGTAAATCGAGATGATTGTCGACCGACGCTATTGCATCTTCACCTATAATAATAATTTTATTTTTTTGTTTACTCGAGAAACAGTAGCAGTAATGGAATTGCGAACTCATTCTGGTAAATCTAGATGAAGTTCGACCGACTCTATTGTTTCCCAATCCATTATTCCTGTATGGCTGGAATTATGAAGGCATTTCCAGTTAAAGAAACATTCATCCGCCATACCATCAAACATCTTTTTTCTATCTCGATATCATTTTCCTATCTTTTCTTTTACCCAACCACACCCTTGCCCAACCAAGGGAACACCATTACCATTTATCAACCAAGTTACCATTGATCGTTTTACTAATACAAACAAATACTTTTCTTTTCTTATATATTCCCTTGCAAAATATATTCTCTTTGTGAGGAAAAATCTATTATATTTAATTATTATTATATTTAATTATTATACCTCTATCTATTATTACCTTTGACATAACTCTATTACATAGAAACATTATATATTTTTTTTTATTATTAGAAACACATTCATACATGAATTTACTATATTTCATGGTTATATAAGAACCATGGCAAAAACGTATTATTTTTTTTTCTCTTATTATAATTTAATTTTTTTTGTTCTTTCAAAGCTAATTATTTATTTTTGAAGAAAATTGCTATAGGTATTTAAATATCATTATACCTTTACATTTACATACTAAATTTTTTTTTTACCGTATTTACATTTACAAGAATAATTAGTATAGTTAGTTACTTGACATATTTCTTTTCTTATAATAAACTTTCAAACCAATTTTTTTTTGTGCACAAATTTTCGACACTTCAATCTATGTTCTTATTGTTTACAACTTTGAAATTGAACATCATCGGAGACGCAAAGCGTAGTGCCCGATGTTCTCTCTCAAAGGTGTAAGTGAGAATGCAATTTCCTCGATTGACATAGACTTCCCCGAAATCGATGTTCAGTCGACCCTACCAGATATGTTTTTTTATTGTTTACAACTTTGAGATTGAACATCATCGGGGTACGCAAAGCATAGTTCCCGATGTTCTCTCTCAAAGGTGTAACTGAGCGTGAGCCTGAGCATGTCCTTTCCACAATTGACGTAGACTTCCCTGTGTACTGCAGCACTGACTGCGTATTTGGAGGATAGTGTGTTGACCATCTTTGGAGTACCCGAAGATGTTCACACGAATAACGGTCCACCGTTCAAGAGCGACGCTTTTAAAACGTACTTGAACAAGACCGAAATCCACCACACCCTTACAGCTGTGTACAAAGCCTACCTCATCAGTGCGAAGCGATATTACACCAGTAGCTCTTCAACATCCTTCACGCCTGGCCAAGTTGATTACCGACGAAATTTCTCGTTGAGTAATGCTCCCATGCAATATAACGCCAAGTTATCTCCAAAGTTTATGAAAGCGATTGTCGTTAGAAAAATTGGTAACAACAATTATGAGCTGGAAGAGGAAAACGGAAGGAAAGCTACATATAATGCTAAAGACATACGGGCTTAAGATCTCAGCTTGCTTGTGTCGCTTGGTACAAGGCTCCTCACCCAACCTGTTTTGTAATGGGCAGAAATTCGTTTCCCGGTATTTCGACCAGTGCGGAGTTATGTCGTAATTTGCTAGTCACATACTGCATACTTTCGGGCAATAAATGTTCATATTCATCAAAATTGGTTACCTCCTCTGCCTCTGTGGTCACCATAAATTCAATTTCGCCACTCTATGAAAATGCCCAGAGTGACAATGGCTCTCACTCTAGGAAAGTTAGTAGAGACACATATTCACCAACCCCAGTGCCTGGAAACTATTTTTTTTTTTTTAGGCCGAATTTCATTGGCCGCTCACTAGTGGATAATCGAGACCCAATCTCATTAGCTAAAACAATTCATGGCAGAGACCTCTGAACTCACCACTTCTGTGAGCGGGTAAGAAAAAAATTAATAGCAAGAGAGGCGAAGCCACGCCTCCACACCAAGAAAGTTGTCTCTCCATCTTCACCTTACGAATGAAGTGCGCATGTACCACAGCTTGAGTGCACTCGCCATCTGGTGTATAAGCTTAACTTGATGGTATGGAGGGGGAGGGGACGAATGAATTGTGGATGGTCGGTAAATTTAGGGATTAGCGAGTGTAAAACATAGGGCATGCGGGATTAAGTCGGTACTTTGTTTATGAACTAATTTTGTTCGTAAACAAAGTTTGCTCGAAAATAACTTTGGTTCGTAAACAAAGTACCGAATTATACGACGAGGCTAGGGATATAAAAAGGGTGATGCGCGTCGGTTGAGGACAAGTTTTGAATTACAAGTGCTAAAGGAAAGTTATAATTATAACGTGGAAAGTTTTTTTTTTAAATGTAGTAATTAAAAAAATAAGTTGGCGTGTGCCGTAGTTTTGGCGTGTGCCGTTTAAGATGGCAAGTGCCGAAAATGAAATTTAAGATGGCTAGTGCCAAAATAGTGATTAATTTTTTTTTGATCACCACAAAAAAAGAAAAAGTTGAATTTTACAAGTGGCCGAGGACGGTGAAATAGTTTTAAGATTGGAAATAGTTTTAAGATTGAAAATAGTTTTAAGATTGAAAATAGTGATAAGAATAAAAATTAAAATTAAGTAACACTAGTGCCTATAAGATAACTTAAAATTAGTGACTAGGGTAAAAGTTAAAAGTAATTAAAACCTAGTACCTAAAATCAACTATACATAAGAAATTAGTGACTAGAATAAAAATTAAAATTAAGTAACACTAGCCTATAAGATAACTTACAAATAGTGACTCGAGTAAAAGTTAAAAGTGATTAAAACCTAGTACCTAAAATTAACTATACATAAGAAAGTAGTGACTAGAATAAAATAGTGAAAAGACCTGCCGTTCACCAGCGAAATCTCCCAAATAGTTGAGGCCAAAAGATGTCCTTCCTACAAATATACCTCTATTGGAGGAGAACGACGCCAGTATAAGTTGACCAGCCGAACGAGAGACGCAGAGTACCTACGGAGGCGACCATAATTTAAGTACCCTATATTAAGAATTTTTTGTGCTATATTGAAACATGCATTTTTTTTACCTACCTTAAAATTAAGATACATTAAAATTACCTTTACTTACTTTAAAATTAATATACATTAAAATAATTTTCTTACCTTTAACTTAATATACTTTGAATTACTTTTTCTTACCTTTAAAATTACTATGCCTTAAAATACCTTGACTTACCTAAAATTTAATATACTTTAAATTACTTTTTCTTACCTTTAAAATTAATATACATTAAAAGACATTTAATTACCTTGAACAATTTCTTACCTTTATCTACCTGTAATAAAAAACTTACTTACCTTTAAAACTTAAATTAATCTACAATACTTACTGTTAGCTTATAATTAATTTAATGCTTAGATGCCTTTAACATAAAATACTATTAATTACGTAAATACAATAAGACTATCTATAATAAGCTCCCCTTATACAGACTTGTATTTCCCTTAACGATCTACAATATATATATATACCCCAGAATTCTAACGGAGTGAAGAGCGTTCCTCCGAGTTATTTGTGCATTGGTAATTTAGGGACAAATTTCGCATAAGTTCTCGTTTCAGATCCCCCCACCCGAGGATAGATCTATCATCGTT
The DNA here is from genome assembly GCA_949715645.1 of Portevinia maculata. Taxonomy (NCBI): domain Eukaryota; kingdom Metazoa; phylum Arthropoda; class Insecta; order Diptera; family Syrphidae; genus Portevinia; species Portevinia maculata. The sequence goes on along the minus strand of OX454526.1, from coordinate 164,566,443 downwards.
GGAAGTGGTAACGGCAGTAGCCGAGTTTAACTAACGGGTAAATTACTATAACTAGGGTATACATATATATATATATAAATCGAGTAAAAGTAAAATGAATCAAAAGGGAGCAGCTATATTAAGCTAAATTCAAGTGTTGAGCTATGACCCAAATGGGTAGTGTATTGCCTTTTTTTTATATAAATAGTATTTTTGTTTAACTAAAGAATATGATTAAATAAATTCATTTTATAATGGTGACTTAAACGCAAATGGTGTGGTGTTCTCAATGGTTGGTGGGACGACCCATATAAGTATGGAATGTGGTCGTCAAAGGTTGGGAGGGCAAGGGATTCGACTATCTGAATCCCCAGCAAGTGTGTGTGGTTGGTTTTCCTTTCCTCTTTCTTTCTCTTTTTCTTTAACTTTTCTTACAGATCTCTCTTCTTTCTATTTTTTTGCACGATAAAGTTTGTGTGTGTCAAGATGCTATAAAAGAACCCCCCCCCCGGACTGAAGCAGCTGGAGAATAAATATCGTGCGCATCTCGACCATGGTCCCTAACATCCTGCCATCAACCAGGGCAGCGACAATTACAAAATGGCGCCCATTTAAAGGTAACATTCTGTTCGACAAAATCCTCGTAAGGACACTGGTCGCACACGACACATAACAAAATGGCGCCCAACGTGGGGCCCGAAGTAGGAGAGCTTGCTCTTTTTGCTTTGGGGTTCTCAACCGTGGAAACCTCGTGATTGGAATTGCGTAACATAAATCTTTTAATTTTTTTGTTACGACCAGCACTTGTGTTTCTCCACACAAAAATGTTCTTGGTCCCCAATGTATTCGGAATTGCGTACTCTAGAACTTCAATTTCTATTTTACGACCAGTACGTTTGGTTCCATACCATTTATAATACATTTTTTTTTAGAAGTACAATAGTCGTATTGGAATTGCGAAGTCATTCTTGTAAATCGAGATGATTGTCGACCGACGCTATTGCATCTTCACCTATAATAATAATTTTATTTTTTTGTTTACTCGAGAAACAGTAGCAGTAATGGAATTGCGAACTCATTCTGGTAAATCTAGATGAAGTTCGACCGACTCTATTGTTTCCCAATCCATTATTCCTGTATGGCTGGAATTATGAAGGCATTTCCATTTAAAGAAACATTCATCCGCCATACCATCAAACATCTTTTTTCTATCTCGATATCATTTTCCTATCTTTTCTTTTACCCAACCACACCCTTGCCCAACCAAGGGAACACCATTACCATTTATCAACCAAGTTACCATTGATCGTTTTACTAATACAAACAAATACTTTTCTTTTCTTATATATTCCCTTGCAAAATATATTCTCTTTGTGAGGAAAAATCTATTATATTTAATTATTATTATATTTAATTATTATACCTCTATCTATTATTACCTTTGACATAACTCTATTACATAGAAACATTATATATTTTTTTTTATTATTAGAAACACATTCATACATGAATTTACTATATTTCATGGTTATATAAGAACCATGACAAAAACGTATTATTTTTTTTTCTCTTATTATAATTTAATTTTTTTTGTTCTTTCAAAGCTAATTATTTATTTTTGAAGAAAATTGCTATAGGTATTTAAATATCATTATACCTTTACATTTACATACTAAATTTTTTTTTTACCGTATTTACATTTACAAGAATAATTAGTATAGTTAGTTACTTGACATATTTCTTTTCTTATAATAAACTTTCAAACCAATTTTTTTTTGTGCACAAATTTTCGACACTTCAATCTATGTTCTTATTGTTTACAACTTTGAAATTGAACATCATCGGAGACGCAAAGCGTAGTGCCCGATGTTCTCTCTCAAAGGTGTAAGTGAGAATGCAATTTCCTCGATTGACATAGACTTCCCCGAAATCGATGTTCAGTCGACCCTACCAGATATGTTTTTTTATTGTTTACAACTTTGAGATTGAACATCATCGGGGTACGCAAAGCATAGTTCCCGATGTTCTCTCTCAAAGGTGTAACTGAGCGTGAGCCTGAGCATGTCCTTTCCACAATTGACGTAGACTTCCCTGTGTACTGCAGCACTGACTGAGTATTTGGAGGATAGTGTGTTGACCATCTTTGGAGTACCCGAAGATGTTCACACGAATAACGGTCCACCGTTCAAGAGCGACGCTTTTAAAACGTACTTGAACAAGACCGAAATCCACCACACCCTTACAGCTGTGTACAAAGCCTACCTCATCAGTGCGAAGCGATATTACACCAGTAGCTCTTCAACATCCTTCACGCCTGGCCAAGTTGATTACCGACGAAATTTCTCGTTGAGTAATGCTCCCATGCAATATAACGCCAAGTTATCTCCAAAGTTTATGAAAGCGATTGTCGTTAGAAAAATTGGTAACAACAATTATGAGCTGGAAGAGGAAAACGGAAGGAAAGCTACATATAATGCTAAAGACATACGGGCTTAAGATCTCAGCTTGCTTGTGTCGCTTGGTACAAGGCTCCTCACCCAACCTGTTTTGTAATGGGCAGAAATTCGTTTCCCGGTATTTCGACCAGTGCGGAGTTATGTCGTAATTTGCTAGTCACATACTGCATACTTTCGGGCAATAAATGTTCATATTCATCAAAATTGGTTACCTCCTCTGCCTCTGTGGTCACCATAAATTCAATTTCGCCACTCTATGAAAATGCCCAGAGTGACAATGGCGCTCACTCTAGGAAAGTTAGTAGAGACACATATTCACCAACCCCAGTGCCTGGAAACAAATTTTTTTTTTTTAGGCCGAATTTCATTGGCCGCTCACTAGTGGATAATCGAGACCCAATCTCATTAGCTAAAACAATTCATGGCAGAGACCTCTGAACTCACCACTTCTGTGAGCGGGTAAGAAAAAAATTAATAGCAAGAGAGGCGAAGCCACGCCTCCACACCAAGAAAGTTGTCTCTCCATCTTCACCTTACGAATGAAGTGCGCATGTACCAAGCACAGCTTGAGTGCACTCGCCATCTGGTGTATAAGCTTAACTTGATGGTATGGAGGGGGAGGGGACGAATGAATTGTGGATGGTCGGTAAATTTAGGGATTAGCGAGTGTAAAACATAGGGCATGCGGGATTAAGTCGGTACTTTGTTTATGAACTAATTTTGTTCGTAAACAAAGTTTGCTCGAAAATAACTTTGGTTCGTAAACAAAGTACCGAATTATACGACGAGGCTAGGGATATAAAAAGGGTGATGCGCGTCGGTTGAGGACAAGTTTTGAATTACAAGTGCCAAAGGAAAGTTATAATTATAAAGTGGAAAGTTTTTTTTAAAATGTAGTAATTAAAAAAATAAGTTGGCGTGCGCCGTAGTTTTGGCGTGTGCCGTTTAAGATGGCAAGTGCCGAAAAATAAAATTTAAGATGGCTAGTGCCAAAATAGTGATTAATTTTTTTTGATCACCACAAAAAAAGAAAAAGTTGAATTTTACAAGTGGCCGAGGACGGTGAAATAGTTTTAAGATTGGAAATAGTTTTAAGATTGAAAATAGTTTTAAGATTGAAAATAGTTTAAAGATTGAAAATAGTTTTAAGATTGAAAATATTGATAAGACTAAAAATTAAAATTAAGTAACACTAGTGCCTATAAGATAACTTAAAATTAGTGACTAGGGTAAAAGTTAAAAGTAATTAAAACCTAGTACCTAAAATCAACTATACATAAGAAATTAGTGACTAGAATAAAAATCAAAACTAAGTAACACTAGTGCCTATAAGATAAGTTAAAATTAGTGACTAGGGTAAAAGTTAAAAGTAATTAAAACCTTGTACCTAAAATCAACTATACATAAGAAATTAGTGACTAGAATAAAAATTAAAATTAAGTAACACTAGCCTATAAGATAACTTAAAAATAGTGACTCGAGTAAAAGTTAAAAGTGATTAAAACCTAGTACCTAAAATTAACTATACATAAGAAAGTAGTGACTAGAATAAAATAGTGAAAAGACCTGCCGGTCACCAGCGAAATCTCCCAAATAGTTGAGGCCAAAAGATGTCCTTCCTACAAATATACCTCTATTGGAGGAGAAGGACGCCAGTATAAGTTGACCAGCCAAACGAGAGACGCAGAGTACCTACGGAGGCGACCATAATTTAAGTACCCTATATTAAGAATTTTGTTTGCTATATTGAAACATGCATTTTTTTTTTACCTACCGTAAAATTAAGATACATTAAAATTACCTTTATTTACTTTAAAATTAATATACATTAAAATAATTTTCTTACCTTTAACTTAATATACTTTAAATTACTTTTTCTTACCTTTAAAATTACTATGCCTTAAAATACCTTGACTTACCTAAAATTTAATATACTTTAAATTACTTTTTCTTACCTTTAAAATTAATATACATTAAAAGACATTTAATTACCTTCAACAATTTCTTACCTTTATCTACCTGTAATAAAAAACTTACTTACCTTTAAAACTTAAATTAACATAAAATACTATTAATTACGTAAATACAATAAGACTATCTATAATAAGCTCCCCTTATACAGACTTGTATTTCCCTTAACGATTTACAATATATATATATATATACCCCAGAATCCTAACGGAGTGAAGAGCGTTCCTCCGAGTTATTTGTGCATTGGTAATTTAGGGACAAATTTCGCATAAGTTCTCGTTTCAGATCCACCCCACCCGAGGATAGATCTATCATCGTTGGAAGTGGTAACGGCAGTAGCCGAGTTTAACTAACGGGTAAATTACTATAACTAGGGTACACATATATATATATAAATCGAGTAAAAGTAAAATGAATCAAAAGGGAGCAGCTATATTAAGCTAAATTCAAGTGTTGAGCTATGACCCAAACGGGTAGTGTATTTCCTTTTTTTTACATAAATAGTATTTTTGTTTAACTAAAGAATATGATTAAATAAATTCATTTTATAATGATGACTTAAACGCAAATGGTGTGGTGTTCTCAATGGTTGGTGGGACGACCCATATAAGTATGGAATGTGGTCGTCAAAGGTTGGGAGGGCAAGGGATTCGACCATCTGAATCCCCAGCAAGTGTGTGTGGTTGGTTTTCCTTTCCTCTTTCTTTCTCTTTTTCTTTAACTTTTCTTACAGATCTCTCTTCTTTCTATTTTCTTCTATTCGTGCGCATCTCGACCATGGTCCCTAAGATCCTGCCATCAACCAGGGCAGCGACAATTACAAAAAGGCGCCCATTTAAAGGCAACATTCTGTTCGACAAAATCCTCGTAAGGACACTGGTCGCACACGACACATAACAAATGTCTCCAATCCTCTATTGATGTGAATCGACGTATTTCCATTACTCGGCTTTGAACGTGTGGTTTCCAACGATGAGCATCCCCCTGGATGCACCCAAGCGCAATTTTGGAATCTGTCCACAGGAAAAACTTATGGACACAAACCTTTAGTGACCGTTTTAAGTACGAGCATAACCACGCTGCCAACAACACTGACGTCAGTTCCAGCTTCGAAAGCAAAAGTTCTTTCACACCGTCTGTCTTTAGCGGGGCCACTCTGCTTTTAGCACATAGAAACGCAACATTATTTTCGCCATTACTGTTGAAAATTTTTTTAAGGAAAGACACCGTTCCATACGCCTTCATGCTTGCATCTGCAAAGATGTGAACATGTATTGGATTAGAAAAAGAAAATGGTGGCAACGTTCGAGCAATAGCAAAATCGTTTAATTGCTGCAGGCTACAGGCACAATTTTCCCACTGCCTCATAATATCTGGGGTAAGCATCTCATCCCATGATAGGTTCCTCGCCAGATGGACTGAAAAATAATTTTCATTTTAATCACAACAGGGCCAAGCATTCCAAGGGGATCATAGACCCTTGCAATCGTCTGAAGAACACTTCGTTTTGTTCCCTTTGCTAAATTCGATTTGAGAAAATTTTCAACAGAATCCAATGGCACTGCAATCTCATCGTTCCGAAGAAACTAGGATAACCCCAATACCTTTTGCTTAACAATAGACTCACCTAGGCAAAGAGCCTTACGAACAAGGTCACTATTGGAATTCCACTTTCTGAGATTCATACCTGCTTTTATCATTATCAGCATAGCTTCCTCATTGATTTGTTTACCATCCTCTTCAGTATCAACGCTTGTTGCAAAATCGTCTATATAGAAGCTATCCAATAAAATCTTGCACGTAGACTGATACTTGTTTTTCTCAATCTTCAAATGCAAATGCAAAGTTGCTGTCAAGAGAAAAAGGCTGTAGTTCACGCTGAACGTGACTCTAGTCATCCGATAATCAACGATCTCTTGCTTTGAGCGACTCGGTATTTTTTGTGACGCATACCAAAGAAATCTGTGACTATCGCGGTCCTTTTCATTAAGTTGAATTTGTGGAAAGGCTTTCTCCACATCGGCCACGATCCCAAAACGGCGAAGACGGAAATTTAACAGCACTTTTAAAACATCTGGTAGAAGGTTAGCTCCGACTTGTAGAAGGTCATTCAATGATGGAGTATCTTCGGTGTGTGACGAGGCGTCGAATACGATGCACATTTTTGTGGTTGTACTGTCTGCTTTATAGACTGGTCGATGAGGTAAGTAAAACACTCGGCATAAATCACTTTTGTTGGGTCGTGGAATTGGTTCCGCAATACCTTCTGCAAGAAGCTCTTGTACACCAGCCTCGTACTGTTGAAGTTGTTCAGGGTATCTTGACAACCGCGTAGAAAGGGATTTCAGACGCCTGAGTGCGTTTTCCCTTTTGCTTTTAATTTGAACATCTTGATTTTTCCACGGCAGAGAGGCTTCGTATCGCTGACCCTTTTTGGTGATACATTTGGTTATAAGTTCCTCAGCTAATTTCTGATTTTCCTCTTCTTCGCCACGAATTCCTATGGCCTCCAGTGAAAAAAACGCTGTGAGATCGAAGCTGTTTAGCGCAGGTAAATGAAGGGCAACAGAGTGCGTTCCTTGTAGCGTCCAACCAAATATAGTGTCGACTGCTCTAAGTCCTGGAGAAATCCATCGCTCTTTGACCGTGACCACAGACCAGTAGCTGTCAGAACCAATGCGTATACTTAATCCATTTTCTGCTTTGATGCCTGCAATGTAAGAGTCCGCCAACTTTAGACTCTGGATTAATGTGCATGATGCGAGAGGCGCGTGCAGCACATCTATGCAAATCTCCGGAACAACAACAGCTTCTAGTTTCACGCTCCTACTATCGAATTGACTTTTTATGTGAACATGTACTTTTTTAAATTTCTTAAATGGCGATGGTTCTTTACACCCAAATGGTACTAATGAAAAGTTCACTTCGCCCACAGCTGACAGGTTGAATTTTTGCACCAAATCCTCTCGAATATGAGTATTGACTCCCACCGTCGATTACAAGCCGCATAAGTAACGATTTATTTTCACTCGGTGCAAGGGCTATTACCCTAGCCGTCTTCAAAAAGACGTTTGAATTAACAGAACATGAATTGTACGCGCACAGATTGCTAGAATTACCCGCGTGACTGCCAATGAGGAAGAAGCTTTTTGGCTGGTATAAGAAGGATCACACAACGAGGTCAGGTGCTTCCATTTACATTTTGCACAAGCGATCCATTTGGCACTACGGCATTTTCTAGAGGAGTGCCCTCGGTTATTAATTCCTCTCTTTTCTGTAATAGACAGTTTACAGTCACAATCTTTGATTAGGTGCTTGTCGGATGCACAAAATACACACATGTTTTCTTGCTTAGTCCCACTAAGCTTGCTGCAGTTGTATGAGTTGAAGAAGAATGACTACCATGCGAAGTAGAAGGAATAGAAGAGGCCACTCTACTTCTTTCCAAAGATTCAACTTCCGTTTTTAGAAACTGCATGATGTCTTTCACTTGCTTATCGCCAATTTGTAGATAAATTAAAGAGCCGCCCGCATCCGCCATACATGTTTCCACACCATTGTCGTCTCTTTCTGCTAATCGGTAATAATCAACTCGTAGTTCCGATGGCAGACAGCGTAGGAGTATTGACTTTAACATAACGTAATACTGATGAGTTGGTATTTGCAAAGCTGTTAGGGTGCAAACAAGGTGTAATGGAATTATAAAGATTGCGAAGACCAACAACATCTGTTCTTGACTGCACAGGGCGAAGGGAAATCAAATGCTGCATGCTCTTGTCAACTAAACGCTCGGTGTCGCCAAATTATTCCTGTAGGAGGGAGATAGCGGCTTCGTAGCACAAACCTGAAGCAGTTAATCCGGCGATTATTTTTTTTGCGCTGCCTACTAATACTGATTCCAAATAACTGAATTTGTCTGACGATGTTAGATTTTTGTTTTCATGAATTGCAGTTCGGAATTGCTCCCAAAACGGTAACCAATTTAATTTCATTTCATTTCATTTATTGAACATCATGTACAAGTAAGACTTAGTCTTTTATAGTACTTAACAATAGAGGATAACATTTGATGGTTAGACCTACACTATACCTAACAATAAGTAAATAAGAAAAAAAAATTATAATGAAAACACTATTGCAGGAAGAAAGGGGAAAAGGATTAGAAGAAAAAGGGTTGAAGAAATTTAAAGAAATTTGAGAGTTGTTGCTTCTTTTTTGTTTTCTAAGAAAAGTACTCCAACGCAAATTTTTTGAATTCAGTAGCTCTAGTTATTTGTTTTGTTGCATTGGGCAAAGAGTTCAAAGTCTAGTGGCATGAACGAAGAAATGGCGAGACGTGATTAAATAATTGAATGGGGGTGTAATTATATTAAAAGTTCTGGAAGAGCGGGCAAATTGAAGCTTTTCAAATAGATATGGTGGCGATTGATTGTGAATTACTTTGTGCAGAAAGACACAAAATCTAACATCTAGAAAATGCTGAAGTGTACAACCGAGCACTATTTTGTTATAGCTTGATATGTGATCATATCGTCGAAGGCCATAAACGTACCTAACCATATCGTTAACATAATAATAAACAACGGTAAGCTTATGCAACGATGAAGAATCAAGCTCGCAATAAACAACGGAAGCGTACTCAATGTAATGATTAATGGTTTTTTTATGTGATACCACACAATTTTTCCTGGTTTTAATTTTTGTTTTCCGTCAATTCCTTTATTTGTTTTGAATGAATAGCCTTACATTCCTTACCACGTAAAGTGGACGGCTGGAGTTACAGCGCTGTTTCACGGTCAGCCACAACCGATCATCAGACTCCTTATGTGGTGCTGGTCTGTCTTTTTTTCCTTCATTTATCCCGAAATTCCATTTTTCTTCCACTGGGATTCGAACCTAGACCAGCGTCTTCTCAGGCAAGCACTCTTGCACTGTACCATTGAAGAAACGAGTTTATCCAGTTTTTATTTGCAATTTCTTGGACAAACTTTTGCTCCTGTAAGTATACTATGTTATTCATTCAGGTTGTTTCTTTCTGTGTTTTCTCTAATTCTATTCCATTTCGACAAGCATAGTTGGACTGAAATGGGTGATAGAGAGGTGAAAGACTTTTGACATTGTTTTTTGTCGAGAATTTTATGATTAATGGTTTTTTTTATGTGATACCACACATTTTTTCCTGGTTTTAATTTTTGTTTTCCGTCAATTCCTTTATTTGTTTTGACTGAATAGCCTTACATTCCTTACCACGTAAAGTGGACGGCTGGAGTTACAGCGCTGTTTCACGGTCAGCCACAACCGATCATCAGACTCCTTATGTGGTGCTGGTCTGTCTTTTTTTCCTTCATTTATCCCGAAATTCCATTTTTCTTCCACTGGGATTCGAACCTAGACCAGCGTCTTCTCAGGCAAGCACTCTTGCACTGTGCCATTGAAGCCACGAGTTTATCCAGTTTTTATTTGCAGTTTCTTGGACAAACTTTTGCTCCTGTAAGTATACTATGTTATTCATTCAGGTTGTTCTTTCTGTGTTTTCTCTAATTCTATTCCATTTCGACAAGCATAGTTGGACTGAAATGGGTGATAGAGAGGTGAAAGACTTTTGACATTGTTTTTTGTCGAGAATTTTATGATTAATGGTTTTTTTATGTGATACCACACAATTTTTCCTGGTTTTAATTTTTGTTTTCCGTCAATTCCTTTATTTGTTTTGACTGAATAGCCTTACATTCCTTACCACGTAAAGTGGACGGCTGGAGTTACAGCGCTGTTTCACGGTCAGTCACAACCGATCATCAGACTCCTTATGTGGTGCTGATCTGTCTTTTTTTCCTTCATTTATCCCGAAATTCCATTTTTCTTCCACTGGGATTCGAACCTTGCACTGTGCCATTGAAGCCACGAGTTTATCCAGTTTTTATTTGCAATTTCTTGCACAAGAAGGGATTTTATAAGCCTGAGCTTCGTCTCAACTGGAGTAAAGCTCGCAAATAACCACAGTTTACGTAAACCACCGTAAATTCGCTCTACTGTGCAGTTAATATGGTCAACTGGGGATAACGAACGATTGATGCGAAAACCTAGATTAGTTACAACTTCCGTGAATTTCAAATGTACACTGTTAAGAACAATTGGAGGTAGTTCTTAAGTCTCATGAGGTTTTTTGGATATTAAGATTACCTGCGATTTTGATGGATTAAGCTGCAGACCATTACACCTCGACCATTCATCGATTTTTGATAGATCTTCATTCATCCTACAAACAAGGTCGTCTATTAGTCCTATTGGTCTGGACAAGTAAATTTGAGCATCATCTGCATAAAAATGAACGTTAGTGTTCAAGTATACACCGGGCAAGTCATTAATAGAAATGCAAAACAAAATAGGGCCTAGGATTGACCCTTGTGGTACTCCGGCAAGTATCTCTTTACTGTGAGAAGATTTGTCGCCAACCTCAACCCTATGAAAACGATCACTCAAATAGCTTGTTATAAAACGCACAGATCTTTCACTAAATCCAATATAATCACGTGAAAAGAAAAGAACAAGCAAAAGAAACCGGACTGAAATCATCAGTCCCCGTAACAACACTCAAAACACTCATCCAAACATAGACAATCTGTCAAACACCAATGTCAACAACATCATGGAAGAATTTAAAAATATAAAAACTGAAATAAAAGGCATCGCCGATTTTTGCAACTTCGTCTCACAAAAGTTTGATGAAATCAACAAAAACCTCGAAAAAACAACACTTTTATGGATTCACTAATGAATGAAATTCAAAAACTAAAAGATTCCAACAAAGAGAAAGATGAACAAATATCTGACATGCAAGCACAAATAAACATATTAGAACAACAACAACTTAAGTACAGCGTGGAAATAAAAAATATACCACCAAAACAAAACGAGAACTTGCTGGAAATTGTTAAATCGGTAGGAAAGACCATTAAACACGACATCACAAACACGGACATCACGGATATATATCGCCTAGAACTAAAAATACGGAAAGATCAACAATAATTGCCACTTTTCAGAATTACGTAAATAAGACTAGATTTATGCAGAACGCCCGCGCGACCCGTCCGTTGACAATCGCCAAACTCAACCATCATATAGAAAGCAAAGAAAGAGTTGGCGAAATTTTCAATAATAACAACATATTCATCAATAACCAGCTGACAACCGAAAACAAGCAGCTACTATGGCAAGCAAAGAAGAAGGCAAAAAAAGAAAATTGGAAATTCGTATAGGAAAACAGTGGGAAAATTTACGCGAGAAGAGAAGAAAAAACAGAAGCTTTATTCATTCGATCTCCGGGCGATATCAACAAAATTAAACGTCAGTAATTATTGTGTGTGTGTGTGCGTATGTGAGGAATAATTTTTGTTTTGTTTATGATGGATAAAAACATAGAAAACATAGAAGAACTGTTTGATCTGAATTACATGGAGTTTGATGATTTTAATCAAGCAGAAGAAGAACTAAAGAAAACTAAATTTAGTTGCTTTTGTCTAAACATAAGGTCACTGAGAAAAAATTGGGATGTTTTTTGTGCTCGTATCTGTCCAATTTTGAATTATATTGATGTAATTGTCCTCGTCGAAATAAATATAAAAACAGAAGAAAATAATCTTTATCATTTAGATGGTTTCTCTGCTGAATTTGCCAACAGGGCACATAAAAAAGGTGGTGGTATCGTAATGTTTATTAAAAATAATATCAGTTACGAAAAAATAAAAATCGATACAACAGCTTGTGAAAACCTGACCGTGAAATTGCTGTCCTATAAAAAGGAAAAGTTTATAAGTGGAGTTTATAGACCGCCGACGCAAAACCCAGTTGTATTCTTCGATGACTTCGTGAGGATAATTAACTCGAAAGAAGGAAATTGTGGCACAATAATTCTGGGCGACATTAATATAAATACAAAAGATGATTTAAATGATTTAAATGAATTGGCTCTTAATTATCAGGATTTGCTGGCATCGAGGGGACTTTTCAATGCCATCAAAGGGTATACCAGAGTGGACTTAAATATTGGCAGCCGCATTCTTATCGATCATATTTCAGTCAGTATACAAGAGGCTAGAAACATTAGCTGTAATAGAAAATGATATATCAGACCATTACATTAGACTATATGGAATCTACGAGGAACATCTTGTTGAAAATAATACTCCCCCCCTTAAGTCCTTCATAATACCGATGAGAGTTAATGAATTAATTCGAGCTGCTGATTGGACATCCATATTGGAAGAAACTAATCCAGAAAGTCTGTTGATGTCGCTAATTAAAAAGATGGATGCTATCTACGCCAATTCAAAAGCTGTAGGCAAAGAAAGAAGTCGTCGGAAAAGTCATTCATGGATCAACACGGACATTCTAGAGAGTTGTAATGAACGAGATCGATTGTACCGAAGGTGGAAAACTATTCGTAGAAACTTATCCTATGAAATCGAGTACAAAAAGTTTCGCAACCAACTAAACAAAAGAATATCTCAGACCAGCAATCTACATTATAAAGAAAGATTTGAACAAAAAAGAGTTGATCAAAAAAAAAAACATGGGCGATAATAAATGAAGTGTTAGGACGACGAAAACTTTCCTTGGATGACACTATAAGTAGACATTTTCCATGCGACAAGAACATGACTGCGTTGGCAGAGGAATTTGGAACGCTTTTCGCAAAACAGGCAGAGTCTATAATACACAAGTGCAATGTAGAAACATCCAGTCATCAAAACACGAGATTATGTCACTCTATTTATTTTGGTTAAACAGATTATGCAGAGGTAGAAGGTTTGGTACACCGTCTTTACATACAGAAAGCTCCCGGGGTAGACGGTATTAGAGTATCTGATATTAAACTTAATACCGATATCTTTGTCCCCATTTTAACCAAACTAATTAACCTAAGCTTTAATACGCGAAAAATTCCTAAAAAACTTAAAGAGGCAGTGGTACGACCAATATATAATATAAAGGAGGGATTAAAAAGCAACTCACAAACTATAGGCCAATTACCGGCCATCGAAAAAGTCATGGAGCAAATCGTTTCGGATCGTATATGGGACTTTGTAAAAAAGCATAATTTGATCTGCAAAAGCCAATACGGATTCCAAAAGGGAAAATGCACAAACAAACTGCTTGGTGACTTCGCGAATGTAGTCAATACGGCCCTTAGCATGAGACAACATGTCCTCGTGCTGTTTTTGGATTTCAGCAAGGCATTTGATACGCTCGACCACACTAAACTCATCAACGCTTTATACAGAGTGGGAATTAGAGGAAGGCTGGCGGATTGGTTAACTAACTACCTTGCAGACAGAACCCTCAGGGTCAAAATCATGAATTGCTGTAGTGTTGCACATAAAGCTAAATATGGAGTACCGCAACGCTCGAAACTTGGCCCTTTACTATTCATTTTGTACACAAACGAAATGCTTAAATGCTTAAAAAAAAGTGTACCTTTCGCATATGCTAATGGTACGGCTATCGTTGTGTGTCGTAAGTCATTGGAAGACGCTACAACGGTGATGCAGGAGGAGTTCGACGAAGTTTCGAAATGGTGTCACGATAACGGGCTTGTACTAAGTGAAAAAAAAATTAACTTATGCACATTCGAAGCCCGATGTATCCAGCGTCACAAATCGTCCTTAAAACATTTAAATGTGATAGTGTGTCTGACTCTGTGCAAATTGAAGTCGTAGATACATACAAGTACTCTGGTATTATCATTGACTGACACTTTCGCTGGGAGAAACACATAAATCATCTACGAAAGAAGCTGAGAGGGTCCCTGTTTGCGCTTGCTTGTCTACAATACAAAGCCTCGATTAGTGTACAAAAACAAGTGTATCACGCACTTATAGAATCGACGCTACGTTACGGTGTACTGGCATGGGGAGGTGCAGCGCAAACACACATCGAAAAACTGCAAAACATCGAACACAGTGCGATTAAATTGATGTCAAGAGGAAATGGATCTCGCATTAAGGTACTGAAAATTAGGCAGATATTTAATATGAGCGTGGCACTGGAGTACTATGATGATGCAGGATTCCGCACTCCAATAAGTCATCAGTTTGGTACAAGAAGGCAAGGCGAAGGAATGTATCAACTCCCATCGATAATAAATGAGTATGGCAGAAGAAGGCTGATGTATACCGTGCCGAATGTACTAAATAACCTTCCTCAACACTTAAGAAACATCAACCAATGTCAGGAAACAAAGATTAAAACAATTTTTCTTAGAAGCTATAACTTAATTTTAAACGCAAATTAAATAAACTACTTCAAATATAATTTAAATTTAATAATAATAATATAATTGAAAATTTAATTTAAATATGAATTATTAGCGAAGATTTAACAAAAAAAAAATGTTGTTGCAATAAGACACTTATAAATTCTTACATGGGTAGTAAGTAACCTTTTGTTAGAATTAAATCTTGTAAATAATCTCCTGCAGATAAGCCAATTGGCTTCGCAGGTCAATGATAACATATGTTTCCAAATAAATTAAAAAAAATAAAAAAACAAAAAATCTCGAAAGGATGACATGATTAACACTATCAAAGGCCTTAGAAAAATCGAGCATGCAAAGCACAGTAACATAGTCCATGTCATAACAAACCCGAATATCATCAAAAATCTTAACCATAGCCGTAGAACAACTGTGTTTTGCTCTAAAGCCACACTGAACCGGAGATACCAAAGGACCTTTGATAGGCATGGCAAAATGCTGACTGGTCGAAAATCTGTTACCGAAGATGGATTCGGTTTCTTGGGAATGGGAATGACTTTGGCACACTTCCAATTTAGAGGAAACGAGGATGACGTGATACAAAAATTCAAAACATGCGTAAGACATTTCAAAATATGAATCAAAATCATTTTTACAAAACGAATGGGAACACCATCATGTCCAATCGCATTTGACTTCATAGAACGTATGTAATTAACAACATCGATTTCAGATACAACCTCAAAGTCGAAATCTGACAACGGTTCAAAACAGAGCTGATCGTTAGGAGTAAATGATGTACCACTTACTGGGTTAGTCAGGAAAGCGTTATTTAATTCATCTGCATCAGGCATGGTGATTAAAACATCCTTTTTACCAACTCCAACCGAACGCAATTTACTGCAAAGTTTTTTTCCACTTTGTTCTGTTCCCAGCTTGGACAGAAAATATCTTTTTTAGCTCTCCTCGTAATGAAAGTTTACTGGTTACGTGCACGACAAAAAAAATCCCAATTATGAATTGTTGGACTTTGCTTCCACCTTGAATACATTTTTCTGCGAACTTTCATAGCTCTATGAATATCGGATGTAAACTATGGACAGCTGCTGTTACGGACTTGAACCGTCTTTAAAGGAACGTGTTTGTCAAATAAATAGAGTAACAGCGATTGCAGGTGATGAACTTTCTCATTAACATTTGATGCATAGTAACAACTGTGCCAAGGAGGTATACTCGCATCATAATGCAAGGCAATGATATCCACCGAAGACAAATCCCTAAACTGAAAAGTTGTTGGTGTGGCAGAACGAGTCAAATCAATATTATATGTGCAAAAAATTAAATCATGGTCAGTCACACCTTCTAACGATAACTGGTCTTGTAGCAGTACATTAGACCGATCAGATACCAGGAAAAGATCTAGGAGACTAGGGGAGGTATTAGGAGCGTAACGAGTCGGATATGATTTTACTACGGCTAACCCTGCAGATGCAACAAGTTCAAAAAGTTCAATAGATCTGCAGTCATGTTTGAGAAGATCAGCATTAAAATCACCACAGACAAGTATGTGTTCATAAAGAGGGGTGAATTCCTGGATTGCGGAAAATACTGGTTCTGGAGGGCAACTTCGGTTGGGGCTGTAAACTATGCCTATATCACACTTACTATTGCCATCAGATACTTCCAGAAACAAGTACTCATTGGTACTCCCATCCGATTTAACAATAACTTTGTAGTTTAAAGAACTATTACAGTACACGGCTACTGCACCACTAGTTGTCTTCGTGATCCTATAATTCCGAAAAAGTTTATATCCATTAATATTGAACATGCTATCCCCAATGTCAGCCTTAAGCCAGGTCTCAGTGATACATATTATATCAATGCTCGATTGTTCGAAAACGTGACGTAAATAATCTACTTTTGATATATTTAAGATACGAGCATTGATACAGCATACCTTAAACCCTTCACACGCATTGGACAGTATTCTTATCATCGATCGCACATTGACTTCGTCGATGCCAGCTGACGTGTGCTCATTATTCAAAGTCAGCATTTAAAAAAAAATAAAAAAAAAAAAAAAAAGTAAACAAATAGCAGTAGCAAAGTTATGAAAACAAATAGGAGAACTCTTAAAAAAACAAATAAAAAACAACACGAGTAGAAAATAGAATGAAATGGTAGAAAAAGAAGTGAGAGGAAGAATAGGAATAAGTATAAAAATAAGAAATCATACTTATATAAAATAAAATAATAAAATCTAATATAAAATCAAATGTGAAAAAGAAACAAATTAAATTTAATCACTAGTAAAGAATAAGCTCAAGAGCATAGTGTGTATACCTATATATTTTCTTTTTCTTGTGTTTACTCTTTTGGTAATGCCATTGTATATAAACCTTATAGTAGTGCAACCGTGCGTAAACGACGATACGCCACCAGTGCGCATTCGCCTGCAACAAATCATGATAGTCTAGTTCTACACCATTCTCGTGCTGGGAATATGAGTAGGAGGATGATGCAGGTAGTGGTGGTGGTTGGCAAAGCAGGTTTCGTGTAGATTTATGGTATATTTTTTGTTTGCTTTGATGGAAGGAGTATGTTATGTTTTCTGGATTTTAACACAATTGGTATGTGTGTGTATGATCGTTGAAAGAGAGTCACATTTCAGCTACTGTGAGGATTCTCAAATGATTTTCTTTACAATTCATATTTTCAAGTGAAAAATCGATATTCATATTTAAAGGCAGGGGCGATGGTGGATAAAGAAAGGTGGGAGAATTGTCGTCGAGTAGTTGATGGTATATTATTTGTTGGCTTTGATGAATGTTTGGGGTAGGTTATGGCATATTGCAATTAGACCATCACAGTCACGTGTAACTTGTTTTCTTTGTTTTTAATACAATTGGTGTGTATGTTCACATCGGTGAAGGAGATTCGCATTTCAGCACTGAGGATTCCCAAATGGTTTATAAACCATATTTGCATGTGAAAAAATATTAATTGAGGCAGAGCAGAGATAAAAAAAGATAAGACAAGTTATAGTGTATTCCCAGCTACATTGCGAACGATCCTTAAGGGTTTCCACTTTAAAAAGAAAATCGTGGATATTTTCGGACCCGTCGAATGCAATTTGCCACTTTTCAATTTTACAAACTGAACTTACTGAAGAAGTTTGTTGACTTATTGGTGGTGCTTGTCAGCGTTGCACAGTGTGACGAATCGTTGATTTAGCTTGGTTTAATAAGGAGAATGACATGCACAAACGTAAACAAAAACTGGTTAAGCCTCCTACGTAATGATTGTGCAATTTTTTTGTTGTTGCTTAGTGCAACAAAAAAAAAATCATCTCAAACTCCAAATTGTATATAATTTTTTTTATAAGAAGGTCAATTTGAAGAGAAAGTGTTTATATCGGTTTCAATTGGTTCGCGTATATTTTATGGCTTTTTTTATCTTTTCTCAATAAGTTAAAAGTCAATTGATATAAAAGTAAGTTTTTCTTACATAATTAAAGATTTTGTTTAAAAGGTATAAGGGGTAAATGAAAGTAAAATTTATGGATAAAATATGTGTTTTTTGTATTCATTGGACGAAAAGTATACCTAGTTGTTCAGTGTTGTCCAAGTTGGAGACCGTGTTTGTTCTAAAGCCTTGCATATGCACTGCTAAAATGTGTTTCAACAAAATTTTTCGTTTTTTAAGATGCCCATGGAAATCACGAAAAAGCAAATTTTTGATGTTTGGATTTCTTAATTTAAAATTAAGCGCTTAGATGCTGTTTCTGCTTTTGTTGTGGGTTACTTTAGCCATGTAATGTTTTCTGAGGCTGCAACAAAGTCAATCAAATTAACCTTTAAAACTTTATGTTTAAGATTTGACGAGACATGGGCCAAAAGTGGTCGGCATAGAGAGCGCTTCGAAAATTCAAATTCTCTGTGGCTAAATGAAAATCTAACATTACCACAACATATCTTAGATGAAATACCTTCTTCATCTAGAGTAGGAAGACCGAAAAAAAGCTTATAGATTAGATGTCAAGTTGCGGCAGGTAAAAGACCAAGGCAGTAAAGAAAAAGTCAAAGCCAGAAAATAACTAATCCAAGAAAAATTTACAAGAGAAACAGGGTTATTGGTAGATATGCCAACTCAACAGTCTGGCAATCCTAATGACGGGAACAAGGCTAGACGATTTTTTAGAGATGATGAAAAGACTGCCCAAATTACAGTGATAGATAAAGAAATTATCAAAAAGTTTCATATCATCTTAGAAGCTCTTGGGTGGGTTCCCAATAGATGCAGATGCTTTTGACAATTATGCCTGGTATTTTAAGCCAGTAAGTGTGCATAAGGTCTTCTTTCATGGAAAACAAATAATTTCGACTTGTATACTTCCAATCGGACAACTTTCAGAAGAAGCGCAAGAGGCAAGAAACAAGGAAAATAGAAGGTTTAGGGAACTTCTTATCACAAAAATATCACGTGTAGATACAAATACTGAACTCTTAAATCGATTGCTTATAACCTCAGATCCAATTCTTAGCAAGTCTAAGATACTTTCCGAGAAGAAAGAAAAGCGTCATGGAACATGAATACTTGCAACTTTTATATGTAAAAAATAATTAAAAAAATTAAAATAAGCTGGTTTGTATGTATTGTTTTGTCTTGCAATTTGTAGTCATATGTTAAAAAAATTTGTTATATTCTATTCTGTGAAAAATTTTAATTAAAAAAAAAACAAAAAATTTAATCTTAATTTAATTCCGCTAAATCAGCGATTCGTCACACTGTGCGTTAGGTCGAAAACGAAGCGTTATTTAAAAAATGTTCGAAGTCGGAACGAGCGTTCGAAGGTCTCGTAGGATTCACATTGGGAGTATTTAAATTCAAATTGTCCAATCTTCCAATTAAGGTATCTCTAATAGACTGCATTTCACGAATGAAAACTCGTTGGGTTGCCTATATTATTGTCTTCACTATTGTGGTTACTTGCCTGACCGGATTGCATTGCTGCAGGATGGTTAGTACCAGCTGTGGTAAAATCTTATCCTGGCTTAAGCCTACACTACCCCCAGGTGGAGTACGACTAACTATTGGCCTGGATTCCATTGCTTCCGAACGGGGAGTTATATTTCGAAAAGTGGACGAATTTCTCAAATTACTCGGTCTTCCTCTAGAACGTGAATGTGGAACTCTATTATCCATAATAGGAAATTTCGGATTTTAAATATAACTTCAAAAACTTTTAACTTTCAATATCTTTTAATAAATCTGTATTAAAAAAAATTAATACCTACATGCATAATTTGGTGTCAGCGCGGTCAGTGCTAAATTCAATATTAAATTTGATAAGATTAGATACAATATGCTTAACAAAGATATATATGGTAAACAGACGGACTATGCAAATCAATGCACACAATACGAACAACACTGTATATAATTGGCAACTACAGGTAATATAGTAGCAACATAGTTCACTGTTATAACTACCAGACAATGGACTATACTATAAAAGAATTAGGATTTATATATTATAAAAAATATTCATATGCACAACTTATCCTTTCACGAATAAAATTAGACCAATATGAATACAAAAAGCAGTTCAACTCTTTCTGATATCCAATAGTCGCAACGCTGATTACAATTAAAACTATGAATATCCTGGGACTATAGTAATGAAATTCATACTGAACTTGAACCGCCAAAAGCTCTAGAGTTAGCCAGCATAATCTTAATGCCTCGAAGTATATCTAATGTTAGAACATGTTTAATGCATAAGAGAAACAAGCAAGCAACCTCCATTAAGCAAAAAATAACAACAAGTGACCTTCCTCAATGCTTCATTGAAAAGGTACATGGACTTTAAAATATATACCAACAATTTTACATGTTGATTAAAGATAAATAAACTTGCGCAATACTCCAATTTAGCAATCTAGCTCTACGCAAAACAACGAAAATTCTTATTATCCATATAAATATTCATCGTATAGGTACCTATTGGCACTTCTTGGTGGTGCGGCATGGCACAATACTGACAAAAAATAAATTATGTCATTGCTTTCTAAATTAGACTGAATATTTCTAAATCAATTACAAAAAGAATGATATAAATCGGTACATTTTTCGACAAGATATTGTTGCGCTGTTGGTTGATCTGGGCTATGAACCTAGATATTATTCACTCATCTATTCTGAGGCTATTTAAAGGCTGTGCTTGGCATGCTGGCGGCACGGCTCAGCTACGCTCGCCGGATTGGGTTGGGTTCTTGCCCTTACAATAGCCGAAACAACAACGAAAATAAAAACTTACTTCATGCCAAGACGTAACATAAACACAAAACACTACGAACCCTAATTGACAAAAAACCGAAATCACTTAAGGGTGCAACGATGGTGTTAGTTGCTGAGGTACACTGTTCCCACCCTTACTTCTTATATAAGAACGCCTTGACAACACAAGTACCTATAATATAGTGCTGTCCCTAACCGAAGATGGGTAGTTAAACTACCCTATCAAACAAAAAATCATCATGCGTGAAACAAAACCATGCTCAACCCCATAGAAAAAGAAATTTACCAATTCATGTTTATAAATTCATAAAATTTTAATTATTTTCAGGAAAACTGAACCTAGAGTACATTATCTTGATTATGTGATTCTACTTGTCTAAACGAATCATCTGTCAGTGATTTTCATTTGATATTTAAAAAAAAAATTTATAGCAATAGAAAAAAATTATATAAAAATACTTGTATATCAAATTTTAACCAATAATCCTATATACACTGCACTATTATTAGGTGATACTAAATTGATGGATATAAATTTAATTGAAATGATGATAAACTTTACGTTATTCTTTATGCAAAAATAAGATGGTAAACGATATCACTTACTTGTTTATATCCTGAATAGGATGTGATGATCTGTGAAAATTCCAAATTTATTTCCTTTGGTCCCCTCTCCCACAACGTCGCCGGAGATTGTGCACAATGTCCTCGAACTCACTTTCAACAAAAGAAAAGAAAATACTTTAGTATTTTGCAATATGACTGAGATATCATTTACGCACACTCTAGTCACTAATTTTAAGTAGGATAATCAATTATTCAATAGTGCAATATTAGGTTAGTTTAGTTCACAATAAATTTATAATTTCTCTTAGCGAAATTTACAAAAACAATTATACACACTATAGATCAACTCGTTAAAAAAAATTTTGTATATACGAGTACATATAATAATTAAATCCATTATCCACTTAATGCACTTGACGGAGGTTTTTTTTCTGACTAGTGTTGGATAGGACACGTTTTTTTTATGAGTTTGTATGAGGTGCTCATTTTGGAATATGAGGTGGTACAATGTCCCACCTCAATTGAGGTTTGTGCTCATATAATGTAGTAGGTACAAAAAAATAAAATATTAGGTATTATGTAGGTAGGTAAGTTTACATACCTCAAGAAAATTTTATTCGTATGAAGTTTATCTATGTATTTAAGTGAACTAATTGTATGGTCCAGTCCAAATTGCCTAAAAATTCCTTTAAAAGTTAAAACAAAATGATAGCATCTACATTTGCATTTTCACAAAGTGTATGTAATGTAAATCCATACCCGCAGTCGCGCCACAAAATTTATAAATGATGTAGAGAGAGTGACCAGACAATAGACCATACTTTTTCTCACTTTGTCACACTCACCTCATTGCCTCAGTTCTGCTATCGCACTACAAATGAGGCAATGAGTTATTCCTTACTTTTACCTCAAAAGTCCCATGTCCCACACAAATGAGTCAATGAGTTATTGCTTACCTTTACCTCAAAAGTACCATGTCCCAAACAAATGAGGCAATGAGTTATTGCTTACCTTTACCTCAAAAGTCCCATGTCCCACACAAATGAGGCAATGAATTATTGCTTACCTTAACCTCAAAAGTCCCATGTCCCACACAAATGAGGCAATGAGTTATTGCTTACCTTTACCTCAAAAGTCCCATGTCCCACACAAATGAGGCAATGAGTTATTGCTTACCTTTACCTCAAAATTCCCATGTCCCACACAAATGAGGCAATGAGTTATTGCTTACCTTTACCTCAAAAGTCCCATGTCCCATACAAATGAGGGAATGAGAATGAGCTATGAGGATTCACTCTATTCATTACATTTACCTCAATGTCACAGTCCAAATACCCCAACTCAATTGAAGTGTTACCTATTGTATGTATCTATATCCACCCTCAAAACTCAAATGAAAGGAAAAGAGAAAGAGACGCTTTTTGATATATGTGTGTACCCTTTTTTAAACGAGTTTAACTGCTACTGCAGGAAATAATGTGAATGTGTGAAGTCGTGAGTAATTTTCCGTGTGCTTGTATTATTGACATGACATTTTATTTTGTGCTCTTCGATGTGAGTTTGTAACACATTTGAGAGGTGGTACAAAAATTATTTTTGAGGTGTTGGGACATTTAGATCTTTTGTATGGGACATTTGTACCACCTCATGTATGAGTTACCCAACACTATTTCTGACTAGCGATTTTTCCATTCACTGCTCCATGCACCGTACAAGCGTTATGCCAATGTCGATCAGATGGGCAATTTTGATCGAGCGGATACGCTCTTCATCATTATGAGAGCAGGTAGCTGTAGACCATACACACGGCATGCACTTGTTTGGGAGCGAGACACAATTAGGCAAGAAAAAAGGTGGTTTGCTGCTGCCGATGATCGCTTTAGCGTTATGGAAATGAACAATTTTTGATGGGGGGTTTTCGTCTGGTGGGGTGCTGGTTGGCGTACCGTACTATAGAGCTGGATGATGGCGTGATTAGAGAGTCTGGTCGATGGTAGACTGCATGACGAGCTGATTGTAAAAATCTCTCTTAATCCGTATTTTAATTTGTACGGGAGAAATTCACCATGCTGTGAGGTAGTAGGTGGAAGGTACCACTGGTGGAGGAGTAGGTCAGCTAATATTTTCGGTCACTGATGTTCTGCCGATCTCTTAACAAAATTCCCCAAAATTGGTTGTACGTAATCGGAGAGTATTATCTACGAGATTTTTGTAGAATTTTACTTTATTTTTCTGCCTATGATCTATCTCCACCACTCAAGCGAATGATTGTGCGATTTGTCTATGTTCCTAAATAAATAGTTAAGGATATAATTATAAGAATAATTCAATAGTGTCGATGCACTAAAACTTACTATAGAAGAAGAGAGCACTTCTTGAATGCTTGAAAGCCACAATGAAAAAGAATGAACTCGCTTTTTACAACGAGCGTCGAAGCTGGCTTTCATAGCGTTTTGCTTTACTTCCTGATTTCTCTATTTTACTTGCTTCATTCGTTAAGATTTTTTTTGTACACTTTCTATGTGGAATTCCATGCATCTTTGGGAGTTTTTTCAAATGCTCTCGCAAAGTAGCAATTTAGGTTGAGTAAAAAAGAAATGGCTTTCTATAGAAACTGGTCGCATTATGGACATTCGTAACAATATAGCCAAAATAGCGAGAATCTAAAATGCGATAAATTCATAATTTCTCATTTGAAAGAAAAATACCCAAATCAAATTTTATTAAATTTTTCGTTTCAAACGAATCGCCCCTTCCATCCAGAGAGTCGATAATACGAAATCCATTATCCATACAAATAATAACTTACTTGGTTTCCATCATCAACCTCTGCTACTTGCAAAGCATACGTACATGAACATGCTACCTGCGCTGCCTACGCCTATGCTCCTTCTTACAATGAAAAAAAATGCATACACAATGGAATGAAATTCGTTCGGCGGAAAGATTCGAGAGAGACAAACCGGTTTATTTGGTCTTGCTTTCTTCGTTTTCAAAGTGTGTATTTAAAACAGCAAAAGTTTAGACACAAACATTCTAGCTCAATTCATAACGCCATCTGCATTTAGTCGGCTAAAACAAAAAATTCGACATGATGGCACTACTATAAAGTGTATATACAATGATATCATCCATACTCTTTTTAACATACACAAAGCCATTACGCGTTCTTGCAGAATACAATAAACCCTCTTTACGGAGCTTAAGAGCATAACGTAAAAGAGACCTATGTTCTGGAGTAAGGCTTTCATTCACATATATG
This sequence comes from Portevinia maculata, assembly GCA_949715645.1. Lineage (NCBI taxonomy): Eukaryota > Metazoa > Arthropoda > Insecta > Diptera > Syrphidae > Portevinia > Portevinia maculata. Next base: position 164,541,650 of record OX454526.1, on the reverse strand, counting down.
GGAGTGGCATTGGAGATTTTAGGGTCGGTTTTTATGGTGCAGCTGCTGTCGTTGGTGTTGTTAATGGTATCAAGTTGTTCCTTCTCTTTCTCCAGATGTGAGAGTAAAAGCCTGTTGTTTTGCCGAAATGCAGAGAGAAGTGCTTTTTGCTCGGAATGGGAAGAGAGCCTGATTAGTAACGGGCGGTTGTTGCCAGCAGTTTTACCTCCAAGGCGAAAAGCAGTCGTGTGTGGTGTTAGCTGGTGATGTAGCTTTGCGGCTATGTTTTTAGCTATGTCCATGGCACTCCCTTTTTTTTGTGTGCGGGACGCCATGTACAAGTATATCACAAAGTCGCTCTTTTCGTTGCAGGTCCGCTTTTATTTTGTTGTTTTCCTCTTGCAGCTCTTTGATAATACTTTCACATACAGTGACTTTGTTGTTAAGAGATGACACTACTTCACTTAGCTTGTTATTCATTTCCATTTTAAAGTCCAAGATAAGCGTTGTAATTTTCTTCATCATGTTCGTTTCCATATCTCGAAGTTGCTCAGATAACGATGATGTTTTATCGGCTTTCCTATTGCACGGAAGTAGTGCATTTTTCAAGGCGGATGAGTTGGATGGAGATGACATTGCGCTTTTCTCTTTGATGGCTTGTAAGCGAGTGGTTGACATGTCAAACAGATGAGACGGGGAAACAGAGACAATGATTTGCACTTTTAATTGTTCTTATTATCACTTCTGTTTGACGATCGGAACAGCACATTTACAATGGCATTCCAGCTGTCAGCTCTATAGATAAGGCCAATCTGCTTGCTGCTTACTTTGCAGTCAGCTCAACGCTCCCAGATTGTGCTTTGTCTCCCCCTGTACTCGAGCGCGTAGAATTCTCGATGGGACCAGTCCACTTTCGCACTCGTACAGTGGCTAAAGTACTTCAAGATCTTGACTCATAAAAATCCCCTGGTCCAGATGGTATTTCCCCTATCGTTTTGAAGAGGTGTTCTTCTTCGCTGGCAAAACCATTGCGTAAGCTTTCCATCTGTCCTATTCTTCAGGACACTTTCCGGGAAGATGGAAAACAGCATTTGTCCAGCCTGTACCAAAAAAGGCGAATCTTCTTCTCCCTCCTCCTACCGACCAATTGCACATACGTCCCTTCTTTCTAAGGTCATCTTGAATCGCGAAAACTTCTTAATGACCGGCAGTATGGTTTTCAAAGCAACAGGTCCACTGGTGATTTGATGACATATCTAACCGAAAAGTGGAACCAATCTCTTCATCAAGGTGGTGAAAGTAAGATTGTTGCGCTTGATATTTCAAAGGCATTTGACAGAGTTTGGCATCAAGCTCTCTTGTCGAAAATGCGTGCATTTGGAATCGATGATACTCTTCTTCAATGGATTAGAAATTACCTTTCGGACCGTTCAATTCTATTAGAAAGTGAATTGTACATGAACATGCCCATTAAACTTAACGACACGTTGACAAGTGTATTTATCATAGCTAAAATAAACTACTGCCTCTTTTTATACTTTCGGATAAACCAGACGTCTTTTACTTTGTTTCTGATTTTTATAGGACATTCCACTGGTAAAGTAATCCTTTCAATTCTATCAGGTTATGGGCCATCCGCAGCCTATTTTAATTAGAAACAAGTAATAATTGTCCAAATTATTTGCTGCGGTTAATATTTTTTCAACATTTTTTTTATTGGATATCTTGATTTAAAAAAAATTGGTTTTAACACATGGTTGTTAAGGTGGAATCCATTAAACTAAGCAAATCGTATTCAGAAACCTTGAATTCAACCCAGGAATTCGATAATCTATTAAAACATTCTGCATCAAAAGGTTCTACTGAAGAAATGACTTCGGAATTGCCATTCAATCGCCTTAAGGGCAGGGAAAATTACTCTGAGTGGAGAGTCGGTGCGATAGCTCACATGATTATTAAAGGTTTGTGGGACAGTTGCGTGAATATATTACCGAGCACAGCAGATATTAACCAGAAGAAAGTCGATCTGAAAGCGATAGGTGAGTTAACATTATTACTTGAGCCGTGCATCTACAATCACATAGAAGGAGCAAGCATATGCAAAGAAGCGTGGGATAATATAGCGGCGGCTTTTGATGATACCGGCACCGGTCGAAAAGTGGCATTGTTGCAGCAATTGGTATCACTCAAGCAAAAGGAATGTTCATCTATGGAGGACTACGTCAATAAAATGAGTTCGTTGTGGTTGAAAGTAAAGGCGGCAGGTTTCAATATAGACGATGAGGTAGCTGGTTCATTGATGTTGGTTGATTTGCCAGTGGAGTATAAACCCATGATACTTGCAGTGGAAAATTCTTCAAATAAAATTACATTTGACCATGTCAAAAATTTGTTATTGCAAGGTTTAGTCTTTGACACCGAGAAATATGACTCAACAGAGTCGGCTTTAATCATTAGAAAGAAACAACAACAAGAGCGAAATAAAAATGTCAAGCATTGCTCCGGATGTGGGTCTAAGCTAAATTTCGTCAAAAATTGTCTCCAGTCAAAGAAAAAAAAAGCAACAACACAGCTGATAGGAGTGAAACCATGCTTTTTTCATCTTTGTTAGTTCAATCGAGTGAATTGCCATCAGATTGGTATGTTGACAGCGGCTGTATGGCACATATGACAAAACACAAATCAGTTATTGAAAATGCACAAACCCCCGTACAAAAAGAAGTGTTTGTGGCGAACAATGAGACAATTTTAATTGATTGTGTCGGCAGTGTAAAACAGTATGTTTTAAACGACAGTAAAAAAAATGAAATAACAATCAATAAAGTTTGTTTAGTTTTAAGAATACCACATTTATTCTCGTTTCTTTTACCATAAATTTTAATATTGCAATCTTCTTTTACACCACACTGTAACATGTTATTTCTGTTTTCCTTGTCAAACATACTGTAGGGCACGTTTGCTCTATCAGCATAAAAATAAGACACCTCTTTGGAATTTATCTTAACGTTATCTACAGACACTGTTCGTCTGCTGTATTCATGTTATACGCTATAATTTAATATAACTTTGTAAATACCTAGACTAAGCATTTTTATTGTATAAATAGTTGGAAGAAAAATAAAAATGATCAGATATCGTTCGACAGTTGCCAAGATCTTTTAATTTCTTCAAGTGAGTCTGCTTGAAGCTGTCACCACGCGATATTTCAGGTGTTATAGTGTTTCACTGTAATCATCAATCCCAGTTACAGTACCAAATACTGTGATCTGGACATCAACAAAAACAATTGCGATAGAAGCATCGCAACATTTGGTGACCCCGACGTGATCCGGATTGCTTCCCCCCACAAGCGGTAAGGGGCAATTCAGAAGGCACTCATAACAACAGCGTTTGTCAGGGCTAAACACTGACAAGGCCAACAAGGCATTTTAAAATAAATAATTAGTAAAAGCGTGAACCAGGGCTTGAACATTAGTGGGATTTCACAGCGACAATGATGGATGAAACCAAGGTATTCATTGTGGTCGCACGGCAAAAGGCATTGGCGGATGAGCTAACAAGGCTCAAAACCAACGTGGGAAAGGACGGCCCGGCAAGAAAGACCACAAAATATAAGGCCGATCGACTCCAGAACCTTGAAGAAATTTGGCTGTAGTTCGCAACAAACCATCATCAAATTGAAAAATACGTCAAATCGGATACACCTTACGTCTCTGGGAATTTACCAGAAAAAGTGCACACTATGTACTGCGAGCTAAAGGCCATTCTGGAAGAAATTCAGCCGGAGGAAATCCCAGAGAAGCAAATCACAAAACCAGAAGTTCCGCTTCGTCAATCTCTACACAACGACCCCGACATAACGGGCTTGATTAGAAAACAACGAGCAGCAATAGAAGGCTTACATAGAGCCATTCCTATCGAACTTGCAAACAAACCAAGAGAGTTCTATCAGCTTAAGATAAGAACGATAGAACGTCGATGGGACGACATTCAACAGCTACACACCCAAATACACGAGCAATCAGCAGACCCAGAAGCCAGCGGGTACAATGCCCAACAATTTTTAGATTTGGAAGAAGAGGCGCAAGAGAAACTTGTAGAACTCAATCAATTGTCCAATCAATCAGACCAATATACCTTCCAGAACAGTGCAGGCAACCAACCAAGCAAGCTCAACCTACCGAATATAGTCTTGCCAAAATTCGATGGCGACTACTTGAAATGGCGGCAATTCCATGATCTTTTTGCCGAGATGGTACACCGACAACCAATGGCAAACTGCCAGAAAATGTACTATTTAAAAACAAGCTTGTTTGGCGAAGCAGAAAAGCAGATACGTCATATGGTACCCACAGAAGAGAACTATGATGCAGCTTGGAAAATCATCAATGACAGGTTCGAGAACAAGCGCCTGTTGGTAACTGCTGTTCTGAATAAACTAATGGCCCAGACAGCAATAACCGTTGAGAGCGCAGCAGCAATAAAATCGACCCATGATACGACTCAAGAATGCCTGCTAGCATTGAAAGGGTTGGGGATCGACACGGCCACGTGGGATCCAATGCTCCTCCACGTTCTAATAAAAAAAACTAGACGTGAACACACACACATTGTGGGAGCAATCCATCAAAGAGTCAAAATCACTTTAGCCTTTAACTGACTTTCTCAAATTTCTGGAGACAAGGTTTCAATCGCTGGAAGCATTGGGCTGTAAAACGAAGGACAGGCGACTGGCCGCTCAAAGGTCTCTAGCCATGACATCGATGCAATACAGTGTATATTCGTGCAAATGTTGTAAGGGAAATCATCAATTGTTCGCTTGCAGCACATTTTTGCAATTAACACCAGCACAACGGTTGACACTGGTGAACAAATCGAACAGCTGCATAAATTGCCTTAGGGACGGACACACAGTATCAAAATGCTCGTCTCGGGGATGCAGATATTGTTCGAATAAACACAATTCACTTCTACATCTGGACAATGCCGGTCAGAACGCGTCAGTTTCCGGCAAAAACACATCAACCAAATCAACCGACAAGATAAGCCGAGCAACTGACTCAATCAACTCACCAGTAACGCAGTCAACTCCGCCATCGGCGAACATAGCTAGCGTAGCTCAACAAATAAGCAACGTAACCAATAGCACACGAACGGTAGCTGACAACAATTCAAAACAAGGATATATCTTTCTAAGCACCGTATTAGTGAAACTAGTGAACAACCATGGAAACAGTGTCCCTGGATTCCGGGTCACAAGTCAACATTATTACAGAGAGAATAATGCGCAAATTAGAGATACCACTCACACGTAACACAACAATAGTGACTGGTATAGGATATTCAAGACGCGAGACTCATCTTAGGGCAAATGTGCAGTTACTATCGGACGTGACTAGCTATTCAACTTGGATAGAAGCAATCGTGTTACCTCAAATAGTTTCTCCACAACCCTCACAGTCATTCGACTTATCAAGATGGCAGATACCAAAGAACATCAGACTGGCAGATTCCCAATTTAACAAAACCGACCGCATTAATCTGTTAATCGGAGCGGAATACTTCCATCAACTTCTTTGCATTGGACAAATAAGGCTCGGGAACGAACTCCCACTACTTCAAAACACCCTCCTTAGATGGATCGTTACGGGGAAGGTCGGTGACACACAGTGTTGTGCCGCGTAGACTACACCATGTAGACTACGCAATTGTCGACGCGTCGTCAATTACATGTCGTTAATTCAAAACTGACGACACGACATGTCGACAATAGTTCAATCAAGCAATACGTTACAGGTTTTTGAAAATTAAGACAGTTGAAATTTGAAATATAGCTTTTCATTTTATAATTTTTTTTTTTTTTTTTTTTTTTTTTTTTATAGAGTTTCTAATATTACTCCCAAGCCATAGTAATATTATCGTTACTCTCAGCAAGCTGAGAGTTACCTATCCTGGTTAAAAGCACGAGACTTGGAACCAGAACTAGGCTCGGACGAATAATAGGGGTAGGTGGAAAATCGTACATGCGACTCTTTCTCACTTAAGATAAGAAAACAAAAACCACCTCCCTTCGAAACCTGCATACTACAACTAGGTTATTCCTATCTAGTAGTTTTATTTAAACTGTAAATTACGCGTTTGGCAGGCAGCTTCCCAGTGGAGGCACCTGCTAATACCGCCATAAGCACGCGGTTACATCTTATTGCGCTAATTCAAATGGTTTTATCCTTTGTAATCGGCGCACTAGGTTAGTATCGTCTCGAATTTGTAGCATGGTGATATTGCAATGACCGTGAAGGCGTGTCTGTTGTTTGCAGGCAATGTTTATAATGGGTACAAAATTCGTTTTATTTTAACAATCAATTATTCAAAATCCTTTTCTTCTTCTTCTTCGATGAAATCGTCTTTGATTCTGAGCGAATAATATATGTGCAATGAATAAAGAAAAAGTGTTCATAAGAATAATAAATATACGCACAAAATTATTACCTGTGTGCTCTGAGGCGAGTTTCAGCAGTGTTTAAGAGATTTTTTTTGCAATTATTGCAACACGCTGCATGTTTGTTATTGAACTTGACCAATTCAAAGCCAAGTTCTTCATACGCTTTGTTTTTTTGTCGTCCAGCCATTAGATATACCTACTCTTATTTATTATAAATTATTATTATTATTATTAGTCCTGTCCTGTTCCTTGTGCGTATGCTTACTTCTTTTACTAGAGACGTTTTATTAACAGCTGTTTTCCATGACATTGACAATCCAATTGATGATATTGACGACATTGACGACGCGATTAACGACATTAACGACATTAACGACATTGACGACATAGACGACGCTATTGTCGACATGAGAGTGTCGACAATTAAAAACGACGCGTCGTGGAACAACACTGGTGACACATCTACAGTGACTGCAACTTGTGGTGTCTTTACGCAAGATGAGTCCCTTGAGAAAGCCATCAGCAAATTCTGGGAAACTGAAGAGCTACCTATCTCTACATCAAGGCGTACTCTTGCAGAAGAAAGATGTGAAGAGTTGTTCAACCAAACCTTCGCAAGAGACACAACAGGGAGATTTATTGTCAATCTACCGTTCTCCGACGACCCAGAAAGGTTGGGCTCATCGACCCATATTGCCTTAAGCAGGTTCTATGCATTGGAACATAAATTAGCACGAAATTCAGAACTACGGGTTCAGTACACCGATTTCATGAATGAATACATACAATTGGGCCATATGACAGAGATCGATTACAAAACTGTTCAACAACCACATTACTTCCTACCATATCATTGCGTTTTGAAGCCAGACAGCAGCAGCACAAAATTACGAGTAGTTTTTGATGCCTCGGCGAAAACTTCATCTAATCTGTTGCTCAATGACATTATGTACACCGGACCAACAGTTCAAGACGATCTGTTTACCATACTACTGCGCTTTAGATTACCAAAATTCGTCATCAAAGCCGACATTCAGAAAATGTATAGACAAATACGCGTACGCGAGGAAGACAAAAAATTTCAATTAATTTGGTGGAGGCCGGATCCAACTCAACCCTTAAAATGCTACTATCTGTGCACAGTAACATATGGAACAACGTCAGCCCCGTACTTGGCCATAAGGTGCCTTCAAACATTGGCCCAAGAACACAGTACAAAGTATCCAGTAGGTTCAAGGGTGCTGCGAAGCGACTTCTATGTAGATGACGCAATGACAGGTGCAGACAGTTTAATCGAAGCAAAGGACATTCAGACGCAGCTATCAGCACTGCTTCGGGAGGGAGGATTTCAGTTAAAGAAATGGTGTTCAAATAGTCATCAACTCCTAGCAGGCATTCCACTAGAAGATCAGGAGGTTCCACTTACCGAAGACAACAATGAGGGTACTGTCAAAATTCTAGGATTGATCTGGCGTCCCAAATCAGATGCATTCTGCATAAAAACCAATTGTGCACCACCGAAAGGCTGCACCAAGCGATCGGTGGCATCAGACATAGCACGCCTCTTTGATCCACTGAGGATAGTTGCTCCGGTAGTGATCGTCGCAAAATTATTTCTACAAGAACTATGGGAATTAAAATACGATTGGGATGCCGCTCTCCCTGAAGAAATGTACACCAGGTGGAATACGTATTACCAAGGATTACAAGGATTGGATAAGTTTCAAATTCCTCGACACGTCTTCAGCAAATCTGTTCCGTTGTCAGCTCAAATACATACATTTGCTGATGCATCAGAAAAGGCGTATGGGGCTGCGGCATACATAAGATCAATAAACAAGGATGGCACAGTCATTGTGCGGCTACTTTGCTCCAAATCACGAGTAGCACCAGCTTCTAAAACCTCATCGGGATTCAAATCTACGACCATTCCTCGTTTAGAATTGTGTGCAGCCTTATTAGCGGCGGAGCTGTCAAAACGTATTAAAACCGATCTCAACTTGGATGAAGTAAGCAGTTTCCTATGGTCTGATTCCCAAATTGTCCTGAGTTGGATAAACTCTAATGCGGAATCATTCCAAACATTCGTTGGACGTCGAATCGCTAACATTCAACGACTCACCACCTCAATTCAGTGGCGACATGTCATGTCAGCCGATAATCCAGCGGACATATTATCAAGAGGGATCTCGCCAGAAAAACTACAAGATCATAGTTTATGGAAATATGGTCCAAGATTTCTACATGGTAACGAGTCAATATGGCCGCCGCAATTCAAGAATAGTAATCCATGTGAAGAAAGAAAAAGAACAGCGTTAGCAGTCAGCGTGGGAACAGCGGATGTTTTGTTTGAACAAATAAGACATTCGAACTCATTTTCCAAGCTTAAAAAGATAATAGCTTATTGTCTACGATTAATTAGTTTGATTAAGAATGGTAAATTCCATTCCAAGATCCATGCGCTGCGACATTCACATTCTCGACTTCCTAAGCCTGTCTCGCCGTTGACAATTACAGAACTCGATAACGCTCTACAACTCATATTGAAGCACATTCAAAAATGCGAGTTCAACACAGACATTATTCATTTAAAAAAATATAAGGATCTAGACTCAAAGAGTAAACTAGTTGGGCTCTCCGTTTTCTTGGATAAAAACGATCTCTTGCGAGTGGGAGGAAGGTTACAGGCGTCAAATTTGGCTTATGATGCAAGGCATCCAATATTATTACCTTATGCCCACCCGTTTGTCAAAACGTTGATGAACGACATACATTCTGAAAATTTGCACGTGGGACCTCAAGGTCTATTAGCTATAACTAGACAACGTATTTGGCCCATCAAAGGAAAGAATATAGCACGCTCAATCGTCCAGCAATGCACAAACTGCATAAGGGCTAAGCCAAAAATGTACTCCCAGATGATGGCAACTTACCAGCCCATCGAGTTCAACCAGCGCGTCCTTTCATAAATTGCGGCGTAGATTTTTGCGGCCCAATCTGGATTCATTACCGTTCAAGGGGCAGCCGTCCACAAAAGAGCTACCTCTCAATATTCTGTTGTTTTAGTACGAAGGCCGTTCACATAGAATTCGTCAGCGATCTATCCACGGACGCATTCATCGGTGCGTTAAAAAGGTTTATTGGTCGACGAGGATTTTGCAAAAATCTTTATTGCGACAATGCCACGAACTTCGTCGATGCAAGGAATCAATTAACTGAATTACAAACGGCAATGTACTCAGCCAAGGCTCAAGGCCAAATATCAACCACCTGCAACTCGAGAGGGATAGAATTCCATTTCATTCCTCCAAGGGCTCCTCATTTTGGAGGTCTATGGGAAGCAGCCGTCAAATCAGCAAAGCATCTGCTTCAGCGCAAGATCGCTTCAGCTTCATTAACATATGAGGAACTGTGCACCCTGAGTATAGACGCAGAAACTATCCTAAATTCAAGGCCACTCACTGCCCTGACCACTAATCTAAACGATCTAACTGCGTTGACTCCTGGCCACTTCCTGATAGGAGAGCCTCTAAGGGCAACAGTCGATCCGCATGCAGAACCATTACGAGGAAGTCTTAGCAGCAGATGGAAACTAGTCTCTCATATCAAAGAAGAATTCTGGAGCCGATGGTCGCAGGAGTACCTAAACGAGCTGCAACACAGAAGCAAGTGGAAGACATTATCATCGAATGTTGAAATCGGCACAATCGTCATTATCAAGGAAGGCAACATCCCGATCATGAAGTGGCCGCTTGGTAGAATTGTTAAGGTTTACCACGGTACTGACGGACTTGTTAGAGTTGCTGATGTCCGCACAAAATCAGGAATTCTAAAGCGACCAATACATAAACTGGCTCCGCTCGTGAAGGACGAAGTAACCGAAGCAGAAATACCAACGACAGCTGACTGTCTCACTCAGAAGCAGTCATCTCTAGCCGCTCTGGACCGCAAAAGATTTAATGAGTCAAATATTTCCAATGCATCACCAGATGAATCAAATGGATCGGCCAAGAAAACCCGTAAGTTTTCATCAACGCTACTTACTACCCTTTTGGTATGCCTACTAGTACCAATTGTAAGAGGAAACACTGGAGTGCAAATCACAAAATATGATCCATCTCCCGGAATACACTTTTTTAATCAAGGAACTATAACTAACCAATGGAACTTAGTCATTTATTACGACCTTGATCCATACCGAAGAGAGTTTCAAGCCCTCGAAAACAGTACAACGATATTACAGCATGTTTGCAACCAAATCACAGCAAGAAGCATATGCAAGCAAGTTATCCAAGAAATTCAGTACATTTTTCAACAACTCACTGATCAGAATGAATTTCTCATAAATCAACCTCAGTCTAAGCCACGAAAGGAAAAAAGAGGAGCTCTAGACGCCATCGGTAACATCGCTAACGTGCTCTTTGGAGTACTTGATTCTCACTAAGCTGAAGAAATGTCTGATAATATTAAAAAGGTGTACAACAACGAAAATCATCTTCTCGAATTGCTCAAAAACCATACATCAATATTAGATTCCACTGTAAACATCATGACAAAAAATCAAGTAGCTATAAACCAACAGCATAACTCACTTGTGACGCAACTGGAACAAATCATTAATCGCGTGCATAACCTCACCGAATACTCATATCAAATAAAGGTTCAGCAATTATTGTCATCATGGGCTATATACACTACGCTCCTTATTGCGAACATACAACGGACGCAATCATCTATTTTCACCGTACTAGCAGATACACATCATGATAAAACCAATCACTTACTCATTTCACCACACCAATTGAAGGAAGAAGCCATCAAAATTAAAAATTATCTACCATCAAGTCTTCACCTCCCATTTGAAGTAAACAATATACGGGCACTATACAAACTTATGACAACGGAAGGAAGAATTATGAGCAACCATGTAATATTCAGAATAAGTTTACCTCTACTAGGACGAGAAGAATTCACAATGTTTAAGAACATTCCAATTCCAGCGATTACAAACAATACTCTTTTCGCCATAAAACCATCATCTAAATATATTGCGTTAAATGCTCACCAAGATGAGTATTACCCATTATCCAACGGTGAATTATCATCATGCACGGTTATAACAAACGAAAGGTATCTGTGCACCCAAACCCATCCCATCTACCGCCGAGGATCAAATGTCAGCTTGTGTGAAGTCAACCTGCTCAATAATATACCATCGCTGTCAACATGCAGATGGGAGATCGTCGAAACGACACCAGTCTGGTCGAAAATTCCAAACGCCAACGAATGGATCTATGCCGTTATCAACGAAACCCTATTGAATGTAGTATGTGACGGTCAACCATCGCTTCTCACCATCAGTGGAACCGGCCTCCTCAAACTGCAACCAACCTGCATTGTAAAGCAAAACTACTTTATGCTGCAAGCCCATCGCACATATTCCAGCAATATTCGGGTATCACAAACCAGATTCTTCCAAGCTATGAGCATACCCAACGTAACACGGCTGGCAGCACTTCATCATTATACGAACAATCTCAGCACGCAAATCAATGAACTTCAAGGCCTACGTGACCAGATTAAGGCCCAACAGACAGAACTTCCAAACCAACTTCATCATCATAACATTAGGCATACCATAGTGGGTTCTTGCGGACTATTTCTAGCGCCCGCAGTTGTAATGTATATACTGTAGAAACATAGACAAAAGGCGACAGCCAACCCAATACCAAAACCAAGAACCTCCTTGACGGTCACATCTGATAATCCGAGAATCATCAGCGAGGGGCAGGATGTTTAGTTTTAAGAATACCACATTTATTCTCGTTTCTTTTACCATAAATTTTAATATTGCAATCTTCTTTTACACCACACTGTAAGATGTTATTTCTATTTTCTTTGTCAAACATACTGTAGGGCACGTTTGCTCTATCAGCATAAAAATAAGACACCTCTTTGGAATTTATATTAACGTTATCTACAGACACTGTTCGTCTGCTGTATTCATGTTACACGCTATAATTTAATATAACTGTGTAAATACCTAGACTAAGCATTTTTATTGTATAAATAGTTGGAGGAAAAATAAAAATGATCAGATATCGTTCGACAGTTGCCAAGATCTTTTAATTTCTTCAAGTTAGTCTGCTTGAAGCTGTCACCACGCGATATTTCAGGTGTTATAGTGTTTCACTGTAATCATCAATCCCAGTCACAGTACCAAGCACTGTGATCTGGACATCCACAAAAACAATTGCGATAGAAGCATGGCAACAAATGTCGTTTTGTGTTTCACGGACAATTTCCTTCTCCTTCGACTCACTCATTGATAATGGAAGAGACGACTTCAGTAAGTTACAGTGCAAGCTAATATCCTTGTCGAAATCTTTTAAAGATTCGTTTGGCAAGGCAGCACGAGACAATGTATCGGCAACGTACATGTATTTGCCAGGTTTAAAACTGACCTTCAAATACTATTGTTGCATGTTTGCTCAAACTGTGTCATTGAGCATCAAGTAGTCAAGTTGCGCCATCTAGTAGAAAGTAGCCGTATTACCGATTTTGGCAGCATTTGAATATCAGTTTGAGTAGCTGTGGAATAACTAGTACATACATAGCTATGTTGTTCTCGAACCTTCTAAACTCAACGAATCTGGAAATTTCGAAAGGTGTCACCAAGAGATATAAATAGATGTCGCAGGAGCACCCAGGACATTCGAGTTGTGAACCGCGATGAAGAAGGGCGATAGATGACAGTAGTGAAAAGTATAGAGAATATTGAATAAGAGAAAAGTGATTGTTTAAAGTGATTAATAGTGAAAGTGAATTGTTGAATTAAATAAGTGAATTATTAGAATAATAATCAAGAAGTAAAAGACATTGAAAGAGAACTAATAAAGATTAATTAAATAGAATTACGTTTTATCTTTTCGAATCCTAGCCGGGATGTAACATTGGTGTCAGAAGTGGGATAAAAAGTATTCAGTGTGAAATTAAAGTGAAGTGAATTAGTGAAAAAAAAGGAAAGCAAAAATTGGCCGCACATTGAAATTACTACAGCTCAGTATACCGCAGTTAAAAGCTGAACTAGAAAAGCGGAATCTCTCCACAGCTGGAGGAAAAAGTGATCTGGTGCTTCGACTGCAGGGAGCTGTTGAAAACGAAGGAGAAAATCCCAAGTCCGTTTTGTTCGACGTAGCAGAAGAACAAGTAAGTACAGCCGTTGATATGACTGCTATGATGGAACTACTTCTGGCCAAGTTCGATCAGAAATTCGACTCTATGGACTCTAAGTTAGATGAACAGAAGAATTCCCTAGAACAACAGACAAATTCTATTGACTCTAAATTTGATGAACAGAAGAGTTCTCTAGATTCTAAATTGGAATCAATGGACTCTTAATTTGATGAACAGAAGAATTCTCTAGATTCCAAATTGGAATCAATGGACTCTAAATTCGAAGAACAAAAGAATTCCATAGTTGCCGCCCAAAAGAGCGCTGTGGAAGATTTTAAAAATGTTCTCGAAGGAAAACTCGAAGAAATTGACCACAAGTTCGAGAAGGTTGAAACCAAATTCGACGAAATCCATCAGACGTTTTGCAAGCATGAAACAAACTTCGAGAACTTGGCTAAAGAGCTCGAGAAAGTGAAGAAGCAGAAGGATCGAGAAAATTCTGCGGACTGCCCGAGAAGGAAAGAGATGCAGCCTCCTTTTTTCGATAGTCAAACATCATGGCCAATTTATAAGAAACAGTTTGAAGCAGCTGCAATGGCGAACAGCTGGGACAACGAGGAAAAGTCGATTACGCTAACGCTCGCACTAAGAGGTACAGCTGCGGAGTTACTCCAAACTGTCTCAGAAGAGAAGTAACACAACTACGACGCCCTGGTCAAGGCTATAGAGATGCGCTTCGGTGATGAGCATATGCAGCAAGTGTACAGGGTCCAGCGTGGAGAAAAATCCTACAACTGCACCCAAACACTTCTTTCCTATCTCTCTATTCTTTCTAATAGTAAGTAGCACCGAAAAGCATGCAATGAAATACGATAGTGCCAGGTGCTGCTTGCTGTTAAACACAAATGCTTACGCTGTGTACTAAGCACTATAAGGGTACAGTAACAACAGAAAAAACCCTTTAGCGTAAGCAAATTATAAAAAAAAAAGCTACGCAGTAGAGTCCAGAAGCGGGGAGAAACACTTCAACAGCTGCAAGCAGATATCGAACGTCTGGCACATTTGTCATATCCTAATGCTGGTGAGGTTCTCATCAATGAAATGGCTGTGGAGGCGTTTATCCAAGCCATTGAAGATAGGCAACTGCAAATGGCCGTAAGAATGGCTGGAAGGAGAACTCTCGCTGAGGCCCTAGCATTTGACTTTACAATGCAAGCTGCTGATCAGGCATCGCATGTGTTCCACCGCGTAAGGGAAATGAGAGCCGTTGAATGCTCCTGTCAAAGAGCAGACATCGTAGACCAGAGCAGAGATAACAGAGGTCAAATGCGCTGCTGGAACTGCAACAAAATAGGGCACCTACAGAGACAGTGCAGAGCTGCACCCAGACGAGGCAGTTGTCCAGATTGCGGGCCTAGGAGGGGCAACGAAGTAGCATCTGGCAGGGATAGCAACCATCCTGCCGATATAGCTTCGCAGAACCAGCAGTCGGGAAACGTGTAAGGACCAGCTTCGCAGGGCAGAAGTTGGTTTCCGGAATCGACGACCCCAGGACCACAATTCAAGTCTCCCAAACCAAACGAGGAAACCAGAGTCTAACAGTGGGAGCCTATATCGGACAAAATAAGTGCGTAGCAACCATCGACACCAGTGCCACCGCTTCCATTATAAGGACGGACATCGTCCGTCAGTCTTGGCTGCACAACACCAGCAATTACTGTCTGAAAACAGCAACAGGAGCTACAGCAAAAGTGTATGCAGTGGTCATACTAACAGTAAATTTGGCAGGATTAGCATTCTCCCACGCGTTCCTAGTAGCTGATATATGTGACGAATGCATCGTTGGAATCGATTTCATGAAGGCGCATGATGTTGTATTGGACATTGGTATGCAAGTACTCAAGTATCGAAACGTAGAGATTCCGATGGTGGACGGGAACGAGAATAGTAAGGACGAGGTCCTACCACCTTCTTCAGAGACACTGATTTGGACAAAGCTGGAAGGTGATCCTGGGGCCCACTGATTCTTTCTAGTTGAGCCAGAAGACAACCACTGCCGAAATTGCGTGTTTGGAAAAATACTTGTCGAGCAGAAGAACAATAGTTCCCGTACGAGTTCTTAATGTGGAACACAAAAGCGTCAAATTGAAGCAAGGTGAGTTGGTTGGAAAGTGTGTACCGGTTACTGCCATCACGAAACTATCACAGGAAGGTGTTGCGAAGCCTCGTTCACCAATGGGAATGACTGAGGTGAAACGAACTTTATTCCAGCACTGCGATCTGAATCAGGAGCAGCAAGCCATGGCAGGGAACCTCATCAACGAGTTTGCTGATATAATCGCTTCGCGGGACTGCGAGTATGGCCGACCACACCTTGTACAACACCGGATAGACACTGGAGATGCAAGACCGATTCGTCAGCCTTCCAGACGATTACCATTGGCTAAGCAGACGGAGACCTGTCGGGTTGGTTACCCACCAGGCGCGTCCCCAGGTGGTGGATAGGGGGACCTCGGTACGATACGTTCGTGATCCGAGGTTTTAGAGTCATAGCGGCGTTTTATACACCGTCAAAGCTCTATCGCGAACCAAACCAAAAAACAAGTATGCAGGAACAACTTAAGGATTTAAATACTCCAGGTGGTACTCGCATGGGCGAAAATCCACCCGTGGTCTTTTCGACCACGGTCGGGGCACGGATTCTGGAGGCCCCAACCGACATACATATACCGCCCGCCTGTACAGGCGTTGACCTTCGAGTTGCGAAAAGGTTTGCTTCCGAAGATTCCTGCAGCTCTATCTCCGACACGTTCGGTAGACTGGGCTGGAAACATGAAGAAAGTGGCGGAGAGGTTCAACCTGATACGCTTAATCTTCAGACCAATAGACAGACAGCCGATAGGTGTGATGCTGCCGACGAGGCCTGCGAAACCGAACAGGTGAAACGGGCCACAGAGGCGGCGTCCACTGGTCAGCGTCCATCTAAGAGCCAGCGAAAGAGGAAAAGGAGAAAGGCGGCTATCGTGCGGCGCAAAGAAACTGCACCGCCAGTTGAAGGCGCAAGCGCTGAGAACTGCCCTTCCCCGGCGGCGACGGCAAAGAGATGCAGGTCGGCAGAGGTTACCCCAACCGAAACCAGCCAGCTGACTGAAACCAACGCTGCCTCCCCTTCCAATAGCTCGAACAGGAAAAAACGGAGGAAGAAAACCTCAAGCACTCCTGTCGGTGGAACTGCGCGCGCACCTTCTGCGTGCCCTTCCACTAGAACACTTCCAGCTGATGTATTTCCAATGATTGGATTTACTCAGATTAACCTTCAACACTCCAAGGCTGCTACTGCACTCATCAGTAAGAAGCTTTCTGTGTTGAATACAAAAGCCCACATTACATCCATACAGGAGCCATGGGTGTGGAAAAATCGCATCTGTGGCCTTGGAGGTGTTCGTGGCACTACGATACTCTGTGACGAGCGGTCCGCGAGACCAAGGGCTTGTCTTGCTGTGTCGAACCTTTTCTCAGCGACTAAGCTTGGACAATTTTGTGGCCAAGATTTGGTTGCTGCAGCTATTAGCTACGAAACGAATGGAAGTTGGAAGACCTTCATCGTGGCGTCAGCTTATCTCCCCTATGATTCAGTAGTGCCTCCACCACCGAGGGCAATTGCTGAACTCATTGACTATTGCGACACCAGGAAGATAGGCCTAGTTATATGCTGTGATGCCAATGCTCAAAACACTATTTGGGGCAGCAGCAAATGCAACATGCGAGGAAACCATCTCCTGGATTTCATTCTATCATCTGATCTTACTATCAACATGTTGGCTCGCAACCAACTTTTGTGACGTCAAGAAGACAGGAAGTGATTGACCTAACTTTATCAAATAGATACTTTAATGCGGTTACTAACTGTAGGGTCTCTTCGGAGGTGTCCCTTTCAGACCATAGATATATCGAATTCCAAATCGAATGCGAAGCCATCACTCTGCAGGAGAGGAGGAATCCGAGAAAAACCAACTGGATACGCTTCAGGGAGGAATTAGGGAAAACTCTCAAAACTCCAACCAAACTCAGGACGAGACAAAAGGTAGAGGAAGCTGTTCAAGACCTGAATAGTGCCATTACTAGCTGTTTTGAACTGACGTGCCCAGTAAGCAAACCCCCTGGCAGAACACCGGTTCCCTGGTGGAGCTCGGAACTGCAAAGAATTCGTAGAGAAGCTAGAAAGCTTCTAAATAGGTCACTCAAGACTGATTTGGAGACAGACTGGAATCTCTACCGATCGAAGCAGAAGGAATATAAGAGGCTAATTCGGGTATCGAAAAGTGCTTCTTATAAGAATTTCTGCGAAAAGATTGAAAAGCTGGGTGAAACTAGTAGGTTGGTTAAAGCTCTGAAAAAGGGCAAACCAGCCAAACTGGACTCACTTAGAAAACTTGATGGCACCTTCACTGAGACGAAAGCGGAAACTCTTAGTTATCTGCTGGAGTCTCACTTTCCAGGTAACCAGATTACAATTGGTTCACAACCAGCCCCGATTACCGAGACTATGAGTGAGCCAAGACAAACAACTCGGCGTAGCTGGTATATTGCGAAGGCCGTGGTGACGGACGAGGCCATTAAATACGCATTTGCGTCTTTTAACGGCTTCAAGTCACCTGGTACGGACGGAATATACCCAGCCATGCTGCAACAATGTACAAACCAGCTGCTACCGACTATGAAGAAAATCTTCACCGCTGTCCTAGCACTGGCATACATTCCAACACCATGGCGTACAGTTAGAGTGGCATTCATACCAAAAATTGGCAGAAGTGACTACTCGCTCGCCAAGAGCTTCAGACCAATCAGTCTGACTTCTTTTTTGCTGAAAAGCTTGGAAAGGCTGGTCGAGCTTCACGTGCGCAAAGGTGCTTTGCGATTGCACCCACTATCTTCGATGCAACATGCCTATCAACGCGGAAAATCCTGCGAGACTGCGCTCCAAAATCTAGGTGGTAGAATTGAAGGCGCGCTTGACAGAAAAGAATACGCGATGGGCATTTTCATCGATATTGAGGGTGCTTTTGACAATGCGACTTTTGATAGCATGTGCAGCTCCGCCAGACAACACGGAGTAGACGAACCATTGGTGTTGTGGATTAAAGCAATGCTAATGAATAGAACGTTGGTTGCGGATGCGGATTGTGGCCGCTATGTTATGGCGGGGGTAAACAGAGGCTGCCCGCAAGGCGGCGTCATGTCTCCACTGCTGTGGTGTATGCTGGTCGACTCTCTGTTGAACGCACTCAACAGTTCTAATATTTACGCTCAGGCGTACGCGGATGATGTTGCCGTGCTTTCTGTTGGATCATGCCTAGCGACTGTATGCGCCAAGGCGCAGGCGGCCCTTGACGTGATCGACGAATGGTGCACTAGGAATGGGCTCTAGGTCAATCCTCTTAAGACTGAGGTTGTTCTCTTTACGAGAAGGAGGAAGCTGGTCGGGTTGACTCAGCCAGTGCTAAAAGGCGTCACAATCCAACTCTCCAATGAAGCAAAGTATCTGGGAGTCATCCTGGATAGCAAACTTCTTTGGTCCAAACATGTTGAGCTGAAGACTGCCAAGGCGCTGTCTATTTTCTGGCAGTGCAAAGGCATTTTCGGCAAGACATGGGGCTTATCACCGAAAAGAGTCCTATGGATTTATACGGCTATGATAAGACCATTTATAGCATACGCATCGGTTGTTTGGTGGAATAAGCTTTCACGTAAATACGTCACTGCTGCTTTTGCCAAACTCCAAAGGCAGGTATGTCTCGGCTGCACGGGGGCCTTCCCCAGCACGCCTGGCTCCGGCCTAGATGCACTATTGAACCTTCCGCCCCTTGATGTTCACATCATGGGATGTACAATCAAGGCTATCTCACGTCTTACAAGAGGTGGCTTTTGGTATAACTCGCACTGGAGTTTTGATGAACTTGCGCAACGGTTGTCCTTCGACTCCTGTCTTATGGATATGCCGTCTGATGCGATGACACCGGAACTTCGGCTAGAGCGCAAATACGAGGTCGACTTTCCTCGCGTCCAGGACTGGCTCTGGCCGGACTCTGAACCTGGAAGGGAATGCAGTCGAATCTTTACGGATGGCTCCAAAACCGATCAAGGATCTGGTGCTGGTGTCTTCGTGGAGAGCGATAGCGTTAGACTTTTCTTTCCATTAGGCAAACATGCGTCAGTCTTCCAAACAGAGACTTATGCTATCCTAATGGCCATGGACTATGTTACGAGGAACAGGTGGAGGGGGCGAAGTATCTGCGTCTGTAGCGACGTGAATGCAAGATATCTCTGAATTCGGTCGGAAGGCTGAATTCACTTAAACTTGTCTGGGTCCCGGGTCATAACGGGATCACGGGAAACGAGATCTCCGATGAACTTGCTAGACAAGGCTCAGAGGGGGACCTCTCAGGACCTGAACCAGCGATCTGTCTGCCTGCGTCCTCGGTCAGGGCTTCCATTGACGGTTGGGTTTCCTATGAACACAATCGCCGTTGGCATGACTCTCCAGGGTGCAGACAGACTAAGCAAATGCTCCCCGACGTCTGTGGGAAATCCGCGGCATTCTTGTTGTCTCTCAACAGAAAAGACTGCAGACAGACTACTGGCGTTCTAACGGGACACTACGCTTTTGCCAAACACCTTAAGGTGCTAGGCCTAAGCGACACCACCAACTGCGAAGCCTGTGGAGAAAGCGACGACACTGCGGAACATTTCCTCTGTGATTGTGCTGCTTTTGCTCGTATCAGGTGGCAGGTATTTGGTGCGGATATGGTGAGTGCTGTAAACCTAAGCTCCTTATCATTGAAGTGCCTTCTCGTTTTTCTTAGAAAAACGAGTAAATTCCCACAGTAAAATGTGGTGTGTCTGCCTGGCAGTACAATGGACCAGTATTGAGTCTGAGTGCTCCAGTGCAGAAAGTTTCACACATCCCGAGAAAAAAAAAAAAAAAAAAAAAAAAAAAGCAGACGGAGGTTGCAGAGATGGTGTCGACGATGGAGAAGGAAGGAGTAATCGAATGCTCTAAAAGCCCATGGGCATCTCCAATTGTCCTAGTCAAAAAGAAAGATGGCAGCACTCGGTTCTGTGTAGACTATCGCCAACTGAATAATGTCACCAAAAAGGATAGCTATCCTCTACCAAGGATCGACGATACGCTGGATACACTGTCGGGAGCCCGATGGTTTTCCACTCTAGATCTGAAGAGTGGCTACTGGCAAGTGCAGATCCATCCGGAAGACCGTGAGAAAACGGCTTTCATAGCAGGAAACAGGCTCTGGCAATTCACAGTAATGCCATTTGGACTGTGTAACGCGCCGGCAACCTTTGAGCGTCTAATGGAGCGTGTTTTGTTGGGGCTAACATGGAAAACGTGTTTGGTCTACTTGGACGATGTCATCGTTGTTGGAAAAACGTTTGAAGAACATCGAGATAACTTGAAGGAAGTGTTCCAGACACTACGAAGTGCGCGATTAAAGCTTAACCCGAAAAAGTGTGATCTCTTTAGATCTGAGGTAAAATATTTGGGGCACATCATCTCGTCCGAGGGAGTAAGGACTGACCCAGAGAAGGTCGATGCGGTGAAAAATTTGCCCGTTCCCAAAGACAAACACCAACTGAGAAGCTTCCTGGGACTTGCAACTTACTACAGACGGTTTGTGAAATACTTTGCAAGGATCGCGAAGAGCTTGCATCAACTGACGGAAAAGGGAAAACCATTCAAATGGTCAGGTGAATGCGAAACGAGTTTCAAGAGTCTCAAACACCAACTGTGTGATGCTTCAATTCTAGCGTACCCTACCCCAGGAAAGACATTTATTGTAGATGCCGACGCTAGTAATGTTGGGATCGGAGCCGTTCTTTCGCAGATCCATGATGGCCAAGAGAGAGTAGTTTCCTACTTCAGTAAAGTGCTATCCAAGCCGGAGAGGAACCATTGCGTAACCAGGCGGGAACTCCTGGCTTTTATCCTGGCAACAAAGCACTTCCACAAGTACTTATATGGGCAGAAATTCATCCTGCGTACAGATCATGCGTCTCTAAAGTGGCTGCTGCAGTTTAAGAGCCCTGAAGGACAAGTTGCCAGGTGGATTGAACGGCTGCAGATGTATGACTACGAGATACAGCTCCGAAAGGGAACTCTTCACTCCAACGCAGATGCAATCTCCCGGCGGCCCTGCAAGGCTGATTGTAAACATTGCGTACGCCTGGAGGAAAAAGATAAAGTATCAGTCCAACGGTTGAGAGCTGAGCCCATTAGCGGCTGGAGTGCACGGGAGATCCGGAATGCTCAACAGGAAGATGCGGATATCGAGCCGACTCTCGCCTGGAAGGAACATGAAGGCAAGCCGGACTGGCAGCAGATCTCCAATAAGAGTCCGGAACTGAAGGCATACTTGGCACAATGGGACTCACTTCATGTTCAGGATGGCATTTTGAAAAGAAAATGGAAAGTTCGGATAGAACATCAGCCGTGATGCAACTTGTGGTACCCAGAGCAAAAGTCAACGAAGTGCTTAGGTAACTGCATGATGGAGTGTCGGGAGGTCACTTGGGAGTAAATAAGACACTCGAAAAAGTGCGAGAACACTTTTACTGGATCCACGCAAGAGACGATGTCGAAAACTGGTGCCGAAAATGTGCCACTTGCGCAGCCAGTAAAGGCCCGAGAGTAAAAATGCAAGGCAAGATGCATCAATACAACGTTGGAGCGCCCTTTGAAAGGATTGCAGTTGACATCGCAGGACCGTTTCCAGAAACCAACAGTGGAAACCGCTATATCCTCGTAGTGATGGACTACTTCACTAAATGGCCTGAAGCATTTGCTATACCTAACCAAGAAGCTAAAACCGTGGTAGAGCAGATTGTCCACAACTGGATAAGCAGATTTGGCGTACCAATGGAATTGCACTCGGACCAAGGTCGCAACTTCGAGTCGAAGATCTTTCAAGGAGTATGCCGGCTACTAGGGATTAAGAAGACAAGAACAACCCCGCTTCATCCACAATCGGACGGAATGGTGGAACGCTTCAATAGAACCTTAAACGAACACCTTTCTAAGGTTGTTTGCGACTGCCAGCGGGACTGGGACAAGCAGATCCCCATGTTCCTATTAGCTTATCGAAGCGCAGTTCATAACACAACAGGACATACTCCATCCGAAATCCTTTTTGGTCGAACCATCCGGTTACCTAGTGAATTGATGTTTGGATCTCCGACTGATGAAGCAACGAATGAAGATGATTATGTTGCGGATCTCAGAGAAATCATCAGAAACATTCATCGAAAAACTAGAGATAAGATTCGAATATCCACTGACTGCATGAAGACGAGGTACGATACAAAAGCAACCACCACAGGATTCCAGGAAGGAGATCTGGTATGGCTATACAACCCTCATCTCCGAAAAGGCATGTCACCTAAACTACAGCAGGATTGGGAAGGTCCCTATAAGATAGTGAAGCGCATCAACGATGTTGTCTACCGGATCCATCGAGGAAGAGGTAAGCTGAAAGCTGTCCATGTGGATCGTCTCCATCGCTACCATGGCAAAAATATTGACGTGCTTGTTCGGGACGAACAAGTTTACGAGGGGGATATTGTTGCATGTTTGCTCAAACTGTGTCATTGAGCATCAAGTAGTCAAGTTGCGGCATCTAGTAGAAAGTAGCCATATTACCGATTTTGGCAGCATTTGAATATCAGTTTGAGTAGCTGTGGAATAACTAGTACATACATAGCTATGTTGTTCTCGAAACTTCTAAACTCAACGAATCTGGAAATTTCGAAAGGTGTCACTAAGAGATATAAATAGATGTCGCAGGTGTGACAGTAGTGAAAAGTATAGAGAATATTGAATAAGAGAAAAGTGATTATTTAAAGTGATTAATTGTGAAAGTGAATTGTTGAATTAAATAAGTGAATTATTAGAATAATAATCAAGAAGTAAAAGACAATGAAAGAGAACTAATAAAGATTAATTAAATAGAATTACGTTTTATCTTTTCGAATCCTAGCCGGGATGTAACAGTATGTTAAAAGTCTCAACATAAATCGCTGTAGTCTTGCTGGTACTTTATGTAAAGCCTTATCAAAAAGAGGGACTAGTGGCTTATGATCCGTCTCCACGACGGTTGTTTTTCCATAAACAAATGAATGAAATTTAGTGCAACCAAATAAAATGGCAAAAAGTTCTTTTTCAATTTGTAGTTAGGATGAAGTCAGAGTGGCAGATGCATAGGCTATTGGATTACCACCGTGTGAGTGCACAACACCAACAGCAGATTTGGACGCATCAACAGAAAGTGTTAAGGGTTTGTTTGGATCGAAATAAGTAAGTATTGGTGCGTTCGAAATTAAATATTTCAATCTTGTAAACTCTTGTTCATGTTGTTCAGACCAATGCCATTGTGTTTCTTTTCTAAAAAGGATGCGAAGATTTGAAGTTTCGATGGACAGATCTTTGACAAATGAGCCAAGGTAATTAACCATACCTAGAAAACGTTGTAAATGAGCCACAGATGATGGTTTAGGCATTGAACATATAGCGTCTACTTTCGCCTTATCTGTTCACTAAAAACGTGGCCAATAAAAGTGACTTCATTCTGCAAAAATTTTGACTTTTCTCGATTAAATTTTAAACCGATGTCCTGAGCTCTTTGTAATACTTGTTGTAATATAAAATCATGCTGTTCTTTACTCGACGCGTATATCAAAAAATCATCAATATATATTATAACGTTTGGTATATCCTGAAAGTTATTTATCATCTCACAATGGAAAATTTCAGGTGCTGCGCTAATACCAAAGGTAATCGTAAAAACCGAAATCTCCCCAAAGGAGAATTAAAAGTACACAGGCGAGACGATTCATCGTCTAGTTGCATGACCCAAAACCCGGAATTTGAGTTAACCCATTGCGTTGGCTCCGTTATCTGCTCGATAACAATGCAGATTTGAGACTGAACGGAATTTTTCGCGGACTATCGACAACTGGTACAGCATCACACCTAAGCTTTAAATGACACTTTCCTTTTAAACAACCCAAACCGTTGAAAACATCTTCATATTTAGATAAAAAACTGGGAATATAATTATTTATATTTTGTGCATGCTTATTATTTATAGAACTAACACTTACATCAAACTCATGCGTTCTTTTTAATAAATTCATTTCCATGCATGTGGCTAATCCTAAAATAGTCTTGCAGTTAAAATCAACAATAATAAATTTCACCTTGTAACTTATATTATTATAAATACAGCATAAAATGCAATAACCCACTGCCTTGATACGTTCACTATGCTGAATTAGATCCGGTGAAATTTTCAACACTTTCATCTGTTTGATTGACATCACATTTCCTTCGGCACCTGTATCTATTTGACACGAAAACATGCAATTATTGATTTGAAGATTCACATTCCATTGTTGGCGAGCGGTTGATTTCTGACTGATAGTGCCTATGCACAACGTTGGCGAATTTGAGTCACTGTCTGAATCATTAACGGCCAGTTGAACCTGTCGGACATGCATTTTTTTTCGACACATTTGGGCAGAATGATTCATGCCCTGACATTGGTAGCATCTCATGCCAATTGCGGGACATTTATTATTGTGTTTTTGACCACAGTTCATACATATTACGTTGTTTGTATTTGATGAAGATGGCTGGCGATGGTATGCGTTTTGTACTTGAGGGGACTTTGAATGTGATGGTGACGTTTGTTGGTAGTTGACCAAATTTTTATTAAGGTTGTATGTAGGTTTATGTTGTTTTTGTACTGCCCCAATGAAACTTGTAG
This sequence comes from Portevinia maculata, assembly GCA_949715645.1. Lineage (NCBI taxonomy): Eukaryota > Metazoa > Arthropoda > Insecta > Diptera > Syrphidae > Portevinia > Portevinia maculata. The sequence goes on along the minus strand of OX454526.1, from coordinate 164,516,216 downwards.
ACGATAACTGTTGCTGCAATTGCTGAGCATGTTCTTTGTTTTGTTCCATTCTTCTCGAAATTTCGATGACTTTATCAAGAGATGTTTTTCCTTCGTTGAGCAATGTTTCCTTGAGATGCCCAAGATTATTGTTAAGACCACAAATGAATATGTCGCGGACCAAATCTTCACGGGAGGGTGGCGACGGTGTAGAGGTTAGTGTGTTGGCTTGTGACCCGTGCGGTGCAGGTTCAATCCCCATGGGGAACAACAACATACGCTACCCAATCACATGCCTCTACACCAAAAGGAGGATTTCTGCCTGGTAGTACAATGGACCGTTACCGAGTCTGAGTGCTCTGGGATTTGGATTTCCTTTAAAAAAAAAAAAAAAAAAAATAAAAAAAAAAAAAAATCTTAACGGAGATTGACAAACTCACAAGACAGACTTAGATTCTTGATCGCTGTCATATATTCATCAATTGACTCTTCGGGACTTTGTTTTCGGGAAAAGAATTTATGCCTTTCCATTACGATATTAATTTTAGGAAGAAAATATGCGTCCAAAAGAGAGATTATTTCTGTATAGGTGATGGTATCCAAGTCCTTGTTAAAGAAGTTAGGTAGGTAGGTAGGTGTGGCGGTATGATAAGACAAACCCAATTAGCACTGAGTGCCATTTTGTTACCACAAACTCACGTAAACCTGGGTATTATCGATTGGTGGGGGGGGGCTAAATCCAACCTGCGGAGTTCAGGAAGTTATCAGTTCCTTGATACTTTTCTTCCCAATGTATATTTGGTGTTATATTTGAGTGAAGTTTGATCTGGCGACAGGCTTCACGGATAGCCAGTAGCTCCGCCTGGAAGACGCTTGCAGTATCCGGAAGTCTGTATGATTTTGCGATGTTTAAGGATTCCGAAAACACTCCCGCACTAACGCCGCAGTCCATTTTTGAACCGTCGGTGTAGATTGTTTGATCGAAATCCCTTGTCACTTCTCCATTTTGCCATTCCGATCTAGTAGGGATTTGAACGACGAAATGTTTTGTAAAAGACATTCTGGGAATGATGTAGTCTGTTGAAGGCGGAACTAGTTTTCTAGGTAGAGAGTCTAGAATACTACTGTGGCCGTAGGGTTTTGCAGTCCAGCAGCCACACTCTCTGAGTCTGATCGCGCTGTGTGCTGTGATGTTTGTTATATGTAGATCAAGAGGTAAAAGATGCAGTAAGACTGTGAGTCCGTCTGACGATGTTGACCGTAGAGCTCCCGTTGTTCCTATGCATGCCGTTCTTTGTACCTTATTAAGTTTGGTAATATTGTAATTTTTCTTTAGAGCCGGCCACCATACTATTGACCCATACGTGAGGATTGGTCGTACCACGGCTGTGTACATCCACAGGGTCAATTTTGGTTGCAGGCCCCACTATTTTCCGAAGGTTCTGCTGCAGGCATAGACGGCTATACATGCCTTCTTTACCCGTTGTTCTATGTTTATTTTCCAGTTGAGTTTAGGGTCTAGGATAACTCCTAAATACCTGGCACTGTTAAAGTAAAATATAGTTAAAGACTCAGGACCCATATAATATAGTAATAGGGCAACTTTCCTTTTATCATCTTTACTCTCCAAATTTGACGCACGCATATATATTTTGAACGAATTTAACCAATTCTTCCACGCTAATGCCAAATTAGTGTTTTTTAGATTTAACGGCACAACCGAAGCAATTGACTGATCCGACATTTCGCTTTTTTCTTTTTTCTCGATTTTAACTGACATTATCAGTAAAACTTTTTATATATTGTTTATTTTCCCAATGAAACTAAAACGCGTTTAAATTTTAATTACTTGACACACATCTTACACCATGTTGTGTGGCCATTTATAAATAAAAGACAGTCTTCACGTAATTCAGGTTCTTTATTATAAGACAGCTTAACAAAGACTAAAACTATAATGCTAGAAATATTATTATAACAGTGAGTAGGTTAGTATACAATTATGTAATATGTTTTTCTGTGTGTGTATCACATTCACTATAAAGTCTTACTTTATACAACACCTGTTTTTTCCTTTTTTGATGGCATCTTTTACATCTCTTTCGTATTCCTCTACAGACGAATAGAAACGATTTACGCAGCCTACATTGAAAAGAAAATAATTGAAAGCTTTTTAATTAAATCAAATATTAATATAATGTAATGTTTTACTTACTCGTGTTATTAAACTTTTACTTTTTTATAATTATCACTTTTACTTTACTAACTTTTGCTTCCGATCTTGTTGGTTATTAGCACAATAATGACGCGTCAGCACAAATAGCTTAGCTCATTATGTTGATGCCTTATTTAACCCTTAGCCTGATATACCTTATAACATTTTCGGCTGGGTTATTTTGAGATTTCGCAATTGCTTGTTAGCCCTGTCTGTGTATGCGTACATTTCTTCAATATCGCTCTCATTTATTTTCATTTCCAGGGCTTCACCAAGTGCACTAACAATTTCAAATGCGTTATCAGTTGCTTTCATGGAAATGTTCTTTATCTCTATATTTTTTTCGATTTGTTTTTGTTCCATTGTATTTATTTTTGTTTGAAGACTTGCTATTTGCGAGTCTTTCATTTCGTTTTGTTTTTTGTATTCGCATAATTGTTTCATTAAATTTTGGATCAGTTGATTATTTTTGGAAAGTGCATTATTTAACTCATCATACTTTGTACTGGTGAACTCTACAGTTTTTGAGTATTCTTTGAGAATTTATTTTATTTCCTTCAGCTCGTTTTTTATGCATTGTTGATTTGGGTCGTTGATGGTGTGCGGTGCAGTGGAAAAGGCATTTTTGCAACTTTTGTCAGCTGTTAGTTCTCTCGGAGAATCAGCTGATTTTGATCTTTTTGATTGTTGCATTTCTTCTTCCATATTCCATATTTGCAATTGGTCGCTTATTTAGTGGAAAAACAGTTTAAATCCTAAGATTCCGCGAGCGGGCTACATAGACCCAACATTTTTTTTTTTTTTTTTTTTTTGTCGGGATGTGTGAAACTTTCTGCACTGGAGCACTCAGACTCAATACTGGTCCATTGTACTGCCAGGCAGACACACCACATTTTACTGTGGGAATTTACTCGTTTTTCTAAGAAAAACGAGAAGGCGCTTCAATGATAAGGAGCTTAGGTTTACAGCACTCACCATATCCGCACCAAATACCTGCCACCTGATACGAGCAAAAGCAGGACAATCACAGACGAAATGTTCCGCAGTATCGTCGCTTTCTCCACAGGCTTCGCAGATGGTGGTGTCGCTTAGGCCTAGCACCTTAAGATGTTTGGCAAAAGCGTAGTGTCCCGTAAGAACGCCAGTAGTCTGTCTGCAGTCTTTTCTGTTGAGAGACAACAAGAATGCCGCGGATTTCCCACAGACGTCGGGGAGCATTTGCTTAGTCTGTCTGCATCCTGGAGAGTCATGCCAACGGCGATTGTGTTCATAGGAAACCCAACCGTCAATGGAAGCCCTGACCGAGGACGCAGGCAGACAGATCGCTGGTTCAGGTCCTGAGAGGTCCCCCTCTGAGCCTTGTCTAGCAAGTTCATCGGAGATCTCATTTCCCGTGATCCCGTTATGACCCGGGACCCAGACAAGTTTAAGTGAATTCAGCCTTCCGACCGAATTCAGAGATATCTTGCATTCACGTACTATTTTGGAGGTAGTTAAGGGTTTGAGTAAGGCCTTAAGCGCAGCCTGACTGTCGCTACAGACGCAGATACTTCGCCCCCTCCACCTGTTCCTCGTGACATAGTCCATGGCCATTAGGATAGCATAAGTCTCTGTTTGGAAGACTGACGCATGTTTGCCTAACGGAAAGAAAAGTCTAACGCTATCGCTCTCCACGAAGACACCAGCACCAGATCCTTGATCGGTTTTGGAGCCATCCGTAAAGATTCGACTGCATTCCCTTCCAGGTTCAGAGTCCGGCCAGAGCCAGTCCTGGACGCGAGGAAAGTCGACCTCGTATTTGCGCTTTAGCCGAAGTTCCGGTGTCATCGCATCAGACGGCATATCCATAAGACAGGAGTCGAAGGACAACCGTTGCGCAAGTTCATCAAAACTCCAGTGCGAGTTATACCAAAAGCCACCTCTTGTAAGACGTGAGATAGCCTTGATTGTACAGCCCATGATGTAAACATCAAGGGGCGGAAGGTTCAATAGTGCATCTAGGCCGGAGCCAGGCGTGCTGGGGAAGGCCCCCGTGCAGCCGAGACATACCTGCCTTTGGAGTTTGGCAAAAGCAGCAGTGACGTATTTACGTGAAAGCTTATTCCACCAAACAACCGATGCGTATGCTATAAATGGTCTTATCATAGCCGTATAAATCCATAGGACTCTTTTCGGTGATAAGCCCCATGTCTTGCCGAAAATGCCTTTGCACTGCCAGAAAATAGACAGCGCCTTGGCAGTCTTCAGCTCAACATGTTTGGACCAAAGAAGTTTGCTATCCAGGATGACTCCCAGATACTTTGCTTCATTGGAGAGTTGGATTGTGACGCCTTTTAGCACTGGCTGAGTCAACCCGACCAGCTTCCTCCTTCTCGTAAAGAGAACAACCTCAGTTTTAAGAGGATTGACCGAGAGCCCATTCCTAGTGCACCATTCGTCGATCACGTCAAGGGCCGCCTGCGCCTTGGCGCATACAGTCGCTAGGCATGATCCAACAGAAAGCACGGCAACATCATCCGCGTACGCCTGAGCGTAAATATTAGAACTGTTGAGTGCGTTCAACAGAGAGTCGACCAGCATACACCACAGCAGTGGAGACATGACGCCGCCTTGCGGGCAGCCTCTGTTTACCCCCGCCATAACATAGCGGCCACAATCCGCATCCGCAACCAACGTTCTATTCATTAGCATTGCTTTAATCCACAACACCAATGGTTCGTCTACTCCGTGTTGTCTGGCGGAGCTGCACATGCTATCAAAAGTCGCATTGTCAAAAGCACCCTCAATATCGATGAAAATGCCTATCGCGTATTCTTTCCTGTCAAGCGCGCCTTCAATTCTACCAACTAGATTTTGGAGCGCAGTCTCGCAGGATTTTCCGCGTTGATAGGCATGTTGCATCGGAGATAGTGGGTGCAATCGTAAAGCACCTTTGCGCACGTGAAGCTCGACCAGCCTTTCCAAGCTTTTCAGCAAGAAAGAAGTCAGACTGATTGGTCTGAAGCTCTTGGCGAGCGAGTAGTCACTTCTGCCAATTTTTGGTATGAATGCCACTCTAACTGTACGCCAGGGTGTTGGAATGTATGCCAGTGCTAGGACAGCGGTGAAGATTTTCTTCATAGTCGGTAGCAGCTGGTTTGTACATTGTTGCAGCATGGCTGGGTATATTCCGTCCGTACCAGGCGACTTGAAGCCGTCAAAAGACGCAAATGCGTATTTAATGGCCTCGTCCGTCACCACGGCCTTCGCAATATACCAGCTACGCCGAGTTGTTTGTATTGGCTCACTCATAGTCTCGGTAATCGGGGCTGGTTGTGAACCAATTGTAATCTGGTTACCCGGAAAGTGAGACTCCAGCAGATAACTAAGAGTTTCCGCTTTCGTCTCAGTGAAGGTGCCATCAAGTTTTCTAAGTGAGTCCAGTTTGGCTGGTTTGCCCTTTTTCAGAACTTTAACCAACCTACTAGTTTCACCCAGCGTTTCAATCTTTTCGCAGAAATTCTTATAAGAAGCACTTTTCGATACCCGAATTAGCCTCTTATATTCCTTCTGCTTCGATCGGTAGAGATTCCAGTCTGTCTCCAAATCAGTCTTGTGTGACCTATTTAGAAGCTTTCTAGCTTCTCTACGAATTCTTTGCAGTTCCGAGCTCCACCAGGGAACCGGTGTTCTGCCAGGGGGTTTGCTTACTGGGCACGTCAGTTCAAAACAGCTAGTAATGGCACTATTCAGGTCTTGAACAGCTTCCTCTACCTTTTGTCTCGTCCTGAGTTTGGTTGGAGTTTTGAGAGTTTTCCCTAATTCCTCCCTGAAGCGTATCCAATTGGTTTTTCTCGGATTCCTCCTCTCCTGCAAAGTTATGGCTTCGCATCCGATTTGGAATTCGATATATCTATGGTCTGAGAGGGACACCTCCGAAGAGACCCTCCAGTTAGTAACCGCCTTAAAGTATCTATTTGATAAAGTTAGGTCGATCACTTCCTGTCTTCTTGACGTCACAAAAGTTGGTTGCGAGCCAACATTGTTGATAGTAAGATCAGATGATAGAATGAAATCCAGGAGATGGTTTCCTCGCATGTTGCATTTGCTGCTGCCCCAAACAGTGTTTTGAGCATTGGCATCACAGCATATAACTAGGCCCATCTTCCTGGTGTCGCAATAGTCAATGAGTTCAGCAATTGCCCTCGGTGGTGGAGGTACTACCGAATCATAGGGGAGATAAGCTGACGCCACGATGAAGGTCTTCCAATTTCCATTCGTTTCGTAGCTAATGGCTGCAGCAACCAAATCTTGGCCACAAAATTGTCCAAGCTTAGTCGCTGAGAAAAGGTTCGACACAGCAAGACAAGCCCTTGGTCTCTCGGACCGCTCGTCACAGAGTATCGTAGTGCCACGGACACCTCCAAGGCCACAGATGCGATTTTTCCACACCCATGGCTCCTGTATGGATATTATGTGGGCTTTTGTATTCAACACAGAAAGCTTCTTACTGATGAGTGCAGTAGCAGCCTTGGAGTGTTGAAGGTTAATCTGAGTAAATCCAATCATTGGAAATACATCAGCTGGAAGTGTTCTAGTGGAAGGGCACGCAGAAGGTGCGCGCGCAGTTCCACCGACAGGAGTGCTTGAGGTCTTCTTCCTCCGTTTGTTCCTGTTGGAGCTATTGGAAGGGGAGGCAGCGTTGGTTTCAGTCAGCTGGCTGGTTTCGGTTGGGGTAACCTAGACCCAACATGATGCGCATAAATTGGCATTATCTTTTCAATTAGGCTCTTATATGCTTGTGTTTATGGCGCCTGCCAGACAACAAGCATATACCCTTAGCGGAGCAACGAAGTTGCGTGAGCGTGCTAAACCCTGCGGAAAGATAGTTTAAATTCTAAGATCTTGCGAAACGGGCCACCCAGAATGACAATGATGCGAGTAATTATCTTTACAATTGGGCGCTTATTTGTTTGTGTTTATGGCGCCTGCCAGACAACCAGCATATACCCTTAGCGGAGCAACGAAGTTGCGTGAGCGTGCTAAACCCTACGGAAAGATAGTTTACATTCTTATATGCCGCAAAGCGGGCCATCTACAACGAAAATGATGCAAGTTAAATGGCATTATCTATTAAATTAGACGCTTATTTGTTTGTGTTTATGGCGCCTGCCAGACAACCATCGTATACGCTTAGCGGAGCAACGAAGTTGCGTAAGCGTGCTAAACCATGTGGAAAGATAGTTTAAACGCTAAGAAGCGGGCCACCCAGAACGAAAATGATTCTGTGAATAGTGGTTCTGTGAACTTAAATCGTCCTTTTTAGGACGACTAAAAATGCGTTGAGAGATATGAGAACTTCAATAATAATAAATGAGATATGAGAATTTCAACATAATAATTAAAAATCATTCTTCTTAGGAGGAAGAAATAATTTTCTAAGAGATTTTACTTGGTTTCAAAGTAAGAAAACAAATTAAATTTAACATTTAAAGGATTTTATCAAAAAAAAAACGCTCCTTAGCTTAAACTTATGTGTTTCAATAAAATTGTTTTATTTAATTGTGGGCGTGTCAGTAGGCGAATTTAAAAAAAAATTAACACATGAGAATAAAGGGCCCCTAGAGAGTATATATTTATTATAAATTTCAGCTCCCTAGCTCAAACTTTGAATTTTCAAAAAAAAAAAAAATAATAATTGTGGGCGTGTCAGTATGCGGATTTTGAAAATATTTACACATGAGCATAAAGGGCCCATAGAGAGTATATACTATAAATTTCAGCTTCCTAGCTGAAACTTTGGATTTTCAAAAATTAATATACCCTTAGAATAGGATATAAAAAAATTATTTTATTTATTTGTGGGCGTGTCAGTGGGCGGATTTTGAAAATTGTTTATCCCGAGCAGTTTTAGGAGTCATAGATCATATATAAAAAATTTCAGCTTTCTAGCTCAAAATTCGATTTTTTCCAAAATTGTTTTTTTTTTGAGTTTGTGGGCGTGTCTGTGGGCGGATTTCAAAAATTCGTAAATTTGATTATTTCAGGACCCTAGAGAGTATATGGTTAAAATTTCAGCTCTCTAGGTCCAGTTTAAAGGCTTAATTTTTGCCGACAGACGGACGGACGGACGGCCGGACATGGCTAGATCGACATTACTATCGATGCTGATCATAAATATAGTAACTTTTAGGGGTCTACAGGCAATATTAAGGTATGTTACAAACTATGCGTCAAAATTAATATACCCTTAGAATAGGGTATAAAAACGCTCGCTAGCTCAAACTTGGGTGTTTCAATAAAATTGTTCTATTTAATTGTGGGCGTGTCAGTAGACGGATTTAAAAAAAATTAACACATGAGAATAAAGGGCCCCTAGAGAGTATATATTATAAATTTCAGCTCCCTAGCTCAAACTTTGAATTTAAAAAAAAAAAAAAAAAAAAAATTGTGGGCGTGTCAGTGGGCGGATTTTAAAAATATTTACACATGAGCATAAAGGGCCCATAAAGAGTATATATTATAAATTTCAGCTCCCTAACTCAAACTTTGGATTTTCAAAAATTAATATACCCTTAGAATAGGGTATAAAAAAATTGTTTTATTTATTTGTGGGCGTGTCAGTAGGCGGATTTTGAAAATTTATTATCCCGAGCAGTTTTAGGAGTCATAGATCATATATACAAAATTTCAGCTTTCTAGCTCAAAATTCGATTTTTTCCAAAATTTTGTTTTTTTGAGTTTGTGGGCGTGTCTGTGGGCGGATTTCAAAAATTCGTAAACTTGATTATTTCGGGACCCTAGAGAGTATATGGTTAAAATTTCAGCTCTCTAGGTCCAGTTTAAAGGCCTAATTTTTGCCGACAGACGGACGGACGGACGGACGGACATGGCTAGATCGACATTACTATCGATGCTGATCATAAATATAGTAACTTTTAGGGGTCTACGGGCAATATTAAGGTATGTTACAAACTATGCGTCAAAATTAATATACCCTTAGAATAGGGTACAAAAAGAGACAGTTAGTGATAACCAACACCAAATGGGGAAAAACAAAAGAGGAAGGATGACGTTAACGTGGCGCTGTCCAGCCTCGTAGACAAAATTAAGATAGGAGTAGCAGAGCATGGAAATGCGTTCCTCGCCTCGCTACACTAGAAACTTGCCATCATTGATGAGCTCTACGTCGACCAGCCCGCAGCAGAAGAAGACGAGGACGAAGAAGAAACAATGGAGGTCGCCGATCTTCCAGATGAGGATTCAGAATCTGAATCAGATTCTCCAGCAGAGTCGGAGACAGAGATTTCTTCCAGCAAGGACGAAGAAATACCCCCAATACAGGAAAAGGAATTTCGGAATGTACGCGCTAAAAAGCGGAAAAAATCCGATAGCCCTCCACCAACACCCGTTCCAGCAGTAGCTGCAACAACAATAACAAAACCAACCATATTCAAACCACCAACAACAAAACAAACACCAACTATTCTCCCAACAACACCTTCATCAGCTACACCTTCCACCTCAGCAAATGTGCAACAACAACAGCCAAAACAAACAATAATGCCGCCGATTATCTGCTACAAATTAAATGTAGCGGAGCTAAGTAAACACCTGAAGGGATTACAGGTAAATTACAAAATCCACAACATAAATATAAACAAGACGATAATTACCACAAGGACGAAAAAGGATCACGAACAAATCCGGGATATTCTTAACAACATAAAAACGGAATACAGCACGTATACCTGCAAGGAGGACAAGAAGACCCTTTTGGTTCTTAAGGGCATCCATCACAGCTATCTGATAGACAACATAAAAGATGAGTTAATCAGCGCCGGTATACAGGTAATTGAGGTGACCCCTTATAAAAAAGCAAGGACTGACCGTAAGTTTAATAGCTTCGTCGTCCAAGTTGAAAAAAATAGCGACATTTCTTTTATTTTCAGCAAAAATTTATTGCTAAACCAAAAAGTTTATTGGGAGAAATTCCAAACCAGTGGTATTACGCAGTGCAAAAACTGTCAGATGTTCGGTCACGTTGCCAGCAACTGTGGTATGAAGTACAGGTATGTGAAGTGCAATTTCGAGCACCTACCTGGAAACTGCCCACGTAGTATCGACAACAAGAAGGACGACGCAGTATTTTGCGCTAACTGCCAGAAGATTGGACATCCAGCGAACTATAAGGGATGCCCAAAATATAAGGAGAAAGTTACCGAGAGGCTCAAAAACTCGCAGAAGAGGAAGGAACAACGTCACTTCGCCGTCAACTCAGCCTCGAAAACGATTAAAGCTGGTCTGAGTTTTGCAGATGTCGCAGCTTTAGGGAGGACTGTGAAACCACAAGGCAATCCAACAACGAAACCAGTGGTCACTAAGCCAGCAGCAAAACCAAGTTTCACCGGCAAGGCTACCAATAAGCCCGCGACATCAACAACATCAAGGAACACTGTTCCTTCCGGTAAGACTTCGTCTAACATCTTTGAGGATACTGAAAAATTGTTCGGCACTGACTTTTTAACCCTTCTCCTGAAGGCAAGAAAGGTTGTGCCTATCAACTATGGTATCCTCGACGATAGGGCGAAGACAATTATACTAGGCAAACTTATTTGTGAATTATGTTCACAATAAATTCGCTCAGTATGTTAACATGTAATGTAAATTCTATCTATTCCACAGCCAAACGAAGTTCCTCAAGCTTATTTATTAAGTCTACGAAACCCGACATTCTTTTCTTACAGGAAACAAGGTTGAGCCCAAACAACGCATACAAGCCGGATGGATACAAGACATATCGGGAAGATAAGACAAGTGACCGAAGTGGGATAGCGATCATCATCAGAAACACCCTTAAGTACCAGAAGACACAAATACCAGGACTGACATGCATGGAAACAACAGCCGTTACCATCAAGTTGTCTGAGGTGGAAACTCTGCTGGTTATTTCGGTCTACAACCAATGCCAGGCGCCAAGAGGAAACATCCTGCATGATTTGACTGTTATCCACAACATGTGCAGCACACATACCTATTGTGTGATTGGAGGGGATTTCAACGCCAGACACCAGCTTTAGGGAGACGACGAAATTTCACCACAAGGGACAGCAATAGTGGAGTGGCTGCATGGTAATGCACATCTACACTCCCTAGTGGTGATTTCGCAACCACTAAACACCTTTCCAAGAACAAAATCGATGCTGGACTTTTTCTTGGCTTCAACGAACTTCGTCAACATCCTACCGGAGTTTCGGAATTACTCCTGCCTTGCGCACGTAAGTGATTCTGATCATCTGGCTGTAGAACTTCGGATTCGACTGAATAATGGTGGAAAATCCTGCACCAGAGCTGCACATTAGATTCAACCGGATCAACTGGATCCAATACCAGACGGACATCGAAGCAAGTATGATGCTGCCAGCAATGGACGAAAACCTCGGCAACAACGAGATTGACGGAGTCATCAATCACTTTGAAGCCGTAGTTAATGCAGCTGTAGACCGACAGAAGACAACCCGAACCAGCAAAGACAGATATGGACACCTACCTCAGCACATCCAAGCAATTCATGCACACAGACAACGGCTGCGGAAAAGGCTACAGAGGATTCTCCACAGAACTTGGAACACCCACAATGAAGAGTACAGAAGTGTACATTCCCAGCTGGAATGCACCAACGTCATGTTTCGTCTTGCTATGAAACCCTTCAGGGACAACGAATTCAGGCAGAGGCTGGAAGACATAAAACCAGGCCCCGACGCCTTCAAGAAAAAATAAATCAACTCGCTGGTTGGAAAATCGAGGTCAATGCCTGAAACAATTGGACACGGACAAGATACTGCCACCACCGCAATTGAAAAAGCCGAAGCATTTGCCACCCACTTTGAAAGGAATTTCACGGATCGACCACCAACGCACCTTCCAGAATCATCCGGAACTGACCAAATTTCGAACTTTTTGCTTAAAAAGTTACCAAGCGTGGCCATCCTTCTATTGACCATCATATTCAACAACTGCATTAACAACAGCTATTTTCCGAAATCATGGAAAGTAGCAAAAGTTGTGCCAGTGCCCAAGAAGACAGACCGAACAAATGTCAATGGATACCGACCAATATCTCTCCTGTGTTGCGTGAGTAAAACTCTGGAGTCATTGATGCTGCGAAAGATCAACCACTTGTATGCGGAGAGAGGACTAATCCCGACGTATCAATTTGGGTTCAGAGCTAGACACTCTACGATACATCCCCTACTGAAGTTTCATAGCGACGTCACCAGGGGAATCAACAAAAAGGAGACAACTGTAGCCTGCTTGCTGGACATCGAGAAAGCCTTTGACAGCCTTGAACTGTTGGATACCCTATTCTTATTCCTATCCCTCATAAGTGGGCGTGACAAAAGTCTAAGTAAGGTTGAATTGTTAAGAACGCTCTACATATTTTGTTATATAACATTTAAAGGATTTTATCAAAAAAAAAAACGCTCCCTAGCTCAAACTTGGGTGATAATAAATTGTTTTATTTAATTGTGGGCGTGTCAGTAGGCGAATTTAAAAAAAAATAACACATGAGAATAAAGGGCCCCTAGAGAGTATATATTATAAATTTCAGCTCCCTAGCTCAAACTTTGAATTTTCAAAAAAAAAAAAAATTATTGTGGGCGTGTCAGTATGCGGATTTTGAAAATATTTACACATGAGCATAAAGGCCCATAGAGAGTATATACTATAAATTTCAGCTCCCTAGCTGAAACTTTGGATTTTCAAAAATTAATATACCCTTAGAATAGGGTATAAAAAAATTATTTTATTTATTTGTGGGCGTGTCAGTGGGCGGATTTTGAAAATTTTTTATCCCGAGCAGTTTTAGGAGTCATAGATCATATATAAAAAATTTCAGCTTTCTAGCTCAAAATTCGATTTTTTCCAAAATTGTTTTTTTTTTGAGTTTGTGGGCGTGTCAGATAGAGGTAACTACAGATCTGTTCACAGGGGGTCCCAAAACCTTCCCAACTACAATAACCAGAACACATATCAGCATGCCGCTATGAGGAATACCCCACACGGCCAGAATAACAACCGTCAAATCCAAAACCAAGTCCAACATCCTCCCAGACCAAATAACTACAATAGACGGTATAACAACCGAAACCAATACCAAGGTAATAGCCGCCAGCATATGAATCGAGTTTCCAATAACAATAATGGCAGAAGCAACCATTACGACAATAATAACAATGGGAGAGACAACCAACGAAATGGCCAAAACCTATTTGTAGCTTTTGACTCGGAAAACGACATACCCCACGACGGGCCAGCCAACCCGTTGGATTGGGTACAATAAGGACGGCACCACCCATCGCTATTTGCACGGGAGGAATCGCTAACGGCCTATATGTCTTGTAAAAACAATCGACAATAATGACCTAAAATTCTTGGTAGATACAGGAGCATCTATATGCACTTTAAGAAAACAAGCACTCGGAGGACGAACATTCTTTAACAGCGGAACGCGTACACAAATTATGGAAATAGCAGGATATATACAATCCGAAGGTAATTACACCAGTACATATTTTTTTGGTGAACGTAAAATTCAGTACGAGTTCCATATTGTACCAGATTCATTCCCAGTACCGACTGATTGTATCTTGGGTGCCAACTTTTTACAAGATTACGGAGCGGTAGTAGATTTAGAGAACTTCACGCTAGAACTACAAAAAGGGATGCCTGTATCCATACCCATAATAAATTTAGACCATCATAGCCCCGTCATCGTTCCTCCAAGATGCGAAGGCACCTATTGGTTCGATACCAAATATGCAGACAATCGCATATTCTACCCGCAAGAACTCTGCGACGGAGTATTCATAGCAGGGTCACTTTCTAAACCAATAGATGGAAAAATACCAGTCAAAATCCTTAATACCCGAGAAACCGAAGCAACACTTAAATGGGTAGAACGCGTTTCATCACCCTTGTGCGATTATTACGTGCTGAAATATGAAAATTCAGAGGAATCACCAACGACACGAACTAAAAGATTGATAGAAGAAATGGATCTCACCCCTTTAAATGAAGAAGAAAAATCCGAAATCACATCCATCTGCACAAAGTTTCAAGATATCTTCCATCTCAGCGGCGATAAACTTACTTATACGCACATAGGGAGCGCAAATATAAAACTTAAGGAAGGAACTACTCCAAAGTATACGAAACCTTATAGGCTGGGAATGTGGTATCCCAGAAGAAAAATATACGAGAGGAAGTACATAAAATGCTTCAGGACGATGTCATAGAACCATCTGTATCCGCTTGGAACTCGCCTATCCTTATCGTGCCAAAGAAAAAAGATCCTGTGACCGAATTACAAAAGTTTAGAATTGTGATCGATTATCGAAAATTAAACGAAGTCATAGAAGACGACAAGTTCCTGTTGCCTAATATAACGGATATCTACGATATGGTAGGAGGAGCCAAATGGTTTTCATGCATAGACCTAAGTCAAGGTTACTACCAGATGGAATTAGACGCTGAATGCAGACCATGTACAGCCTTCTCAACGGAAAACAGACACTACCAGCTAAAACGCTTGCCCATGGGACTCAAGATCTCACCAAGCACGTTTTCCAGGATGATGTCCATCGCGTTATCCGGGTTAACTTATTCAAGATGTTTTATGTACCTTGACGACCTAATTGTTTTTGGTAACAGTTTGCAGCAACACAACAAAAACTTAATGGACGTATTCCAAAGACTCAGAGAAGTGAACTTAAAAATACACCCTGGAAAATTCACTTTTCTCCGCAAAGAAGTACTATATCTTGCTCATATTATTTCAGACAAGGCATAGTTCCCGACCCATCGAAATCAGCAGCCATCCGAAATTTCCCCGCCCCCACCAATGCAGACGAAGTGAGAAGATTCGTTGCATTCGCCAATTATTATCGTAAATTTATTCCTAATTTCGCCACAATAGCCCATTCCACTAAATAAACTACTAAAAAAGATACAGAATTCAAATTCAACCAAGATTGCATAGAATCCTTTAACTTGCTTAAAAAAATCCTTACAAGTGCACAAGTTCTGCAATTTCCCAACTTTGAGGAAGAATTTGTCCTAAGAACGGACGCCTCAGGGTTCGCCGTAGGAGCCGTCTTATCAAACTACGATGATAAACCCATAGCTTATGCTAGTAAAACCTTAAACAACGCCGAAAGAAACTACAGTACAATAGAGAAGGAACTACTAGCTATAGTCTGGGCTATCAAACATTATCGGCCGTATCTTTTTGGAATACGTTTTAAAATACTCACCGACCATAGACCCCTCGTATACTTATTTTCACTTAAAGAACCATCGAGTCGATTGACGAAATTCAGATTATTGCTGGAAGAATATAATTTCTATGTAGAGTATTCACCGGGAAAAGATAACTGTACCGCGGATGCTCTCAGCCGAATACATACAGCTAGATGGTGAAGATCTGAAGAGACTTTATGTGTGCGTGACCACCAGGTCAAAAACAAAACCTGCAGATAACACGATTGTCACCAAGGACAATTTAAGTGACAAGGACACGAGAAACATAATTGCCGAACTGCTGAAACCTCCAAAGACAGGTTTAAAATTAGTTGAGCTGAAGATAGTAGATAGTTTCGATGACATACCAAATAAGGGTTTGGAAATAATAATAGGTCCAAGTAAAATATTGACCTACATACCAAAAGAAAATTGTAAATTCCTAAAAAGGGACAAGGATTGCACTAAAGCCCGATCGGCATCATTCGACAGAATGTTGTTGAGGAACGTGCGAACAATCTGCGGACCCCTATTAATTAAAAGAATTTTTATTACTAAAGAGGAATTAAATAAAATTCCAGACGGCCGTCATACATATACAAAGAATGATATAAAGAAAATATTAGGAGAAATGTTTAAATCAAGTAATATAAAAGTGCACTTAATAAATAATACAACGAAGATAACTGACCCATATAAAAAGAAACTAATACTCAACGACTACCACATGTTACCAACCAGTGGACATGCAGGTATAAGCCGCATGATAAGAAATATCAAGAAGAAATTTTTTTGGCCAGGCATGCAAAACGATGTGACGACATAATGCCGGGTAATTAGTCTCCGACGACAGGGGAGCGAATCTGAAAACTAGTTCCGGAGAAAATAATGGACAACACCAAGAATCTTTTAAGCGTATAAACTTTTATTTATTTCTAGTGCACTTAATCCTAAGTTACAGTATGGATATGGATAGTGAGTACGACTACCGAACCGCTGCGAGATGACGAGAAGACCCAAAGAAACAACGCACTAGGTTAATTGAAAACAGCACTGCACCGAGTCGAGGTTGAAAAATATCTGATCGAGAAACCAATTTGTTTCTCACAGGAAGTCCGCAGTCGCCAACCCCTCATGCACCGTCATCCAAATTACAGGTCCCACGGGAGCAGAGTATCAAGCACTCGATACCATGCCCATGCCTTTGTCAACCACGTACCAACGAAATAGAGTGTGACACACACACCCGAAATACCCATAGCGATCTGTATGCGCGACATTGTACTTATTCCAAAAATAAACAATGCGCCGATGGATGGCAGTATTTATGGTTCGCACCCTCGCCTGGTTATCTTATGTCAACAACCATTAGGCGACGAGGCGACGACCACAAAGTGCATACGAATGTCTGCGCATAGACTCTGGTATCGGCTGGCGGTTATATGATGCTGGACATTCGCTGTGTGGAATGCCAGCTCATCGATTGTGGATGGATTGATGAGGTATTTGGGCTGGTTGCGACCGGGGAAAATCTACATTGTGGGAAAATGAGAAATATGAAGTGCCGTATGGCTCGGGCACTGTACAACGGAGAATTATATGCGACGTCAGCGGTTCGGTCTGCCTGTTTATAATAACTTAAGAGTAGATGGAAATCCACTCACAACAAAGCAATAAATTGTAAGGGATAATTTGCTATGAATTTAAATCATACTTTAAGTATCAGGACTTACTCTAAACATCCTGCCCGGTCGAACCGTTCGGTTCGAAAGTGGTCTCGAGGAGGCGGGCCAGCTTCTGGATAGGGCGCCGACAATCACCACCAACTGTCCTCAGGGTGACGTTGCGGGCGAGTCCGTCTCGGCCCGGATGCACTGCGATGACTCTGACCAAACGCCAGTGGGTGGGTGGCAGGTTCTCGTGTCGGATTAGGACTATGTCCTCCAATTGGATGTTGGACTCCGGTCTTGCCCACTTGCTGCGGGTCTGGAGGGTGGCCAGGTATTCCTCGCTCCACCGTTGCCAGAATTCTTGATGGACCTGTCGGATCCATTGGTACTGCTTGAGGCGGTTGCTTGGCACATCGCCGAGTGGTGGTTCGGGCACTGCAATGAGTGGGGCACCGATAAGGTAGTCGCCTGGAGTAAGCGCGAGCTTGTCCTCTGGATCGTCATGGAGTGGAACCAATGGCCTCGAGTTGAGGCATGCTTGGATGCGTGTGGTCAACGTATGGAGTTGATGGTACCAGAGGGCCTGGGTACCAACGAGGCGAACGAGGTGATGCTTAGCTGACGTGACCGCGGCCTCCCACAATCCGCCTTGGTGAGGAGCGCCGGGCGTAATAAAGTGCCATCGTGTGCCGGCATGGGCCAACGTCTGTTGTGTGTAGTGGATTTGCTCCAACGAATGCCTTTCCATTGTCGCTGTAGAGGTCGGGGGGGGGGGGGGGGGGCAGGGTTCCCGTCTACTGGTGAGGCGAGTAAAGGCGTCCAAGAATTCCTGGGATGTGAGGTCTTCAATAACCTCCAAGTGCACAGACTTCGTGGCCATGCAGATGAAAATGGCCATGTAACCTTTGACGGTGGTGCGGGAGCGCTTGGTCCCCACGCGCAGGGTAAATGGGCCGCAGTAGTCGACGCCCAAGACCAAAATGGGTCGAGCTGTGTTGACCCGCTGGCTGGGCAACGGGGCCATCTGTTGCCGGATGAGTGTGCCTCGATGTCGTCGGCAGATGACGCACTTGTGCAGGTAGGTACGCACCGCTTGTCTTGCGTGTAATATCCAGTACTTGTGGCGCAGTGTCTGCAGCATGAGCTGGACTCCTCCATGCATCGTGGTGATATGGACATGATGAATGAGGAGCCATACCAAGGCACCGGTCTTCGGGAGCACGGAAGGGTAGTGTGAAGGGCTCGCACCAGCGATCATTTAACTAATCATTTCCATAGTTACCTACGTCATTCCACTCGAGTTCCAATACCTCACAATTCATTCTTATCACATTTTTACGTTGGCACACTCAATGCAAGCGCCAGACGCCATAAAGAAATACACACAGAAGTACTCGTACTGCACCTTCAGTGCATGCGAACAAAATATATATCATATTTCCGTCTGCCCACTCAGAGCAAGATCCAGACGACAGGAGGTAAGATATATAAAAAATACTCGCACCTTCAGTGCATGTGGGCGAAATGTATCTATTGCCTATGGTGTGCCACCATACATTGTGCAACGTAAGCAAAACAGCTTAAAAGAATCGGATTGATGAGTGATGTGCTGATAGTGCCGAAATGCAATATCATAGGAATTTCGAGGGAATATCATGAACGATGCAATGCAAAACAGTATATAAGATCATAATAAAATGTAAAGACTTCACTTCTATTCTGGGAGTCACCACACAAACCTCTAGTTTTTTTATTTAGCAACACGCTGGAAAGACTGTAGGTTTATTCAAGGTAACTCAGACGCCCTACAGCGCTATTCGCTTTTGGGTACAAGGATCATAAGGCTACTCGCCGGTTCAAGTCTGGTTACTTCCGAAGAACCCAGAAGATTCTCACTAAACAGTACGTTGGCCACAGGACCGGCCAGGTTACATGGCGATCCTGCCAGGAGTAGCCAAACCGCTAACAATTACAGGTTGTTAATGAAGGCAACTTGAGGAAAGAGAAGAAGTTTATTTTTCCCTTGACCAGAACGTTTTTGGTTGACTCCAGCTCGAACCTCCAATCAAACCCAGATTTGATTCTTAAGTTTTGCACGGATTAGCTGTTTCAGAATCCGTTTAGCATCAAGCGAAATGCAATTTTTGCAAGGAGTACCAAATTTGGTTTCCGCTACCGTTATCCGAAACGTGTCGGCACGATGTGTGCAAAAGTGTTTCTTCTTTCATCGGAATGTTTAAAATCATATGCATAGTCATCCAATGCATTAGCATTGTACACCGACTACGTCAACAAAAGATGTACGTAATTCCACAAGAACATTAAAAACAAATTTAAAAGTAGAAAATACTCTGAAGAAGGTTAGTTATGTATCAGTTCAGCATGTACTGGAGATGATTTATTGGAAAGGACCACCGACATGACCGCAGAAAATTAATATCGGAGATCGCCCAACATCTGGAACTACGACATGTTCAGGAGAACCAACACATTTTACGATTTTTTTTTTGAAATAGTTAGAAGTTTCGAACTAGGTTGGCCAAAGTAGCCGAAATAAATTATTTCAAATTTTTTTTATTTTTTTTATAAATTAATTAAAATTGTTTTTATCATTACTATTACTGTTAGGATAAAATTAATAATATTTTAACAATGGGAAAAGCCCAATCCAAAGTAGAAGAGGTTATTGTAAACAATAACGGGCCTCAAGAAAATAAATTGAGTGACCAACCAGGGTATGGCATAGGCATTTTGTATATAGCCATTATAATTATTATTTGTTGTGCAATCAAATACATCCATACCTGGTTGAAAAAGAAATTTGCTAAAGCCGTAAGGAAGGAAATAGTAAAACAAAAAATTATTGGAAGAAGAATGTCAGTATAAAACAGTTTTAACCTAATAAAAATTCATCCAAATCTATAATTTTCTTTGTCTATGGAACAATTTAGTACCACCGTACAAGAGCTTCACCACATTTTGACCAATCTCAAAAGGACATCACAATGACTGACTCTTTCAAGTTCGGCATCGCGCAGAAACTGCCGACTCTTACATGTGAAGACGAAGGGAAAAGGTTAGAGAACATCCGAGATTTCCTCAACGGAATTGAATTCTACCATGATACCCTTAATGAGGCCTCTCAGAAAACGTTCATTAAATTTCTATTAAAATGTCAAATACAAGGTAGAGCGCTGACAGAACTAGGCAGCCAGAAGCCGGAGGACTTTAAAACCCTAAAAAGATCCCTGTTCGAAAAATGCGGCCCAAAAGAAACCATCGAATCCATTCAATCCCAATTAAGTCGTTCTTACCAAGGTACTCGACCCATGCGAGAGTTCGTGACTACCATAGAGAGTCTTATAACTAGGATGACCGAACTCGAAGTCGCTTGCCATGGAGAGACCACGAGAGAAACCTTAACCAGCTAACGAAAGACGTGGTTTAGCGTTCCTTAAAAAGGTAGTAAACGAGAGATCGAAAATAGTACTCGATAGCGCTAGGCATACAAACCTGAAAGAGGCAATTCAACATTTGTTAGAACTTGACCAAAGTTCTACCCCTGCCACTGAAACTGTACGGTATGCAAACAACGCCAACTATTCACAAAACCGCCACTCTGCACGAGGATATGTCCCCAGTTCCTATCAGTCAAATCAAGACAATTCTAACCTACCCAACGGAAATTTTCCCAGGCCAAATCATTTTCGTAGTAATAACTACACCCCCAATTTCCAAAGACATAATAACGTCAATTACCGTCAAGACTTCTCCCAACCGCGGCAAAGAAACCCACCCCAACAAAACTATAATTCCCGCGTCCCGACCAATAATAGAAATTTTTTTACTCCCAATGGAAACCAACAGAATAATAATCGGTACAATTATAGGAGTAGCAGAGGTAGCTTTTCGGGAAATAATAACACCCACCAGCATAGAAACCCTTTTAGGAATAACCAACCCGACAATAATACCACTAATGGTCGCAGGGTACTAGCAATGGGCAACGAGCGGCCCACCGAGGGGGAAGCCGACCCATCGGAGGAGAATTAATTAACCCACCAGTGCCACAAGCCCTTTGCACTGTTGGAAGAACAAACGGCCTTTATGTAGAGTTAAAATTGAACAACGAACAAAATATACGATTTCTACTAGATACAGGAGCTTCAATTTGCGCTATAAAAACCAGTTCGGTAAGCACAAACATTCCCATATTCAAAAAAAAAGTACCAACATTTTAGGCATTTGAGGAAGTTTAAAAACAATAGGAACATGTAATCTACAAATCCATCTAGAAATGCTTACCATTCCATACGAATTCCACGTCGTACCCGAGGATTTTCCAATCCCAGTGGAAGGCATTATCGGAGCGAATTTTCTATTAGAGTTTAACGCCACAATTGACTTAGAAAAATTTCTGTTAAACATCAAACAGGGAAATAACTCTATGTATCTACCCATATGCTCCCAGGAAAATATAAATACCATTTCCTTAGCACCGGGATGCGAAGCAACCTATTGGTTAAACACCACACACACAGAAACCCGAGTTTTTCAAACACAAAAACTATGCGAAAACGTTTTTATGGCAGGTTCATTATCCACTGCCATAAACGGGAAAAACCAATAAGAATTCTGAACGCTCGGGAAACAGCAGTAACTCTCAGATGGGCTGAACCACTATCCTCACCAGCTTCCGAACACTATATCCTACGTTACCACCAGACAGATAACTCAATAAACGAGCGAGTGGAAAAAATAATGAGCGAAATAAATTTTGATACCTTGAACAACGAGGAAAAGACGGAAATCGAAGCAATATGTACAAAATACCAAGACATCTTTCACGTGGATGGTGACAAGCTCACATATACCCATATCGGCAAAGCAGATACCACGCTTAAAACAAATGCGTCCCCAAAATATTTAAAACCATATCGTCTCCCACATACACAAAAACAA
Organism: Portevinia maculata; assembly: GCA_949715645.1. Taxonomy (NCBI): domain Eukaryota; kingdom Metazoa; phylum Arthropoda; class Insecta; order Diptera; family Syrphidae; genus Portevinia; species Portevinia maculata. The sequence continues at coordinate 164,494,109 of OX454526.1, read as the reverse complement.
CATATAAAGAAGGAAATACAGAATATGCTTACGAATGATGTCATAGAACCATCTGTTTCCCCTTGGAACTCTCCAATACTAGTAGTACCAAAGAAAAAGGACCCCGTTACCGGTCTACAGAACTTGCGTATGGTGATCGACTATCGCCACGTGAACGAACGAATTGAAGATGATAAATTTCCCCTACCCAACATAACAGACATATATGACATGGTAGGCGGATCAACTTACTTCTCATGTATAGATTTAAGTCAAGGATACTACCAAATGGAGTTGGATACCAATAGCAGACCTATCACAGCGTTCTCCATCGAAGATGGTCACTACCAGTTAAAGCGACTACCCATGGGTTTGAAGATCTCACCCAGTAAATTTTCGAGAATGATGTCCATAGCAATGTCCGGACTGACATACTCACGATGTTTTGTTTATCTCGATGATCTAATAGTCTTTGGTAGAATTTAATAGACCACAACAGAAACTTGATCAAAGTGTTTAAACGCCTGAGGGAAGTGAATTTGAAAATACACCCTGGAAAATGCTCTTTCTTACGAAAAGAAGTATTATACCTAGGACATGTTATATCTGACAACGGTATCCTACCCGATCCAACTGAATTTTGCGCAATGAAAAATTACCCAACACCCACCAGCGCCGATGAGGTAAGAAGATTCGTTGCATTCGCCAACTATTACCGAAAATTTATCCCCAACTTCGCCACCATTTCCATCCCACTAAATCGATTACTGAAAAAAGATGTCCAATTTCATTTCAATAAAGACTGCGAAAAAGCTTTCGAGTTACTAAAAGAAATCCTTACCAGTCCTAATATTCTACAGTTCCCAAACATTAATGAAGAATTCATTCTACGTACAGATGCGTCAGGTTTCACTTTAGGAGCAATTTTATCTAATTCCGACGATAGACCAATTGCTTACGCAAGTAAAACTCTCAATAAAGGAGAAAAAAATTATAGTACAATTGACAAAGAATTACTTGCTATAGTATGGGCAGTTAAACACTATCGACCCTACCTATTCGGAAGGAAATTTAAAATCCTAACTGACCACCGACCCCTAGTGTACCTGTTCTCACTAAAAGAACCTAGTAGTAGACTGACGAAATTTAGGCTACTATTAGAAGAATACAATTTTTACGTAGACTATTCTTCGGGTAAGAATAATTGCACTGCCGACGCACTGAGTCGAATAAAGATAGACTCAGAGGATTTGAAGCAATTGCGTATCTGTGTAGTAACAAGAGCTCAATCGAAAAAAGAAAACTCAAATGAAGAACAAAAACAAAGTAATCCAGAAAAAACAGAACCCACCGACGAACAACTTATAACCGAACTGTTAAAAATACCAGAAAACGGATTTAAATAGTAGAGCTGAAGATTGTTGACAACTACGATGAGGATTTAGTAAATTTCAAGGATATCGGCGACGTAATAATCGGACCAAACAAAGTTTTGGCATATATTTCGAATGGAAATTGTTTACTCCTAAACAGGCCGAAAGACAGCACTACCACCCGGTCGACATTGTTTGTCAAAACACTGTCGAGGGATGTGCAAAAACTTTGCGGACCATCAATTAAAAGAATATTTATTACGAAAAACGAATTAAAGAAGCTTGCAGGCGGCCGCCAACAATGCAACATTAATGAATTAAAAAAGAAACTAGGAGAAATGTTTAAAGAAAGTAACATTAAAGTGCACATGATAAATAACAATATTGAAATAACCGATCCTTACAAGAAGAAATTAATACTAAATTATTATCACGTACTACCAACCAGCGGACAAGCAGGAATAAACCGCATGATACAAAATATAAAGAAAAAATACTTTTGGACAGGTATGCTAAACGATGTGACGACATTCGTAAAGCATTGCCCAATTTGTCAACGAAATAAATATATCCAGCCAAAGAAACAACCGATGACTATAACATCGACAGCCGAATCAGGTTTTGACAAACTATTTATAGATCTAGTAGGACCTCTAGACGAATCAGAAGATGGATTTAAATACATTTTAACTATCCAGGACGAGTTAACCAAGTTCACAGAAGCAATACCCATTTTAAACAAAGAAGCAAAAGCAGTAGCAAAAGCTCTGGCGGAAGGTTTTATTTTAAGATACGGAGTACCACATACGATAGCCTCCGACCAGGGAACCGAATTTGTAAATCAAGTTTTTCAGAAAATATGTACATTGTTAAAAATAGAACAGTTGCAATCTACCGCTTATCACCATGAGAGCATAGGAGCTTTAGAGAACTCACATAAAGTTTTAGGAGCATATCTGAAAAGTTACGTGTCAGAAAAACATACCGACTGGAGCACATGGCTACCATACTACGTTTTCTGTTATAATACATCAGTACACTCCGAAACCGGGTATACACCTTTCGAACTAATATTCGGAAAACAGTGTAATCTACCATCAAATTTAGTTAAACAAGTAACACCGGTTTACAACTATGACGATTATGTGATTGACTTAAAACATAAATTACAAATCGCTCATAGAGATGCCCGAGACACTCTGATAAGCAAAAAGAAGGCAAGGAAAAGTAGATTTGATTTAGAGGAGCGAACAAAAAGCTCGAATTTCGCAACAGGCAGTTTAGTTTTACTTAGAAACGAAAGTAGAAAGAAACTTGATCTAATCTATATAGGTCGTTATGAAGTATTGTCTCAAAATGGTGTGAACTGCGATATACGGTATGAAAATAAAAAAGTAACGGTTCATAAAAATAGATTAAAACCATTCTATGTATATTTAACTCTGATCTAACTGACCAACTTTTTATAACGACACTTCTATATCATAAATATGTTTAACTGACATTATATATATCATGTATAAATAGAAACTTATAAGATAGAAATTTGTAAACTAAAACTTGTAAAATACAATATATATCAACATTAACTTATGCGCACATAGACCTAAGATTTATAACTTCAATAACTATAAAATTAATGCATAAACCTAAGATTTATAACTTCAATAAATATAAAATTAATGCATAGACTTAAGACTTAATATCAAAATAATAAGTCAATAACTATAAAATAAAATTAATACCTACCTCATAAGAACCAAACTATATTTACTTCTTAACTAAATTATAAACCTAGGATTGTAAATAATTATAAAATAAATACCTACCTCATAAGAACCAAAATGTACTTCGGGTTCAATTAAAATGTATCTAGCTAAAGTAATTTACAGTAAATAATATCTAGTGATAAGAACATAAAAACACACCATAGATGTATAAAACTTTTAAAAAGTACCTACCTAAAGTAATTTAAATTAACATATCTAGTAATACGAATATGAGAACCAAAATAATTATTAATTTATTAAAATACCTAAAGTAATGTACATTAACGTATCTATTGATAAGAAAATGTTACCTATAAATTGAAAATATATTTAATTCTGAACTAAAATGTAACAAACTAAAGTAATGCAACACATCTATTACATACAACATAAACTGTAAAATATTTGTAAAGTATCTAAAAACCGAAAAATATAAGAGCCATTATTGTACAATTATCGCGTAAAAAGAAGAAATCATAACATGTCATGATTTCTCCTTTTTGTCCCAGGAAGGGTGGTGTGAAGGGCTCGCACCAGCGATCATTTAACTAATCATTTCCATAGTTACCTACGTCATTCCACTCGAGTTCCAATACCTCAAAATTCATTCTTATCACATGTTTACGTTGGCACACTCAATGCAAGCGCCAGACGCCATAAAGAAATACACACAGAAGTACTCGTACTGCACCTTCAGTGCATGCGAACAAAATATATATCATATTTCCGTCTGACCACTCAGAGCAAGAGCCAGACGACAGGAGGTAAGATATATAAAAAATACTCGCACCTTCAGTGCATGTGGGCGAAATGTATCTATTGCCTATGGTGTGCCACCATACATTGTGCAACGTAAGCAAAACAGCTTAAAAGAATCGGATTGATGAGTGATGTGCTGATTTTTTTATTTTTTTTTATAAGGGATTTTTTTTCTGTAGTTACAGTACCCTTATAATGCTAGGAACACAGTGTAAGCTACTTGGTATTAGAAAGAATAGAGAGATAGGAAAGAAGTGTTTGGGTGCAGTTGTAGGGTTTTTCTCCATGGGTGGTGTCTAAGTTACTTAGGGAGATAATATCCATGTATTCGGTATAAAGTAAATGGACTTGGCCGGGATTCGAACGCACGACCTTCCATTCCGTAAGCGAATACACTACTACTGCACCATTGCCACCCGCAAATAGTTGATAGTGCCGAAATGCAATATCATAGGAATTTCGAGGGAATATCATGAACGATGCAATGCAAAACAGTCTATAAGATCATAACAAAATGTAAAGACTTCACTTCTATTCTGGGAGTCACCACACAAACCTCTAGTTTTTTTATTTAGCAACACGCTGGAAAGACTGTAGGTTTATTCAAGGTAACTCAGACGCCCTACAGAGCTATTCGCTTTTGGGTACAAGGATCATAAGGCTACTCGCCGGTCCAAGTCTGGATACTTCCGAAGAACCTGGAAGATTCTCACTAAACAGTACGTTGGCCACAGGACCGGCCAACGTTACAGTAGCGCTGTTCGTGCGGAAGAGATGAATTCGTGAGTCGACCACCGACTCGTAGGATTCCACGATCGTCTAGATATGGATTCAGGGACAGCAGGTGACTGGAAATGGCCAAGACGGCTCCATGTTGTAGTTGATGGATCTCCTCAGAGAACGTGGTTGCTTGTTCTCGGAGAATTAATCGTTCCAAGGCATTGTCGAGCTCATCCGCTCTGACAATTGGTTGCGCTCGTAGATGGCGATTGGTTTGGCACCAGCGGAATATATAGGCGACTGTGTGTAGAAGACGGTATAATGAGCTGAACCGCTCAGTCAGCAGTATGGTAGCACCATCGCGGCGCCGTTTGGTTAGAGTGGAGGTACTAGTGACCATTGCTCGGAGCTCCTGCTCGACTTGGGCGCGGTCATCGTGGTCCAGTTGCTCCGCCCGGCTGAGGGGAAGGGATCCGGTCGTCAGCCAGTCGGGACCCTGCCACCATAAGTGATGCTAGAGGAGCTCGTTAGCACCAAGACCTCTGCTTGCGCAGTCCGCTGGATTCTGTGCCGACCGCACGTGGTGCCAATGCGCTGGTGATGTCAGCTCCTGAATTTGTCGCACTCGATTAGTGACGTATGGTTTGAGTGTCGAGGGCTCCTTGCGCAACCAGCACAAGACAATGCTCGAATCGGACCAGAGATAGTAGGATGCAGTCCGCAACCCCAATGCACTGCGGACGTTCTCAAACGTGGCAGCCAGTAGATTTGCGGCACATAGCTCCAAGCGAGGGGTGGTAGCGCCTTTGAGCGGGGCTACCTTGGTTCGGGCCGTCAGTGGGGAGACGTGAACCTGGTCGTGGGCGTCGATGGTCATCGTGTAGATAACCGCGGCGTATGCCCTTATGCTAGGATCGCAGAAGCCGTGAATTGTGGTTGTCTCACGGCCATCCATTCCCAGCCACCGTAGGATTTTGACTTGGTTGAGGGCAGAAAGCCCGTCTCGGAATGTGGTCCATGCTTCGCACAGCTCTGCCAGGAGAGGAGCATCCCAAGTGATGCCCGCTGACCAGAGCGTCTGGATAAACACCTTTCCGACGATGACGACTGGGGCCAGTAGACCAGTCGGATCAAATAAACGTGCCACCTCGCTAAGGACCCGTCGCTTGGTGGGAGGAGGCGGCTGCGTGTCTAGGTCCACACGGAAGAACAGCTCGTCCGCGGCTGGATCCCATCGCAGGCCAAGCACCGTGGTGGTAGGGGACTCAATGATAAGCTCTGTGGAAAGAGAAGAAGGGGAGATCTCATTAGTGATTAAAGCAATTACCTGCGCACTGTTTGAGTTCCATTTGCCCAACTTGAAATGTCTGCTCCGCAAGACTGTGTCCAGGTCATTATCCAGACCGACCGCCTCGGGAACCGTATCGCAACTCGTCAGCAGGTCATCCACATAAAAGGACTTCTCGATGGTCTCGGTCGCCGCTCGGGCACGCTCCGCTTGTGGGATTGTCATCGCATGGTCATGGGCGCATTGCACCATTGATCGCACGGAAGTGTATGGGCTGGATGCCATACCATAGGTAACCGTCGTTAAGCGGAAGACGGCAAGATCGTCTGACGGTGATTATCGCCAGAGAATCCGTTGAAAGTCTCGATGTTCAGGCGCCACCAACACCTGGCGGAACATCTTCTCAATATCAGCACTAAGCGCAACACTGTAGCACCGGAAGCGAAAGATCACGTTGATGAGTGACTCCTGGATGGTGGGCCCCACCAGTTGAATGTCGTTTAGCGAGACGCCAGTAGTGGTCCGCGCTGTGGCATTGAACACCACGCGGAACTTGGTGGTGACCGCATGATGTGGAATGTAATAACTGTTGGGGAGGTCGCCCTGTTGACCTACCCGCTCCATGTGGCCAAGTTCCGAGTACTCGCGCATGAAGGTGACGTACTTAAGTCGGAGCTCCGGATTATTGGTCAAGCGCCGTTCCAAGCTATAAAATTGGCGCAGGGCATTGTTATATGAAGCCCCAAGCCGTGGCGCATCGTGCCGGAAGGGGATGTGTACGACGTACCTCCCATCCGCCATACGGGAGTCCGTGGACACGTAGTGACGACTGCATTCGTCTTCTCTGGTCTCATCGGCCGGAACTTCTTCCAGCTTCCAGAACTTCTGGATCAATTGGTCGAGCGTACACTCCAGGGATGGCTCCGCTGCTGTCTGGCCGTGCAGAGCGCGCGCCGGCAGCAAGCCTCGTGATGTAGCCGCCGGACCGAATGCCATTCAGCCAAGCCGGGTGCGCTGCGCATGTGGTTCATCGGGACGACCATGGATGACGTCGCTCTCAACGATAAAGCCCCACGCATCAATTCCTAAAAGGATGTCGATGTCCATAGGGATACCGAAATGCATGTCCGCTAGAGGGATGCCGGACAGATGCTTCCATTTCGAGACATCCACCTTCGCTGCGGGGAGCGTGGACGTAATGACGGGCAGTACCAATGCCTTCAGAGTGATTCTGAACTCAGACCGAGTGGACCGTAGTGACAACGTCACATGGCCTGAGGATCGGGAGGGCCTTGCAGCCCCGATGCCTTGCACTGCTACTGGGAGTCGTGACCTGCGGAGTTGAAGGCGATTATCAAATAAAGTTGTAACTAGACTTACCTGTGATCCAGGATCACACAAAATACGCGCAAGCTGGCGCTGGGGTAGGGCACCGTATGCATAGGCGAGCGCCGTTGCGAGCAGTACGGTGGTGTTAGAATCGGCGAGTTAGTGGGTCCATTCCGGCTCCGACTCGCATAACTCCGCTGGCGGGATGTTCTGATTCCTAAACGTGCGGTTGGGAGGACCTCCGCCTGCCCGGGTCGCCCAGGTGCTGCTGCGTGGCTGTTGCGGTCCCGCTGCGGGCTGGTTTCAGCACAGGAGTGTATTGTGGTGCTGGCCGCATTGTCGGCACGCACTCGATGGGCATTGCGCTGCATTGTGGCCGCGTTTTAGACAATTGAAGCAGACGCCGGCTGCGCGGATGGCTTCTAACCGTTGACGATGGTCCATGGCTTGCAACGGTTGGCAGCGTGTAACGCGATGTGGGCCACTGCAATGGATGCATCGTGTAGTTTCACCAGCTGCAGCATGCGTTCGTGCAGTGCTCTGTGCGCGGGCTGGAGCGCGCGTCGCGGGTTCCTGTCGCCCCGATGTAGACGGTCGTCCGACTTCCGTCGCCAGACTGTGGGCGCGCTGTTCCAAAAGCGCGAGCAGACTGGTGAGCGTCGGAATCAGCTTTGGATGACAGTGCATGCATCACGCTTGCTTGGTGGCGGACGGTAGTTTCGCAACAATTAATGGGACCAGGATGGCATCACACTCTGCTACCGGCAACTGCATTACCTTGAGTGCACGAAGGGATTCCTGCACCTGGTCGACGATGTGGAGAAGGGCCTTTGACGATTCCTCACTAACCGGCCTTCTGTTGAGGAACCTGGAAATGTGTGTTTCCGCCAACAGCTTGGGGTTGTCGAACCTTTCCTTGAGCTCACTCCAGAGCTCCTCGTATCACCCGGAATAGATATTTCCTACCATGCCAACATGCTGAGGGAGCACAGCGGAGCGCAGCTTCTGCAGCTTGTATGCCGTCGGGAGCTCAGGGTTATTCTACCAAATTCTCGAATGCGTCCTTAAACGCCAACCAATTGTGTAGAGTCCCGTCGAACGACGGGATTTGCTCCGGGTCCAGCTTCATCTCGATCCTCGGGCCACCATGACCAAGCGCGTCCTGGTGCAACGAATATCATCCGAATATATTCCTCACAGGAGGCACCAAAATGTCGGGTAATTAGTCTCCGACGACAGGGGAGTGAATCTGAAAACTAGTTCCGGAGAAAATAATGGACAACACCAAGAACCTTTTAAGCGTATAAACTTTTATTTATTTCTAGTGCACTTAATCCTAAGTTACAGTATGGATATGGATAGTGAGTAGGACTACCGAACCGCTGCGAGATGACGAGAAGACCCAAAGAAACACCGCACTAGGTTAATTGAAAACAGCACTGCACCGAGTCGAGATTGAAAAATATCTGATCGAGAAACCAATTTGTTTCTCCCACGAAGTCCGCAGTCGCCAACCCCTTTTGCACCGTCATCCAAATTACAGGTCAAAAGGGAGCAGAGTATCAAGCACTCGATACCATGCCCATGCCTTTGTCAACCACGTACCAACGAAATAGAGTGTGACACACACACCCGAAATACCCATAGCGATCTGTATGCGCGACATTGTACTTATTCCAAGAATAAACAATGCGCCGATGGATGGCAGTATTTATGGTTCGCACCCTCGCCTGGTTATCTTATGTCAACAACCATTAGGCGACGAGGCGACGACCACAAAGTGCATACGAATGTCTGCGCATAGACTCTGGTATCGGCTGGCGGTTATATGATGCTGGACATTCGCTATGTGGAATGCCAGCTTATCGATTGTGGATGGATTGATGAAGTATTTGGGCTGGTGGCGACCGGGGAAATTCTACATTGTGGGAAAATGAGAAATATGAAGTGCCGTATGGCTCGGGCACTGTACAACGGAGAATTATATGCGACGTCAGCGGTTCGGTCTGCCTGTTTATAATAACTTAAGAGTGGATTGAAATCCACTCACAACAAAGCAATAAATTGTAAGGGATAATTTGCTATGAATTTAAATCTTACTTTAAGTATCAGGGCTTACTCTCAACAACATACGTTAAGCATTGCCCTATATGTCAGAAGAATAAAAACATACAACCTCGAAAACAACCAAAGACAATAACAACAACAGCAGAATCGAGTTTCGACAAACTTTTCTTAGACTTAGTAGGTCCCTTAGATGAAGCCGAAGATGGATCAAATTACATCCTGACTATGCAAGATAAGCTAACCAAGTTTATCGAAGCAATACCTCTTCCGAACAAAGAAGCAAGCACGGTAGCGAAGGGACTAGTAGAATGTCTTATTCTAAGATATGGTGTTCCAAAAACAATAGCATCAGACCAGGAAACAGAGTTTCTAAATCAGCTGTTCAGGAATATCTGTACACTATTGAAAGTGGAGAAAATCCAGTCAACCGCATACCACCACGAAAGCATCGGAGTTCTGGAAAATTCTCATAAGGTTTTGGGAGCATACCTCAGAAGTTATGTAACAGAGAAGCATTCGGATTGGAGCACATGCCTTCCCTATTACGTTTACTGCTACAATACTTCCGTCCACTCAGACACCGGATACACACCTTTCGAACTGATGTTTGGAAGACAGTGTAGTCTACCTACAAATTTGACGAAGCAGGTAGAACCCGTATATAACTATGATGATTACGTGATCGATCTGAAACAAAAATTACAAGTGGCACATAGAGACGCTAGGGAAACTTTAATAGAGAAGAACAAGGCAAGAAAGGGGCAATGTGATGCAAGTGGTCGAGCTAAGAATGCTAATTTTGAATCAGGAAGCTTAGTATTTTTATGAAATGAGAACAGGAAGGAATTAGATCCAATTTACGTAGGGCCATATGAAGTAATAGCGCAGAAAGGTGTAAACTGCGAAATAAAACAGGAAAACAAAAAATGTATTGTTCATAAGAATAGAATTAAACCATTTTACATGTATTGTTCATCTTCTTCGACTACTTACCTTGTCGTGGTGGAGATGCTCAGTAAGACCCCGTTGATACCGGAGAGCGATTGCAGTAGGGCTTCCCATGCTGTAAGGTCTCCGGAGGAGGGCTCCGAAGCTAAAGAGTAGTCAACCCAATTCTAGTGGTGGAGCGAGCGCAATGTAAACCGTGCCCAGGGACGAAAGGTTGAGGGTTTTATCAACCGATAACGAGCTCCTTCAGGTGCCCTGACAGGGCCTGTCGTATTCAGCCTTACCCCAGTAGAACCGGCAATGCTGGGGTGGACCTTTTCTCACCGGCTTACTCGTGGGACTCAAATCTAAAAATGAATAAAAATCAAACAAAAGCAAAACAAAAAAACGAAAAACAAGAACAACAAAGCCTAGCGACATCTTCTAAGGCAGGCTTACGAACAAAAGGCCTAGAAAAACAGGACGGGACTGACGACCGACTGAACTACAGAGTCAAAGACTGCTCGGAGTCCGTGAATTACTCGGACTCAGAGACAGCATCCGTCAAGGCATTGCACGAAGCGGAGGGTTCGACAAGCGCCGAAATGGCCAGCTGCAGTCGGAAGCCCGCACGTAAAATAGGCGAACCAACAAGCACAAAATGACCCGCTTAGCCAGGTTCCAGCTGAACCGTATCCTCGAAAAACCAGAGGATACATGGGACCACAAAGATAGGGACACGGTACGGTGGGCTAGAGACATACTGGCGGAGAAGTCCGATCATCCTGAGACAGGGGGTCGTCCTCCTCCAGCCACATATGGCTCAGGCGAAACCACGTTAGCGTTGGGCACTGAAAAAAGGGAAGCGACTCCTGAACACGGGAGACCTGCCCTCAAACACGGTGCACAAACTAATAGAACGGGGAAGGCCCTTTCTGTAACAGGAGGACCCCCCCAATCCGCACCAAACAACAACAACAACAAAAAACTGAGCAGCTCGTCCGCTAATAAAAAGGACTTTGCGTCCAAACGTCCTAGATCACAGGACGATACCTCCAAAACCCCGAAGAAGGCAAAGAGCGCTGAATCAGCGCACAGACCCTTCAACGAGGTAGCGAAGGACAATTTGGTCTTCGACATCTGCGACTGGAGCAATGATGAGGGGAGAATTAGTGGCGAGAATTGGCGAACGCTGAAGATGAGACTGACTATTGACATTCTCGCCTTTAGCGACAGAGACCCCTCGGCACTACTTCCCACCTTCACAGACAACGGGTGGTACCTCAACGGCGCCAAATTAGTGAGGTGCTCCGACCAGATGTCGGCAGACTCTTTGAAGGTAGCGATCCCGAGACTAACAAATCTCTGGGTCAATGCCAAGCTGAGTATCGCTCATTGGAGCGACATTCCGGTCCGCCCGAGAGCTCGCACTTGGGTACCCCCAGGACCAGATAAGCCGGACGAGATTCTCCGGCTTGTCAAGAGACAGAATCGTGATCTTCCAACAGAGAATTGGAGGATCATAAAGGCCGATGAACCGGAAGAGAGGGGAAGACTCATGTCCTTCCTCCTCAACCAGGAATCAGTTAACCTCCTTAATAAAAAGGGGTTGAAAATATTCTACGGCATGGACACTCTGGTCCTAAAAATCCATGAAAAGGACGAGAGACTACTCGCAGGCATGGTATTCTCGCTAAGCAGTCTTGGCTTAGAGGCTGCGCCCGAAAGTTCTTCTCTGGAAACAGACACGGCTGGAAGAAAAGTAGATGAACAACCCTCGACATCGGGGGCTGCTTCATCACAAGATCCGCTCCCTCAAGAGCAAAACAGTGGAGAACTATCCTCTGAATCAGAGGACGGGGCCACCACAATTATAGAGATGCCTGTACTAGTCAGCGATGATGCTCCGACTAGTGCAGATTAACCTTCACCACTCTAAAATAGCTTCGGCTAATCTACTTCTCCGCCTGGGAATAGGTGGGGAAGATATCGCCCTTATCCAAGAGCCATGGGTCACAAACAACGACCGCCTATCTGGACTCAGGGCAAGAAACTATTCCTTGTTTTATGTAAGAAATTCAGGTAAACCCAGAACTTGCATACTAGTAAAGAATAATATTAAAGCTTCCTTCTTCCGAATTACAGCGAACCTGACTTCACTTGCGTGGGGTTAGATCGAGCCGGAAAGGGGCCGCTGTGGATATCGTCAGCGTACCTCCCATATGATGACACGGAAGAAGTACCATCTAACACGACACGCAGGACGGTACAGACAGCGGCAGCTAATAATACCCCACTGGTTGTAGGTGCTGACGCAAACGCGCACCACACCATATGGGGCAGCAGTGACATTAACAAAAGGGGTGAGTTACTATTTGAATATATTATTGAAACTAACCTCGTAGTGCGTAACATAGGGTCTGAACCCACTTTTATAAACAGAATCAGGCAGGAAGTCATTGACCTGACACTGACCACCTGTTCACATGATATAGTAATAGAAAATTGGAAAGTATCTAGTGAAGTCTCATTCTCGGACCACCGCTACATACTCTTCACTCTTAAATTCGAGACCCCCCAACGAAAGTGTTTAAGAACCCAAAAAACACAAATTGGCAGGTCTATAATTCTTCACTCAAAAAGAAACTAGACAGCCTCCAAATCAGACAGCCCAATTCACCGGAAGAATTAGATGAAATGGTGAACGCAGTAACGTCTGCCATGAACAAGACCTTTAATAAGGCCTGCCCCACTAGTAGACATAAAGTAGGTGGTAAACCCCCGTGGTGGACCTCCACTGCAGCTTCTCTGCGCAGAGATAGCAGGAGAAAGTTTAACAAGGCAAAGTCTTCAAGAAACCCAGATGACTGGGATAATTATAAAGACAGCATCTACAAAAAGGAAGTAAAGAGAGCACAGCGAGAGTCGTGGAAATCATTCTGTGAGAATATAGAAAGAACAAGCGACTCCAGTCGGCTGCGTAAGATCCTCTCAAAATCTCCACAAATACATAGCGTCATACAAAGCCAAGGAGGAGTGTGGACTTCAACCAGCGAGGAGACCTTAGGTCTACTACTGGATACCCACTTCCCAGGCAACAAAGTAGAGGTAAATCACCCTACACAACACCATCACAGTGTCCAAATGGTTCCGGGGCATATTGCTGACAATCGCAAACTGGCGTGGGCTATTAACAGCTTCCTCCCATATAAATCACCTGGACTAGATGGAATCACACCCATAGAGCTACAGAAGAGTATCGAGACTCTCACACCCTGGCTACTGGTGATTTTCAATAGCTGCATAAAACTCAGCTTTACGCCCACAGTTTAGAAAACGGTAAAAGTGGTCTATATACCAAAATGCGGTAAAGCTTCACAATGTTCTCCAAAAGACTTTAGACCCATCAGTCTAACTTCATTCCTCCTGAAAACGTTGGAAAGAGTTGTAGATTACTACATACTCTCAAACCTGGAAAACAATTCCCTTTCGAGGTGTCAACACGTCTACCGAAAGGTTTTTCAGTAGAAACAGCACTTCATTCGCTAGTCAGCACTATCGAAAAATCGTATCACAAAGAATACACGATGGTATCCTTTCTGGATATAGAAGGGGCTTTCAACAATGTCAATACAGAAGCCGTCACGGATGCACTCACCAGACTAAACGTGGATAACTGCCTCTGCACCTGGATAAAAAACATGCTAGAAAGCAGGCTGATCCAGGCGGAGCTTGGCAGCTGTCTGACCAGGAGGTCAGTGTACAGGGGCACACCACAAGGAGGAGTGCTTTCACCGCTACTATGGATCTTAGTAGTCAACGAGATCATCTCCAACCTAGAGGAGGACGGATGCAAAGTGACGGCCTACGCAGACGACATTGCCATTGCCATAACGGGGAAATTCCCCAACACGATCAGAGACCTAATGGAATCAGCTCTCAGGAAACTATCCTCCTGGTCCATTAAGGTCGGACTCAATGTTAACCCATCCAAAACCGAACTGGTTTTATTTACAAGGAAAATCAAGGTTCAGGAGATAACGCCACCTACGCTCAACAACGAACCACTCATTTTTTCCAGCCAAGCTAAATATCTGGGAACGATCCTAGATAGCAAACTCAGTTGGAAACCAAACATCCAAGACCGTATAAGGAAGGCTACGATTGCCATTAACACCTGTAAAAAGGCCTTAGGCTCCAGATGGGGTCTACAGCCTAAGATAACTCACTGGCTGTTCACGGCGGTCGTTAGGCCTATCCTCACTTACGGTATCATAGCATAGGTTAGGTTAGGTTTAGGTGGCTGTCGGCAGAAGCCGACACACTTGGACCAATTTAGGTCCATTGTGATACCACGTATAATTATCTACCTCAACTCTGTAGATGGGACTGGCCAACGACACGCGGTTGTTCTCAAACGGTCCCCCATCTACGTACTAACCGCGCCCAACGTCGTTTAATTTCGGTGATCTGGCGAGAACCGATTAACTCGACGTGGTATGGTCGTTGGTGGTATCATAGCCTGGTGGCCTGCAATATCGAAGCAATGCCACGCAAGCGCCCTGGAACGCATCCAGAGGGCAGCCTGCATATGCATCACAGGAGCCTTAAGATCCACACCAACGGCAGCCTTAACGACTTTTCTAAACCTCCTCCCCATTGATATCTATTGAAATCTATGGGGCCACTAAGGCGGCCCTGAGATTAAGAGAATCCAATTCGTGGCAAAGTTCACACTTTTTGCACAGCAGCATCCTAACTGCCCACAAGATCCCCAACAATACGGATTATCTAATCCCAACACTAGATTTCAGTAATAAATACAAGACGGCCATCCCAGACCGAGCCAGCTGGAAAGAAGGTCGCATTTAAACAATGACGCCATTGAAATATACACCGACGGGTCAAAGACAGCCGACGGCACAGGGGCGGGCGTGTTTTCAGACAACCTTACGCTCAATGTCGTACTACGACTGCCTGACCACTGCAGTGTATTTCAGGCAGAAGTCACGGCTATCCGCGAAGCAGCACGCAGACTCTCTTTGAGCCCGATAGATGGAAAAACTATCGTGATTTACATAGATAGTCAGGCAGCGATTAAAGCCTTAGAATCACCAACAATAAGATCCAAGTTGGTAATACAATGCCGCGAATCTCTTAACGAGATCGCGGTCAGATGTAACACTTCACTGTGTTGGGTACCCTTTCACAATGATATTTCAGGCAACTGTAAGGCGGACGAGTTAGCCAGACGGGGTTCCGCACAAGAACTCTCTGATAACAGAGAGACACCGGCGGTACCCATTCAGACACTGAAACTCAAACTTCTAGACAACGCGTTAATAGAAGCAAATAACAGATGGAATAGCATCAGTACATGTGTGTCCTCAAAGCAAATTTGGACCAAATACGATGCGAAGAGAACATCCAAACTTCTCTCCATCAGCAGGAAAAATATCAGTTCTGTAATCGGAGCAATCACCGGGCACTGCCTTTTAGGCAGACATGCCATCAGATTGGGAGCTCCCTCAAACGACTTCTGCAGAAGCTGTAGAGACGTCGAAGAGGAAGAAACCACCACTCATCTCCTGTGCAACTGCCCCGCACTAGCCAATTCAAGGAAACAAATCCTCGGCAACTATTTCCTCGATGATCTAAGTGATCTCAGTGAAACAGATATTGGCTGTATCAGCAAATTCGTCACTAGGTCCAAATGGTTAAACTGAACTAGAGGACGGATTGGACGATGACTTGAGCCCCTCCCACTCCCCTCCCGCAGACCATCCCAAACCTATCCCCCTGCAAAGGAAAAGAGTTCTCACTGAAATTAGATTGTATCAGTCACTTCAGTCAGAACTCCACTCCGAGGGCGAGACAGTAACCCGGCGGATCGACTGAAACGGTCTCCACCGGCCTTGCTGCCTCCCCGCTATGCAGACAAAACGGGAACAGAGTTGAGGTTAGATTGTAACAGTCACCACACTCTGTTTCTCTCCCATACCTCAAAACCTGCACCACAAATCCCCGAACTCAGTCATCATAATTCCAAATCGTCTATCAAGGCCGTCCCTCCCTGCTCCTTTCCGCGGAATGGTGTAACTCGAGGCTCGTACTGCAACAGTCGCCACAAGCCGCATCCCCCCAGCGATGCGTGTAGCAGGGTTGGACCACCTTCAGTCACGCCCTCTGGCACAGTTTTGTAACGAACTACTTGACTGTGCAGCCGGTACACCCCAATCCGGTACAATCCAAGGAATGTAATACCTTGCGCGGGATTGACTGTATCGGTCTCCCTGGCACGGTATTGCCTGCAAAGAGAGTGAAGAGCAGTTTGAGGTTCGATTGTAACAGTCATCTCAAAAGACTCTTCCCTCCCCCGGTGATCAGGAGGCAATAGCTTCCCTCCGCGGCGCAGAATTTGAGATCGACCTGGGGTTTGATTGCATCAATCGCATCATCTCGATCGCAACCCTTGGTTCGGATGTCGGGCGAAAGTCGCCTCTGCACTAGTCACCCAACACATCGCAACCCATGCGAAACACAGCCAGGCTGCCCACCCTTACCCCTTCAGGAGTATCTTCCCCCCTAAGACCACTACCTCACAGGAGGCAATCACAGAGAACCAAGTAGGCCGAGCGACGACCGGCAGAACACCCCCCCCCCCCTTTTGCGGTATCACAACGGGCCGAAACTGCGGCCTAAGTGTGCCTGGGCTCACGCCCTCGCAGCCACCTTACCTAACCTAACCTACATGTATTGTTATGGTCACCTGGGAAAAATAAAATGAAACCACATTTCCACGAGCAATTAGCTTTTTGCTGTCACTCTGTCTGTGTTTCTTTTTTTTTATGTAATCTTACCTGTCAGGCAGCTCAGTATGAATGCCCCCTATGTTAGTCCGATGGTTTGTGTCTTTGTTGTTATAATTGCTTCGGTGTGTGCTTTAATACCAGAGGCACAAACCCACCCCTTTTGCAATTGTCAGTGCACCACTCACTAGAGATTAGCGGACTGCAAATACATAAAACCAATCATACGATATGTATATACGATGTGGGATCCGGCACTGCAAAACGGATTTCTCGATTAATATAATTGTGAAAGTCAGCCGAGACACATCGAGGCTAAAGTGGTATAAGCACAGTAGTGCGAACAGTGGGTGCAGTTTTTGTATAAAAATCTTAAAACAAGGTAGTGGCAGTTATTGCAAAGATATACAAGTATGAACGTTAAGTAATCAAACAAAAATCCTAAAAAGGGGTAAGTGCCGAAATTATAAATTAGTTAACGTTTGACTATATTCAGTCCTTTGTTAGGACAATACATTCCAAGGGCAATTGGCGGTCACCGACAGTGCGATAGTCGTGGCCGCCGAAAATTTATTTGGACGCCCGAAGTAAAATTAAATCGGGTAAAGTTCGACATACAAATATGAGCAATTACATGCCTATTGCGGAATTAATAAAGTGCAGTCCCACTCTCACGTGAAACTCGCCCAAAGCGGCATCGCAGGCGCACCATCATTGTATCCAGATAAGACGTTTTATGTTTTGTCCTTAATATGTTAACACAATAACTGCCAGGAAAAAAGAAAAAAAACGCACCTTTACATTTCTATAATTTCGCTTAAAAATATATAGGGTGGAGTGGGCCAAATGCGCACCTCATAATTTTTTTTAAATTTCAATCATTTGCGATTCGAAGACTAATAGCTTTAGATATTTAATTTTTTCTGTGTTGAAGAAAGCGTATATTCAAGTATCTCAACCAATATACATTTTTTAGTAAGTGCATTGTAAACATAGTATATACACTTAAACAAAAAAATGCAGCATTATTACATTTCCCCGGTGAAATGGGGCAAATGCAAGAAGGACTCCTATATCCTGTAAAATTAATCCCTGAAGAAAACGCAATTGCAAAATGAAACACTGTTTATGATTATTGTTTTTTTTTTATTATGTTAGAATCATAGCAATACTTTTGAAATAAGGAACTTTTTCATTAAAATTTTACTTTAACGTAAAAAAAATGTTATAACTTGTTAGGAAATACTCCAGTCTTTGAAGTCAAAATCGAAAGATATAGCGCCGCGACTTGTTATATCAGGATTTGGCAACAATTTAACCACGGAATCCTTTGTGATGAAGTCAATATCTTCCACAACGGGCCATACAAATCCGCTTCCTTTGCAGCGTAAAAATGGCCCTTGATCCTGTGCACCTTCTGTCAAGTTTCTATTCGTTTGCCTTATAGTCCCTCCCATATTCAGTGTACAAGGTGCTGGTTCACTATTTATATTCTGTTCATATCCTGGTGTATTGTTGTTTATTTCGTCGGAAGTAGTGTCAATGTTGACAACTTTCTGCTCTTTGAATTTGTCCCAACGCTCCAAATCTGCATTCGAAAAATGCTCTCTTGGTATAACATTTAAATTCAACGGATATATTCCAGTCTTACTAAATCCACTCATTATAACCTCTTCAGAAACGTTTTTCCAAGTTTCACCCAAAAATTGGGAAAACAATGACTTGGAAAGCCTCTGTCCTATATGTTGCCTTTGCCAAGATGTTACTAATTGATCCCACTTTTGCTTAAAAGATCGAAAGACAGAAACGTCTAAAGGTTGAAGGCGATCACTAATATGAGCTGGAAGTTTTAGAATAGTAATTTTGTTCTCTAACGCAATCTGGATGAGCTCAAGTGAAACATGAGTAGAGTGCCCATCGTATATTACCAAGGCAGGTCGTTCATCACCCATGGCTGGAATAAGAGTCTTTGCAAAATAGTTTTTAAATATTTCTGTGTCCATCCACCCGTTTGGACTTGCAGCGTATGCCGTTCCTGGAAACTCTTTATCAGATGGCGCTCGCCATTGGTCCCAAATATTCTTGCCTTTAAAAATGATTAAAGGTGGAACTCTTCGACCTATAGCATCAGCAGCTAATACAAAGGTCGTGTTTTCTCTTCCAGATGTGCTAGTTATTCTCGCTGAGCTTGTATTTTTCTGTCCCACAATTTTAGTCCTCGATGGATCAATACAAAGACTACTTTCGTCCAGATTCCAAACTGTTTCAGTTTTGTCCTCAATTTTAAGGTCTGCCAAAGTATCTTTCAAAAGTTCGAAATATCCATAAATAATGAATGGATCGGTTGCTGCCCTTTTTCTTGCGACTTCTAAGGTCTCCGGTTTTCTAATGGATAAGCAATGATGTTTTTTAAAATTCAAAAACCAGTCTTCTCCCGGAGCTCCGTTTTTGAATGGTGTAACTATTTTATTTACTTCCACATATTGTCGAACTATCTTCAATATTTCTTTACGGGTGAGTCCAAATCCCCATTTGGCTAACGTTTAAATAGAGTCTGCTAAGGTGTTTTCGATATGTTCGGGAAGGGCTCTAGCTCTACCTTTCGAATTTTTAGTTGCACCACGATAACCTTTGACTCGAGTGTACAATGTGGAAAATGGGATTTTGTATAGAATTGATGCTCTATTTATTGATATAACTTCAGCATTTATTTCACTGAGAGCTAATTCCAAACTTGCTTGTGAGTATTTGGGCGGTCCGCTATATTTCTTTACATAGGTTCGTACCATCTGCAAAAAAAAGACAAAATGGGGTAAATGTAATAGCATAACGCATTTACCCCTTCTACTGTAACTACATTTACCCCAACGGTATATTTTCCTAGGGCAAATGTATTATGGGCTGATTTTTAATATAATGTTTATATTTTTAATTAAAATTACATATACAGCCCTTTTGCGCACTCAAATAAATTATTTCTATGAAAATTTGATGTAAACATACCTTGCGTTTTCATTCCAAGTCGGATTTAAAATTGAGATGCGACCAATTTGAGCTGCACTTGTGAAATGAATTCTCTCTTTCATCTCGGTCGGTAACACAGATCTGATAAGTAGCAGCCGTGTAGATAATGAAGTTTTCTAACAACTTCAGGTATGGCACACTAAGTTCTGTTGGTATAAAGGGCAATAAAAAGCGGCTTTACAAATACCCTGCTATTACAATTACCCCACTCCACCCTATAAGAAAAAAGATGATAGCAGCTATTTATTTAAATGCACTCATATATAAGTAGGTATATGAAGATAAATTTCGTAGTTATAAGACTAGAATTATAAGCGTGTTATTTAGTTATATATAGCAAACCTTTTTTTTTGACGAATATTAACTCAATTAGTACCTTTATTCGTTTTGATGATCCTTTTAGGTATTTAGTTGGTTACACTGTTGTATATCTGTAGGATGCGTTACCTTTTTTGCAGTCTTCATTCTTGTTGATTGTAGTCCTATGTATCCATAAGTAGTGTTAAGTTTTTTTTTGTAATGATTTAGTTTTTTCTTTGTAGTTCTAAGTATTTCTAAGAGTTCATCCTTAAATCTTATTTCTTTTTTTTTGTAAGAATCGAGTTTTCTCCGTCGTCCCTTGTTATTTTTTTTTTTGATTCCGCGTCGGCTTTTAAACGGTTAAGCCCCCACCACCTAAAGTGAGCTCCCTTTCTGTAGGAACGTTCTCTTGGTATTTGTGTCTTACTGCATGGTGAATACCTTCATGCATTCGGGTAGGACGGTGGAATCGAAGATTCCCAAGTTAGAGTTTGAATCCTTTTTTTTTTGTAAATTTAATTTGCTTTATGGTCCAATTGTCAGTTATTGATTATATATATAAATATACATAGTGCTAAAAGTATAAAATAATGAATTTAATGGTTTTTTTGTCAGGCTTATAAGCGCCTGATATGTATTTAAGAAGATTTTTCAGGGGGGTGCGGTAGGATGTGCTAAAGATCATTCGGTGGGAATGGTCAGATCGTTGAGCAGCATCCATCTTTGGGGAAATCCAATATCTGGCCACCGGATTTCCAGGTTGGAAGGGTAATGGCTACGCTGCATCGTCACCAGCAGCGTCCTTCAGTGTGGTGGACGTCCGTCCGATTTTTGGTGAAAGAGTAAGTAACTTTTTGGCAAGATATGTGTTTTTGTGGTAGGTTTGGTTGAGTGTGGGGGCAAGATCCACCCCATTCCGGCGAGCGCAGTCGAGCATCGCAAGCATGCCGCGTCCCTTGCACTCAACTACTCAATGTTCCCTTCTTGTCCCATTCCCATCCTAATGTCCTCTCCACATCCTAGTTTCCAGACCTTTACCAACTCCTAACTCCCTCTACATACCCCAATATAGACCTATTACAGTATATAGCATTAATATAAAAATATATAATATAATTTAAAATTTTTATAATAAAACATTTTTTTTTATAAATTGTAGGGAGAAACAGGCCGACTTAAAATTTAAAATAGTACTCGAGTTAAGATAGGATATAAAAACTTAACATAAATTCAATATAGTGTCAGGATGAAACATAATGTAAAGAAAATGAAGTGATTATAATTCGTATAAAGAAATATATAAAGTATAAATAGAATAACTGTAACACAACAATAGTTTATAAGTCGAGAACTAGAAACCGTAAGATTTTGTTATAATTAATTAATAAAGTAGGTATAAATATAATAACTGTACCACAACAATAGTTTATAAATCGAGAACTAGAAACTGTAAGATTTTGTTATAATTAATTTAAGAAATCCCATCATTGTATAATAAAGTGAGAACTAGAAACTGTAAGATTTTGTTATAAAATTGCAAAAATCCCATTATTGTAAAAGTGGCGCGTAAAAGAAGAAATCTTGACAACATAAGATTAATAATAAAAAATTAAAAATTCTAATAGACACAGGTTCGACTACAAGTATACTAGATGAATCTAAACTATTAGAAATACTGTTTCACTTTTAATAAACGCGAAAACGACTTTGAAAGAAATCAATTTGGCGGAAAATACCGAAATAAATGTAGAAGGAAATTGCGGCCGCCCACGCCGAAAACGAAATTTACCGATCTGTTAAATGAGAAATGATAATGAAGGTGCGAAGAGCGCGAGTGCAACAGCCAGCAAGTGGATATGCTGGTTTTCCGGTAGCTCAGCACGGGGTGGGTTCAGGTAATAAAATCTTATTTTTCTAAATCGCACCAAAGGAAACCGTATGTACGAGTAGGTACTTACTGCGGATTGGCAATCTGATTGATGTTATAGTTCTGGGAAACCGAGTACCTACTCGTATAAAACAAAAAATGGGCGCCACACAATTTTAAGGGAAATTGTGAAACAAAAGCAACGAGCGAAAAAAAAACGAAAACCAAGAAAAAAATTAAAGACGTAAGATTTTTTTTTCCACTACGTTATAACGTCTCCGTTGGAGAACGGCAAATTTATTTTTACGGTAAGGAAACGGTTTCACAAATAACGGAATTGCCGTCGAAATGGCACGAGATCGAATATTCCCGAAAGCGAACAAAAGTCAGTTAATGGGTTTCGCGGGTCCCTTCTTTTACCGGGATTCGTGAAAGCCCTACCCTACCGAGATTTCAGATTTTTCTTTTTTTTTTCTAATAAAACTACACGGACACTATCACTCTACTTAAATGTTCCTTCTTCCTGAATTCCTGATTCCCGCCTGGAATCATTGGATACTGGTCCCGCCTGTCTGCTGACCTTCCTCTCGGTGAAATATTCTCCAACACCTTGACTTCAAAATTAACCACTTCACAATTCTACGTAATTTCGACTCTTTCGAATTTTCTGACTTTTTTTCTTCTTAATTCCCCGATTATAAACAACGCGTCTATATCACTTGCTGGACAACCAAGAAGTGATTTGTCAGCTGGCTTTGTCCATTCGGCCGGCCGGCATCCTCACTCACGAATCCATACATCCATGGGGAAGCAGAGCCAACGACAGTTCCAACCGACAATTCAGCTGTGGCGCTGAAGTTGTCAACTGTTTCGTACTCCCCCATCCCCACACATACTCAGACATTTTGCGGTCCATGTCGTCTCTTGCTACACTATGTGTTCTCACATTAGTGCGCTGACATGATCCCGCTAATGCTCTCACGCCCTTCAGGCGACCTCTCACTAGTGAATTCGCCCATTGCTCTACGTCTTCAGCAATGAACAAACCCTCCGACCGACCCTGGATCTGCCTCGATTCACCACGTACCCTTTTTGACAGTTCGTAATCAAAACATTCGAAAAGTTAAATTAAATTAAATCGTTTTGTTATTTTCACATATTGTCCCATCTTTTGGAACCAAATTCAAAATCCCCAATTAAAATGTACCGCCTAAAGAAGATTATACCTGTGAGGGATTGGATTACGGAAATCCCTAGGACCAGACACCAGCTAAACCTATTGGAAAACCCAGCAATTCAGGAATAGTGCAGTGAGTGAATAACTTGTACATAAATTCTAAATTATCGCGCTATTATTGTTTGTTTATCTCGGTGGGGTTGCGCGCAGATTTGGGGTAGAAAGGTAATTACGATCTTGTGCCAGTCCTTACATGGTTTCTTTTTGTTTTTATTGTGTATGTTGGCCTCGCAGGCATTGTTGTGTTTCGTGTTAGATGTTTTGTTTGTTGTCCCCAGTCTTTTGTGCGCATCGGGACCGGTGTCTCTAGTATAATTTGGGAGTGTATAAATACGCGGCCGTCCGCCAACACTCTCTGTTGCTCCTCCGGTGCTCCCACGACGAAGTTGAAGGATAGAGCGTCATATTCCCCCCATCGTGCGTGACTCAGTACCGTGACAGTGGTACTTCTTTTGCAATTGTCTGTGGAAGGGGCCGTTCGCTCGCCCTCCCTAATTGCTATACCAGCCCGATCGTCTGGTTGTGACAGCGACTCAAGTGTCGCCGCTGTATTTTTCAGACCGCCCGTCTGTTTGGAGTGTGTCAAAGAATACATACACCACTCCGCCGTCGCAGACCGTCCGTCTGGGTTCGCTGTCGCAGTTGTGCCTACAGACCGTCCGTCTGTCTTGCGCTTGGTTTTCGTACCGCCGTTGCAGACCGACCGTTTGGGTTCGATGTCGCAGTTTGTGCTTCCAGACTGTCCGTGGTTTTCGTAAAGCATTTGCAGACCGTCCGTCTGGGTTCGATGCCGCAGTTTGCTCGACTCGTCGACCACCTGCCGAACTGGTTCATCAGTGCTGGACTGCCTGCCCATGCCCAAGTGATCTGTGGTGGTTTTTGCCTGGAGGGTCCCGAGAAGTGGGCCGATGGCTGATGGCACCGTGGCTGCCCCTCCACCTCTTCAGATCCTAAGCACGCAAACCAATAAAGAGAGGGAGGGTCAGGGAACGTAGAGTGGCTCTTGTTGTGGTATAATTATACCGCAACAAATCCCACCCTCACCTCCAAGGAAATGTGCTTGGTTTTCGGAGAACCCCAAGCCATTTCCAGAGATTAAGGAGAACGACACAAACGAAGGAGGGATTTTCCATCATGGCCAATTTGCCCGTCCAGATAATAGAAAAGAGATTGAAATTCCTAGAACTCGAATTAAGTATGCAGATTTGCAAACAACAACGTTACGTTATGGGAACTGCTGGACTAATCATCAGCGGCACTGTGACAGGGCTTCAAATCCTTCACATGCCATGTGCCACGATCTCTACCGTTTTCATCGGTTAACGTAGAGGCCCACCGGGAAACGCGTTTTTTAATTTTAAACGGTCCGATAAATTTCGGAGCAAGTTTCGCGGCGTAAAAATTAGCGGCGTCGGATAATGCGAAATTCCTTCGCCATACAATCTCGTTCGGGAGATATTGAACTTCTCTGCGACGGAGATTGTAGGCTTTCGCGGACTTCTTGGCTGCCACAGCTAATTTATTCTTTATATCTGCTCTTAGTTCGTTAAAGCGGTTTCCTAGTTCCGCCCTTTCTGTTTCCCCGTCGCCCTCTATCTGCTGACCCTGATATACACTTGGCCCTAAGCTTCGACTACCTGCCTCTTCTCTACTACCTAGAGTGGCTGCTTCTTCATCGTCGCCTAAGTCCCTATCTAGTTGATCTCTTCAGGCAGCTCAGTAAGAATGCCCCCAATTAAGGTCCGCTGGTTGGTGTCCTGGTTGGTCTAATTTTTTGAGTTTGTGCTATAATACCAGAGGCACAAACCTACAACGTAAGACAATTGTGAACTCATCGTTCACCGAGGATTAGCGGACCACAGAGTAAATAAAAATAAATCATACGATATCTATGTATGATTTGGGTCTCGGCATTGCGAAACGGTCTGGTGGATTAATTCGAATTAGAACTCCAGCCGAGGCACACTTGAAGTGTAGTAAAGGGTGATTTTTTAAGAGCTTGAGAACTTTTTTTAAAAAAAAAACGCATAAAATTTGCAAAATCTCATCGATTCTTTATTTAAAAACGTTAGATTGGTCCATGACATTTACTTTTTGAAGATAATTTCATTTAAATGTTGACCGCGGCTGCGTCTTAGGTGGTCCATTCGGAAAGTCCAATTTTGGGTAACTTTTTCGAGCATTTCGGCCGGAATAGCCCGAATTTCTTCGGAAATGTTGTCTTCCAAAGCTGGAATAGTTGCTGGCTTATTTGTGTAGACTTTAGACTTGACGTAGCCCCACAAAAAATAGTCTAAAGGCGTCAAATCGCATGATCTTGGTGGCCAACTTACCGGTCCATTCCTTGAGATGAATTGTTCTCCGAAGTTTTCCCTCAAAATGGCCATAGAATCGCGAGCTGTGTGGCATGTAGCGCCATCTTGTTGAAACCACATGTCAACCAAGTTCATTTCTTCCATTTTTGGCAACAAAAAGTTTGTTAGCATTGAACGATAGCGATCGCCATTCACCGTAACGTTGCGTCCAACAGCATCTTTGAAAAAATACGGTCCAATGATTCCACCAGCGTACAAACCACACCAAACAGTGCATTTTTTGGGATGCATGGGCAGTTCTTGAACGGCTTCTGGTTGCTCTTCACTCCAAATGCGGCAATTGTGCTTATTTACGTAGCCATTCAACCAGAAATGAGCCTCATCGCTGAACAAAATTTGTCGATAAAAAAGCGGATTTTCTGCCAACTTTTCTAGGGCCCATTCACTGAAAATTCGACGTTGTGGCAGATCGTTCGGCTTCAGTTCTTGCACGAGCTGTATTTTATACGGTTTTACACCAAGATCTTTGCGTAAAATCTTCCATGTGGTCGAATAACACAAACCCAATTGCTGCGAACGGCGACGAATCGACATTTCACGGTCTTCAGCAACACTCTCAGAAACAGACGCAATATTCTCTTCTGTACGCACTGTACGCATTCGTGTGGTTGGTTTAATGTCCAATAAAGTAAACTGAGTGCGAAACTTGGTCACAATCGCATTAATTGTTTGCTCACTTGGTCGATTATGTAGACCATAAATCGGACGTAAAGCGCGAAACACATTTCGAACCGAACACTGATTTTGGTAATAAAATTCTATGATTTGCAAGCGTTGCTCGTTAGTAAGTCTATTCATGATGAAATGTCAAAGCATACTGAGCATCTTTCTCTTTGACACCATGTCTGAAATCCCGCGTGATCTGTCAAATACTAATGCATGAAAATCCTAACCTTAAAAAAATCACCCTTTATTAACATCATAATGCACAGTAGTGCAAGAAAGGTGCATGTGAAAGTTTTATTTTAAAGACCTCCAAAAACAAAAAAACGGAGGCAGTGAACTATTTGACGATATAGAAATTCCTTAATCAAAAGGGTGAGTGCCAAACTAGTTTTCATGTGTTTTTTTTTTTACTAATAAGTGGTTCATTGATAGGAGCCTTAAATTTAAAACGAAAGAAAACGACTGAACGTTAAATTAGCGGTCACCGACTATGAAATACGGTAGTGGCCGCCGAACCTTTTTGTAGTGTGTTATTTATTCATACAATACGCATATACGAGTATATATCCCTCATAAAATTGTCGGGAAATTGATCGAAAGGAGTACAAGGAAGATTAATCCCCTCGTGCCCTTCATTTTTCACCTCCTGCTTCGCCGATTTCACGTGTTCAAGGGAATTAAACGAAATCATACAAATGCACATAAGAACTATCCAGTGCAAGAAATTCAATTAACGATTGAGTGCTGAGAAACACCTGCGCCGTAAACTACATAAAAAGAAAAGAAAAAGGAAACGTATCGAAAATAAAAAAGTATATCCGTAGAAAAAAAAATATATAAGTAATAAAATCACATTTATATGCACGTATATATACTCGTATATAAGATTGCGACATCATAGTACACATACCTCCACGAAGGGTCAGTCACCTTGTCGAGCGCACCTCTCTCTGTTGGTGCCGGTGTGGAGGCTTAAGGGTGCTGTTTTTCAGCATCTACTAAGAACTGCCCACAGGACACTCCATCCTGATCCCACTCTCCCCCCATCTTCTCCCACTCCTCTATTCTTTACTCTCCCCTTCCCTTCTCTCTCCCTCCTTTATCCCCTGGGCTGGACTAATGGAGACCCGTGCCGATAGTCAGCCTGGCTGAGGGCCCAGGTTTAAAAAATAGCTCAGTCGCAAGCGGAGTATCCGGATACCTGGCGACCTCCGGAACAGCTAGCCTTATCTGTACAATGCGGATCTCTGTACAGACGGACCTTCCCTTCTCCGCTACTCGTGGGAACTATTATGAAACCTAATCAAAAACAAATTTTTAAGGCCGGTATCCCTTTGAAACCGGACGGTAGTACGGCGACAAAGCTGTCTACCGGCAATGCTCTTATGGCAGCTGGCAGCGGAACTGTGGATAACCGTGGTTCCTCCGTCAGTGATTGCGAGCATAAAAATAAATTTCCCAGCAAAAGTGGGACTGTGCAAAATGGTCCCACCTCTGCTGGCAGCAATCCCTCAGGCAGTGTCCCAAAGCTGCCCCCTGGTAAAACTCCTGCTACACTAGTCAGGGGTAAGACTGTGCAAACTCATGGTCCTTCCGCTGGCAGTAAACGCTTGGATGCTACTACCAGACACAATCACCCCCCTGAGGGGAGTGGGACTGTGCAACATGGTCCTACTTAAACCAGCGCGTCTTGTAGGCGTCGTCGTAACACCTCGACGTCGCACTACAAGGATAAACGCAATGCAAATCGCATTATTGGCTCTATCGGCACTATCCCTGAGTTGGATAGAACCCCTGCGCAGATCAGTAAACTGACCTGGGCTCAGAACGTACTCACAGGAAAGGACAAGACCAGCGGAGACATTGCGTCAAAGCGACAGAGATCGGTGGAGGAGGTCAGTTCGGTCTCCAAGCGCCTGAGGATGCACAACACCAGTATTCCTCCTAGCGCGTCCACCGTCAAATCTCATAGGTCTTTTAGCGACGTCCTAAAAAAAGGTATTGTGGTCGCAGTTATAGACCGCAGCGACGCCGATGGTAGGATCTCACCTGAACGGTGGGATCTCATTATGCTCTCCCTATTGGAAAACTTCGAGGATTTCTACAAAGATATCCCCGGACCACCGCCAATAATCCATGATGGTGGCTGGCATCAAGGACGAGTTAAACTTATCGCGTGCGATGATCAGCGATCATTGGACCTCTACAAGGTCGCGATCAACAAGCTTGGTGAGCTTTGGCCAGGGGCTAAGCTTGATGTTGTTGCAAGGGAGGACATTCTTGCCGACCGAGATCGCGTGCCTATATCCCAATTAGCCCTTCCTCCCCTGAAAGGATACTGCACCTCCTCAAAATCAGCAACCCATCCCTTCCGACTCACGACTGGAAAGTCGCAAAACTGGAAGAACAAAAGGGTTCCTACCGATGCGCTCTTATCATCATCAATCAGGAATCCCTTGCTCATCTGGCAGCGACCGCAGGCATGATTCGGTTCGGGTGGAACGACATCACGCTGAAGGTCTACAAGAAGGATGATCTGGACGCTGATAAGCGACCCCATCATCCCTCCGAATCTGTTGTGTCGGATGCAAGCGCATCAGTCACCTTCCCCTCCCTAGAGGATGACATTTCAGAGCCCTCTAAGGAACCAACCATGTCTCTACCCCCTGTGATCGACTCCCAGTCGGTTATGGAAACACACGACACCAATGACAATGACCTTCTGAGGGAAGACGAGCTCCTTAGCTCATCCTCTGTATTGGAAGGCTTGTCCAACAAGGATCCTCTGAGTGAGGATGAACTTCTCAGTTCGTCCTCTGATTTGGAGGACCTCAATAAAACAGTGATAGAGGCTTCTCCACAAGATCGTAGCAACAATGCTGCAGATCATTCAGATTAACCTCCAACACTCGATTAAGGCCTCGGCCGCCCTTATTCTCCGTCTAGCAAAAACCGGAGAAGACGTAGTCTTGGTCCAGGAGCCCTGGGTCGTCAATAACCTGGTTCGTGGACTGAAGACCCCTGGATACTACCCACTATATGTGTCCGACAAAGGTAAACCTAGATCGTGCATACTAGTGAAGAGTAGCCTTAATGCTTATTTACTCCCTAATTTCAGCGATCGAGATACGACGGCTGCCAAACTGGAGACTGCTGGTAGCACATACTGGTTGGCATCAGCGTATCTTGCCCATGACAACCTGGGACCTCTTCCTGGTGTTAACCTGGAGAGTTTTATTGCGGAAGTAGAGAGGCGGAAAGCTGCACTCATCATCGGATGCGACGCTAATGCGCATCACACCGTATGGGGAAGCACTGATATCAACAGCAGAGGTGAGTCACTTTTCGATTACATTTTAAGTACTAACCTCATTGTGTGCAACATGGGTAATGAGCCCACCTTCATCACCAAGAATCGACAAGAAGTCTTAGACATTACTCTTGTCTCCAATAACATCCACAAATTGATATCGAGTTGGAGGGTTTCGTCTGACCATTCCTTCTCCGACCACCGATATCTTACCTTCAACCTAAACGTTGACATCCCCTGCCAATCCACATTCCGTAACCCTCGGAAAACAGACTGGCCCAAATACAGAGATACTATGCGCAGACATATAACCTCTGAACTCTTAAGTCCCCCACGCAATCCTAGCGAGCTTGACAGCAAAGTCAACAAGCTCACGATGGCTTTTAAGGAAGCGATGGCTGTTTCCTGCCCACTCGTTCGTCTCAGGGGGAAAAAGAAGCCACATTGGTGGATACCTGAATTAGGACCACTGAGAAATGATTGCAGGAGACTCTTCAATCGAGCTAAAAGCTCAAGATCCAATACTGACTGGGACTCCTATAAAGTATCCCTCAAATCATACAAAAAAGAATTAAGGAAGGCCAAAAGATCTTCGTGGAGACTCTTCTGTGGCAAAATAGAAGAAACCTCAGAGGCATCAAGGCTAAGAAAAATCCTTGCTTCAAATCCAACTATGCCTAGCTGCCTAAAGAAAGCAGATGGCTCGTGGACTACATCCAGCGAGGAATCGCTCAATCTGCTACTTGACACACACTTCCCTGGTAGCTCCAACATTACCGGCCATAGTAACCCAAACAGGTCACCTATGGATTTACAGGTAACAAATTCTCAAAATCTGATTACTAGGGACAAGCTTCTTTGGGCACTACAAAGCTTCAAGCCCTTCAAGTCTGCAGGACCTGACGGCATAATACCTGCCGAACTTCAGAGGACTTCTGACATCATTCTACCAACACTGGAGATGATTATGAATAGCTGTTTAAGGCTTACTCACATTCCTCAGGCTTGGAGGGAAGTTAAAGTAGTCTTCATACCCAAGGCTGGCAAATACTCCCATGTTAGTCCAAAAGACCTCAGACCCATCAGTCTATCATCATTCCTCCTCAAAACGCTGGAGCGTCTGATTGATATCCATCTTCGCATGAATATAAGCCCGCAACTGCTGTCTGCGGCACAACATGCGTACATTAAGGGTAAATCAGTGGAAACTGCCCTTCACTCCTTGGTACGCACCATAGAATACTCCCTTCACCACAAGGAATACACTATGGTTGCCTTCCTAGACATAGAGGGCGCTTTTAACAACGTCGACACATCTGCAATCGCAAATGCACTAACAGAACTAAATGTGGATGGATCGCTTGGTGCATTGATCAGTCTTTTGCTAACAAGCAGGATTATCAATTCAAAACTGGGCGTTTCATCCGCTAGAAGGTCTGTCAGTAGAGGCACGCCACAAGGTGGTGTCCTCTCCCCCCTTCTGTGGAACTTGGTGGTGAATAAACTACTGACATGCCTGGAAGGGGAGGGTTGCACGGTGATTGCCTATGCGGATGACATTGCTATTGCCGTCCCAGGGAAATACCTCAACACTCTAAAGGAACTCCTTCAAAACGCTCTCAACAAGCTTTCAATTTGGGCAAGAAGCTGTGGGCTGGGGGTTAACCCTCACAAAACCGAGCTTGTCCTCTTCTCCAGGAAATATAAAGTCCCTCATATCGACCCTCCCTCTATCAACGGTACAAGCTTAACCTTTTCCGACGAAGCTAAATTTCTGGGTCTAATATTCGATAAGAAGTTAAGCTGGAAACCCAATGTACAAGAAAGAGTAAGGAAAGCTACAGTAGCACTTTTCTCTTGCAAAAAAGCCATCGGAAATAAGTGGGGCCTACAGCCCCGCATATCACACTGGCTATACGTATCGGTAGTTAGACCGATCCTGACATACGGGGTGGTTGTCTGGTGGACTGCTCTAGACAAAGCGGTAAACCGTGATAAGCTGAGCAAGGTGCAACGCACAGCTTGTCTGTGTATCTGCGGAGCACTCCGTACGACCCCCTCGGCTGCACTGGACATATTACTGCATCTAACACCCCTGGCTATTTTCAGCAGGCAATCAGCTGCCTGCTCCGCTGTCCGTTTAAAAGCCACATCACAGTGGATCAATACAAATATTGCCCACTCTATCATTCTGGACTCCCATGGGTCCCTACCAAGAAACATCGACTACACTATACCCCAGCTACAGTTCGAAAAGAACTTCCAAATCACTATCCCCTCCAGATCATTCTGGGAGGAGGCTGATTGCATGGAAGATAATTCGATCCACTTTTACACCGACGGATCAAAAACTAGTGATGGGGTCGGAGGTGGTGTTTTCTCAGAAAGACTTAATATCAGTCTCTCTTTCCGTCTTCCTGATCATTGTAGCGTGTTCCAGGCGGAAATCATGGCGATTAAGGAAGTCTTGTCGTGGCTAAAGAGAAACGTGATATCCGCTAAGGACATCCGCATATTCTCGGATAGTCAAGCCGCGCTGAAATCCTTGGATTCAGTCTCTTCAAACTCCATCGTAGCCATAGACTGCCGCTCGTCTCTTGAGGAGATGGCAGAGCAGTTCAACTTTCACCTCTTTTGGGTGCCAGGGCACAGAGACATCCCAGGGAACTGTAGGGCAGACGAACTCGCCAAAAAAGGAACAGCATTACCTCTTCTACCTGATAAAGGTTTCTTAGGTATGCCCATCGCTACTTGTAAACTCATGCTTAAGCTAGCCGCAGTCGAGAGTACAAACCTCAGGTGGACAGGTAGTGATACGTGTCTAGCGACCAAGCATATCTGGCCAAAGCTGGACCTGCGACGCTCTCTGAGTTTGATCTCACTTAACCGACTGCATATTAGCTCTGTCATAGGTGCCATCACAGGGCACTGTCTAATAGGCAAGCACGCATCAAGGCTTGGCGTCTATTCTAACGACTTCTGCAGAAGTTGCAGGGATGAGGAGGAGGAGGAGACTACACTTCATCTCCTCTGCACATGTCCTGCACTCTCCCATAAAAGAAATCTCTATTTGGGAGCCTTCTTCCTTAATGAACTCAGTGACTTGGCTAACTCAGATGTTAGAAGTCTATCACGCTTCATTAGAAGCTCCAAATGGTTTTAGCGGGTAGTGGTAGATACTCCCGATCCTAGTGGCATCACAATGGACCTCTTTGGTCTAAGTGTGTTAGCTTTCGGCTAACAGCCACCTCAACCTAACCTAACCTAACCTAGTACACATATTGTGTGCGTAGATAAAATGCTTTCATCTAGTTAGTAATTTAAATAGTTAAATTTGCTTATTTATTAGATTAAATTATCAATATTTATAGTTTAAGTAACTAGCGACCTAGATTAAGTTAATTATTATCCAATTGCAGTTTAATGGCGTATCGTCAGATTATACTTGAGTATCGTCGTATTCGTATATATGTATATATATATGTATATCTATTTATTGAAAGTTTCTTAATGTTTAATACGCTCATAAGATGCTTTATGTGATGTTTTCTTTTGATTTTGCTTTGCTACTTAGCTTAAGTTCTTGCTTATTTTGAATAAGTTATTGTGAAAAGTTTAGTTTTCTCCGTCCCCGTCTGGCCCTTGCGAATTGAATTTTCAAAGCCCAACATATATCTACACGGAGCTCTATGTAGGTAGGTCAATATTACCGTAGGACTGGAGATAGTGCCGATAATTGAAGTTATCCAGAAATAGGTGGCGGAAGGTGAAAGCGGAATTAAATTTTTCTAAAACTTGTTTGTTGAATTTGTATGCTTCTTTGTATTTAATTTCATTAGTTCCTAAGAAGATTTTTCAGGGGGTGCGGTATGGTGTGCTAAAGACTATTCGGTGGGAATGGTCTGATCATTGAGTAGCAGTCATCTTTGGGGAAATCCAATATCTGGCCACCGGATTTCCAGGTTGGGAGGTAACACTCCTGCAAAATCCCCAATCTGCCTGCTTTCCCCACTACTAACTTCCATTCGTTATTGTCCGCGTGGACCACGATATGGTTCGCTTTAATAAATTTGAAAAGTCGAACATTGTCGACTCTCCATGCTGGATATGCTAGCCGATTCTCTTCAACAGCTGCCACCATCTTCGCCACCTAAGGTTCCAAATCCGCATCTGAGATCTCGGCTACCACCGGGACTCCTCGCGACAACATATCTGGAACGACATGTTCTTTCCTCTTTCTGTGGACGATCTACAAATCGAACTGCTGAAGCCTCACTGTCCAGCGTGCTAGACTACCCGACGGATCCTTAAGATTACTTAACCCTACCAAAGAGTGATGATCAGTCACGACCGTGAACCGAATTCCTTCGATATACGGTCGCAACTTCTCAATAGCCCATAGTACAGCCAAGCACTGCTTTTCGGTCGTCGAATAGTTTCTCTGGCATCTATTGAGGGATCTGCTAAGGTAACAAACGATCTTCTCGCCCTCTTTGAATTCCTGTGACAGTACGGATCCGATACCAAAATCTGACGCGTTGGTTTGCACCACGAAAGGTTGCTGAAAATCCGGACACGTCAGGATCAGTGCTGTCACTAAACACTCCTTCGCCTTTCGGAAGCTTTCTTCGCATTCTGCGGACCAACAGAATTTCTTAATTTTCTTTAACAGATCTGTTAAAGGACGCACTAACTCAGCGAAGTTGGGTACAAAGCGCCTGTACCATGAAATAGTCCCTACAAAGCTCCTAACTTCCTTCACGTTTTTCGGTGCAGGAATCCTAACCATGCTTTCCACCTTTTCTGGATCGACGTGAAGTCCATTCCTATCAACGACATAACCGCTTCACATAAACGCTTAAAGACCTCTTCCAGTATCTCAAGATGTTGTTGGAAAGAATTGGTGACGATAATGATATCGTCTAAGTACACGAAGACGTGTGGCTCGAGATCGGCACCAAGAACACTGTCGATAAATCTCTGCCACGTCGCCGGTGCATTATGTAAGTCGAATGGCATACGCTTGAACTGAAAGAGACCCCTATTTGGAACCGTGAAGGCTGTGAGCGGTCGTGATCCCTCCTCCATGGGGATCTGCCAGTAGGCTGACTTTATGTCTTTATGTCTAAGGACGTGAGATACTTCGCATCTCGAAGTTTGTCTAGGGTCGTTGAAATGTATGGTAGTGGGTAAGCATCCCTATCTGTAACTTTATTAAATTTCCTATAGTCGACACAAAACCGAAAGGACCCATCTTTTTTCCTGATAAGAACGATTGGAGATGCCCACGGACTGCTTGATTTCTCACTAACTCTCGCATCCAGCATCTCCTTCAGTTCCTTATCAATATGAACCTGCATTGCAGGCGAAACCGGGTAATACCTTTGTTTAATCGGTTCGGCCGACGTCCTAATCTTATGCTCGACCAATTGGGTACAACCTAATCCCTCTGGCATATCCCTGAAGATTTTCTCCTCCAAAATATCCAGTTGCCTTGTTTGAGTTTCGTCCAATTCGGACTTTTCCTTAAGAACGGAAATCGAGCCAACCGATTGTTGACTCGAGAACTTCCACACGCCTGATCGCAAATCCGGGACTACACCCGACAGTGCCCAAAAATCTGCACCAAGGATCATCACGTGTGTTAGAGCTGGTATTACCAAACACTCTAAAAATATAGACTTATCCTGTACCACAATCGGTAGCGATACTACCCCCAAGACTCCTATACCCGCCCCATCGGCTAATGCTACTGAGCTAATCCTACTCTTCGATAAAACTAACCCTAAATGCTTTAAAGTCTCCCACCCATCCCTACAGGCAATAGTGCGTGAAGCACCGGAATCCAGCAAACCGAGAAACTGAATTCCATAAATTGAAATATTAAGAAATGGGCTATTATCTTCTCCGTTTGCCTCCAAAGTAAAACCAAGATGAATTTGAGAAGGGGACAGCTGGTCGCCAGCAGACGACCTAACTAATTGCGCCGGCGCTCCTATCCTGCTTACCCAGGAGTCCGTTCCGCGTTTCCCGAACAACGTCGGCAATCCCTTCTGTACACTCCTGCCGCACCACAACCATAACAACGCTTAGGAGCGAAACACCTGTTAGAGAAATGGCCCTCACTGCCGCAATTAAAGCAACGCATTTGCCGATGTTTTTGGTTGTCTTGAGCGACAACCAAAATTCTGGGTTCTTCCGTGCTGATATACGCCAAGTCTGGCTCCAGCAAGTGCCTACTGCGACTCGTTGTCGGCGGAGCAAATGTTTCGACATTTGCCCGCACCGTTTCCAACTTGCGTCCCAGCGCCACCAAATCCTTGACACATTTGGGATCTGCCAGTCCCAACTGCGTCTGATAGAATGGCGCTAGGTTCCTCCGCAGGATTGACAGCTTCCTCCTCTCCGAAACCGGTTCCGAAAGCCTGCCAAACATATTCTGCATTGTCGCTACATATACCCCTATAGACTCTTCCTTCCCTTGGGTACGTCGCCTGATCTCTTCTAGGAGAAGATCATCATAATTTGGAGGGAGGAACTCCAACTTCAAATCCCTCACCAACTCTTGCCATGAACAGACCGACCTCCTAATCGCCCTATACCAGAGAAGCGCCTTCCCATCGAAAAGTTCGACTGCTGACCTGAAAAGTTGTGAAATGGTAACCCCCCTCGCTCGTCAACCCTTTCTAGAAAGGCATTGACGGAAGCGCCGCATCGTTCTCCTGAAAACTTCAAATCCCACTTGGACAAGTTTTCGAATCGTTCATGTTGACCGTGTTGTTCACCTCGTCCACCAACGTTTGATAAAGACTCCCTGTCGCTCCCAAAGGCAGAATTCGTTGGTGGCGATGGGTCCCGGTTCATCCATCCATGTGGTGGTGTCTCCACTTGTTGTTGTCGTCTCATTTTCGGTGCGTCCTCATCCTCAGATTCGTCCCCGCTATCCTCGGCGTCCTCCTCACCCCCAGAGGTAAGCTTCCCGAGCGCGAAGATTAGCTCGTTCCTCAAACGGAGCTTTTCGTCCACATCTTGGCTCTCGGTTGCGAGCGCCCTATCCATCCTGCCCATGGCCCACTCAATCTTTGTCAAAATCTTCAAGTAATCCTTCGACTTAGGATCTCTTGGAGGCTCCCTCAACAGATTGTTAATCTCGTCTAATTGATCCAGGACCGCGTCTCTATCCTCTTCAAACGTGAATGGGTAATTCTTTTCTACCACACCCATGGAACCCCGTCGCTCCAACATCCGTGCCGCTCTTAGAGACTTCCTCATCGCCTCTACGGTGCCTGTTGGAAGAAGTCGCGCCTCGACTTCATAAGCCAGCTCGTCCGCCGATAATCTGTTGATCTCCATTTCTAGCCCCAAAATACCCAAGAAGAATAAAGAATACGTCCAGAACGTTGAAATCTGAAACCGAAGCGAATGCCACCGATCCACTCCAACCCCAACGGAAATGTATACAATCGCTGAAGAGAACC
Organism: Portevinia maculata; assembly: GCA_949715645.1. Lineage (NCBI taxonomy): Eukaryota > Metazoa > Arthropoda > Insecta > Diptera > Syrphidae > Portevinia > Portevinia maculata. Next base: position 164,456,832 of record OX454526.1, on the reverse strand, counting down.
GAACCGAAAACAATTTGTAAGATGCAGTGCCACCGATGAATAATCAGGAACACAGATGGGATCTGTAAGACTGAGAACGAAAATAGCTTGGATTCTATAAAAGACAAGTAGAATATCCCAGAAAGAAAACCAGGAAACAATTGGTAGCTTAAGTAAACTAACAACCGATAGTTATTAGTCCACCAACAGGAATCGGAAATGTTCCCCTCAATGCAATGTGACAACTCAATACTCCAGAGAAAGTGTGATATCTATTCACCAAAAATCCAATATAACTACCCCAAAATACGATAAAATCCCACAAAACAATTGTTTCTCTATATGCCGGCTTCGCAACCAAACATGTAATGTAAATTGTGATTGGAAATCCCGGACACCCCTTACAAAAAGGTATCACCACTATGATATTCATCTAGTAACACAAGCAATAACCAGTACTACGAGGTACCCTGAGATCGAAATCGAAAAATGTCTGACTCGAGGGTATAAAAACAAATATCGAATTCAATTGTACACTAAGTCTTCGTACTAATTTACCCGGAACAAGGGAAGTTATATCTCTATGACTAAAGATGAATAAGGGTCTCGAATTGGGAGCAGTACTAATGATAATAAAAGAAAGTACAAAAGTACTTTCGCAGTTTACCCCGAAATAAATGTAGGTAAATGAGTATATATGTTTTAAATGACGATAGGTATCGAATGAAAACAGTAGCTAATAATTATTAGGTGTAAAGGTGCGATCAGACGGTCATCCAAACTTGTCATCCGGATGACATGCTGACGTCACTATGACGTAGAATTTGTCCTAAAGTGGTCATCCCGTGTGATCGCCTGTCATCCGGCATGTCATTGACCGTGTCATCCGAATGACATACCAGATGACACGATTTTTATGTCATCCAGATGACTGATTTCAGTGACCGTGTCATCGCTTGTCATCGCTATTGGGACTGGATGACCACATATTTTTGACAGCGTGTCATCCGGATGACAACGTCCCATGGATGACATTACTAGATTTTCCACATTGTCATCTAACATCGGATGTGAACCTACAAAAAAACGCGTGGCACGAAAATCGTGAAAATATATCTCCAAAATATAAAAAAAAATCTATTGAAAGCTGACATATTAAGTTATCACCTTTAACCAGTCTTCGGATGTCCAGTCCTTATGAGCCTTAGCTCATTTAAGGCGTTTTTCCACCATCGCACTAAATCCTGAAAAAATTATATTTTTTAAGGTCGCCGTAATAATTTACACTGTATTACAAATTGTCATCGGTGTCATTAGTGTCATCCGTACCATTAGTGTCATCTCGTGTGATCGGCTGTCATCCGACTATGTCATCCAGTTATGTCAACCGGATGACAAGGCAACCGTGTCATCCATTTTGGGACAAAATGACACTTGGATGACCGAACGGATGACACTGTGTGATCGGGTGTCATCTAGTGGATGACACGCTCGCAGATGACATGCAGATGACAACCGAATTTCAAAAGTTCTCTGACGTCAGCATGTCATCCGGATGACAAGTTTGGATGACCGTCTGATCGTACCTTAAGGCATGTGTATTCGGTGGGTAATTATCAAAAAACTTCTCGCAATTTACACCGAATTAAGTTGAGGTATATATAACTATTAGGAAGGAGTATGAATGTTTTCACACCTTGAAATGAAACCAGTAAATAATATAAAATATGTTTGTATGAATTATCCCAGTGACTACTTTTCCCCGAAATAAAGGTATGTTATATAGAGATGGAAAATATGTGTTCTCAATAAAATGAAATAAAAGCAAATAATAATAATAATCTGTATGTATGTTTATGTTTGTGTCTTCGCAAAACCAAACAAATCCACCTACTTGTTGATTTATATCGACACCTGTGTGGATATAAGTAATATTTTTTCTTAATAAACGAAATAAATGCACTCGATAATAATCTGTTTACTTATGTTCTGAACGAACGCAAAACTAGTTAACCAACAAAATACTTTATGATTTCCTAGAAATATTTTTGTCTGTCATGAGATAAATTGCACTATACTATGTCTATTTGTAACTTTAAAGAGCGCAAACCAAAAAAAAAAAATAACCTACTTGTTGGTTTACCTCGAAATATTATATAGAGATAGAACCATTTTTTTTTTTTTTTTTTATAATTGAAATAAATGCCCTCGGTAATAAATCTGAGGTTTGTTTATGTTCTGATCTAAATGAGTGCAACAATAATTAATACAAAAAATCCATCTACTTGGTGATAACCGGGCGAGTTTCCTCTGGTTATCGGTTGTCTCCCTTGCTCCAACTGGTTTCAGCGCTGAAGAAAAACCGCACACACTGCTCACCAAAACTGCAATTTTTCCTGCTAGTTAGCAGTTGATACACCGTATATTTAATATAAATTTTATCTCTGCCTTAGATCCCTTATCTGCAGCAGCCGCTCGGAATCCTAGAAAAAAGAAACTCCAAGAGTAAAAAGCACTTTAAAAAAACACAAAACTTCCCTAAATAAAACACCAAAACTATGTATGAATGTCGGCACAAAGGACCCCCCACGCTTGTGCCGACAACTTTCCAACAATAGGTATATATTTATTTTTCAATACGAAATACGCGAACACGATTTAAACACAGTCCCACGTTGGGCGCCAATTTGTTGCACTTTTATTAAACGCGAAAACGACTTTTAAAGAAATCACATTGGCGGAAAAATACCGAAATAAATGTAGAAGGAAATTGCGGCCGCCCCCGCCGAAAACGAAATTTACCGATCTGTCAAATGAGAAATGATAATGAAGGTGCGAAGAGCGCGAGTGCAACAGCCAGCAAGTGGATATGCTGGTTTTCCGGTAGCTCAGCACGGGGTGGGTTCAGGTAATAAAATCTTATTTTTCTAAATCGCACCAAAGGAAACCGTATGTACGAGTAGGTACTTACTGCGGATTGGCAAACTGATTGATGTTATAGTACTGGGAAACCGAGTACCTACTCGTATAAAACAAAAAAATGGGCGCCACACAATTTTAAGGGAAATTGTGAAACCAAAGCAACGAGCGAAAAAAAAGCGAAAAAAAGAAAAAAATTAAAGACGTAAGATTTCTTTTCCACTACGTTATAACGTCTCCGTTGGAGAACGGCAGATTTATTTTTACGGTAAGGAAACTGGTGCACAAGTAACGGAATTGCCGTCGAAATGGCACGAGATCGAATATTCCCGAAAGCGGACATAAGTCGGTTAATGGCGTTCGCGGGTCCCTTCTTTTACCGGGATTCGTGAAAGCCCTACCCTACCGAGATTTCAGATTTTTCTTTCTTTTTTCTAATAAAACTACACGGACACTATCACTCTACTTAACTGTTCCTTCTTCCTGAATTCCTGATTCCCGCCTGGAATCATTGGATACTGGTCCCGCCTGTCTGCTGACCTTCCTCTCGGTGAAATATTCTCCAACTCCTTGACTTCAAAATTAACTTAAAATTAGTTTCGACTCTTTCGAATTTTCTGATACTTTTTTTCTTCTAAATTCCCCGATTATAAACAACGCGTCTATATCACTTGCTGGACAACCAAGAAGTGATTTGTCAGCTGGCTTTGTCCATTCGGCCGGCCGGCATCCTCACTCACGAATCCATACATCCATGGGGAAGCAGAGCCAACGACAGTTCCAACCGACAATTCAGCTGTGGCGCTGAAGTTGTCAACTGTTTCGTACTCCCCCATCCCCACACATACTCAGACATTTTGCGGTCCATGTCGTCTCTTGCTACACTATGTGTTCTCACATTAGTGCGCTGACATGATCCCGCTAATGCTCTCACGCCCTTCAGGCGACCTCTCACTAGTGAATTCGCCCATTGCTCTACGTCTTCAGCAATGAACAAACCCTCCGACCGACCCTGGATCTGCCTCGATTCACCACGTACCCTTTTTGACAGTTCGTAATCAAAACATTCGAAAAGTTAAATTAAATTAAATCGTTTTGTTATTTTCACATATTGTCCCATCTTTTGGAACCAAATTCAAAATCCCCAATTAAAATGTACCGCCTAAAGAAGATTATACCTGTGAGGGATTGGATTACGGAAATCCCTAGTACCAGACACCAGCTAAACCTATTGGAAAACCCAGCAATTCAGGAATAGTGCAGTGAGTGAATAACTTGTACATAAATTCTAAATTATCGCGCTATTATTGTTTGTTTATCTCGGTGGGGTTGCGCGCAGATTTGGGGTAGAAAGGTAATTACGATCTTGTGCCAGTCCTTACATGGTTTCTTTTTGTTTTTATTGTGTATGTTGGCCTCGCAGGCATTGTTGTGTTTCGTGTTAGATGTTTTGTTTGTTGTCCCCAGTCTTTTGTGCGCATCGGGACCGGTGTCTCTAGTATAATTTGGGAGTGTATATATACGCGGCCGTCCGCCAACACTCTCTGTTGCTCCTTCGGTACTTCTTTTGCAATTGTCTGTGGAAGGGGCCGTAAGCTCGCCCTCCGCAATTGCTATACCAGCCCGATCGTCTGGTTGTGACAGCGACTTAAGTGTCGGCCGCTGTATTTTTCAGACCACCCGTCTGTTTGGAGTGTGTCAAAGAATACATACATCACTCCGCCGTCGCAGACCGTCCGTCTGGGTTCGCTGTCGCAGTTGTGCCTACAGACCGTCCGTCTATCCTGCGCGTGGTTTTCGTACCGCCGTTGCAGACCGTCCGTCTGGGTTCGATGTCGCAGTTTGTGCTTCCAGACTGTCCGTGGTTTTCGTAAAGCATTTGCAGACCGTCCGTCTGGGTTCGATGCCCCAGTTTGCTCGACTCGTCGACCACTTGCCGAGCTGGTTCATCAGTGCTGGACCGCCTGCCCATGCCCAAGTGACCTGTGGTGGTTTTTGCCCTGAGGGTCCAGAGAAGTGGGCCGATGGCTGATGGCACCGTGGCTGCCAATCCACATCTTCAGATCCTAAGCACGCAAACCAATAAAGAGAGGGAATTTGGTAGGGTGGGTCAGGGAACGTAGAGTGGCTCTTGTTGTGGTATAATTATACCGCAACAATACTACGGAATCCTGTACGGATACCAACTCAAATAAAAGTCGCTAACAATACAAGTTGTACTATTAAAGAAGAAATCAGAAGCAAAGTGCCTGTTGAATTCAACGAATATGAAGCAACAATGGCATGGAAGTTGATGAAAATAAAAAAATAAAATTTCGATGGAATAATAGGTAAAAACCTATTAAAGCCCATCAAAGCAAAGATAGACCTAGGAGAAGGATTCATTGAAATAAATAATAGGAAAACTTATTTCGAAAAATACAGGAATAAAATTAAATGTCCGTATGAATTCGAAGAAATAAATGCTTTAGACTCTGTAGAAATATGCACCTGCAAACGCTTTCAGAAATTATATTGTGTACTGCAAATCGCATAGAAGTAAAGCAATTCAAGCCTATTTTTTATACTTCAAGTCATTTAAGCTTAAATTTACAATGAACCTAAAGTATAATAAAAGTGGCTTCAAAAGAAACCTTTTTGGCAGATGCAAATGCTGTACCTTAAAGAAAATTAATAGTAAGTAATAAAAAAAAGGAACTTCATAAATCACGGTTTGTTAAATAAATAAATACATAAATAAAAATTTAAATTAAAAAGCTTCACGCATAATATTTACAAAAATGTATAGATTTTATATCTATAATATATAAAAATATTTTAATATATAAAAATATTTTAAAATAGTTTTTGTACAAAGTTAAAAAGAGAAAATATTAATGATTAATATTTTTTAAAATCAAAAACAGTAGAATTTGGAAAAAAATGTGAAAAGTTTTGTTAAATATTGTTTTTTATTTGTACTCTAAGTCTATTCTTCTACCTTTTTTCACGTATTCTGCAAGAACTCTTTCATAAAAGTTAGGCCTACTTTTTATTTTTAAAAGGAGTCGCTTTTCTATGGATAAAAGTGCTAAATCAGAAAGCCTGTCTTCTCCTTGAGAATTTCTCAAATATGTATGAACTCTTTTCAGAGTGGAAAAGGATCTCTCCACGGAAGCAACAGTCATTGGTAGTGTTAAAAAGAGTCCACTTAAGTTTAAGATTTGGGGAAATGTTTCACACAATATTTCACTTCTTATATGTTTATAGAGGGATAAAACGTCAAGTGGTTGAAGTGAAGACGTAGTATAGAGAACTTTCAGCTCATTTTTTAAACCTGCAAAATCGAAAATTCCAGGGAAAAAGTTAATCACCGAAGATATTTTATCATCTGGGCTTGACTGAGCAAAATGACCGTATTTTGATTTATTGAGTAAATCCAAAAAAATTAAGTCCGTGAAAGATTTATATCGTGTCTTAATTTGAGATATAATATTGTCCTTTATTTCTACAAAAAGGCGCTTATAGTGAGTCTTTAAATCTAAATCAAGTAATCGGCGTTTCCGTGGAGGTTCAGCACAATCATTTATACTTTCAAAAATTAAATCAAATTTGTTTAGAAACTCAGTAGAAAGCCAAGACTCAAAACACTCGATTTCTCGCTTAGCAACTTCAACATCTGTTTGTTTATTTTGTATTTAATTAAACAATATATCAGTTTTAGCAAATATTTCGGTAACCGTGTGCAGAAAAAACAAAAAATCTTTCCCTTCTAATTTAAGCAATAAACTTTCGGCCATGGAAAGTGCATCAGTGTCCCATTCTTTTGGATGGTCTAATATTTGCTTAAAAGTTTTGTTGCACTTTAACTTATTATTAATTATTACTCGCGGGCAAACTACTAAATTTACTTTTATTTGGCGGAAAACAAACGAGATAAATTACTTGAAAGAAATTGCGGCCGCCACCGCCGAAAACAGAATTTACCGAACTGTCAACGAAACGAATGCGAGATGAAAATATGATATGTATGAAGAGCGCGAGTGCAACAATCAGCAAAGTATATGCTGATTTCCCGGTAGCTTAGCAAGGGCTGGGTTCAGGTAATAAGAAAATATTGTTTGGTGAGTCGCACCAAAGGAAAACGCAGGTACTTACTGTGTTGGTATACTTTACGATTATTCACGAGTCTGAAAAATAGTTAAAAAAAAATGGGCGCCACACAATTTTATGGTGAATTGTGAAACCAGAAAATACGACCAGAAATGAGCGGACACCAACAAAAAGAAATGCAAGATATTTTTTTTCCACCACGTTATAAAACTCCGTTGGAGTACGGCAAAATTTATTGAGGTTAATTTCACAGCCGATTGGGAATCAAAGAAAGTCCCAGAATGACTCACGATCGCTTTTCCCGAACGATGGAAAATATTCGAAATTAATGGGTCGCGTGTCCCGTAGTATACCGGGAATTTTCGGAGGCACAATCCTATCGAGGTCACTAATCTTTCCACTTTATAGCCTAACACTTCTACTAACGATACTATAAAATAAACAAAGTACTTAGCTTTTTCTTTTGTAAAATCCTTCACTCCTTTTCCTTTTCCTCTCGAATGGTTGGATATGACCCCGCCTTGACAAAAGTCTTCCTGCTCCCACAATTATCCTGAGCGGTATTGACTTTCCCTGCCGCCTATCTCGTTCCTCGAATAATTTTTCTTACTTTTTATTGGCTAACAAAGTCAATTCTGGACGATAACAAAAACTTCAACTGACTTTATGCCTGGTCAACCAAGAAGTGATCTTCCAGCTGGCTTTGTCCATTTCGTCGGCCGGCATCCTCACTCACACATCCATACATACATGGGGAAGCAGAGCCAATGACAGTTCAACAAGACCATTCAGCTGTGGCGCTGGAGTGGTCAACTGTTTCCTACTCCCCCATTCTCACACATACTTAGACCATTTGGCGGTCCATGTCCTCTTCTGCTGCACTATGTACTCTTACATCAGTGCGCTGACATGAACCCGCTAATGTTCTCACGCCCTTCAGGCGACCTTTCACTCAGTGAATTCGCCCATTACTCTAACTCTCCAGTAATGAACGAACCCTCCGACCGACCCTGGATCTGCCTTTATTCAGCTCATACCCTTTTTGACAGATCGCGAAGTAAACAAAGTATATTCGAGCAAGGAGCTAGATTTCCAACAAAATGAATGTTATTTATTTATTTTTCAAGAATATCCCCACCAAAAAGCACAAAACTCTTGAATAAGTGCAGGATGCGGAAAATGGAAATCTTTTCCCAGATGTCCATCCCTAGGACCAGATCCAGAAGCCATTCGCGAGCGGAAAAACAAAGGAGTTGGTAATTAAATATTTGTTTGACTTGAGAATTTTTCCCTATTCTACCTCGGTGGAATCGTGCGCAGATTTTGGGGAAAGGGACATGCCGATCGTGTGCCATCCTTTACATCAGTTTAATTTATGGTGGGCTCGCGGCCATCGTTCTATTTATGTCTCGGGAAAGTTCCAAGACATCCACATGTGTTTTTTGTTGACTAGGATGCTCGTCTACCGTCACCCCTTCTCAGTTTCACCGTGATGTGTTTGTGTTTGTTTGTTTTAGTGCAATCGCCGGTACGGTGGCGATCGTTGGTTTCATTCAGCGTGATTTAAGTGTATCGCGTTTTGTGTCTCGTGTGTCGTGAGGGTGTTTTACAGGGCCGCCCGCCCGCACGCCTCTGCTGCTCCTTCGGTGCTCCCACGACGGAGTTGGATCAAAAGGGAGCGTCATCCCTTCCCTCATCGAACGTGGCTCACTACCGTGTCTGTGGTAGATCTTTATTCGCATTTGGGCCTTTGACTACTCGGACCGTCCGTCCGCGCCCGCGAATCTCATTTAAAGGTGCATGGTGGATGTTTTGGTGTGTTGCGTTAGTTCCACCCTGCCGTTGCAGACTCTCCGTCTGGTTGCGGAGTGCATTAAGCTTGCCCTCCGCCTTTTCAGACCGTCCGTCTGTCATTATTTTCCCCAGACCGTCCGTCTGTATCGATGTGCACAGACCGTCCATCTGTGTCGGCTTTCCCAGACCGCCCGTCTGTCGTCATTTCCCACAGACAGTCCGTCTGTATCGGCATCCACAGACCGCCCGTCTGTCTTCGAGTCCAATGCTTCTTTTCGGTTTGGGCCTCCTGCCCTTCATGCCACCTGTGGTGGTTGCTCCCCAAGGCTCCAGAGACGTGGATCAATGGCTGATGGAACCATGGTTGCCCCTCCACCTCTTCAGACCGTGGGAACGCAGACCAAGAAAAGAGGGAAATTGCTAGGAGGGTCAAGGGAAAAAGAAACTGGCCCTTGTTGCGAGCAATTGGAACGCAACAAATCCCACCCTCACCTCCAAGGAAATGTGCTTGGTTTTCGAAGAACCCCAAGCCATTTCCAGAGGCTAAGGAAAACAACACAACAGAGGAAGGGTTTTCCATCATTGGCCAATATGCCTGTCTAGCCTTTCAAAACAAATAAGCAAAGATATATTACTTCAATAAATTACGTTAACTGGGGACTGCTGGACTAATCGTCGGCGGCGCTGTGATAGGGCTTAAGGTCCTTCACGTGCCATGTACCGCGATCTCTTCCATTATCGTCGATCAAGGTGTAAGTCCACGGGGAAACGCGTTTCTTTATTTTAAACGGGCCGATGAATTTCGGCGCAAGCTTCGCGGCATAATAGTTAGCGGCATCGGACAACGCGAAGTTTCTTCGCCATACAATCTCATTCGGGAGATATTGAACATCTCTCCGCCTGAGATTGTAAGCTTTCGCAGACTTCTTGGCTGCGGCAGTTAACTTCCTACCGATGTCTACCCTAAGCTCGCTAAAACGGTTCTCTACCGCGTTCCTATCGTTCTCCCTGTCGCCTCCAACTAGACCCTGCTCTGAACCTAAGCTCTGACTACCTGAACCTTCTCTCCTACTAAGAGTGGCTGCTCTGTCGTCGTTGCCTAGTTCCCCGAGTTGATCGCTTGCGGGAGTTATAACTCTTCCGCAAGTAACCATCTCTCTTCCAAAATTAGCATAATATGGAGTTATGCCTAAGACGTCGTGCTGTGCGGTGCGTATTGCACACGCTACCTTCGCCAGCTGCGAATCCCAATCTCGATGATTCTCCGAGACATACGCCCTCAGCGTTGTCTTGATGGTTTGATTGATGCGCTCTGCAGGATTAGCCTGCGGATGGTAATGCGCTGTATATTTAAGTTGTGACGCGTACGCCTGGCAAAGCGCTTTCAATTCCCTACTCCGGAATTGTGGGCCGTTGTCACATACGACCACCGACGGAACGCCAAAAAGAAGGAAGACATTGTCTTCAAGTTCCCTACAGACTGCTTTAGCGGTAGCAGATCCCAACGCGAAAAGGAGAGGACATTTTGTAAAATAATCTACCACAGTCAAAATATAAACGAAACCCCTACTGGACTTGGGAAGTGGGCCTACCAGATCTACACAAATCATTTCCCAAGGCCTCGAAATTCCAACCCTCTCTTTCATTAAACCAGCCGGTTTCTCGTTCACCGGCTTCACCTGTTGGCAAACGCTACAACGCTTAACGTAATTAGTGATATCTTTTTTCATTTTCGGCCAATAATATCTACTCCCTACCCTAGCATATGTTTTACGGACCCCCATATGCCCTGCTAACGGACTATCGTGACATTCTTTTAAAATCCCTAATCTGCCTGCTTTCCCCACTACTAATTTCCATTCGTTGTTGTCCGCGTGGACCACGATATGGTTCGCTTTAATGAATTTGAAAAGTCGACCGTTGTCGACTCTCCATGCTGGGTAAGCCAGTGGATTCGACTCAACAGCTGACATCATCTTCGCCACCCAAGGGTCCATATCCGCTTCTGAGACCTCGGCTACCACCTCGGCTACCACCGGGACAGCGCACTAACCTACCCGACGGATCCTTAAGGTTACTTAACCACACCAAAGAGTAATGATCAGTCACGACCGTGAACCGAATTCCTTCGATGTACGGCCGCAACTTCTCGATCGCCCATAGTACAGCCAAGCACTCCTTTTCGGTCGTCGAATAGTTTCTTTCGCATCTATTGAGGGATCTGCTAAGGTAACAAACGACCTTCTCGCCCTCTTCAAATTCCTGCGACAGTACGGCCCCGATACCAAAATCTGACGCGTCGGTTTGCACCACAAAAGGTCGCTGAAAATCCGGACACGTCAGGATCGGTGCTGTCACTAGGCATTCCTTCGCCTTTCGGAAGCTTTCCTCGCATTCTGCGGACCAACCAAACTTCTTACTTTTCTTCAACAAATCTGTCAAAGGGCGAACTAGTTCTGCGAAGTTGGGTACAAAGCGCCTGTACCAAGAAATTGTCCCTACAAAGCTCCTAACTTCCTTCACATTTTTCGGTGCAGGAATCCTAACCATGCTTTCCACCTTTTCAGGATCGACGTGAAGTCCGTTTCTATCAACAACGTACCCTAGAAATTTAAGAGAGGACCTACAAAAGTTGCACTTTTCCCTGCTAACTTTCAACCCCGCTTCACATAATCGTTTAAAGACTTCTTCCAGTATTTCAAGATGTTGTTCGAAGGAATTGGTGACGATGATGATATCATCTAAATACACGAAGACGTGTGGCTCGAGATCGGCACCCAGAACGCTGTCGATGAATCTCTGCCACGTCGCCGGTGCATTATGCAAGCCGAAAGGCATTCTCTTGAACTGGAACAAGCCCCTATTCGGAACTGTGAAGGCTGTGAGCGGTCGTGATCCCTCCTCCCTTAAGTTAAGAACCTGCATCGCAGGCGAAACCGGGTAATACCTTTGCTTAATCGGTTCGGCCGACGTCCTAATCTTATGCTCGACCAATTGGGTACAACCTAATCCCTCTGGCATATCCCTGAAGATTTTCTCCTCCAAAATTTCCAGATGCTTTGTTTGATTTTCGTCCAATTCGGACTTTTCCTTAAGAACGGAAATCGAACCAACCGACTGTTGATTCGAGAAATTCCACACGCCTGATCGCAAATCCGGGACTACGCCCGACAGTGCCCAAAAATCTGCACCAAGGATCATCACGTGTGGTAGAGCTGGTATTAGCAAACACTCTAAAAAGACCGGTTTATCCTGTATCACAATTGGAAGAGACACTACCCCCAAAACTTCTATACCCGCCCCATCTGCTAAAGCTACTGAGCTTATCCTACTCTTAGGCAAAACTAACCCTAAATTTTTGAGAATGTCCCAGCCGTCCCTACAGACAATGGTGAAGATTTTCTCCTCCAAAATTTCCAGATGCCTTGTTTGATTTTCGTCCAATTCGGACTTTTCCTTAAGAACGGAAATCGAACCAACCGACTGTTGATTCGAGAAATTCCACACGCCTGATCGCAAATCCGGGACTACGCCCGACAGTGCCCAAAAATCTGCACCAAGGATCATCACGTGTGGTAGAGCTGGTATTACCAAACACTCTAAAAAGACCGGTTTATCCTGTATCACAATTGGAAGAGACACTACCCCCAAAACTTCTATACCCGCCCCATCTGCTAAAGCTACTGAGCTTATCCTACTCTTAGACAAAACTAACTCTAAATTTTTGAGAATGTCCCAGCCGTCCCTACAGACAATGGTGCGTGAAGCACCGGAATCTAATAACCCAAGGAACTGAATTCCATAAATGGAAACGTTTAAAAATCTCCGATTGTCTAACCCGTTTGCCTCCAAAGTGAAACCTAAATGAACTTGAGGTACCAGCTGGTCGTCAGCAGGCGACCTAACTAGTTGCGACGGAGCTCCTGTCCTGCTGTTCCAGGAGTCCGTTGCGCGTTTCCCGCACGTCGGCAATCCCTACGGTAAACCCCTGCTGTACCACAACCGTAACATCTCTTAGGAGCAGAACATCTATTTGAGAAATGACCCTCACTACCATAACTAAAACAACGCATTTGCCGACGTTGCTGGTTGTCTTGGGTGACAACCGAAACTCTGGGTTCATCCGTGCTGATATATGCCAAATCTGGCTCCAGCAAATGTCTATTGCGCGTCGTTGGTGGTGGAGCAAATGTTTCCACATTCGCCCGCACCGTCTCCAACTTGCGCCCCAACGCCACCAAATCACTGACACACTTGGGATTCGCCAATCCCAATTGCGTCTGATAAAATGGCGCAAGGTTTCGTTGCAGAATCGAAAGCTTTCTCCGCTCCGAAATCGGTTCCGAAAGTCTTCCGAACATGTTCTGCAACGTTGCGACGTACACTCCTATCGACTCCTCCTTCCCTTGGGTTCGTCGCCTGATCTCCTCTAATAAGAGATCGTCGTAATTGGGAGGAAGAAACTCCAGTTTCAACTCCCGAACCAGTTCCTGCCAAGAAGAGACCGACCTCCAAAAAGGCATTGACGGAAGCACCGCATCGATCCCCTGAAAACCTCAAGTCCCATTTGGACAAGTTTTCAATTCTTTCGTTGGTCAAAGGCTGATCACTTCGCCCACCATCGTTTGACTGGAAATTCCTATTCCTGCCAAAGGCGGAGTTCGGTGGTGGCGAAGGGTCCCGGGTCGTCCGTCTGGGTGGAGATGAGTCCGCCCGTGTTTGCCGCTTCAATCTGAGCCTGCCCTCGTCGTGGATTTCGTCGTCGTGGCTTTCTTCGTCCTCGCTTTCCTCGATGTCCCCGAGTAAGCCCAAGAGCTCGGTCTTCAGCCTCTTTTTTTCTTCGACTTCGTCGCTCGTCGAAGCGCGTGCCCTGCCGATCCTAGTGGTCGCCCACTCGATCTTTGTTACGAGCTTTTTAAACTCGGGAGATCCCCGCTCAGGGCGGCTCGCTATGAGCGCTCTGATCTCCAATATTTTCCTTACAACCGCATCGCGGTCTTGCTCAAAAGAAAAAGGGTAATCTTCAAAACTTCCTACTTGGGACCCCCGCCGCTCCAGAGCTCGGGCCGCTCGTAGAGACTTACGCATAGGATCCACTTCCCCCGTCGACAAACCCCTACACTCGACCTCATAAATAAGCTCTTCCTTCGACAGACGATTGATATCCATGACTATGACCGGAGGAAAATGAGAATCAACTACTAATTGAACACGGATAGAGACAAAGTCTAATTGGGTGGCTGCCTTGTAATAGTGCGGCCTTAATTTCAAAACTCACTAGAATATATAATTCTCAGGTTCAGGAAAAAGAACCTAATCTCACCAAATGACAAGTTTTATGAATAATAACAAACTATCGAACTTCGGTTACTCAAAACCCAAAAGAGTAACGATCAGGTAACATAAACCCCAAAACCCAATAGCAACCACTTGTATCTAATGGTTCGACGATAAGGAAACGATCCAATTCAACTATGAATTGCCCAAAAAATTAAAATTTACTAACTAGGATGGTTAGCCACAAGCCAACAATAACAAATAAATTACGAAACTCTAAAAGAAAAGGTTTCAATGAGCAATCACCCAACGCAGAGTAAAATCAGAGTTTAATGCCGTCACTCAAAAAGAATAAATCGAAAAAATGTCAAATTCACCAACCCCTTCCAAGGAATATAAAGAACGATCTATCCACACAAAACTAAAAAAAAATTAAATGAATTAAAACCCAATTTACTATTACTATCCAAAAATCCGATGGTAACTCTAGTCGCCTTAGTTGCGATAATACGAGTACTAATCGAAGAAAAAATATATATGTATACTTAAATGTAGGTCAGTAGTATGAAACCGAAAACGAGATCAAAAAAAAATATGTATGTAATTATAAGGGTAAATATGTAGGGCAACACAATAGCACTGAGATTGTATGTGGATTTGTATGCAGCAAAATTTATAGAAAAATGTATAAAAAAAATGCAAAGGGTATGGAAATTCACCAAGAAAAATGAATAAAAATATGCGAATATAATTGGGTACTTATTGCTATTAATATTAAGGTATATATTGATTTATGATCCAGGTATAAGAAAATCCCCCAAAAATTTATAAAATATGTATTGGCAAGTATAGTATGGGTAAATATTCATATGCAAATATAGTAAATATTTATGTATTTTATTTACGTAAAAGGTATGGCAAATCACCCAAAATAGTGAAACAATAATTTGTGTCAATATGTGTAAATGTGTATCTCAATATTATTTAAAAGAATCAAAACCTAAAACAAAATGCACAATTGCACTACTTGTTGATAACCAGGCGTGTTAATCTGGTTATCTCCCTTGCTCTCACAGGTTTCAAGCGCTGATAACAACCGCACGAACTGTATCAAATAACCGGCACACAAAATTCCACTGCTTACTAGCAGTTGTAGCTATGTACTATGTATTAATACAATCCACCTATATATATCTGCAGCCACTCGAAATCCTAGAAAATGAAAATGAAACTAAAAGTAAAAAGCACTTGAAATAATATAATACAAAACTTCCCTAAACACAATACGAAACTCACTATGATTGTCGGCACAAAGGACCCCCCACGCTTGTACCGACAATTTTCCTACTAAATATGTATGTATTTTTTCCCAGCAATACGCGCGCGCGAACACGACAAAAACCACAGCAAAAATCACAAAAAAAAAGCCCCACGTTGGGCGCCAATTTGTTGCACTTTAACTTATTATTAATTATTACTCGCGGGCAAACTACTAAATTTACTTTTATTTAACGGAAAACAAACGAGATAAATTACTAGAAAGAAATTGCGGCCGCCACCGCCGAAAACAGAATTTACCAAACTGTCAACGAAACGAATGCGAAATGAAAATATGAATTGTATGAAGAGCGCGAGTGCAACAATCAGCAAAGTATATGCTGATTTCCCGGTAGCTCAGCAAGGGCTGGGTTCAGGTAATAAGAAAATATTGTTTGGTGAGTCGCACCAAAGGAAAACGCAGGTACTTACTGTGTTGATATACTTTACGATTATTCACGAGTCTGAAAAATAGTTAAAAAAAAATGGGCGCCACACAATTTTATGGTGAATTGTGAAACCAGAAAATACGACCAGAAATGAGCGGACACCAACAAAAAGAAATGCAAGATATTTTTTTTTCCACCACGTTATAAAACTCCGTTGGAGTACGGCAAAATTTATTGAGGTTAATTTCACAGCCGATTGGGAATCAAAGAAAGTCCCAGAATGACTCACGATCGCTTTTCCCGAACGATGGAAAATATTCGAAATTAATGGGTCGCGTGTCCCGTAGTATACCGGGAATTTTCGGAGGCACAATCCAATCGAGGTCACTAATCTTTCCACTTTATAGCCTAACACTTCTACTAACGATACTATAAAATATACAAAGTACTTAGCTTTTTCTTTTGTAAAATCCTTCACTCCTTTTCCTTTTCCTCTAGAATGGTTGGATATGACCCCGCCTTGACAAAAGTCTTCCTGCTCCCACAATTATCCTGAGCGGTATTGACTTTCCCTGCCGCCTATCTCGTTCCTCGAATAATTTTTCTTACTTTTTATTGGCTAACAAAGTCCCTTCTGGACGATAACAAAAACTTCAACTGACTTTATGCCTGGTCAACCAAGAATTGATCTTCCAGCTGGCTTTGTCCATTTCGTCGGCCGGCATCCTCACTCACACATCCATACATACATGGGGAAGCAGAGCTAACGACAGTTCAACAAGACCATTCAGCTGTGGCGCTGGAGTGGTCAACTGTTTCCTACTCCCCCATTCTCACACATACTTAGACCATTTGGCGGTCCATGTCCTCTTCTGCTGCACTATGTACTCTTACATCAGTGCGCTGACATGAACCCGCTAATGTTCTCACGCCCTTCAGGCGACCTTTCACTCAGTGAATTCGCCCATTACTCTAACTCTCCAGTAATGAACGAACCCTCCGACCGACCCTGGATCTGCCTTTATTCAGCTCATACCCTTTTTGACAGATCGCGAAGTAAACAAAGTATATTCGAGCAAGGAGCTAGATTTCCAACAAAATGAATGTTATTTATTTATTTTTCAAGAATATCCCCACCAAAAAGCACAAAACTCTTGAATAAGTGCAGGATGCGGAGAATGGAAATCTTTTCCCAGATGTCCATCCCTAGGACCAGATCCAGAAGCCATTCGCGAGCGGAAAAACAAAGGAGTTGGTAATTAAATATTTGTTTGACTTGAGAATTTTTCCCTATTCCACCTCGGTGGAATCGTGCGCAGATTTTGGGGAAAGGGACATGCCGATCGTGTGCCATCCTTTACATCAGTTTAATTTATGGTGGGCTCGCGGCCATCGTTCTATTTATGTCTCAGGAAAGTTCCAAGACATCCACATGTGGTTTTTGTTGACTAGGATGCTCGTCTACCGTCACCCCTTCTCAGTTTCACCGTGATGTGTTTGTGTTTGTTTGTTTTAGTGCAATCGCCGGTACGGTGGCGATCGTTGGTTTCATTCAGCGTGATTTAAGTGTATCGCGTTTTGTGTCTCGTGTGTCGTGAGGGTGTTTTACAGGGCCGCCCGCCCGCACGCCTCTGCTGCTCCTTCGGTGCTCCCACGACGGAGTTGGATCAAAAGGGAGCGTCATCCCTTCCCTCATCGAACGTGGCTCACTACCGTGTCTGTGGTAGATCTTTATTCGCATTTGGGCCTTTGACTACTCGGACCGTCCGTCCGCGCCCGCGAATCTCATTTAAAGGTGCATGGTGGATGTTTTGGTGTGTTGCGTTAGTTCCACCCTGCCGTTGCAGACTCTCCGTCTGGTTGCGGAGTGCATTAAGCTTGCCCTCCGCCTTTTCAGACCGTCCGTCTGTCATTATTTTCCCCAGACCGTCCGTCTGTATCGATGTGCACAGACCGTCCATCTGTGTCGGCTTTCCCAGATCGCCCGTCTGTCGTCATTTCCCACAGACAGTCCGTCTGTATCGGCATCCACAGACCGCCCGTCTGTCTTCGAGTCCAATGCTTCTTTCGGTTGCATGGTTGCCCCTCCACCTCTTCAGACCGTGGGAACGCAGACCAAGAAAAGAGGGAAATTGCAAGGAGGGTCAAGGGAAAAAGAGACTGGCCCTTGTTGCGAGCAATTGGACCGCAACAGTTTCAATAATATCTAATCTACAGTTAAAAATAACGTTAACTATTCGGGAATGGTAATGCCAGCGAGTTTCTGATACTCCCGGCATGCGTCTGTTTGCTATTTGTTTTAAAATATTTGAACGTTTAGTTGATTTATTAAAGAAGCGTACTATTGTGTTTATATTGCCAAAAAAAACTTTCAATTCAGGTATATTTTTCAGTGATTGAGATAACACCAAATTTAAAACATGTGCGTAGCAAGGAATAAAATAAGCCATTGGACAAGCATCCGGGACTTTTTTTTTAACACCACCTACTACCCTGACATAACCGCGGCCCCATCGTAAGATTGCCCAACTAAATTCTCCTTGCAACCGTATACATCAAGTATATTGAAAATGTCTTTTGAGAGCTCATCGGCATTTCGACTCTCACTAACGTCAAAAAACCCAAGAAACCTTTCCTCTACTCCTTCCTCCGATAAGTAACGCAAAACGGCACTAAGTTGCTCCCTATGGCTCATGTCTGGTGTTTCATCAATCATGATGGACACAAATCGCGTTTCAATTATTTCTACTTTAATTTCGCATTTGATCACTGCGGCTATACTTTGAATTAAATCGTTTTGGATGTCATTTGATAGACCCGAAAAAACCGGATTACGTGCACTTGAACACTGTTCCAAATGAGAGTCCATTAACTGGTCATACTTAGATAAGTATAAAAGTGTTTCGACATAATTGCCACGATTATTAGAATCTGGCTTTTCATTATGACCCCGAAATGCTTGTTTCTGTTTGCCTAAAAGAACTACCGTATCTATAAAACGTTCCATTTGTTTACGGTTTCTATCAACTTTTTTGTTGTGAGCTACAAAGGAATTACCTAACGAGGTTTAGTACCGAATCAGTACCGAATTCGTGCAAAGAGAAACAGCTACGAATGTATTTTTCCGTCTTGACATGTTTATTTGCCGAATTAATTAAATTGTTTATGTCAGCGTAGCCCGTGCGACTCCAAACACTAGGAGAATTAGAAAAAAGGAGTCAAGGAAAACAAAACATTTTATTGAGCTTACAACTACCAGTCAGCCAAGTATATTTTTGATATATGGATGCGTTGAAATGCGAAACAAAACCATCCTTGCGCTTATAATCTATTTTCATAGAAGGAGTAGAGCGTCCTCTCTATAACTTTTTTTTTTAAGAAAACTTACAAAAATAATTTTCTTCTTCCAAATCTACTAAACAACAATTTACTGTTAATAATACCATTTTCTCCTTTGCTGCATCTAACTGAAAACAAAACAATTTAAACTTTTCACACTTCTCACACTTTTCACTGTTTTCGATCACTTTAAATAATTATATATTGCACAACAATAATTCCACTCAATATTACTTTAAGCTACACATCGCAGTCTGCTTCACAACAGAATTTTTCAAACAGAACTCACCTCAGCTACATACAAAACTCGCCAAATAAGTCGCTGAAAAGCGAGTTTTAAGGTTTTAGTTTGTTTAAGAGGCCTCTACCCAGAAATCGAGCAAAAGTGGAAAAATGGCATTCTGTTTCTCAAACTGATAAATTATTACTGGAGCTACTGAATTGAA
This sequence comes from Portevinia maculata, assembly GCA_949715645.1. Classification (NCBI taxonomy): domain Eukaryota; kingdom Metazoa; phylum Arthropoda; class Insecta; order Diptera; family Syrphidae; genus Portevinia; species Portevinia maculata. The sequence continues at coordinate 164,437,280 of OX454526.1, read as the reverse complement.
ACTTAATGCACTTGAAAGAACATAATTTCCTCTTGAAAATGATCGGAATAGTTTTTTTTAAAAAAACATCTCAGTTATATTTTATTTAAAGAATTCCCAAAGGTGTTTGGGAAAATTTGCATAAAATCGATTTACTATTTTCCAAACCATGATAAGACAGAGTACTATACATCTGAGATCACTAGCTCAGCTAAAAGGTAATATCCAAAACAGCAATATCGTCGAGACAGATCTTGAAATTTTACACAGGTGTTTAAAAACAAACAATATTTTGAAATATTGAACTACGTTTTTCATGTGAATATTGATGCACGTATGTTTCAATTTTTACTCAGAACAACAAAGTACTCGTATCATATCAGCTAACAGATCCAATAAAAATATATATTTATTTACGTATATTTTGTCACAAAATACCGAGTTTAAATTGCATATATTTTCAAAAAATTATTTTGTACGTTGCTTAGTTTATCAACTTTAGCAAGAAATAATTCCGGATTTTTGAACAGCCAATCAGAACAGCACGCAATCAACCATAAACTGATTATCTTGTGTTTTACTGCTCTCGGTGGTATGTTCTAAATGAAACCGGTTTGGTGTGAAGTCTGAAGTGCGATTTCAATAAAAGAAATCATGTGTGGATGTGGGTATGTGTAAGCAGATCTATTTCTGTGGTGATTCGAAGTGATTTTGCATTTTTGTTTCGCTGACTGAAAGTAAAAATGAGTGAGGGGTTGATAAAGGCACTTTTCAAGATGTGAATCTAGCTTATACTTTCAGTTTAAAATTTGTTTACAGAAAATCATTAACTAATAAACAATACTAAAAAAACAAAATCATGATATTACTCAAGATTTTCAGATAGATACCCTAAAGTTTCATTGCTAAAAGGTTGTAGAAAAGTTGATTATTGAAAAGTGCATAGATAGGTACCCTTCACTCCGTGAATATTGAGTCGGGGTGGATTGGGAGATTGGTGAATGGTGGTTTAGGCTAAAGGGGATAATGTAGCACTGCGCTGTTGCTGTTTGTGGGCAATTATTATTTTTTTTGCACTGTTGCCGTTGCCTTTGGCTTTATTACAAGGTTCGCAGAACAATAAAATATGATTCGTTCTCTCATGAAAAGTTCGTAAAGGAATTTGATTTATGATTCGATTGTATGTTTTTTCTTTATTTATTTAGTTTAACGAAGTCAAGACAAAATCCTGAAAATACTCAGATTGTCAATGGAAGCCAGCATCAAGTTTCAGAAGGTGAAGGTGGTCTTAAAACTAATGAACATTTTGAGTTGAAAGGCCTAATATCAGAATCGGAAAGCCTAGAAAGTCTGATAATGGAAAGAGAGACATCTGCGATCGATTCCGTTGCCCTCATAGAAGGAAGAAGGATAAGAAGAGAGGTTTATCGTAAGAGCAAACTGTATCGCATAAACCGGACAGGTGTTGTCAAAGATGTTGGGTATGGTACCAGTTGCCACCAACCAGACATGGATGAAGACAAATTCATTGCAGAGAAAAACTGTCTAATAGAACAACTAAAGCAAAATCAAAACAATCGCCAGCTTTTAGAAAAACAAACATTGAGACAGTCCAGTAATGAAAAATGGTTGAATATCAGAAAGAAAATGTTGACAGCCTCATATTTCGGACAAATATGCAAAGCAAAAAAAATCGAAGGTTATGTTAAAAGACTTGCACATCCCACGACCTTATTAACACCTTCCGTCATGTATGGAAAAATTAACGAAGACACTGCGAGGCTGCAACTGGAACAGCAATTGGGCAGAAGTATATCGAACTCAGGATTTTTTATCGATGAGGAGTATTACTTTCTTGGTGCTTCTCCAGATGGACTTATCGACGACGATTCCTTGGTAGAAATAAAATGTCCATCAAGCATAGCTGGATGCGATCCTATGGATGCTATCAAAAACCAAAAAATCAAATACATAACGGTTTCTGATGATGGTATCATAAAAGGTCTTAATAAAAGACAACTATTACTACCAAATTCAAGGCCAATTGCATGTTAGCCGGAAAAATGCATATTGGCAATTTGGGGTGGTAGTGCTTTTAACATTTAAACACATTTTACGAAAACTGGTTTTTACCAGAATTATTGGATCCTTGTATTACTCGGGGAATGGAAGTGCGAAAACCACAATCACAGGATACTTGAGGAGACCGACAATAATCTAAGCTAATTAGGTGCAGCAGAGTAGCAGACACTACATTAGCAGATACCTATATATATTATTTTCTTATTAAGTTCCTAAATAAAATAAATTAAATAAAGCTTTCAGCCATACGTTTGAGCGAGTTTTTTTCTTTTTAATGGATGGAAAGACCTATACCATTTTATCTGCAAAAGCTCTGAGTAATACCAAATTCATGTTTTATATGTCAAATCCAGGAGTCTGGAGCGAAACCTAAAGCAATGAAACCATCATATTTTGCGCTCCATCCCCTCCCCCCAACATTCACTAACTTCTTTTATCCATACTACAATTTGAGGGAAAAGAAAATTATAAGGCAAAAATCCAGCCGTAGCGATAGAAATATAGAAAATATTATACAATTGGAACATGCCTGAAAATGACCTATCCCGAAGTATAAATGTATTGCAGAATGTGCATTGTTCACAACTCAAAACAATACCATCAAACATCGCTTAGCTGACGGATACCTACCTAATTTTTTTCTTCTCACTCCAACATTCATTTGATTCTTGTTTCTACGACGAAAAAATAGCAAGAACAAAATTGTATTGATATCCACACATCTTACGAAAAACAACCTAACACTCACGATCAACATACGATACCTACAATCTACGAAACCCGTTTGTCATGCCATATATCACTAAAGGTACGCCCACTAAAGACCTTTTGCAAGTGGATTGTGATTGGATTGCAAGTGGATGCTAGGTTGCAAGTCAAAGAGAGATGGCGCTTCACGTTCCAATTTTTGTAGAACATTTTGGGTAGAGGCCTCTTAAAACTGAATTTGAATTCATATTTTTGAATTTACATTTAAACTAGGTTTTACATCGCTGGGTTACTTGGTTAGAGGCAGCAACATATTATGCGGATTATTTTGCTCGGATCAAAAAATCGTCAGCGCTCTTGAAGATGATGCAAGCTGTGTTGCATTTGCAAAGAAATTCATTAAAGATGAAGCATTGCAAGCGCAGCTGGCGTACATCAAAGTCAAATTTAGGTTTTTAGTCGACCCGAAAAAACATACTTTTCAAGGCTTACAAAAAACAGGTATTTTTAAGAGTCTGTACTTATAATTTAAGCTAACAATATTCTCATCAAGGAACATCAATTAGCGAAGTATTGCGGTATTAAAAGACTGCCGTTTTCAATGCAAACGCAGGGCTAAAAACAATTGAGCAGATAAATTCTGTAATAAACGGCGACGTGGATTTCAAACTTCCAGGAAACATTGAAGTTAATAATGTTGAAAGCCTTAGATGGGCTCCACTCGTTTCAGCTGAAGTGGAAAGATCATTTAGCTCCTTCAAGGCGCTTCAAAGGGACAACCGTAGAAGATTGCTACCAAAAAATTAAAAAACTCTTTGTAGTCCTATTATAATCAAATGTGTTTTGGTTTCTTTTTCTTGTGTTTTTTTTAATAAATGCCTTTTTTTGCTTTTTTAAGTGTTTTGTTTTGCCTTATTTATTTTTTTAGGTCAACAAAATCCTAACCCTGTTGATGAGGAAGGAAATAAACGACCAGTTTTCTATTACTCTCACAAATTGAACTCAGCCCAGCGAAATTACACTGTAACCGAAAGAGGATTTTTAGCAGCGGTCATGGGGATCGCGAAATTCAGACCATACATAGAAGGCTATCGATTCAAGGTCATCACGGACCATGCGAGCCTGCAATAGCTCATGAGCCGGCGAGGAAGGTAGATTAGCGCCATGAAGTCTAGAACTCCAAGGGCATACGTTTGACATAGAGCACCGGAAGGGAAGGCTTAACGTCGTTGCAGACGCGCTTTCACGCGTTCACGAAGTTGAGGCTCTTCGAACCGGCGACTCTATGTCGAGCGAGCTCTCCGAAGTGCTACACGTAGACCTGACGGACCCTAGTTTCAACTCGGATCAATACCGTCAGATCGTCGACAGCGTCGGAAATAACAAACACCAGCTACCGGATCTTCGTGTCACAGACAATTTTGTGTACAAGAAGATCCAATCTAGTACAAGTAACCCCATCCACGAAGAGCATCCATGGAAGCTCTGGATCCCAGCAGCGCTAACCCACCAACTGACCCGCTGAGCTCACTGCCTCCCCGAAGCAGTCAAGACCTTATACCGATTATGAGCACAATGTTATTCACCTAATATGGCCGCGCATGTGAAAGATTTCATAGGCAGGTGCGATGTATGTAAGAACACGAATGCTCCCAATTTCACTCTCCGAGCGGAGATGGGGAAAGCATTCGCGGCAGAGAGACCGTTCCAACACCTATATACAGACTTTTTAGGACGGTACCCTCGATCGAAGCGTGGAAACAACCATATAATCATCGCTCTCGACTAGTTCAGCAAATTCGTGCTGATAAAAGCGATACGTCGAGCGACGACCGAGGCGGCGATCAGATTCCTTCGAGACGAAGTGTTCTCAATCTTCGGAATTCCTGAAACTATGCTCTATGATAACGACAAGCAGTTTACAAGCAGAGAATTCGACAAATTTACGAGTGTTCATGGCGTCAAGCACCTAAAGACGGCAGCATATACACCTCAAGCTAACGGGAGCGAGCGGGTGAACCGCTCTCCAAGCCTATATCGGCTCAGACCATACAACATGGGACTCTCAACTCCAACCTATAGGGAAGGCGTTGAGGTCTACAGTTCATACCGCAATCAAAATGTCGCCATACCAGGCTATCTTTGGGCATCGCATGATGGAGCATGGAAGCGATTACCAACTCCTTCGCCAGCTCGACGGGTTAAACAGCTCGGAGATCGATCTCTTGCCGAAGCCCAGCCGCATGAATATCCTTCACGCGCAAGTAAAAGACTCGTTGCAGAAAGCTCACGACCAGTACGAAAAGCAGTACAACCTTCGTTGTAGACAGACGAAATACCAAGTGGGAGGCGAACTTTATAAGCGGAACCATACGCTGAGTAACTTCCCCAAAGGTATCAACGCTAAATTTTGCCGCAAATTCACCAAAGCGAGGGTCAGTAAAGTTAGTAGTGGGAAACTTATACTAATTGGAAGATGACCAAGGAAACGACCTGGGGCTGGTGCATTCCAAGGACATACGGAGATGAAGGCATCCGCCTCCTCCCTAAACCGACTCAATCGAGCATTGATTCGAGATACCCCCTTATCCTATCCTAACCCCGGAGGAGCAAACAAATTTCATCCCATATCCCAGATAGGAAACCAAATAATACATTATACTCAGAGCGACCACCTTGGTTATTGAAATAGGAACCTAAAAACAAGAAAAAAAATACAAAAAAAAAGACAAAAAAAAAATCAAAAAAAAAAGAAAAAATGTTTGTGCACGTTACGACAGAAGAGATAAAAAGAAATCCAATTTAGCAAATTCCGAAACATTCGCCTGAACAATTTCTTTTAACTAAAAATTAAAAGCAAGGAGTAATCGACTCTTATCTTCATCATCCGGACCATTAAGTATAGGAAGAAGGTAAGGCAAATGGGGGCAGCACCAAGCACGCCCGTGCAGAAAGTTCGCGCAATGATTGGCGAAATACCGAACACCTTGGGCTAGCGACGCCACCAGAGGAATTTGCCCAAAAGGAATTCCCAGGCCACGAGCACAGCAGATACTAGGAAAAAGACGCATCCGACGCGAGCGTACTGAGGAAGCCCCGGACGTTAATTTCCCGGGAGGAGATCGAACGACTAGTCACGCAGCCGCGTGGGACGTTTTAACCCCAGCGCTGGTCGTGGAACACCGTCCACGTGCAGGCACCGGATCAAACCAGATAAGATTGCTCGCACCGCCTCATTCATTTGTCCTCATCTAATGGAACTCATCTCCACCAAGATTCGGAACGGCGATACAGCTTGCACAGCAGGCGACACACCGACGGACCCGGAGGATCGCTCGTCCACTGAGACGAGGTGAACGCAGCTACCGCAACGTTGAGGTAAGCATCCACCTGCGCATGTCAATGCAGGATATTTCTGGGAGTAATCCCGAAAATAAAAGCATGTATTTATGCTTTTGTTTTACTTTTCACAGTTCGGCAGCGAAAATTCTATTTCTTCAACCATCGTCACTGTCACAAGCGACATACGAGCATTTGCAACACCGTCACTGTCACCAGCGACAAACGGGCATTTATAGAGACAACCGCGTCACTGTCACAAGCGACATACACGCGTCACTAGCCGTGTTTCTTTGCACGCGGATATAGGGATGGCATCAGAAAACGACCATCGCCGCTTAAGAATTCATCAAAAAAAAACTTGGCAGCACACATGCACCTATGACATGCACCGTGACACAGCTGTAAGTTGTAGTTAAGAAATGTGTGGATTAGATTAGATTAGATTCTTTATTTCATGAAATATATGTATAATAGTTTGTGTTTGAGAACACGAGCATGGCAGAAATAGCCGTCTGAAATTTGTATTGAAAATCCTGAAATTGAAAAATATTTACTTCCGCCAATTGAAATTAATGTCAAGCATATTGTAAAATTATGAAAAACAATTTCACATTAACAGATTTGCTAAATTCAATTACCTTTATAATGAAGTTTGAAAAAAATAATAATAATAAAATCACGAACAAAATATTCGGCGGGATGTGTTAGTGGTCGGAGGGATGTCAAACTTTGACATTTCCTGAAAAATTCATCGCATCGATTCATCAGAAACGAAGAAAATGGGTTTTGGAAGCACTGTTTATCCCCGCTAACTGCCTTAGCGGCGATAGCTATCCCCGCTAAAGTTAGCGTAAATAGGATAAGTTGTTGTTGTATTTTACATGCAAATTTCAAATTATCCCTATATCCGCAAAGAAACACGGCTACTGTCACCAGCGACCTACGCGTCACAACGACACCGTCACTGGTAGTGCGGGAGTGGAATAGCCGCCCCCGCATATTAGTTATTCTTACTTTCTATTTGAAGAGTGTGGAAGATTACTTAACGTAGTTTTATAATAAGAGTTAGTTTCGATTATTAAATCATCACCCCCTGCGGGTAGACTCGAATATTAACCCTTCTGTCAACTAAACGTCTGGCTAGATATTTCGACATTTTGATGGCAGTTTTTTCTAAGAAGTTATCGCCCAAGCTTCTTGAAACTCCATGATAAGGTCAACCATTATTTTTCCTTCTATTTAATATAAATTTTATTTATATATATGTACCCGTTTGAAAGAAATAAGCCTTTTTCAAATTTACTGCCTACCGTCAATGACAAGGTTTGGACAGACCTACATACAATTTGTATGGAAACTATATTTTTTTGTGGTTTCCCATTTTTGTGCCTTCCCATTTTTGTGCCTTCACATACAAAAAGTACGAAGGTCTGGCCAGAACTTGTGGTTGATGGAAAGGTATAAAAGTTGTGATTGACAGATGGGATAATTGTTAGTATCCGCGATCAGACGAGAAGTGTTTTCTTTTCACCGTCCCGCGCGACATATTAGTTATCGTCAGAGCCACGACTCGGTGCATTTCTTACCCATTCCATTTGCAATTAATTTGGTTATAACGTGCGTCAGTTGTCCGCGAAGTATTTCTTTTCCAGTCAGAGCCTTCACGGCTACTCGAGGATTGTCGTTCCCCGATGGTACCAGTACGGCACCATTAGATGCGAGAGTTAGTTAAATCTAGACCGACCTCGATAGTATTCGGAACGTTAAAAGTATCTTCGGTCACAATATGTGTAGACCGCTGAGATTTCGGCATAGCGTGCCAGTAGCAGTATATGGATATAAGTATGTTTTGTAATCCAACATTTACAGGTACAGGGTTATCGGCAAATGTGCGCACATCGGCTAGAGTTATCCACGTAAGTCATTAACTATATTGATTATTGGGTATTATTTTTCCATATTATCCTATTGCACTATATTACTAACATATTTATATACATACACACATACATTTTAACGCGTTGGCGAATGTAAAGTGAAACATCATAGCCATACCGTGTACATAGCAAAGAGCTTTGTATATCGGTAGCCCGAACTTAATGGATGTACGTCAGTAACATATTATTATATATATTATTGATAATATAACCGAACGCGTACTAGTTAGTCCGAGGTCTTTCCATCTCGACGTCACCGATGGTTAATCTTTTGTTGTGTTTTTTTTTGTTGAGGTTCAGTCATTAAAGGGTCGAACCAGGCGGACAAGCCTGCGATTTAATTGTTTAGTGTACACACTTCTCGAATTTGAAGTAGTCTTGTCAACGTAACTCGTCTTAGTTTTAATCAACTCGACCCGAATCATCAGTCACGGAGGCGTGTTAGGTTATCCTTACAAGAGCGAACGTAAAGACACTTGCGTCAGATTCGCAAGCTTTTTAATTTACTTTAGTTGACTCGAAATACGTTTCGAAAACATCGGTTTCGGTTCATCGAGATAGCGCTTCAGAAGTGCTAAGTCTATGTTAGTGCGACGTACACTTTAGTCCCTTTCTTTTTATGAAATCAGTAACGACGTTAGTTTAGCATAAGTAGTTAGACATAAGAGTATATGGAATTACTTGTATGAATATAAGTAAGCTTATAGATACAATAGTTTCTTTTTGAGTTCGTATGATTTTTTTTTAGATTAAGATACTTTAGATATAGACAGCATCTGTTAATAAAAACCGTGATGAAACGGAATCTCTTTTCGGCATTTGAATTTATTTAGTCAGCGAGTGATGGGTCGAAGGACATATGAGACGGTGTAGGTATGAAGTAATTCAGATGGGAGCAGGCATCGCCAAGCTTTAGAGAGGCCTCTCTCCATCTTCAGAGTAGGGGTCATCGCCAACAGTGCGGCGCGATGGCCAAGGCGTCCACGCATACGCGTTGCGGTGTGGGCCAGCACACGGGGAGTTACTCCACCTCTTCCTCCCCGATCCGAGGCGGTTACGAATCGGGGCCTTGCTGTTATTCCGGTTAAACAGAGACCTAACGCTATCGCTCACAACTAGGGGGATATTAAGAAACTTCAGGTCCTACAGACGATTAGAGCAACAATGGTCCAACTTCCTTCTTATTCGGCCAGAGTTTCGCAGTGGTAGTCCAGCGTCCATTGTGGGCCGAAAGAAGGCATAGGATGTCGGTATGCCTCCGGTATGCCCCATCTGAGAATTTCTGGCACGGTAATAATGTAACCCCAGTCCAAACTGGCAGCAACATCCCACTCCCGCCGACGAGTTAGCGCGGGGAGTCAGCTTGCCTAGCTGCCAGAGGTTGGACAACCCTTCACGTTCTATTGAGCCGGTCGTGTCCTAGGCGCCTGTAAGCGGGGGCAGGTTGCCTTCCCGTCATCGAATGAAAATCGTCTGTCATCATGGGACCGGAAGGAGCGTAGTACGATACAGGTGGCGCACAACCGCGCTATGGTCGTTACATGCGGCTCACATCTATAGTAACCTACGCAGGCATGCATGAGCATGCGGTAACGTTACAAATGTAAGAGATAGCTTCGCGAACTGGTCTATTATTTCTGCTGATGTTTTTTTTCCATTCGACACTAACGTCGCGAAGTACTCTATTGTTGAAACCTCTGGACACATCCGACTAGTCACAACAATGGGCGCGTTCAATTTGCAATTGGCTGTTAGTTCCTATTGTAACCCTTCCTTATTTATCAAATAACACACGTTAGCATCGTTTGACAAGTGATATAGGTTTAACTACAAGGTAACTCGCAGTTGCCCTGCAAATTAAATGCGCCCAATGCCCAACCATTAAAAACAAATCCTAAATGTGAAAACAAAAGAAAAGAAACAGAAGGATTAGGCATGTTCAATTTGCAAGGCAACTAGGTCTTACTATTTTACCTTTCCCCATTGGTCAAATAACTCACGTGACCATCGTTTGGAATTGAACGCGCCAATTGTCAAATGTTCTTTTGAAAGAATGTGTTCAAGCTTAGTGTTCGTACGGAATGAATTCCGCCCGTGCACCGGAATCCTTGTTCTTCCAACCAATGTTGGACAGAGGGAATCTGGTTGATACGTTTGACCGACTATCAAACGGTAGCGACATTTGACGAAAGCTCTATTAAATTCACCACAAGGGGTTGATGACTGCGTCGTACTTGCAGTTCGCGACACGACAATAATGCTTGGTGATTGGCACTGCCACCGAGTGAAACAATAGAAAGCCAGCGACCGACGAAGAAAAAAAGCTTGATTACCACTGATGGTTTGTAATGACACACTGAATTCACGGTTATTATTTGGTCAAGTATTTATACAATAATTTTCAACTGTTTATTTCTAGAAACTCGTTATTTGTACAGCTTTTTGTTTTGATTTTATTTAGGCGCCAGATTAGAATCTGTGATTTGGTTTATCTGTCGATTCTGCTTCAACATTCCGTCGCCTTTGAAAGTACTTCCTTTCAAGACGGAATCACTGCTAGCTTGCGGATGGGACGTCTGAATATTCCACGCGTTGTCTTCACATCGGTGACTCTGACCTTGCCATCTGGCCCGTTGATGACGTTTGTGATTCTCCCCAAAAGCCATTTTTGGGGTGGGATGTTGTCTTCGTGGATGATGACGAGTGTGCCAACTAATAGATTTGGACTGTCGGACGTCCACTTTGCACGCCCTTGTAGTTCGTGGATGTACTCCTTGGACCACCTCTTCCAGAAGTGGGTCTTGACGGCATTTATTCGACGCCATCAATCGATGGAACTGATATCTGTAACTTCCACTGCTGGTTCTGGAACCGCCTTTAGCGATGACCCGATGAGTAAATGAGCTGGAGTGAGTGCTTCAACGTCATTGGGATCAGAGGACAGCGGAGTAATTGGCCGAGAGTGCATCACGGCATCGATCTCTATCAGTGCTGTTCATAGCTCTTCGAATATGAGTTTGGCACCTGCCAAACTCCGGTATAGGTGGCCCTTCGCAACCTTGACTGCCGCCTCTCAAATCCCACCAAAGTGGTGTGCCCTGGGGGTATAAAATGAAAATTTATGCAGGCATTAGTACAACAAATTGTTATGTTTTCCTTCGTAGATTTTTTAAATAACATATTTCGTAGGTCTGAAAGTTTGGACTCTGCTCCCACAAAATTGGTTGCGTTGTCGCAGTGAATATCTTTTGGGAGACCTCGGCGCCCTATCATCCTTTTTAAGGACGCGATAAATGCGTCTGCACACATATCAGAAACAGCTTCTAAATGCAACGCTTTCGATGCAAAACAGACAAAAACTGCCACATAAGCTTTATATGGCACCTTTCCGCGAATTTTAAGGTATGTCAACACAGGACCGCAGAAATCGACTCCACAGCACTGAAATGGACGTTCTGGAGTAAGCCTCTCTGGAGTCAAGTCGCCCATTACCTGCTGCAACAGTTTGGGCCGGTACCGCACGCAACTGGGGCACTGTCGAATGGTCCGTCGTGCCATGGTCCGTCGTGCCACGTTCAATATCCAAAACTTCTGTCTGACTTAAGCGACCAAGGCCTTTGGACCTGCGTGATATGAGTTTGAGAGAGTAATGACAGTTTTAGCTCCGCAATAAATTCATAATTTTCCACATTTAACCAGTGATTTACCAGTCAAAGTCATTCCGTCGTGATTTTTAAACAATTAAACAATAGACTTTTATGCTGAAATAATAGTTTCAAGTGTAAATCACCATCTTAAAATAAAATACGCAATAGTTTGTCTCGTCGATTCTGCGAGTACATATAAAAACCTTATTAAAAAATCCAGTGTAAAAGATCAACAAAGAAAGCTGAGATCGGCAGTAAAAAGTGTTGTCTCTATCTCTCCCTCATTTGGCTCTCCAGCAACACACTTGTCATCAATAAAGTTATGGGACAAAATTGAGGTACGATTGGAAGATCTGATAAAAAACATGGCTGATGGCATTGTATCGCAGTTAAAAACTGAGTTAAAAACTGAGTTTAATATTATGTTCAACAGTTTATCTGAACGTACATATCAGCAAAATTGAGAGTGACTTCAGTTCAAAGATTATATCGCTGGAACACGAATTTAATGATAGATACAGCTCTATAAACTACTCAGTGTTTAACATTAAAAATAGTGTTGATAATGCTATGGTTCAATGTTCTGGTGTTGATGTGCTACAAGATGAACTCTCTATCTTAAAAGCTCAAATGCTAGAAAATGATAACACCCAGCTGAGACTTCAAGTTGATGAGCTCGCCCGAAGGAACATTCCAGGAGATGTCGTTTTGCATGGAATACCAATGTCCGAACACGAAAACCTGGCTGATATATTTCAACGCTCTTGCTCTAAAATTAACATGTCACCAATAACACCGGTCGAAATTATTCGTACTGCACCTGCGAGAAACTCTCCCCATAGTGCAATAATTGTGAAGCTTTTGAACTCCCAAAACGAAATAAACTTGCTGAAAAAGGTCGCAGAGTACTACAAAATAAACGCCAAATCAATTACTTTTAATGACCTTGGCTTTACGAGCAATAAATTTGTCCGTGTGTACGAGAGTCTCACCAAACCAAATCATACATTTTTCCGGGGGCTAATGAACTAAGCCGCAATGAAGTCATACACTCCATCTTTATGAGAGGCGGAAGGGTTTTCATCAAAGAGACTGCCGAAAAAAGACCAACTTGCATTGTCAGTATGCATTCGCTTGAATCTCTTTGCTCTGGTGGAAATAATTAACCTGCATTTAATCTGGCTGTTTCTGCTTTCTTTGTTTCATTTTAATTTTTATTTTCTTGCATTATATACTTAAATTTGTTTGTCCCTCATGACGTCTGTATTATTACTTTTTTTTATTATGACATCTGTATGTAGGTAGGGATGAATCGATACAAGTAAATACAGGGAAACCCCTATAAGCCCGCATATGAAAAGCCCGCGTAACAAAAGCCCGCACGCCAAATTATGAAAAAGCCCGCAGCACAAAAGCCCGCATGCCATAAGCCCGCACAATTTATTTTCAGATTTAGCCCGCATATGATGCGGGCTTATTGTTTTGTTATTCACCTCATCACTTCAATTTTAAAATTTTTAAAGCCAATCAAATCGCTTGAAAGAAATATTTGTTCCGAGTAATATGGAGGGGGATGTAGTTATTCACCACACTCACCTCTTCCCCTCTTTTTTTTTGAAAACAAGTAAAATCTCTTAAAAAAATTTTGTTCGTCCTAAAAAGAACCGATTTATTTACCATATCCACCTCTACCCCTCATTTCCCCTCCTAAATTGAAATTGGTCAATATCTCTCATTGAATATTTAGTCGTCCTAAAAAGAACGATTTTGGTTCATAGAACCACCAATACACAAAATCACTTCACTTTCACTGGATTGGGAGCAACCGCACTGCTCCAGGCATCGACGAAGAATGCGACAATTCAGAAAAATACCACTTCTTATATACACTTTGTCGAAGACATTTCGAATTGAAAATATTTTTGACAACCAATCAAAACTCTTGCAGGATATATTTTACACAACTTCCCTCTCCGTGATTCTCATGATTTCTTGCATCTTACAGATGGATTTCTGTGTGAATTCAATGGATTTTAAATGTACATTACTTCTATTTTAACACGCAATTGTTTAGGAAATAACCATAGCCCAAGTGCGGATAGTACATGTGTTGAATAGATGCTCTTACCATTGAAAAATAATAGCATTCCTCCCAATAAAAGAGAAAAAAGTTCATAAAATGGAAAGAATTTGTATACATTTGATTAAAGCAGACCGCAAATCATGCGAGTAAAAGGAGTTCATATTTGGAATTATTCGTTTATTTAGTGGAAAAACCAGTTTAAATCCTAAGATTCCGCGAGCGGGCTACATAGACCCGACATGATGCGCATAAATACGCCTTATCTTTTCAATTCGGCGCTTATTTGCTTGTGTTTATGGCGCCTGCCAGACAACCAGCATATACCCTTAGCAACGGAGTTGCGTGAGCGTGCTAAACCCTGCGGAAAGATAGTTGAAACCCTTATATCCCGCGAAGCGGGCCACTCACAACAAAAATGATGCGAGTTAAATGGCATTATCTATGAAATTTGACGCTTATTTGTAAATGTTTATGGCGCCTGCCAGACAATAAGCATATACCCTTAGCGGAGCAACGAAGTTGCGTGAGCGTGCTAAACCCTGCGGAAAGATAGTTTGAATTTTTAGATCCCGCGAAGCGGGCCACCCACAACGAAAATGATGCGAGTTAAATGGCATTATCTATGAAATTTGACGCTTATTTGTAAGTGTTTATAGCGCCTGCCAGACAATAAGCATATACCCTTAGCGGAGCAACGAAGTTGCGTGAGCGTGCTAAACCCTGCGGAGAGATAGTTTAAATCCTAAGAACCCGCGAAGCGGGCCACCTAGGCAAAAATGATTACTAAAAGGATTTCCTTCTTCATTATTTTCAGAGTTGCGAATAGAAAAAAAGGATGAAAAAATGTAAAAAAAAAGAAACAAAAAAAGTGTATTTAAACAATGCAAATAAGCGCCGAATTGAAAAGATAAGGCGAATTTATGCGCATCATGTCGGGTCTATGTAGCCCGCTCGCGGAATCTTAGGATTTAAACTGGTTTTTCCACTAAATAAACGAATAATTCCAAATATGAACTCCTTTTACTCGCATGATTTGCGGTCTGCTTTAATCAAATGTATACAAATTCTTTCCATTTTATGAACTTTTTTCTCTTTTATTGGGAGGAATGCTATTATTTTTCAATGGTAAGAGCATCTATTCAACACATGTACTATCCGCACTTGGGCTATGGTTATTTCCTAAAAAATTGCGTGTTAAAATAGAAGTAATGTACATTTAAAATCCATTGAATTCACACAGAAATCCATCTGTAAGATGCAAGAAATCATGAGAATCACGGAGAGGGAAGTTGTGTAAAATATATCCTGCAAGAGTTTTGATTGGTTGTCAAAAATATTTTCAATTCGAAATGTCTTCGACAAAGTGTATATAAGAAGTGGTATTTTTCTGAATTGTCGCATTCTTCGTCGATGCCTGGAGCAGTGCGGTTGCTCCCAATCCAGTGAAAGTGAAGTGATTTTGTGTATTGGTGGTTCTATGAACCAAAATCGTTCTTTTTAGGACGACTAAATATTCAATGAGAGATATTGACCAATTTCAATTTAGGAGGGGAAATGAGGGGTAGAGGTGGATATGGTAAATAAATCGGTTCTTTTTAGGACGAGCAAAAAATTTTTAAGAGATTTTACACGTTTTCAAAAAAAAAAGAGGGGAAGAGGTGAGTGTGGTGAATAACTACTTCACGCCATTTTCGAAGCCACAAAATATTTTCTATAAGAGTTTTGATTGGTTTACTTCAATTTCCAAAATGTTAGATACTCGATCTTGTGAGAATCACCGAAAAGAGTTTTCTGAAGGGGAACTTCATATTTCCCCATGACATGCGGGCTTTTGTGGTGCGGGCTTTTGTGATGCGGGCTTTTGGGATGCGGGCTTTTGATATGCGGGCATTCGTGTGCGGGCATTCGTGTGCGGGCTTTTGATATGCGGGCAAACGGACCCAACCCGTAAATACAAGTACATACTCGATACTTTGATTCGATACCAAGTATTTTGGTAATCGATACCTTTGGTTGCGATACCAAGTAGGTATCGTATAAAAGTACTTGCATCGAATGAAATATTGCACTTTGACTTAACACGCAACCTAGTTTCACACACATACTCAATGTTCATGCAATTTTGTATTCCTCTTAGCACAAAACAGAAATCACACAGTTTCCTCACACACATACGAATTCTTGCATTACTTAAACACAAACACCACGCATTTTATCTCTCTTTACGCACACTCTTACAGCCTTTATGAATTCGTTTACAAAATGGAATTAACTAAACGCATTCCTAGAGAGCTTTTATCTAAAGTCGTAAATTCTAAAGTCTTAAATCGTTTGTCAGTGGTGAGTTTGGTCGCTTTTGTTCAATCGTTTATTAATAAATTATTAAAAATGAGCCCGCCAACTTCAGAAATATGGTTATATTTTACGAAAAAAAATAAAGTTGACGCGACTTGCAAAAGATGCTTTAAAGAAGTAAAATACTGCGGAAATACTTACAATTTGCACAAACATTTGAGGAGCCACAATATAATTTTAACAAAACAACACGTATTATCAAAGTAAGTTAATTAATCAGTTTTTTTTTGCTTTTTGTATTTATAATTTTATATTATATTAAGGCGACTACAGAAAGAACATTCAGATCCTGATTATTATGCAAATCAAATGTCCCAAGATGTAGATTCGCCGGCTTCAACGTCATCTGCAGCGATTGCAACAGAAGAAGCAGCAGAAGTATACGCCGAATCTTCTGGAAAAAAACAAAAGTTTCAAGACGAAGAATACAACGCCATTAAGTCTTCGTTCAATAGAATTATCTGTCATAGGGGTAACAGATGCAAAATTTGAACAAGTACAACTTTATAACTTTTTTGTTTCTTATTTAGATGGAGGATCAAAGTGTGAAAAACTAACATTGGGTATTTTATTTTTCATATGCAAAGATATGCGTCCCTTCAACGTTGTCGAAGGAGAGGGATTTTTGAGACTTATGAACGAAGCTGCACCTTTGTATAAAGTTCCTTCTAGCACATATTTAAAAAAAAGGCTTGCTGAAAAATATGAAGTGACTGTATTACAATATAAGACAAAAATTGAAAAAGCTAGTGATTTTTGTGTAACATTGGACATTTGGACAGAGACTATGCAAGAAAAAAGTTTCTTAGGCGTAACATTGCATTTCTTTGAGGGAATTTCGCTTGTAAATTGTAACATAGCTACAAGAGAGCTAAGTGAAAGTCACACAGCCGATTACATCAAAAAAATCTTAGAAGACATCTTAAGTGAATGGAAAATTCCGATCGAAAAAATAAGATGTTTTGTAACAGACAATGGAACAAACATGGTCGCAGCTATAAGGAATTTAGCTTCCGGGAAAAAACATCTACCATGTTTCCCACATACAATAAACCTGATCGTCGAAGCTGGAATAAAGAATGATTCAATCAAACCTATAATAACGAAGGTATTTTTGCTTCTCGAGTTTTTTTCCCCAATATTTTAATACGAAATTCTGTTTTTTTTTAGATAAGAACTATCGTGAAATGGGTAAAAAATAGCGTTAGGAACTCCGATAAACTTCGTAAGCTTCAAATTATTTCTGGAGTTTCTGAAGGTTCCACGAAAAAACTTTTATTGGATGTGTGCACACGATGGAATTCATGCTATTATATGATAGAAAGATTTTTGGAACTTTCCAAAATTTGTTCTGACCTTCTTCTTGATGATTGCTCCAGCCCTGAAATGCTGAATAGTACAGAAATCGAAATATCCAAGCAATTAGTGAAGTTACTAAAGCCTTTTGAATATGTAACTAAAGAATCCTCGGGTGAAAAGTATACTACTGTCTCTCAAATAATTCCAATGCTGAACTGTTTGGAAAAAGAATTAAAAACATTCTCTTCAAATTATGATAGTGTGAACTGTGTGCATAAAATCGTATACACAGAATTGCATCGCAGATTTCAGAATATCGAATATAATGCGAACGTAGCATTAGCAACGTTGTTGGACCCTAGGTTCAAAAACATACATTTTCGAGACCCCAGTGCTTGTGGAAGAGCCGTCCAAAAGCTAAACGAACTTGTTAAAGCAGATATATCCATTTCTAGTAGTGACTCAGATATCGACGAAACGCCAGAAGATTTCGATTTTTGGAAGCATCACAAGGCACTCGTAATTAATCAGAAAAGAAAAAAACGTCTGTTAAAAATGATTTCGTTACATCATATTTGTCTTCTCCTGTTTCTTCTAACTTGAAATCCAATCCACTCGAAGAGTGGGAAGATATGAAAGCATTTTTCCCTTCTTTATATAAACATGCAAAGATGTTTTTGGTGGTTGTTGCTTCGTCAGTACCTTGTGAAAGATTGTTTTCCAAGGCGGGGGCAACAATCAGCAAAACCAGAAACCGATTAAGTGGAAAACATCTAGAAAAACAGATGTTTTTAGGAAATATTCCACAAAATGTATTTTATTCTTCTGAAAAATAAAAACTTGAAAAATTAATGATTGTGTTTTAATATGGAATTTTCATTCGATTCAAGTAGGTATCGATACTTTTCATCCGATACCCGAGTACTTTCGATACTAGTATCGAGTACAAGTACTCGATACCTTGAAGGTATCGTTTCATCCCTATATGTAGGTATGTTTTATTCACCTTTTGCTTGCTGCCAGTAATGCCACTTGTACGTTTTCAAATTTATTTGTAATATTCTTTTTTTTTGTTTTATTTGATGTTTATGAATTTTCTGCGGAGTTGATTTTAAATGAGTTATTTTTTCTTTTAATGGCTAAAATCTATCTAATCTTCTTTAACTCTTTCTTTTTTGGATTCCTAGGTCTGATTTTTGTTGAAATGTCCTCTTCTGAATGGGTATTGTTTTCATTGCTGACCGATTTTAATGGTTTTCGGCTTAGATCCTGACAATGTAAGGAGCGTTCTCAACATATTGTGTGATGGGGAGCGTATCGGAATCCCGCTTTTCAAAAATCCCGAAAAAAAGTTTTAAAATCACGTTTTAAAATACTGCTTTTTTAAAATCCCGTCTTCTAAAATCCCGCTTGTTCAAAATCCCGATCTATTATAATCCCGCTTTTTAAAATCCCGCCAAATCCCGCTAATCCCGTTTTTTGACAAAACATTCGTAATGGAAGTAGACAAGTGCAGTACTCTCCTAACTTTTTTTTCTGTGTATGACAGTGCAGAAAAACAATTCCCGAGAAAACAAAATATTATCCCGCTTTTACAATCAAAAGTAGTTGCATTATTTTAAAAAATCGCTCGATTTTTAAAATAAAGCAACTACTTTTGATTGTAAAAGCAGGATAATAAGAAACGGGATTATAAAAAACGGGATTATAAGAGGTGGGATTTTAAGAATCGGGATTATAAAAAGCGGGATATCGAACCCAACCCGTGTGATGCATTCAACGGTCTGAGTATATGTCACCTAAATGCGGGAAGTATACGGTCCAAGTATACTGTTCTTTCGATGCAAAACAGACAAAAACTGCCACATAAGCTTTATATGGCACCTTTCCGCGAATTTTAAGGTATGTCAACACAGGACCGCAGAAATCGACTCCACAGCACTGAAATGGACGTTCTGGAGTAAGCCTCTCTGGAGTCAAGTCGCCCATTACCTGCTGCAACAGTTTGGGCCGGTACCGCACGCAACTGGGGCACTGTCGAATGGTCCGTCGTGCCATGGTCCGTCGTGCCACGTTCAATATCCAAAACTTCTGTCTGACTTAAGCGACCAAGGCCTTTGGACCTGCGTGATATGAGTTTGAGAGAGTAATGACAGTTTTAGCTCCGCAATAAATTCATAATTTTCCACATTTAACCAGTGATTTACTAGTCAAAGTCATTCCGTCGTGATTTTTAAACAATTAAACAATAGGCTTTTATGCTGAAATAATAGTTTCAAGTGTAAATCACCATCTTAAAATAAAATACGCAATAGTTTGTCTCTCTTATTAAAAAATCCAGTGTAAAAGATCAACAAAGAAAGCTGAGATCGGCAGTAAAAAGTGTTGTCTCTATCTCTCCCTCATTTGGCTCTCCAGCAACACACTTGTCATCAATAAAGTTATGGGACAAAATTGAGGTACGATTGGAAGATCTGATAAAAAACATGGCTGATGGCATTGTATCGCAGTTAAAAACTGAGTTAAAAACTGAGTTTAATATTATGTTCAACAGTTTATCTGAACGTACATATCAGCAAAATTGAGAGTGACTTCAGTTCAAAGATTATATCGCTGGAACACGAATTTAATGAGAGATACAGCTCTATAAACTACTCAGTGTTTAACATTAAAAATAGTGTTGATAATGCTATGGTTCATTGCTCTGGTGTTGATGTGCTACAAGATGAACTCTCTATCTTAAAAGCTCAAATGCTAGAAAATGATAACACCCAGCTGAGACTTCAAGTTGATGAGCTCGCCCGAAGGAACATTCCAGGAGATGTCGTTTTGCATGGAATACCAATGTCCGAACACGAAAACCTGGCTGATATATTTCAACGCTCTTGCTCTAAAATTAACATGTCACCAATAACACCGGTCGAAATTATTCGTACTGCACCTGCGAGAAACTCTCCCCATAGTGCAATAATTGTGAAGCTTTTGAACTCCCAAAACGAAATAAACTTGCTGAAAAAGGTCGCAGAGTACTACAAAATAAACGCCAAATCAATTACTTTTAATGACCTTGGCTTTACGAGCAATAAATTTGTCCGTGTGTACGAGAGTCTCACCAAACCAAATCATACATTTTTCCGGGGGCTAATGAACTAAGCCGCAATGAAGTCATACACTCCATCTTTATGAGAGGCGGAAGGGTTTTCATCAAAGAGACTGCCGAAAAAAGACCAACTTGCATTGTCAGTATGCATTCGCTTGAATCTCTTTGCTCTGGTGGAAATAATTAACCTGCATTTAATCTGGCTGTTTCTGCTTTCTTTGTTTCATTTTAATTTTTATTTTCTTGCATTATATACTTAAATTTGTTTGTCCCTCATGACGTCTGTATTATTACTTTTTTTTATTATGACATCTGTATGTAGGTAGGGATGAATCGATACAAGTAAATACAGGGAAACCCCTATAAGCCCGCATATGAAAAGCCCGCGTAACAAAAGCCCGCACGCCAAATTATGAAAAAGCCCGCAGCACAAAAGCCCGCATGCCATAAGCCCGCACAATTTATTTTCAGATTTAGCCCGCATATGATGCGGGCTTATTGTTTTGTTATTCACCTCATCACTTCAATTTTAAAATTTTTAAAGCCAATCAAATCGCTTGAAAGAAATATTTGTTCCGAGTAATATGGAGGGGGATGTAGTTATTCACCACACTCACCTCTTCCCCTCTTTTTTTTTGAAAACAAGTAAAATCTCTTAAAAAAATTTTGTTCGTCCTAAAAAGAACCGATTTATTTACCATATCCACCTCTACCCCTCATTTCCCCTCCTAAATTGAAATTGGTCAATATCTCTCATTGAATATTTAGTCGTCCTAAAAAGAACGATTTTGGTTCATAGAACCACCAATACACAAAATCACTTCACTTTCACTGGATTGGGAGCAACCGCACTGCTCCAGGCATCGACGAAGAATGCGACAATTCAGAAAAATACCACTTCTTATATACACTTTGTCGAAGACATTTCGAATTGAAAATATTTTTGACAACCAATCAAAACTCTTGCAGGATATATTTTACACAACTTCCCTCTCCGTGATTCTCATGATTTCTTGCATCTTACAGATGGATTTCTGTGTGAATTCAATGGATTTTAAATGTACATTACTTCTATTTTAACACGCAATTTTTTAGGAAATAACCATAGCCCAAGTGCGGATAGTACATGTGTTGAATAGATGCTCTTACCATTGAAAAATAATAGCATTCCTCCCAATAAAAGAGAAAAAAGTTCATAAAATGGAAAGAATTTGTATACATTTGATTAAAGCAGACCGCAAATCATGCGAGTAAAAGGAGTTCATATTTGGAATTATTCGTTTATTTAGTGGAAAAACCAGTTTAAATCCTAAGATTCCGCGAGCGGGCTACATAGACCCGACATGATGCGCATAAATTCGGGAAGAGGTGAGTGTGGTGAATAACTACTTCACGCCATTTTCGAAGCCACAAAATATTTTCTATAAGAGTTTTGATTGGTTTACTTCAATTTCCAAAATGTTAGATACTCGATCTTGTGAGAATCACAGAAAAGAGTTTTCTGAAGGGGAACTTCATATTTCCCCATGACATGCGGGCTTTTGTGGTGCGGGCTTTTGTGATGCGGGCTTTTGGGATGCGGGCTTTTGATATGCGGGCATTCGTGTGCGGGCATTCGTGTGCGGGCTTTTGATATGCGGGCAAACGGACCCAACCCGTAAATACAAGTACATACTCGATACTTTGATTCGATACCAAGTATTTTGGTAATCGATACCTTTGGTTGCGATACCAAGTAGGTATCGTATAAAAGTACTTGCATCGAATGAAATATTGCACTTTGACTTAACACGCAACCTAGTTTCACACACATACTCAATGTTCATGCAATTTTGTATTCCTCTTAGCACAAAACAGAAATCACACAGTTTCCTCACACACATACGAATTCTTGCATTACTTAAACACAAACACCACGCATTTTATCTCTCTTTACGCACACTCTTACAGCCTTTATGAATTCGTTTACAAAATGGAATTAACTAAACGCATTCCTAGAGAGCTTTTATCTAAAGTCGTAAATTCTAAAGTCTTAAATCGTTTGTCAGTGGTGAGTTTGGTCGCTTTTGTTCAATCGTTTATTAATAAATTATTAAAAATGAGCCCGCCAACTTCAGAAATATGGTTATATTTTACGAAAAAAAATAAAGTTGACGCGACTTGCAAAAGATGCTTTAAAGAAGTAAAATACTGCGGAAATACTTACAATTTGCACAAACATTTGAGGAGCCACAATATAATTTTAACAAAACAACACGTATTATCAAAGTAAGTTAATTAATCAGTTTTTTTTTGCTTTTTGTATTTATAATTTTATATTATATTAAGGCGACTACAGAAAGAACATTCAGATCCTGATTATTATGCAAATCAAATGTCCCAAGATGTAGATTCGCCGGCTTCAACGTCATCTGCAGCGATTGCAACAGAAGAAGCAGCAGAAGTGGAAAAAAACAAAAGTTTCAAGACGAAGAATACAACGCCATTAAGTCTTCGTTCAATAGAATTATCTGTCATAGGGGTAACAGATGCAAAATTTGAACAAGTACAACTTTATAACTTTTTTGTTTCTTATTTAGATGGAGGATCAAAGTGTGAAAAACTAACATTGGGTATTTTATTTTTCATATGCAAAGATATGCGTCCCTTCAACGTTGTCGAAGGAGAGGGATTATTGAGACTTATGAACGAAGCTGCACCTTTGTATAAAGTTCCTTCTAGCACATATTTAAAAAAAAGGCTTGCTGAAAAATATGAAGTGACTGTATTACAATATAAGACAAAAATTGAAAAAGCTAGTGATTTTTGTGTAACATTGGACATTTGGACAGAGACTATGCAAGAAAAAAGTTTCTTAGGCGTAACATTGCATTTCTTTGAGGGAATTTCGCTTGTAAATTGTAACATAGCTACAAGAGAGCTAAGTGAAAGTCACACAGCCGATTACATCAAAAAAATCTTAGAAGACATCTTAAGTGAATGGAAAATTCCGATCGAAAAAATAAGATGTTTTGTAACAGACAATGGAACAAACATGGTCGCAGCTATAAGGAATTTAGCTTCCGGGAAAAAACATCTACCATGTTTCCCACATACAATAAACCTGATCGTCGAAGCTGGAATAAAGAATGATTCAATCAAACCTATAATAACGAAGGTATTTTTGCTTCTCGAGTTTTTTTCCCCAATATTTTAATACGAAATTCTGTTTTTTTTAGATAAGACCCATCGTGAAATGGGTAAAAAATAGCGTTAGGAACTCCGATAAACTTCGTAAGCTTCAAATTATTTCTGGAGTTTCTGAAGGTTCCACGAAAAAACTTTTATTGGATGTGTGCACACGATGGAATTCATGCTATTATATGATAGAAAGATTTTTGGAACCTTCCAAAATTTGTTCTGACCTTCTTCTTGATGATTGCTCCAGCCCTGAAATGCTGAATAGTACAGAAATCGAAATATCCAAGCAATTAGTGAAGTTACTAAAGCCTTTTGAATATGTAACTAAAGAATCCTCGGGTGAAAAGTATACTACTGTCTCTCAAATAATTCCAATGCTGAACTGTTTGGAAAAAGAATTAAAAACATTCTCTTCAAATTATGATAGTGTGAACTGTGTGCATAAAATCGTATACACAGAATTGCATCGCAGATTTCAGAATATCGAATATAATGCGAACGTAGCATTAGCAACGTTGTTGGACCCTAGGTTCAAAAACATACATTTTCGAGACCCCAGTGCTTGTGGAAGAGCCGTCCAAAAGCTAAACGAACTTGTTAAAGCAGATATATCCATTTCTAGTAGTGACTCAGATATCGACGAAACGCCAGAAGATTTCGATTTTTGGAAGCATCACAAGGCACTCGTAATTAATCAGAAAAGAAAAAAAACGTCTGTTAAAAATGATTTCGTTACATCATATTTGTCTTCTCCTGTTTCTTCTAACTTGAAATCCAATCCACTCGAAGAGTGGGAAGATATGAAAGCATTTTTCCCTTCTTTATATAAACATGCAAAGATGTTTTTGGTGGTTGTTGCTTCGTCAGTACCTTGTGAAAGATTGTTTTCCAAGGCGGGGGCAACAATCAGCAAAACCAGAAACCGATTAAGTGGAAAACATCTAGAAAAACAGATGTTTTTAGGAAATATTCCACAAAATGTATTTTATTCTTCTGAAAAATAAAAACTTGAAAAATTAATGATTGTGTTTTAATCTGGAATTTTCATTCGATTCAAGTAGGTATCGATACTTTTCATCCGATACCCGAGTACTTTCGATACTAGTATCGACTACTTGTACTTGAAGGTATCGTTTCATCCCTATATGTAGGTATGTTTTATTCACCTTTTGCTTGCTGCCAGTAATGCCACTTGTACGTTTTCAAATTTATTTGTAATATTCTTTTTTTTTGTTTTATTTGATGTTTATGAATTTTCTGCGGAGTTGATTTTAAATGAGTTATTTTTTCTTTTAATGGCTAAAATCTATCTAATCTTCTTTAACTCTTTCTTTTTTGGATTCCTAGTTCCCGCGAAACGGGCCACCCACAACGAAAATGATGCGAGTTAAATGGCATTATCTATGAAATTTGACGCTTATTTGTAAGTGTTTATGGCGCCTGCCAGACAATAAGCATATACCCTTAGCGGAGCAACGAAGTTGCGTGAGCGTGCTAAACCCTGCGGAGAGATAGTTTAAATCCTAAGAACCCGCGAAGCGGGCCACCTAGGCAAAAATGATTACTAAAAGGATTTCCTTCTTCATTATTTTCAGAGTTTCGAATAGAAAAAAAGGATGAAAAAATGTAAAAAAAAAGAAACAAAAAAAGTGTATTTAAACAATGCAAATAAGCGCCGAATTGAAAAGATAAGGCGAATTTATGCGCATCATGTCGGGTCTATGTAGCCCGCTCGCGGAATCTTAGGATTTAAACTGGTTTTTCCACTAAATAAACGAATAATTCCAAATATGAACTCCTTTTACTCGCATGATTTGCGGTCTGCTTTAATCAAATGTATACAAATTCTTTCCATTTTATGAACTTTTTTCTCTTTTATTGGGAGGAATGCTATTATTTTTCAATGGTAAGAGCATCTATTCAACACATGTACTATCCGCACTTGGGCTATGGTTATTTCCTAAAAAATTGCGTGTTAAAATAGAAGTAATGTACATTTAAAATCCATTGAATTCACACAGAAATCCATCTGTAAGATGCAAGAAATCATGAGAATCACGGAGAGGGAAGTTGTGTAAAATATATCCTGCAAGAGTTTTGATTGGTTGTCAAAAATATTTTCAATTCGAAATGTCTTCTACAAAGTGTATATAAGAAGTGGTATTTTTCTGAATTGTCGCATTCTTCGTCGATGCCTGGAGCAGTGCGGTTGCTCCCAATCCAGTGAAAGTGAAGTGATTTTGTGTATTGGTGGTTCTATGAACCAAAATCGTTCTTTTTAGGACGACTAAATATTCAATGAGAGATATTGACCAATTTTAATTTAGGAGGGGTAGAGGTGGATATGGTAAATAAATCGGTTCTTTTTAGGACGAGCAAAAAAATTTTAAGAGATTTTACACGTTTTCAAAAAAAAAAGAGGGGAAGAGGTGAGTGTGGTGAATAACTACTTCACGCCATTTTCGAAGCCACAAAATATTTTCTATAAGAGTTTTGATTGGTTTACTTCAATTTCCAAAATGTTAGATACTCGATCTTGTGAGAATCACCGAAAAGAGTTTTCTGAAGGGGAACTTCATATTTCCCCATGACATGCGGGCTTTTGTGGTGCGGGCTTTTGGGATGCGGGCTTTTGATATGCGGGCATTCGTGTGCGGGCATTCGTGTGCGGGCTTTTGATATGCGGGCAAACGGACCCAACCCGTAAATACAAGTACATACTCGATACTTTGATTCGATACCAAGTATTTTGGTAATCGATACCTTTGGTTGCGATACCAAGTAGGTATCGTATAAAAGTACTTGCATCGAATGAAATATTGCACTTTGACTTAACACGCAACCTAGTTTCACACACATACTCAATGTTCATGCAATTTTGTATTCCTCTTAGCACAAAACAGAAATCACACAGTTTCCTCACACACATACGAATTCTTGCATTACTTAAACACAAACACCACGCATTTTATCTCTCTTTACGCACACTCTTACAGCCTTTATGAATTCGTTTACAAAATGGAATTAACTAAACGCATTCCTAGAGAGCTTTTATCTAAAGTCGTAAATTCTAAAGTCTTAAATCGTTTGTCAGTGGTGAGTTTGGTCGCTTTTGTTCAATCGTTTATTAATAAATTATTAAAAATGAGCCCGCCAACTTCAGAAATATGGTTATATTTTACGAAAAAAAATAAAGTTGACGCGACTTGCAAAAGATGCTTTAAAGAAGTAAAATACTGCGGAAATACTTACAATTTGCACAAACATTTGAGGAGCCACAATATAATTTTAACAAAACAACACGTATTATCAAAGTAAGTTAATTAATCAAATTTTTCCTCCTTGTTGTATTTATAATTTTATATTATATTAAGGCGACTACAGAAAGAACATTCAGATCCTGATTATTATGCAAATCAAATGTCCCAAGATGTAGATTCGCCGGCTTCAACGTCATCTGCAGCGATTGCAACAGAAGAAGCAGCAGAAGTATACGCCGAATCTTCTGGAAAAAAACAAAAGTTTCAAGACGAAGAATACAACGCCATTAAGTCTTCGTTCAATAGAATTATCTGTCATAGGGGTAACAGATGCAAAATTTGAACAAGTACAACTTTATAACTTTTTTGTTTCTTATTTAGATGGAGGATCAAAGTGTGAAAAACTAACATTGGGTATTTTATTTTTCATATGCAAAGATATGCGTCCCTTCAACGTTGTCGAAGGAGAGGGATTTTTGAGACTTATGAACGAAGCTGCACCTTTGTATAAAGTTCCTTCTAGCACATATTAAAAAAAAAGGCTTGCTGAAAAATATGAAGTGACTGTATTACAATATAAGACAAAAATTGAAAAAGCTAGTGATTTTTGTGTAACATTGGACATTTGGACAGAGACTATGCAAGAAAAAAGTTTCTTAGGCGTAACATTGCATTTCTTTGAGGGAATTTCGCTTGTAAATTGTAACATAGCTACAAGAGAGCTAAGTGAAAGTCACACAGCCGATTACATCAAAAAAATCTTAGAAGACATCTTAAGTGAATGGAAAATTCCGATCGAAAAAATAAGATGTTTTGTAACAGACAATGGAACAAACATGGTCGCAGCTATAAGGAATTTAGCTTCCGGGAAAAAACATCTACCATGTTTCCCACATACAATAAACCTGATCGTCGAAGCTGGAATAAAGAATGATTCAATCAAACCTATAATAACGAAGGTATTTTTGCTTCTCGAGTTTTTTTCCCCAATATTTTAATATGAAATTCTGTTTTTTTTTAGATAAGAACTATCGTGAAATGGGTAAAAAATAGCGTTAGGAACTCCGATAAACTTCGTAAGCTTCAAATTATTTCTGGAGTTTCTGAAGGTTCCACGAAAAAACTTTTATTGGATGTGTGCACACGATGGAATTCATGCTATTATATGATAGAAAGATTTTTGGAACTTTCCAAAATTTGTTCTGACCTTCTTCTTGATGATTGCTCCAGCCCTGAAATGCTGAATAGTACAGAAATCGAAATATCCAAGCAATTAGTGAAGTTACTAAAGCCTTTTGAATATGTAACTAAAGAATCCTTGGGTGAAAAGTATACTACTGTCTCTCAAATAATTCCAATGCTGAACTGTTTGGAAAAAGAATTAAAAACATTCTCTTCAAATTATGATAGTGTGAACTGTGTGCATAAAATCGTATACACAGAATTGCATCGCAGATTTCAGAATATCGAATATAATGCGAACGTAGCATTAGCAACGTTGTTGGACCCTAGGTTCAAAAACATACATTTTCGAGACCCCAGTGCTTGTGGAAGAGCCGTCCAAAAGCTAAACGAACTTGTTAAAGCAGATATATCCATTTCTAGTAGTGACTCAGATATCGACGAAACGCCAGAAGATTTCGATTTTTGGAAGCATCACAAGGCACTCGTAATTAATCAGAAAAGAAAAAAACGTCTGTTAAAAATGATTTCGTTACATCATATTTGTCTTCTCCTGTTTCTTCTAACTTGAAATCCAATCCACTCGAAGAGTGGGAAGATATGAAAGCATTTTTCCCTTCTTTATATAAACATGCAAAGATGTTTTTGGTGGTTGTTGCTTCGTCAGTACCTTGTGAAAGATTGTTTTCCAAGGCGGGGGCAACAATCAGCAAAACCAGAAACCGATTAAGTGGAAAACATCTAGAAAAACAGATGTTTTTAGGAAATATTCCACAAAATGTATTTTATTCTTCTGAAAAATAAAAACTTGAAAAATTAATGATTGTGTTTTAATATGGAATTTTCATTCGATTCAAGTAGGTATCGATACTTTTCATCCGATACCCGAGTACTTTCGATACTAGTATCGAGTACAAGTACTCGATACCTTGAAGGTATCGTTTCATCCCTATATGTAGGTATGTTTTATTCACCTTTTGCTTGCTGCCAGTAATGCCACTTGTACGTTTTCAAATTTATTTGTAATATTCTTTTTTTTTGTTTTATTTGATGTTTATGAATTTTCTGCGGAGTTGATTTTAAATGAGTTATTTTTTCTTTTAATGGCTAAAATCTATCTAATCTTCTTTAACTCTTTCTTTTTTGGATTCCTAGGTCTGATTTTTGTTGAAATGTCCTCTTCTGAATGGGTATTGTTTTCATTGCTGACCGATTTTAATGGTTTTCGGCTTAGATCCTGACAATGTAAGGAGCGTTCTCAACATATTGTGTGATGGGGAGCGTATCGGAATCCCGCTTTTCAAAAATCCCGAAAAAAAGTTTTAAAATCACGTTTTAAAATACTGCTTTTTTAAAATCCCGTCTTCTAAAATCCCGCTTGTTCAAAATCCCGATCTATTATAATCCCGCTTTTTAAAATCCCGCCAAATCCCGCTAATCCCGTTTTTTGACAAAACATTCGTAATGGAAGTAGACAAGTGCAGTACTCTCCTAACTTTTTTTTCTGTGTATGACAGTGCAGAAAAACAATTCCCGAGAAAACAAAATATTATCCCGCTTTTACAATCAAAAGTAGTTGCATTATTTTAAAAAATCGCTCGATTTTTAAAATAAAGCAACTACTTTTGATTGTAAAAGCAGGATAATAAGAAACGGGATTATAAAAAACGGGATTATAAGAGGTGGGATTTTAAGAATCGGGATTATAAAAAGCGGGATATCGAACCCAACCCGTGTGATGCATTCAACGGTCTGAGTATATGTCACCTAAATGCGGGAAGTATACGGTCCAAGTATACTGTTCTTTCGATGCAAAACAGACAAAAACTGCCACATAAGCTTTATATGGCACCTTTCCGCGAATTTTAAGGTATGTCAACACAGGACCGCAGAAATCGACTCCACAGCACTGAAATGGACGTTCTGGAGTAAGCCTCTCTGGAGTCAAGTCGCCCATTACCTGCTGCAACAGTTTGGGCCGGTACCGCACGCAACTGGGGCACTGTCGAATGGTCCGTCGTGCCATGGTCCGTCGTGCCACGTTCAATATCCAAAACTTCTGTCTGACTTAAGCGACCAAGGCCTTTGGACCTGCGTGATATGAGTTTGAGAGAGTAATGACAGTTTTAGCTCCGCAATAAATTCATAATTTTCCACATTTAACCAGTGATTTACCAGTCAAAGTCATTCCGTCGTGATTTTTAAACAATTAAACAATAGACTTTTATGCTGAAATAATAGTTTCAAGTGTAAATCACCATCTTAAAATAAAATACGCAATAGTTTGTCTCTCTTATTAAAAAATCCAGTGTAAAAGATCAACAAAGAAAGCTGAGATCGGCAGTAAAAAGTGTTGTCTCTATCTCTCCCTCATTTGGCTCTCCAGCAACACACTTGTCATCAATAAAGTTATGGGACAAAATTGAGGTACGATTGGAAGATCTGATAAAAAACATGGCTGATGGCATTGTATCGCAGTTAAAAACTGAGTTAAAAACTGAGTTTAATATTATGTTCAACAGTTTATCTGAACGTACATATCAGCAAAATTGAGAGTGACTTCAGTTCAAAGATTATATCGCTGGAACACGAATTTAATGAGAGATACAGCTCTATAAACTACTCAGTGTTTAACATTAAAAATAGTGTTGATAATGCTATGGTTCAATGTTCTGGTGTTGATGTGCTACAAGATGAACTCTCTATCTTAAAAGCTCAAATGCTAGAAAATGATAACACCCAGCTGAGACTTCAAGTTGATGAGCTCGCCCGAAGGAACATTCCAGGAGATGTCGTTTTGCATGGAATACCAATGTCCGAACACGAAAACCTGGCTGATATATTTCAACGCTCTTGCTCTAAAATTAACATGTCACCAATAACACCGGTCGAAATTATTCGTACTGCACCTGCGAGAAACTCTCCCCATAGTGCAATAATTGTGAAGCTTTTGAACTCCCAAAACGAAATAAACTTGCTGAAAAAGGTCGCAGAGTACTACAAAATAAACGCCAAATCAATTACTTTTAATGACCTTGGCTTTACGAGCAATAAATTTGTCCGTGTGTACGAGAGTCTCACCAAACCAAATCATACATTTTTCCGGGGGCTAATGAACTAAGCCGCAATGAAGTCATACACTCCATCTTTATGAGAGGCGGAAGGGTTTTCATCAAAGAGACTGCCGAAAAAAGACCAACTTGCATTGTCAGTATGCATTCGCTTGAATCTCTTTGCTCTGGTGAAAATAATTAACCTGCATTTAATCTGGCTGTTTCTGCTTTCTTTGTTTCATTTTAATTTTTATTTTCTTGCATTATATACTTAAATTTGTTTGTCCCTCATGACGTCTGTATTATTACTTTTTTTTATTATGACATCTGTATGTAGGTAGGGATGAATCGATACAAGTAAATACAGGGAAACCCCTATAAGCCCGCATATGAAAAGCCCGCGTAACAAAAGCCCGCACGCCAAATTATGAAAAAGCCCGCAGCACAAAAGCCCGCATGCCATAAGCCCGCACAATTTATTTTCAGATTTAGCCCGCATATGATGCGGGCTTATTGTTTTGTTATTCACCTCATCACTTCAATTTTAAAATTTTTAAAGCCAATCAAATCGCTTGAAAGAAATATTTGTTCCGAGTAATATGGAGGGGGATGTAGTTATTCACCACACTCACCTCTTCCCCTCTTTTTTTTTGAAAACAAGTAAAATCTCTTAAAAAAATTTTGTTCGTCCTAAAAAGAACCGATTTATTTACCATATCCACCTCTACCCCTCATTTCCCCTCCTAAATTGAAATTGGTCAATATCTCTCATTGAATATTTAGTCGTCCTAAAAAGAACGATTTTGGTTCATAGAACCACCAATACACAAAATCACTTCACTTTCACTGGATTGGGAGCAACCGCACTGCTCCAGGCATCGACGAAGAATGCGACAATTCAGAAAAATACCACTTCTTATATACACTTTGTCGAAGACATTTCGAATTGAAAATATTTTTGACAACCAATCAAAACTCTTGCAGGATATATTTTACACAACTTCCCTCTCCGTGATTCTCATGATTTCTTGCATCTTACAGATGGATTTCTGTGTGAATTCAATGGATTTTAAATGTACATTACTTCTATTTTAACACGCAATTTTTTAGGAAATAACCATAGCCCAAGTGCGGATAGTACATGTGTTGAATAGATGCTCTTACCATTGTAAAATAATAGCATTCCTCCCAATAAAAGAGAAAAAAGTTCATAAAATGGAAAGAATTTGTATACATTTGATTAAAGCAGACCGCAAATCATGCGAGTAAAAGGAGTTCATATTTGGAATTATTCGTTTATTTAGTGGAAAAACCAGTTTAAATCCTAAGATTCCGCGAGCGGGCTACATAGACCCGACATGATGCGCATAAATTCGGGAAGAGGTGAGTGTGGTGAATAACTACTTCACGCCATTTTCGAAGCCACAAAATATTTTCTATAAGAGTTTTGATTGGTTTACTTCAATTTCCAAAATGTTAGATACTCGATCTTGTGAGAATCACAGAAAAGAGTTTTCTGAAGGGGAACTTCATATTTCCCCATGACATGCGGGCTTTTGTGGTGCGGGCTTTTGTGATGCGGGCTTTTGGGATGCGGGCTTTTGATATGCGGGCATTCGTGTGCGGGCATTCGTGTGCGGGCTTTTGATATGCGGGCAAACGGACCCAACCCGTAAATACAAGTACATGGTTAGGTTTATGTGGCTGTCGGCAGAAGCCGACACACTTAGACCAATTTAGGTCCATTGTGATACCACGTATAATTATCTACCTCAACTCTGTAGATGGGACTGGCCAACGACACGCGGTTGTTCTCAAACGGTCCCCCATCTACGTACTAACCGCGCCCAACGTCGTTTAATTACGGTGATCTGATGAGAACCGATTAACTCGACGTGGTATGGTCGTTGGTTGGTACAAGTACATACTCGATACTTTGATTCGATACCAAGTATTTTGGTAATCGATACCTTTGGTTGCGATACCAAGTAGGTATCGTATAAAAGTACTTGCATCGAATGAAATATTGCACTTTGACTTAACACGCAACCTAGTTTCACACACATACTCAATGTTCATGCAATTTTGTATTCCTCTTAGCACAAAACAGAAATCACACAGTTTCCTCACACACATACGAATTCTTGCATTACTTAAACACAAACACCACGCATTTTATCTCTCTTTACGCACACTCTTACAGCCTTTATGAATTCGTTTACAAAATGGAATTAACTAAACGCATTCCTAGAGAGCTTTTATCTAAAGTCGTAAATTCTAAAGTCTTAAATCGTTTGTCAGTGGTGAGTTTGGTCGCTTTTGTTCAATCGTTTATTAATAAATTATTAAAAATGAGCCCGCCAACTTCAGAAATATGGTTATATTTTACGAAAAAAAATAAAGTTGACGCGACTTGCAAAAGATGCTTTAAAGAAGTAAAATACTGCGGAAATACTTACAATTTGCACAAACATTTGAGGAGCCACAATATAATTTTAACAAAACAACACGTATTATCAAAGTAAGTTAATTAATCAGTTTTTTTTTGCTTTTTGTATTTATAATTTTATATTATATTAAGGCGACTACAGAAAGAACATTCAGATCCTGATTATTATGCAAATCAAATGTCCCAAGATGTAGATTCGCCGGCTTCAACGTCATCTGCAGCGATTGCAACAGAAGAAGCAGCAGAAGTGGAAAAAAACAAAAGTTTCAAGACGAAGAATACAACGCCATTAAGTCTTCGTTCAATAGAATTATCTGTCATAGGGGTAACAGATGCAAAATTTGAACAAGTACAACTTTATAACTTTTTTGTTTCTTATTTAGATGGAGGATCAAAGTGTGAAAAACTAACATTGGGTATTTTATTTTTCATATGCAAAGATATGCGTCCCTTCAACGTTGTCGAAGGAGAGGGATTATTGAGACTTATGAACGAAGCTGCACCTTTGTATAAAGTTCCTTCTAGCACATATTTAAAAAAAAGGCTTGCTGAAAAATATGAAGTGACTGTATTACAATATAAGACAAAAATTGAAAAAGCTAGTGATTTTTGTGTAACATTGGACATTTGGACAGAGACTATGCAAGAAAAAAGTTTCTTAGGCGTAACATTGCATTTCTTTGAGGGAATTTCGCTTGTAAATTGTAACATAGCTACAAGAGAGCTAAGTGAAAGTCACACAGCCGATTACATCAAAAAAATCTTAGAAGACATCTTAAGTGAATGGAAAATTCCGATCGAAAAAATAAGATGTTTTGTAACAGACAATGGAACAAACATGGTCGCAGCTATAAGGAATTTAGCTTCCGGGAAAAAACATCTACCATGTTTCCCACATACAATAAACCTGATCGTCGAAGCTGGAATAAAGAATGATTCAATCAAACCTATAATAACGAAGGTATTTTTGCTTCTCGAGTTTTTTTCCCCAATATTTTAATACGAAATTCTGTTTTTTTTAGATAAGAACCATCGTGAAATGGGTAAAAAATAGCGTTAGGAACTCCGATAAACTTCGTAAGCTTCAAATTATTTCTGGAGTTTCTGAAGGTTCCACGAAAAAACTTTTATTGGATGTGTGCACACGATGGAATTCATGCTATTATATGATAGAAAGATTTTTGGAACTTTCCAAAATTTGTTCTGACCTTCTTCTTGATGATTGCTCCAGCCCTGAAATGCTGAATAGTACAGAAATCGAAATATCCAAGCAATTAGTGAAGTTACTAAAGCCTTTTGAATATGTAACTAAAGAATCCTCGGGTGAAAAGTATACTACTGTCTCTCAAATAATTCCAATGCTGAACTGTTTGGATTAGTGTGAACTGTGTGCATAAAATCGTATACACAGAATTGCATCGCAGATTTCAGAATATCGAATATAATGCGAACGTAGCATTAGCAACGCTGTTGGACCCTAGGTTCAAAAACATACATTTTCGAGACCCCAGTGCTTGTGGAAGAGCCGTCCAAAAGCTAAACGAACTTGTTAAAGCAGATATATCCATTTCTAGTAGTGACTCAGATATCGACGAAACGCCAGAAGATTTCGATTTTTGGAAGCAACACAAGGCACTCGTAATTAATCAGAAAAGAAAAAAAACGTCTGTTAAAAATGATTTCGTTACATCATATTTGTCTTCTCCTGTTTCTTCTAACTTGAAATCCAATCCACTCGAAGAGTGGGAAGATATGAAAGCATTTTTCCCTTCTTTATATAAACATGCAAAGATGTTTTTGGTGGTTGTTGCTTCGTCAGTACCTTGTGAAAGATTGTTTTCCAAGGCGGGGGCAACAATCAGCAAAACCAGAAACCGATTAAGTGGAAAACATCTAGAAAAACAGATGTTTTTAGGAAATATTCCACAAAATGTATTTTATTCTTCTGAAAAATAAAAACTTGAAAAATTAATGATTGTGTTTTAATCTGGAATTTTCATTCGATTCAAGTAGGTATCGATACTTTTCATCCGATACCCGAGTACTTTCGATACTAGTATCGAGTACTTGTACTTGAAGGTATCGTTTCATCCCTATATGTAGGTATGTTTTATTCACCTTTTGCTTGCTGCCAGTAATGCCACTTGTACGTTTTCAAATTTATTTGTAATATTCTTTTTTTTTGTTTTATTTGATGTTTATGAATTTTCTGCGGAGTTGATTTTAAATGAGTTATTTTTTCTTTTAATGGCTAAAATCTATCTAATCTTCTTTAACTCTTTCTTTTTTGGATTCCTAGGTCTGATTTTTGTTGAAATGTCCTCTTCTGAATGGGTATTGTTTTCATTGCTGACCGATTTTAATGGTTTTCGGCTTAGATCCTGACAATGTAAGGAGCGTTCTCAACATATTGTGTGATGGGGAGCGTATCGGAATCCCGCTTTTCAAAAATCCCGAAAAAAAGTTTTAAAATCACGTTTTAAAATACTGCTTTTTTAAAATCCCGTCTTCTAAAATCCCGCTTGTTCAAAATCCCGATCTATTATAATCCCGCTTTTTAAAATCCCGCCAAATCCCGCTAATCCCGTTTTTTGACAAAACATTCGTAATGGAAGTAGACAAGTGCAGTACTCTCCTAACTTTTTTTTCTGTGTATGACAGTGCAGAAAAACAATTCCCGAGAAAACAAAATATTATCCCGCTTTTACAATCAAAAGTAGTTGCATTATTTTAAAAAATCGCTCGATTTTTAAAATAAAGCAACTACTTTTGATTGTAAAAGCAGGATAATAAGAAACGGGATTATAAAAAACGGGATTATAAGAGGTGGGATTTTAAGAATCGGGATTATAAAAAGCGGGATATCGAACCCAACCCGTGTGATGCATTCAACGGTCTGAGTATATGTCACCTAAATGCGGGAAGTATACGGTCCAAGTATACTGTTCTTTATCAAATGCTTAGTACTTCCAAATTAGATGTAGTTATGGTGTCTGAATCATGGCTTAATCCTAGTTATGTTTCCTGGTTTTAAATTGTTTAGGAATGATCGTCCAGACAGAATCGGAGGTGGTGTGTGTATGTACGTTAGAGAAAATATTTCGTCCAATAATATCTATTCGTCAAGCCTTTCAGTAGTACAGTTTCTTTGCATTGAGCTTAACAACTCCCTTGAAAAATGCCTACTTGTTGTTGTTTACTGTCCCCCAAACTGTTTTAGAGAGGATTATCTAACGGAACTGGAAGATATAGTACTGAAGTTAAGTCCAAAGTATAATGATTTGTTAGTAGGTGGTGATTTCAATGTTAATCTTTTGGATAACAACAGCACTACACGTTTGTTTCACTATTTCTGTGATAAACTGGGATTGTCGGTCATTACCAATCGGTATCCGACATGCTTTCAGTCGAGCACGAATCCATCTTTGATTGATCTGTTGTTGACCAGCTCAAAGCACAGAATTCTCGGTAATGAGCTAGTAAGACCTACTTCTGAATTCATTCACGATTTTATTTTTTGCTCTCTTGATTTTCATGTCAACGAGTTACGTAACAGTGGATTTTATATTTACAGATCATATCGAAACTTCGATTTAGCAAACCTTGAACGCGACAGTAGCAACTTCAATTGGCACGAAATTTATAACTCACCTGACGTTAGCGACAAAGTTGAGCTATTTAATTCTATTGTAGGCAGATTATATAATGACTACGTTCCTATAGTCACAAAAATGGTTAAACATAAACACTGCCCTTGGTACAACAATGATATCAAGTTGCGTATCAGAGAGAGAGCGTTTTTATAAAACATATAAAAGAAACCCTTCAGTGTTTCACAGAATACAGTACACAGTTGCTCGTAATAACGTTAATGCTGCTATTCGCTCACTTAAAATAACGTATTTATTGAAAAGACTTGATCCTTCATTATGCTCAAAAGATCTCTGGAGAAACCTCAAAGCTGAGGGTGTAACTGCCGATAGAAGCAAATTAAAATGTTCCTTGAATCCAGAAGATATGAGCGGATTTTTTGCTCCATCTCCCAGTGTTGTAAACGAGCCCTATGTTGTGTCACGATATGAGAGCTCTGACCAGTCTTTTTCTTTTGAGTGTGTAGGGGTAGCCGACGTTCTGGATGCCATTCATTCAGTCAAATCAAATGCTTTCGGCTCTGATGGCATTTCTCCAAAATTTGTAAAGCTGATTTTACCCTTATTACTAAGATTTATGTTGCACATTTTCAATGCATGTATTTACTCCTGTCAGTTTGCTGAGCAATGGAAAAAAGCCACTATTGTACCCCAAAAAAGTGAATCTGTCGAGCCACTCAGATTTCCGGCCCATTAGTCTTTTGTGTTTTTTATCCAAAGTTTGGGAAAAAATGATTGCTAAACAAATACAAAACTATCTAGCTTTGCATAAAATGTTATCGGAATGGTAGTCAGGGTTTCGAAAAAATCACAGTTGCGCATCAGCCATGTTGAAGGTAACTTCTGATCTACGTTTTGCACTTGATATTGGCAATTTTGGACTTATGGTCCTCCTGGACTTCACTAAAGCATTTGACAGCATTGCTCACTCAATCTTATTAGCCAAACTTAGAAATAAGTATAATTTTTCCTATGCTGCCATTAAATTATTGAGTGAATGCGTTAAAAATAGGGTGCAGATTGTCGAAACTGTTAGTGGAACATCCTTACCATCAGTTGTAAATTCCGGGGTGCCACAGGGTTCAGTTTTGGGCCCCCTGCTGTTTTCAATATTTATTAACGACCTTCCTGAATCGGTTGTAAACTGCAAAGTACTGATGAATGCTGATGATGTCTCAATATACGTAGCTCGACCTATAGGTTTAATGGAAGATTGTATTGCTCGAGTTAACGAAGATCTAGGGAGAATTCAAAGCTGGTCTGCATTAAATAAACTTCAGCTTAATCCATTGAAATCTGAGGCTATGATCCTCTCGAGATCTCAATTTAATTCACTTGGTTTTCCAGCGATTGAACTAGGTGGCAAAACTATTCCGTATGTCAGTAAGGTTAAATATCTGGGCTTCTGCATTTACTCATCCCTTAGTTGCTGTGATGCAGTCCTATACAATTAGGAAAGTATACGCCGGTCTTCGTTCCCTAAGATTTTCATCTCACCTGCTGGTTCCTAGCATGAAACTGCGTCTAGTAAAAAGCCTGATAGTTCCGTTCTTTACGTTCAATTGTAATGTCTATCCTTCAATGGATTATGAATGTCATCGTAAACTAAATGTTGCGTTTAATGATTGTGTGCGTTACATATATGATGTCCGTAGGTACACCAGTGTTTCACGTTTTAATTCTACTCTCCTGGGTATCAACCTGGATAAATACTACTCCTTCAGAAATCTTTTAAAGATGCATAGTATTATTCACAACAAATGTCCGGTATACTTAAGTGAAATGATACATTTTTCTCAGTCACGTAGAGGAGTTTGCTTGATATTTCCACGCTTTTCTCACACAATAGCAGAACGCTCCTTCATTGTGTCAGCGATTCGACTTTGGAATTCCCTTCCTGTCGAATTGCAGTCGATAACTTCACTATCCATGTTCGAGAGGAGGATATTTCCATACCTATCAACCTGAGATTCAAAGAAATATTTAAGAATACGATCTTTATACATATATATAAAAAAATAATAATAATAATAATAAATAATGTTTGTTTAACGGGCTGTAGGTCTTAATTTAAAAATACTCTTTTTTTGTATTTTAAATTATATATTTTGTCCAATATTTCGACTTTCTTCGAAAGTCATCTTCAGGGACTGTCAAGAAAAAGTATTATGACAATAAAATGAACAATTTACATTTACATTGTGAAACTTACACAACTTATTGTACAACATAAATAATTACATTTCACAACAAATTTTTTGGTATGACGAACATAAAACATAAAGTTATGATGCCGGCTGAGTTATAACTATTTTCGTCTTCCGTTGTTTGTTTATAAGATGTCTGTAGATGTGTGCGCATATGTCGGTGTCCGTTTTATAGTTAAGTCGTTTTTGTATTGGTACATTTATTATATGTAACATTTCCGTTGTGTACCTCCTCATATAATTTGATTCTTCTTGTAGTATGTCAACGTTTTCGAAGTCAGGATAATGTCCGAATTTAATGCAGTGGGCAGCTAATGCAGTTTTTTGTTCTATAGGTGTCGAGAGAGCTTTTTGGTCCGATTTATGTGAGGCTATTCTTGTCCTTAGTTTATTTTTTGTTATCCCAACGTATGTTTTATTGCATACATTGGACCCGTCTCCATTACAAGATATTTTGTAAACCAGATTCGATTTGTCAAGTTTGTCTATTTTTGTTTTTGTATTGCTGTATAGTTGTCGTAGAGTATTATTTGTCTTAAGTGCGATTTGATATTTATCTTTGTCATATATGTCCGATTTAGTCAATCTCTCCGAGAAGTCAGTAATATACGTCATTGATTTAAATATTATGTTTGGCTTTTCTTTCAGCTCAATGTTGTCCATTTTATAATAATTATTGATTAAGTCCCTCGTTGTCTTCTTTGGAAATCCATTTTTAGCTAGTATTGTCCTTAACTTGTTGATGTTGTCGTGGTGAAATTGTTTGTCACTTATATTTAGTACTCTTCTAATAAAATTATTCGCGGTATTTATTATTACTCTTTTCGGATGTTTGGAGTAGAAGTTGATGAGTCGTCCTGTGGCCATAGGTTTCTGATACCAGTCGATTTTCAATTTGTTTCCTTTGCGTATGATTAATGTGTCCAAGTACGGTAATCTTCCATTTTGTTCCTCCTCTTTTGTGAATTTAATGTTTCTATGGAACGCGTTCAATGTATTTAATGTCTCATTTATTTTGTCCATTTTTATAATCGCGAATAGGTCGTCTACGTATTTAGTTACTAATCTCGGTTTTGTTTCTAATAAGTCCATTGATTTGTCTAAAAGTTCTTCCATAATTATGTCCGCTATAACTGGTGATGCTGGAGATCCCATAGGCATTCCTCTTTGTTGTGAATAAATCACGTCCTTGTATTTGAAATACCTGTTATCCTTTATGCAGAAGCTTAAAATTCTCATGAACAGATTTGCATCCATTTTGGTGTAATTCTTAATTGTTGACCATCTATTTTGAATGACACTTAACGCTAAATTTACGGGAATGCTGGGAAATAATGAGACTACGTCAAATGAGATGATCATTTCATCGTCATATATATAGGTGTCATTAATGCGGGTCTTAAACTCTAATCCATTCTTAATATTGTACTTGGAATCTTTTGTCAAGTTATTTAAGATGTTTATGACATATTGGCATAATCCGTATGACGGGGAATTGATTGATGAGCAAATCGCAAGAAACAAATTTACAACACTGATTGACGGACACATGAAAAAGATGAAAATAAATGAAATGGACAAAAACATATTGGAAACAGTAGAGGCAACAAAAAAGTTTCTCAAACAGAATGAAAACATTTTGATATTAAACGCTGACAAAGGAAACGCTACAGTCGCAATGAACAAAATGGAGTATGAAAAAAGAATGCGAACAATTCTACGAGACATTATGACATATAAACAAATAAAACGAGATCCAACATCAACATTACAACAAAAGAACAATGAACTTGTAGACACATTATTTAAACGTGATGTTATAACAATACAAGAAAAGAGAAGACTGACCACGAAGATAGCGACAGCACCTCGTATTTATGGACTACCCAAGATCCATAAAGAATACATGCCATTGAGACCTATTGCCTATCAATTAGTTTGTAAATGTACTTTCAATAATTTTCACATAAGTTGTCTTTTCTATAATTTTTTTTGTTTTATCACTAGATACTTAATTTTAAGATTATAAATCTTGTAGTATCGTGTATTAATAAGTTCAAAAATAAATACAAATACAAATAAATACAAATACAAATAATGTGTATGTATAATCCGGAGAAATAAAACACAGTGAATTATTTAAAGTCGGGAAAAATATAATAAAAACCCGACTATGATTATTCTTTATTCTATACTATTTTCACTACTTCTGTACACCTGAACTGTCTGAGTGCGACTGACTCGCTGGACTTTCTCTGGCTTCAAGCAAGAGACTCGTCCGCGAGTACAACAATATGTCTATGTATATGTGATTCGATACAGTGCCAGCAAAATTCATAATTTTCCTAACAATTTTTATACATGAATAAACTCGAATTACTACTACACATTCTACTGATAATTGCAGCTTTCTACTGGAACTATGCAGATCTTCTGTACTGGACGTTTTAGTCTTCCTGTCTCGGTCTGTACAACTACGGATCGTATCAACCCATCCTTGCTGGTGATGAGCTCGCATACTCTGCCAAGCGCCAAGTGTGCTGGTGGAAAACCTTCGTTAGCCGATGTGACCAGATGGCCAATCTTCAATGGTTCCTTGTCTCTACGCCAATTCTTCTCTACGCCAATTCTTCCTTTGCTGAGGTTAGGTTAGGTTAGGTTGACGTGGCTGTCAGCTAAGGCCGACACACTTAGACCAAGATTAGGTCCATTGTGGTACCACACAGATCTGGGGATTCCCTCACTGCTCGTTGAACCAATGGGAGCTTCTTATGAAGCGCGAAAGACTTCTGACGCCAGTGTTGGCTAAGTCGTTTGTGTCGTGAAACAAGAAGTCCCCTAGATGGAGATTTCTTTTGTGGGAGAGTGCAGGGCATGTGCAGAGAAGGTGAAGTACAGTCTCCTCCTCCTCCTCGTCCATGCAGCTTCTGCAGAAGTCGTTTGAGTGCACGCCAAGTCTGGAGGCGTGCCTGCCTATTAAGCAGTGTCCTGTGATAACGCCTATGGTCGAGCTAATATGCAGTCGGTTTAATGAGATTAGACTCTTAGAGCGTCGCAGATCCAGCTTTGGCCAGATTCGCTTAGTCGCTAGACAAGTATTGCTACATGTCCACCTAAGGTTTGTTCTCTCGATTGCTGATAGCTTGAGCAAGAGTTTGCATGTAGCGATTGGTATTCCTAAAGAACCTTTATCAGGTAAAAGAGGTAAAGTGGTTCCTTTTTTGGCGAGATCGTCTGCCTTACAGTTACCTGGAATGTCTCTATGTCCCGGCACCCAACACAGGTGAATGTTGAACTGCTCTGCCATCTCCGAGAGAGATGAGCGGCAATCTTGGGCTACGATGGAATTTGAAGAGACTGAGTCCAGGGACTTAATCGCTGCCTGACTATCCGAGAAGATACGGATATCCTTTGAGGATATCACATTCCTCTTTAGCCACGACAGGGCTTCTTTTATCGCTAAAATTTCCGCCTGGAACACGCTACAGTAATCTGGAAGACGGAAAGAGAGGCTAAGATTTAGCTTTTCTGAGAAAACGCCCCCACCTACCCCATCGCTGGTTTTAGATCCGTCGGTGTAGAAGTGGATCGATTTATCTTTTGCAAATGCATCATCATCCCAGAATGATCTGGAAGGAATGGTGATTTGGAAGTTTTTTCCGAACTGCAGATGGGGTATGGTGTAGTCTATGTTTCTGGGTAGAGACTTAAAGGAGTCCAAAATGATGGAGTGGCCAATCTTCTTGTTGGTCCACTGTGAGGTAGCTTTTAAGCGGACAGCGGAACAAGCCGCTGTTTGCATGCTGAAAATGTCAAGGGGTATCAGATGCAACAGAATGTCCAGTGCAGCGGAGGGGGTAGTACGGAGTGCTCCGCTAATGCACAGACACGCTGATCGCTGGACTTTGCCCAGTTTGTCGCGGTTTATAGCTTTATCCAGGGCAGTCCACCAGACGACCACCCCGTAAGTAAGAATTGGTCTAACCACCGCTGTATATAGCCAATGCGTAATACGGGGTTGTATACCCCACTTATTGCCAATGGCTTTTTTGCAAGAGAAAAGTGCTACTGTAGCTTTCTTGACTCTTTCTAGTATATTGGGTTTCCAACTTAACTTCCTATCGAAGATTAGACCCAAAAATTTTGCTTCCTCAGAGAAGGTTAAGCTTGTACCGCTAATAGAGGGAGGGTCAATATGTGGGATTTTATATTTCCTGGAAAAGAGGACTAACTCGGTTTTGTGGGGGTTAACGCACAGTCCACACCGATTAGCCCATCTCGTTAGCTTGTTAAGAGCGTTTTGCAGGAGTTCCCTAATGGTATTGAGGTGTTTTCCTGAGACGGCTATAGCAACGTCATCCGCATAGGCAATCACCCCGCAGCCCTCCCCTTCCAGGTTTATCAGTAGTTTATTCACCACCAAATTCCAGAGAAGGGGAGAAAGAACACCGCCTTGTGGCGTGCCTCTACTGACAGACCTCCTAGCAGATGCAACGGCCAGTTTTGAATTAATAATCCGACTTTCAAGCAGTAGATTAATCAATTCACCAAGCGAGCTATCCACCTTCAGTTCTGTCAGTGCATTTGCGATTGCAGATGTGTTAACGTTGTTAAAGGGGCCTTCGATGTCAAGGAAAGCCACCATGGTATACTCTTTGTGATGAAGAGAGTATTCGATAGTGCGTACTAAGGAGTGAAGAGCGGTTTCCACCGACTTTCCCTTACAGTATGCATGCTGAGCCGCAGACAATAATTGCGGATTTATGTTCGTGCGAAGATGGATATCAATCAATCGCTCCAGCGTTTTGAGGAGGAATGAAGATAGACTAATGGGTCTGAGGTCCTTTGGACTGACGTGGGAATATTTGCCAGCCTTGGGTATGAAAACCACTTTAACTTCTCTCCAAGCCCGGGGGATATGAACCAGGTCTAGACAGCTTTTCAG
This sequence comes from Portevinia maculata, assembly GCA_949715645.1. Classification (NCBI taxonomy): domain Eukaryota; kingdom Metazoa; phylum Arthropoda; class Insecta; order Diptera; family Syrphidae; genus Portevinia; species Portevinia maculata. Next base: position 164,392,822 of record OX454526.1, on the reverse strand, counting down.
GATCATCTCCAGCACAGGCAGGATGATATCCGCTGACATTTGTAGTTCGGCAGGTATTATGCCGTCTGGTCCTGCAGACTTGAAGGGTTTGAAGCTATGTAGCGCCCAAGTTAGCTTTTCCCTAGTAATCAGACCGTGAGAGTAAGTTACCTGTGCAAATGACCTGCGAGGGCGTAAATTGCCGGTAATATTAGAGCTGCCTGGGAAATGAGTGTCAAGTAGCAGATTGAGCGATTCCTCGCTAGATGTCGTCCAAGAGCCGTCTGCCTTCTTAAGGCAGCTAGGCATAATTGGATTAGAAGAGAGGATTTTTCTTAGCCTTGATGCCTCAGATGATTCTTCTATTTTGCCACAGAAAAGTCTCCATGAGGATCTTTTGGCTTTCCTTAGTTCTTTTTTGTATAGTATGAGGGATTCCTTATAGGAGTCCCAATCGGTTATTGCTTTTGAGCTTTTAGCAAGATTGAAGAGTCTTCTGCACTCCTTTCTGAGTGGTCCTAGCTCAGGGGTCCACCAGTGAGGCTTCTTCTTACCCCTGGGTTGTACGAGCGGGCAGGATTCCGCCATTGCTTCGTTAAGGGCCAGGGTGAGTTCATCGACTTTATTGTCGAGCTCATTGGAGTCGCAGGGTGGACTTAAGTGTACAGATTTAATACGATTATGTAATGTGTCTCTGTATAAGGGCCAATTGGTTTTCCGAGGATTTCGGAAAATGGGTTGACATGGAGGCTCAACGCTTAGGTTGAAAAGAAGATAGCGGTGATCCGAAAAAGAGTGATCAGCCGAAACCTTCCAGCCCGTAATCATGTCGTTGATGGTATCGGAGACAAGAGTGATATCAAGGACTTCTTGTCGGTTTTTGGTAATGAAGGTGGGTTCATTACCTGAGTTACAAACAATGAGGTTAGTACGTAAGAGATATTCAAAAAGTGACTCACCTCTGTTATTGATGTCTGTGCTGCCCCATACGGTGTGATGAGCGTTGGCATCACACCCCAATATGAGGTCAGATTTCTGCCTCCTTGCTTCTTCGATCAACCTCTCTAGGTTATCACCAGGGAGAGGTCCCACTTGATCGTGGGCGAGATACGCTGATACTAGCCAGAATGATCTACTAGCGGTCTCTATTCTTGCCACAGTTGTATCTCGATCGCTGAAATTAGGGAGTAAATAAGCATTAATATTACTTTTCACTAGTATGCACGATCTAGGTTTTCCTTTATCGGTCACATACAGTGAGTAGTATCCAGGAGTCCTGAGTCCTCGAACCAGGTTGTTGACAATCCAAGGTTCTTGTATCAGGACGATGTCTTCTGCGCCTTTGGTAAGACGAAGAATAAGTGCGGCCGAAGCCTTTATGGAGTGTTGGAGGTTAATCTGAACTAACTGCAGCATTTTCGCTACAATCAGGCAGAGATGCCTCCACCACGGTGTTATTCAGGCCTTCCAATTCCGAGGACGAGTTGAGAAGCTCGTCTTCACTCAGAAGAGCCTTATCCTGATCTTGATCATCAGTCTCCATATCTGACAAAGCGTCGGTTATGGATGGTGATTCGTTGGTTAGCGAGGGTTCATCGTCCTCTAAAGAGGGGAAGGAGATTGAAGCCCCAGGATCTGAGACTACGATCGTAGAGTCAGAGGGAGGAGGAGGAGGAGGGGGAAGTTTATCCGCATCCATTTCATCCTTTTTATAGACCCGCATTTTGACGTCGTCCCATGCGAATCTTATGATGTAGTCGTTCTTGGCCAGAGGAGCCAGGGTTTCTTGGTTGAGTACAACCACGACACATCTGTAATCGCCCTTCAGCTCTTCCAGTTTGGCAACCTTCCAGTTGTGGGTCGGAAGTGAAGGGTTGCTGAATTTCAGGACTTCCAGGATGTCCTCAGGGGTGGATGGATCCGCAGTGATCCAAATACGAGATCTTGGTCGGCAGGGGATGTCCTCCCTTGCAACAACCTCGAGCTTTGCATCGGGCCACACCTCTCCAAGCCTACTTATTGCAAGCTTGTAGAGATCGGCCGATCTTTGATCATCACACGCGACCAATTTGATGTGACCTTGATGCCACCCTCCTTCATGTGTAAGCGGAGGAGGTCCGGGATGGTTTTTTATGAAGGAGAAGAAAGAGCGCGAAAGCGCTCTCTTGACCATATCCCACTTCTCATGGGTTATCGACCCGTCGATGTCATTGCGGTCGATGACTGCGACCACAATTTTGTCTTTCAAGATGTCACTGAAAGATCTGTGAGGTGTGACAGTAGGAGAGATGCCGGTGTTATGCACTCTCTGCCTCTTTGGAACCGAGCTGGTTCCTTCCACTGACCTCTGACGTTTGATCGACGGGTCGCAGGCCTTAAGGATCTGCTGAGCCCAGTCCAGTTTGGCGATTTGTGCTGGCGTCCTATCCTTCTCCGCGATGGTGCCACACATACGCTGGATTCGGATGGCGTTACGTCGGTGTTTGTATGACGCCGTGGACGGATTGTGACGCTTTGTGTTGGTAGAGGGACCATGATGCACAGTCTCACCACCATCAGGTTTCTTAGGGGCAGCTCTTATGCCGACCGTGGAGGGACCATGATGCACAGTCCCACCACCATCAGGTTTTTTGGGGGCAGCGCTTTTGCCAACCGTGGGGGGACCATGATGCACAGTCCCACCACCAACAGGTTTTTTGGGGGCAACGCTATTGCCGACCGTAGAAGGACCATGAGTTGCCACAGTCCGTTCTACAGACAGCGTATTAGCAATGAGCGAAGTTGTTGACTTGGTGGGGCCGGCAGAGGGGGGACCATGATTCACAGTCCTCTCTCTGTCGGAAAAGGATTTTTTTAGCTCGCAACCACTAGTGGAGGGACCATGAATGTCCACAGTTCCAACACTATCTGGTGCCATAAGAGCTAAGCCGGTAGACAGCTTGGTCGCCGTACTACCGTCCGGTTTGAAAAGGGAACCGGCCATAAATTTTTTGTTTTTGTTTGTTTATGTTTTTTTGAATTCATATTGAGATCCCACGAGTCGCGGAGAAAAAAGGTCCATCTGCACAGAGATCCGCATTGTGCAGATAAGGCTGGTTAATCCGGAGGTCGCCAGGTATCCGGATACTCCGTACACGACTGAGCTATTTGATAGACTGGGCCCTCAGCCAGGTTGACTCTCGGCACGGGTCGTCTGACACCTTACGTCCAGCCCAGGGGATAAAGAGGGGGAGAGGGAAAAGAACGGGCTGTCCTGTAGAGGCCGCAAAGTAGTACATGTACCACACTTACGTCTCAAGAAAGAGAAGGGGGAGAGAGGGGACGTAGAGTCCTGGTCAGTACTTGGTAAACGCTCGTCAACAGCCTGTCTGTCATGGGTGGCCCTTAGACAGCATAGCCCGTTGAACCTACGCCTCAAGCCTTCGCACCGGCACCATCGAATGCAATGATGGTACGCACGTCAAGGTGACTGACCCACGCGAAGGTTCCTTTGCTGAAGAGTGGTCAAATAATCTGTACTCCACCTTTCCCAAAAGTGGCCTAACATTTTCTGACGATCTCTCCAAAGTCTTACGCCTACTGTACTTGGTTGCTGACTGACATCGAATGGGAGTGGAAGAATCATCGGTTCGCCCACTAGGAAATGTCCCGGGGTTAATGCCTGTACATCGTCTGGATCATCGCTCAAGGGATGACTCGGCCTTGAGTTCAGTATAGCCTCTATCTGTACCAGTAGTGTTGAAAGCTGCTCAGATGGAAGCACCTTCAACCCTACTATCCTCTTAAAGTGATATTTCATTGACTTGACGGCGGCTTCATAGATTCCCCCTTGATGAGGTGCTGCTGGAATCATGAATCGCCATTCTGTACCCTTGCTGGCGAGATGAGCCATTGCTCTCTTATCTGACCATTTTTCTATCGCTCTCTTTAACTCCTTGTAGGCTCCGACAAATGAAGTCCCGTTATCACTGTACATGCGTTCGCATCTGCCTCTTCGTGCTATGAAACGTTCATAGCAAGCTATGAATGCTAGTGACGTCAAATCCGTCACTAGGTCGATGTGCACTGCCCTAGTCTTCAAGCACACGAAGACTGCGACCCAGCATTTCGATCTAACGACTTGATCTCCTTTTCGGTTGCTGTCCTTCATCTCTAACGGGCCCGCGTAATCCACTCCACAGTGTAGAAACGGCTTCCCGGTCTGCACTCTATCAGCTGTCAACTCGGACATCAACTGATATTCTAACTTGTAGTTATACCTGGCGCAAATGACGCATTTGTGCAAATATTTCTTTGCCTCGGCACGAAGTTTTGGAATCCAATACTTCTGTCTCACGAACTGCATCATAACCTTTACTGCACCATGCTTGGTTGCGCGGTGCGCATGGTCTATGATAAGCCATGCTAACCTGGATCCATCGGGAATTATGGCTGGATGCCTCATTTCATATGAGTTGTTGCTCCTGTCTAGCCTTCCACCTACTCTCAGCAAGCCCCTCACATCTAACACTGGTTTAAATGGTTCCAGTTTGCTTCTCTCGGGCAGATCTATTGCGTTCTTTAATGCTGCTATCTCTTTCATGTACACCTCTTCCTGTGATTTACGCAGGATGTATGTCATTGCGTACGGCTTCTCTTCTGATGTTGGCTCCTTTGCACCGGTACCACCTCTACTCGCCCTTATCTTAAAGGTCGGCCTGACTGCCCAGTTGTTCATGAACCGGACCATATAGCTGACTATATTTAATAGTTTCTCTAATCTATTCGTGTATTCTAACAGTGATACTCTACTGGCCGAATGACCTGCACCTATACATAGCATTGGCTGAAATGCTATAACCGTAAACACTTTCATCTCACTCTGTACCTGTACCGACGTGTAGTCCTTTACGTCCTTTACTGGCCATTCTGCCTGTGGTGATCGAAGCCATATTGGACCTTCCAACCACAATCTATTGTTTATTAGCGCTGACGGCTTCACACCTCTACTTAGCAAATCGGCTGGGTTCTCTTTCGTGTTAACATAGTGCCAGCATCTCACCTCCGTATTTGATTGAACCGACGAGACTCGATTCGCTACGTACGTCTTTAAGTCACATGGGAGCTTTCTTAGCCAATATAATACGACCATCGAATCGGTCCATAGGAAGTAGGGTGCATTTTGCAACTCCATTGATTCTTTCACCTGTACTAGTAGCCTGGGCAACAGTTCCCCCGCCGCCAACTCCAACCTCGGGATGGATACTGTCTTTAACGGCGCCACGCGCGTCTTTGACACTAACAAATTGCTTGTCACTGCGCCATCTGAATGTACTGTACGAATGTAGATGGCTGCTCCATAAGCTGTGTTTGAAGCATCACAAAACCCGTGTACCTGTACGTCTAACACTTTCGAAGTACCTAACCATCTGTCTACACGGAATTCTTGTAAATGAGTTATCTCTTCCCATAACTCTTTCCACCTGTACTCTATCTCTATGGGCATACGATCATCCCATCCTGTACTTAATCTCCAAATGTCCTGGATCAAGGCGGAAAGATTACAAGTACACTTCTGGTCTCAAAGTCACGAGTAGCTCAAGTGAAGGTGGTTACAATTCCAAGGTTGGAATTGGCTGCGGCTGAGCTTTTGTCACGTTTGTTAATAGAGGTCAGGCAATCAATGGAGTGGGGAAATGTGGAATATGCACTTTGGACAGACTCAGCGGTGACGATGCATTGGATGACGAAGTCACCATTCAGATTGAAGACTTATGTTGCGAATCGTGTTTCATCAATTCAATCTACTGAGGTGAAACGCTGGCACCATGTGAAAACGAAAGATAACCCTGCGGACTTGGTGAGCCTAGGGGTCAGCCCTTCAGAGCTAGTTGGAAACAAGTTATGGCTCCATGGACCGGAATGGCTTATGAGGAAAGAGAGGTATTGGACGAAGGAAGAGGTTATAGTTGAGTGTGGGGAAGCGGAAGAAGAATTGACAATCTTTGCCCTTGCAAATTACAAGCCAGAGTTGCGAATATATGTGGAAAGTACTGGAAAGGCGATACAATTGGTACATCGTACGAATAGTTTGGAAAGAATAGTTAGTATCATGAGATATGTTTTTAGATTTGTGGAAGCGGTAAAACAGAAAGTTCATAAAGTAAGGAAGGTTATTCGTAGTCATATAGATAGAATATTAGCTACAACAAACGAGGAAAGAGCAAGTTCGATGAGATATTTAATTCATGAAACACAAATGGAAAGTTATAGTTATGAGATTTCATCTCTTTCTAAGGGGAAAACAACTCTGGAAAGAAGCAAGATCGAATCGCTTAAACCGATTCTAGACGGAAAGAAACTGCTTCGAGTAGGTGGTGGACTGGAAAGGGCGGAGCTTGATTATGAGATGAAGCATCCGATGATTCTGCCAGGCAGCTCGCGCTTAGCCTGGTTAGTGGTGGATAGCGCCCATAAGGCAACGAGACATGGGGGAGTTCAGGTCATGATGCAATTTATCAGGCAGTTGTATTGGATACCCAGACTACGCAGTGTATTGAACAACTACATTCATAAATGCGTTAAGTGTGCCCGCTACACGGCACGAGTGGAAGATCAGTTAATGTCAGACCTGCCAGCGGATAGAACGAAAGTGGGAAAGCCTTTTTCATGCTCCGGGGTTGACTATGCTGGGCGCTTCGAGCTTAAAGTGATTGATATAGCCGGAAAGCAACTGACAAAGAGGAAATGTTGGGTTGTAGTTTTCGTTTGTTTAAAAACCAGAGCAACCCATTTAGATGTAGTGACGGATTTAACATCTGATGCGTTTATTGCTTGCTATGAACGTTTTATAGCTAGGAGGGGTAGGTGTGACCGTATGTATAGCGACAACGGTACTGCGTTTTTAGGGGCGGACAGGGAACTTAGGGAAGCGTTTGGAAAGTGGACAGATAACGATGCCTTACATCATTTTAGTCAAAAAGGGACAGATTGAATTTTCATTACGCCAGCTGCTCCTCATCAGGGTGGTATCTGGGAGGCGGCGGTGAAATCAATGAAGTTTCACTTGAAGAGGATAGTAGGACAGAGAGTGTTGCCATATGAACAGTTTTTAACACTGTTGGCGCAGATTGAGGCGATATTAAATTCAAGGCCAATTCATCCACTGAGTGATGACCCATGTGATATTCAGGCGCTTACACCAGGTCATTTCCAGATTGGAGAACCCTTGGTGGGTGAAATACCTTACAGTTCAGAGGACCAACCAACTACAGTTGGAGCTAAGCTATGGAAAGAACGGAAAGCTATGATTAACCATTTTTGGGAAAGGTGGAAAGAGGAGTATTTGACTACTCTACAGGAAAGGAAGAAATGGAGGAAAGATTACAAATTATCAAAAGCGAAATTTTCCCACCAGCCCAATGGGCACTGGGAAGAATTACAAGGTTGATACCGAGCAAGGATGGGATCATCCGATCAGTTGTCATCCAGACAGCAACGAGCGCGCTGATTCGACCAGTGCAGAAGATATGCATCATTCCGGTGGAACCAGAGCGACTAGACGAGAAACAGGAGAGAGCAGATTGATATGATTAAGTAATTCTGTCCTTATGTAAAACTGTTAGTTTTAGCTGGCACTGTATCATATTGTATAACTATATGAGGTTTTCTTTATGTTCAAACCATATATTTCAATCTGGCAATGCTATTTTATTTTACACTCTGTTATATTATACTTGCTATCGCAGTCATAGTTAAAAAGAGACAACTACTGTACTGGAAGCAAGAGGCATGACTGGGAGTTGAGGCCGTAGTCGGCAGTTGTGAAATACAGTCCACGAGGGAAAGACCTAGAAAGAAGTAAAGTGGAAGGTGTCAAGTAATAAATGTTGGGTTTTTGTGCCTTGTGCTTTTCCCAACAGAAACAAAACGTTTCTTGTGTTTTATTTGTGTACAGGTCAGGAAAGTGGTTCGAGAGTGGAAGGGCTTCCGAAAAATCGTGTTTTTCTTCGCGTCAGCCAATTTCTGTCCTCTGGTGCTGCAAGTATTGACCTTGGGTATAATAGTGCTCAAATTCAGTTGTGGTATGAAAGATTCGTTTAGCATGCTCGTGTATAATTCGTGGGCTCTTATAACCATCGTGTAGAGGTTTAGTTGACAACCTTCTGCTAATGTGAGAATCCCGTCATTGATTAAGGTGATAGTAAATGCACGTTCCTTTCATACAAGATTAAAGGTTGTTTCAGTATCCATTACATACAACCAGCTATTATGACTTTTCAGCGGTATCCAGACCTGCCTGGGTTTGGTATGTATGATCTCACATATTCCGTCTAAGTCCTTGTTATGATTTAGTAGTCTAATTTCGCACTGGGAAGTGCTGGATTGTAGGTTATACAGAGGGTGGCGTTTGAAGCAGTAATGCAATCCTTCTTCTATATGCATACATTTGTCGAATTCTCGTGCTAAATTGGTTATTAGATATTCCGATGCTGGTGCAATGAATGTTTATTGGTTTTGATATGGTTTTGGAATTGGTATCACTCTAAACATTTCATATTTGTCAGTCTAGTGTTGGTATTTTGCATTCGAAGATGATGTAGTTTGTAGTTATTCTCCCATTAACGGTCATAAGCTTATATATTTGAAGTAACTGATCCGGACGTTCACTGGCCGGCAGCGTCAAGGTTGCGGTAATATGTTGACGAATATCGATCAGATGCCTTCGTAGTTGTTCTGGAGTTATGATCAAGTGATGAGTTGTTCCATGTTGGGTGTCAAGTACTATATATCTAACAGAGAATCCTGTACTTGTTCAATGCTGGTGACATACATATGAGTGGTAAGCCCTAGAACATTCCATAAGTTGGGTTTGTTGGATCGTATCTATGGTATTCTGCATGGCTGCAGTGATGTTGTTGACCCTTTTTTGTAATAACTCAAATTGACTCACTGTTTGTTGTGCTGTTATTTTAAAAATGTTGAGTGTGGTTTCCATAATAGGCGTTTGATTCCGTAACATGATTCGATTGTATTCGTTGTCTTGGTTGACCTTGTCTATCTGTTTCTCAATTTCATGGGCATAATCCTGGTCTAACACTCCAAATAATTGATTGAATAATTTGTCAATAATGTCCAGTGGTGAACGCTTGATTCTTCCTCCTCTCGCGTACAGAATTTTATTTCTTTCTCTATATTCGTCACGTGGGCCTTCAATTGTGTGAGAATGTTGAGGCACTCTGATTATAAGTTTGGACCTCTACACCCCAGTTCTATGTTGTGTACCTTATTGTGCAATCCGTATAGTTGACTCTTGTACGTTGCTAAATCGTAGTATGTGATCATGCGCCATTTAGATGAGATAAGATTAACGTTCCCAGTGTCTTCGAAGTATAGTCCTGGATGTGTGTTAAGTGGGTTGTTGGTAAATTGGGCGGTTCCAGGAAGTGGGCAGATAATTGACCCGAGCGCAATTAACACTACCAACGAGGGAATGGTGGCTCGTGGATTCTTTGCCTTACTGGGTTGTATGGTGTGGTCCCCTTCTCTTTTTCTGTTTTGATGCCGTGTAATAAGTTCTGCTATTGGTGGTCTTTGAGGAATTATGGTTGGTCGGATCTTGACCTTCTTGTTTTTTTGTAGTGGGTTCGAAGGTATGGAATGAATGTGGTGACATGTAAGTTGAATCGTTGATCCCCTTGTATTAATCCTATGTTCTCCTCCGTCTTATCATTACTCTGGTCAATCTTTACTGGGTGTGGGTTATTGGTTGCTAATTTGGACAGTTTATTTATTGGTCGGGTAAGGCATCCTGTAGATGTTTTGATAGTAGCGACTCAAACATGTCCATCGGTTCCAGGATGTGTTTCTTGAACTTTTCCCATGCACCAGTTTGCTGGGGCAATGTTGTCTTCTCGAATAAGTACTAATAAGTATATAATGTTGCTTGTGCTTTGTGTCCATTTGGGTCGTTGTTGTAGCCTAGTTGGGCATAAAGGCCTGGAATTGAGACATACTTCTATTTTGGTCAGTAGAGTTGCAAATTCTTCGTACGTAAGATGAGTGTCTCCGATTGTCTTTCTTAAAAGAAGTTTTACGGATTTAAATGCGGCCTCCCACAGTCCGCCGAAATATGTGGAGGCTGGTGGAATGAAGTGCCATGTCACTCCTTGGTTTACTATGGCATCAGCGAGTGCTATGTTATCACTGATACTCGTATATTGTTTCTTCAGCCTTGCGCATGCTCCAATAAAGTTTGTCGCGTTGTTGCTATAGAGATGGCTTACTAGTCCTTGCCTGGAACTCATTCTGTCGAACGCGGCCAAAAAAGATTCTGTGGAAAGTATGATATCCTCAGCGAATATCATTTATAATTAAAACACCACGTTATCTTAACTTAAACGCTTTATTTCAACTCTGCTTACATACTAAACAACAATCGAAATCATCTCATCACGCGATCGATCTTCACTCGTCTTTTAGGTAATTCCATTGTCTTAGGTAATTACATATACATTGCATACATAGTAATTGTACATAATTAATACAATAAGGTCCGAGACAAATGTACGTTGTACTGTGAATCACAACTCTAAGCGTGGTGAATATAAATTAATATTATAATATTTATATTAAATATACATAACATTTTCCCCTTTTTAATACGAGTAGTAGAGTAGGTAAACATGGTTGTAATTCATAATAATTAATGTTACATGATATTACACATTTCAAAAATATAATGTTATTTTAAAACAGATTCAATTCAACATTACAATATTGGTATTTAATATATTATCTTAATATAGGCATTACTGATTGTTTTAAGAATTGATATGTTTATTAAGTTTCTTTTTAATGCGTTCAGATCTGCGTAGCGGAAAGCAAGGTCGATCAAAAATTCGTAATCTTGTGCCTCTACATATCCCTAAATGCTTATTAGAATCAGTTTTTTCGTGTTCCTTTGAAACAATTTCATTTTGAATAATAGAATGATACGAATCTAATAAGTTTGAATATCTTAACTGATTTTGATGTACCAATCTAATTGTATTACTTAAATTAATTAAATATGTACAGGGACTTACTACCTTGAAAACAGTTGCATTTGATAGTATTTTTAAAATGATTTCTGTATAGTACTTTCTCCCCTTTCTTAAAATAGTAAACTTTTTCAGAACATTGAGAATTAAGTTTTTTTGAATTCATTTGCTTATTTCTACTATGATAATGACTACTTCGACTATCTTTATTTCTTAATACTATTTCATTTAAATTCCTCTTTTGAAATATACTTAATTGTGTTTTTGGTTGGTAGGAAAAAACCATGCTGGCAGGCGTTTGATTCGTTACAGTAGACGGTGTATTATTATAACAAATTAAAATTTTATTTAACTTAGCCTCAATGCTGTGGGATCTTAACCGATCATCAGCCAAAAACTTTTTTAAACTGTTTTTTATAGTTTGAACACCCCTCTTTGCTAACCCATTACTCTGGGGATGATACGCAGGTGATTTCGATAGAGTTATGTTCCACTCTTTCGCAAAACTTTGAAAATAGAATGAGGAAAAAGGGGGTCCATTGTCCGATACTATTTTGTCTGGGCAACCAAATGTTCTAAATATAGACAAAAGGTTATTACACAATGTAATGGCATCGGTCTTAGTAAGCATTTTCACTTCAATGAATTTGCTATATGAATCAATATAAATTAAAAATGTTTTGCCTTCGAAATAAAAGAAATCTATATGCACTCTTTGAAATGGAAATTCACTCAATGGCCATTTTGTGGTAACTATTTCCTTAGGTACCCTTTGGGTTGACTGACATGCAAAACAACTATTGACAAAATGTTGAATGTGGTCATCAATATTTGGCCACCACACCATACTTCGACCTAGCATCTTCAAACGCACAATTCCATCGTGATTTTGATGTAAAATGCTCAAAACTTTATTTCTCAAGACTTTCGGTATCACTAATCTGTCGCGATAAAATAAACATCCATCTTCACTGGACAGACTCTTACGGTTTCGATAATATGCTTGAAAAACATTTGTAACTTTGTTTTGCCAAAAATTATTCTGTAAATTTTTGATTACTCTTGATAGAACATTGTCTCTTACCGTATGTTCTCTAACTTGTTCAACACTTACAGGTAGATCAGAACAATTTGATAATGAGTTTATACACTCTATACCTGTTTCTTCATTTAGCGGCAATCGAGACATGGCATCAGCTGGAGCATTTTGCTTTGCCGGTCTGTATTTAAAATCGTAATTATAAATAGAGAGCATCACTGCCCAACGCTGCAATCGAGAAGCAGTTATACTTGATGTATCTCTATTGGGATTGAATATTTCTCTCAATGCTTGGCTATCACTACACAGAGTGAATTTATGCCCATAAACATATTTATGAAACTTTTTCAACCCAAACATGACTGCCAACGCTTCACGGTGAATTTGAGAGTAATTTTTCTCCGATGGGGAAAGAGTACTCGATGCAAACAATACCGGTTTTTCTTCTCCGTTTACGATATGTGCTAACACAGATCCAACTCCGTAAGGGCTTGCATCACATGTAATCACAATTTGCTTTTCAGGGTCATATAACTCCAATAAATTGTTTTGGAGCAACAGCTGTTTCGATTTATCAAAACACTTCTGAGCAGCTGATGTCCATTTAAATATAACATCTTTTTGTAAAAGAAAATAAAGCTCTTTCAGCTCGGAAGATAAATTGGGTACAAAATTACTATAATAATTTATTAATCCCAGGTATGATTGAAGTTCATTCAAATTTCTTGGCCGTGGTGCTTTTTGGATGGCTTCAACTTTTTCTATGTTAGGACACAATCCATTTTTAGAAATAGTGTGACCCAAATAGTTTATTTGAGTTTGAAAAAATGAACACTTTTCAATATTTATTTTCACATTGTGCGCATTGAGCTTTTGCAAAACTTCAAAAAGTTTTAGTTTGCACTTGTGAATTGAGGAAGCGCCTATCAGAATATCATCCAGGTAACATGATATATTAGAAATTCCTCTGAGAATTTGATCCATCACTGATTGAAATATTGAAGGTGCACTAGCAACACCAAAAGGTAATCGTGTGTACTGATATAGGCCTTTATGTGTGTTAATTGTGACGTATTCTCTTGAAGATTCTGACAGCTTAAGCTGCTGGTAGGCACCTGAGAGATCGATTATACAGAAAAAGTTGCAATTTGATAAATTAGCGAATATATCGTCTACACGTGTTAATGGATAGTGCTGAGTTTCAATGAAACGATTAATAGTGACTTTGCAGTCAATGCAAATTCGTATTTTTTTCCTGGTTTAGACACTATCACTATTGGAGATGCATGTTTAGTGTACTTCACTGGAACCAATATACCTTCTAAGCACAACCGATCTAGCTCTTCTTCAACCTTTTCACGTAACTTATACGGAACATCGTATGCCTTACGAAAAATAGGTTGAGCATCAGGTTTAAGAATAATCTCCGCTGTAAAATTTTCTATGACTTGATTTGGGGGATTATGGGAAACTATGCGTGGAAAATTATTTCCTATTTCATTTAGAATACTATTATGGTCAAAATTCACCTGATTCATTGAATTTGTTTGGAATACCTGTCTCCATTTTGGATACAATTCATTAAGCCAAGTTCTGCCTAGAAGTGAGTTAAAATCCCTGTTTGCATTTATTACGAATAATTCGAGGTTGCTAACTTCCTTGTCCGATTTTCGCACAGCCACCATGATTTTCCCTGCACAGTTTAGTTTATTACCTGTCACAGAAATAAAACTTTTTTCAGTTTCTAACAATTTTAATTTACAAAAGAGTTCTTTATACTTAACTAAAGAAATAATAGAAGCACATGCTCCCGTGTCCACCTCGAACTGCAGCAGCTTGTCAGACACCAACAACTCCACGCACTCAGGATTTCCAACAGTGTTTAGGTTCCTCAGGTCATCCACACTTTTCAGATTCAACACATTTGCACCATGCACCATCTCCTCAATGCATTTAAAATGATTTTTGTTAGCATCTTTTGGTTTATACTGCTTTTTTGAATTGCATTGTGTGGCAATATGACCTTTTTTTGACATTTGTAGCATGTCCATTCCTTACTTGGACACCCATCTGGATCATGATCACTTTTACCACAACGATAACACTTCTGCTTCTTTGCATGCACTGGCTTGGCAAATCTATTTGACGATGACTGTCCTTTCAATTTGTCCTTATGACCTTGACGTATAACACACGTGTTCTGCATTTCATACTTTGGAGCGATCTCCTTGCTCTCACCCTCAGCCATTTCCCAATTTAAGGCAATTTCACATGCTTTTATAAAAGTTAAGTCACGTTCTTTAAGGAATTTGCTTCTCAGTTGGCTATCCCGAACTCCACAGACAAATCTATCCCGCAAGGCTCTATTCAGAAAATGTTCAAAATTACATTTCTCAACCAAATATTTGAGCTCTACTATATACTCCATCACAGTTTTTGATTCCTGTTCAGCTTTGTAGAACTTAAAGGACTCCGCGATTTCATTCCCCACAGGCTCGAAATATTTTTTTAATTCCTTCACCAAATCATCGTATGATTTATTACTCGGGTCGTACTTTTTTTGCCTCTATGACATCGTTCACTATAAAGAACTGTTGCAGCCCATCTCGTACTCCACGAAGTCATTTCCCATGATGAAAGGATCCATGTGCCCGATCATTTTATGAGATGTTAATACACAACTTTTTGATTCGACTTTTATTTTACTTTGTTCGATTTTTACGTTTGTCATCAAACAATTCGAAATTTATTAATTGAACCGATTTATTTCTTTAATTTAAATTATTTTCCTCGTCGCCAAATTATGATATCCTCAGCGAATATCATTTATAATTAAAACACCACGTTATCTTAACTTATACCATGTTCTCACCAACGTGATTTAGCTAAATCAACTTGATTTAGCTAAATCATCTCATAAATTACGTGATTTATCATACATTTTCGTAATTAATATTTACATGATTTATACGTGTTTAAATTTTAATTACGTATCTGACATCGCACATACTGACAAAATAAAATCGAACATACACAAATAAAATCAAACATACCTGTTATTAACTTCAGCACTTTATTCAGCAAACAAAAAAAAAACTAAACTGTCAAAAAAATTATTTCAAATCCAAATTCAATTTTCCCTTCAAAAAATAAATAAAAAGTAAATAATTTTCTTCGTGTTTCGGTGAGTTTTTGATATTTTTATTAAGTATGTACATTCAATCAGTAATTGTTTTATTCTTGGCAGGTTATGGCTATGGGAACAAAACAAAAACAACAGAAAAAAAGAACTGCCTGGTCCGAAGTGGACGAAATTTTTCTCCTAGAGCTCTGGGAAGAAAAGTTTCAGGAATTGCGGGGAAATAGAAAAAATAATCACATTTATAAGGAGATGGCGAATTCCTTCCAACGCAGGAATTCTATGTTTTCTCCCGACGAGATTAGGATCAAAATTCACAATCTCACCAGTAGATACAGGTAGGTCCCTTTTTGAGCAAATTTGTTGTATAACCGTTGTTCATATTTATTATATTCGTTACATTCTAGAAAGGAAAAACAGCTAGTCGGTCCATCGGGAGGTTCGCCGTCGGAATGGAAGCTGTACCCAAGATTGCATGCTATCCTTGGGCAGCTGAGGATTAATAACCTGGACTCTATCGTTGAAGACAGCATTGAAATAGGTAAACAAAAACAAGTGCTTTGATAGATACACATATTAGTGCATATTGCGTTTTTTATGTTTATGTCATTACATTACAGATTACAGTTCAACTGAAATTTCGATGTCAGATATACCACCACCATCATCATCACCACTATCATCATCACCACCGGAGACGCCTGTTGCATCCACTTCAAGAGCTGCAAGGAAACAAAAAAGAAAATCAATTAATCCTTATGCAGCTGATTTCCGTGCATCGGAAAACTGGATTCAAAATCAAATGAAGGAAATACAAAATACGGATCAGGAACTCATTCAAATAGAAAGAGAACGCAATGCAATTCTGGAAAGATTTGCAAGTTCGTCCGATCAGTTTCAAACTGATTTGATTGCACTTTTTAATAAAAAATAAAAAGAAACAAAAGTTGGTTATGAAAATAAATGTGTTTTTACCCAAGTATCTGGTTATCGCATTTCGTATATTAACTGCTGTGGGATTGTTGTCGCTGATAGATGATGTATGTTCCGGCTGCTCTCTGAGTTTGAACGTGGTTTCATCCACATTCTGCATCTATTGGATATTAATGTCATCGTTGTGAACGTTTAAAAAGTTGTGAAGTACACAACAAGACTTTATAATTAAGGAGGTGTTGTCTATGTGGTTTTCCAATCCTTTCCCAATTCTTCTAAACCTGGCCTTCAAATGACCAAAGGCGTTTTCTACCACCCTTCGACATTTGGATAGGGCATAGTTAAAGTTTTTTTGTGCTGCCGGTGCAACGGCATTAAACGGATAAGGCTTCATCACTCTATCCGAAAATCTGAAAGCAGAATCTCCAATCAACAACACCGGAACGTCTACACCACATATTCTTTTTGACAATCTTTGAAGTATGGGATTTTGGTGTTGCAACTTAAGAGATGAACTTTCAAAAATTTGTGAATCGTTGCATCGTCCTGGACTACCGACATTGATGTATAGAAATCTGTATCTAGATTTGATAGATAAATCATATTCAAAATCGTATTTTAATAACATAATGCAGTTCTTACCGGTAATCGACTGCAGCGAATAGTACAGTAGAATACCAACCTTTATAATTATGGTAATCAACAGCGTCTTCAGATCTGGGGCTTATCTCGATATGACAGCCATCTTTAAAAAAACATTGAAATAACATTATTATTAGCTAAATTTTAATATTCCAGTTTACTTACCGATAGCTGCGAAGCACTGAGGGAAGCCCAACTTTTTGAATCCATTTACATTTTCCTCTATAACTTCCTCAGTAAGTGGGTAAGCTGTTATATATTTTGGACGCAGCACATTCCATACTTCCTGGCAAAAGCTTTTCAAAATGCTGCACACTGTTGCTTTTCCGACTCCAAAAAGATTTGCGATGCTTCGGTACTCAGCTGAAGATCCAACAGTGTACAGTGCGATTGCAACCCTCTTTCTCAAGGGAATGGCTTTACGGTAATTCGTGTCTTGTTTTTCCATACCTCTCAATTCATGGCATATTGTATCAAAATTTGTCCGAGACATACGAAAGCTTTCTTTGAAAAGGCATCATCATTTTCCGGCACATCTTTTTCCCAGAAAGATCTTGAACGTATCTGCAAATAACGTGTTCTGGCTTGTAACTTTATTTACGTGCAAATTTAAACTACACTCACCTTAGTCCACACTCTTCTCGGTTTTTTCCATATAAGCATTTTGTGCGATATAAACAAGTGACTATGTAGGAGATGCATTAGTTTCAGAATATTTTGTTTTTGCTTCTTTCGGAGAACATTTCTTCTGGTTGAAAATGCAGATAGTAAAATGCTTATATCGTTTTTGGCTTTTTTTTGATAGATGGAAATGATTTCCAAAGCATTTGAACTCATTTTAACTTTTAATTTATGTAGGTAATTCTCTTTTTGCACTTTTATAGTTACGATATTGAAAGTTGAACACCTAATGTCAAAGTTGACGTAAATGTCATACTAAAACACTTAAAGTTCGGTGGAGACGCCTTTCGTGATTTATAAATCACTTTGGCTAAATCACGTTGGTGGGAACATGGTATTAAACGCTTTATTTTAACTCTGCTTACATACTAAACAACAATCGAAATCATCTCATCACGCGATCGATCTTCACTCGTCTTTTAGGTAATTCCATTGTCTTAGGTAATTACATATACATTGCATACATAATAATTGTACATAATTAATACAATAAGGTCCGAGACAAATGTACGTTGTACTGTGAATCACAACTCTAAGCGTGGTGAATATAAATTAATATTATAATATTTATATTAAATATACATAACAGAAAGGTCAAATACTGCTTCAAGATGGAATGCCTTTGTTGTTAGACAGACAAAAACGGCAATGTATCCCTTCGTTAATTTTGCCTTGCGTATTTTGCTTGTCTTCATCGTGAATGGTCCTGCGTAATCTACTCCCGTATGGGTAAAGGGTCTTGCTATGGTGACTCGTGGTGAAGGGAGATTTCCCATCAATTGTGTCTGTTGTCGTGAGTTAAACCGTTGGCATTTAATACACTTTCTGATTAAGTTCCTTACTTCACCTCGTCCCCTTATTATCCAATATCTTGTTAGGATGCATGACATTCTAAGATCATTTCCACCGTGGAGTGTTTTCTTGTGGGCCCATTCGATTATTGGTCCAGCTAGGTGTGATTTATGTGGGATTATTGCAGGATGTTTTGCCTCTGATGGAAGATTTGAGTTTTGTAGCCTTCCTCCCACCCGTATTATCTCTTCCTTGATGACCGGATTAAGGTTTGCTATTTTACTTCTTGTCGGTAATGGAAATTGTCGTTGAAGGGCGTGATATTCTTCGTGCAGTTCCCTTTGTGCTATTTTTATTACACTAATGCGGGCTTGAGTTAGTTCCGCCTTGCTGAGGTTGCCCAATGTTCTTCTTGTTTTTGTTTTCTCCCTTGTGTTATTTATAAATCGGTGACAGAGTGATACAACCCTAATCAATCGTGTGAGTGATGAAAACCGCTTGATTATATCCCCTCTCTTAATTACTTGTCAATTTTGAGCATTGTTGCACCTTCCTTGGCTGATTTGACTGTAGCTATGATGGTCCCTTCCACCACAATGAACAGCCGATTAGGTGACTTGGAGCTGCACCTCTTGATGCTAGATCAGCGGGATTATCCTCTGACCGTACATGGTTGC
Source organism: Portevinia maculata (assembly GCA_949715645.1). NCBI lineage: Eukaryota > Metazoa > Arthropoda > Insecta > Diptera > Syrphidae > Portevinia > Portevinia maculata. Next base: position 164,373,919 of record OX454526.1, on the reverse strand, counting down.
ATTGGTATCCTGTGTTAAGTTTTTGAATTTGTCGGACTCTGTGTTTAACGAATGTCTTCCATTTGGTTGGGGCTACACTTATGGTATCGTCGCCAATACGACGGTTGAGTCACACCATGCATATATTTGTGCTGACTCTATATCTAGATCCCTTGTGACCTTCCATAGTAGGTTGGCTAACAGTACGGCTCCGCATAATTCTAGCTTAGGTATGGTTAAATTATTGTGTTTGTTTCGTCCTGACGTTATTTTTGTTCTTGATGTGAGTAATGTGGTTATTACCTTAGATTCTTTATCTATTACGCGCATGTATCTAGTGGCTCCATACGCTCGTTCTAAAGCGTCGCAAAATCCATGAACTTCCACTAGCTCTGTCTTGTTTGAGAAGTTTGTCCATCTTTGGGTGCGAATTTGTTGTATAGTGTCTAGACCCTTCCTGAGGTCTTCCCATCTTATTTTCAATAAGGAAGGAAGTGGGTCATCCCAATTCAAGTTTTCCACCATCCAGATGTTTTGCAGAAGTAATTTTGCCCTTAGGACGACCGGAGCGAGCCATCCAAGTGGATCGAATATTCGGGCAATTTCGAATAGTACCCGTCTTTTGGTCCAGTTTGATCTCAATTCACATGGCGTTACCATGAAGGAGAAATAGTCCCCTTTCGGATGCGAATGAAGTCCTAAGTTTTTTAGATGGTCTTCCTTGTCCAATTCGACGTTTTTTGCTGAATTTACCTCCTTTCCTAAAATGCTGTTGATGTTGCTATTCCATTTATGTAACTTGAATCCTGCACGTTTGAGAATGTTTGTTAGTTGTGTCTTGCATTCTCTAACTTCCTCTATGGAATCCCCGGCAGACATAACGTAGTCTACATAAAAGTCAGAGAGTAGGATTTTTTCTGCCTTCGGATATTTTTTTCCTTCGTCATGAGCTAATTGCCTTAGTGTCCTTACTGCTAGAAACGGGGCTGATGCTGTCCCATACGTTACTGTATTAAGCTGGTATTCCTCGATGTCTTCGGACGGTGAATTTCTCCGTAATATTCGTTGGTACTTTCGATCTGGTAAATCTACTAAAATTTGACGATACGTTTTCTCAATGTCGGCGGTGAATACAATTATATGTTTTCTCCACCGCATAAAAATTGACGTTCGATCTTCTTGTATTTTGGGCCCTGTGCTCTTATTTGGTTCAGGCTATTCTCATTTGCTGACCTCGCCGAGGCGTCGAAGACTACCCTTAGTTTCGTGGAGGTGTGTTACGGGGTCCTGAGTCTTGGGTGATATCCATTTTTGCCGACCTAAAACAAAAAAACAGCAAAACAAAATTACTACCTCAATAAAGGACCACTATATGTCCAAAACAAAATCACTTACCTCTGAGGTAAACCCAAGGTATATGCACCCTTACATTGGACTTCGTTGCACCATCCTAAAACAAACAAAAAGAAAAAATTTAAAAGAAAATAATAACAAACAACAATAAACGAAAATTACAATGACGACACGCACATACAAACACTGCCCGATCGCAATAAGAACGAAACCGAACCACAAGAGTTACTTGGCCAAGAAAACAATGGAACGCAACTATTGTTTTGGCTTGGTAAATCCTAGGTACATGCGATTGATAAATATTAGCAATCAGTGACACAAAAAAAAAAATTTTAGTTACCTACCTGTGGATTGAGGTGAGGTCTTTGGATAAATCAAAGAATTGCATGCATTTTCGATGCACCAGCACGTGAAGGGGTGAATTCCTCAGGTTTTCGTCCAATGTCGGAGTATATCCATCGGTAGGACAGCCACTAATGATGAAAAATAAAACAGTATCAATTAGTTATTATTATTACAGATAATAGATAATAAATAAAATAAAATTGAACTTACCTGACGACCGAATCGTAATCCAAGAACACGAAACAAAACAAAAATAATTCTCGCACTGACAGTTCACTATGTACATACCGGTACGGTACACACTAGTCATTTCACTTGCTTTGCTGTTCGCACCTCGCAGATAATGTTAAAGGTTATCGATGACATGGACAATGGGATGTTGCAATAATAGGTATGATAAGGTGGTGTTAAGTGTAAGTAGTTACATATTTAAAAAAAAAAAAAAACGTGATAATATTTTTAAATCAATTAGGATTAGTGCAATATTAGGATTACGAAAGTGCAATATAGATTAAGGTTACGTATTGAGTATTTTGGTAATTAATATAGGCAGCTCTTTGTGTTATGTTAAAGTAAAGTATGCAGAAGTGGTCAACATGTTGCAATAAATATGGTTGATACGGAAACTACACCAGCAACTGATAGAGACAGATCGATGTGGCTATGCATGTAGATTATATATAGGAATTTGAATTTTGTTAGGAAAGGACGGTTGAGGGTCATTGCCTTATAGTAAATCAGCCGGTATACTAGCATACAGCTCTCAAGGACAAAATAGCGAATTCCGTGTTATTGAAGTCAAGCAGAGGCAGAAGATCCTAACTACAGGCGATATTCCCTGAAAATTTTATTTTCAAACATAAAATATATTGGAGGTAAGTTAGGAATAAATATGGGAAACATGAAAACTAGTATTGACTTAGCTTCGTATAAAACCCTAGGTACGCGCATACGGATACATCTATCCCAGACAAGGAAGGCACCAAGACCGAGTTGGGAAAAAAAAAAAAAAAAAAGAATAAAAATATAAAAAACCATAGCAGAGGTAGGCTATTTTAAGATCTAGTTGTGAGCCGGCGATTACACAAATGTTTCCACTAGGTACTGGGTTGAGGCGTTTGGTCAGAAGACGACCCTCACCTCTGCATATTTTTTCTGTTCTGGGATCGGTAAAGCCGCTATTGTCGCCCACAGACTCCCCAATTGGCAGGATACTCAGCTGTGTCAGATTGCCACAGCACAATACCGGCGTTGAGGACAAAAGCAAGCTACGGTCGTCAAACCAAAGACGAAGCAAAGAGCAAAACTACTTCGCCCTTGAAAGGTCAACGCGGTCAGAAGGCGCTCCGCTTGCCGTCAGCCATTGTGCCTCAATAGGATTATATCCCCCTTAATACTCAGTGATTAAGTGCAATAGAAAGGACGTTTAAAGACAAGATAGTGAATTTAGAGAAAGAAAAAGTGAATTAGTGAATGAACTGAAAGATAGCATTAGCATAGTAGTTTAATTTTTTTTTCTTTTGAAGTTTTTTTGATTAGTTTTATTGATTTTTTTTTACTTAAACTCATTAAGTAAAGTAATTTGTAAGGATAAAGTGTTCTAGTGGTGGTGAATACGCGGAAAAGAGGCGGTAAAGCCCAAACATAATTGAGATTTTTCAGCGATCATCGCTCGAAGTGCTGCCGGCAGGACGACGAGGGACGACAATTAATAAGCCGTAAGTCTTTTTTTTATATACTTTCCTTTTGTGGCAGGAATTAAGCCAAATTATATATATTAGTTGTAAGTTTAGGATATTCACTCCTAAGAACTCCGGTATTCATTGGATTTCTTATTTAATTTTAACGTAGTTTTAGTTTTTTTTATGAATTATATTGGATTCAAAGAGTGAATTATCTGTGTTTTAATGGAGTAGAGAAACTTTCTGTGATTTGGTGTGTGGAGATTTGGGAAGGCCGTCCTTCCGCTTGTGCCATGACGTAGACGACACGTAGACGACCGACGGACTTGAGGACGGGACGTGACGACGTACGAACTCTCCACTACAAGGACGCATAACGAACAAGTGGCTGGATTCTGGAGTAAAGGGGCTGTCTCTCACTATTTCCGGCCAGAGAGATAGCCAATGGAGTGTCGAACGACACATAGGGTGGGTAGGCCGAGCCAGAGCCGTCATCATCTGGCAAGTCTCAGGAACGAGACGAACCTTACCGGGGAGCGACATCAGGAAGCAGTGGATGCAAAGGAGATTAGAATTAGGTTAGATATAAGTTAGATTAGGGATTCATATTAAGGTTTAGCTTACGTTTTTAGATTAGAATAGGATTAGTTAGCATAGTTAGGGTAGTTAAGATGCATCTGACTTCCTGTACTCTCTCCTTGGTAGGGCAAAGGTAATTGAGATTTTCTTTTCATCTATCCTATCTTTCTCTTCTCTTCTCTTTCCTTTCTTTTTTCGTCCGTCCGATTAGTTCTCTGCCTATCTTCTTCTTCTTTTTTTTTTGGCACGAATATTTTTGTTTGTGAGCAGGTGGTTTAGTGTGAGGGGTGACAAGAACTACCCCCGTCCGACGAGCGATAGCCGTGCAACCGCGAGCGTGCCACCGTCCTCCTCCACTACTCCGAAGATGCCCCTGTGGCCAAGCCTCGACTCATAACAATGGCGCCCAACGTTAGGTAGGTAGGTATATAGATGCCCTTGTGACGGGTGTCACGGCTCACTTAGACCAACAGTTGGGTCCATTGTGTCCATTTAGGGATTCTTTAAAATTTCCGGGAACCTGAAAAGAGAGATAAAGGAAACCGCTGATTAACAGCTCGGTAATACGCTTTAACAGAACCACCCTGATTCATATGTGAATCTCAGGAGTTTCTTTAGCTCTAAAGCAGCCAGATCCTCCAGCTCCTCAAAGAAGTAGCTGCCAAGAATCTTCAATCTTTTTGTTCTAAGGGCAGGGCATTCGCATAGCAGGTGACGTATAGATTCTATTTCTTCAACGTCCCTGCAGCTCCTGCAGTAGTCGTTGTGCAGTATGCCCAGCCGCTCCGCGTGTAGGCCCACTATACAGTGTCCAGTGAGGACCCCAGTCAGTGTTCGGATGTCTTTGCGGTTAAACCCGATCATGGTTTTTGATTTCGTTTGGTTGACCGCTGGCCAGAGCTCTCTTGTGTGTCTGCATGTATCAAGATTGATCCAACGTAAGTTTGCTTTACTCAAGGATTCGGTGTCGATACTTAGCATTAATGTGCTTAGCGGGGTTCTTATGGATTTTAGGGCCAGAGATGCACTCATCTCCGATCCCTTCCTTGCTAGTTCGTCCGCTTTCTCATTGCCCGAGATGTCATTGTGACCTGGTACCCAGCATACGGTTACCGTATTGGCAGCTGATATCTCGTCTAGGTATTTTTTGCCTCTTAACACCGCCCTTGACCTGATTACTACTGACTCCATAGCTTTTATAGCCGCTTGGCTGTCAGAGTAAATGGTGATGTGTTTGTCGGCTATTTTTCGCCTCTGTACCTCCTTGGCCGCCTGTGTGATCGCAGCTGTCTCTGCCTGGAACACACTGCATTCATTGCTGAGCCTAAATGATTCACTCAGGTCCAGAGACTCACAGAAGATGCCTGCACCAGTACCCACGTCCATCTTGGATCCGTCGGTGTAGATAGCTATCTCTTCTTCTTTCGTGACCATTTTGTTACTCCATTCGCTTCTTTGGGGGATTCTGATATCGAATCTCCTTTTGAAGACAAGGGTGTGGGGTAAGTAGTCAGTAGCTACTTTCTTTTTCGATGCACTCCATTGTGTCTCCACGGAGGCATGTCCGTATGGTTTAAAAGACCACAGTCCCAACTCTCTGAGTCTGATGGCCGTTTTTACTGCTTTACTGCTGCAGTAGATGTCCAGGGGTACGAGATTAAGTAGAACCTCCATGGCTGCAGTGGGTGTAGTCCTTAATGACCCCGTTATCCCGATGCAGGCTGTCCTTTGGCCCTTGGTGCGGTTTGAAAGATAGCACTTCTTTTCAGTAGCCTTCCACCATACCGCCGCGCCGTACGTGAGAATGGGCCTCACCACGGTTGTGTACAGCCAGTGTACCACATATGGTTTGAATCCCCACGTATTACCGAACGTTCGTCTGCATGCATATAGTGCCACGTACGCTTTTCTAACCCGATCCTCTATGTTTTCTTTCCAAGTGAGTTTGGAGTCTAGGATAACGCCCAACGTTAAAGACAGTCAAGTTGCGCTTCCAAGGGAACGATTTTTAGTTGCAAAGGTCGTTACCTTGGACCCACAACAGATTTGTTCATTTTTTTTTCAATTTTCTAAATTTTTTTTTCGCGATTTTTAGTATATTTTCTCTTTTTATTTTTTTTGTTTAAATTTTACTTTTCTGTCTTTCTCTTATTCTCAATAACCGCATATGCCCAGAGTTCCTAATATGAACGGAAAACGGCTGTCCAATCCGAAGGCCAAGCGCCAAAGGATCAGGTGAGGTAATTGGGAGTTCATATTGGAACTCAGAGCGGATCGGGGTGGACAGACCCGTGTTCTAATTGCTATCCAATGAGCAAGTGCCAAGAGTACGGCTCATCGTGAGGCAAGAACATTGGTCTGAAAGCCTTGATCGTGTTGAGAGTATGCCTGGAGCTACTAGCCAGCCTTTAATCAGGTTATTCACCAGATGGCAAGTAGTGGTTAGGAGCAGAAAGGCATACTTTCAACACTCGTTTAGTTCCTGAGACCCAGTCACGACTAGACAAGACTAGGACAATCGGACAAAACTGACTCTCCGGCGGAATGGTACAGGAGAACCGACCCAAAACTTCACACACCATCACAATTATCTAGCAGAAATAAAACATTTTGATTTTAGACAGGATCTATCTTTTAGTCTTATTTTTTTAAATACACAACAATTTTTCTTACATTTTTTTACGTTCTGGATTTTTTTTGAATTTAGTTAAACATTTTTTTTCATATTTACATTTTTTTTTATTTCTTTTAATTTTCCCATACATTTTATTAATCATTATTTTATTTTGTTTTATTTTCTTTGAATTTTCTTATTAAATTTTTTTAATTTTCAAACCTTTTGGTAGGACTTTAGAGTTATTTCCCCAGTATTTGAATTTTGTTTGAATTAGTTGAGCGATGGAAGGTAAAGGGGCAGTTGCTAAGGCAACCTTGGCTCAACAAGCGGAGAAGCCAGCAGGGCGCGTAACGCGTAAGATGACGCAGGAGTTGGGCATTTCGCCAATCCCTGGGGCAGCAGTAGGCGAGTCTTCCCATTCAAGGGCTCCTGATAAGTCTACTGTGACAATCGTCGATTGTGCGGATGATCTAAACCGCACAGCCTGAGAGCTCAAAGCATGGGATCAACAACTGCGGCAAGATGGGGAGCGAATACTCCAGGAGAAAGAGGGAGAGGCCGTAGCAGGGACTCGATCGCTAGAGGACCGAATCTCTGACCAGGTTCAAAAGGAGGTTTCCTTAGCAATAAGGGAGAATAGGGTGGAATTGCTGACGATATTCGCCGGAGGTTTGAAGGGGGTTCAGAACACCCTCCACGAGGAAATGAAGGCGCTTCAAGAGAGCATAGCCCAGCTAGCCACCTCGAAAGCGTCGACCAATACCAGGCCAGGTCCTCCTCAAACCTCCCGCAATGTTGAGGGCGATAGACAATCGTCAGCCCAGCAGCACCTAATGACCGGCTCTCCACATGGTTTCGGTCGGGAAGAGTCCCGAAGGGAGGTGACTTCCCGACAGGAGTTTTCACGCTCCGAAGGGAGAAGAATTGACGTCCACAAATGGGGCATCAAGTTCGATGGGAACCCAAAAAGTATGTCTGTGGAGAGCTTTATCTTTAGGATAGAGACTCTGCAACGCCAGAGCGGCCTGTCAAGCGACCAGGTTTTCGCAAATTTCCACCATTTAGTGACGGGGCCGGCAGAGTGTTGGTATTGGCAGTACCTAGAGGAAAATGCAGGAGACACTCTGCTCAACTATTTTGACCTCAAGGCAGAACTGCTCCACCAGTTCAAGAACAACCGAGGGGACCATGAGATACTTCGGCAAATCATGGATAGAAGGCAGTTGCCCCACGAAACATTCGACGACTTCCACAGCGACATACGGACATTGACATTACAAATGCGACAAAGACCAAACGAGAGGGATTTGCTGGCCATTCTTCGCCAGAACTTGAAGGACAGGGTAGCAAACCTAATATTTGGGTGCAACATTTTGACGATCCGGGAACTACGCGATGAGTGCAGAAGAGCAGAAAGTCATATCGCTGCACGAGATAGTAGGGCTTGGAGAAATGTGAGCGAAGTCGAAAGGGTAAGGCTTGAGGAAGGTAAAAATACCGAGCCGGATGAAGACGAATTCGAAGTAGAGGCGCTCCAACAGAAACGACCGAACAGACCGAATAACTACACTAACAACGACAGATCGACTCATTCGACAAGAGGCCAGAGGCAGGAAAATAAAGCGACAGATGCACCACAAACTCAAGCAACGTGTACTTCACATTTCCACACTTTAACGTGCTTCAGTTGTGGACAAGGAAGTCTGGCCTTCAACTGTGAGAAGTGCCAGGGAAACTCGAAGATCGGCGGTGCATCCGGGAGCAAACCGTCGACGACAAACTCGATCCCGGGGATACAGATGGACGTGGGCCAGTCCGAATCCTAAGAAGAGACCCCAAATTGGAGATTCCCACTAATAAAACTGACGTTCCGACCAAAAAGAGTTTACATAGACGATTGCAAGAATACGAAGAAGCTAGAAAGAGAATCTTCGGAGAAGAATTGACGCGGCATAAGAAAGATAGGAATTTTAAGAAAATTTCAAGGCTGAGGGAAAAATGTGCAATATTTAGACGACGAAAGAGTAGGATAGAATCGACAATACTTAATACCACGGACGACAATAGACCATACGCAAAGGTAAAAATAGACGGAGAAGAGATCTTAGGCCTATTAGACAGTGGTGCCTCGATAAGCTGCCTAGGAAAAGGGGCAGACGAATTTTTAAAGAGACACAACTTGACGATGACTAAGATGGCAACAGACCTTAAGACAGCAGACGGAAACCCTCAACGAATACAGGGACGGTTCACGACACAAGTTTCGTGGGGTAACAAAACTGAAGAGATAGAGCTCTTTGTGGTCCCAAACCTACAACAACAACTCTATCTGGGTGTAGACTTCTGGAGTGCCTTTAGGGTCGCTCCGAATGTGATCAGCGAGATCGAAGATCCATCACCGACAACAGAAGCTCCTCCAGTCCAGGCACTCTCACCAGCACAAGCACAGCGGCTAGAGCAAATCAAACAGCTCTTTCCATCATTTGCGGCGCGGGGTTTGGGTAAAACAAGTCTCGAAGAACACGTGATAGAGGTGGATGACGACAAGATTCCCATCAAACAGAGACACTACCCGATCTCGCCCGCGATACAGAAACTGCTGTTTGAAGAGCTCGACCGTATGCTGTCGTTAGGTGTGATCGAGGAGAGCAATAGCGCCTGGAGCTCACCTGTTGTGTTGGTGAGGAAGCCAGGCAAAAACAGATTGTGCCTGGACTCACGAAAAGTTAATGCAGTAACGAAGAAGGATCCATACCCACTTCCCCACATTGAGGGTCTGCTTAGTCGACTGCAGGAAACCAGGTTTATATCAGGGATAGACCTCAAAGACGCTTTCTGGCAGATTCCTCTGGAGAAGGAATCAAGAGAGAAGACGGCCTTCACAGTCCCAGGGCGGCCGTTGTACCAATTCACGGTTATGCCATTCGGATTGTGCAACGCTGCCCATAGAAGTCTTCCATGCGAAGGACCTCCACACATAATATACCAAAGAAAAATGACGCACTCATGCTGCCGTTGTCAAGTTATGAGTTAAGTTAGTGTCTATTTTCATGTTATTTGTTAATTTATTTATAGTATCGTCCAGATATATTTTATTTTATATATATATTATATTTATTATTTATTTAACTAGCTTTAGGTATAGAAAAAGAGAGTTTATTTATCTAGTTTTAAGAATTTATTGATTTATTTATTTGTATTTTTCTAGTCATACTAAGTAAGCATAAAGTTAGAATAAGTATAGAGGCTAAGACTGACTAGGGTTAAGTATATTTATTTAAGGTTAATCCCAACATGCAATATCGAATAGTCTGTTAAAACTCACCAAAGATGCCCGGCTTAAAGACATCTCAAGGCGTAGGCCCTTGCCACACGTTCGGCACTTGCCACACGTTCGGCACAGAGATGAGACCACGCTCGCGGTGCAATTAGCAAAAGCGGCGGATATTCGCCCGTGACCCTCTTTTCTACGAGGTCGGTAGTCTCGCGACCACTCGCCAACCGCCGTCGATCCTGTTACGGGGTCCTGAGTCTTGGGTGATATCCATTTTTGCCGACCTAAAACAAAAAAACAGCAAAACAAAATTACTACCTCAATAAAGGACCACTATATGTCCAAAACAAAATCACTTACCTCTGAGGTAAACCCAAGGTATATGCACCCTTACATTGGACTTCGTTGCACCATCCTAAAACAAACAAAAAGAAAAAATTGAAAAGAAAATAATAACAAACAACAATAAACGAAAATTACAATGACGACACGCACATACAAACACTGCCCGATCGCAATAAGAACGAAACCGAACCACAAGAGTTACTTGGCCAAGAAAACAATGGAACGCAACTATTGTTTTGGCTTGGTAAATCCTAGGTACATGCGATTGATAAATATTAGCAATCAGTGACACAAAAAAAAAAAATTTAGTTACCTACCTGTGGATTGAGGTGAGGTCTTTGGATAAATCAAAGAATTGCATGCATTTTCGATGCACCAGCACGTGAAGGGGTGAATTCCTCAGGTTTTCGTCCAATGTCGGAGTATATCCATCGGTAGGACAGCCACTAATGATGAAAAATAAAACAGTATCAATTAGTTATTATTATTACAGATAATAGATAATAAATAAAATAAAATTGAACTTACCTGACGACCGAATCGTAATCCAAGAACACGAAACAAAACAAAAATAATTCTCGCACTGACAGTTCACTATGTACATACCGGTACGGTACACACTAGTCATTTCACTTGCTTGGCTGTTCGCACCTCGCAGATAATGTTAAAGGTTATCGATGACATGGACAATGGGATGTTGCAATAATAGGTATGATAAGGTGGTGTTAAGTGTAAGTAGTTACATATTTAAACAAAAAAAAAAAACGTGATAATATTTTTAAATCAATTAGGATTAGTGCAATATTAGGATTACGAAAGTGCAATATAGATTAAGGTTACGTATTAAGTATTTTGGTAATTAATATAGGCAGCTCTTTGTGTTATGTTAAAGTAAAGTATGCAGAAGTGGTCAACATGTTGCAATAAATATGGTTGATACGGAAACTACACCAGCAACTGATAGAGACAGATCGATGTGGCTATGCATGTAGATTATATATAGGAATTTGAATTTTGTTAGGAAAGGACGGTTGAGGGTCATTGCCTTATAGTAAATCAGCCGGTATACTAGCATACAGCTCTCAAGGACAAAATAGCGAATTCCGTGTTATTGAAGTCAAGCAGAGGCAGAAGATCCTAACTACAGGCGATATTCCCTGAAAATTTTATTTTCAAACATAAAATATATTGGAGGTAAGTTAGGAATAAATATGGGAAACATGAAAACTAGTATTGACTTAGCTTCGTATAAAACCCTAGGTACGCGTATACGGATACATCTATCCCAGACAAGGAAGGCACCAAGACCGAGTTGGAAAAAAAAAAAAAAAAAAAAGAATAAAAATATAAAAAACCATAGCAGAGGTAGGCTATTTTAAGATCTAGTTGTGAGCCGGCGATTACACAAATGTTTCCACTAGGTACTGGGTTGAGGCGTTTGGTCAGAAGACGACCCTCACCTCTGCATATTTTTTCTGTTCTGGGATCGGTAAAGCCGCTATTGTCGCCCACAGACTCCCCAATTGGCAGGATACTCAGCTGTGTCAGATTGCCACAGCACAATACCGGCGTTGAGGACAAAAGCAAGCCACGGTCGTCAAACCAAAGACGAAGCAAAGAGCAAAACTACTTCGCCCTTGAAAGGTCAACGCGGTCAGAAGGCGCTCCGCTTGCCGTCAGCCATTGTGCCTCAATAGGATTATATCCCCCTTAATACTCAGTGATTAAGTGCAATAGAAAGGACGTTTAAAGACAAGATAGTGAATTTAGAGAAAGAAAAAGTGAATTAGTGAATGAACTGAAAGATAGCATTAGCATAGTAGTTTAATTTTTTTTTCTTTTGAAGTTTTTTTGATTAGTTTTATTGATTTTTTTTTACTTAAACTCATTAAGTAAAGTAATTTGTAAGGATAAAGTGTTCTAGTGGTGGTGAATACGCGGAAAACAGGCGGTAAAGCCCAAACATAATTGAGATTTTTCAGCGATCATCGCTCGAAGTGCTGCCGGCAGGACGACGAGGGACGACAATTAATAAGCCGTAAGTCTTTTTTTTATATACTTTCCTTTTGTGGCAGGAATTAAGCCAAATTATATATATTAGTTGTAAGTTTAGGATATTCACTCCTAAGAACTCCGGTATCCATTGGATTTCTTATTTAATTTTAACGTAGTTTTAGTTTTTTTTATGAATTATATTGGATTCAAAGAGTGAATTATCTGTGTTTTAATGGAGTAGAGAAACTTTCTGTGATTTGGTGTGTGGAGATTTGGGAAGGCCGTCCTTCCGCTTGTGCCATGACGTAGACGACACGTAGACGACCGACGGACTTGAGGACGGGACGTGACGACGTACGAACTATCCACTACAAGGACGCATAACGAACAAGTGGCTGGATTCTGGAGTAAAGGGGCTGTCTCTCACTATTTCCGGCCAGAGAGATAGCCAATGGAGTGTCGAACGACACATAGGGTGGGTAGTCCGAGCCAGAGCCGTCATCATCTGGCAAGTCTCAGGAACGAGACGAACCTTAACGGGGAGCGACATCAGGAAGCAGTGGATGCAAAGGAGATTAGAATTAGGTTAGATATAAGTTAGATTAGGGATTTATATTAAGGTTTAGCTTACGTTTTTAGATTAGAATAGGATTAGTTAGCATAGTTAGAGTAGTTAAGATGCATCTGACTTCCTGTACTCTCTCCTTGGTAGGGCAAAGGTTATTGAGATTTTCTTTTCATCTATCCTATCTTTCTCTTCTCTTCTCTTTCCTTTCTTTTTTCGTCCGTCCGATTAGTTCTCTGCCTATCTTCTTCTTCTTTTTTTTTCTGGCACGAATATTTTTGTTTGTGAGCAGGTGGTTTAGTGTGAGGGGTGACAAGAACTACCCCCGTCCGACGAGCGATAGCCGTGCAACCGCGAGCGTGCCACCGTCCTCCTCCACTACTCCGAAGATGCCCCTATGGCCAAGCCTCGACTCATAACAGGTGCTATCTGGTTTGATGACCGCATGGTGTGGCAAATAGTATATCCCCTGTTCATCAGTTATTTTGCATTTGCTCATGTGCCCAAGCTCAATGAATGTTGTCATAAAGTTGTCATAATCTTCTGCTAAGGCAGGGGTTCTTGAAAACATTTTCTCCATATTTAGTAACCTTGCTGTTGCCCTTTTTCTAGAATTATTGTTTTCCAATCCTTGTTCTGGTCGCACCTCGAAGGGTATTCGCACAATATATCTGCCCTCGCTGTTACGGGTTGGTTATAGAATTCTTTGCATGTTGAGTTCTTAGTCCCTGCTTCAGTCGTCATGGTGTCGACTTCCTCAGACTCCAAGAATTTTCGAACTTGGTTATCTATGTCTGTGAGTGTAATGTGACATGACAATGATAGTTTTTCCGGGTTGGTTGCGGATGTATTTCCGGAAATAATCCATCCGAAAATAGTCTGTTGAGCTATTGGTAACCCTGGTTTTCCCTTGATTATGCCTTCTTGAAGTATTTCTGCAATCACGTCCGCGCCCACGATCATGTCGATCTTACATGGTACGTGGTACGTTGGATCAGCCAATTTTAGATTTTGTAGATGCTCCCAAGTTTTCGGTGTGACTTGTGTTGATGATAGTGTTTTTGTCACATTTCTTAATACATATGCTGTTGTAGTGATACTTGGATTGTTGCTCAGAATTACGTTTACCTTGTATTTTACTGTGGTTACTTCGTGTGAACCAAGACCTGATACGGTTGCGTCTACCTTACTCTTGCCTTTGTATATAAACTCTATAGTACTATCATCAACACGAATTTGAAAACGACGACTTCGAGCGAGTCAGCAACAAAGATGGTGGCGTTTGAAGGTTTGTGTCTAAAATTTTGCTGTGTCTCTTTATCGAATTATTCTGATATTATGTTAGTATTTATTTTTTTTTTGTAAGAAGGAGCATAGGCAGCGCAGCACAGGTAGCATGTAGGATCTCGCATTATCTACTCTCTGGTCATGCCAAATGATTTTCATTCTTATGGAAGTGTACGCATGTATTTATTTTTCTGTGTAACAGCCGAATACTTTTGATGATTTGCAATGTTGCCTTCGCTTCGGCAAGTAGTATGTTTGATGAGAAGGAGATGATAAAAAAATAAGAAATCTGACTTCTTTGTCTGCGAGTAGAATGTATGATGGAAGAGGCGATTCGTTTGAAAGGAAAATTTGAATAAAATTTGATTTCGGTATTTTTCATCAAATGAGATATTATGAGTTTGTCGCATTTTAGACTCTCACTGTTTCGGCTATATCTTGTCGCAAAAGGTACCGATTTCTATCATTTTTTTTGTAACTGATTTAGAAATATTCGATCTAATTTATAAAGCAATGACATAATTTAATTTTTGTCAGTATTGTGTCATGCCGCACCACCACTTCTTGGTCAATTGGTACCTATACGATGAATATTTATATGGATAGTAAGAATTTTCGTTGTTTTGCGTGGAGCTAGATTGCTAAATTCGATGAACGACATATTTTATAGGAGTATTGCGCAAGTTTATTTAACTTTAATCAAAATGTCAAATTGTTGGTATCTATATATTTTTAAGTCCATGTACCTTTTCAATGAAGCATTGAGGAAGGTCACTTGTTGGTATTTTTTGTTAATGGAGGCTGCTTGCTTGTTTCTCTTTTGCATTAAACATGTTCTAACATTAGATATATTTCGAGGCATTAACAACGTCACTACAAAGATTATGCTGGCTAACTCTAGAGCTTTTAGCTAAGCTCCAGTATTTGTAGAGTGTTCTATTGTGTTTCTTGGCGGTTCAAGTTAAGTATGACTTTCATTAGCATAGTCCCAGTATATTCATAGTTTTAATTGTAATCCGCGTTGTGACTATTGGATATCAGAAAGAGTTGAACTGTTTTATATATTCATATTGGTCTAATTTTATTCGTGAAAGGATAAGTTGTACATATGAATATTTTTTTTACAATATATAAATCCTAATTCTTTTATGGTATACCTAGTCCATTGTCTGGTAGTTAT
Source organism: Portevinia maculata (assembly GCA_949715645.1). NCBI lineage: Eukaryota > Metazoa > Arthropoda > Insecta > Diptera > Syrphidae > Portevinia > Portevinia maculata. The sequence continues at coordinate 164,358,718 of OX454526.1, read as the reverse complement.
TACACTGGACTTTGTTGCTACTATGTTACCTATAGTTGCCAATTATATACAGTCTTGTTCGTATTGTGTGCATTGATTTGCACAGTCCGTCTGTTTACCAAGATAGATATCTTAATATTTAATAATATTTTGTTAGTGTATATTACACTGCGACCTATTAATTGGTCTATTGCGTCCCCCTGCTTGTGCCTCGGAGAGGTTCATGCCCTTTTTCAGAGCCCTCTCTAGATACTTCTTTGTAAAGCGTGTCGAGGAATTGCTCTGATTTATCCTTGGCAGATCACACTCCTTAGAGCAAAGCGTCCAGTCCAGTTTCTTTAATGAATCTGAGAATGAGCTGTAGGTCCATGGTTTGTATGTCATTTTCTGTTATTTGGTGCCTGCCCAAATATCTCATATTTTTGTGGGCCAGTGCCCCACAGGATTTCAGTATGTGGTCTGGAGTTTCGGCGGTTTCACTGGAGAATCTGCAGAGCCCATTTTCCTCAGGTGCTCATTGAGTCTGCAGTGCCCCGTGCGGAGGCCTGTTAGGATTCTTTTTTAATATCTAATTTAGCGCTGACCCCAAATTATGCATGTATTCATTTTTTTTTCAATTGAAGTTTATTAAAAGATATTGAAAGTTGAAAGTTTTGAATTTATATTTAAAATCCGAAATTTTCTATAATGGATAATAGAGTTCCAAATACACGTTCTAGAGGCGGAGTAAGTAATATGAGAAATACGTCTAGTTTTAGAAATGCAACTCCCCGCTCAGGACCAATGGATTTCAGACCAATAGTTGGTCGTAGGTACTCCACCTGGGGCCTAGTGTAGGCTTAAGCCAGGATTAGATTTCACCACAACTGGAAGATTACCCTTCTGCAGCAATGCAATCCGGTCACGCAAGTAACCACAATGGTGATGATAATAATGAGCGACGAGATATTAATGAACATCGTCCACCTGTTCAAGAAGAGGCCACAGACATTAGAGTTATTACGTCAGCATTTCAACGAATACTCGAGGCAAACCAACGAGTTTTCATTCGTTAAATGCAGTCTTTTAGAGATACATTAGTTGGAAGATTGGACAATTTGAATTTAAATACTCCCAATGTGAATCCTATGAGACCTTCGAACGCTCATTCTGACTTCGAACATTTTTTAAATAACACTTCGTTTTCGACCCAACGCAGACAAGCACCACCAATAAGTCAACAAACTTCTTCAGTAAGTTAAAAAGTGGCAAATTTCATTTGACGGGTCTGAAAAGATCCACGGTTTTCTTTTTAAAGTGGAAATCCTTAAGGATCATCCGCAATGTAGCTGGGGACAACTATAACTTGTCTGTTTTTATACCCTATTCTAAGGGTATATTAATTTTGACGCATAGTTTGTAACATACCTTAATATTACCCGTAGACCCCTGAAAGTTACTATATTTATGATTAGCATCGATAATAATGTCGATCTAGCCATGTCCGTCCGTCCGTCTGTCCGTCCGTCCGTCTGTCGGCAAAAATTAGGCCTTTAAACTGGACCTGGAGAGCTGAAATTTTAACCATATACTCTCTATGGTCCCGAAATAATCAAGTTTACGAATTTTTGAAATCCGCCCACAGACACGCCCACAAACTCAAAAAAAAACAAAATTTTGGAAAAAATCGAATTTTGAGCTAGAAAGCTGAAATTTGTTATATATGATCTATGACTCCTAAAACTGCTCGGGATAAAAAAATTTCAAAATCCGCCCACTGACACGCCCACAAATAAATAAAACAATTTTTTGACAATCCAAAGTTTGAGCTAGGGAGCTGAAATTTATAATATATACTCTCTATTCTCATGTGTTAATTTTTTTTTAAATCCGCCTATTGACAAACCACAATTAATGTTCGGGCGTTGAACAATGGAAACAAATGTTCACAAAACTGTGCGATTACTGTTGATGAAAAATAACTTTACAAAATTCCGCAATAAAAGACCGCCTTTAACCACGTTATAAAATGCTGTATTTGCTAAATTAAAAAAATGCTTCTTTTATATACAATTACATATTTACATTTTTTTGACATTTGACATTTTTGTTTGTTGGGGAAATTTCGGAGTGGGTGGCTGCGTTTAGTGCGGTTGCACTTTTCGACGTCGACCTCAACATCATTTTTGTATGCAGTCGTTGACGTTATCGTCAACATTTTCCCCCAACGATGAACGAAGTTCGTAATTTGCTGCATGCTCCTTCTTCTGTCTTCCTTTGCCATCAAACGGTGACGAAATTGTTGCCACTGATCTGCCTGCCTCTAACTTGAATGGATACATATGATCGTTTCGGTACATGTAAAGAAACAACAGATTATTGCATATATTTTGTACAGATAATGACAATAGAAAAGTAAAAGACAACTTTCTACGAGACCATAAAAAAAACAACAACTACTCCCGTAGTCAATCTCACACACGATCCCGTTCATAGGCGATCGCATGCAAATTTGGTTTTCATGTTTGCCTTCTACGTTCACCGCTGATAACAGCAAGCACGCATCGAGTGTTGATTGCAAACTCTGCGTTGTTGTTGTTGTTGCTGAGATGACGACGACGAACACAAAGCTGATATCCGATGCAGCTGTTGTTATCGTAGAAAACGATTATGACGGCGATGGCAGTAGAACCTCTCTTGATGCTGTTGTTGATGATGGTAGTTTGGTTTTTCCTGATTCGTACGGTCGGGCAATTAAGTTTCGGTGGTGCGTGGATTAAATCGTGTTGTAGTTTTAAGTGTAATTTAATTATATTTTGAATATTAGTTCGATTTCCAGTGTAATCCAGGTGAGTTGAATTAATATTTTATAAAATTAGATTATTATTATTATTGGTTTTGGGTGTTCTAAATAGGTATGTAATTCTTCGTTGGTGTAGGTATGTGTGGACATAATCATGAATGGAGTTTGTAATGGTTTTTTGTTTGGACAATGTGCGTGTTAGTGTGCAATTGCATTGACAATTAATTGTTTGTATTTTGCGAGATTGCTTAAGAGCGAGTGAGCGGACTGTATTTATAGTGTGTGTATGTGTGAGTTGCGCATGCTTGATAGATAGTGTTGAGTAAATTTTTTTTTTTTTTTGTTTTGCCTTTGATTTGGGTTGAGCAGGTTTGAATGGTTTTGTATGACGACAGAGGCGTGAAAAAGTTTACTTCCGTCGACTTCAAAATTATTTTTATGGTTTTATTATTTATTAACTTTGTAATAGTTTTATATTTTGATTTTGTAGGTTTAGTGTTGAGTTGTGTGTGCTGTTGGGAGAAGCAATTGTGTTCATGATTTTCATCCTTATTAGTTTGATGAAAGTTTGAAACGGTGTGTAGAATTTGTGTTATATTAGTGATTATTTGCGTTGGTTTTTTTTTTTTTTTTTTTGATAATCATTGAGTTTGAATTGCGTTTTCCGTAGTGTGGGGTTCGTTGGTTGGTAATGGACAAAGTTTTGCTATCGGTCGTTTTACGTATCCCTGTTGGGTTCTTATTTGCACGACGCGTACTATATTGTCGGTTCCTGGGTAAGTTTCTGTGATGCGGCCTAGACTCCATTTCGCGGCGGGAAGTCGTTCGTCTTTTAAAAGAACAAGGTCTCCAATTTTTAGTTGAGGCTGTACTTTCAACCATTTTGGGCGTTGTTGCAGCCGAGTTAAATACTCTACTTGCCACTGCTTCCAGAACGTTTGTAGATGCGCTTGCACTGCTTTCCATCTGTCAATATGTCCTTGTTTGCCTATGGACATGTCTGGCTCTGGTACGGTGAATAACGTTTCTCCTATAAGGAAGTGTGCTGGAGTCAGCGGTTGGAAGTCATCGGGGTTTTCGGTTAAAGGACACAGAGGCCTCGAATTTAAACACGCTTCGATCTGCGTCAAAAGCGTGGCGAGCTCCTCAAAAGTGAGTGTACCGTTTCCGACAATCCGTCTTAAGTGGTGTTTTACGCTCTTCACCCCTGCTTCCCATAATCCTCCAAAGTGGAGAGAAGCCGGGGGAATGAAATTCCACTTGGTTCCTTCTGTTGCTGTTATGTCTGCAATCTCCTTCCAGTCTTGGATTGCGCTTTTCATAAGGCGACGAAGTTCTGCATCGGCACCAACAAAGTTGGTACCGCAGTCGCTGTAGATTTGGCCGCAAACTCCTCTTCGTGCAGAGAATCTTCTAAAGGCCGCTAAAAACGCTTGGGTTGTAAGGTCACTTACCGCCTCTAAGTGGATGGCTTTGGTGGCCAAACAAACAAAAACTGCTATGTACCCTTTGTGACATTTGGATCCGCGGCCTTTCCATGCTCGGATATTGATAGGTCCTGCATAATCAATACCTGTGTGGGCAAAAGGTCTTGATACCGTCACTCGGGGTGCAGGTAATTCTCCCATTAGTTGTTGCGCTGTTTGACTCCGAAACCTGTAGCATATGGTACATTTGTTTATAAGCTTCTTTACAGCTCTTTTGATCTGGAACACCCAATATTTTTGGCGTATGTGCATAATCATCAGTTGGATGCCACCGTGCAGTGACCGATCATGAGAATCGCGAATGATCAACTCTGTAAAATGATGCCTGGGTTCCAAAATTATCGGGTGCTGTTGGTCGTAGGGAATGTTCGCATGCTTGAGCCTTCCGCCGACACGAATGATTCCTTCTCCGTCAACGAATGGGTGTAATGATAACATTCCCTTGGACTTCGTGCCTTGGGCGAACATTTCTTGCTGAGCCGAGCGTGCAACTATTTTTCCAGCGTTGTCCAGCTCTTTGGGTGAAATTGTTCCCAAGTGACGGTTTAAAAATGGTGTCCTTGCGTTGTTTATGAAGCGTAGGCACCAGGCTGCTATTCGAAGAAGTCGTGTAAAATTGGATGTCCGATGAATTAATTGGGTAAGTGCATTTTCTACCAGTCCTGAACGATGAACCTGAATCTTTCTTCTGCCCTCTTCCGTAGTGAGACTTGTTGGCTGTGACGGTAAATTAAAGATCCAAGTCGAATGCAAAAAATTCGGACCGTTCCACCAAAGTGAATTGCCGACTAACTCCGATGGTAGCACGCCTCTGGACGCTAAGTCTGCAGGATTAAGCTGTGTTGGGACATGCTTCCATATCTGAATGTCCGTCCGTCGTTGGATCTCTCCTATCCGATTCCTGATGAAAGTCTCCCAACGTGATGCCGGTGAATGAATCCAAGCCAGTGTTATGGTCGAGTCTGTCCAGGCGTGAATCGTGCAGTTGTGCAGCTCTAGTGTGTGAGCGACATAGTGTAGCAGTTTAGCCAACGTAACGGCTCCACAGAGCTCCAGACGTGGAAGACTAACTGGTTGGACTGGTGCGACCCTGGACTTTGACATCACAAGGTGCATATGTACCTTACCCTGATTATCTTCTGCTCGAAGATAAACTGCTGCTCCGTATGCCTTTTCAGACGCATCGCTGAAGCCGTGCAATTCGATGCGGTTCGTTTTGCCGGCTGTTTGAACCCACCTTGGAATTCGAATGTTGTTAATGGCTGGTAAATCGCAATATAAGCTGTTCCATTCTTCGAGCATCTTGTTTTCAATTGGATCATCCCAAGACAGTTTCTGAATCCAGAGAAGCTGCATGAAGATTTTTGCCTTTATAATACAAGGTGATATCCATCCCATGGGGTCAAACAGCCGAGCAATTGTTGACAAAATGAATCGTTTTGTTGTCTGCGGGTTATCTGGAGGCGTGAACCGAAAACAGAAGTGGTCTACGTTCGGAAGCCAATGAATGCCCAACGTTTTGACTCGGTCTGAACCTTCCGATGGAACAGCCAAAGATGACTCTCGATCCTGGATTGGGATTTCCTTAAGCAGCTCTTCGGTATTTGACATCCATTTTCTTAAATTGAAACCTGCCTTTTGTAGGACGGACTTTACCTCTTTCTTCTTTATTTCAGCTTCCTCGATGGTATCGGCACCAGAAAACAGATCGTCGACATACATTTCCGTACGGATCATCTTGGCAGCTCTTGGGTATTGGACTTCTGCCGCCTTTGCTGTTTCCATTAGTGTCCGAATGGCTAGGTACGGAGCTGAAGCAGTACCAAACGTTACCGTTTTGAGGCGATACACCTTTAAGTTGTCCGATGCCTGATTGCGCCAGAAAATAAGTTGGTAGTTTGAATCCAATTCCGATACCCATATCTGCCGGTACATTTTTTCGATGTCCGCTGAGAACGAGAAACGGTACAGTCTCCAATGTAACGTAACATCAGTGACATTGTGTTGCAAGGATGGTCCAGTCATCAGATGATCATTTAAGGAGGACCCGTCAGATGTCCTGTATGATGCATCAAAAACAACTCTTAATTTTGTTGTGGAGCTTGTTTCCTTCAACACGGCATGATGTGGAAGAAAATAGTGACCTCTGCTGGATACGTAGTCTTCATTAACTTCGATCATGTGACCCAGCTTCAAATAATCCTCAATGCATGAAGCGTATTCGTCGTGGAGTTGTGGATTTGCTGCTAGACGTCTCTCCAGGGATCTGAAACGTTGAAGAGCTCCTTCGCGTGACCTACCTAGTACGGGATGAACATTTTCCTTAAACGGAAGCGATACTTGAAAGCGTCCGTCGACCAGGCGCTTTGTATTTTGGACAAAATGTTCTTCACAGGCAGTGTCTTCGGCGGCTACATGGCGTTCGAATGGAGTTTCTTCGAGTTCCCAGAACTTTCGCAGTTGAGCATCAACGTCGGATGTTTGAAAGAAAGTCCTGATAGACCTAGGTGCAATTGGTGATCTACCAAACAAAATCCATCCCAACTTGGTATTTTGAGCGACTGGAATAGTTTTGTCTGGATGACGCGACATCTCTGGCAGCATTATATCAGCCAATATATCGCTGCCTAACAGTAAATCGATTTTAGCTGGTTTGTAAAAAGATGGATCCGCTAATTTCAAATCAGTGAGGTGCTTCCAATCACCAACGGAAAGGATTTGGGACGGAAGATGCCCAGACAGTGACTGAAAGATTAAAGCCTTGGTGGTTGTTTCAAAGGCAGTATGATACGAAGCAAACGTAATATCCACCACCTTTTTGCAAGTGCCACTGCTGACCAAACCCAACCCAGACACCTCAACATCAGTTGATTTTGATGTTAAATAGAGAAGTTGAACTGCAGATTCCGTAATAAAAGATGCTTCGGAACCAGAATCCAGCAATGCTCGAAGCGGTAAACTATTTCCGGATGACGTTTTTACATTCACGATTGCCGTGGCAAGTAAGACCTGGGTGTTGGCATCATGAGTCGAATGATGAATTCTCACGCCGGAACTTGTTGAAGGCTGCTCTTGGATGAATGGATGGAACGCTGGAGCTTCGCTATTAAAAGTTGAGGTAGTATATGTTTGTGTTTGTTGTTGTGGTTGACTATTTTGATTATGTGAATTGGGTGGAAATGAATGCGAAGACTGTGTTGTGTTGTTTGTATTTAAAGATTGTGAATTGAATGGGTTATTGCGAGTGGTGGAAGGGTTTAATTGCGGGGTGAAATTTTGTAAATGAGACGCGTTATTTGTATAGTTATTGTGTAAAAGTGAATGATGTGGCTGTTGACAATAATAACATCTACGTGAGCTAGGGCATTGTTGTGACGAATGACTATATGCTAAACAGTTAATACATAGACCTAATTTATTCGCATTTTGATATTTATCAGAAATGCTCATTTTTAGAAATTTATTACACTTTCTGATAGCATGCTGACCCTTATTGCAAAGTTTGCAAGGGAACTTCGATGTGTTTTGTTGAGCGTGGAACGAATTTCGCTGTAATGTCCTTTTGGATGGATCAACTGATGGACGAGCTTGCTGATAATTCACCGCCTCCAAAGTACGGAAACGAGTTTCGAGAAATTGGGTAAATTCCGCAAAAGTTGGAAGCTCCTTGCTGTTTACCTTGGATCCCAACCTTTCTTCCCAAAGCTGTTGCGTTTTTGAAGGAAGCCTTTGCAGTAGAATGTAAACTAGTACCACGTCCCAGTGATTGACAGGTACCTGCAAGTTCTCCAGACTGTGCACCACTTCGGTAGACGTGTCCAATAGCTCCTTAATGGATTCAGCTCGCTCCTGGGTTATCGTTGCTAAATTGAACAAACACTTGAGTTGAGTGTTCACCAGAAATCGTTTATGGTCGTACCTGTCGCGAAGAATAGCCCATGCCTTACTGTAGTTACCATTCGTAATACACAAATGCGCTAAAAGTTTCTCGGCTTCACCTGATACACTTGTTTTAAGATAGTGCATCTTCTGGATTTCCGACAGGGATGCATTTTGGTGAACAAGCGACACAAACAAATCATGAAAACTTCGCCAAGACTCGTAGCTCCCTGAGAATATTGGAACTGGGATGTTCTTCAACCTTAAATCATGATTAGCAGATGATTTTGTATTGCTTGAATCCATGTCGGTGGCATCCATCTTGTCGGCGTCCTTTGCTTTTAGCTTATCGATTGGTCGAGTATATCACCGCGATAATCGAGGTACATTTCTCGAATTTCCTCGTAAGTATTCTCAATTTTAGTAGAATCGTCATCTTCCTGAAGCTCACTAACACACTTTTCATAAATTTCAGACGCCGACTCCATTGTTTTCTCTAAAAGAGTCAAGCGGCCATCCAAATAATTCGTCGTACGTTTAGTGGAACCCTTTTTGGAGAAATTTATGACGTCCTTTTCGAGTTGAGAAAGTACTCGACACAATTTTGTAGGTTTCATATTTGTATTTAATGCCCTTTAAATGTTTAAATGCCACACAAAGTAAAATAAAATCCACTTACTTGTGAAATGTTGATTTTTCAGATGACAGTCCAAAGTCCACCAGATCGTAGTTGCCCTCCAAGTCCAAGTTGCAGTCCAAGTCCAAGTTGCACACACGATTTTCCCAGATGGCGATGATCTGCACAATCCAGCGATGGCACACAATTTTTAAATAAATTATTAAAGCGAATTTACAAAACTCGCATAAGACTGTGTTGAATAAAATTGATTGAAAATGAGTGAATTAATTTTTCAATTGAATCGCAACAAAAACTAAATCCGGCTTGATGGGACCAAATGTTCGGGCGTTGAACAATGGAAAAAAATATTCACAAAACTTGCGATTACTGTTGATGAAAAATAACTTTACAAAATTCCGCAATAAAAGACCGCCTTTAACCACGTTATAAAATGCTGTATTTGCTAAATTAAAAAACTGCTTCTTTTATATACAATTACATATTTACATTTTTTTGACATTTGACATTTTTGTTTGTTGGGGAAATTTCGGAGTGGGTGGCTGCGTTTAGTGCGGTTGCACTTTTCGACGTCGACCTCAACATCATTTTTGTATGCAGTCGTTGACGTTATCGTCAACAATTAAATATAACAATTTTATTGAAACACCCAAGTTTGAGCTAGGGAGCGTTTTTTTTTGATAAAATCCTTTAAATGTTATATAACAAAATATGTAGAGTGTTCTTAACAATTCAACCATACTTAGACTTTTGTCACGCCCACTTATGAGGGATAGGAATAAGAATAGGGTATCCAACAGTTCGCCAAGCGGACTTTAGCCCGTCCCTATGTTTTTATCTCTGCCTCAATTAATATTTGTTCACATTCAAATATGGTTTATAAATCATTTGGGAATCCTCAGTGCTGAAATGCGAATCTCCTTCACCGATGTGAACACATGTTGCACTATAATTTACCGCGATCAAACTACTTTTTAATATACTAAATTGGCGGAAAACAAACGCAATAAATTTAATAGAAATTTGCGGCCGCCACCGCCGAAACGAGGAATCACCGAACTGTCAATGAGACAAAAAAAAAACGAGGAGCGCGAGTGCAACAATCAGCAATCAAGTGCTGATTTCCCGGTAGCTCAGCACGGGGTGGGTTCAGGAAGGAAAATAATAATTTTGGTACCTGTGCCAAAGGAAAGCGTAGGTTCTTACTGTGGTGAGCAATATAGAATTTATTTTTCCGGATAGATCGAGGATCTGAAAAGTAAATCGAATAGAAAATGGGCGCCACACAATTTTATGGTGAATTGTGAAACCAGGAACATACGAAAAGAAAAATCGAGCGAAGCAATGAAACCAAAAAAAGAAATAAAAGCAATTTTTTTTCCAGCACGTTATAAAACTCCGTTAGAGCACGGCAAATTTTTGTTAATTTTACTGCACAGCCGTTTGGGGTAAAAGAGAAAGAAAATCCCCAAAATGACTCACGATCGCGTTTTTCCCGAATGATAAAAATGTTTGAATTAAGGGGTCGCGTGTCTCGTTGATTACCGAGAAATATTCGCGGGCACTACCCTACCGAGGTTAATCTCACTTTTCTACTTCCTACTCTACACCGAACTAGAAATTTCTCTAACTAAATATGCAGATACTAAGTACTTAGCTTTTTTTTGTGATAATCTCCAATTCCTTCGTCCTCGTCCTATAAGCTATTGGGTTCTGGTCCCGCCTCGACAATTATCGTTCTCCTCCTGTAATTATCCCGGCGAACTTTCCGTTATTCTGAACGACTACTTCTTTTCTAGAACACTCTTGATCACTTTTTTTTTTGAACTTTAAAATCCCTTCGGGACGTTTTCAATTGAACTCAACTAATCTCTTGCCTGGTCAACCAAGAAGTGATCTTCCAGCTGGCTTTGTCCATTTCGTCGGCCGGCATCCTCACTCACACATCCATACATACATGGGGAAGTAGAGCCAACGACAGTTCTAACGCGACCATTCAGCTGTGGCGCTGAAGTGGTCAACTGCTTCGTACTCCCCTATTCTCACACATACCTAGACCATTTGGCGGTCCATGTCCTCTCCTGCTACACTATGTACTCTCACATCAGTGCGCTGACATGACCCCGCTAATGTTCTCACGCCCTTCAGGCGACCTCTTACTCAGTGAATTCGCCCATAACTCTAACTCAGCAATGAACAAACCCTCCGACCGACCCTGGATCTGCCTCAATTCAGCCCATGCCCTTTCGTTTCGCGAAATCAAAAGTTTTCTAGCAAGGAAATAGTTAAAACCACCATGCCAACTGCAAAATGTTGGTTTTTTTTCCAATAATATCCCCTCAATCAAAGAAAACAATTCCTGGATAATTGAAGGAGTAGTAGAATGGAGATCTTTTCCCTCAGATGACCATCCCTAGAACCAGGCCCAGCAGCTATTTAGGATCGGAGAATGAAGGAGTTGGTATTAATTTTTTTTTTTTTTTGTATTAAATTAACGCATTATTTTCCTACTCTACCTTTTTTTTTTTTTTTTTTTTTTTTTTTTTTTATTTTATTTTATTTTATTTCAAAAACGTTATAATTTGATTTGGCTACCTGCGAAGCATATCGCTTATCTGCAGGTGGTGAAATAGTTATAATTGTTAATTCTTTAGAAGTTTATATATAAATTTAAAGATATCTAGAGGTATGATTTAAATGTTCCGAATTCTATGAATTAATTAACATGGCTTATATTTAGGAAGTGTAATTTTAATTTTTTCTTTCTAGTTTTGAAGTTAGCAATACTTTTTAAAGTCAATGGTAGTGAATTATATATTTTTGGAATGACGTATTTCAATTGTATCTTTCCATATGTATTAAACGTTTCAGGGATTTCCAAGAGTCCTTGGGCTCGTCTTCTTGTGTTGACATTGTGTTGAATAGGCTGTTGAAATCTTAAGTCGTCATAATACTCCAACATACTTGTCATCTTAAAAACGCCATTTACATCTAGAACTAGAAAATTTATATTAGAGGTATTGATTACTTTAATTATTCTATGTTGTAGACGGATTATTTTGTCTAAATGTGTCTTTGAAGCATTTCCCCACGATAATATTCCGTATCGTATGCGCGATTCAACTAGTGAATAATAGACCTGCTTCTGGACATCGACGTTGGTGTATTTATTCAGATGAACCATCGCGAAAACAGCACTTCTTAGTTGGACTTGCAGCTTATTAATTTGGGCCTGCCAACTAAAATGATCGTCAATTATTACACCCAGATATTTTATGGTTTTAACAACATCGACTACTTTATTTCGAGCTGTTGTTGGGCAGTCATCGTTTTTGTGGTAGATATTTATAATAGCCTCGGGTTGATATGGTGACCGTATATGCATAAGTTTTGTTTTTTCGACGTTTATTACTAATCCATTGTCATGGCACCATCTGGAAACTCTGTCGAATTCATCCTGCATTATTGTTGTTGCTGTGTTCAAGCATCTATGTTTTACAACAATTGCAATGTCATCAGCGTATGCAAATGTAGTACTTCTTTGAAATACCCTTAAAAGTTCATTAGTGAAGAGAATGAATAAGATTGGTCCCAATTTCGAGCCTTGTGGTACCCCAAAGTCAGTGGTTATTTCTTTACTTATTTCATTCCCAACTTTCACTTTCATACCTCTTTCAGATAGATAATTCGTTATCCATTTAGCTAGAACCCCTCTAACTCCAATTCTATATATGCTTTCTATTAGCTTTTTGTGGCTTAGTGTGTCAAAGGCTTTACTGAAGTCTATAAACATTACTAACACATGATGGTTTTTATTTAGGCTAGTAGTCACTGCATTCGAAAGTTCACCCAACAAACTTCCAGTGCTCTTACCTTTTTGGAAGTCGTACTGATTTTTTTGGATGATTTTATGTTTTTCAATGAATTTGGTTAATCGCGTTATTACAATTTCCTCCAAACATTTTTCTACAACTGGCAAAATTGCAATCGGCCTATAATTTCCAGTATCTTTTTTAGATCCGCCTTTGTATATAGGTCGAATTAGGGAAGTTTTAAGTACCTTTGGGATTGAGCCTTCAATGATGCTTCGATTAATAATCATTGTGATTACAGGTGCTAGATATACAGCATTAATTTTAAGGTCAATTGGTCTAATGTTGTCTGCTCCTGGTCCCTTTGTGGTATTTAAACTACTCAGCATCCAAAAAACTTCAGAAACGCTTGCTTCTTCCATATATATAGAGGATCCAACGTACCTATTCATGTGATTGGATGTTATATGGTTACATTGGTGTATTATTTTCTGTACCTGGTTCGAAAATTGATCAGCAAGTTGATTAACAGTGGTCGAAAGGTTGTTGGCTGAGAAATTGTTTATGATAACTTCATCAATTGTTTGCTTCTTTCGTCCTAAAAGTTCATTTAACACATTCCATGTTTTGCGTGGGTCATTTTTGGCATTAGTGAATTGTTGTTTGTAGAAATGTGATTTCATTTTCAAAATAGATTTATTTACTACGTTTCGATAGGACTTGTACTCTTGTTGGTAGCTTATATTAAATGGATTATTTTTCCACCTTCTATAAAGCTCGTCTCGCTTTTTACACATTCTTAAAATATCACCTGTTACCCACGGTTTTTTCGTTCTATTTCTTTTATTTGGTATATTAGTTCCTTTTGACTGCGTATATATATCATTCATTTTATTCACAAAGTTGTTGTAAATTCCCTCGACTTCAGGTGCTTCATAACAGCTCTGCCAGTTGGTTTGCGCAATCAATTGATTAACCATGATTTGATTAATTTTAGTATTAACTGACATTTCATTTACGATGCTGTCATCTACTTCATTCCTTGTAGCATACATGGTCATATAGTGATCGGATATATCGGTTTCAACCGTAGCTGATGCGATATCTAATTTGGTGAGACTTACAAATATATGGTCTATTAGTGTTGATGTGTTTGAAGCTATATCAACTCTTGTAGATCCTTTTATCACACTAGTTAAACCTTTGGATGCCATCGTTTCCAAGTATCGAATGACGTGAGGCTCACCAATGTGTTTAATATTTATATTTATATCACCTATTACAATTAATTCACGTTTATTTTGCAAGTTATTGTCCAATTCATGAATAAAATCAGTTATACTGGAATTTGGTGGTCTATAAATAGCGTGAATATATATTTTTCTACGTCCAACTTCAACCTCTATTTGAATATTTTCATACGAATAAGAATTTATACATATTCTTTCATATCTAATGTTGTTTTTAATAAAAATTGCAATTCCTCCACCTTTACTTTCTTTTCTATTGTTAAATTCAGAATTGAATCCATCAATGTTATATAAAACATTTTCTTCTTTTTTTATGTTGATTTCATTTAAAACAATTACATCAATATGACATAAAACATTCTTAATCTCTGCTATAAACGTGTTCCAATTTTTTCTTATTGATCTTATGTTAAAACATACACAACAAAAATTCAAATTTTTAAAGAAGTCTGCATCGATGCCGATAATGCCATGCATTACCCTAAAGTCAATGTCAGCTTCACTGTACTCATTTTCTATCATTTTTTTTTTTTTTTTTTCGATTGTTTTGCTCTGCATTATTAGGGTTACAATGTCATTTTATTAACATCATTGACAGAGCCTATGTGTATGTATTCACCGTTTTCAGTTTTTCTTGCAAGCACTTTACCTGATGTCTCCCACACAAATCTCCAGTTGCACTCTCTGGCTTTGTTCTTAGCGAGCCAAAGTAAATGTTTATTTGTTGGAGTTAGTTGATTATTAACAAATACTTTCGCATCACTCTCTTGATCTTTGTTTTGGTTGTTGTTTGTGTTCTGCCTAATTTTCGTTAGTGCAATTGTGCGAATGACTTTGGCTTTTTTCATTATTTCGGTTTTGCGTGCATGGTTTGCAAATGATGCGATAATGTTTGTGTTTTTAGGATTTCGTTTGTTTGTTCTGTATATGTCTGTAATATCAGTGTCGTTTATTTCGCAGTTTATAGTTTTACCCACTGCTTTTATTATGTCGATTAAGTTTTCCCCGGTTGTGATTGGAATGTTTTTTATTTCTATGTTGTTTTTAAGTAGCTGTTGTTCCAGTGTATTGATTTTTGTTTCCATAAAATAAATTTGTGCATCTTTCTTAATGTTGTTTTCTTTTAATTCTTTTATTTCTGTTGATAGTTTTTGAAGAATGTCGTTGTTAAGTGTCATATGCTGATTTATTTGTTCATATTTGTTTGCAACAAATTCACAGCTAGTTTTAATTTCTGACATTTCATTCCGCATTCTTTTCATCTCCTCAAGAATGGAAAAGCTATTGTCGGTGTTTAACAGACTTGCAGTTTGTATGCCGTTGATATCGGGGGAAATTCTAGTTCTCTCGGTGAGATTGTGCGCAGATCTTGGGGAAAAAGGGACATACGGATCGTGTGCCATTCTTTACACAAATTTAGTTTGGGTTGGGCTCGCGGCCATCGTTCTATCGGTGTCTCGACCAAGTTTGTTGTCTGGTAAGCCGAGACATGAAATGTTTAGTGTTGTTGCCGGGGTATTCGTCTACTATCCCTTTCTCTGCACCACGGTGTTGTTTTTCTGGTGCTTATTTATTGTGTTTTTGTTGCCGGTGTTATTGTGCTTTTCGTGTTGGTTGTGAGGGTGTTTCACAGGGCCGCCCGCCCGCACGCCTCTGCTGCTCCTTCGGTGCTCCCACGACGGAGTTTGGTCAAAAGGGAGCGTCATCCCTTCCCTCATCGTTCGTGGCTTACTACCGTGTCTTTGGTAGATCTTTATTCGCTTTTGGGCCTTTGACTTATTCGGACCGTCCGCCCGCGCCCGCGAATTTCATCTCAATTTGCAGGGTGGATGTTTTGGTATGTGTTGGTTCCACCCTGCCGTTGCAGACAATTCGTCTGGTTGCGGAGTGCTTTTTACTTGCACCCCGCCTTTACAGACCGTCCGTCTGCCGTCATGGTCACAGACCGGCCGTCTGTCTCAGCTTCCACAGACAGTCCGTCTGTATTCGGATCCACAGACCGCCCGTCTGTATTGGGTTTCACAGACCGTCCGTCTGTATCAGCTTTGGGTCTGGGCCTCCTGCCCTTTCCAGTCACCTGTGGTGGTTGCTCCCCAAGGCTCCAGAGACGTGGACCAATGACTGATGGGACCATGGTTGCCCCTCCGCTTCTTTAGACCATGGAAACGCAGGCCGATAAAAGAGGGAGTGTATAAGGAGGGTCAAGGGAAAAAGAGAATGGCTCTTGCTGCGGGCAATTTGACCGCAACAAACCCCACCCTCACCTCCAAGGACATGTGCTTGGTTTTCGAAGAACCCCAAGCCATTTCCAGAGGCTAAGGAAAACAACACGACAGCGGAAGGGTTTTCCCATCATTGGCAAATTTGCCTGTCTAGACTTCCAAAAACAAGTAAAGATATATTCCAAAAACTACATTAATTGGGGACTTGCTAGACTAGTCGTCGACGGCTCTGTGATAGGGCTTAAGGTCCTTCACATGCCATGTGCCGCGGTCTCTTTCGTTATCGTCGGTCAAGGTATACGTCCACGGGGAAACGCGTTTCTTTATTCTAAACGGGCCGACAAATTTCGGCGCAAGCTTCGTGGCATAATAGTTAGCGGCATCAGACAACGCGAAGTTTCTTCGCCATACAATCTCATTCGGGAGATATTGAACATCTCTCCGCCTGAGATTGTAAGCTTTCGCGGACTTCTTGGCTGCGGCAGTTAATTTTCTACCTATGTCTTCCCTAAGCTCGGTAAAGCGGTTCTCTACCGCGGTCCTATCATGTTCCCCGTCGCTTCTAACTATACCCTGATCTTAACCTAAGCTCTGACTACCTGAACCTTCTCTCCTACTAAGAGTGGCTGCTCTGTCGTCGTCGCCTAACTCCCCGAGTTGATCGCTTGCGGGAGTTATAACCCGTCCGCAAGTAACCATCTCTCTTCCAAAATTGGCATAATACGGTGTTATGCCTAGCACGTCGTGCTGTGCGGTGCGTATTGCACACGCTACCTTCGCCAACTGCGAATCCCAACCTCGATGATTTTCCGAGACATACGCCCTCAGCGTTGTCTTGATTATTTGGTTAATGCGCTCCGCAGGATTAGCCTGCGGATGGTAATGCGCTGTATATTTGAGCTGTGACGCGTACGCCTGGCAAAGCGCTTTCACTTCCCTGCTCCGGAATTGTGGGCCGTTGTCACATACGACCACCGATGGAACGCCAAAAAGTAGGAAGACATTGTCTTCAAGTTCCCTACAGACTGCTTTAGCGGTAGCAGATCTCAACGCGAAAAGGAGTGGACATTTTGTAAAATAATATACAACCGTCAAGATGTAAACGAAACCCCTACTGGACTTAGGAAGTGGGCCTACCAGATCTACACAAATCATTTCCCAAGGCCTCGAAATTCCAACCCTCTCTTTCATTAAACCAGCCGGTTTCTCGTTCACCGGCTTCACCTGTTGGCAAACGCTACAACGCTTAACGTAACTAGTGATATCTTTTCTCATTTTCGGCCAATAATATTTACTGCCTACCCTAGCATATGTTTTACGGACCCCCATATGCCCTGCTAACGGACTATCATGACATTCTCTTAAAATCCCTAATCTGCCTGCTTTCCCCACTACTAATTTCCATTCGTTGATATCCGCGTGGACCACGATATGGTTCGCTTTAATGAATTTGAAAAGTCGACCGTTGTCGACTCTCCATGCTGGGTAAGCCAGTGGATTCGATTCAACAGCTGACGCCATCTTCGCCACCTAAGGGTCCATATCCGCTTCTGAGACCTCGGCTACCACCGGGACTCCTCGCGACAACATATCCGGAACGACATGTTCTTTTCCCTTTCTGTGGACTATTTGAAAATCAAACAGCTGTAGTCTAACTGCCCAGCGCACTAATCTACCCGACGGATCCTTAAGGTTACTTAACCAAACCAAAGAGTAATGATCAGTCACGACCGTGAACCGAATTCCTTCGATGTACGGCCGCAACTTCTCGATCGCCCATAGTACAGCCAAGCACTCCTTTTCGGTCGTCGAATAGTTTCTTTCGCATCTATTGCGGGATCTGCTAAGGTAACAAACGACCTTCTCGCCCTCTTCAAATTCCTGCGACAGTACGGCCCCGATACCAAAATCTGACGCGTCGGTTTGCACCACAAAAGGTCGCTGAAAATCCGGACACGTCAGGATCGGTGCTGTCACTAGGCATTCCTTCGCCTTTCTGAAGCTTTCCTCGCATTCGGCGGACCAAAGAAACTTCTTACTCTTCTTCAACAAATCTGTCAAAGGGCGAACTAGTTCTGCGAAATTGGGTACAAAGCGCCTGTACCAAGAAATTGTCCCTACAAAGCTCCTAACTTCCTTCACGTTTTTCGGTGCAGGAATCCTAACCATGCTTTCCACCTTTTCTGGATCGACGTGAAGTCCATTCATATCAACGACGTAACCTAGGAATTTTAAAGAAGATCGACAAAAATTGCACTTCTCCCGGCTAACTTTTAATCCCGCCTCACATAAACGCTTAAAGACCTCTTCCAGTATCTCAAGATGTTGTTGAAAAGAATTGGTGACGATAATAATATCGTCTAAGTACACGAAGGCGTGTGGCTCGAGATCGGCACCAAGGACGCTGTCGATAAATCTCTGCCACGTCGCCGGTGCATTATGTAAGCCGAAAGGCATTCGCTTGAACTGGAAGAGACCCCTATTTGGAACCGTGAAGGCTGTGTCGTGATCCCTCCTCCATGGGGATCTGCCAGTAGGCGGACTTGATGTCTAATGATGTGAGATATTTTGCATCTCGAAGCTTGTCTAGGGTCCTTGAAATGTAAGGTAGTGGATAAGCATCCCTATCTGTAACCTTATTTAGTTTTCTATAGTCGACGCAGAACCGAAAAGACCCATCCTTTTTCCTGGTAACAACAATTGGAGATGCCCACGGACTGCTTGATTTTTCAATAACTCCCGCGTCTAGCATCTCCTTCAGCTCTTTATCAATGTGGACTTGCATTGCAGGCGAAACCGGGTAATATTGTTGCTTTATCGGTTCGGCCGACGTCCTAATTTTGTGTTCAACCAATTGGGTACACCCTAAGCCCTCTGGCATATTCCGGAAGATTTTCTCTTCTAACATCTCCAGTTGCCTTGCTTGATTTTCGTCCAATTCGGACTTTTCCTTAAGAATCGAAATCGAGCCAACCGACTGTTGACTCGAGAAATTCCACACGCCTGATCGCAAATCCGGGACTACACCCGACAGTGCCCAAAAATCTGCACCCAGGATCATCACGTGTGGTAGAGCTGGTATTACCAAACACTCTAAAAACGACTGATTTATCCCGTACCACAATTGGAAGAGACACTACCCCCAAAACTTCTATACCCGCCCCATCTGCTAAAGCTACTGAGCTTATCCTACTCTTAGACAAAACTAACCCTAAATCTTTGAGAATGTTCCACCCATCCCTACAGACAATGGTGCGTGAATCACCGGAATCCAGTAAGCCGAGGAACTGAATTCCATAAATGGAAACGTTCAAAAATGGCCGATTGTCTAACCCGTTTGCCTCGAGAGTGAAACCTAAGTGAAATTGAGTTACCAGCTGGTCGTCAGCAGGCAACCTAACTAGTTGCGACGGCGCTCCTGTCCTGCTGTTCCAGGAGTCCGTCGCGCGTTTCCCGCACAACGTCGGCAATCCCTACGGTAAACCCCTGCTGCACCACAACCGTAACATCTCTTAGGAGCAGAACACCTATTTGAGAAATGACCCTCACTACCACAATTAAAACAACGCATTTGCCGACGTTGCTGGTTATCTTGAGTGACAACCGAAACTCTTGGTTCCTCTGTGCTGATGTATGCCAAATCTGGCTCCAGCAAATGTCTGTTGCGCGTTGTTGGTGGTGGAGCAAATGTTTCCACATTCGCCCGCACCGTCTCCAACTTGCGCCCCAAAGCCACCAAATCGCTGACACACTTGGGATCCGCCAATCCCAATTGCGTCTGATAAAATGGCGCCAGGTTCCGTTGCAAGATCGAAAGCTTTCTCCGCTCCGAAAGTCTTCCGAACATGTTCTGCAACGTTGCGACGTAAACACCTATCGACTCCTCCTTCCCTTGGGTTCGTCGCCTAATCTCCTCTAATAAGAGATCGTCGTAATTGGGAGGGAGAAACTCCAATTTCAACTCCCGAACAAGTTCCTGCCAAGAAGAGACCGACCTCCTAATCGCCCTAAACCAGAGAAGAGCCTTCCCTTCGAAAAGTTCCACTGTCGACCTAAACAACTGTTAGACTGAAACCCCCCTTGCTTCTCGAAGTTCGTCAACCCTTTCCAAAAAGGCATTGACGGAAGCACCGCATCGATCCCCAGAAAACCTTAAGTCCCATTTGGACAAGTTTTCAATTCGTTCGTTGAGAAAAGGCTGTTCACTTCTCCCACCATCGTTTGGCTGGAAATTCCTATTCCTGCCAAAGGCGGAGGTCGATGGTGGCGAAGGGTCCCGGTTCATCCGTCTGGGTGGAGATGAGTCCGCCCGTGTCTGCCGCTTTAATCTAAGCCTGCCCTCGTCCTGGCTTTCGTCGTCGTGGCTTTCTTCGTCCTCGCTTTCCTCGATGTCCCCGAGTAAGCCCAAGAGCTCGGTCTTCAGCCTCTTCTTTTCTTCGACTTCGTCGCTCGTCGAAGCGTGTGACCTGCCAATCCGAGTGGTCGCCCACTCAATTTTAGTTTCGAGTTTTTTGAACTCGGGAGATCCCCGCTCAGGTCGGCTCGATTTGAGCGCTCTGATCTCCATAATTTTTTTAACGACTGCATCCCGATCCTGTTCAAAAGTGAATGGATAATCTTCAAAACTAGCTACTTGGGACCCCCGCCGCTTAAGAGCTCTGGCCGCTCGTAGAGACTTACGCATGGGATCCACTTCAACAATTAAATATAACAATTTTATTGAAACACCCAAGTTTGAGCTAGGGAGCGTTTTTTTTGATAAAATCCTTTAAATGTTATATAACAAAATATGTAGAGTGTTCTTAACAATTCAACCATACTTAGACTTTTGTCACGCCCACTTATGAGGGATAGGAATAAGAATAGGGTATCCAACAGTTCTCCAAGCGGACTTTAGCCCGTCCCTATGTTTTTATCTCTGCCTCAATTAATATTTGTTCACATTCAAATATGGTTTATAAATCATTTGGGAATCCTCAGTGCTGAAATGCGAATCTCCTTCACCGATGTGAACACATGTTGCACTATAATTTACCGCGATCAAACTACTTTTTAATATACTAAATTGGCGGAAAACAAACGCAATAAATTTAATAGAAATTTGCGGCCGCCACCGCCGAAACGAGGAATCACCGAACTGTCAATGAGACAAAAAAAAAACGAGGAGCGCGAGTGCAACAATCAGCAATCAGCTGATTTCCCGGTAGCTCAGCACGGGGTGGGTTCAGGAAGGAAAATAATAATTTTGGTACCTATGCCAAAGGAAAGCGTAGGTTCTTACTGTGGTGAGCAATATAGAATTTATTTTTCCGGATAGATCGAGGATCTGAAAAGTAAATCGAATAGAAAATGGAAGCCACACAATTTTATGGTGAATTGTGAAACCAGGAACATACGAAAAGAAAAATCGAGCGAAGCAATGAAACCAAAAAAAGAAATAAAAGCAATTTTTTTTCCAGCACGTTATAAAACTCCGTTAGAGCACGGCAAATTTTTGTTAATTTTACTGCACAGCCGTTTGGGGTAAAAGAGAAAGAAAATCCCCAAAATGACTCACGATCGCGTTTTTCCCGAATGATAAAAATGTTTGAATTAAGGGGTCGCGTGTCTCGTTGATTACCGAGAAATATTCGCGGGCACTACCCTACCGAGGTTAATCTCACTTTTCTACTTCCTACTCTACACCGAACTAGAAATTTCTCTAACTAAATATGCAGATACTAAGTCCTTAGCTTTTTTTTGTGATAATCTCCAATTCCTTCGTCCTCGTCCTATAAGCTATTGGGTTCTGGTCCCGCCTCGACAATTATCGTTCTCCTCCTGTAATTATCCCGGCGAACTTTCCGTTATTCTGAACGACTACTTCTTTTCTAGAACACTCTTGATCACTTTTTTTTTTGAACTTTAAAATCCCTTCGGGACGTTTTCAATTGAACTCAACTAATCTCTTGCCTGGTCAACCAAGAAGTGATCTTCCAGCTGGCTTTGTCCATTTCGTCGGCCGGCATCCTCACTCACACATCCATACATACATGGGGAAGTAGAGCCAACGACAGTTCTAACGCGACCATTCAGCTGTGGCGCTGAAGTGGTCAACTGCTTCGTACTCCCCTATTCTCACACATACCTAGACCATTTGGCGGTCCATGTCCTCTCCTGCTACACTATGTACTCTCACATCAGTGCGCTGACATGACCCCGCTAATGTTCTCACGCCCTTCAGGCGACCTCTTACTCAGTGAATTCGCCCATAACTCTAACTCAGCAATGAACAAACCCTCCGACCGACCCTGGATCTGCCTCAATTCAGCCCATGCCCTTTCGTTTCGCGAAATCAAAAGTTTTCTAGCAAGGAAATAGTTAAAACCACCATGCCAACTGCAAAATGTTGGTTTTTTTTCCAATAATATCCCCTCAATCAAAGAAAACAATTCCTGGATAATTGAAGGAGTAGTAGAATGGAGATCTTTTCCCTCAGATGACCATCCCTAGAACCAGGCCCAGCAGCTATTTAGGATCGGAGAATGAAGGAGTTGGTATTAAGTTTTTTTTTTTTTGTATTAAATTAACGCATTATTTTCCTACTCTACCTTTTTTTTTTATTTTATTTTATTTTATTTCAAAAACGTTATAATTTGATTTGGCTACCTGCGAAGCATATAGCTTATCTGCAGGTGGTGAAATAGTTATAATTGTTAATTCTTTAGAAGTTTATATATAAATTTAAAGATATCTAGAGGTATGATTTAAATGTTCCGAATTCTATGAATTAATTAACATGGCTTATATTTAGGAAGTGTAATTTTAATTTTTTCTTTCTAGTTTTGAAGTTAGCAATACTTTTTAAAGTCAATGGTAGTGAATTATATATTTTTGGAATGACGTATTTCAATTGTCTCTTTCCATATGTATTAAACGTTTCAGGGATTTCCAAGAGTCCTTGGGCTCGTCTTCTTGTGTTGACATTGTGTTGAATAGGCTGTTGAAATCTTAAGTCGTCATAATACTCCAACATACTTGTCATCTTAAAAACGCCATTTACATCTAGAACTAGAAAATTTATATTAGAGGTATTGATTACTTTAATTATTCTATGTTGTAGACGGATTATTTTGTCTAAATGTGTCTTTGAAGCATTTCCCCACGATAATATTCCGTATCGTATGCGCGATTCAACTAGTGAATAATAGACCTGCTTCTGGACATCGACGTTGGTGTATTTATTCAGATGAACCATCGCGAAAACAGCACTTCTTAGTTGGACTTGCAGCTTATTAATTTGGGCCTGCCAACTAAAATGATCGTCAATTATTACACCCAGATATTTTATGGTTTTAACAACATCGACTACTTTATTTCGAGCTGTTGTTGGGCAGTCATCGTTTTTGTGGTAGATATTTATAATAGCCTCGGGTTGATATGGTGACCGTATATGCATAAGTTTTGTTTTTTCGACGTTTATTACTAATCCATTGTCATGGCACCATCTGGAAACTCTGTCGAATTCATCCTGCATTATTGTTGTTGCTGTGTTCAAGCATCTATGTTTTACAACAATTGCAATGTCATCAGCGTATGCAAATGTAGTACTTCTTTGAAATACCCTTAAAAGTTCATTAGTGAAGAGAATGAATAAGATTGGTCCCAATTTCGAGCCTTGTGGTACCCCAAAGTCAGTGGTTATTTCTTTACTTATTTCATTCCCAACTTTCACTTTCATACCTCTTTCAGATAGATAATTCGTTATCCATTTAGCTAGAACCCCTCTAACTCCAATTCTATATATGCTTTCTATTAGCTTTTTGTGGCTTAGTGTGTCAAAGGCTTTACTGAAGTCTATAAACATTACTAACACATGATGGTTTTTATTTAGGCTAGTAGTCACTGCATTCGAAAGTTCACCCAACAAACTTCCAGTGCTCTTACCTTTTTGGAAGCCGTACTGATTTTTTTGGATGATTTTATGTTTTTCAATGAATTTGGTTAATCGCGTTATTACAATTTCCTCCAAACATTTTTCTACAACTGGCAAAATTGCAATCGGCCTATAATTTCCAGTATCTTTTTTAGATCCGCCTTTGTATATAGGTCGAATTAGGGAAGTTTTAAGTACCTTTGGGATTGAGCCTTCAATGATGCTTCGATTAATAATCATTGTGATTACAGGTGCTAGATATACAGCATTAATTTTAAGGTCAATTGGTCTAATGTTGTCTGCTCCTGGTCCCTTTGTGGTATTTAAACTACTCAGCATCCAAAAAACTTCAGAAACGCTTGCTTCTTCCATATATATAGAGGATCCAACGTACCTATTCATGTGATTGGATGTTATATGGTTACATTGGTGTATTATTTTCTGTACCTGGTTCGAAAATTGATCAGCAAGTTGATTAACAGTGGTCGAAAGGTTGTTGGCTGAGAAATTGTTTATGATAACTTCATCAATTGTTTGCTTCTTTCGTCCTAAAAGTTCATTTAACACATTCCATGTTTTGCGTGGGTCATTTTTGGCATTAGTGAATTGTTGTTTGTAGAAATGTGATTTCATTTTCAAAATAGATTTATTTACTACGTTTCGATAGGACTTGTACTCTTGTTGGTAGCTTATATTAAATGGATTATTTTTCCACCTTCTATAAAGCTCGTCTCGCTTTTTACACATTCTTAAAATATCACCTGTTACCCACGGTTTTTTCGTTCTATTTCTTTTATTTGGTATATTAGTTCCTTTTGACTGCGTATATATATCATTCATTTTATTCACAAAGTTGTTGTAAATTCCCTCGACTTCAGGTGCTTCATAACAGCTCTGCCAGTTGGTTTGCGCAATCAATTGATTAACCATGATTTGATTAATTTTAGTATTAACTGACATTTCATTTACGATGCTGTCATCTACTTCATTCCTTGTAGCATACATGGTCATATAGTGATCGGATATATCGGTTTCAACCGTAGCTGATGCGATATCTAATTTGGTGAGACTTACAAATATATGGTCTATTAGTGTTGATGTGTTTGAAGCTATATCAACTCTTGTAGATCCTTTTATCACACTAGTTAAACCTTTGGATGCCATCGTTTCCAAGTATCGAATGACGTGAGGCTCACCAATGTGTTTAATATTTATATTTATATCACCTATTACAATTAATTCACGTTTATTTTGCAAGTTATTGTCCAATTCATGAATAAAATCAGTTATACTGGAATTTGGTGGTCTATAAATAGCGTGAATATATATTTTTCTACGTCCAACTTCAACCTCTATTTGAATATTTTCATACGAATAAGAATTTATACATATTCTTTCATATCTAATGTTGTTTTTAATAAAAATTGCAATTCCTCCACCTTTACTTTCTTTTCTATTGTTAAATTCAGAATTGAATCCATCAATGTTATATAAAACATTTTCTTCTTTTTTTATGTTGATTTCATTTAAAACAATTACATCAATATGACATAAAACATTCTTAATCTCTGCTATAAACGTGTTCCAATTTTTTCTTATTGATCTTATGTTAAAACATACACAACAAAAATTCAAATTTTTAAAGAAGTCTGCATCGATGCCGATAATGCCATGCATTACCCTAAAGTCAATGTCAGCTTCACTGTACTCATTTTCTATCATTTTTTTTTTTTTTTTTTTCGATTGTTTTGCTCTGCATTATTAGGGTTACAATGTCATTTTATTAACATCATTGACAGAGCCTATGTGTATGTATTCACCGTTTTCAGTTTTTCTTGCAAGCACTTTACCTGATGTCTCCCACACAAATCTCCAGTTGCACTCTCTGGCTTTGTTCTTAGCGAGCCAAAGTAAATGTTTATTTGTTGGAGTTAGTTGATTATTAACAAATACTTTCGCATCACTCTCTTGATCTTTGTTTTGGTTGTTGTTTGTGTTCTGCCTAATTTTCGTTAGTGCAATTGTGCGAATGACTTTGGCTTTTTTCATTATTTCGGTTTTGCGTGCATGGTTTGCAAATGATGCGATAATGTTTGTGTTTTTAGGATTTCGTTTGTTTGTTCTGTATATGTCTGTAATATCAGTGTCGTTTATTTCGCAGTTTATAGTTTTACCCACTGCTTTTATTATGTCGATTAAGTTTTCCCCGGTTGTGATTGGAATGTTTTTTATTTCTATGTTGTTTTTAAGTAGCTGTTGTTCCAGTGTATTGATTTTTGTTTCCATAAAATAAATTTGTGCATCTTTCTTAATGTTGTTTTCTTTTAATTCTTTTATTTCTGTTGATAGTTTTTGAAGAATGTCGTTGTTAAGTGTCATATGCTGATTTATTTGTTCATATTTGTTTGCAACAAATTCACAGCTAGTTTTAATTTCTGACATTTCATTCCGCATTCTTTTCATCTCCTCAAGAATGGAAAAGCTATTGTCGGTGTTTAACAGACTTGCAGTTTGTATGCCGTTGATATCGGGGGAAATTCTAGTTCTCTCGGTGAGATTGTGCGCAGATCTTGGGGAAAAAGGGACATACGGATCGTGTGCCATTCTTTACACAAATTTAGTTTGGGTTGGGCTCGCGGCCATCGTTCTATCGGTGTCTCGACCAAGTTTGTTGTCTGGTAAGCCGAGACATGAAATGTTTAGTGTTGTTGCCGGGGTATTCGTCTACTATCCCTTTCTCTGCACCACGGTGTTGTTTTTCTGGTGCTTATTTATTGTGTTTTTGTTGCCGGTGTTATTGTGCTTTTCGTGTTGGTTGTGAGGGTGTTTCACAGGGCCGCCCGCCCGCACGCCTCTGCTGCTACTTCGGTGCTCCCACGACGGAGTTTGGTCAAAAGGGAGCGTCATCCCTTCCCTCATCGTTCGTGGCTTACTACCGTGTCTTTGGTAGATCTTTATTCGCTTTTGGGCCTTTGACTTATTCGGACCGTCCGCCCGCGCCCGCGAATTTCATCTCAATTTGCAGGGTGGATGTTTTGGTATGTGTTGGTTCCACCCTGCCGTTGCAGACAATTCGTCTGGTTGCGGAGTGCTTTTTACTTGCACCCCGCCTTTACAGACCGTCCGTCTGCCGTCATGGTCACAGACCGGCCGTCTGTCTCAGCTTCCACAGACAGTCCGTCTGTATTCGGATCCACAGACCGCCCGTCTGTATTGGGTTTCACAGACCGTCCGTCTGTATCAGCTTTGGGTCTGGGCCTCCTGCCCTTTCCAGTCACCTGTGGTGGTTGCTCCCCAAGGCTCCAGAGACGTGGACCAATGACTGATGGGACCATGGTTGCCCCTCCGCTTCTTTAGACCATCGAAACGCAGGCCGATAAAAGAGGGAGTGTATAAGGAGGGTCAAGGGAAAAAGAGAATAGCTCTTGCTGCGGGCAATTTGACCGCAACAAACCCCACCCTCACCTCCAAGGACATGTGCTTGGTTTTCGAAGAACCCCAAGCCATTTCCAGAGGCTAAGGAAAACAACACGACAGCGGAAGGGTTTTCCCATCATTGGCAAATTTGCCTGTCTAGACTTCCAAAAACAAGTAAAGATATATTCCAAAAACTACATTAATTGGGGACTTGCTAGACTAGTCGTCGACGGCTCTGTGATAGGGCTTAAGGTCCTTCACATGCCATGTGCCGCGGTCTCTTTCGTTATCGTCGGTCAAGGTATACGTCCACGGGGAAACGCGTTTCTTTATTCTAAACGGGCCGACAAATTTCGGCGCAAGCTTCGTGGCATAATAGTTAGCGGCATCAGACAACGCGAAGTTTCTTCGCCATACAATCTCATTCGGGAGATATTGAACATCTCTCCGCCTGAGATTGTAAGCTTTCGCGGACTTCTTGGCTGCGGCAGTTAATTTTCTACCTATGTCTTCCCTAAGCTCGGTAAAGCGGTTCTCTACCGCGGTCCTATCATGTTCCCCGTCGCTTCTAACTATACCCTGATCTTAACCTAAGCTCTGACTACCTGAACCTTCTCTCCTACTAAGAGTGGCTGCTCTGTCGTCGTCGCCTAACTCCCCGAGTTGATCGCTTGCGGGAGTTATAACCCGTCCGCAAGTAACCATCTCTCTTCCAAAATTGGCATAATACGGTGTTATGCCTAGCACGTCGTGCTGTGCGGTGCGTATTGCACACGCTACCTTCGCCAACTGCGAATCCCAACCTCGATGATTTTCCGAGACATACGCCCTCAGCGTTGTCTTGATTATTTGGTTAATGCGCTCCGCAGGATTAGCCTGCGGATGGTAATGCGCTGTATATTTGAGCTGTGACGCGTACGCCTGGCAAAGCGCTTTCACTTCCCTGCTCCGGAATTGTGGGCCGTTGTCACATACGACCACCGATGGAACGCCAAAAAGTAGGAAGACATTGTCTTCAAGTTCCCTACAGACTGCTTTAGCGGTAGCAGATCTCAACGCGAAAAGGAGTGGACATTTTGTAAAATAATCTACAACCGTCAAGATGTAAACGAAACCCCTACTGGACTTAGGAAGTGGGCCTACCAGATCTACACAAATCATTTCCCAAGGCCTCGAAATTCCAACCCTCTCTTTCATTAAACCAGCCGGTTTCTCGTTCACCGGCTTCACCTGTTGGCAAACGCTACAACGCTTAACGTAACTAGTGATATCTTTTTTCATTTTCGGCCAATAATATTTACTGCCTACCCTAGCATATGTTTTACGGACCCCCATATGCCCTGCTAACGGACTATCATGACATTCTCTTAAAATCCCTAATCTGCCTGCTTTCCCCACTACTAATTTCCATTCGTTGATATCCGCGTGGACCACGATATGGTTCGCTTTAATGAATTTGAAAAGTCGACCGTTGTCGACTCTCCATGCTGGGTAAGCCAGTGGATTCGATTCAACAGCTGACGCCATCTTCGCCACCTAAGGGTCCATATCCGCTTCTGAGACCTCGGCTACCACCGGGACTCCTCGCGACAACATATCCGGAACGACATGTTCTTTTCCCTTTCTGTGGACTATTTGAAAATCAAACAGCTGTAGTCTAACTGCCCAGCGCACTAATCTACCCGACGGATCCTTAAGGTTACTTAACCAAACCAAAGAGTAATGATCAGTCACGACCGTGAACCGAATTCCTTCGATGTACGGCCGCAACTTCTCGATCGCCCATAGTACAGCCAAGCACTCCTTTTCGGTCGTCGAATAGTTTCTTTCGCATCTATTGCGGGATCTGCTAAGGTAACAAACGACCTTCTCGCCCTCTTCAAATTCCTGCGACAGTACGGCCCCGATACCAAAATCTGACGCGTCGGTTTGCACCACAAAAGGTCGCTGAAAATCCGGACACGTCAGGATCGGTGCTGTCACTAGGCATTCCTTCGCCTTTCTGAAGCTTTCCTCGCATTCGGCGGACCAAAGAAACTTCTTACTCTTCTTCAACAAATCTGTCAAAGGGCGAACTAGTTCTGCGAAATTGGGTACAAAGCGCCTGTACCAAGAAATTGTCCCTACAAAGCTCCTAACTTCCTTCACGTTTTTCGGTGCAGGAATCCTAACCATGCTTTCCACCTTTTCTGGATCGACGTGAAGTCCATTCATATCAACGACGTAACCTAGGAATTTTAAAGAAGATCGACAAAAATTGCACTTCTCCCGGCTAACTTTTAATCCCGCCTCACATAAACGCTTAAAGACCTCTTCCAGTATCTCAAGATGTTGTTGAAAAGAATTGGTGACGATAATAATATCGTCTAAGTACACGAAGACGTGTGGCTCGAGATCGGCACCAAGGACGCTGTCGATAAATCTCTGCCACGTCGCCGGTGCATTATGTAAGCCGAAAGGCATTCGCTTGAACTGGAAGAGACCCCTATTTGGAACCGTGAAGGCTGTGTCGTGATCCCTCCTCCATGGGGATCTGCCAGTAGGCGGACTTGATGTCTAATGATGTGAGATATTTTGCATCTCGAAGCTTGTCTAGGGTCCTTGAAATGTAAGGTAGTGGATAAGCATCCCTATCTGTAACCTTATTTAGTTTTCTATAGTCGACGCAGAACCGAAAAGACCCATCCTTTTTCCTGGTAACAACAATTGGAGATGCCCACGGACTGCTTGATTTTTCAATAACTCCCGCGTCTAGCATCTCCTTCAGCTCTTTATCAATGTGGACTTGCATTGCAGGCGAAACCGGGTAATATTGTTGCTTTATCGGTTCGGCCGACGTCCTAATTTTGTGTTCAACCAATTGGGTACACCCTAAGCCCTCTGGCATATTCCGGAAGATTTTCTCTTCTAACATCTCCAGTTGCCTTGCTTGATTTTCGTCCAATTCGGACTTTTCCTTAAGAATCGAAATCGAGCCAACCGACTGTTGACTCGAGAAATTCCACACGCCTGATCGCAAATCCGGGACTACACCCGACAGTGCCCAAAAATCTGCACCCAGGATCATCACGTGTGGTAGAGCTGGTATTACCAAACACTCTAAAAACGACTGATTTATCCCGTACCACAATTGGAAGAGACACTACCCCCAAAACTTCTATACCCGCCCCATCTGCTAAAGCTACTGAGCTTATCCTACTCTTAGACAAAACTAACCCTAAATCTTTGAGAATGTTCCACCCATCCCTACAGACAATGGTGCGTGAATCACCGGAATCCAGTAAGCCGAGGAACTGAATTCCATAAATGGAAACGTTCAAAAATGGCCGATTGTCTAACCCGTTTGCCTCGAGAGTGAAACCTAAGTGAAATTGAGTTACCAGCTGGTCGTCAGCAGGCAACCTAACTAGTTGCGACGGCGCTCCTGTCCTGCTGTTCCAGGAGTCCGTCGCGCGTTTCCCGCACAACGTCGGCAATCCCTACGGTAAACCCCTGCTGCACCACAACCGTAACATCTCTTAGGAGCAGAACACCTATTTGAGAAATGACCCTCACTACCACAATTAAAACAACGCATTTGCCGACGTTGCTGGTTATCTTGAGTGACAACCGAAACTCTTGGTTCCTCTGTGCTGATGTATGCCAAATCTGGCTCCAGCAAATGTCTGTTGCGCGTTGTTGGTGGTGGAGCAAATGTTTCCACATTCGCCCGCACCGTCTCCAACTTGCGCCCCAAAGCCACCAAATCGCTGACACACTTGGGATCCGCCAATCCCAATTGCGTCTGATAAAATGGCGCCAGGTTCCGTTGCAAGATCGAAAGCTTTCTCCGCTCCGAAAGTCTTCCGAACATGTTCTGCAACGTTGCGACGTAAACACCTATCGACTCCTCCTTCCCTTGGGTTCGTCGCCTAATCTCCTCTAATAAGAGATCGTCGTAATTGGGAGGGAGAAACTCCAATTTCAACTCCCGAACAAGTTCCTGCCAAGAAGAGACCGACCTCCTAATCGCCCTAAACCAGAGAAGAGCCTTCCCTTCGAAAAGTTCCACTGTCGACCTAAACAACTGTTAGACTGAAACCCCCCTTGCTTCTCGAAGTTCGTCAACCCTTTCCAAAAAGGCATTGACGGAAGCACCGCATCGATCCCCAGAAAACCTTAAGTCCCATTTGGACAAGTTTTCAATTCGTTCGTTGAGAAAAGGCTGCTCACTTCTCCCACCATCGTTTGGCTGGAAATTCCTATTCCTGCCAAAGGCGGAGGTCGATGGTGGCGAAGGGTCCCGGTTCATCCGTCTGGGTGGAGATGAGTCCGCCCGTGTCTGCCGCTTTAATCTAAGCCTGCCCTCGTCCTGGCTTTCGTCGTCGTGGCTTTCTTCGTCCTCGCTTTCCTCGATGTCCCCGAGTAAGCCCAAGAGCTCGGTCTTCAGCCTCTTCTTTTCTTCGACTTCGTCGCTCGTCGAAGCGTGTGCCCTGCCAATCCGAGTGGTCGCCCACTCAATTTTAGTTTCGAGTTTTTTGAACTCGGGAGATCCCCGCTCAGGTCGGCTCGATTTGAGCGCTCTGATCTCCATAATTTTTTTAACGACTGCATCCCGATCCTGTTCAAAAGTGAATGGATAATCTTCAAAACTAGCTACTTGGGACCCCCGCCGCTTAAGAGCTCTGGCCGCTCGTAGAGACTTACGCATGGGATCCACTTCAACAATTAAATATAACAATTTTATTGAAACACCCAAGTTTGAGCTAGGGAGCGTTTTTTTTGATAAAATCCTTTAAATGTTATATAACAAAATATGTAGAGTGTTCTTAACAATTCAACCATACTTAGACTTTTGTCACGCCCACTTATGAGGGATATTAATAAGAATAGGGTATCCAACAGTTCTCCAAGCGGACTTTAGCCCGTCCCTATGTTTTTATCTCTGCCTCAATTAATATTTGTTCACATTCAAATATGGTTTATAAATCATTTGGGAATCCTCAGTGCTGAAATGCGAATCTCCTTCACCGATGTGAACACATGTTGCACTATAATTTACCGCGATCAAACTACTTTTTAATATACTAAATTGGCGGAAAACAAACGCAATAAATTTAATAGAAATTTGCGGCCGCCACCGCCGAAACGAGGAATCACCGAACTGTCAATGAGACAAAAAAAAAACGAGGAGCGCGAGTGCAACAATCAGCAATCAAGTGCTGATTTCCCGGTAGCTCAGCACGGGGTGGGTTCAGGAAGGAAAATAATAATTTTGGTACCTATGCCAAAGGAAAGCGTAGGTTCTTACTGTGGTGAGCAATATAGAATTTATTTTTCCGGATAGATCGAGGATCTGAAAAGTAAATCGAATAGAAAATGGGCGCCACACAATTTTATGGTGAATTGTGAAACCAGGAACATACGAAAAGAAAAATCGAGCGAAGCAATGAAACCAAAAAAAGAAATAAAAGCAATTTTTTTTCCAGCACGTTATAAAACTCCGTTAGAGCACGGCAAATTTTTGTTAATTTTACTGCACAGCCGTTTGGGGTAAAAGAGAAAGAAAATCCCCAAAATGACTCACGATCGCGTTTTTCCCGAATGATAAAAATGTTTGAATTAAGGGGTCGCGTGTCTCGTTGATTACCGAGAAATATTCGCGGGCACTACCCTACCGAGGTTAATCTCACTTTTCTACTTCCTACTCTACACCGAACTAGAAATTTCTCTAACTAAATATGCAGATACTAAGTCCTTAGCTTTTTTTTGTGATAATCTCCAATTCCTTCGTCCTCGTCCTATAAGCTATTGGGTTCTGGTCCCGCCTCGACAATTATCGTTCTCCTCCTGTAATTATCCCGGCGAACTTTCCGTTATTCTGAACGACTACTTCTTTTCTAGAACACTCTTGATCACTTTTTTTTTTGAACTTTAAAATCCCTTCGGGACGTTTTCAATTGAACTCAACTAATCTCTTGCCTGGTCAACCAAGAAGTGATCTTCCAGCTGGCTTTGTCCATTTCGTCGGCCGGCATCCTCACTCACACATCCATACATACATGGGGAAGTAGAGCCAACGACAGTTCTAACGCGACCATTCAGCTGTGGCGCTGAAGTGGTCAACTGCTTCGTACTCCCCTATTCTCACACATACCTAGACCATTTGGCGGTCCATGTCCTCTCCTGCTACACTATGTACTCTCACATCAGTGCGCTGACATGACCCCGCTAATGTTCTCACGCCCTTCAGGCGACCTCTTACTCAGTGAATTCGCCCATAACTCTAACTCAGCAATGAACAAACCCTCCGACCGACCCTGGATCTGCCTCAATTCAGCCCATGCCCTTTCGTTTCGCGAAATCAAAAGTTTTCTAGCAAGGAAATAGTTAAAACCACCATGCCAACTGCAAAATGTTGGTTTTTTTTCCAATAATATCCCCTCAATCAAAGAAAACAATTCCTGGATAATTGAAGGAGTAGTAGAATGGAGATCTTTTCCCTCAGATGACCATCCCTAGAACCAGGCCCAGCAGCTATTTAGGATCGGAGAATGAAGGAGTTGGTATTAAGTTTTTTTTTTTTTGTATTAAATTAACGCATTATTTTCCTACTCTACCTTTTTTTTTTTTTTTTTTTTTTTTTTTTTTTTTATTTTATTTTATTTCAAAAACGTTATAATTTGATTTGGCTACCTGCGAAGCATATAGCTTATCTGCAGGTGGTGAAATAGTTATAATTGTTAATTCTTTAGAAGTTTATATATAAATTTAAAGATATCTAGAGGTATGATTTAAATGTTCCGAATTCTATGAATTAATTAACATGGCTTATATTTAGGAAGTGTAATTTTAATTTTTTCTTTCTAGTTTTGAAGTTAGCAATACTTTTTAAAGTCAATGGTAGTGAATTATATATTTTTGGAATGACGTATTTCAATTGTCTCTTTCCATATGTATTAAACGTTTCAGGGATTTCCAAGAGTCCTTGGGCTCGTCTTCTTGTGTTGACATTGTGTTGAATAGGCTGTTGAAATCTTAAGTCGTCATAATACTCCAACATACTTGTCATCTTAAAAACGCCATTTACATCTAGAACTAGAAAATTTATATTAGAGGTATTGATTACTTTAATTATTCTATGTTGTAGACGGATTATTTTGTCTAAATGTGTCTTTGAAGCATTTCCCCACGATAATATTCCGTATCGTATGCGCGATTCAACTAGTGAATAATAGACCTGCTTCTGGACATCGACGTTGGTGTATTTATTCAGATGAACCATCGCGAAAACAGCACTTCTTAGTTGGACTTGCAGCTTATTAATTTGGGCCTGCCAACTAAAATGATCGTCAATTATTACACCCAGATATTTTATGGTTTTAACAACATCGACTACTTTATTTCGAGCTGTTGTTGGGCAGTCATCGTTTTTGTGGTAGATATTTATAATAGCCTCGGGTTGATATGGTGACCGTATATGCATAAGTTTTGTTTTTTCGACGTTTATTACTAATCCATTGTCATGGCACCATCTGGAAACTCTGTCGAATTCATCCTGCATTATTGTTGTTGCTGTGTTCAAGCATCTATGTTTTACAACAATTGCAATGTCATCAGCGTATGCAAATGTAGTACTTCTTTGAAATACCCTTAAAAGTTCATTAGTGAAGAGAATGAATAAGATTGGTCCCAATTTCGAGCCTTGTGGTACCCCAAAGTCAGTGGTTATTTCTTTACTTATTTCATTCCCAACTTTCACTTTCATACCTCTTTCAGATAGATAATTCGTTATCCATTTAGCTAGAACCCCTCTAACTCCAATTCTATATATGCTTTCTATTAGCTTTTTGTGGCTTAGTGTGTCAAAGGCTTTACTGAAGTCTATATACATTACTAACACATGATGGTTTTTATTTAGGCTAGTAGTCACTGCATTCGAAAGTTCACCCAACAAACTTCCAGTGCTCTTACCTTTTTGGAAGCCGTACTGATTTTTTTGGATGATTTTATGTTTTTCAATGAATTTGGTTAATCGCGTTATTACAATTTCCTACAAACATTTTTCTACAACTGGCAAAATTGCAATCGGCCTATAATTTCCAGTATCTTTTTTAGATCCGCCTTTGTATATAGGTCGAATTAGGAAAGTTTTAAGTACCTTTGGGATTGAGCCTTCAATGATGCTTCGATTAATAATCATTGTGATTACAGGTGCTAGATATACAGCATTAATTTTAAGGTCAATTGGTCTAATGTTGTCTGCTCCTGGTCCCTTTGTGGTATTTAAACTACTCAGCATCCAAAAAACTTCAGAAACGCTTGCTTCTTCCATATATATAGAGGATCCAACGTACCTATTCATGTGATTGGATGTTATATGGTTACATTGGTGTATTATTTTCTGTACCTGGTTCGAAAATTGATCAGCAAGTTGATTAACAGTGGTCGAAAGGTTGTTGGCTGAGAAATTGTTTATGATAACTTCATCAATTGTTTGCTTCTTTCGTCCTAAAAGTTCATTTAACACATTCCATGTTTTGCGTGGGTCATTTTTGGCATTAGTGAATTGTTGTTTGTAGAAATGTGATTTCATTTTCAAAATAGATTTATTTACTACGTTTCGATAGGACTTGTACTCTTGTTGGTAGCTTATATTAAGTGGATTATTTTTCCACCTTCTATAAAGCTCGTCTCGCTTTTTACACATTCTTAAAATATCACCTGTTACCCACGGTTTTTTCGTTCTATTTCTTTTATTTGGTATATTAGTTCCTTTTGACTGCGTATATATATCATTCATTTTATTCACAAAGTTGTTGTAAATTCCCTCGACTTCAGGTGCTTCATAACAGCTCTGCCAGTTGGTTTGCGCAATCAATTGATTAACCATGATTTGATTAATTTTAGTATTAACTGACATTTCATTTACGATGCTGTCATCTACTTCATTCCTTGTAGCATACATGGTCATATATTGATCGGATATATCGGTTTCAACCGTAGCTGATGCGATATCTAATTTGGTGAGACTTACAAATATATGGTCTATTAGTGTTGATGTGTTTGAAGCTATATCAACTCTTGTAGATCCTTTTATCACACTAGTTAAACCTTTGGATGCCATCGTTTCCAAGTATCGAATGACGTGAGGCTCACCAATGTGTTTAATATTTATATTTATATCACCTATTACAATTAATTCACGTTTATTTTGCAAGTTATTGTCCAATTCATGAATAAAATCAGTTATACTGGAATTTGGTGGTCTATAAATAGCGTGAATATATATTTTTCTACGTCCAACTTCAACCTCTATTTGAATATTTTCATACGAATAAGAATTTATACATATTCTTTCATATCTAATGTTGTTTTTAATAAAAATTGCAATTCCTCCACCTTTACTTTCTTTTCTATTGTTAAATTCAGAATTGAATCCATCAATGTTATATAAAACATTTTCTTCTTTTTTTATGTTGATTTCATTTAAAACAATTGCATCAATATGACATAAAACATTCTTAATCTCTGCTATAAACGTGTTCCAATTTTTTCTTATTGATCTTATGTTAAAACATACACAACAAAAATTCAAATTTTTAAAGAAGTCTGCATCGATGCCGATAATGCCATGCATTACCCTAAAGTCAATGTCAGCTTCACTGTACTCATTTTCTATAATTTTTTTTTTTTTTTTTTTTTCGATTGTTTTGCTCTGCATTATTAGGGTTACAATGTCATTTTATTAACATCATTGACAGAGCCTATGTGTATGTATTCACCGTTTTCAGTTTTTCTTGCAAGCACTTTACCTGATGTCTCCCACACAAATCTCCAGTTGCACTCTCTGGCTTTGTTCTTAGCGAGCCAAAGTAAATGTTTATTTGTTGGAGTTAGTTGATTATTAACAAATACTTTCGCATCACTCTCTTGATCTTTGTTTTGGTTGTTGTTTGTGTTCTGCCTAATTTTCGTTAGTGCAATTGTGCGAATGACTTTGGCTTTTTTTCATTATTTCGGTTTTGCGTGCATGGTTTGCAAATGATGCGATAATGTTTGTGTTTTTAGGATTTCGTTTGTTTGTTCTGTATATGTCTGTAATATCAGTGTCGTTTATTTCGCAGTTTATAGTTTTACCCACTGCTTTTATTATGTCGATTAAGTTTTCCCCGGTTGTGATTGGAATGTTTTTTATTTCTATGTTGTTTTTAAGTAGCTGTTGTTCCAGTGTATTGATTTTTGTTTCCATAAAATAAATTTGTGCATCTTTCTTAATGTTGTTTTCTTTTAATTCTTTTATTTCTGTTGATAGTTTTTGAAGAATGTCGTTGTTAAGTGTCATATGCTGATTTATTTGTTCATATTTGTTTGCAACAAATTCACAGCTAGTTTTAATTTCTGACATTTCATTCCGCATTCTTTTCATCTCCTCAAGAATGGAAAAGCTATTGTCGGTGTTTAACAGACTTGCAGTTTGTATGCCGTTGATATCGGGGGAAATTCTAGTTCTCTCGGTGAGATTGTGCGCAGATCTTGGGGAAAAAGGGACATACGGATCGTGTGCCATTCTTTACACAAATTTAGTTTGGGTTGGGCTCGCGGCCATCGTTCTATCGGTGTCTCGACCAAGTTTGTTGTCTGGTAAGCCGAGACATGAAATGTTTAGTGTTGTTGCCGGGGTATTCGTCTACTATCCCTTTCTCTGCACCACGGTGTTGTTTTTCTGGTGCTTATTTATTGTGTTTTTGTTGCCGGTGTTATTGTGCTTTTCGTGTTGGTTGTGAGGGTGTTTCACAGGGCCGCCCGCCCGCACGCCTCTGCTGCTCCTTCGGTGCTCCCACGACGGAGTTTGGTCAAAAGGGAGCGTCATCCCTTCCCTCATCGTTCGTGGCTTACTACCGTGTCTTTGGTAGATCTTTATTCGCTTTTGGGCCTTTGACTTATTCGGACCGTCCGCCCGCGCCCGCGAATTTCATCTCAATTTGCAGGGTGGATGTTTTGGTATGTGTTGGTTCCACCCTGCCGTTGCAGACAATTCGTCTGGTTGCGGAGTGCTTTTTACTTGCACCCCGCCTTTACAGACCGTCCGTCTGCCGTCATGGTCACAGACCGGCCGTCTGTCTCAGCTTCCACAGACAGTCCGTCTGTATTCGGATCCACAGACCGCCCGTCTGTATTGGGTTTCACAGACCGTCCGTCTGTATCAGCTTTGGGTCTGGGCCTCCTGCCCTTTCCAGTCACCTGTGGTGGTTGCTCCCCAAGGCTCCAGAGACGTGGACCAATGACTGATGGGACCATGGTTGCCCCTCCGCTTCTTTAGACCATGGAAACGCAGGCCGATAAAAGAGGGAGTGTATAAGGAGGGTCAAGGGAAAAAGAGAATGGCTCTTGCTGCGG
This sequence comes from Portevinia maculata, assembly GCA_949715645.1. NCBI lineage: Eukaryota > Metazoa > Arthropoda > Insecta > Diptera > Syrphidae > Portevinia > Portevinia maculata. The sequence continues at coordinate 164,319,959 of OX454526.1, read as the reverse complement.
GCAATTTGACCGCAACAAACCCCACCCTCACCTCCAAGGACATGTGCTTGGTTTTCGAAGAACCCCAAGCCATTTCCAGAGGCTAAAGAAAACAACACGACAGCGGAAGGGTTTTCCCATCATTGGCAAATTTGCCTGTCTAGACTTCCAAAAACAAGTAAAGATATATTCCAAAAACTACATTAATTGGGGACTTGCTAGACTAGTCGTCGGCGGCTCTGTGATAGGGCTTAAGGTCCTTCACATGCCATGTGCCGCGGTCTCTTTCGTTATCGTCGGTCAAGGTATACGTCCACGGGGAAACGCGTTTCTTTATTCTAAACGGGCCGACAAATTTCGGCGCAAGCTTCGTGGCATAATAGTTAGCGGCATCAGACAACGCGAAGTTTCTTCGCCATACAATCTCATTCGGGAGATATTGAACATCTCTCCGCCTGAGATTGTAAGCTTTCGCGGACTTCTTGGCTGCGGCAGTTAATTTTCTACCTATGTCTACCCTAAGCTCGCTAAAGCGGTTCTCTACCGCGGTCCTATCATGTTCCCCGTCGCTTCTAACTATACCCTGATCTTAACCTAAGCTCTGACTACCTGAACCTTCTCTCCTACTAAGAGTGGCTGCTCTGTCGTCGTCGCCTAACTCCCCGAGTTGATCGCTTGCGGGAGTTATAACCCGTCCGCAAGTAACCATATCTCTTCCAAAATTGGCATAATACGGTGTTATGCCTAGCACGTCGTGCTGTGCGGTGCGTATTGCACACGCTACCTTCGCCAACTGCGAATCCCAACCTCGATGATTTTCCGAGACATACGCCCTCAGCGTTGTCTTGATTATTTGGTTAATGCGCTCCGCAGGATTAGCCTGCGGATGGTAATGCGCTGTATATTTGAGCTGTGACGCGTACGCCTGGCAAAGCGCTTTCACTTCCCTGCTCCGGAATTGTGGGCCGTTGTCACATACGACCACCGATGGAACGCCAAAAAGTAGGAAGACATTGTCTTCAAGTTCCCTACAGACTGCTTTAGCGGTAGCAGATCTCAACGCGAAAAGGAGTGGACATTTTGTAAAATAATCTACAACCGTCAAGATGTAAACGAAACCCCTACTGGACTTAGGAAGTGGGCCTACCAGATCTACACAAATCATTTCCCAAGGCCTCGAAATTCCAACCCTCTCTTTCATTAAACCAGCCGGTTTCTCGTTCACCGGCTTCACCTGTTGGCAAACGCTACAACGCTTAACGTAACTAGTGATATCTTTTTTCATTTTCGGCCAATAATATTTACTGCCTACCCTAGCATATGTTTTACGGACCCCCATATGCCCTGCTAACGGACTATCATGACATTCTCTTAAAATCCCTAATCTGCCTGCTTTCCCCACTACTAATTTCCATTCGTTGATATCCGCGTGGACCACGATATGGTTCGCTTTAATGAATTTGAAAAGTCGACCGTTGTCGACTCTCCATGCTGGGTAAGCCAGTGGATTCGATTCAACAGCTGACGCCATCTTCGCCACCTAAGGGTCCATATCCGCTTCTGAGACCTCGGCTACCACCGGGACTCCTCGCGACAACATATCCGGAACGACATGTTCTTTTCCCTTTCTGTGGACTATTTGAAAATCAAACAGCTGTAGTCTAACTGCCCAGCGCACTAATCTACCCGACGGATCCTTAAGGTTACTTAACCAAACCAAAGAGTAATGATCAGTCACGACCGTGAACCGAATTCCTTCGATGTACGGCCGCAACTTCTCGATCGCCCATAGTACAGCCAAGCACTCCTTTTCGGTCGTCGAATAGTTTCTTTCGCATCTATTGCGGGATCTGCTAAGGTAACAAACGACCTTCTCGCCCTCTTCAAATTCCTGCGACAGTACGGCCCCGATACCAAAATCTGACGCGTCGGTTTGCACCACAAAAGGTCGCTGAAAATCCGGACACGTCAGGATCGGTGCTGTCACTAGGCATTCCTTCGCCTTTCTGAAGCTTTCCTCGCATTCGGCGGACCAAAGAAACTTCTTACTCTTCTTCAACAAATCTGTCAAAGGGCGAACTAGTTCTGCGAAATTGGGTACAAAGCGCCTGTACCAAGAAATTGTCCCTACAAAGCTCCTAACTTCCTTCACGTTTTTCGGTGCAGGAATCCTAACCATGCTTTCCACCTTTTCTGGATCGACGTGAAGTCCATTCATATCAACGACGTAACCTAGGAATTTTAAAGAAGATCGACAAAAATTGCACTTCTCCCGGCTAACTTTTAATCCCGCCTCACATAAACGCTTAAAGACCTCTTCCAGTATCTCAAGATGTTGTTGAAAAGAATTGGTGACGATAATAATATCGTCTAAGTACACGAAGACGTGTGGCTCGAGATCGGCACCAAGGACGCTGTCGATAAATCTCTGCCACGTCGCCGGTGCATTATGTAAGCCGAAAGGCATTCGCTTGAACTGGAAGAGACCCCTATTTGGAACCGTGAAGGCTGTGTCGTGATCCCTCCTCCATGGGGATCTGCCAGTAGGCGGACTTGATGTCTAATGATGTGAGATATTTTGCATCTCGAAGCTTGTCTAGGGTCCTTGAAATGTAAGGTAGTGGATAAGCATCCCTATCTGTAACCTTATTTAGTTTTCTATAGTCGACGCAGAACCGAAAAGACCCATCCTTTTTCCTGGTAACAACAATTGGAGATGCCCACGGACTGCTTGATTTTTCAATAACTCCCGCGTCTAGCATCTCCTTCAGCTCTTTATCAATGTGGACTTGCATTGCAGGCGAAACCGGGTAATATTGTTGCTTTATCGGTTCGGCCGACGTCCTAATTTTGTGTTCAACCAATTGGGTACACCCTAAGCCCTCTGGCATATTCCGGAAGATTTTCTCTTCTAACATCTCCAGTTGCCTTGCTTGATTTTCGTCCAATTCGGACTTTTCCTTAAGAATCGAAATCGAGCCAACCGACTGTTGACTCGAGAAATTCCACACGCCTGATCGCAAATCCGGGACTACACCCGACAGTGCCCAAAAATCTGCACCCAGGATCATCACGTGTGGTAGAGCTGGTATTACCAAACACTCTAAAAACGACTGATTTATCCCGTACCACAATTGGAAGAGACACTACCCCCAAAACTTCTATACCCGCCCCATCTGCTAAAGCTACTGAGCTTATCCTACTCTTAGACAAAACTAACCCTAAATCTTTGAGAATGTTCCACCCATCCCTACAGACAATGGTGCGTGAATCACCGGAATCAAGTAAGCCGAGGAACTGAATTCCATAAATGGAAACGTTCAAAAATGGCCGATTTTCTAACCCGTTTACCTCGAGAGTGAAACCTAAGTGAAATTGAGTTACCAGCTGGTCGTCAGCAGGCAACCTAACTAGTTGCGACGGCGCTCCTGTCCTGCTGTTCCAGGAGTCCGTTGCGCGTTTCCCGCACAACGTCGGCAATCCCTACGGTAAACCCCTGCTGCACCACAACCGTAACATCTCTTAGGAGCAGAACACCTATTTGAGAAATGACCCTCACTACCACAATTAAAACAACGCCGACGTTGCTGGTTATCTTGAGTGACAACCGAAACTCTTGGTTCCTCTGTGCTGATGTATGCCAAATCTGGCTCCAGCAAATGTCTGTTGCGCGTTGTTGGTGGTGGAGCAAATGTTTCCACATTCGCCCGCACCGTCTCCAACTTGCGCCCCAAAGCCACCAAATCGCTGACACACTTGGGATCCGCCAATCCCAATTGCGTCTGATAAAATGGCGCCAGGTTCCGTTGCAAGATCGAAAGCTTTCTCCGCTCCGAAAGTCTTCCGAACATGTTCTGCAACGTTGCGACGTAAACACCTATCGACTCCTCCTTCCCTTGGGTTCGTCGCCTAATCTCCTCTAATAAGAGATCGTCGTAATTGGGAGGGAGAAACTCCAATTTCAACTCCCGAACAAGTTCCTGCCAAGAAGAGACCGACCTCCTAATCGCCCTAAACCAGAGAAGAGCCTTCCCTTCGAAAAGTTCCACTGTCGACCTAAACAACTGTTAGACTGAAACCCCCCTTGCTTCTCGAAGTTCGTCAACCCTTTCCAAAAAGGCATTGACGGAAGCACCGCATCGATCCCCAGAAAACCTTAAGTCCCATTTGGACAAGTTTTCAATTCGTTCGTTGAGAAAAGGCTGCTCACTTCTCCCACCATCGTTTGGCTGGAAATTCCTATTCCTGCCAAAGGCGGAGGTCGATGGTGGCGAAGGGTCCCGGTTCATCCGTCTGGGTGGAGATGAGTCCGCCCGTGTCTGCCGCTTTAATCTAAGCCTGCCCTCGTCCTGGCTTTCGTCGTCGTGGCTTTCTTCGTCCTCGCTTTCCTCGATGTCCCCGAGTAAGCCCAAGAGCTCGGTCTTCAGCCTCTTCTTTTCTTCGACTTCGTCGCTCGTCGAAGCGTGTGACCTGCCAATCCGAGTGGTCGCCCACTCAATTTTAGTTTCGAGTTTTTTGAACTCGGGAGATCCCCGCTCCGGTCGGCTCGATTTGAGCGCTCTGATCTCCATAATTTTTTTAACGACTGCATCCCGATCCTGTTCAAAAGTGAATGGATAATCTTCAAAACTAGCTACTTGGGACCCCCGCCGCTTAAGAGCTCTGGCCGCTCGTAGAGACTTACGCATGGGATCCACTTCCCCCGTCGACAAACCCCTACACTCGACCTCATATGTCAACTCTTCCTTTGACAAACGATTTATATCCATAACTAACGAGAGAATAGTGGTACAAGTCAAATAACAACTGAACAACCAACAAAATTGACCCGATTAAGAAAGATAACAAGAAATGGAATAGTATCCGCAGCGTACTAGGGTTCAAAAGGAACTACTTCCGCCCAAGTTAATAATATGGGAATGTGGTTACGAAACCACTAGTGTTTTTTCTAATTTGACGATCGAGATAGACAGAAGTCCTATTAACACGGATGGCTGTTAGCCGCAACCCAAACCACAATACTAACAAAAGATCCGCTTAAGTTCCCCGGTAGAGAAATAGAGACTCTGAATTTGAAAGGAATTATGAAACTCAAAAAAAGGAAAAGATTCCCAGGATGATCACCAAATCTCAATAAAATCCAACAATAGCAACTTCCGCAAAACAATTTCAAAACGAAATAAGATTTCGGAAAAGCAACAACAATAAATTCCAAGAATAAAACTCCAATAAAATAGAAGCCCAAGATTATCGCTCCCTAACAAAAGCCGATGATAACTCTAATCTAATTAAATAAATTATTTCTGAACCAGAAAAATAGGTATGTATGTTTGTTAATGTAGGTCAGATTTCAGGGTGCGAAACGAGACGAAAATCCTGTGTATGTACGAGTATGTACGCGATAGACAGCAGGCGAAATTAAAAGCTATGTAGGTAAACAAACGCGGCAAGAAAAAACTATTCTACGCTGAGGAATAGGCAAATGTAAAGTCTAAGAGAAAAAGACCACAATTATTTTGAATGTCTATAAATGTATGTACCGAAGAGCCGACGCAAAATATGTATGTAGGTATATGGGTAAAATCACAAGCAAGGAACAAATATATTTAGGTATATGGCAAGTTTGTAAATAATCAAAAGCCCAACCCAGCGAAAACAAATAGGTAAATGTATATTTAAAAAATATAAGACGATCCCAAAAAATTAAAAAATATAAGTCAATATGGTTTTATAATATATATTTTTTTTTTTTTTTTTTTTAATTAGGTATATGTCGTTTATATGTAGTACGAAGAGAAAAAAATCAAAAAGCAAAGATTCCACATACTTGTTGATAACCAGGGGAGTTACATCTGGTTATCTCCCTCACTCCTACTATATGTAACCACTGATCAAAAACCCGTACAAACTGCACCAAATACCGCACACGAAATCCCACGGTCAACTAGCGGTTGTTGTATATAAATTCCTCTACTTTTCTATGCAGCCACTCGAAACTGTGAAAAATAAAAGTTAAAAGAAGTAAAAAGAACTTGCAATGGAAAACACAAACTTCCCTAAACAACACAACACTATGAATATTATGTCGGCCCAATGGACCCCCCACACTTGTGCCGACAATTTTCTATTATATATATTTTTTTCCCGGGAATACTCGCGAACACGATTTAAAACAAAAATGCCCCACGTTGGGCGCCACTTTGTTGCACTATAATTATTTACCGCGATCAAACTACTTTTTAATATACTAAATTGGCGGAAAACAAACGCAATAAATTTAATAGAAATTTGCAGCCGCCACCGCCGAAACGAGAAATCACCGAACTGTCAATGAGACAAAAAAAAAACCGAAGAGCGCGAGTGCAACAATCAGCAATCAATCCCCAGAAAACCTTAAGTCCCATTTGGACAAGTTTTCAATTCGTTCGTTGAGAAAAGGCTGCTCACTTCTCCCACCATCGTTTGGCTGGAAATTCCTATTCCTGCCAAAGGCGGAGGTCGATGGTGGCGAAGGGTCCCGGTTCATCCGTCTGGGTGGAGATGAGTCCGCCCGTGTCTGCCGCTTTAATCTAAGCCTGCCCTCGTCCTGGCTTTCGTCGTCGTGGCTTTCTTCGTCCTCGCTTTCCTCGATGTCCCCGAGTAAGCCCAAGAGCTCGGTCTTCAGCCTCTTCTTTTCTTCGACTTCGTCGCTCGTCGAAGCGTGTGACCTGCCAATCCGAGTGGTCGCCCACTCAATTTTAGTTTCGAGTTTTTTGAACTCGGGAGATCCCCGCTCCGGTCGGCTCGATTTGAGCGCTCTGATCTCCATAATTTTTTTAACGACTGCATCCCGATCCTGTTCAAAAGTGAATGGATAATCTTCAAAACTAGCTACTTGGGACCCCCGCCGCTTAAGAGCTCTGGCCGCTCGTAGAGACTTACGCATGGGATCCACTTCCCCCGTCGACAAACCCCTACACTCGACCTCATATGTCAACTCTTCCTTTGACAAACGATTTATATCCATAACTAACGAGAGAATAGTGGTACAAGTCAAATAACAACTGAACAACCAACAAAATTGACCCGATTAAGAAAGATAACAAGAAATGGAATAGTATCCGCAGCGTACTAGGGTTCAAAAGGAACTACTTCCGCCCAAGTTAATAATATGGGAATGTGGTTACGAAACCACTAGTGTTTTTTCTAATTTGACGATCGAGATAGACAGAAGTCCTATTAACACGGATGGCTGTTAGCCGCAACCCAAACCACAATACTAACAAAAGATCCGCTTAAGTTCCCCGGTAGAGAAATAGAGACTCTGAATTTGAAAGGAATTATGAAACTCAAAAAAAGGAAAAGATTCCCAGGATGATCACCAAATCTCAATAAAATCCAACAATAGCAACTTCCGCAAAACAATTTCAAAACGAAATAAGATTTCGGAAAAGCAACAACAATAAATTCCAAGAATAAAACTCCAATAAAATAGAAGCCCAAGATTATCGCTCCCTAACAAAAGCCGATGATAACTCTAATCTAATTAAATAAATTATTTCTGAACCAGAAAAATAGGTATGTATGTTTGTTAATGTAGGTCAGATTTCAGGGTGCGAAACGAGACGAAAATCCTGTGTATGTACGAGTATGTACGCGATAGACAGCAGGCGAAATTAAAAGCTATGTAGGTAAACAAACGCGGCAAGAAAAAACTATTCTACGCTGAGGAATAGGCAAATGTAAAGTCTAAGAGAAAAAGACCACAATTATTTTGAATGTCTATAAATGTATGTACCGAAGAGCCGACGCAAAATATGTATGTAGGTATATGGGTAAAATCACAAGCAAGGAACAAATATATTTAGGTATATGGCAAGTTTGTAAATAATCAAAAGCCCAACCCAGCGAAAACAAATAGGTAAATGTATATTTAAAAAATATAAGACGATCCCAAAAAATTAAAAAATATAAGTCAATATGGTTTTATAATATATATTTTTTTTTTTTTTTTTTTTAATTAGGTATATGTCGTTTATATGTAGTACGAAGAGAAAAAAATCAAAAAGCAAAGATTCCACATACTTGTTGATAACCAGGGGAGTTACATCTGGTTATCTCCCTCACTCCTACTATATGTAACCACTGATCAAAAACCCGTACAAACTGCACCAAATACCGCACACGAAATCCCACGGTCAACTAGCGGTTGTTGTATATAAATTCCTCTACTTTTCTATGCAGCCACTCGAAACTGTGAAAAATAAAAGTTAAAAGAAGTAAAAAGAACTTGCAATGGAAAACACAAACTTCCCTAAACAACACAACACTATGAATATTATGTCGGCCCAATGGACCCCCCACACTTGTGCCGACAATTTTCTATTATATATATTTTTTTCCCGGGAATACTCGCGAACACGATTTAAAACAAAAATGCCCCACGTTGGGCGCCACTTTGTTGCACTATAATTATTTACCGCGATCAAACTACTTTTTAATATACTAAATTGGCGGAAAACAAACGCAATAAATTTAATAGAAATTTGCAGCCGCCACCGCCGAAACGAGAAATCACCGAACTGTCAATGAGACAAAAAAAAAACCGAAGAGCGCGAGTGCAACAATCAGCAATCAAGTGCTGATTTCCCGGTAGCTCAGCACGGGGTGGGTTCAGGAAGGAAAATAATAATTTTGGTACCTGTGCCAAAGGAAAGCGTAGGTACTTACTGTGGTGAGCAATATAGAATTTATTTTTCCGGATAGATCGAGGATCTGAAAAGTAAATCGAATAGAAAATGGGCGCCACACAATTTTATGGTGAATTGTGAAACCAGGAACATACGAAAAGAAAAATCGAGCGAAGCAACGAAACCAAAAAAAAGAAATAAAAGCAATTTTTTTTCCACCACCTTATATAACTCCGTTGGAGCACGGCAAATTTTTATTAATTTTACTACACAGCCGTTTGGGGTAAAAGAGAAAGAAAATCCCCAAAATGACTCACGATCGCGTTTTTCCCGAATGATAAAAATGTTTGAATTAAGGGGTCGCGTGTCTCGTTGATTACCGAGAAATATTCGCGGGCACTACCCTACCGAGGTTAATCTCACTTTTCTACTTCCTACTCTACACCGAACTAGAAATTTCTCTAACTAAATATACAGATACTAAGTACTTAGCTTTTTTTTGTGATAATCTCCAATTCCTTCGTCCTCGTCCTATAAGCTATTGGGTTCTGGTCCCGCCTCGACAATTATCGTTCTCCTCCTGTAATTATCCCGGCGAACTTTCCGTTATTCTGAACGACTACTTCTTTTCTAGAACACTCTCGATCACTTTTTTTTTGAACTTTAAAATCCTTTCGGGACGTTTTCAATTGAACTCAACTAATCTCTTGCCTGGTCAACCAAGAAGTGATCTTCCAGCTGGCTTTGTCCATTTCGTCGGCCGGCATCCTCACTCACACATCCATACATACATGGGGAAGTAGAGCCAACGACAGTTCTAACGCGACCATTCAGCTGTGGCGCTGAAGTGGTCAACTGCTTCGTACTCCCCTATTCTCACACATACCTAGACCATTTGGCGGTCCATGTCCTCTCCTGCTACACTATGTACTCTCACATCAGTGCGCTGACATGACCCCGCTAATGTTCTCACGCCCTTCAGGCGACCTCTTACTCAGTGAATTCGCCCATAACTCTAACTCAGCAATGAACAAACCCTCCGACCGACCCTGGATCTGCCTCAATTCAGCCCATGCCCTTTCGTTTCGCGAAATCAAAAGTTTTCTAGCAAGGAAATAGTTAAAACCACCATGCCAACTGCAAAATGTTGTTTTTTTTTCCAATAATATCCCCTCAATCAAAGAAAACAATTCCTGGATAATTGAAGGAGTAGTAGAATGGAGATCTTTTCCCTCAGATGACCATCCCTAGAACCAGGCCTAGCAGCTATTTAGGATCGGAGAATGAAGGAGTTGGTATTAAGTTTTTTTTTTTTTGTATTAAATTAACGCATTATTTTCCTACTCTACCTCGGTGAGATTGTGCGCAGATCTTGGGGGAAAAGGGACATACGGATCGTGTGCCATTCTTTACACAAATTTAGTTTGGGTTGGGCTCGCGGCCATCGTTCTATCGGTGTCTCGACCAAGTTTGTTGTCTGGTAAGCCGAGACATGAAATGTTTAGTGTTGTTGCCGGGGTATTCGTCTACTATCCCTTTCTCTGCACTACGGTGTTGTTTTTCTGGTGCTTATTTATTGTGTTTTTGTTGCCGGTGTTATTGTGCTTTTCGTGTTGGTTGTGAGGGTGTTTCACAGGGCCGCCCGCCCGCACGCCTCTGCTGCTCCTTCGGTGCTCCCACGACGGAGTTTGGTCAAAAGGGAGCGTCATCCCTTCCCTCATCGTTCGTGGCTTACTACCGTGTCTTTGGTAGATCTTTATTCGCTTTTGGGCCTTTGACTTATTCGGACCGTCCGCCCGCGCCCGCGAATTTCATCTCAATTTGCAGGGTGGATGTTTTGGTATGTGTTGGTTCCACCCTGCCGTTGCAGACAATTCGTCTGGTTGCGGAGTGCTTTTTACTTGCACCCCGCCTTTACAGACCGTCCGTCTGCCGTCATGGTCACAGACCGGCCGTCTGTCTCAGCTTCCACAGACAGTCCGTCTGTATTCGGATCCACAGACCGCCCGTCTGTATTGGGTTTCACAGACCGTCCGTCTGTATCAGCTTTGGGTCTGGGCCTCCTGCCCTTTCCAGTCACCTGTGGTGGTTGCTCCCCAAGGCTCCAGAGACGTGGACCAATGACTGATGGGACCATGGTTGCCCCTCCGCTTCTTTAGACCATGGAAACGCAGGCCGATAAAAGAGGGAGTGTATAAGGAGGGTCAAGGGAAAAAGAGAATGGCTCTTGCTGCGGGCAATTTGACCGCAACAAACCCCACCCTCACCTCCAAGGACATGTGCTTGGTTTTCGAAGAACCCCAAGCCATTTCCAGAGGCTAAGGAAAACAACACGACAGCGGAAGGGTTTTCCCATCATTGGCAAATTTGCCTGTCTAGACTTCCAAAAACAAGTAAAGATATATTCCAAAAACTACATTAATTGGGGACTTGCTAGACTAGTCATCGGCGGCTCTGTGATTGGGCTTAAGGTCCTTCACATGCCATGTGCCGCGGTCTCTTTCGTTATCGTCGGTCAAGGTATACGTCCACGGGGAAACGCGTTTCTTTATTCTAAACGGGCCGACAAATTTCGGCGCAAGCTTCGTGGCATAATAGTTAGCGGCATCGGACAACGCGAAGTTTCTTCGCCATACAATCTCATTCGGGAGATATTGAACATCTCTCCGCCTGAGATTGTAAGCTTTCGCGGACTTCTTGGCTGCGGCAGTTAATTTTCTACCTATGTCTTCCCTAAGCTCGCTAAAGCGGTTCTCTACCGCGGTCCTATCATGTTCCCCGTCGCTTCTAACTATACCCTGATCTTAACCTAAGCTCTGACTACCTGAACCTTCTCTTCTACTAAGAGTGGCTGCTCTGTCGTCGTCGCCTAGCTCCCCGAGTTGATCGCTTGCGGGAGTTATAACCCGTCCGCAAGTAACCATCTCTCTTCCAAAATTGGCATAATACGGTGTTATGCCTAGCACGTCGTGCTGTGCGGTGCGTATTGCACACGCTACCTTCGCCAACTGCGAATCCCAACCTCGATGATTTTCCGAGACATACGCCCTCAGCGTTGTCTTGATTATTTGGTTAATGCGCTCCGCAGGATTAGCCTGCGGATGGTAATGCGCTGTATATTTGAGCTGTGACGCGTACGCCTGGCAAAGCGCTTTCACTTCCCTGCTCCGGAATTGTGGGCCGTTGTCACATACGACCACCGATGGAACGCCAAAACTAAATATGCAGATACTAAGTACTTAGCTTTTTTTTGTGGTAATCTCCAATTCCTTCGTCCTCGTCCTATAAGCTATTGTGTTCTGGTCCCGCCTCGACAATTATCGTTCTCCTCCTGTAATTATCCCTTCAAACTTTCCGTTATTCTGAACGACTACTTCTTTTCTAGAACACTCTTGATCACTTTTTTTTTTAACTTTAAAATCCCTTCGGGACGTTTTCAATTGAACTCAACTAATCTCTTGCCTGATCAACCAAGAAGTGATCTTCCAGCTGGCTTTGTCCATTTCTCGGCCGGCATCCTCACTCACACATCCATACATACATGGAGAAGCAGACTTTAACAAAGTGCTACCCCATTTCTCAACTCATAGTCGAGAGATGGCTTCGTGGGAAACCATATTCCAATGGAATCGTCTTTGAGCACCGCCGCTCTAGGCATTACGACTGAGCCCAGTAAGGTCGTAATTACGGTATACCGGAAAAACGAATCGGATTTTAAGATATGTGGGCTGACGTTTGTAGTATTCTGTTACCTGAGTAGGCAGGAGTGAAATCCGGTTGAAATGGCTTTCAGGCTAATGCTGCAAACGCCCCCGTCCCGTTAAAACCATGGCAGGCCTCAAAAAACGCTCGATATCTCGTCATCATTTAGTTTGTGGTGTAGGTCCAGATGTAATATTCCTGGTTAGCACCGATCTGGCACTGGCACAAAACCTCATAAGGGCTTGTGTCAACCCTTGCATGGCCTCACTGCTTGCATAGATAACCATGGGATCTTTGGGTGACTACACATTCGGACATCGATAACGGTTTTGAGTTGGGACCCAACAGAAATGAACACAACAAAAACAACAGAAGGAATTGTCGGAGAAGAAAATGGAGTGAATCCCTTCCAGAGGAATTCAAAAATGCTGCGGTCACCATCTGGCCAAGTAACAGCACTGCAAATGGACACGGTGCAAGGAGAGCTACCTCGCGCAGAGAACAACGAGGCAACTGATTTTCATAAACTTGGAGAGCAGATTAGAGCATTAGTGGACATGCTGGAAGATGGAAAAAGGCGATCGATTCATCAACCGATGAGAGATGCTATCGAAAGCATAAAAGCTCTCTACGAACTGTCTGCGATTCGACTGAAAGACGAGAGGGCAAAGGAGGTGATTAGAAAAAACAACTCCTCACAAACTTCACCCTGGCTTAAGACGACCCTGGAACCTAAAAGAAGACAGGATCCAGAAATCGAAACCCCTGTGCCGAAAAGAAAACAGGAAAATCCTGCAGTAGAATCCAAGGACAAAGCTGCAGTGGCCGGCGTTAAAACCCCAGGGAACAGGCAAAAGAGGGCCAACGCTGCTAATAAGAACAGAAACAAGCAGTTGCCCAAGGAAGAAGGTCGATCTAAAATCGCCCACAAAGAGCTAGCTAAGAAGCACCAGCCGGCTAAGAAAGGTAGACCCGATGCCATCGTCATCGAATCGAAGGAGGAATTGTCCTACGCGGATATAATACGCAGCGTTAAGGCAGACCCCAAGCTGGAAGAAATTGGCAAAGCTGTATCCAGGATTAGGCGAACACAGAAAGGTGAACCTCTCATACAGCTCAAAGAAGCTGGAGACAAAACTGCCGAGTTCAAAACTGTCATCAGTGAAGCCTTAAAGGAGCAAGCAAGCGTAAGATCGCTCTCTCACCGCGTTATTATCCAGTTCAAGGACGTGGATGAGATTACCTCGAAAGAAGACATATGCGAGGTAATTAAAGCGCAATTTGGAACAGTGGTATTGCCAACAGACATTCTGTCCCTGCGGAAAGCATACGGCGGTACACAGACCGCAACGGTTAGTCTTCCAGCAGAAAGCGCAGGTAAACTGTTGGAAACAAGGAAAATAAAAATAGGCTGGGTTGTCTGCCGCATTCGTGAGCGGATATCGCTAAGAAAATGCTTCAAATGTCTAGTTTGGCCACCTAGCCAAACAATGCAAAAGCTTAGAAGATCGATCTAAGCTCTGTAGGAGATGTGGAACGGAAGGCCACATAGCAAAAGACTGCTTAAAGGAGCCAACGTGCATGTTTTGTAAAAAGAACCACCCAGAACAGGCGAAGCATATAGCCGGAAGCAGTAAATGCGTGGTATTTAGGAGAGCCATCACCAGCAGAAAATCATGAAGATTATACAAATAAACCTAAATCACTGCGAAGCAGCCCAGGATCTCCTGGCACAAACAGCAAAAGATAAGGAAGCGGACATAGACTCTCGATAGCAACGTATGGATCTGTGACAAATCGAAAAAAGCTTCTATATGGATAACTGGAAGACATGCTTTCCAAGACGCCTTCGAACAAGCGAACGGCTTCGTTCGAGCCAAAATAAATGAAATACATTTCTACAGTTGTTACGCTAGACCGAGTTGGACGACAAACGAATACCAAACGATGCTGGATAACCTGGCAAGGGATGCTTATGGACGGTCCCCAGTTATTATTGCTGGCGACTTCAACGCATGGGGAACAGCGTGGGGAAGCAAACTAACCAATGCCAGAGGACGTATACTTTTGGAAACATTTGCACCTCTGAACATAGGCTTGGCAAATAGAGGTCGAGTTAATACATATCGTAAGGCAGGAATGAAGGGTGGCGACTGTGTAGAGGTTAGTGTGTTGGCTTGTGACCCGTGCGGTGCAGGTTCAATCCCCATGGGGAACAACAACATACGCCACCCAATCACATGCCTCTACACCAAAAGGCTAATTTCTGCCTGGTAGTACAATGGAACGTTACCGAGTCTGAGTGCTCTGGGATTTGGATTTCCTTTCTTTAAAGAAAAAAAAAAAAAAAAAAAAAAAAAGGCAGGAATGGGTTCGATTATAAATATTACCTTTTTTTTTTTTTTTTTTTTTTTTTTTTATAATTTGCTTACGCTAAAGGGATTTTTTTTCTGTTGTAACAGTACCCTTATAATGCTAAGAACACAGTGTAAGCTAGTTGGTATTAGAAAGAATAGAGAGATAGGAAAGAAGTGTTTGGGTGCAGTTGTAGGATTTTTCTCCACGGGTGGTGTCTAACCAACCAACCGCCAACCAGTCAAGTCGTGCTTTTATTTTCTCCGTATTCTTTTTATCAACTTTTCCGCTTAATCAGTTATTCGCCGGTGTGTACCTTCGCGAATTTTTCTTATACATGCACTTTTTTGCTGACCTCCTTTTCCGCTAAATCAATTCTTGCGAACGTTTTTGTTTACGTTTTTCCCGACCTACTAACAATGTTTAAGTGTTACGCAAATTGTGTTTCTGATGAAACCGAATGGGTCACCTGCAGCGGAATTTGTTCCAATTCTTTTCACCCAACTTGCATTGGATTAAAAAAGTGATCTGTGACCTACCTTAAAGAATACACGGGTATTTTCCATTATTTGTGTGATGAGTGTAAACAAATAACGCTCCCGCATATTATGATTGCCATCAAATGCTTGAATGAGTCCATGAATTCGACATTCCATGACATTGCCTTGCAAACAAAAAAAATGATAGATCAAGTGTCGAAGTTCGATCTAGTCATTAAAAGTGTTGATGAACTCAGTAATGCGATTGACTCATCAGACGCGTTCTACAAATCAAAGTTCCTAAGCATCGAAAAGCAGCTGAAGGTCTCAATGTATTGTTAAGATACGTCCCCTAACAACAATATAGAGCTCAAAAACGACCTACTTGAGGCCCTTCGGAATTCAAGCACAATCAAGGAAATTACTACATCGATAAACTCTCTACGAACTAACATTGATCTCTTCTGCCTAAGCTCATCTAAATCGGTCACACCACTTAATTACTCCGTTCCTGACTTTTCGCCAATTATCAATATAGTGCTTGATAAAATTGATGTTATTAGTGACAACCTGTCTGCAACCCGCCGAACAATCGGAGGCATAGTCGATGAACTGAAGTCAGTAGCTAGCAAAATTGACACTTTTTCTGACATTAACCAAGACCATATTCCGTTAGTTTACAACGCTTCAATTTTGTCTGAGCTTCGTGATTCTGGCGCTGATCTTCATACCGTTGATGTGCCCACCTCCGCTGCAGCACCACCTGAAACTCAAACAGCTGCCATCCTATTACCAACATCACCTCCTTCGCCAACTATACCGATAACCGACCTACCGACTACTGATTCCAGCGCCCTTATAAATCGTCTCGGGACTACCTGGACTATTTCCGAATGGGAATATAGGATCAAAAAATTAACCAGAAGCAACGAGCGCAACGTTGACTGTACAACTTTTGTTATCAAAGGCGCTCCTCATCATGCTGACGCTTCCTGGATTCAGAACCTGTTCCAAAAGAAATTTGGTGTAAACATCGAGAATTGCAATAAAATCGTCCCAGCAAATTCTAAATGGGACAGCTATTTCAAACTCAGCATTCCCACTAAATATACCTGGCTATTTTGGAACCCCGACCAGGATTTTTTTAAATTAAACGAGATGAAGCTGATGAAGTGGAGCAACAAATTATATAAGCGTAAGATTAAAACCAACCCTAAGACGAATAATTCTAAAAATAATCCTCCCTCTAATAAAAAGCCATCTTCCTCTTCTCCCAATGTTAGTAATAAGCCTCCCTCTTTGATCTCCTCCGATCCCAACTGGTCTTTTAAAACAGGAATCTTTCCCAATTTCTCCCAACCTATTTTAAAAAGCTGCCTCGGTAATTCGTTACCTAAGCGTGTATCTTTCAACTTACTGCCAGAATTAAGTTCGCCTCTAAAGCCCTCTCCCTTAAATACTTCATCCGGGACAAATTATCCAAACTTCGTTCTATCCCACATCATCAACCAAACCTCTCCATCCACACCCACAAATCACCTCCCATCGACTTCCACTACTAGTGATACACCCCAAAATGTTTCACCTGCTCTTACCGATACCCCCGTGACATTCGACCCGCTTCATCCACCTAAAGTTAAACTAACCTCTAAATTTGTTGATCCCACTTCCTTGATCAAAGACCTAGATAGCCGATATGTAATGGCACGTCTAAGAGATCACAGGCTATTTGAAAACGTTCGGTTATTCCTTGCATATTTACATGATAAGCCTGAATCAGTATGTATCGACGGTAAGACCAAAACCAACGTACAAATTTCGATTCAAAAGGAAGGTCTCCCCACAAATCCACAAGCTTTGAAAGAAATTTATTTTCGCTTTCATGATAGTTTCAATATTTCCCCGACAACCGTGACCAAGGACTTAGCGGCTTATGCATCTCATATTAACTCCAGACGCATTTCGCACTTACAAAAAACTCGCAGCGATTTTAAAAATTATTTTCGTCCCTAACTTAACATGTGAACCTCTCAACACAGTTGGTATGAGCCATAACCTACCCACCCCTACACTTCCTCTTACTTTTTATTATCAGAATGTTAGAGGACTTCGATCTAAGACCCGCGATGTCCTACGCCAATCTCATACTCTCCCCTTCGATATATACGCTCTGACTGAAACCAATCTAATTCCCGATATAAAGAACCATGAGCTATTCCCTCCTACTTTTAATGTTTTTCGTGACGATGACCATACTCGTCCAATGAACGACTCTCCTTGCCGTGGCGTCCTACTGGCCATCAAAAACGACCTTGACGCCTCCATAATCGCTACGTCTACTTCTTCCAAGCTTGACTTCGTTTCATTACGAATAGAACTCCCCAGCAAGGCTTTATACGTTCTGTGTTTTTACATACTTCCGGCTCAACCCATCGAATCCTACCAACTCGCTATCGTTGCAATCGATCATATAATTAATATATCGGATTCCCTTGATGATATTATTATATTTGGCGACTTTAATCTACCCCGGCTGCACTGGACCCTATCAGATGACGAATCTTTTTTCAGCGCCTCAAACCCCAACTCAAGTAAGGAATGTCTTTTCTTGGATGGGATGACAGACTCAGGTTTATGTCAAATCAGTGGGATCTCCAACTTTATGGGTAGGCAATTAGATCTTATCTTCTCTACTGACCCTATAAACTCCTCTGTCTCGCAGTGTCCCTTAGCCCTATCGACCATAGATAGTTTTCACCCACCTCTTCTTCTTTCTCTTTTCCTCGACTCTCCTATCAAGCCCATTTCTCCGGCAGCCGGACACTCTTACGACTTTCATAAAGCCAGTTTCCCCAAAATTAACGAATATCTTAGCAAGTGTACTTTTGAGTTCGTAAATCTATCTATTAATGATGCTCTCTCCATTTTCTACAGAGAACTATTTAATTCAATTTCCCTTTATGTGCCGTTTTCCCGCAATAAAACCCCTTCTACAAGTCCCCCTTGGTACAATCGAAGACTTCGGTCTCTACGTAACAAGAGAAACAAATTATGGGCAGTCTTCCTTCGAACTAATTCTTACTCGGACTATTCCAACTATCTCGGTGTATACCTTCAATTCACTCAGCTATACGACTCCCTATACCAACACCATCTTAATAGTGCACAAACCAAGCTTATAAACGACCCAAAGTCATTTTTCCAATTTGTTAACTATAAAAAAAAGTCGGACGGTTTTCCTCCATCCCTCTCATATGAAAACATATCATCCTCCGACCCTTCCACCATTGCCAACATGTTTGCTTCTTTTTTTAAGCAGTCTTTCGCCGACAACACCTTTGTTCCGGATCCCTCTTATTTCGAATATCTTCAAAACTTCTCCTTTGGTCCTTCTCTATCTCAAAGTTTTGATCATACAGAAATAGAAAATAAGCTGCAAAATCTTAACGATGAATACTCTCCAGGCCCAGATGGCCTCCCTGCAATATTTCTTAAAAAATGTTCCTCTAGTCTTTCCCTCCCCCTTTCATATCTCTTTCAACTATCACTCTCTCAAGGGGAATTCCCTCAGATATGGAAGTCCTCTTTCTTAACACCGATACACAAAAAGGGATCCAAGAAAGAAGTAACTAATTACCGCCCCATAGCAAAACTTTCTCATATTCCCAAACTCTTCGAAAGTTTGTTGTATGAAGTCTTAAGCTTCAAGTGCAAGTCCATTATTTCCCCTAACCAGCACGGTTTTCTGAAAGGTAGATCAACAACAACTAATCTTATCGAATTCATATCCTCTACACTCTCTGCTCTAGAAAGCGGCAAAGAAGTCGACGTTATTACAACCGACTTCAGTAAGGCTTTTGATAAGATTTCCCATAAATTAATACTTTTCAAATTGTCTGCCCTCGGCTTCGAACCCATATTGTTAAAATGGATTTCTTCATACCTGGAAAACCGTTTTTATAGTGTTCGGTTTAGGTGCGTTCTCTCGGCCCCTATCTTAGCCAGCTCGGGTGTTCCTCAAGGTAGTCACCTAGGTCCCCTTCTTTTCATTCTAACAATTAACGATCTTGAAAGGGTCATTCGAAACTCCTCTCTCTCTCTCTATGCTGACGACACCAAATTTTTCAAACCCATTTCCTCACACCTTGACTCCGGTCTCCTTCAAGAAGACTTGAACTGTTTTTCCACCTGGTGCCTTAAAAACTGTTTAGAACTTAATGTCTCCAAATGTCAATCTATTACCTTCTCACGTAAAAGCAATAAGTCTGCTGCTCGAATTTACCTTCTTCTCGGCCAACCTATTTCCCTCGTGCAATCCATTCGTGACCTTGGCATTTTATGCGACAGGGAGCTTAATTTCCGCTCACATATAGATGAGATAATTACCAAAGCAAACTCATCACTTGGCTTCGTTAAAAGATGGTCCAAAGAATTCTGCGACCCGTATGTGACCAGATCGTTATACATCACCTTCGTTCGCCCCCTCCTCGAGTACGCTAGCCAAGCGTGGTGTCCCTTTCAACAAGTTCATGTTTCAAGAATCGAGAGCATCCAACGTCGATTTCTTCGATTTGCTCTTCGTGGCCTTCCTTGGAATGATCACCTAATCTTACCTCCTTATCGTGACCGTCTCAAACTCATTAACCTCAATACACTTCAGGAACGCAGGGACGCAGCAGACATTCTTTTCATTCACCGACTACTCTCAGGTTTGGTAGATTGCGCGTCTCTTTATAACTCTATCTGCTTTAATACTAACCCTCGTAGTCTACGTTGCCCCCGCCTCTTCTATCTTCCATCCCACCACACCTCCTATGGCTCTAACGAACCAATCTCTCGCATGCTGAGAAAGGTTAACTTAAACCTCACTATTTTCGACTTTAACCGCAGCTCTACCTCCCTAAAAACCGATCTCCTTAATCTTCCTTAGCCTCTAAGTCTTATTTTTAAGGTTTTCCATGTCTTAATTTTAAGTATGTTTTTAGCTTTAAGTCATTATGTTAGTTTTAGCTTGTATTAAGCCTAATAAATGGGGGCTATCGCCCCCACCAAAATTAAGTTACTTAGGGAGATTACGATTTCATGTATTCGGTATAAAGTAATGGACTTGGCCGGGATTCGAACGCACGACCTTCCATTCCGTAAGCGAATACACTACTACTGCACCATCGCCAGTAACTCCATCGTACGAAGTATAAAGTGGCGAGTCAGTGAAGAATATACGCAAAGCGACCACCAAGCGATAATATTTGAAACTGCTGATAAAAGTAAACTAAAACACCCCAATCCAGCGGGACCAAAATGGAAAGACGCGCTCTTTGACAAGGATACGTTTGAAGAATTGATAAGCACAGACAACCACAGACAGAACAAAAGGGCAGAAGGCATGTCGGCCCAACTCGTCCGTGCTATCCCAGGAGAGTAAGCAGTAAAAAGCGTGCACCATGCTATTTTTTTTTTTTTTTTTTTGTAAGAGGGTAGGTGAAGATCTTCCAAAGACACTATGAGAATAGCAAGCGCGTGCTCATAGTAGTGTCAGATTTTTACTGACTAAAAACACCTCCCTTCGATAGATTGATGGATACTGCAACTAAGATATAACTTATCAAGCAATTTTTCTATCACGAAATAATAACTTTTGACAGGTTACTTTCCAATGAAAGATCCTGCATGTTCCGCAATTTAGGCGCGGTTAATCTTATCTTGCCAAGTCGAACGGTTTCGTTCTTTGTAGTCGGCGCAATAAATTGCTCTCATCCAAGATTTGTCGGACTGTATTGTTGGTATGTCCGAATAGTCGGTTTCTATGCTTTCTCGCGAAGCTTCTAGTTTCAGCTTCGATTGTTGGAATTCCGAGATCCCTGTGGATATCGTCGTTTCTAATATACCATGGTGCTTGTACAATTTCTCTAAGCACTTTATTTTGAAAAGTTTGTAAAATATTGGCATTTGTTTTCTTGGTACAACCCCAAAGTTGTATACCGTAGGTCCACACCGGCTTTAGCACTTGCTTGTATAAAAGCAGTTTGTTCTCGGTACTGAGCTGGGAATGTTTTCCGAGTAACCAGTACATATCTCTATATTTGATATCGAGTTCTTTACGTTTCATTTTCACGTGCGAACCCCATTTTAGCTTTGCGTCGAGAGTCATTCCCAGGTATTTGGCGTCGTTTGCAAAGGGTATTCGGGACATGTTTAGGAAAATTGGCGAGTCATTTGTTTTCTTATACGTGAAATTCACGTGAACAGATTTAGTTTCGTTGAGGGCGATCCGCCAGTCCCTCGTCCATTCATTTACCTTATTCAGTGCGATTTGTAGTTTTGCAGTCGTTTCTTCAATTGTATTACCTACTGCAAGGATAGCGGTGTCGTCGGCGAACGTAGCAAGGGTAGTTTCATCTTCTCTTGGTATATCGCGTGTATATAAGAGATAGAGAAGCGGCCCGAGGACGCTACCTTGCGGTACGCCGGCCGAAATTTCTTTGAGCTCCGAGTATTCGTTCCCATTTCTAACACGGAAGAATCTATTCCCGAGATATGATTCTAGAATATCATATAGGCATACGGGAAGAACTTGTCGTAATTTAAATTTTAAGCCGTCGTGCCACACCTTATCAAAGGCTTGTGAGACGTCAAGGAATACGCTTGAGCATATCTTTTTTTCTTCAAATGCTTTCTCGATTACGTCAGTAATTCTATGCACTTGGTCAATCGTCGAATGCTTGGTTCTGAACCCAAACTGGTGGTCAGGGATAAGATTATTTTCTTCTATAACCGGTTGTATTCGCCTTAATAGTATTCTCTCGAAAACTTTGGATATCACTGGAAGGAGGGAAATTGGTCTATATGATTTTACTTCATTTGGCGGTTTTCCTGGTTTTAAAACCATTATGACCTCCGCAACTTTCCATTGGCTCGGCACGTGTTTTAGTCTGAGTGCCGCATTTATAATCTGAAGAAGCTTAATTAATGCTTTTCTTGGTAGGACTTTGAGAACTTCTCCAGTGATCAAATCATAACCAGGAGCTTTCTTAGGTTTTAGAGATTCGATTCCAAGTTTTAGTTCCCTTAGCGTTGCACTTGTGAGTGTTAAATTGGCAGGTAGTAATTCCGTCCTATTAATATTGTCGTGGACCGCTTGACCATCGTACGGTTTAAAGGTTTCTTCTAGATGGGCGGCAAAAACGTCCGCTTTTTCCTTATCTTCCCTTGCCCATTCATTTTGATTTATTTTAATTGGCGGCGCGGGGATTTTAGGCCTTTTGGTGCCTTTTATAGCTTTCCAAAGTGAATAATTGGAATCTTTTTTCGCTGTTAAATTTTCGAGGTAGGAACCTATCGCCCGATTTTTAAAATCCTTAATAGCTGTCTTCAAAAAATTGCACAAATAATTCAAATGTGCTTTATGTTGCGGAGCGCGACTCTGTTGCCATTTTTTACGCGCCTTCCTTTTTTCGTTGACCAATTCTTTTATTTCTTGAGGATATCGTAAGCCGTATTTAGCCGGCGTTTTTCTTGGATTAGGCGTATTATTCCAGGAGGCGAGCTGTACGATCTCAACGAAGCGATCAACTTCAGCCTCAAGTTCATAGGGTGTCGTAAGTGGGACGCTCAGTTCAACATTCTCTTCAATTTCGTTCCTTAGGCCTTCCCAGTTAGTTGATCTACCAGTTAATCTCGCTGGCTCTAGGTTATTGGCTAGTTTTACGCTCAATGTTAAAATAACCGGTGAATGATCAGATGACAGATCAAAGCTCTCTTCAATTTTAATGTGGTTGGTAGTTGTTCCTTTCACGACGAAAAAATCTATCAGATCAGGTATTTTTGAAGTATCAGTTGGCCAGTATGTCGGTTTGAACGTCGAGTGGAAATCGCAACTGTACTCCATACCTGCCCCATAGAGCATTCTACCTTTTCGCGAGATGTATCTAGAACCCCAGAACGTGTGTTTCGCATTAAAATCGCCGCCAATAATGAAATTTGGTTTGAGCGATTTAAGCAAGTTCGTGTAATCACTTTTTTCAAGCGCGGAACGCGGTGGACAGTAGATAGATGAAATTCTAAGAGTACGCTGACTATTTTTTACTCGAATCGTGCACAGTTGC
The DNA here is from genome assembly GCA_949715645.1 of Portevinia maculata. Taxonomy (NCBI): domain Eukaryota; kingdom Metazoa; phylum Arthropoda; class Insecta; order Diptera; family Syrphidae; genus Portevinia; species Portevinia maculata. The sequence goes on along the minus strand of OX454526.1, from coordinate 164,296,670 downwards.
ATAGTTTCAAGCTCTATCTTCAGGTCTTCGTATTGTTCAATGCAGTCTTTAATAAACAATGATGATCCACCTCTCGCGTTTCCCGAAGGGTGACAAGCGTGGAAATCAATATATCCTTTTATTTTTAAATTCGATCCCTTTTTTGCGTGAGTTTCAGATATCAAGCAAATGTCAAGATCTTTCTCACGTATGAATATTTCCAATACGTCAAGTTTTTGCAAAAGTCCGTTTGCATTCCAAGTGCATATTTTTAACATTGGTTTTTCATTCATGTTGTATTTGAAGTGCGCGTTTTCCATGAATTATTATACCATGCTATTGGTGGAATGAGGACATAAAAACATTGAAAGCAGCGTGCCTAAGAGCCAGGCGAAAGGTCCATCGATCCAGAGGGAGAGCTGACTTTCAAGAACACCTGAATAACTTTAGAATAGTGAGACACGAACTAAAAAGGGCTATCAAGGAAAGTAAGGCAAAATGCTTTAAGCGTATATGCGACGAAGCTGACATTAACCCCTGGGGAACAGCATACAGGATGGTTATGACGAAGCTGAAGGGCTGTAGAACCCCCCCAATAACATGCCCAAGAATGTTGAGATCTATAGTAGAACACCTTTTCCCCAAAAGACCAGCTACTATGTGCAGCATAATAAGAGAGGTTAATCCAGATGATATACCTGTTATTACTCTGGAGGAGCTGCTAAAGGCATGCAGCAGGATATGTGACAGCAAGGCGCCCGGACCAGACGGAATCCCAAATAAGTCATTGAAGGTGGCTGTTACAAAGAGACCAGACCTCTTCATATCAACAATGCAGAGGTGCCTAGAGGAAGGAACCTTTCCTGAGAAATGGAAAATGCAGCACTTGGTCCTGCTTCCGAAAGAAAAGAAGCCTCCAGGAGAACCATCGTCCTACCGCCCTATATGCCTATTGGACACCATGGGAAAAATCTTCGAGAAGATAATTTATAACAGACTTCTCGCAGTGGCTGAAGAGAAAGAAGCCATCTCAGACCGACAGTTTGGCTTCAGAAGAGCGCGTTCTACAGTTGATGCTATAAGAGCGTTGGTCCACATAGCTGAAAGTGCCATAGAAAGAGTAAGATGGCTCTACGGCACAAATGAGTATTGTGCAGTAGTTACGCTGGACGTCAAAAACGCCTTCAATTCCGCGAACTGGTCATTCCTAAGAAGATCTCTCGCCAGAATGGATACACCATATTACTTGCTGAGGATAGTGACGGACTACTTTAACAACAGGAAGTTAAGGTATTATACCGACGAAGGAGTCAAATACTACAACGTTACCGCGGGCGTCCCACAGGGATCCGTACTGGGGCCGCTTCTGTGGAACATCATGTATGACGGAGTCCTACGATTAATGCTACCTCGCGGAGTATCGATAATTGGATTTGCCGACGACATTGCCATCGTGACAGTAGCTAAACAGATCCATGAAGTGGAATCAGCTACAAATGAAGCAATTTCCAGGATAAAACACTGGCTAGTATCCGCCGGACTAGAACTAGCCGAACATAAAACAGAAGCTGTCCTTATAACAAGTCGAAAAACCATTGAATTCGCCAATTTCCAAGTGGGGAACCAGATCATCAGATCCAAAGGAGCAGTCAAATATCTTGGAGTCATGCTAGACAACAGACTGCAGTTCAAGACGCACGTGGTGTACATTACAACGAAAGCATCGCAAATACAGGGAACTCTCTCACGCATACTACCTAACATCGGTGGTCCTGGATACGCTAGGAGGAACGTTTTATCAAAAGTAGTCAGTTCAGTCCTTCTTTACGCCGCCCCGGTTTGGGCGGGGGCACTAGCGACGAAAGAAATAAGAAGGAAACTATCATCCGCATACAGGCTTAGCGCGTTAAGGACAATCTGTGGTTTTCGAACCATCTCGAACGAAGCGGCCTTCGTCATTGCTAGAATGATACCCATAGACATTCTAGCGGGCGAGATGTTGAGGATCTACAACAGAAAAACGCCGGGCGGACTAGATGCAAGTGAAATGCCAAGAATTAAAGCAGAAGAAAGAGCAGCTTCAATTGCTATATGGCAAACCAGGTGGAACAACACTACAAAAGGCAGATGGACATACAAGCTGATCCCGTCAATCGAGACCTGGACAAAGCGAGCACATGGAAACAGCAACTACCACCTTACGCAGTTCCTGACTGGCAACGGCGGCTACCGCAAATACCTACATCGATTTGGACACGATAGCTCGCCATTTTGCCCAGATTGTCCAGACCAAGAGGAAGACACGGAGCACGCAGTTTTTCATTGTAGGCGCTTCGTATCATGAAGAACGAATCTGCCCAATCCATCTTTCGTAATAGATCATATGTTGCAGTCGGAGGATAATTGGACGACAGTTTGTAATCTGGTAACAACTATCCAAAATGAACTGCGGAGAGTAGAAAGGCTAAGGAGAGCATCAGAAGCAGCAGAAGCGTCAGAAGCAACTGACACAAGACAAGACGCATAGCATGAATTGCTAACCAGCCCCGCGAAGTAATACCTAACGGCAGTCCCGCGGGGAGAGTGGTTGACGTCTGCTGGGTGTGGATTAGTACGTAGGCGCATTCCTGGCATCGATTATTCGGGTTTGCGAATCGTGCATGCCATCTTTTGAAGATTACCACATCCATTGGCACAGCCAAGAACAAAAAAAAACATGGGGAAGCAGAGCCAACGACAGTTCTAACGCGACCATTCAGCTGTGGCGCTGAAGTGGTCAACTGCTTCGTACTCCCCTATTCTCACACATACCTAGACCATTTGGCGGTCCATGTCCTCTCCTGCTACACTATGTACTCTCACATCAGTGCGCTGACATGACCCCGCTAATGTTCTCACGCCCTTCAGGCGACCTCTTACTCAGTGAATTCGCCCATAACTCTAACTCAGCAATGAACAAACCCTCCGACCGACCCTGGATCTGCCTCAATTCAGCCCATGCCCTTTCGTTTCGCGAAGTAAATAAAAGTTTTCTAGCAAGGAAATAGTTAAAACCACCATGCCAACTGCAAAATGTTGGTTTTTTTTCCAATAATATAACCTCAATCAAAGAAAACAATTCCTGGATAATTGAAGGAGTAGTAGAATGGAGATCTTTTCCCTCAGATGACCATCCCTAGAACCAGGCCCAGCAGCTATTTAGGATCGGAGAATGAAGGAGTTGGTATTAAGTTTTTTTTTTTGTATTAAATGAACGCATTTTTTTCCTACTCTACCTCGGTGAGATTGTGCGCAGATCTTAGGGAAAAAGGGACATGCGGATCGTGTGCCATTCTTTACACAAATTTAGTTTGGGTTGGGCTCGCGGCCATCGTTCTATCGGTGTCTCGACCAAGTTTGTTGTCTGGTAAGCCGAGACATGAAATGTTTAGTGTTGTTGCCGGGGTATTCGTCTACTATCCCCTTCTCTGCACTACGGTGTTGTTTTTCTGGTGCTTATTTATTGTGTTTTTGTTGCCGGTGTTATTGTGCTTTTCGTGTTGGTTGTGAGGTTGTTTCACAGGGCGCCCGCCCGCACGCCTCTGCTGCTCCTTCGGTGCTCCCACGACGGAGTTTGGTCAAAAAGGAGCGTCATCCCTTCCCTCATCGTTCGTGGCTCACTACCGTGTCTTTGGTAGATCTTTATTCGCTTTTGGGCCTTTGACTTATTCGGACCGTCCGCCCGCTCCCGCGAATTTCATCTCAATTTGCAGGGTGGATGTTTTGGTATGTGTTGGTTCCACCCTGCCGTTGCAGACAATTCGTCTGGTTGCGGAGTGCTTTTTACTTGCACCCCGCCTTTACAGACCGTCCGTCTGCCGTCATGGTCACAGACCGGCCGTCTGTCTCAGCTTCCACAGACAGTCCGTCTGTATTCGGATCCACAGACCGCCCGTCTGTATTGGGTTTCACAGACCGTCCGTCTGTATCAGCTTTGGGTCTGGGCCTCCTGCCCTTTCCAGTCACCTGTGGTGGTTGCTCCCCAAGGCTCCAGAGACGTGGACCAATGACTGATGGGACCATGGTTACCCCTCCACTTCTTTAGACCATGGAAACGCAGGCCGATAAAAGAGTGAGTGTATATGGAGGGTCAAGGGAAAAAGAGAATGGCTCTTGCTGCGGGCAATTTGACCGCAACACACAGACACCAATTGTATTGAATACAAAGAAACAAGTTACAGGTGACTGTGATGGTCTAATTGCAATATACCATAACCTACCCAAACATCCATCAAAGCCAACAAATAATATACCATCAATCTACTCGATGACAATTTTTCCACCTTTCTTTATCCACCATCGCCCCTCAGTGGCGGACTAACCAGGGGGCGGAAGGGGCGGCCCGCCCGGGCCTCCGGTCTTGGGGGGCCCCCAAATTCTTCAATTTATAATAAATGGGACTTCAGTGAATCGTTACCCTACATATCGCTCATACTTCAATACTTCTTGACCATTTGCATCTCGGTTGCATTATGCAAGAGGAGTTTTTCGAAACTTAAACTAATTAAACATTTTCTTCGATCTACAATGGATCAAGAGCGACTGCTTAATCTAGCCGTGCTTTCATAGAAAGACAAATTTCCAAAGAAATCGATTTCACAGAAGTATCTAATTTTTTTGGTCGATCGATTCGTATTTTATTTTCCTCACCCATATCCATTCCATATTGTAGGTATGTACATATGTTTATTTAGCCTAAATAATTTAATTCGAATTTAAATTTCACTTGCCAGATATTAACGAAATAAAAATAAACACTTATTTATAAAGGGTGGTTAAATTTTAAGGCACGATGTTGATTTTGAATAAAACACAAATTATTTAGGAAAATATTGTCCAGGTTATTTTCCAGGCAATTTTGCTTTATGGCTGTCAAGTTTGGGGAAAATGCACTGACTGCCACACCAAAAAATTGCAGATACAGCAAAACAAATTATTAAAAATGATGATGAACCTTCCTTGGCACTACTCCACCTTTGATCTGCATAACAGAGCTAATGTTGAGTTGATTTCCGATAGAATTCGAAAACTTATTGAAACGTTCTTCATCAGATGCAACTTTTCCGATAATCCCCTAATAAATGCTTTGAATAATGCTAACTAATAATAAGACTGACTTACACGTCATGTTCTCTTCCACATACCTGAATTATTCGTTTATCTTTGTTTCTTTTATGTTAATTTATTTATTTGTTAAATTATTTATGCATGTATCTATGTATATATATGTGGGAATTAAAACAAAACGAATTTAATAGATTAGGTGGTATTTATTTAAAGTTAAGAAATATTGCTCATAGGCAAGTAACAAATAAAAAAAAAAAAACTGACAATAACTAAATTAAAACTCGGAAGAGATGGAGACAGCGAACTCGAGTATGTGTGTCGGTGTGCGTGCGCACGACGAAGAGTACTTTAGGTATCTCGTGATCGCGTTAGCGGACCACGATATCCCACATTCGGCCCTCCTGAATGGTCAATCGTCCCGATTGGCCTACCCCAAGCTTCATGCTGTCTGCGGCTGATGATGTTGCGCGCGGCCCCTCATGATCGCCTACCTTTTCTACCTCATACCGATCGTGCTTGCAGACTCTCGAAATCTTGTACGGACCCAGATACTTTGGCTTCAATTTCAGCCCTGGCCCGAACTGTGTCCGGCGTACTGCAACCAGCTCTCCGATCTTATAGGTCTTCGCCTCCTTCCTTCTGTAGTTGTACTGGTTGGTGTTCTCCCGCTGTATTCGGTCGATGTTCTCCCGTGCCTGCTCACGAATATCGTCCCTCTCCTGGTCTAACTCAGCCACGATCTCTGAGTGTAGTATATCTCGGATCTCCGGTCGGGAAGGGATTCTCATATCCAACCCGGTGAGTATTCTAAATGGTGTGTGCTTGGTACTCCTCGGCTCAGTGCTATTAATGAGCTGCTGCACCCGCTCGATGTGCTTATACCAACACGTCGGATCTTCTAGTGTTAATTTCGTCAAGATCGGGACTAATATGCGGTGCATCCTCTCGACTTGTCCGTTCCCTCTTGGAATTCCGGTGGTGATAACTAGGTGAGTGATGTTTTCCTCTCGACAGTACTTCTCAAAAACACCCGCCGTGAAAGCAGTACCTCTATCGGTTATAATTCGCCTCGGATTCCCAAAGATCGATGCCTGCTTCCGTAATCGGTCAACTACCTCTTCGCTGGTGGTACTCTTGGTGGGGTACAACCAAACAAACTTGGAAAAAGCGTCCACAACAACCAAGATGTGGTTGTACTTCTTCTTCGTAGCTTCCATCGGTCCAACATGATCGATGTGGTAGGTTTGCAATGGTCGATCCTCCTTCTGAATAGGTGACAGAAGTCCTTCCTGCTTCCCCGCCTTTCCCTCCACCATGATACATTCAATGCAGCTTCTCACAATACTGCCAACCTTTGACAAAAGCTCCGGAATGTAGTACGTCTTCTCGACTATCTCTGCTGTTTTCCGCGCGGCGAAATAGCCTTCCTTATGTGCTAACTTGATGATCTCCTCCTCCATGGAAGCTGGTATGACGACCAACTCCTTGGTTTCGTCCTTGAAGATGATGTCATTCTTCACGAAGAAATCCTCATACGAAGTGTACTCTAGTACCTTCCGCACTGCCTTCAATTGTGGATCTTGCAGTTGAGCCTCTCGAATTCGGTGACTCAGGGTGTCGACTACTAACATGGCAACACGACTTAACGCATCCACATGCTTCATCTGTGCGGCTGGGCGGTGCACCACTTTATAGTCAAAATCCTGAAGAAACATGGCCCAACGCGATACTCGTAGCGGAACTTCCTTTTTATTCATCGTCATGCTGAATGCCTTGCAGTCAGTGACGATTGTGATTGCCCTCCCCAGAAGATAAATTCTCCACTTCTCCAACGCTCTAACCACTGCCAGTACCTCTAGCTCGTACGAGTGGTACTTCTCCTCCTGCGGTGATGTCTTTCTGCTCATGTACTGCACCGGATGAAAATGCTGATCGTCGTTATCCTTCTGCAATAGCACAGCTCCATAAGCTATCTGACTCGCATCTGTATGCACCTCGGTAACGGCGTGTGGGTCAAACAGTTTGAGGACTGGTGACTTCACTAGCGCGTTCCTCAGCAATTCAAATGAGACTTCCTGGTCCGTTCCCATAGCAAAACTAGATTGTTTTCGAAGCAAATCACTCAACGGCTTCGCTACTGCGGCGTAGTTTGCTATAAACTTCCGGAAATACCCTGTTAACCCCAGAAAACGCTGTAGACTCTTCTTATCGGTGGGCCTCGGAAATTCGCTGACGGCTCTAACTTTCCCGTCTGATGGTCGTAGCGCTCCTCCTTCCACCACATATCCCAGGAACTCGACTGTAGTTGTTAAGAATTGACATTTGCTCCACTTCAGCCTCAGTCCATTCTCGCTCGCTACCTTCAGCACCTTCCTTAATCTCGAAATCGCTTCCTCGTTGCTCTCAGCCAGGATCACTATGTCGTCCATGTACGTGAGCATCAGACCTTCGTTCACTAGCTTCCTAAAAACCGAAGTGACGAAACGCGTAAAGACTGCTGGTGAATTACAAAGACCAAACGGAACTCTCAGAAATTCGTACTGTCCATTATGCACGATGAACGAGGTATATTTTCTGGATTCAGCCTCGATCGGCACATGAAAGAATCCGTTGATTAAGTCCAACGTCGTAAACACCTTTGCTCTCTGCAGTCGATCCAACACGTCGTCAATAATTGGCATCGGGAAATGATCCTTCGTGATCTGCTGGTTGATACGTCTAAAATCACAGCACAGACGCTTAGTTCCATCCTTTTTGGGCACTAGCACAACAGGTGAAGCGAACTCCGATTGACTGGGTTGTATTACTCCCTCACTTAACCAAACACTTATTTGTCGTTCAACTTCCTCTCGATCGGAAAATGGCATTCTTCTCGGGTGGCTATACACCGGCGCATCATCCTTGAGAATAATCTTCATCGTAACTGGCGACTCGACATCCTGCCTTGGTTGGTAACTCACGATCAATCGTTCGACTTCGGCACTATCTGCTGCTGATAACAGGGACAAATCTACCCCGTCCATTACCTTCGCTTCGCTTCCGTCCTCTAAGGCTAAACACAGCCTCTCAAACCCTTGGTGCAATTCGCGAATTTGGTCCGCCTCTTCCCCAGAAACAGCTGCTTGTATTTCGCCATCCGTCTCACAAATCTCCTTGATGGGTGAAATGCTCGATGTCGCTGGCCGCTCGACCTCCTCATCACTACTACTTGCTGAGCTCTGCTCCTTCGGAACTTCCATCCCTGCTTCGGTCTTCTTCCTTCGGAACCGAACGTTGTCATCCTCGATGATAACGACCGCTTCCCTCAAGAGTTCATTGCCTAGAACCAAGGTGAAAGGTGATTCTGTTTCCTTCACCACATGCAGCTTGGCTTCAAACTCAATTGCATCTATGACGACTCTTGCTTTGAGACAACCCTGAGTGCGAACTCTATGGTTCCCCAGCCCCGACAACATAGTAAATTCTGGCTCCACATTTGCCCTTTTCAACTGCATTAGCAAATCTTGTCTAACTAGACAGATATCGCACCCCGTATCCACCAATGCTGTTACTTCTAAGTTATCTACATTGACGTCCTTCATCAAGTGTGGTGCCCGCACTCCGAACTTGGCATTAACGACTGACTCCTTTTTCGCTTCCTGTCGCGTGTCCTTCACGCCGCCTGCTCCGCTGCACTCAAACGACCTGTGTCCGAAACCCTGGCACTTGTAGCATTTTATCTGCTTGGTGCAAGCTTTCGCTAGATGGGTGGACTCTCCGCAATTGAAACATGATCGCGATCTCATTTTCTCGTTCGGTGCTCTGGATGTTGAGTGTCTATCTGAAGACGTTGATGGTGAAGACGATGATTGACCTCTTATCTTCTCATAGACCCGCAGCCTAGCTTTCAACTCTTCGATTGTAGCCGCTTCATAGAGGACGATTTTGTTTACTTTGTCGTCTCTCAGCGCATCGACGAAGTACTCGATGATGGACTCTTCATCTATGGAAATGGGTTTTGCCACTTCTATGATCCTGTAAAGGAATTCCCGCAACGTTTCCCCAGGCTGCTTACGAGCATTCCTCAGTCGCCTATGGATTTCTGCTGCACTGAGCTTATCGCCGAACTCCTTCAGTAGCGCCTCTCTCAGCGAAAACCAATCCCTTATGCCGGTCTCGCTCTGAACGAACAGCTTCGCAGCACCCGACAGTAGACGCTTGCCGTAAATATATTTTTGAAGTGAATTCCACTGGATCATCTGACTGACGTCTTCGAATTCAGCAATCCAGTCACGGACGCTCTGTGATGCTTCGCCTCTAAATACCGCAACACTTTCCTCAATATCTCGGAACGAAAAGTTTGTTCGCTGCTCTTCCCATTGTCCGCCTCCAGGTGGTGATGCATGCTCCTTTGCAGTCTTCCTTTTGGTCGACCCCTCTACATACACCTCTTCCTCGTCGCTACCTAGACCTCCCTCGACATCGTTAGTGCGATGCAAGTTCAGATGGCAACGCAATCGTTCCTGCAGCTCCGATTTTTCGCCTGACGTCGACAAACCTTCTGCCCTCAACCTCGCACGCAACTCATCCCTAGTCACACACGCTAACTCTCTCTCCATCTCCCCCTCACAATTCGATTAATTTTTTTTAATCAAAAAAAAAAGAAATTTACTGCCAATACTTTGGCCTTAGAATTTTTTTTAAAATTTGTACGGTGCCGACAACTTCGGCTTTATTGAAATTAGAAAATTTAGGCAAACAAAACAAGAACCAGTTAAGTACTCACCCTTTTACTAAACAATTCTTTTGTTTTGTTGTTTTTTTTTTTTTGTTTCTCCGTCTCCGCTTCCAGCTTCGCCGCTACTCCGGTTTCGCTTTCTCACACACTCTGCTGTGCGTTTTTTCACGATTGTCCGCTACTCCTACTTGAGTATACACACTTTCGTAATGTTTTTTTTTTCGGTGCTCCTACTTGTGCACACACTCTTTGTTTTTTTTTTTTTTGTTTTGTTTCGCTTCGTTGGGATAGACAACCACGACACGGTTGAGTTCCCCTCCGTTACCCAGTGTAGTAACAAACGGATTTGATGATCGCGTATGATACACACAGACCACTTTCTTTTAGTTTTTTTTTTTTCACTTGCTATGCACTTCTTAGCAGTTTTTTTTTCGTTTTCTAGAATCCCGGTTGAGCCCCCAATTTGTGGGAATTAAAACAAAACGAATTTAATAGATTAGGTGGTATTTATTTAAAGTTAAGAAATATTGCTCATAGGCAAGTAACAAATAAAAAAAAGAAGGTATGTGGTACTTCACTGGTTCTGCACGTCCTTCCGTGCCTACTATTATAATGCAACTGACAATAACTAAATTAAAACTCGGAAGAGATGGAGACAGCGAACTCGAGTATGTGTGTCGGTGTGCGTGCGCACGACGAAGAGTACTTTAGGTATCTCGTGATCGCGTTAGCGGACCACGATATCCCACATATATTTATTTTATTTATTTTTTTGTTAATTTACATATATACAAATACATATTTGTCAATATATGTTTTCGCTTATTTGTTGTTGTTGTTTTTGTTGATGTCGCTGTTGTTGTAAAGCTGGTAGTGGTATGGCTGTAGCATTGGTTTGAGCTATTGTTTGTGGTTGTAGCGATGTTCGACGCAGAGTAGTACACTTGTCATAGCGATATTTGGTATTGCTAGCGGCCATGTATTCGATGTCATTAGGATTAATGTTCGCACACGCACAGTGAAATATACAACTGCAATAGCCACAAGTAATTTTAGATACATCACTTCGGACAATTTTTTGTTCGCAAATTAAACAATGCATTTTTGAAAAAGATGACTTGAGTCAGTTGACCGTAATACTTTTTAAAAGCGCGCACCCCATAACACTTTAAGTAAAACGTCCGTTCTTGACCGTGGTCGAACTATGCATCTATGAACATAGGTTCTTGTTTATTAATCTATTCGTTAATTTATATACATATTTAATAAACTTTTTTTTGTTTTGTTAATTTACTTACTAATTTGTTTATATATTTGTTTTTTTTTTTACTTCAATGTTAATTTATTTACTTTTTTTTTAATTTATACACAAATTTTATAATTAATTTGTAAGTTCACTTTAATGTTAATTTATGTTAACTTATATACATATTCGTTTATTTATTAAATTTACTTTAATTTTAATTTATTTATTTAGCAAGTAAGTTAATATCAAAATTATTTATTAATTTAATTATATTATATTTCTCATATTTTTCTTTCTTTTAATGAAGTAACAAATAAAAAAAAGAAGGTATGTGGTACTTCACTGGTTCTGCACGTCCTTCCGTGCCTACTATTATAATGCAACTGACAATAACTAAATTAAAACTCGGAAGAGATGGAGACAGCGAACTCGAGTATGTGTGTCGGTGTGCGTGCGCACGACGAAGAGTACTTTAGGTATCTCGTGATCGCGTTAGCGGACCACGATATCCCACATTCGGCCCTCCTGAATGGTCAATCGTCCCGATTGGCCTACCCCAAGGCTTCATGCTGTCTGCGGCTGATGATGTTGCGCGCGGCCCCTCATGATCGCCTACCTTTTCTACCTCATACCGATCGTGCTTGCAGACTCTCGAAATCTTGTACGGACCCAGATACTTTGGCTTCAATTTCAGCCCTGGCCCGAACTGTGTCCGGCGTACTGCAACCAGCTCTCCGATCTTATAGGTCTTCGCCTCCTTCCTTCTGTAGTTGTACTGGTTGGTGTTCTCCCGCTGTATTCGGTCGATGTTCTCCCGTGCCTGCTCACGAATATCGTCCCTCTCCTGGTCTAACTCAGCCACGATCTCTGAGTGTAGTATATCTCGGATCTCCGGTCGGGAAGGGATTCTCATATCCAACCCGGTGAGTATTCTAAATGGTGTGTGCTTGGTACTCCTCGGCTCAGTGCTATTAATGAGCTGCTGCACCCGCTCGATGTGCTTATACCAACACGTCGGATCTTCTAGTGTTAATTTCGTCAAGATCGGGACTAATATGCGGTGCATCCTCTCGACTTGTCCGTTCCCTCTTGGAATTCCGGTGGTGATAACTAGGTGAGTGATGTTTTCCTCTCGACAGTACTTCTCAAAAACACCCGCCGTGAAAGCAGTACCTCTATCGGTTATAATTCGCCTCGGATTCCCAAAGATCGATGCCTGCTTCCGTAATCGGTCAACTACCTCTTCGCTGGTGGTACTCTTGGTGGGGTACAACCAAACAAACTTGGAAAAAGCGTCCACAACAACCAAGATGTGGTTGTACTTCTTCTTCGTAGCTTCCATCGGTCCAACATGATCGATGTGGTAGGTTTGCAATGGTCGATCCTCCTTCTGAATAGGTGACAGAAGTCCTTCCTGCTTCCCCGCCTTTCCCTCCACCATGATACATTCAATGCAGCTTCTCACAATACTGCCAACCTTTGACAAAAGCTCCGGAATGTAGTACGTCTTCTCGACTATCTCTGCTGTTTTCCGCGCGGCGAAATGGCCTTCCTTATGTGCTAACTTGATGATCTCCTCCTCCATGGAAGCTGGTATGACGACCAACTCCTTGGTTTCGTCCTTGAAGATGATGTCATTCTTCACGAAGAAATCCTCATACGAAGTGTATTCTAGTACCTTCCGCACTGCCTTCAATTGTGGATCTTGCAGTTGAGCCTCTCGAATTCGGTGACTCAGGGTGTCGACTACTAACATGGCAACACGACTTAACGCATCCACATGCTTCATCTGTGCGGCTGGGCGGTGCACCACTTTATAGTCAAAATCCTGAAGAAACATGGCCCAACGCGATACTCGTAGCGGAACTTCCTTTTTATTCATCGTCATGCTGAATGCCTTGCAGTCAGTGACGATTGTGATTGCCCTCCCCAGAAGATAAATTCTCCACTTCTCCAACGCTCTAACCACTGCCAGTACCTCTAGCTCGTACGAGTGGTACTTCTCCTCCTGCGGTGATGTCTTTCTGCTCATGTACTGCACCGGATGAAAATGCTGATCGTCGTTATCCTTCTGCAATAGCACAGCTCCATAAGCTATCTGACTCGCATCTGTATGCACCTCGGTAACGGCGTGTGGGTCAAACAGTTTGAGGACTGGTGACTTCACTAGCGCGTTCCTCAGCAATTCAAATGAGACTTCCTGGTCCGTTCCCATAGCAAAACTAGAATGTTTTCGAAGCAAATCACTCAACGGCTTCGCTACTGCGGCGTAGTTTGCTATAAACTTCCGGAAATACCCTGTTAACCCCAGAAAACGCTGTAGACTCTTCTTATCGGTGGGCCTCGGAAATTCGCTGACGGCTCTAACTTTCCCGTCTGATGGTCGTAGCGCTCCTCCTTCCACCACATATCCCAGGAACTCGACTGTAGTTGTTAAGAATTGACATTTGCTCCACTTCAGCCTCAGTCCATTCTCGCTCGCTACCTTCAGCACCTTCCTTAATCTCGAAATCGCTTCCTCGTTGCTCTCAGCCAGGATCACTATGTCGTCCATGTACGTGAGCATCAGACCTTCGTTCACTAGCTTCCTAAAAACCGAAGTGACGAAACGCGTAAAGACTGCTGGTGAATTACAAAGACCAAACGGAACTCTCAGAAATTCGTACTGTCCATTATGCACGATGAACGAGGTATATTTTCTGGATTCAGCCTCGATCGGCACATGAAAGAATCCGTTGATTAAGTCCAACGTCGTAAACACCTTTGCTCTCTGCAGTCGATCCAACACGTCGTCAATAATTGGCATCGGGAAATGATCCTTCGTGATCTGCTGGTTGATACGTCTAAAATCACAGCACAGACGCTTAGTTCCATCCTTTTTGGGCACTAGCACAACAGGTGAAGCGAACTCCGATTGACTGGGTTGTATTACTCCCTCACTTAACCAAACACTTATTTGTCGTTCAACTTCCTCTCGATCGGAAAATGGCATTCTTCTCGGGTGGCTATACACCGGCGCATCATCCTTGAGAATAATCTTCATCGTAACTGGCGACTCGACATCCTGCCTTGGTTGGTAACTCACGATCAATCGTTCGACTTCGGCACTATCTGCTGCTGATAACAGGGACAAATCTACCCCGTCCATTACCTTCGCTTCGCTTCCGTCCTCTAAGGCTAAACACAGCCTCTCAAACCCTTGGTGCAATTCGCGAATTTGGTCCGCCTCTTCCCCAGAAACAGCTGCTTGTATTTCGCCATCCGTCTCACAAATCTCCTTGATGGGTGAAATGCTCGATGTCGCTGGCCGCTCGACCTCCTCATCACTACTACTTGCTGAGCTCTGCTCCTTCGGAACTTCCATCCCTGCTTCGGTCTTCTTCCTTCGGAACCGAACGTTGTCATCCTCGATGATAACGACCGCTTCCCTCAAGAGTTCATTGCCTAGAACCAAGGTGAAAGGTGATTCTGTTTCCTTCACCACATGCAGCTTGGCTTCAAACTCAATTGCATCTATGACGACTCTTGCTTTGAGACAACCCTGAGTGCGAACTCTATGGTTCCCCAGCCCCGACAACATAGTAAATTCTGGCTCCACATTTGCCCTTTTCAACTGCATTAGCAAATCTTGTCTAACTAGACAGATATCGCACCCCGTATCCACCAATGCTGTTACTTCTAAGTTATCTACATTGACGTCCTTCATCAAGTGTGGTGCCCGCACTCCGAACTTGGCATTAACGACTGACTCCTTTTTCGCTTCCTGTCGCGTGTCCTTCACGCCGCCTGCTCCGCTGCACTCAAACGACCTGTGTCCGAAACCCTGGCACTTGTAGCATTTTATCTGCTTGGTGCAAGCTTTCGCTAGATGGGTGGACTCTCCGCAATTGAAACATGATCGCGATCTCATTTTCTCGTTCGGTGCTCTGGATGTTGAGTGTCTATCTGAAGACGTTGATGGTGAAGACGATGATTGACCTCTTATCTTCTCATAGACCCGCAGCCTAGCTTTCAACTCTTCGATTGTAGCCGCTTCATAGAGGACGATTTTGTTTACTTTGTCGTCTCTCAGCGCATCGACGAAGTACTCGATGATGGACTCTTCATCTATGGAAATGGGTTTTGCCACTTCTATGATCCTGTAAAGGAATTCCCGCAACGTTTCCCCAGGCTGCTTACGAGCATTCCTCAGTCGCCTATGGATTTCTGCTGCACTGAGCTTATCGCCGAACTCCTTCAGTAGCGCCTCTCTCAGCGAAAACCAATCCCTTATGCCGGTCTCGCTCTGAACGAACAGCTTCGCAGCACCCGACAGTAGACGCTTGCCGTAAATATATTTTTGAAGTGAATTCCACTGGATCATCTGACTGACGTCTTCGAATTCAGCAATCCAGTCACGGACGCTCTGTGATGCTTCGCCTCTAAATACCGCAACACTTTCCTCAATATCTCGGAACGAAAAGTTTGTTCGCTGCTCTTCCCATTGTCCGCCTCCAGGTGGTGATGCATGCTCCTTTGCAGTCTTCCTTTTGGTCGACCCCTCTACATACACCTCTTCCTCGTCGCTACCTAGACCTCCCTCGACATCGTTAGTGCGATGCAAGTTCAGATGGCAACGCAATCGTTCCTGCAGCTCCGATTTTTCGCCTGACGTCGACAAACCTTCTGCCCTCAACCTCGCACGCAACTCATCCCTAGTCACACACGCTAACTCTCTCTCCATCTCCCCCTCACAATTCGAATAATTTTTTTTAATCAAAAAAAAAAGAAATTTACTGCCAATACTTTGGCCTTAGAAATTTTTTTAAAATTTGTACGGTGCCGACAACTTCGGCTTTATTGAAATTAGAAAATTTAGGCAAACAAAACAAGAACCAGTTAAGTACTCACCCTTTTACTAAACAATTCTTTTGTTTTGTTGTTTTTTTTTTTTTGTTTCTCCGTCTCCGCTTCCAGCTTCGCCGCTACTCCGGTTTCGCTTTCTCACACACTCTGCTGTGCGTTTTTTCACGATTGTCCGCTACTCCTACTTGAGTATACACACTTTCGTAATGTTTTTTTTTTCGGTGCTCCTACTTGTGCACACACTCTTTGTTTTTTTTTTTTTTGTTTTGTTTCGCTTCGTTGGGATAGACAACCACGACACGGTTGAGTTCCCCTCCGTTACCCAGTGTAGTAACAAACGGATTTGATGATCGCGTATGATACACACAGACCACTTTCTTTTAGTTTTTTTTTTTTCACTTGCTATGCACTTCTTAGCAGTTTTTTTTTCGTTTTCTAGAATCCCGGTTGAGCCCCCAATTTGTGGGAATTAAAACAAAACGAATTTAATAGATTAGGTGGTATTTATTTAAAGTTAAGAAATATTGCTCATAGGCAAGTAACAAATAAAAAAAAGAAGGTATGTGGTACTTCACTGGTTCTGCACGTCCTTCCGTGCCTACTATTATAATGCAACTGACAATAACTAAATTAAAACTCGGAAGAGATGGAGACAGCGAACTCGAGTATGTGTGTCGGTGTGCGTGCGCACGACGAAGAGTACTTTAGGTATCTCGTGATCGCGTTAGCGGACCACGATATCCCACATATATTTATTTTATTTATTTTTTTGTTAATTTACATATATACAAATACATATTTGTCAATATATGTTTTCGCTTATTTGTTGTTGTTGTTTTTGTTGATGTCGCTGTTGTTGTAAAGCTGGTAGTGGTATGGCTGTAGCATTGGTTTGAGCTATTGTTTGTGGTTGTAGCGATGTTCGACGCAGAGTAGTACACTTGTCATAGCGATATTTGGTATTGCTAGCGGCCATGTATTCGATGTCATTAGGATTAATGTTCGCACACGCACAGTGAAATATACAACTGCAATAGCCACAAGTAATTTTAGATACATCACTTCGGACAATTTTTTGTTCGCAAATTAAACAATGCATTTTTGAAAAAGATGACTTGAGTCAGTTGACCGTAATACTTTTTAAAAGCGCGCACCCCATAACACTTTAAGTAAAACGTCCGTTCTTGACCGTGGTCGAACTATGCATCTATGAACATAGGTTCTTGTTTATTAATGTATTCGTTAATTTATATACATATTTAATAAACTTTTTTTTGTTTTGTTAATTTATTTACTAATTTGTTTATATATTTGTTTTTTTTTTTACTTCAATGTTAATTTATTTACTTTTTTTTTAATTTATACACAAATTTTATAATTAATTTGTAAGTTCACTTTAATGTTAATTTATGTTAACTTATATACATATTCGTTTATTTATTAAATTTACTTTAATTTTAATTTATTTATTTAGCAAGTAAGTTAATATCAAAATTATTTATTAATTTAATTATATTATATTTCTCATATTTTTCTTTCTTTTAATGAAGGGTTTTCTCGTTATTTCCCTTCAAAAATTAAATTAAATCATTGAGCTTATTAAATAGTATTTAGAATATTTAAAATGTTTTGCAGTTGGAAAATATAAATATCATATCTCTGTACTCTAAATTGTGTGATGGCTATTTGTAATTTTATGACGAAATAAAAATCTATCTAAAAAAAAAAAAATATTGTCATTTCTTTTTATTATAATAATATTGGTATTATGTATGGAACAAAATATCGGCCAAATGGCGGCCTCGACTTCGGCGGCACACCTCCATCCGATGGTCCAAATTTTCGATGACGCTTAGGCATAATTGAGGTTCTATGCCGTTAATGTGCCGAATTATCTCATCCTTTAGCTCTTGAATTTTTGCTGGCTTATCGATGTACACCTTTTCTTTCAAATAACTCCAAAGAAAGAAGTCCAACGGTGTCAAATCACATGATCTTGGCGGCCAATTGACATCGCCACCACGTGAGATAACACGGCCATTGAATTTGTCACGCAAAAGAGCCATTAGCTGTGTGGGAAGTGGCACCGTCCTGTTGAAACAACATATCGTCCACATCCATATCTTCCAATTCGGGCCATAAAAAGTTCGTTATCATCTCACGATAGCGAACACCATTCAGAGTAACTGCCTGACCGGCCTCATTTTGGAAAAAATACGGGCCGATGATGCCGCCAGCCCATAAACCGCACCAAACAGTCACTCTTTGTGGGTGCATTGGTTTTTCGACAGTCACTCTTGGATTATCATTCGCTCAAATGCGGCAATTCTGGTTATTGACGAATCCACTGAGGTGAAAATGTGCCTCATCACTGAAGATGATTTTCTTCGAAAATTGATGATCCACTGTTGCCAAATCTTGCCACCATTCTGACCATTGACGACGCTTGAAATGGTCAAGAGGCTTTAGTTCTTGAGCCAATTGCACCTTGTAAGCGCGTAAATGCAAGTCTTTATGCATAATGTTCATCAACGACGAGCGTGAGAGGTGCAATTGTTGGGCACGACGACGAGTTGAGGTGGACGTCTCTTCAGCCACACTATCGCGAACAGCAGCAATATTTTCTGCAGTACGAGCTGTACGAGCATGCACTGGTGTTTTCACATCTCCTACAGACCCGGTTTGCTCAAATTTTTTCCGATTTTTCCGATTGACCGAACGATTAAATTGACCGAAAAAATCACGAAGTGCACGATATGCATTTTGATTTGAACGCCCATTTTCATAATAAGCCTGAATAACTTTAACGCGTTGCTCGATTGTGTATCTTTCCATGGTTGAAATTCAGTTAGTCTGAAATTGGGAAATGTCAAATAAAATGCGGAAAAAAACTTGACGTTTAGGTGTGGTTTACATTCAACATCGGCCCTTACAATTTAACCACACTTTACATACAAATGTGAACTGAATAAAAAGCTTGTAAAACTACTTTTTTTATGAGGGGGGCCTCATTCAGCTTTGCCGCCCCGGGCCTCTGACGGGCTTAGTCCGCCACTGTCGCCCCTACTTTTAATTATGAATATCCATTTTTCACTTGCAAATATGAATTATAAAGAAAATCATTTGAGAATCCTCACAGTAGCTGAAATGCGACTCTCCTTCAACGATCATACACACCAATACCAGAAAACATAACCTACCCCAAAATTAAATGAATTCTAAGAGAGGGTTTAGTTCTTGTATTCGCGAGGTTTTTCCAAGAATTGTTCAAACAGGCGTTGCGATTCCTTGTCTAATTTTTGTTGCACTATGTAAGCCGTTATTGGCCCCCAGGTTGATGTGTCTATTCCCAAATTTTTAATTGCTGCCATACATTCCTGTGTTGTATCCAGAACTTGCTTCAAGGCTGCAGCTGATTCTGTTGTTATGCATGGTTGTTTCATCAATTTTTGAATATATGTCGTGTAGATACAGGGTTACCAACTCGGGTTTTTCACCCGGAGACTCCGGGAATTTGAACTAATCTCCGGGCTCCGGGTTAAGCCAACATTTCTCCGGGTAAACTCATTTATTGAATAATTTAAAATATTCAATACATAAATAATAAAATCATTTTTCTTCTCTGAATGAATTCCTTACTGCGTATTTGGCAGCACTGCAGTTTGACATTTTGAAATCTTTTTAATGTCAGTCATCTGTCACGCACTCTGATTTCCAATTAAATTGCTGTTTGCCGCCTTGGTTGTTGGTTGCTGCCTGCTGGTCTGGTCATTGCGGCGTTGTTTTGCTGACGAAAAGTGGAACTAAATGGTAAAATCGTGTGAATAAATGTTATTGATTTTAATACTATTAATTGGCAAATATTTTAGCTTTTGGATATCCTTTAAAATGAAATCAACGAGTGGCAAAAAACACTATTTTAGTTCGTTTCAAAACGAGTGGCTTTCCCGCCCAGAATACAGAACTTGGCTGCAAAAAGAAAACAACTTCACGGCAAAATGTAAGTTGTGTTTGATTAATTTTGTAATTAAACATGATGGCGAAAAGGCAATCAAATGTCATTCAAAAAGTGCAAAACATAAAGCCATAGTGAGTGCCAAGGAGCAAAGTTCCCTGCTGACAACGTTTATGCCTCATCAAAATTCAAGTGATGAGATAAAATGTGGTGCTGCAGAAATGACAATGGTTTACCATTCAATTAAGCATCAACACAGCTATATAAGCACTGACTGTGGAATAAAACTCAATTCCAAAATATATAAAGACAGTCCCCTATCTAGCCTCATACGATGTGCTAGAACAAAATCATCTAGTTTGGCAGAAAATGTTCTCGCACCAAAATCAATAGAAATAGTTCTGAATGATCTCAGAGGAGCAGATGACAACAAACCAATATATTTTTCTATATCATCTGATGCCTCAAACAAAGGTAATATCAAATTGTTTCCCGTCGTTGTAACATATTTTTTGAAAACCCAAGGAATAAAAAATAGAATAATTGACTTCTATTCGGATGATTACGAGTCTTCGCAGGCGATTTTTGATAAAATTGTTCAAATTCTTTCTGAACTTGGGCTTTCCATTCCATATGTTACAGCTTTTTCTGCTGATAATGCCAACGTCAATTATGGCTTAAAGAATTCGGTGTATCAGAAACTGTTGGAGAAAAATTCATTTATTTTGAAAGCGAATTGCAACGCCCATGTGATACATAATGCAGCAAAATATGGTTGCAAGAAACTAAGTTTTGAGTTTTGACGTAGAAACATTAGTTAACAAAATATATTCCGAGTTCAGTACGAGCACTGTTAATATTAGAGAGCTTAAGACTTGCTTCGTATTTTTTAAATTGGAATTTTCGCAATTGGTTAAAAACGTTCCTACGCGATGGCTAAGTTTGAGGAATGCTGTCGACAGGCTTATTTCTTCATGGCCTGCCATAAAAATGTATTTTCTGGAGCAAGGTGAGGACAATTGCGATCAATTTATTTGGAAAATTTTAAAATCGCAAGAAAATGAGTTGGAGGAAGATTTAACCGCGCCCACACTTTATGAACTTTATTTATATTTTATTTCTCATTTTTTAAACTTTATGTGTAACTCAATTTTAATATTGGAAAAAAATGAACTTACTTCTACAGAGTTGCATGATGTTATAGTAGACTTAAGGGATAAGTTAGAAAGTAGAATAAGTGATAAATTTTTCGGTGCTAAGGCCCACACATGTTTAAAAAACTTTAGTCAAAACATTCAAATAAAATTTTCAAAAGAAGCTCTGGAAGTGTATAAACGAACACTGGAGTATTTAGAAAAATCATACGATTTTAATGAAAATCCAATAAAATTTTTGGGGTGCTTGAATATATTCAAAAGAGATCTCAGTTTTAATGACATAGTTAAAGTACGAGATGTACTTAATTTAAAAAATATAGATTTAGATAAACTTTACGATGAAGTTAATATAATCAATAAAATTTTACCAAATTTGAGAAAAGTGGAGAATATGTCCGTGAGTAAAGCTTGGGTTTCAATTTTTACCAGCTCCGAAATGTTGTCTGAAGTTTCTAAAATTGTTTCGAAAGCGCTAAGCATTCCCGTTAGTAATGCATTTGTCGAAAGAATTTTCTCTATAATGGATTCGGTGTGGAGGGCAGACAGAAACAGGCTAAGAATTGAATTGGTCAAAGCTGAACTTTGTGTTCGAATCAATTTTGACATGGAATGTCAAGAGTTCCTTGAATATATTCAGCATCCCAATCAGAAACAAATGATTTTGGCTTCCAAATCGAATCAAAAGTACCACTTTTTACATAAAAGAATCTAATTAAACATACTTACTGTATGCACCTTAATTTTTTATTAAAACTTTATAGTACGTACATATTTTAAATTTATGAACTTTTTTGTGATACTATGGAATAGTTTCCTTTAATTTAAAATTCTTATCTTTATCTGTGAGCTACAAAATATAAATATACGCTTACATACACACAAAATATGAAACAATAATTTATAATCCTATATATAAAATAAAATATTATATTTATTTATAAAATTAAATAGATATGTACTTTTTTTTATGAAAAAAAAACCTCCGGGTCTGTGCTTTTCCCGAGTTGGTAACCCTGTGTAGATAATTTACCTGTTGTTGTACAAGGTGGCGCAAAAATAACCTTCCGATGTTTTTTGGCTGTAATTTAAAAAAAAAAATGAAAAACTTTGATTCTTCTTGTGGATTATTTTTATTTGGTCTTTTAATTTTTTTTACATCAAGTCGAGAATATGATGTCATGTTAATGACCGCCGCCACAGTTGATTGTCATTTGAGCCCTTTTTATGGCATTTTCCATCACTTTGGCCAAAACTTCCGGCGATAAGTCCTCACATTGTTGACGGATATTGTCTTTAAGAGCTGCAAGAGTCAGAGGCTTGTTGACATAAACCCGCGACTTCAAAAAGCCCCACAAATAGAAGTCTGGAGCGGTCAAATCAGGCGATCTTGCTGGCCAGTGCAAATCGCCAAAACGGGAGATTAGGCGCCCGGGAAATGCATCCTTCAGCATATCGGTTGTGGCACGTGCAGTGTGTGCCGTTGCACCGTCCTGTTGGAACCACATGTTCCACCAATTCATCAAGTTGCGGCAAAAAGAACTCGTTGATCATTGCTCTGTAGCGCTCACCATTCACAGTAACCGTTTGGCCCGCGACGTCTTCGAAGAAAAAAGGTCCGATGACTCCTCCAGCGAAAACAGCACACCATACAGTGACTTTGAGCGGGTGTAATGGCTCTTCGTGGGTTACACGCGGATTTTCAGTGCCCCAGAAGCGTAAATTTTGCTTATTTACGTACCCGCTAAGATGGAAATGGGCCTCATCACTCATGATTATTTTTGATGAAAAATCATCTTCTTCTTGGTGGTGATTACGGATGGCTTGAGCGTATGTTAGACGCGATTGGCGATCAGCAGCTAACAGCTGATGCACCGTCTGGACTTTGTACGAAAATATCTTCAAATCTTGTACCAAAATTCGCTGTAAAGACCGTCGACTGATACCCATTTGCGTGGCACGTCGTCTGGTCGATGTCGACGGCGCTTCCATGAAATCTTCGGCTACAGCAGCAATAGCTGTGTTTTATTATCCATGCGGATCTGGATCTGGATCAATTTAATACGTAAAACAAAAACAACACAGGATCTTGCTATTTATCGTGATCCAAAATGTAATTACAAAACTCACTACCTGTTTTTTCGTGGCGTTGCTTATTTAAATTATAGGAAATTATAGGAACACAATAATATTGCCAGACCAAAATATGAAACACTATTAATAACACAAAAAATCAATTAGCATATTTTCATATTCGAATAATTTACCACTGCGACTTTTGAGACGTTTTGCTTCGTAATATAATACACAAAAATTAATGGAAATATTAGCAGTACAATACTGTTAATATGTTGCATATTTGAACATAACATTTGAACATAGTTTCTGAAAAAAAAATATTGAGTGCAAAATGTATGTTGATTTGTATTCAAATGGCAACACCCCCGACACAACAAGCGATCATATTGTGACGTCACATTGTACCCTATATTTGCAATATGGCTGAGTGCCAAACTAAACTTAAAATACCTGGTATCGTCTGTTACGTGTTAAAAACAACTGTTGGCACAACTTGCCACTGATGATCCAGATCGTTTTATTATCAGATCGGATCCGTATCAAGATCATTGGGATAATAAAACGCGGCTAATATTCTCTGCAGAACGGCTACTCCATGGTCTGCCACGCCTGGCAGCATCTCGTGTTGTGCCAGTCTCTTCGAGGCGAGCGGCTAAACGTCGCAGTGTTTCACCAGTAGGCGTTGGACGGGTAGGAAATCTGCGACGAAATTCACGTTGTGCCAAAGTCACCGACCGATTATTGCTCAAATAAATAGTCACCAATATTCCGCGTTCTGGAGCAGTGTAGCGTAACATTGTTTATTAACGTGTATTTCGCATGTGTTTACTACACAAATGTCAAAACAGAACTGACATTAGGGGCCAATCGCAAAATTTATAGCATTTTCTGATAGGAGGATTACTTTTGCGCCACCTTGTACCTTTGTTCGATTAATTTGTATGCCGTTGTGTAATTCTCTCCTGTTACTTGTAGATGCTTGATTATGTTTCCTGGACCATTGCTTAGATGTGTCTTTAGGTACTGCATTTTCTGTACTGAGGTTAAGGCTTGATTGTTGTGTACCAATGTTGTAAATAGATCATGAAATGATGGCCAAGACTCGTATCGTCTATCGTATGTTGGAATGTTTAAGCGTTCCAACCTTAGATCGTTGCTGCGGACAAATACGGCAATCTTATTTTCCTGTCGTTTATACCGTTGTTGTTGCGCACTAAATGTATCCTTTTTGTTTCCGCCTAGTTCGTCTAGTTCTGCGGTATTTCTGATGTCTGCTATATCGTTTTCCAATAGTATTTCCCGAGCTTCTTCTAGTAGTTTAAGCATAGTTTCATATGCCGTGTTTATTTGCTCAAAGTACAATTTGGTTGTGTCTGTTTGCTTGTCGAATTCGTTGATGATTGTGTCATCGTTCAACACGAACATTTACCATTGTTCTCTCAAGGATTGGCGTTGTCTTTCAATGTAGTCCGCTGTTCTTCGAGTTTTCCCGGCCTTTTTGAAGTTTTTTAACAGGCTCTCGATGCAATCTCCGATTTGCTTCTGCTTTTCCCATAGGCTTTCCATTGTTTACTTGCTTCTGACTACGAATCCTTGTTTAGTTGTATACTGTCGATCTTAGTGTTGTAGCCCTAAGAATGCCTTGTGATTTCTTTGGTTGAGCCCCCAAATGTTTGGATCCTGAATAGCACCTTACCTCGGGTGGGGGGATACTAATCGGGGAGTGAAAAGTCGTTCGTTGGTGGATGAACTGATTATTACTTTATTTCTTTAACTTTACTTAACTCTATTTATGCACACAAAATGCGTATGGTACCAAAAACAGCCAGTACAATAGGACTGCTGCTGTTACCAAAAACATGATTAAATTTACAATAAACGCTTAATTTACAATAAACGCTTAGTTTACAATAAACACTTAAACCCTTTATTTACAATTAGCGCTCAATAGCATTTTTGCTTATGACTCATCGGGAAAAGATTTACCTATTCATTTTATAAGTAGAACTTTAAATAAAGCTGAGGTTAATTATATGTAGTACCACAGAGAAGAAATGCCTTGCCATCGTATGGGCAATACAGCAGTTTAGACCTTACCTTTATGGACAAAAGTTCATTATAAAAACTGACCATCGACCGTTAACTTGGTTGTTTAATGGTAAAGACCCAGTATCAAGACTGATAAGATGGAGACTTAAATTAGAAGAATACGACTATAAAATTACATATGAAAAAGGTGTAGATAATGTAGTTGCTGATGAACTAAGCAGGAATATGGTTTTCTCAGTATTTGAGAACGAAGAACTCATAATGCTAAATTAAGTAAAGAACAAAGAGAAGCAGCAAAAGAAGTTTTTATAGAAGACTTTACGGCGGATGAAGAATTAGAAGAGGATGAAAATGTTTTAAGACAAATCTACTAAGACGAATGCAGGTTGGAAGAACCATGCACTAGTAGAATTGTTTTGAAGAATTTAAATAAAAACACATTACGTGTAAGGAAAATATCCAATCATCCTGAAGAACACGAAAACGAAGTAAGTGACAAAAGTCATAACAATAGTCAGGAAGCTGAAGAAGTTGGTAATGAAAAAAACATGAAAGAGGTTTCTTTAGAGAACATTCAAATTATAAGTAATAAAGAAGAACAGCAAAATATAATAAAAGAATACCATGACCTGATTGGAGGTCATGGCGGACAAAAAGCAACAATCAGTAGAATCAAAGAAAGATTTTACCAGGCTTAAATAAATAGGCATCCATATAGGAATCCAATGAAGATAGTAACTTCAGCGGATCACAGTTTTGAAAAGGTAGCAATGGATTTAACTGGTCCATACTATGAAAACAATAAAACTATTTTTTCTTTAAGAATCCAAGACGATTTAAGTAAGTTTATTAAGTATATTCCTATTAAAGATAAGAAAAGTGAGACTGTAGCTAGAGCTTTTACAGACGAATGGATCTTTAATTTTGGAATACCAGAATATATTCTCACAGACAATGGTGGTGAATTCGTTAACGAACTAATGAATGAACTATGTAAGATGTTTGGTATAGAGCATTTACGTACTAGTAATGCATACCCGCAATCGAATGGATCCGCGGAAAGATATCATGCTAGACTAGGTGAATATTTGAGGTTAGTTAATAAAGGAAAAGCAAAACCACAATATGCAAAATTATTTAGATACGCTGCATTTTGTTATAATACCGCCATTCATAAAAGCACAGGATTTTCTCCGTACGAAATGTAATTCGGAAGAAAGGCTAACACACCAAGTGAATTTAGTAACTTGAGTTTAAAAACTACAACGAATTATACTCAGGAACTACAGCGTAAATTAGTACGGATGGAAACAGAAGCTAAAAGGATTATGTTAGGTAAGAAAACAAAAGCAAAAGAAAGATACGACAAAAGAATAAATTCTAACGTAAAAGAATTCGAGAAAACTGACTTAATTCTTGTTGAAAATGATAGGAGAGATAAGTCAAGCGAAAAGTATGTAGGTCCATATGAAATTATAAAAGTTTTCGAAAACTCTGTTATAATTAGACGAAACAATAAATCAATGAGGTATAATAAAGGCAAAATAAAACACTATAAGAACTGACAAGTTTTATTTTACAGATTTTTATTGGCTTTGAAAGGCGTTTTGGGTAGAATATTGGGAGAAGTTTCCATCAAACGAAATATCTATATATTAATACGGAGTTGCCTATAACGTGTTTCCCCCCTTTTTTGCTATTATACGTCACATAGATATGCCAACACTATATATATTTGGGTAGGGGGCAATACATAGAAGTGCACAATACAAAAATTATCCACATATATAGCTAGGATTGGATGAAATTACAACAACAACAACAACAACAACATTGCTGTGTGAGGCAATAATCTGCCAATCGGAACGGACAAATTGTATATCATGTGATGAAGTTACTTGAAAATGCTTGAAAATACTTGAAGTTACTTGAAGTTACCAACAACAACATTGCTGTGTATTTTATGCATTTGATAATGCTTGAACATATGTACTTGACGTTACTTGGACATGCTTGAAGTAACTTGAAAATGCTTGAAGGTACTTAAAAATGCTTGAAGTTACTTGAAGTTACTTGAAAATGCTTGAAAATACTTGAAGTTACTTGAAAATGCCTTGAAGTTCCTTGAAGTTACCTGAAAATGCTTGAAGTTACTTTAAGTTACTTGAAAATGCTTGAAGTTACTTGAAAATGCTTGAAAACTTGAAGTTACTTGATAATGCTTGAACATACTTGAAGTTACTTGGACATGCTTGACGTTACTTGAAAATGCTTGAAGTTACTTGAAACTGCTTGAAGTTACTTGAAAATGCTTGAAGTTACTTCAAAATGCTTGAAAATACTTAAAGTTACTTGAAGTTACCAACAACAACATTGCTGTGTATGCTATGCATTTGATAATGCTTGAACATACTTGAAGTTACTTGGACATGTGTTACCACCCAACGGCAGTAATCTAAAATGTGCTGTTGTAAGAGCCCAACTCCTCGATCCACAGAAATATCTATCGCAACAATTTCGCACACATTTTCGCACAAACATATTGACTCAGCATTCCACCGTTGTTCCCATCGTACGACATAACTGAAGCGCGAACCGTTACAAGGCAGTGGGAAATTAATAAGCGTGCCGCGCTCTCGATTAACAAAGAAGAAAAGAACAGGTTGGCTAATCGAGCAGTAGCATCTCATCGCGTTCGCGTCTGGCACAAATAATGACAAAGTAATATTTAATAAAAAACCTAAATGTAAAGTACAGTTGAAGCAACGATTGCTTAGTTAAAATTAATTCATTAGTATAAGATTTTTTAATGGAATAAAATGAAGTGTTTTTGTTTAAATTAGCGTCATTGAACTTTATTTGAAGATTATTGATTTCAGGAAAAGTTAGTGCTTCTATGAATTCATCCAAATTACAGTCCGCTTAACAATTCTCAAAAAAGCTTGAAAATTCATCAAGGTCCTTCGAGCCGGATCTAAAGTTCAACAAAATTCAGATCTAATTAATCAAACAAAATCAATTAAATTTATTCGCAAAAAATAATCTATCTAATCGCACCAGCCACCATCTTGTAATCCTAACCACAATTCATATCAGTATAAGTACTGTGAACGCACCCTTTCGAGACTCGATTTGCATGCACAGATTGTTCATCAAGAGCTGTCTGCGCAAAAGTAAAAAATATACATATATAATTTTTGATTCGCAAACCACTCGCTAAAGCAATTCAGTGCAAAATGCCAGACAGTGACAGTGAAATTAAAACGCCATCCAAGGATGAAGAAAAAATAATAAAAGAAAATAAATCCTTACGTGCAGTGCTCCTTGGCCAACTTACAAAGGCAAAAAATTACTTGGCAGCAAATATACACACGATGACAGTGTACGAGCTGGAGGTTAAGCTGGGGATGCTCGAATCGCAATTTACCAGTTTTAATGCAGTTCAGTGTCAAATTGAAAGACTGGATGAAAATGAAGTAAATGCCACCAAACGTGACACTTACGAAGAAACATATTGCACATTAAAAGCACAAATGTTGGAAAAGATCCAAACCAACAAACAAAACGCTTCGATGGATGCCACACATTCGCAGTTCCCACATGGACAGTCACATTCCAAAATAAAACTGCCATACTTGGAACTCAGTAAGTTTTCAGGTTCGCCAACAGAGTGGATCGACTTCTTCAGCATGTTCTCGGCCCTAGTTCACAAAAATTTGCAGCTGTCAAATATCGAGAAATTTCAGCATCTACGCTCCTGTCTTACGGACAAGGCGGCAAGACTCATACAATCGTTGGAAGTGCAAGGCGACAACTACCACAAGGCCATTGAAATTCTTCAAGCTCGCTACGACAACAAAAGGTATGTTTTCCAAGCCCATGTTAAGCAAATCTTTGAGTTGCAGGTCATCACAAAGCCGTCTGTAGCAAACATTCGCAACATGATGGATACGATAAACGCAAACCTCCGCGCCCTGCAATCACTCGCCAACAAAGACCAGATCGCGGATGGTCTCCTGTTGCATTTACTCGTCTCCAAACTTGATAACGAATCCCAAGCCAAGTGGGAAGAGGAGGTCTCAGCAAAGGCAGACACCAAAATAAATATTAGCAACTCCACACCAGATCCAGACGCAGATTTTCCAACTTGGGACGATCTTTCAACGTTCTTGGAACGCCGATGCCAAACGATCGACATTATTGAAGCAAATCGACGGCCAGTAATCGCACCCTCCAGCGCAGCTCCACCGTACAAATTCGCACAAAAACCAAAACCCATCAACAATACCAGTTTCGTTGCATCGCAAACCTCATCATCATCTTGCGTCATTTGCAAAACATCGCCATCGCACAATCTCTTCACGTGTGTCAAGTTCACCAATCTGAATCCCACCAACCGTTTCAAATTAGCAAAGGAGCTCAAGCTGTGCATAAATTGCCTAAGACCAAATCATCACGTCCAACAATGCAATTCGATCAACAAATGTCAGCAGTGCCAAGCATCACATCACACTCTTCTACACCGACCAAGAGGTGAGGAATCCAGTCAAAAGCCTGATGACCAGCATGAACCCAGGCAACAGGCAAGTACCTCAAACTCAGTCAAGTTCGGTTCATCCTCTTCCGCTTTACAGACCAATTGTATTGGAAGCCAAGTCCTCCTCGGGACAGCACTGGTTCAGCTGCAAAACGGCAATGGAGTAGGCATCACAGCAAGAGCAATTCTTGACTCGGCATCACAGTTAAACTTCGTCACTAACCGAATTGCTCAATACCTGCACCTGAAGAGGAGACCAATAAACATGAGTGTGTGTGGCATTGGAGGCTCCACCACATCTGCCAGCTATACTTGTCATCTGAAAATACATTCACTGGCCGCATCATTCTCAGCAGATCTTGAAGCTGTCATCTTACCATCCATAACGGATTATCAACCACAACAATTCGTCGACATTCACAAGTGGAACCTTCCAGAGAACATCAAACTCGCAGACCAACATTTCAACCAGCCAAGCAACATCGACATTCTTATTGGGGCAAGTTTGTTTTACGAAATGCTAGCAGTGGGTCAAATCAAACTGGGGCAAAATCTACCAACGCTACAGAAAACAGTCTTGGGATGGATTGTTTCAGGTCCTACTGCTAGTTCGCACAAGGCTGCATCATTTCACACTACTTTCGCAAACAACACATCATCGTCAACAACACCATCCGTTGAGGAGCTTCTACAACGATTTTGGGAAGTCGAAGATCGCATCAGCAACAACACGACCATGACACAAGAGGAAGTAGAGTGTGAGCAGTTTTTCGAAGAGACTACGTCAAGATGTAAAGATTCCAACAAATTTATAGTGCGCCTACCGTTTCGAAGTGAGATATCAAGCCTCGGAGAATCCTACGTCATAGCCAAGAGGAGATTAGTATCGATTGAGCATACTATATCTCGTGCCCCGGCATTGAAAAAGGCATACTGCGACTTCATGGATGAGTACATCGACCTTCATCATATGGAAATCATCCCAAGCGTAACAGCAGCAAAGGAAAACGTCAACTACATACCACATCATGCTGTTGTAAAACCTGATAGCACTACCACTAAGCTCAGGGTAGTATTCGATGCCTCTTGCAAAACATCGTCAGGAAAATCAATTAACGACATTCTGAAGGTTGGGCCGACACTTCAGGATGACTTATCACTCGCTTTCGAACCCATCGATATGTTGTTATGGCTGACATAACCAAAATGTACCGGCAAATCATCGTTGACCCTCGAGATGCAAAGGCGCAATGCATATTGTGGAGAAATCAAAAAACACTAGCAATCACAACGTACAGCCTAAAAACCGTCACGTATGGAACTAGCTGCGCCCCATATCTAGCTGTGCGCTGCTTGCGGCAGCTAGCCATGGACCAAGCTGCACGGTTCCCACTTGGATCAAAAATCACACTCCGCGACTTCTACGTTGACAATCTCATGTCAGGCGCGGACAAAATCGAGGAAATCCACAGCATCAAATCACAAGTCACACAACTTTTAGCAACTGGTGGGTTTCCATTACGCAAATGGTCTTCAAACAATCCAAGCGTCATCGCAGACATCGCAGAAGAAGACAGAGAGTCCTACATCAACATTGGGGGCATCGAAATCATCAAGGCGCTGGGGTTAGGATGGAATCCCAGAACAGACAGCTTTCAATACTTATACTCGCCTCCTCACCAATCAACCAAATCTACTAAACGGACAATACTTTCCGAAGCATCGCAATTCTTCGATCCACTGGGATTATTAAACCCTATCGTCGTCAAAGCAAAAATACTTCTTCAAACACTGTGGAAGGAAAAGTACCACTGGGATGAAAGCATTTCGCAAGAGCTTCACACAAAATGGCTAGAGTATCGCAACCAACTCATACACATACATAATATCACATTTCCACGGTACGTACCTATCAATTCTCCTAAGTCACAAATTCATGCCTTTGCAGATGCAAGCACCAAGGCCTATGAGGCCTGCGTATACATTCGCAGTGAAAACGAGGACGGCAACGCCATGTGTCGACTGTTGTGTGCCAAGTCAAGAGTGGCACCAATCACGCAACTCACACTTCCCCGGCTTGAACTATGCGCAGCCTCACTATTGGTAGATCTCCTACAAAAGGTACACATCATAATTAAAGACAACATTCAGTCAACATACTGTTGGACAGACTCTACCATAGTCCTTGCATGAATCGCAGCACCGCCACATCGTTGGTCTACGTTCGTGGCTAACCGGGTGTCCAAGATTCAGCAGCTGTCGACATCGGCTACCTGGCTTCACGTCTCCACTGACCAAAATCCTGCGGATTTGGTTTCGAGAGGATGCTTCCCCAACCAATTGACTAACAACCGACTCTGGTTTGAAGGCACAGAATTCCTGCAAAATCCAACATCGTCGTGGCTCGTAGATCCTACCAACCTCATACCCATGGAAGAAGCACCAGAGCGACGCAAAACCATCGCATCAATGGTGTCAATTCACACAAGGGATCCCATTCAAAACTGCAAATTTCACAGCGACTACATCAAGATGCTTCGAATATTCAGCATGGTTGAACGATTTATTTCCAAATGTCGTAATCGGCAACCTAAACCATCAAAACCACCGCCAGACGCTCAAGCATCATCACATCGAATCAGTCGCACCGTCGAGAACCATCTGTACACTCCTCTGGAATTTGAAACTGCATTACTTCGTATCATTCGCACTATCCAACATATTCACTTCGCATCAGAAATACAAGCCATTCAACAAGGCAAGGACATTCATCATTCAAGCTCGCTTCGATCACTAGCACCTGTCGTGGAAGGAGGCATCCTCAGAGTTGGCGGTCGGATCCATCAAGCCCCGATGTCGTACGATGCCATTCATCCAATTTTGTTACCAAAACATCACGAGTTCATCACAAGCTTAGTAAGGTACAACCATAGGAAGCACTTACACATCGGCTGCCAGGCACTACACCATCTGCTACGAGAAAGGTATTGGATTCTCGGTGCCAAGGACATCATTCGCAAGGTAATTCACAATTGCATAATTTGTTTTCGATCTAAACCAATCTTAGCTCGACAAATCATGGGATCGCTGCCGAAAGAAAGACTGACCCCAGCACGAGCATTTACAACAACTGGCATCGACTATTGCGGGCCATTATACGTCACCCAAGGAATTCGAGGGCGGGTCCCTTTAAAGGCATACATCGCAGTCTTTGTGTGTTTCACCACCAAGGCTGTTCACTTGGAACTCGTCACCCAACTCAGCACAGCATCATTCATCTCAGCACTGAAACGTTTCATCGCAAGGAGAGGCAAGTGTGCGACTATTTACTCCGACAATGCAACTAACTTCACGGGAGCAGATCGCGAACTGAAACAGTTGCATTCACTATTTACCGCAGATAAACACAACACCTTAGTTGCAAGGGCCTGCGTCGAAGACGGCATCGAATGGAAATTTATCCCACCTCGTTCCCCACACTTCGGAGGCCTGTGGGAGTCTGCTGTAAAAATAGCCAAATACCACATTCGCAGAGTAATCGGCAATGCCTCTTTGCCCTTTGAAGAGATGAACACCGTATGCTGCCAAGTCGAAGCTATCATGAACAGTCGACCGCTGACCCCGGTGTCCAATGATCCAAACGATCTTAGCGTCCTCACACCTGGGCACTTCTTGGTCGGCTCACCACTAACAGCAATTGCAGAACCAAACATCGAGGACATTGACATTCCCCGTCTGAAAAGATACCAATATGTACAATGGATTCAACAGACATTTTGGCGACGTTGGCAAAGGGAATACTTGCACCAGTTACAACAACGCCGAAAATGGCAAACTTCACATCACAACATCAAAGTTGGCGAATTAGTCCTGATAAAGGAGGACAACACACCCCCACTGAAATGGCCCATGGGACGAGTGACTGCTACATATGAAGGCGCAGACAGCAAGGTCCGAGTCGCAACCATCAAAACTTCAAACGGCATATACAAACGGGCAGTTGCGAAGTTGTGCCCTCTTCCAATTGACTCTGGTTCATCATAAAGGTTGAAAGCGTAACGCTTTCAAGGCGGGCAGTATGTTACCACCCAACGGCAGTAATCTAAAATGTGCTGTTGTAAGAGCCCAACTCCTCGATCCACAGAAATATCTATCGCAACAATTTCGCACACATTTTCGCACAAACGTATTGACTCAGCATTCCACCGTTTTTCCCATCGTACGACATAACTGAAGCGCGAACCGTTACAAGGCAGTGGGAAATTAATAAGCGTGCCGCGCTCTCGATTAACAAAGAAGAAAAGAACAGGTTGGCTAATCGAGCAGTAGCATCTCATCGCGTTCGCGTCTGGCACAAATAATGACAAAGTAATATTTAATAAAAAACCTAAATGTAAAGTACAGTTGAAGCAACGATTGCTTAGTTAAAATTAATTCATTAGTATAAGATTTTTTAATGGAATAAAATGAAGTGTTTTTGTTTAAATTAGCGTCATTGAACTTTATTTGAAGATTATTGATTTCAGGAAAAGTTAGTGCTTCTATGAATTCATCCAAATTACAGTCCGCTTAACAATTCTCAAAAAAGCTTGAGAATTCATCAACATGCTTAAAGTTACTTGAAAATGCTTGAAGGTATTTGAAAATGCTTGAAGTTACTTGAAGTTACTTGAAAATGCTTGAAAATACTTGAAGTTACTTGAAAATGATTGAAGTTACTTGAAGTTACCTGAAAATGCTTGAAGTTACATTAAGTTACTTGAAAATGCTTGAAAATGCCGAAAAATTTTATATCATGTGAAATCAGAGAATGCAATGTCGAAAAATTTCATTTTCCGATTAATATGTATAATAGTCGACTTTGTTTTTTTTTCACTTATAGAATACATTGGTCGAATTTCGACCATGGGGCGACCCCTAGTATTACAAAAACGTCGGAGAAATAAGGCAACAAATGGGAAAGGTTTCAATAGTCAATGATATCGACTTTCGTCAAATAGCGGACCAAATATTTATTTATTTATTTACATATTCCGTCTTACAAGTTTATATCTTATTTTAGACCACTTCTAATACTAATACAGAAATTCATATTTTATATATTTAATGATAGATTACAGAGCATTCATAATAGCAATTTTACAAAACGTTCTACTCATATTGAAATCAATTGAATTTTTATATAAATTATAATTGACACAAGCTTTAGTAATGGAATCATTCAGACCATAATTCGTTCTGTGCCGGGAAACATAAAAAAATACAGTTCTCTAGGCCGAAGAATGCGATAAGGAGTGTATATATTAAACATTGATAATAAAAGGGAACAATCAATATGAGCGGTAGTTACATCATGTGCAAAAAGGACTGAGTAATATGTCCTTCTTTTAGCAAGGGTTTTCAAACTCATAAGCGCACATCTTGCTTCATACGGAGGAGTATCATTATTCCAGTATATTTTTTTGAGAGCAAATTTTGTGAATCGTTTTTGAATTTTTTCAATCCGAACTTCAGCGTTGCGGTAGTAGGGACTCCAAACAACGCAACCATATTCCAATATAGAACGAATCAATGAATTATAAAGGGATTTAAGTGTGTAGGGATCATTAAAGTCTTTAGAATTCCGACACAGAAAACCCAGCATACAATTAGCCTTGCTTATGATGTAATCAATGTGTAACGCAAAATGTAATTCCGGATCAAAGATAACACCTAGATCTTTTTGATCAGTTACTCTTTTAATTAATTTACCTTGTATACTGTAATCAAAGATTATCGAAGATTTTATTCTATTGAAAGTCATAACAGAGCATTTTTTAATATTAAAATATAACCCATTCAAAGTACGCCAGTAATTAACTTGGTTAAGATCTGTTTGCAATTTAATCGCATCAGAAATCGAGTTTACAGATTTAAATATTTTTAAATCATCAGCATATAAAAGGGAATTAGATTCAGATATAAAAGATGGTAAGTCATTTATAAAAAGAAGAAAGAGGAGCGGACCAATATGACTTCCCTGAGGGACACCAGAGAGGTTTAAAATTTCATTAGACAGAGCGGATCCTATCTTCACATACTGTTTTCGATTTTGCAGATAACTGCCGATCCAATTTAAAACATTAGAATGGAATCCAAACATTTCAAGTTTCTTTAATAAAACATTGTGTTGGACCCTGTCAAAAGCCTTCGGGAAAACGGTATAAATACAATCAACCTGAAGACGATTTTCAATTTTATGAAGACAATAATTTGTGAAGATAACTAAGTTGGTATTAGTTGATCTACCAGTCACGAAACCATGCTGGTTTTGCGAGATTTGATTACACACAGCGGCATATATCCGTTTCTTGACAACAGCTTCAAATATTTTCGGAATTAGTTGCAATTTAGCTATAGGTCTGTAATTGTCAATTAATCTTTTAGATCCAGATTTATGAATTGGGGTAATAAAAGAATGCTTCCAGCAATCAAGAAATTTACCTGACATCAGAGACTTGTTAAAAATAATTTTAAGCGGTTGAACTAAACTACATTTGCATGCTTTAAAAAACAAAGGGGGGAAATTATCGGGCGCGATACTCGTACTCGAATCAAGCGATGATAATTCTAGAAGAATATCATCTTCGGTCAAAGAAATAGAACCTATGTCAGTAATTCGTTCACAATTAGGTAATGAATTGCAATCAATGACGTCATTCACGAAATTTGATTGGAAAAATGATGCAAACATGTTACATATTTCATCAAGATTGTCACTATTGACTCCGTTATACGTCATAATAGAAGGTATACCAATTGATTTTCGCTTAGTGTTTATGAATGACCAAAAAGCTTTAGAATCGCGTTTAATATAGGTTTCCATTGATGAAACGTATTGTTTATAAAAAAATTTCTTTAAAAATTAATATTCTTTTCGCAAACGTAAGAATTCATTACGCGCATCTAAATTTAATTTACTCAACCTATAGGCTTTATTCATAACATTCTTCAATCTAGATAAACTGTTGTTATACCAACGAGGCTTATTAGAACGAAATATTCGTTTAGTCGGCAGAAACGTAGAAATCGTATAATCAATTATTTTTCTAAATTCTGTAAAAGCAGTATTTAAATTAACAGAGTAGAGAATGCCAGTTTATGGAGCTTAAAAAAATATTTATAGCATTATAATCTGCTTTAGCAAAATCCAACCTGTCACTTTTTAAACCCACAGACAATGACTTTAAAACCGACTAGTTGAATGAAACTTCCAACGCATCATGGAAATTACTATTATTCAGTAAATTAAAATCAGCCAGGCTTACAGAAGCTTCGATTTCTTCGTTTATAAAAATTAAATCTAATACATTACCAATAGCGTTGCAAAATCCATTCAATTGGCGGAAATTCGTAGCAAGCATTGTGTCAATTACTTCAATTGTTATGTTGGGAACCAGGGTCGAGCCACAGGGGCAACTTCGATACAGGTGAGGAGGACGCGGCATGCTTGTGGTTGCTCGGCTCAGCTCGTCGGACGGGGGTAGTTCTTGTCCCCTCACCATATACCACCTGCTCAACAAACGTTTTGTCGATGCCAAAAAGTTGTAAAAAGAGAGAAAAAAAGGAAGGAAGCTACTCTACGTAGACCACGGACGGACAAAAAAGGATAGAAAAGCAAAAATGAAGGAAAAGAAAATGTCCAAGGACAAATAGATATAATTACTGATTTTATAGCACATGTAAATGATGAATGTTTAATAGAAATTCCTGAATGTGTGGAATTCGTTAAACAAAAATACAAGTAATTGCATTAAAGAAAGACTTAAGAGTTTTTTTTTTATTTATTAGGAGTTGATAAAGATACAAAAGAGGTCTATTAAATATTGAAAGCAAAGATGCCGAGCAATATGAAGAAGCAATAAGAATTACTAAAGAAAATAGCGAATATGTACATAAAACTCAACAGGAAGAAATTTAAATTTTAGATGGCTTAAATAAACAAAATTTGGTTTTAAAAGGAACTTACTATGAATTAGGAAACCTAACAAACATTTTGGCAAATACATTAAAACAATTTTCAAACAAAGTTAATAAAGATGGGAGACTATTTGTTCTAAAGGATTATTTTATTGAGTTCAAAATTAAAATATACTCCTTTATCAATCATACCGAATTAATTATAGATCAGATAACCGAAGCGATTCTTTTCTTACAAGATAATGTTATACATCCAATTATTATTGAACCTAAGTACTTTATAGAATTATTGAAAACTAGTGACAAGGAAAATCAAATGTTGTTCACCCCAAGCTTAGAGTCTTATAGTTTTTTAATAAAAGTAGAATTAACTTCTAACTTCTTATCAGAAAGATTAATAGTAGTTATAACGGCTGTAAAAGTTTTTTGAAATGATTTATGTGCCATACTATAAAACAAAAGAAAATTTATACGTTTTTGAATAAAAATAAATACTTTGTAATCAAAGAAAACAAAGAAGAATATCTTGTTGCGGGATAATTGTACCACAACAAGAGCCACTCTACGTCCCTGACCCACCCTACCAAATTCCCTCTTTTTATCGGTTTGCGCGCTTAGGATCTGAAGAGGTGGAGGGGCAGCCATGGTGCCATCAGCCATCGGCCCACTTCTCTTGACCCTCAGGGCAAAAACCACCACAGGTTACTTGGGCATGGACAGGCGGTCCAACACTGGCGAACCAACTCGGCAGGCGGTCGACGAATCGATGAAAAGGCACCTCGTAACAGATGGACGGTCTGTACAACGGAGCATGGGGTGAGGCCCCAGACGTCCGGATGGTGAGCCTGACAAGGACCGTCAGGAGACTCCCAACGGAGCAACGTACTTCCTTACAGACGGACAGTCTGCAACACCATTACGTCAAGGACAGACGGACGGTCTGTAGGCGCAAAAGGCGGCAGCAAACCCAGACGGACGGTCTGCGACGGCGGAGTTGTGTACGCACCCTCAGACACACTCCAAACAGACGGGCGGTCTGTAAAATGCAGTGGTCGATGTTAATGACACTGGCACAACCAGACGATCGGTCTGAGATAGCATCTGGGGAGGGCGAGCGGACGGCCCCTTCTACAGACAATTGCGAAAGAAGTACCACTGTCACGGTACTGAGGCACGCACGATGGGGGGAAGATGACGCTCTATCTTTCAACTCCGTCGTGGGAGCACCGGAGGAGCAGCAGAGAGTGTGGGCGGACGGCCACGTATAAACACACTCCCATTGGCCAAACGTAACACTACGGACACGAGTCGCGACGAATCACAAAACCATTGATACCGTGATAAACACTGCGTGACAACTACAGAAAGGGAGCAAAACACATAACCCAAAACACAACGATGCAACATATGCAACATATGAAACATAAAACAAAAATGTAAGAACTGGCACAAGATCTATATTCCCTTTCGACCCCAAATCTGCGCGCCACCCCACCGAGAGATGTAGGGAAATCCTTTATAACGCGAGAATTATACATAAGTTATTTCACTCACTTCACTTTCCTGCATATTCTGTTTCACAAATGGTCTCAGCTGGGACCTGGTACTAGGGATTCTCGAATCCAATCCCTCACAGGTGAAATCTTCTTCGGGCTGCATACTTGGGATGGGGAGTTTAAAATGTTTTCCAAAGATTAGTTCCATTTTAAAGGAATAAACAACTAAATCTTCCGATTATTCGTTTCTTGAATGTTTTGATTACGAACTGTCAAAGGGGGTACGTGTTGAATCGAGGCAGATCCAGGGTCGGTCGGAGGGTTTATTCATTGCTGAAGACCTAAAGCAATGGGCAAATTCACGGAGTGAGAGGTCGCCTGAAGGGCGTGAGAGCATTAGCGGGATCAAGTCAGCGCACTAATGTGAGAACACATAGTGTAGCAAGAGACGACATGGACCGCAAAATGTCTGAATATGAGTGAGGATGGGGGAGTACGAAGCAGTTGACAACTTCAGCGCCACAGCTGAATTGTCCGTTGGAACTGTCGTTGGCTCTGCTTCCCCAGGTATGTATGGATGTGTGAGTGTGGATGCCGGCCGGCCGAATGGACAAAGCCAACTGACTAATCACTTCTTGGTTGTCCAGCAGTTGTGATAGACGTGTTGTTTCAAATCGGAGAGTTTATTGTAAATTTTTTTCAAAGTATCAGAACGTTCGAGAAAAGTGAAACAATATAGAATCGCGAGTAGTGGTTGGTGAGGTCTATTTAGCTGAAGAGAAGATTTCACCTAGAGGAAGGTCAGCAGACAGACGGTACCAGTATCCAACGATTCCAGGCGGGAATCAGGAATTCAGAAAAAAAAAACGGTTAAGTAAAGATTCGATCTCGTGCCATTTCGACGGCAATTCCGCTATTCGTGCAACCGTTCCTTACCGTAAAAATAAATTTGCCGTTCTCCAACGGAGACGTTATAACGTAGTAAAAAAAAAAATCTTTCGTTCTTTAATTTTTTCTTGACTTTCGCTTTTTGTCCGCTCGTTGCTTCTGGTTTCACAATTTCCCTTAAAATTGTGTGGCGCCTATTTTCCGATTGTTTTACAGGTACTCGGTTTCCCAGAACTCAACATCAGTCAGTTTGCAAATCCGCAGTAAGTACCTACTCGTACATACGGTTTCCTTTGGTGCGATTTCGAAAAATAATTATTTCGTTACCTGAACCCACCCCGTGCTGAGCTACCGGAAAATCAGCATATCCACTTGCTGACTGTTGCACTCGCGCTCTTCGCACCTCCATTTGACAGATCGGTAAATTAAATTTCGTTTTTCGGCAGTGGCGGCTGCAAGTTCGCTTTACATTTAATTAATTTGTTTCGGTATTTCCGCCAATTCTTCAAAACTAGTTTCGCGTTTAATAAAAGTGCAACAAATTGGCGCCCAACGTGGGGCTCTTCTTTTAGTTTTCGGTTTAAATCGTGTTCGCGCGTTTTGGCAAAAAAAAAATATTGTAGGAAAATTGTCGGCACAAGCGTGGGGGGTCCTTTGTGCCGACATACATACATACATAGTTGTGGTGTTTTATTTAGGGAAATTTTGTGTTTATTTAAAGTGCTTTTTACTCTGTGAGTTTCTTCTTCTAGGATTTCGAGTGGCTGCTGCAGATAAAGGGATCTAAGGCAGATAAAATAAATTAAATATACGGTGTATCAACCGCTAGCTGGCAGATTGCAGTTTTTGGTACAGCGCTTTCGGTTTACTCCAGCTCTTGAAATCAGTTGGAGCAAGGGAGATAACGATAACCAGAGGTAACTCGCCTGGTTATCAACAAGTAGGTGGTTTTTTATTTTTTTTTACGTTGTGCTCGTGAGATAAAATAAAGAAATACTCAATAGTGTAGTAATTATTGTAAGAGTTAAGCATGCAACTCACACTGTCAGACCATATTTATACTCATGTACCTTCATTTATAAACTGTGATTATATATATACACATACAGTATAAGATATCTACTTAAATTATTATATTATATTTATATATGCTTAAGAAAAAGAATAAAGAGAGCGTCAGTTTTATGATCGCATTAAAACCAAACGGACGTGTCATCATTTAGTGAAACAGTACTACAAATTCCTCAGAAGTGGGATTACACAAAAAACAAAAAAAAAAAAAAAAAAACAGAACAAACAAAATAATAGCTTGCCACAAGTGAAATTGTGTGAAAAATAAAATTGGCGTTACAGATTGTGTGTTTACCACAAAGTTGGTTGTGTCGCCGCTAATTTTTTTTTGTCACCGATTGTTCAGTCACCGCGAAATCTTTTTTATTCTCTTCGCAATAACAAACAGTATTGAATTCAAACGAATTTATAGCAGCAGATGTGCGAGGAGAACATCCAAGTAACGGACGACTACAAGAAGAGATCGAAATAGCCGCTAGACACTGCAGCTGAAAAAAAAAACAAAACAACGTCATAATGAGTGAAAATGAACTGTGGCAACGGATCGCAAAATCAAACGATAGAGCAGAAGCTAAAGCAGAAGGTGGGGAAAAACGATCGGACGGTACGACAGGGGAATTTAATGTGGCTAAACAAATTGGATTGTGGAAGAAAATGTTGCCGGAATTTAGCGGAACGGCAAGTGTTGATGTGTGGCTGGCACAGCTAAGGAATGTCGAAGAAGTGTACGGTGTGGAGAAAAAAAATTTGCACGCACTTTTCGTAAGTAAATTGAAAGGCAAGGCACAAGAATGGCTGCACGCACAAGCAAATTTTTTAGACGACGACGTAGACAACCTGACAGAGGAGTTGAAAGAAGTTTTTTGTACAAAACAAAACAAGATGGAGATGAGAAAAAGATTTGAAAACCAAAAGTGGAAAGTGAGCGAAACTTTCAGTGAATATTTTGACGACAAAGTGAGACTGGCGACTGGATTGAAAATGGACGAAGAAGAATGGATTGAATACGCGATTGAGGGATTTTCTGATGACAACATAAGGTTATATGCCCGTGTCCAGGGGTATACAACAAAGGCAGGACTACTTCGAGCGTTCGGCAAAGTAACTCAGCGGAAGGTGCAAACGAGATCGACTGCTAATACATTTAGCAACAAACAGACGGGATTGACAGCAGATAGAACGGCAAAAGATAGACAAGTGGAAGGACAAAGAGTTGTAATCAGGTGCTATAATTGCAACTTGGTGGGACACATGGCAAATGGGTGTTCTAAGCCAAAGAGGAAGTCAGCAGTACATCAGTTGTTAGAAGATGACAAGGCCAATGATTACGTAAGACGTTTGTATTTTAAATTTATTGTTAATAGTGATAGTATCCTCTTTGACTGCCTCATAGACTCTGGAAGTCCGATAAGTATGGTTAGAAGATCGTGTATACCGACTAATATATCCATATATAAATGTAACACACGGAAAAAATATTTCGGGTTAAATAAAAGTTTGCTTAGAATATATGGAATGGTGTCGTGCGTCGTTTTTTATAAAAAAGTTGGAATTAAAGTAAATTTTATGGTAATAGACGATGGATCGACGAGTTATGAGGCAATCTTGGGGAGGGATTTCCTAAAAAGTGGAAAATTTAAACTAGTTTCACAGTTAGAGAATAATACAACTTGCTCAAATGAAATAGAAAAACATAGGGACGGGCTACAGTCCGCTTGGGCGAACTGTTGGATACCCTATTCTTATTCCTATCCCTCATAAGTGGGCGTGACAAAAGTCTAAGTATGGTTAAATTGTTAAGAACGCTCTACATATTTTGTTATATAACATTTAAAGGATTTTATCAAAAAAAACGCTCCCTAGCTCAAACTTGGGTGCTTCAATAAAATTGTTTTATTTAATTGTGGGCGTGTCAGTAGGCGGATTTAAAAAAAAACTAACACATGAGCATAAAGGGCCCCTAGAGAGTATATATTATAAATTTCAGCTCCCTAGCTCAAACTTTGGATTTTCAAAAAAATTGATTTATTTATTTGTGGGCGTGTCA
The DNA here is from genome assembly GCA_949715645.1 of Portevinia maculata. NCBI lineage: Eukaryota > Metazoa > Arthropoda > Insecta > Diptera > Syrphidae > Portevinia > Portevinia maculata. Next base: position 164,253,542 of record OX454526.1, on the reverse strand, counting down.
GTGGGCGGATTTTGAAAATATTTATACATGAGCTTAAAGGGCCCCTAGAGAGTATATATTATAAATTTCAGCTACCTAGCTCAAACTTTGGATTTTCAAAAAAATTGTTTTATTTATTTGTGGGCGTGTCAGTGGGCGGATTTTGAAAATATATATACATGAGCTTAAAGGGCCCCTAGAGAGTATATATTATAAATTTCAGCTCCCTAGCTCAAACTTTGGATTTTCAAAAAAATTGTTTTATTTATTTGTGGGCGTGTCAGTGGGCGGATTTTGAAAATATTTATACATGAGCTTAAAGGGCCCCTAGAGAGTATATATTAAAAATTTCAGCTCCCTAGCTCAAATTTTGGTTTTTCAATAAAATTGTTTTATTTTTTTGTGGGCGTGGCAGTGGGCGGATTTTGAAAATTTTATATCCCGAGCAGTTTTAGGAGTCATAGATCATATATAAAAAATTTCAGCTTCCTAGCTCAAAATTCGATTTTTTCCAAAATTTTGTTTTTTTGAGTTTGTGGGCGTGTCTGTGGGCGGATTTCAAAAATTCGTAAACTTGATTATTTCGGGACCCTAGAGAGTATATGGTTAAAATTTCAGCTCTCTAGGTCCAGTTTAAAGGCCTAATTTTTGCCGACGGACGGACGGACGGACGGACGGACGGACGGACGGACATGGCTAGATCGACATTACTATCGATGCTGATCATAAATATAGTAACTTTTAGGGGTCTACGGGCAATATTAAGGTATGTTACAAACTATGCGTCAAAATTAATATACCCCTAGAATAGGGTATAATGATAGTGAACGTTTTGAAAAACAGCTCTTGTTAATCGACTGTAAAGATAATGATAGTTCAGAATTGGATTTAGAAGTTGGTGAAGACGTATGTTATGGTCATAAAGAAAAGCTTAAAATGTTATATAGGTCAAATTATTTGCTTGCCGATCGCCCTACGGAACCGGTAATAAAAACTAAAATGAATTTAACGCTAAATGACATAAAACCGTTTCAGTGTCGACCGCGTCGTTTGTCGTATGCCGAAAAAAATGAACTTAGTTCGTTACTAGACGAATATATCAGTAAAGGGTATATTAGAGAAAGCGAATCTGAATACGTGTCGCCGATAGTGCTGGTGAAAAAGAAAACAGGGGATCTTAGAATGTGTATAGATTTTCGTACGTTAAATAAAGCCACTGCAAAAGATAGTTATCCGATACCGGTGATCGACGATTTGCTAGACAAACTGGTAGATAAGACAATTTTCTCTAAACTAGACCTCAAGAACGGGTTTTTTCACGTATACATGCATGAAGACGCAGTAAAATATACGTCGTTCATTACGCCGTTGGGGCAATACGAATTCTTGCGAATGCCGTTTGGTTTGAAAAACGCGCCGTCAACGTTTCAAAGACACATTAACAAGATATTTGCAGACATGATTAGGAAAGATGAAGTTATAGTATACCTAGATGATATAATGATAGCTACGACGACGTACGAAGACCATTTTAGGATACTCTCTGAAGTTTGGAGGAGGATGGTAGACAATAGATTGGAACTAAGAATAGATAAATGCAAGTTTCTACAAAAGAAAATAAAATATTTAGGTTTTACGATTACGGGAGCGGGTATACAGGCAGATGATAGGGGTATCGAAGCTATAAAAAAATTTCCGGTTCCACAAAAAACTCATGCGGTACAAAGTTTTTTGGGTTTATGTTCTTATTTCCGTAGATTCGTTAAAGATTTTTCGACCATAGCAAAACCACTGTACGATCTTACAAAAAAAGATAGGGAATTCAAGTTTGGTGACAAACAGTTAGAGGCCTTCGAAAACTTGAAAAACAAATTGATAGAAGCTCCGGTCTTGGCACTGTATAGCCCAAAGGACGAAACAGAACTTCATTGCGACGCAAGTGCACAGGGATTTGGAGCGATTCTGCTACAAAGAAAGCAAGACGGAAAGTTACATCCGATTTTTTATTTTTCAAAGAGAACGACAGATTACGAAGCAAAATTGCATAGTTTTGAGTTGGAGGCGCTGGCAATAATAAGTGCTTTAAAACGTTTTAGGGTATATTTAGAGGGTAAACAGTTCAAGATCGTAACTGATTGTAATTCATTGACCCTAACGCTAAACAAAAAAGAACTCAACCCTAGAATTGCCAGATGGGCGTTAGAACTGCAAAATTTTGATTACACTCTAGCACACAGGGCAGGTACTCGCATGCAACACGTCGACGCGTTAAGTAGGTCGACAAATATTCTAACGATCGAAACGAATACTTTCGAGGAAAACCTGATAGTATGCCAAGGAAAAGACGGAAATATAGTTAAGATTAAAGAGTTGTTAGAACGATCGAACCATAATTTATATGAAATGAGAAATGGAGTGGTATATAGAAAGAAAAATGATGGCAGTGTCGTGTTTTGTGTACCAACAGAAATGGAAAGTCACGTTTTGTATAAATATCATGACGAAGTAGGTCATGTAGGAACAGATAAGGTGTTAGAGTTGGTGTCAAAAAGTTGGTGGTTTCCCAAAATGAGAGAGAAGATAGGATCGCACATAAAGAACTGTTTGAAGTGTATTGCTTTTTCGGCTAAACAGGGACGTGAAGAGGGTTTCATTCACAACATACCTAAAGAAGAAAAACCGTTCGTGGTAGTACATGTAGATCATTATGGTTCAATAGACAATTCAAGGACGGTTAAAAAATATATACTGGTAGTAATAGATGCTTTTACAAAGTTCGTGAGACTCTACCCGACTAAAACTACAAATACAAAGGAAGTAAATCGAGCGTTAACGGACTATTTTAGAGCGTATAGTAGACCAAAGTATATTATTTCAGATAGGGGTAGTTGTTTTACCTCGGCAGAGTTCAAGGACTTTTTGTCCAAAGAAGGTGTTCAACACATAAAGATTGCGACAGGTTCACCCCAAGCAAACGGACAAGTAGAGAGAGTAAACAGGAGCTTGGGACCAATGATAGCAAAGTTAGTTAAACCAGAAGAAGGGGTATTTTGGGACCACGTTTTAGAGGTAGTCGAACATACACTCAATAACACGGTGGGCAGGACTACAAAAGAACATCCTAGTGTAATGTTGTTTGGAGTGAATCAAAAAGGCAAATGGTCGGATGAACTTAGGGAAAATTTGACAGAACTAGAGTCAGGAGACGTACGCGACCTGGCAAAGACACGTAGCAAAGCAGCTCTAGAACAAAAGAAGTCACAGGCATACAACAAACGATACGTAGATAAAAAACGGTGCAAGCCCACGAAATATAATGTAGGAGACTACGCTATGATAACAAATTTTGACTCGCACCCGGGGGCGTCTAAAAAACTGATACCGAAATTTAGAGGACCCTACCAGATCGAAAAAGTCCTACGAAACGACAGATATCTGCTTAAAGATGTTGACGGTTTTCAACAGTCGCGACTACCTTACCAAGGAGTATGGGCGGTTGGCAATATGAAACCATTTCTGAACAAGAGTAAAGCGAATAATTGATTGTAAATTTGCAAGATCAGGTGATCTTAATGGTCAGGATGGCCGAGTTGTAGTAATTATTGTAAGAGTTAAGCATGCAACTCACACTGTCAGACCATATTTATACTCATGTACCTTCATTTATAAACTGTGATTATATATATACACATACAGTATAAGATATCTACTTAAATTATTATATTATATTTATATATACACACACATTCATACATATGTTAGCTTAAGAAAAAGAATAAAGAGAGCGTCAGTTTTATGATCGCATTAAAACCAAACAGACGTGTCATTTAGTGAAACAGTACTACAATAGTAATTTCAAATTATTTCTTTACTGGAAAAATATATATAGTATTTACATCGACAAACATGTCGAGATAAAGCACCAAGTAGGTGGATTTTTTTTGGTGTTGCGAAGACAAATATCAACACATACCTATTATACCGTTTATTATTAATTGCTTTTATTTCGTTGTTTTGAAAAAAAATATTATCCATCTATATAACAATCTCCTTTTATTTCGGGGTAAAGTAGTTAGTGATAATTCATACAAACATATTACACCTCTTATATTAATTTTTGGTTTCATTTCGAAGTGATTTAAAACATCCGCATGTATACCTAATACCTACTTATATACCTAAATTTGTTTCTTTGAAATTGCGAGGAGGGGGTTTTTTTATATTCATAATTACCGATATATACATCAGTGGCGTGGCGTGGATAATTTTAAAAGGGAAGACGTTGAAAAATTTAGTCACCTATAAAAATAAAAATCTTTAAAACCTGAAATAAAATAATTTTTAATGGGGATATTGTATCTACATAATATGCATTCCACATTGACTTAGCAAAAATATTCTAGCCACATTTTTTATACTTCAAGACATTAATATTTCAATCAACAATGAGCTTAAAGCATAACAAAAGTGGCTTCAAAAGAAGCCGGTCTTGACAGACGCATGATACAATAACTTAAAAAAATTCAGCATAATGTGGATAGTAATTTTAAAATAAGAAAATTCAGAAGAATTATATGGATAATTCTTTATATTTGTTAAAATATAAAAACGATACAAATAATAATGTCAGCAATAAAAATAAATCAAAATTAAAAACAGCTAAAATTCACACACTTAAAAAAAAAAAGTGAAAAGTTTTGTTAAAATATTAGTTCTTTATAATTATTTGTATTCTAATGCTATTCGAAGATCTTTTTTGATAAACTCTGCCAATACCCTTTCATAGAAGTTTGGTCTATTTTTAATTTTAAGAAGAAGTCTTCTTTCTATCGATATGAGGGCTAAATCAGAGAGCCTATCCTCGCCCTGTGAGTTTCTTAAATAAGTATGAATTCTTTTTAAAGCAGAAAAAGACCTCTCAACGGAGGCGACGGAAATGGGAAGTGTTAAAAGTAAACTACTTAAGTTTAAGACTTGAGGGAACACTTCTTTCAATGCTTCACTATTCAAATGGTTGTGAAGGTCGAGAACCTCAAACTGCCGAAGTGACGACGAAGAATATAAAACATTAAGTTCATTTTTTAATGCCGTGAAGTCAAAAATTCTAGGAAAAAACTTAATTAGGGAAGATATTTTTACATCTGGACTGGAACGAGAAAAAGTGTCATACTTCAAATTATTTAGTAAATCCAAAAATGTAAGATTACTAAATGATTTATATCTGGCATTTATTTGGCTAACTATATTGTCTTTAATTTCAACAAAAAGGCGCTTATAATTCGTCTTCAAATCGAAGTCAAGCAACCTGCGTTTACGTGGAGGTTCGATGCAATCATTTACGCTGTCATAAATAACTTCAAACATATTTAAAAAGTCAGAGCTTATCCATGACTCAAAACGTTCGATTTCTTGCTTGGCATAACTAACGTCTGTTTGTTTTTTTTGAATTAAATTAAATAATACATCGGTCTTTGCAAATATTTCAGAAAGGGTATGAAGCAAAAAACAGAATTCCTTGCTCTCTAATTTATTTAATAAACTTTCTGCCATCGAAAGTATGTCAGTATCCCATTCCCTAGAGTCATTAATTATTTTACTAAAAGTTTCAATTATATCTATTCTACAGTTAAAGATTACGTTTATTATTCTTGAATGATAATGCCATCGAGTTTCCGATACTCCTGGCATGCGTCGATTGGAAATTTGTTTTAAAAGATTGGACCGCTTTGTGGATTTATTAAAAAATCGAACGATGCTATTAGTATAGCCAAAAAATAGTTTAAGTTCTGCTATGTTTTCTAGAGATCGGGATAGTACTAAATTTAAAACATGTGCATAACAAGGAATAAAATTTGCCATCGGGCATTCATCAAGGACCTTCTTTTGAACACCACCCCCCTCGCCGGACATAACTGCGCACTATCGTAGGATTGTCCTATTAACTTTTCCTTGCAGTCGTATGTTTCAAGAATTTTAAATATATGATTGGATAACTCATTTGCATTACGACTTGCGCTAACGTCAAAAAATCCAAGAAATCTTTCTTGTATACCATCCTCTGACAAGTACCGAAATATGGCACTCAGTTGTTCCCTATGACTCAAATCTGGTGTTTCGTCGATCATAATCGACACGAACCGAGCATCCTTGATTTCCGTTTTAATTTCTGATTTAATAACCGCCGCGATACTATGTATCAAATCGTTTTGAATATCGTTGGATAAACCTGAAAAAATTGGATTGTGTGTACTTGAACACTGCTCTAAATGGGATTCCAATAAAGTGTCATATTTAGATCAAAAATAAACCGCTTCGACATAATTGCCACGATTATCTGAACTAGACCTTTCATCATGACCGCGAAATGCTAACTCCTGTCTGCCTAATAAAATGACCGTGTCAATAAAACGTTCCATTAGTTTCCGATTTTTATCTACTTTTTTATTATGAACAACGAAAGAATTTCCTAAAGAAGTTTCAAAGCGATTCGTGCCGAATTCGTGTAGGGATAAACAACAACGAATATGTTTTTCTGTCTTAATATGTTTTTTCGAAGAATTAACTAAATTATTTATATCAGTGAAACCCGTTCGGCTCCAAACACTGGCGGAGTTTGAAAAAAGAAGACAAGGAAAACAAAACATTTTATTAAGCTTGCAACTCCCAGTTAGCCACTTATATTTTTGGTATAAGGAAACATTAAAATGTGTCACAAAACCATCTCTCCTTTGGTAATTAATATTTATAAAAGGCATAGAGCGCCCTACGTTTATAACTTTTTTTTTATCAAGAAAAGATAGCTTACTAAAACTATTTGAATCCTCCAGGAGGAAATCAGTTAAACAGCAATCTACACTAATCAAAGACATTTCCAAAAAAAAATCTAAAACTGCACTAAAATTAAGAAGCTAAAATGTTTTTATCAGTAAGTTGGTAATAAAAGAAACTAAAAAATTACACATTAACCTTCACTTTCACTTTCACATCTAACTTTTCACTATTTTAATTTAAGATTTTATCAAATTGGCTTTACAAAACACTAGATTTTTTCAAGTTATTGCACTTGTGCAACGCAGTCTGTCAATAAATTCCAACTGATTCTAAATTAAAATTTGAATTCCTGCTTAAAAAAAAAACAAGTGTCGGTATTTTATTTGACATGAACTTCTCTTAAGCGATATGCTGAATTTACTCTGCTGACAAATTGCCATAATATTCTACCATATTTTATTTCATAAGACAAAAGTATAACAATAAATTTGTAAAAACATCGAAGCATTAACTATCACAAGAGAGAAAAATGAAAGCTCAACTTCTTACATCAACACGCATATCAATATCAACATCAGATTCAAAATCAAGAATCAACCCACATAACACATTCAGATATTATGTCATAAGAAAAAAGAAATAAGTCAAAGAACACCGTGTTATTAGACACAATGTTGCAAAAAAAACGAGTCAAACGTAGCACCTGCATTCCTGCAACATGTTGATATCTTCCGATTGAAACGCAATGCTAATCGCAAAAGGGAGAATGAAATGAAACAATTCCAAGTATTCAGCGTGAGATTTGGTTTATAAGACGAAATGTAGCGTCTTTTTCTTTGAATATAAAAGCGGCTGTTGAACAAAGAGGATCGGAACCGCAATGCTTGTAGAAGAAAGGGATATAAAACAAGTAAATAAGACGGAAAAATATTTTTTATTCTATTATAGAGAGCAGCGGTAGTTGAAAACTTTTTACTAAGAGTATTTTTGTGACTCTTCGTTGGTTTGTTGTTTGTGATTTGTGGATTGTGGAATGTGGTTGAATCTTGATTCTTGAATGAAGTATGAAGATACAGACGAGAGGTAGAATGAAAATATTAAACTTATTCGATAGCTTATGTGTGAGTGTGTGTGTAGATTTTATTTTATAATTAAAATACGGGACGGGTTTCATTTTTCATATATTTATTTGGCAGATAGTGCTTACTTTTGGTGGATTTTTAAAAGGGAAGACGGTAGGAATCGTGTTATATGGACGCCACGCCACTGATATACATATAGACAAACCGATATACTCAGATACCTACATTTATTTCTGGGTAAATTGCGAGAAGTGGGTTTCTTGGACTTATTGATAATTACCTAAATATACTCGTAAATATATTTTCTTTTAATATCGTTAGTACTGCTTTCATTTCGATACCCGTATTTATTCATCTTTAGCCATATATATTTATTATAACCTCCCTTGGTTCGGGGTAGATTAATACGAAGTCGTAGTTGCAATTGAAGTCGATATCTCTTTTTATACCATCGAATCATACATTTTCCAATTTCGATCTTGGGGCGATCTCGCGGTACTGCTATTGCTTATTGTTTTACCAAATCATTGTTTTAGTGGGGATACATTTTGGGACGTGGTTGTTTCGGGTTACCATCCGCATTACTATTTCTGGAATATTTACTTACGGGAAGATTTCTTTTGGGATTGTATTTTTGTGGGTTTTATTGTAGATTTTCGGCGACTATATTCCGACGGCGGTGTGAGTGATACGGCTTACATACTTCCGGTTGGTTAACTGAAATTTAATCGTTTTGGGCGGTCTTCATTGAACGCTTGGTTGAAATATATCAACCCATTCGAGTTGTTGCGTTGCAATTCGGGTGCACATATTTCTGGGCATTCTTCTCGGGTTTCGTGGATACCAATTGTGTCGTGGATATTCCCTTGGGCTACATATTACCAAGGCATTGTTCCTTTTTGGTAGTCTCCTGTGATTATATAGCATCCACTTGCTTTCACGGGGTATTCGTTTTTGTTTTATAGATTCCAGCTGCTTTTGGTGTAACCGTCGGTGGCCTTGCACATCTAAAGTGCTTTCTTCTTGCTATTCCTCGTTGGTTTTATTGTCCTAGTGGGTTCCGACGTCAATTCAACAGTCACCTCTCGATATTGCTCTTCGGTTTTCTGATTTCAGTTTCTGGTATATTGTTTTCCTTTTTTGGCGGTACCTGCAATGGAGATCAACAGATTATCGGCAGATGAGCTGGCTTATGAAGTCGAGGCGCGACTTCTTCCAACAGGCACTGTAGAGGCAATGAGGAAGTCGCTAAGGGCGGCACGTATGTTAGAGCGACGGGGTTCTATGGGTGGGGTAGACAAGAATTACCCGTTCACTTTTGAAGAGGATAGAGATGCGGTCATGGATAAACTCAACGAGATAAACAATTTATTGAGAGAGCCTCCAAGAGATCCTAAGTCGAAGGATTACTTGAAGATTCTCGCAAAGATTGAGTGGGCAATGGGCAGGATGGATAGGGCGCTCGCTACCGAAAGCCAAGATATGGACGAAAAGCTCCGTTTGAGGAACGAGCTAATCTTCGCGCTCGGGAAGCTTACTTCGGTTGGTGAGGACGGCGCCGATGATAGCGGGGACGAAGCTGAGGATGAGGACGCACTGAAAATGAGGCGACAACCCCAAGTGGAGACACCACCACATGGACGGAGGAACCGGGACCCCTCGCCACCAACGAATTCTGCCTTTGGGAGAGACAGGGAGTCTTTCTCAAACGTTGGTGGACGAGGTGAACAACACGTTCAACATGAACGTTTCGAAAACTTATCCAAGTGGGATTTGAAGTTTTCAGGAGAACAGTGCGGTGCTTCAGTCAATGCCTTTCTAGAAAGGGTCGACGAGCTGCGTGAAGCGAGGGGGGTTACCATTTCACAACTTTTCAAGTCAGCAGTCGAACTTTTTGATGGGAAGGCGCTCCTCTGGTATAGGGCGATTAGGAGGTCGGTCTGTTCATGGCAAGAGCTGGTGAGGGAGTTGAAGCTGGAGTTCCTCCCTCCAAACTATGATGATCTTCTTCTAGAAGAGATCAGGCGACGTACCCAGGGGAAGGAAGAGTCAATAGGCGTATATGTAGCGACCATGCAGAACATGTTTGGCAGACTTTCCGATCCGATTTCGGAGAGAAGGAAGCTGTCAATCCTGCAGAGGAACCTAGCGCAATTCTATCAGATGCAGTTGGGATTGGCAGATCCCAAATGTGTCAAGGATTTGGTGGCGCTGGGACGCAAATTGGAAACGGTGCGGGCAAATGTCGAAACATTTGCTCCGCCGCCAACGAGTCGCAGTAGGCACTTGCTGGAGCCAGACTTGGCTTAGATCAGCACGGAAGAACCCAGAGTTTCGGTTGTCGCTCAAGACAACCAGCAACGTCGGCAAATGCGTTGCTTTAATTGTGGTAGTGATGGACACTTCTCGAATAGGTGTTCCGCTCCTAGGCGTTGTTATGGTTGTGGTGCGGCAGGAGTGTATAGAAGGGATTGCCGACGTTGTTCGGGAAACGCGCAACGGACTCCTGGGTCCGCAGGACAGGAGCGCCGGCGCAATTAGCTAGGTCGTCTGCTGGCGACCAGCTGTCCCCTTCTCAAATTCATCTTGGTTTTACCTTGGAGGCAAACGGAGAAGATAATAGGCCATTTCTTAATGTTTCGATTTATGCAATTCAGTTTCTCGGTCTGCTGGATTCCGGTGCTTCACGCACTATTGTCTGTAGGGATGGGTGGGAGATTTTAAAACATTTAGGGTTAGATTTAGCAAAGAGTAGGATTAGCTCAGTGGCATTAGCCGATGGGGCGGGTATAGGAGTTTTGGGGGTAGTATCGCTACCGATTGTGGTACAGAATAAGTCCATATTTTTAGAGTGTTTGGTAATACCAGCTCTACCACACGTGATGATCCTTGATGCAGATTTTTGGGTACTGTCGGGTGTAGTCCCGGATTTGCGATCAGGCGGGTGGAATTTCTCGAATCAACAGTCGGTTGGTTCGATTTCCGTTCTTAAGGAAAAGTCCGAATTGGACGAAAATCAAACAAGGCAACTGGAGATTTTAGAGGAGAAAATCTTCAGGGATATGCCCGAGGGATTAGGTTGTACCCAATTGGTCGAGCATAAGATTAGGACGTCTACCAAACCGATTAAGCAAAGGTATTACCCGGTTTCGCCTGCAATGCAGGTTCATATTGATAAGGAACTGAAGGAGATGCTGGATCCGGGAGTTATTGAGAAATCAAGCAGTCCGTGGGCATCTCCAATCGTTCTTATCAGAAAAAAAGATGGGTCCTTTCGGTTTTGTGTCGACTATAGGAAACTTAACAAAGTTACAGATAGGGATGCTTATCCACTACCATATATTTCAACGACCCTAGACAAACTTCGAGATGCGAAATATCTCACGTCCTTAGACATTAAGTCAGCCTACTGGCAGATCCCCATGGAGGAGGGATCACGACCGCTCACAGCCTTCACGGTTCCAAATAGGGGTCTCTTTCAGTTCAAGCGAATGCCTTTCGGCTTACATAACGCACCGGCGACGTGGCAGAGATTTATCGACAGTGTTCTTGGTGCCGATCTCGAGCCACACGTCTTCGTGTATTTAGACGATATTATTATCGTCACCAACTCTTTCCAACAACACCTTGAGATACTGGAAGAGGTCTTTAAGCGGTTATGTGAGGCGGGATAAAAAGTTAGGCGGGAGAAGTGCAACTTTTGTCGATCGTCTTTAAAATTCCTAGGTTATGTCGTTGATAGCAATGGACTTCACGTCGATCCAGAAAAGGTGGAAAGCATGGTTAGGATTCCTGCACCGAAAAACGTGAAGGAAGTTAGGAGCTTTGTAGGGACAATTTCGTGGTACAGGCGCTTTGTACCCAATTTCGCAGAACTAGTTCGCCCTTTAACAGATCTGTTAAAGAAAACTAAGAAGTTTTGTTGGTCCGCAGAATGCGAGGAAAGCTTCCGAAAGGCGAAGGAATGCTTGGTGACAGCACCGATCCTGACGTACCCGGATTTTCAGCGACCTTTTGTGGTGCAAACCGACGCGTCAGATTTTGGTATCGGGGCCGTACTGTCACAGGAATTTGAAGAGGGCGAGAAGGGCGTTTGTTCCCTTAGCAGATCCCTCAATAGATGCGAGAGAAACTATTCGACGACCGAAAAGGAGTGCTTGGCCGTACTATGGGCAAGTGAGAAGTTGCGACCGTACATTGAAGGAATTCGGTTCACGGTCGTGACTGATCATCACTCTTTGGTTTGGTTAAGTAACTTTAAGGATCCGTCGGGTAGACTAGCACGCTGGGCAGTGAGGCTTCAGCAGTTTGATTTCCAGATCGTCCACAGAAAGGGGAAAGAACATGTCGTTCCGAACATGTTGTCGCGAGGAGTCCCGGTGGTAGCCGAGATCTCAGATGCGGATTTGGACCCTTGGGTGGCGAAGATGGTGGCAGCTGTTGAAGCGAATCCGCTAGCATATCCAGCATGGAGAGTCGACAACGGTCGACTTTTCAAATTTATTAAAGTGCAGCATATCGTGGTCCACGCGGACAATAACGAATGGAAGTTAGTAGTGGGGAAATCAGGCAGATTGGGGATTTTACAGGAGTGTCACGACAGTCCGTTAGCGGGGCATATGGGGGTCCGAAAAACTTACGCTAGAGTAAATTCCAAGTATTATTGGCCGAAAATGAAGAGGGATGTTACGGGCTACGTTAAACGTTGTTCTGTTTGCCAACAGGTTAAGCCGGTGAATGAGAAACCAGCTGGTCTCATGAAGGAGAGGGTCGGAATTTCAAGGCCTTGGGAAATGATTTGCGTAGATCTGGTAGGCCCACTTCCCAAGTCTAGTAGGGGTTTCATTTATATCCTGACGGTAGTAGATTATTTCACTAAATTTCCCTTGTTATTCGCGTTAAGATCTGCTACCGCTAAAGCAGTTTGCAGGGAGCTGGAAGACAATGTTTTCCTACTATTTGGCGTTCCGTCGGTGGTCGTGTGTGACGCAATGGCCCTCAATTCCATAGCAAGGAATTGAAAACGCTTTGCCAGGCGTACGCGTCATAATTGAAATATACTGCGCATTACCATCCGCAAGCAAATCCTGCGGAGCGCATTAATCAGATAATAAAAACAACGCTGAGGGCGTATGTATCTGAGAATCATCGGAGTTGGGACTCCCAATTACCAAAGGTAGCGTGTGCAATACGCACCGCTCAACACGACGTCTTGGGTATAACACCCTATTATGCAAATTTTGGCAGGGATATGATTACTTGCGGTCGAGTCGTTGCTCCTGCAAGGGATCAATTGGATAGGGACTTAGGCGACGATGAAGAAGCAGCCACTCTAGGTAGTAGAGAAGAGGCAGGCAGTCGAAGCTTAGGGCCAAATGTACATCAGGGTCAACAAATAGAGGGAGACGGGGAAACAGAAATTGCGGAACTAGCAAACCGCTTTAACAAATTTAGAGCAGATATTAGTAATAAATTAGCTGTGGCAGCCAAGAAGTCCGCGAAAGTCTACAATCCCCGTCGGAGAGACGTTCAACATCTCCCGAACGAGATTGTATGTCGAAGGAATTTCGCGTTATTCGACGCCGCTAATTTGTATGCCGCGAAACTTGCTCCGAAATTTATCGGACCGTTTACGATTAAGAAACGCGTTTCCCCGTGGACCTACACGTTAACCGATGAAAACGGTAGAGATCGTGGTACATGGCACGTGAAGGATTTGAAGCCCTGTCATAGTGCCGCTGATGTTTAGTCCAACAGTCCCCATAACGTAACGTTGTCGTCTTTTAATCTCCATCCTTAATTCGAGCTCGATTGCGAGTAATATCAATCTTTTTGCTGTTATCTGGACGGGCAAATTTGCCATGATGGAAAACCCCTCCTTCGTTTGTGTCGTTCTCCTTAACCTCTGGAAATGGCTTGGGGTTCTTCGAAAACCAAGCACATTTCCTTGGAGGTGAGGGTGGGATTTGTTGCGGGATAATTGTACCACAACAAGAGCCACTCTACGTCCCTGACCCACCCTACCAAATTCCCTCTTTTTATCGGTTTGCGCGCTTAGGATCTGAAGAGGTGGAGGGGCAGCCATGGTGCCATCAGCCATCGGCCCACTTCTCTTGACCCTCAGGGCAAAAACCACCGCAGGTTACTTGGGCATGGACAGGCGGTCCAACACTGGCGAACCAACTCGGCAGGCGGTCGACGAATCGATGAAAAGGCACCTCGTAACAGATGGACGGTCTGTACAACGGAGCATGGGGTGAGACCCCAGACGTCCGGATGGTGAGACTGACAAGGACCGTCAGGAGACTCCCAACGGAGCAACGTACTTCCTTACAGACGGACAGTCTGCAACACCATTACGTCAAGGACAGACGGGCGGTCTGTAGGCGCAAAAGGCGGCAGCAAACCCAGACGGACGGTCTGCGACGGCGGAGTTGTGTACGCACCCTGAGACACACTCCAAACAGACGGGCGGTCTGTAAAATGCAGTGGTCGATGTTAATGACACTGGTACAACCAGACGATCGGTCTGAGATAGCAATTGGGGAGGGCGAGCGGACGGCCCCTTCTACAGACAATTGCGAAAGAAGTACCACTGTCACGGTACTGAGCCACGCACGATGGGGGGAAGATGACGCTCTATCTTTCAACTCGGTCGTGGGAGCACCGGAGGAGCAGCAGAGAGTGTCGGCGGACGGCCACGTATAAACACACTCCCATTGGCCAAACGTAACACTACGGGCACGAGTCGCGACGAATCACAAAACCATTGATACCGTGATAAACACTGCGTGACAACTACAGAAAGGGAGCAAAACCCATAACCCAAAACACAACGATGCAACATATGCAACATATGAAACATAAAACAAAAATGTAAGAACTGGCACAAGATCTATATTCCCTTTCGACCCCAAATCTGCGCGCCACCCCACCGAGAGATGTAGGGAAATACTTTATAACGCGAGAATTATACATAAGTTATTTCACTCACTTCACTTTCCTGCATATTCTGTTTCACAAATGGTCTCAGTTGGGACCTGGTCCTAGGGATTCTCGAATCCAATCTTCTTCGGGCTGCATACTTGGGATGGGGAGTTTAAAATGTTTTCCAAAGATTAGTTCCATTTTAAAGGAATAAACTGTCAAAGGGGGTACGTGTTGAATCGAGGCAGATCCAGGGTCGGTCGGAGGGTTTGTTCATTGCTGAAGACTTAGAGCAATGGGCGAATTCACGGAGTGAGAGGTCGCCTGAAGGGCGTGAGAGCATTAGCGGGATCAAGTCAGCGCACTAATGTGAGAACACATAGTGTAGCAAGAGACGACATGGACCGCAAAATGTCTGAATATGAGTAAGGATGGGGGAGTACGAAGCAGTTGACAACTTCAGCGCTACATCTGAATTGTCCGTTGGAACTGTCGTTGGCTCTGCTTCCCCAGGTATGTATGGATGTGTGAGTGTGGATGCCGGCCGGCCGAATGGACAAAGCCAGCTGACTAATCACTTCTTGGTTGTCCAGCAGTTGTGATAGACGTGTTGTTTCAAATCGGGGAGTTTATTGTCAATTTTTTTCAAAGTATCAGAACGTTCGAGAAAAGTGAAACAATATAGAATCGCGAGTAGTGGTTGGTGAGGTCTATTTAGCTGAAAAGAAGATTTCACCTAGAGGAAGGTCAGCAGACAGGCGGTACCAGTATCCAACGATTCCAGGCGGGAATCAGGAATTCAGAAAAAAAAAACAGTTAAGTAGAGTGGTAGTGTCCGTATAGAGGTTTTAGAAGCAAAAAAGAAAAATCTGAAATCTCGGTAGGGTAGTGTTTTCACGAATCCCGGTAAAAGAAGGGACCCGCGACCCCTTTTTAATTGACTTTTGTCCCCTTTCGGGAAGATCCGATCTCGTGCCATTTCGACAGCAATTCCGCTATTCGTGCAACCGTTCCTTACCTTAAAAATAAATTTGCCGTTCTCCAACGGAGACGTTATAACGTTGTAAAAAAAAAAAAAAATCTTTCGTTCTTTAATTTTTTCTTGACTTTCGCTTTTTGTCCGCTCGTTGCTTCTGGTTTCACAATTTCCCTTAAAATTGTGTGGCGCCCATTTTCCGATTGTTTTACAGGTACTCGGTTTCCCAGAACTCAACATCAGTCAGTTTGCAAATCCGCAGTAAGTACCTACTCGTACATACGGTTTCCTTTGGTGCGATTTCGAAAAATAATTATTTCGTTACCTGAACCCACCCCGTGCTGAGCTACCGGAAAATCAGCATATCCACTTGCTGACTGTTGCACTCGCGCTCTTCGCACCTCCATTTGACAGATCGGTAAATTAAATTTCGTTTTTCGGCAGTGGCGGCTGCAAGTTCGCTTTACATTTAATTAATTTGTTTCGGTATTTCCGCCAATTCTTCAAAACTAGTTTCGCGTTTAATAAAAGTGCAACAATCTTCTGAGTAACAACCTCTTTGAAGAATGTAAAAAAATAGATAAATATTTCATATGTAAACAACTGGAATTTAAGAATAATGTTTTGAATAAAGATTGTGAGCTAACGGTTTCCATGAACAGAATAAACAGCGATTGTAAACTCAAACAAATAATAAACCATGTGGAAATTTTTCATAAGATTTCCGAAAAGCAATATTTATTCTCCTTAAGCGATGAAACGAAATATAAATGTAACAGTTCTGAAAACCCAAACAGCGAAGAAGGAATAATTAATAACATTGGAATTTAAAATTTGAAACCAAACTGTACTTTCGAAACCTTGGAAACTAGAATTGAAACTCTTGCGCAAGAATTAACTATTAAAAACAAAGATGTATATCGTCCCACACCAGTGGACTGCTGTTATAATGTAAAATTGAACTATTTAATTATAGAAGATGTAAATTTGCCTAAAATACAGCTTACAAATTTAGCTGAATTACAAGATTTAACTATTGAAATTAGAAATCAAGAAAGTTACATACATGTCTAGAAAACTTAAAGAAATACCACCCCATGTTCAAGGCACTTTGTTTGGCATAAGTGGAATGTTAATTTTAATAGGCATAATTTATTGCTCTTCTGAACTTGCTAAAAGGAATGGCATCACCATTCCCCGTAACTGCTTTAAGAAAAATGATAAACCTGTAGTTGAAAGGGAAACGATGGTACAATATAATAATAATAAAAGTAAAACTGTAATAAGAAGGCCAAATTCAAATGTACTTAGAATGAGTGATTTTGAAGTCAAAGTAAATTAATTAAAAAAAAAATATAATTTTCATTTTAAGCAGGAAGGTGTTATATATAACCATATCCAGTATTCCCTGTCTGTCCACTTCAGATATTAAATTCTTTTGTTCCCACATTGCATCAGTTTGGGAATTGCATCATTGTAATCCAATACTCTTCAAGTGCTGTTCATAAATTGTTTATTTTCTCAAGTGGAGACCAAATCATCTCGCAAGAAAATTCGTAATGGCTCATCGTTAAATTCTAGAGAAAACATCGCTGAATGTTTATGCATGCCACTTCCACCATCTGAAAGGTATAGCCCGTCCCAACTTAAGTGAAAATTTCTTGCACAGGTCTCTTCACATCAGGGATTTTATTCTCTTAGCGACAACAAAACTACTTTTCCAACCAGAACTACAGCTAAAAAAAATATGTGCGCATTTCATACAACAAACATGCCCCTGCTTGCGAAAACATATCTCTCGATCGAAGATCGAGACATGACTGATTGCCCACATAGAACCGTCATTGGCGGCGCATGCAAAAGATACACATTTACCCACCTCAAAGAAAAGGGAAATTTGCTGGGTGTTGCACTTCTCAAATATGTGGATAGTAATGAAAGCCAGAGTTTTGAGTAACTATTAAAAAGGGTTGAAATGGAATTTCCGTTATACTTTGTGCATTGGCACGCAGGTCTTCACACGAACGCGGGTAGACAAAAAAGATAAAGTAGAGAAAAGCATGAACTATTTCATGCGATCAAAAATACTTTAAGAGAAAATATCCCTTAAATAAATTGCTACTGCGCATGTTGGGATCTTTCTTTTACTTTGGGATGGACTATATCACATTTCATTGTGATATCTATTTACATCGAATACCCATGTGTATGTATATACCATAGGGTTGGTAATTTTTCGTCCCTTGCTTCAGGATAATTTTTGTAACACAATTTAGTCCTAAGTAAAACTCAGAAATAAACGGTTCTATTTTATTACATAACTAATAACTTTGGTCTTTAAATTTTTCTCCATTGGTGCATAACAGACCCACCGCTCGCGACTGAGCTATTTCTGGGCCCTCAGCCAGGTTGATTCTTGGCACGGTACAGATAACAATGTAATCCAGCCCATGATTGGATCTTAGTTTTCGAGTACATTTGGCTTTACTAGCGAAGTTTTGGCCACTTCCCTTGTCTAAACTACCGTTCCTCTACTTCAGCCGCCCACCCTGACAAGGTGTCCAATCTTCGGATATGGTGGTTAGAAACTAGCGGCGGAATGGAAAAACATAGTGATTCCTTAAAGGATTTGCATATGGTGTTGGGTGATTTTGAAAAGACAACCAAGGGATTTGTAATGGCGCTTAGAGAGCGAGGGGTTTCAGAAACCTATGTACAGATGATCATGGACATGTATGAGGCTGTAAAGACAATAGTAAGTTGCCCCTTTGGCTTCACCGAGGAGTTCGCAATCAAAGTCGGTGTATACCAGGGAAGCGTCTTAGGTCCCTTGATATATATTACAGTCCTTGATTATCTGCTTGAAGGAAAACTGACGGACCCCAAAGCGCATCAGTTATTCTTTGCTGACGATGGAGCCATCATAAGCGAGGATTAAATGTCCCTGCAACGATCACTTGATGTATGGGTGGAAGTTTTGTAATCGAATGCGTATCGTATTCGTCCGAAGAAAACAGATTACTTGTACTGCCCGTCCTTTAATCCACTCCGACCTATTCCAGACATTTATATTTTTTTTTTCACTCCCGATTTATTATACATCTGTCCTGTTGGACATTTGGTACATTTTTTTACAATGGAATTGTGGGACTTATTCTAGGCTGAGTGACCAATGTCCTTCAGTCTTTATTTTTGAGCAATTTGGGAGTATGTGATATATGTAGTAGTTATGAAGAGTTTCCTCTTATCATGTCACTAGGTCTTATTCTTTTCAGCCTTGTTTTTCCGCGTATCTCTTTTCGTGGTAGTGAGCTAATCTTGTCGTTTGGATGAACTAACAGTTTGATGTAATGTCTTCTGCCTGTGTTTATTGCTTCTTCCTCTATTGTTCGCATTTGGAGGTTACGATGGATGTCGTAGTTGAAAACATACCGCCCGCATTGACAATACATCGTAGTATTTTAGATTGCGGTCTTTGAATAATTGCGGTACTTGTTTTCTTCGACGTCCCCCAGAGTTGGATTCCGTACGTCCAGATTGGTTTTATGATGGCCTTATATAACAACAATTTGTTGTTTGTAGATAATTTAGAGTTCCTGTAAAGGAGCCATGAAAGTTGTCTAAATTTTTCTTTTATTTGATCCCTCTTCTTTTGTATGTGGTATTTCCAGGTAAGCTTGTTGTCTAAGTGCATACCCAAGTATTTAGCTGATTTGTCAATTGGTATAGTTTTGTCCTTTATCTTGAGAGCTATTGGAGTGTAGTTCAGTTTTGTTGTGAATATAACTTGTTGGGTTTTGTCCTCGTTGATTTTAATACTCCATTTGTCAAACCATTTTATTGTGTTATCCAAGATCTGTTGAGCTTGAGCTGTTGCTATCTCAAGGTTCTCGTTTGAAGTCATCAGGATAGTGTCATCTGCAAAAGTAGCAACCATCGATGAACAGCCCCTTGGAGAAGGAATATCAGCAGTATAGAGAACGTATAACAGTGGACCCAGTACAGATCCTTGTGGTACTCCTGCTCTCGATCGGTGGATGTTTGAGGTTTGGTCCTTAATCTTTACATAGAAATGGCGGTCTGATAAGTAGCTTTTCATTAAAAGATAATAGTCTGGTGTGAGAAGGGTCTGAAGTTTGTGCAATAGTTCCTAATGCCAAACGCTGTCGAACGCCTTTGCCACGTCCAGAAATACTCCAATGCAGTACCTCTTTTCCTCAAAGTCAGTTGTGATTTTATTTACTACCCTGTGGACTTGCTGGATAGTTGAATGCTGCTTTTCCTAGGGAGCAGGCTTATTGGTCTATAGGATGATGTATATATTGCATCCTTACCAGGTTTTAACACTGTAATGATTTGAGCAACCTTCCAAGTCTTGGGAAAGTATTTTAGTCGGCTTGTCTGGGTAGTTCACTTAGTATTTTACCATTTAAGGAGTCATAACCTGGAGCTTTTTTGTGGTCTAGTCTTTTTTTAATGCAGTGTTCAATTTCGGTTATCTTTATTTTTTGTATTCTTAGATTGCTAGAGCTTATGTCAGGTTGTTGTGGGATGTCCGCACCGTCCTTTGCATTTGTGAAGGCTTGCTCAAAGTGCTTAGCAAAAGCAAGAGCTTTGTAATGATTCGTTCTGGCCCACGATCCATCTGGTTTCTTAAGTGGTGGCTCATGAGATATCCTGTTTTTAAGTTTCTTCGTAGCTTTCCATAGCGAGTGATTTGTTTCTGATGTAGCGGAGAGATTTTTTAAGTAGTCTGTTATTTTTGCGTTTTGAGTTAGTTTCAGGCTTGCTTTTAGTTCTGTTATCGCTTTGTTGTATTTCTTTTTGTCCTCTGGAGATCTGCTGGACTGCCATTGTTTTCTAAGATTCCTTTTATCCTATATTTGTCGTCGTATATTAGATGGTGTGAAGTATTTATATTCTTTTTGAGAGATTACTAGCGTCGTTTTAATAGCTGCATCATTGACTGTTTCGTTAAAGTGGATTATTGCGCGTTCAACGCCGTTTTTCGATTTTAATGGTACGCTAGTTAGTACAAATTTGTCTATGAGTTGCCGAAAGGAGCCCCAATCCGTCTTACGGTTATAGAGCTGATGTGGAATAGGAGTATTTGCTATTTCAGATGTATATTTCAGATGAGAGCTCAAATCGAGATTTTATCGTTAATTTTTTTAATGGAATTTTTTTAACTGTGCAAAAATCAATAAGGTCTGGGCGTTTATTTGGGTCAGTGGGCCAGTAAGTAGGTACACCTGTGCTGAGAAATTTGCAGTTGTGCTTGTAGATAGCTTTATGTAAAGTTTGTCATTTTGTGTTCGATAGCCTTGAGCCCCAGTCCACGTGGTTAGCGTTGAAATCGCCTGCTACTATAAATCTGCTGCCTAATGTTTTAATGAAGTCGTCATACTGAGCACTAGTTCGTTTATGTTTAGGAGGGCAGTATACTGCCCCCAGCGTGAATAGACCTCCTTTGTCTTCTAGTTGTACTGATGTCGATTAAATGTGCTCATATTTATACTGAACAGGTTCTGAGCATTTAATTTGTTTGTTGATGATTAAAGCGGAGCCTCCATGTGTAGTTCCGTCAGGGTGATTAGTGTTGTAGATTTCGTAGCCTGGTATTTTAAGAAAGCTATTACTTGTAAAGTGTGTCTCAGATATCATTTATACATCAAAGTGATAATCTTTTATAAATTGCTTAAGTTCTAGAGCATGATTGGATAGTCCGTTTGCGTTACAGACATTTATATAACTGGATAAACATATGCAGCAAGCATTTGATTGGCCTCAGTCACGAAGTAATTCAAAATCGGGAGGCCTATCGTTATTTTCTGAGGACAAACAGGCAAACCCCACAGGCGAACCAGTAGGGATGAAGTTAAGTGGGAGGGTTACGGTCCCCTTTGATCATTTCAGGAAGAAGAAGAAGGAAATCAGGAAAGATAAAAAAAGCTGTAGGAAATTTTGTGATGCAATCTCTTACACTCCAATTGCAGCGAGGCTACATACAGCCTGGCAAAGTCAAGGGGATTGCCGCGTTCTCTGAGTAAACCAGATGGCAGTATCACGGAGGATAAGGATCAAACGGTACTATTGCTACCAGAAACTCACTTTCCAGGCAGCTCACCTCATACTGGTTTTGGAAACAGCAACTTTTATGCGGACCTCGGCAATAAATTTCTTTCAGCATTTTAAATTGGCAGGTGTGGACCGCAGTTGACCTGCTCTCTTTACCAGCAAGGGAAAGAAAGTGCACTACTAGCATACCGGCTCAGCATAACAAGTAGTAGAGTAAGTTCGGGTATTGTGGTATAGGAGGGTAATGTGGTACGGGCAGTTTTTTCGAAAACTAAGCAGGATACCAGAATGTTTGTTACACACAAAACTGGCGATTTAGAAAAAACGACCAGCACGCGTTCTGGCAACTTCAAAGCTATTCACGTTTTTGGTAATTTGTGTCGAATATATAATTGGTTGCACTAGAGTTTTTTTTTATGCTTCTGAAATTGTTTTTTTGTGTTTTATTTTTTTGTGCACCACTTATACCTAAGTTACCTCGCAATAAATGATTTATTAAACTTTATTAAATAATTATTAGTTATTCTGTCAGTATTTTTTTTGTTATTTTTTATAAATATTTTCTTATGTGCATACATCGTCGGCTATTGTGGTACAGCTGCCATCGGCCAATGTGGTATACTATACCTAAGTGTTCAAAAGTGTTCTGTTGGCAAGAAATTGTAAAGCGGGTAATGTGGTATAGTGTACATAGTGTACATACATAGTATACCACAATACCCGTCAATTTTTCAATCGCCACTTTTTGGGTTATGCAACATTTATGGCAAACATCTTTTTTATTGTCTGCTCAACAAACTTGTATGAATACCATTTTGAAGCCAATAATTTAGTCTTAATTTTTAGCTATATATGGCTCGATTCAGAGCGACACTTTTGCAATTATAGTCTAAATAGTAATATGTATACCACAATACCCGAAGTTACTCTAGTACCTATTGCTTTAGGTTTTTCTTTTTCTTCTTTTTTTTTGTTTATATAAAAAGGAAATTCAAATCCAAATCCCAGAGCACTCAGACTCGGTAACGGTCCATTGTACTACGAGGCAGAAATCCTCCTTTTGGTGTAGAGGCATGTGAATGGGTGGCGTATGTTGTTTTTTCCCCATTGCTTTGGGTAATTGACCAATGCACTAAACACGAGCCAAGGTTGTGTGTTCCGCCCTGAGGCGAGCGGGAATTTTAAATGTTAATCTTGCAATAGGCGATTGCAAGCGGTATAAGTAAATGTCTCAGTTAGGCGAACTGAAATAGCAGAAAAATTAAAACTCGATTCAAACTTTCGTTTTAAAATTAAACTTTATTGTTTGGCGGTTGGTTTCATCCGTTAAATCTCCCCATACAATTAATTGGTACACGGTGTCTTGTGGTACCATCCAAATTTGGCGGTACATCATGCTGATATCGGCTGCCATGGCTACCTTGAATACTCTCCACTGAGCAATTATGTCGATGATATCCCTCTGGAGACGTGGGCCTACCACCACCGATCATTTAATGAAACCCCAAAGGACGTTTTGCATGAGGCGTCAAACACAACTCGGAGTTTTGTTGTGGTGCTTGACTGCTTGAAGGCAGCGTGATGTGGCAAGAAGTAGTGTTATCCATTACGCTGATCTACGTCGCCATCAGTGACTTCTTGCATGTGCCCCAGTGTTGGATATTCGTTTATGCAGGCACTGTAAGCGTCCCTTAATTTTTTGTTCGATGCCAATCTGAAAAAAACTTGCGATTGCTGCCCTTTTGGAGTTACCAAGGTTCGGCCGGATGCCGTCCTTAAAGGGAAGCTGAACTTCAAATCTGCCGTCGTTTCTTCGTTGGCATGTCTTCTGAAAGTGTTGTTGACACTTCTGCTCCTCCAACGTCATCTGCTTCTCCTCCAGGTTTTCTTCCAACTCCCAGAATTCCTTGAGTTGTCAGTCCAATGAATTGAAATGATTCTGAATGGTCACAGTGGAAGGTTGGGAGTCCAATTTAGTGGTTCCGGTCAGAATCCATCCAAGTTCGGTTAGCTGCGCAACTGGGGAACCATTTTGACCCTTCACCAACCCTTCTAGAATGATGGACACATATACGTCGGCGCCTATCAGGATGTCAATCTTCCCGGGGACGTGGAACAAGGGGTCAACCAACGTGAGGTTTGCAATATGATGCCAAGAAAACGAGGATAGTTGATGGGTAGGTAACAAAGAGGTTAGTTGTGAAAAGACAAACGCCCTGATATCAAGACTAAATTAGGGATTGGAGAAAGAAAAAATCGTAAATTCGACCTGATGATTTGCGATGCCCGTTGCTGTTTGTCCCAACCCAGTAACATTCGCCAATGTTCGCTGCTTCCTCAGACTTAGAAGCTGAACCGCGTTCTCAGTGACAAATGTTGCCTCGGAACCAGGATCGATTAGAGCAATTAGAACATGAGAAGTTCCATTAGATGCCAGCACCTTCACAAGTGCTGTGGCTAATAGAGCTTTGGATCGCACCTGGTTGAAATGCGAATTATAGTGCTGTTGCTGAGATGTTGCCGCACGCTGTTGTTCACTAGTCCAAACATTCCCCGGAATTTGTGTGCTGCAGACCACATTTAGAGCATCGGTTACTGCTGCTGCAGGTCGATGCATGGTGCTCATATCCTAAGCAATTTGAACAAATTCCATTTTTCTTAAATACCTCGGCACGAGCCTTAACCTCCATATTGGCAAACAATTTGCAATGCCGAATTCCATAAGAGGCCTTAAACAGGCGGCAAAGGAATTGCTTCTTCACGGGCTGTGACTTGATATGGTAAGAGCTAGTGGCCTTTCGAAACGATGTTGTCGGCGCTTGCTGCTTAAAAGGCCCATTTGCTTCTAGCATATTCTCTAGTGAGCTAAATCGTCCTTCAATGAATGACGAAAATGTCTTCCACTTTGGAAGAACCTTCGAAGTCCCTAACTTATCTTCCCAATCTGTCTGCGTCTGAGGAGGAAGCTGGTGGTAAATTATATAAACTAGAATGCAATCTCACGCTTCGACTGCTACCCCCAGATTAGCGAGTGCATGGATGCACTCGGTTGTCGTGTCATGCAGAGATCTGAGACGATCTGCAGATTCGTGAGTGAGCTTTTGTTGCTCCATTAACGTACGCAACTGCGTGTTGACTAACTTCCTCTTGTTTTGGAACCTTTCGTTTAAAATTGATGACGCAGATACATATTTTTTTCCGTCAATCGGAAGATGCTGAATTAACCGTGCAGCATCACCGGAAACTGAACTTTTTAAATACTAGAGCTTTTGAATGTCCGATAGATGGACGTTCTGGTCTATCATGCTCGCAAATAAATTGTAAAATTCATACCATTCCTCGAATTTGCCAGAAAATGGCTTTATTTGAATGGTATGGAGACGTATGTCGCAAACTGATGATTTTGATGTGTCTAATCGAGAAGTTTCCAAATTCGCATTGCGTTTTTCTACAAATTTGTCTGCTTCATCGTTCAACATACCATAAAATATAAAATAAATTCGTTTTATTTCAGCGAATGTTTCCTTTCTGAAATATTCGTCTTTCAGTTCATCAGGCCCGCAGTTCACTATAGCTTCGTGATCTCGTTTTGCCCTTTTAAAAGCTTCTTCAATTTCAGTAAGACACGCGTTTACATATCTCCTTGATTTTCGCGCCGCGGTTTGTTGAACTCTTCGAAGTCAGTTTCGAGTTCATTTAATATAAGATCTTGTCTCTCGATATATTTCGATAATTTCGAAATTGTTTGACCTTCAATTGTATCACTAGCACTTATTTCAGATATTAGAGGTATGAAAAGGGAAGACCACTATGTTTCGATGACTACAGGTACAGGTGTATGTTTGTATATTTTAAAAATCAATGGTTATTTAAATATAATGTAGTTTTATTTTAAAAAAATGTAGGAGAATTAGGTGAAATTCCTACCTTAAATCCTTTGGTTTAGTGGCGACAGGTATTCTTCCCAGCACAGTTGCTTACTGTTCGGATGTGGTTGATAATCCGTTGCTTGTTTCCGTTGGGACCGCTTGCTTATGACGACCGCTAATCCGGTTGTTTCACTGTTCACCGTTGAGAAGCGAGAGTATGTACGACTTCCGCTGACCATTCGGGGGCTATGAATTTGCTGCCTTTGCCTAATTCATTGTGTGCACCCTTGAAATTTGTACCACAATCGCTGAATATGTTAGCACAGCTTCCTCTTCTTGCCACAAATCGCCTGAATGATGCGATAAAGGCTGCTGCACTCAGATCACTTACAACTTCCATATGTATGGCCTTCGTAGCTAGGCAAGGAAATACCGCAATGTACCCATTTGTAGATTTGTTGCATCTACCCTTCCATGGCCTTATCTCGACAGGCCCGGCGTAGTCCACTCCGGTGTTGGTTAACGGCCGGGACACCATTACTCTTTCCTTGGGCAAGCTTCAAATGAGTTGCTGCTGCATTCTCGCATTGTAGCGATCGTTCTACGATAACAACTTGTCGATCACTCTCAGGAGCTTTGCTCAAGTGGTATCATATTGTTGCATCCAGGCTAGGATTCGAAAAGATAAAACGTAATTCTATTTAATTAATCTTTATTAGTTCTCTTTCAATGTCTTTTACTTCTTGATTATTATTCTAATAATTCACTTATTTAATTCAACAATTCACTTTCACAATTAATCACTTTAAATAAACAATCACTTCTCTTATTCAATATTCTCTATACTTTTCACTACTGTCATCTATCGCCCTTCTTTATCGCGGTTCACAACTCGAATGTCTTGGGTGCTCCTGCGACATCTATTTATATCTCCTAGTGACACCTCTCGAAATTTCCAGATTCGTTGAGAAGGTTCGTTAAGTTCAGAAGGTTCGAGAACAACATACCAAGTTATACCACAGCTACTCAAACTGCTATTCCAATGCTGCCAAAATCGGTAATATGGCCACTTTCCACTAGATGGCGTAGTTGACTAATTAATGCTGAATGACACAGTTCAAGCAAACATGCAACAATATCCCCCTCTTAAACTTGTTTGTCCCGAACAAGCACGTCAATATTTTCCCCATGGTAGCGATAGAGACGATCCACATGGACAACTTTCAGCTTGCCTCTTCCTCGCTGGATCCGGTAGACAACATCGTTGATGCGCTTCACTATCTTATAGGGTCCTTCCCAATCATGCTGTAGTTTAGGTGACATACCTTTTTGGCGATGAGGGTTGTATAGCCATACCAGATCTCCTTCCTGGAATCCTGTGGTGGTCGCTTTTGTATCGTACCTCGTCTTCATGCGGTCGCTGGATATCCGAATCTTATCTCTAGTTTTCCGATGAATGTTTCTGATGATTTCTCTGAGATCCGCCACATAATCATCTTCATTCGTTGCTTCATCAGTCGGAGATCCAAACATCAATTCACTAGGTAACCGGATGGTTCGACCAAAAAGGATTTCGGATGGAGTATGTCCTGTTGTGTTATGAACTGCGCTTCGATAAGCTAATAGGAACATGGGGATGTGCTTGTCCCAGTCCCGCTGGCAGTCGCCAACAACCTTAGAAAGGTGTTCGTTTAAGGTTCTATTGAAGCGTTCCACCATTCCGTCCGATTGTGGAAGAAGCGGGGTTGTTCTTGTCTTCTTAATCCCTAGTAGCTGGTATACTCCTTGAAAGATCTTCGCCTCGAAGTTGCGACCTTGGTCCGAGTGCAATTCCATTGGTACGCCAAATCTGCTTACCCAATTGTGGACAATCTGCTCTACCACGGTTTTAGCTTCTTGGTTATATATAGCAAAGGCTTCAGGCCATTTAGTGAAGTAGTCCATCACTACGAGGATATAGCGGTTTCCACTGTTGGTTTCTGGAAACGGTCCTGCGATGTCAACTGCAATCCTTTCAAAGGGCGCTCCAACGTTGTATTGATGCATCTTGCCTTGCATTTTTACTCTCGGGCCTTTACTGGCTGCGCAAGCGGCGCATTTTCGGCACCAGTTTTCGACATCGTCTCTTGCGTGGATCCAGTAAGTGTTCTCGCACTTTTTCGAGTGTCTTATTTACTCCCCAGTGACCTCCGGACACTCCATCATGTAGTTCCCTAAGTACTTCGTTGACTTTCGATCTGGGTACCACAAGTTGCATCACGGCTGATGTTCCATCCGAATTTTCCCATTTTCTTTTCAAAATGCCATGCTGGACATGAAGTGAGTCCCATTGTGCCAAGTATGCCTTCAATTCCGGACTCCTATTGGAGATCTGCTGCCAGTCCGGCTTGCCCTCATGTTCCTTCCAGGCGAGAATCGGCTCGATATCCGGATCTTCCTGTTGAGCATTCCGGATCTCCCGTGCACTCCAGCCGCTAATGGGCTCAGCTCTCAACCGTTGTACTGACACTTTATCTTTTTCCTCCTGGCGTACGCAATGTTTACAATCAGCCTTGCAGGGTCGCCGGGAGAGGGCATCTGCGTTGGAGTGAAGAGTTCCCTTTCGGTGCTATATCTCGTAGTCATACATCTGCAGCCGCTCAATCCACCTCGCGACTTGTCCTTCAGGGTTCTTAAACTGCAGCAGCCACTTTAGAGACGCATGATCTGTACGCAGGATGAATTTCTGCCCATATAAGTACTTGTGGAAGTGCTTTGTTGCCAGGATCAAAGCCAGGAGTTCCCGCCTGGTTACGCAATAGTTCCTCTCCGGCTTGGATAGCACTTTACTGAAGTAGGAAACTACTCTCTCTTGGCCATCATGAATCTGCGAAAGAACGGCTCCGATCCCAACATTACTAGCGTCGGCATCTACAATAAATGTCTTTCCTGGAGTAGGGTACGCTAGAATTGAAGCATCACACAGTTGGTGTTTGAGACTCTTGAAATTCGCTTCGCATTCACCTGACCATTTAAATGGTTTTCCCTTTTCCGTCAGTTGATGCAAGCTCTTTGCGATCCTTGCGAAGTCCTTCACAAACCGTCTGTAGTAAGTTGCAAGTCCCAGGAAGCTTCTCAGTTGGTGTTTGTCTTTGGGAACGGGCCAATTTTTCACCGCATCGACCTTCTCTGGGTCAGTCCTTACTCCTTCGGACGAGATGATGTGCCCCAGATATTTTACCTCAGATCTAAAGAGATCACACTTTTTCGGGTTAAGCTTTAATTGTGCACTTCGTAGTCTCTGGAACACTTCCTTCAAGTTATCTCGATGTTCTTCAAACGTTTTTCCAACCACGATGACATCGTCCAAGTAGACCAAACACGTTTTCCATGTTAGCCCCAACAAAACACGCTCCATTAGTCGCTCAAAGGTTGCCGGCGCGTTACACAGTCCAAATGGCATTACTGTGAATTGCCAGAGCCCGTTTCCTGCTGTTGTTGCGGTCAAATCGCCCGCAGCAAGAGCCATTCTCTTTTCCCTTGACCCTCCTTGAAATTTCCCTCTTTTATCGGTCTGCGTTTCCATGGTCTAAAGAAGTGGAGGGGCAACCATGGTCCCATCAGCCATTGGTCCACGTCTCTGGAACCTTGGGGAGCAACCACCACAGGTGACTGGAAGGGCAGGAGGCCCAGACCCAAAGCTGATACAGACGGGCGGTCTGTGGATCCGAATACAGACGGGCGGTCTGTGGATCCGAATACAGACGGGCGGTCTGTGGATCCGAATACAGACGGACTGTCTGTGGAAGCTGAGACAGACGGGCGGTCTGTGACCATGACGGCAGACGGACGGTCTGTAAAGGCGGGGTGCAAGTAAAAAGCACTCCGCAACCAGACGAATTGTCTGCAACGGCAGGGTGGAACCAACACATACCAAAACATCCACCCTGCAAATTGAGATGAAATTCGCGGGCGCGGGCGGACGGTCCGAATAAGTCAAAGGCCCAAAAGCGAATAAAGATCTACCAAAGACACGGTAGTGAGCCACGAACGATGAGGGAAGGGATGACGCTCCCTTTTGACCAAACTCCGTCGTGGGAGCACCGAAGGAGCAGCAGAGGCGTGCGGGCGGGCGGCCCTGCGAAACACCCTCACAACCAACACAAAAAGCACAATAACACCGGCGACACAAAACGTGATACACTTAAATCACGCAAAGAAAACAACGATCGCCACCGTACCGGCGATTACACTAAAAGAACCAAACACATCACGATAAAACGGAGAATCAATGCTTGGATGGCAACTTTCCCGAGACATAAATAGAACGATGGCCGCGAGCCCACCCTAAATTAAACTTATGTAAAGAATGGCCCACGATCGGCATATCCCTTTCCCCAAAATCTGCGCACGATTCCACCGAGGTAGAATAGGGAAAAATTCTCGAGTCAAACAAATATTTAATTACCAACTCCTTTGTTTTTCCGCTCGCGAATGGCTTCTGGGTCTGGTCCTAGGGATGGACATCTGGGAAAAGATTTCCATTCTCCGCATCCTGCACTTATTCAAGAGTTTTGTGCTTTTTGGGTGGGGATATTCTTGAAAAATAAGTAAATAACATTCATGTTGTTGAAAAAAACTAGCTCCTTGCTCGAATACATTTTGTTTACTTCGCGATCTGTCAAAAAGGGTATGGGCTGAATAAAGGCAGATCCAGGGTCGGTCGGAGGGTTCGTTCATTACTGGAGAGTTAGAGTAATGGGCGAATTCACTGAGTGAAAGGTCGCTTGAAGGGCGTGAGAACATTAGCGGGTTCATGTCAGCGCACTGATGTGAGAGTACATAGTGCAGCAGAAGAGGACATGGACCGCCAAATGGTCTAAGTATGTGTGAGAATGGGGGAGTAAGAAACAGTTGACCACTCCAGCGCCACAGCTGAATGGTCTCGTTGAACTGTCGTTGGCTCTGCTTCCCCATGTATGTATGGATGTGTGAGTGAGGATGCCGGCCGGCCGAATGGACAAAGCCAGCTGGTAAATCACTTCTTGGTTGACCAGGCATAAAGTCAGTGGAAGTTTTTTTGTTATCGTCCAGAAGGGACTTTGATATCCAACAAAAAAAAGTAAAGAAAATTATTCGAGGAACGAGATAGGCGGCAGGGAAATTTAAAATCGCTCAGGATAAGCGCCGGAGCAGGGAGACACTTGTCAAGGCGGGATCATACCCACCCATTTGAGGGACGAAGAGGAAAAGGAGTTGAAGGATCTTACTTAATAAAAAGCTAAGTACTTTGTCTAATTTTATAGTATAGTTAGTAGGAGTGTTAGGGTTTAAAGTGGAAAATTAGTGATCTCGGTAGTATCGTGCCTCCGAAAATTCCCGGTTTACCACGGGACACGCGACCCGTTAATTTTGAATATTTTCCATCGTTCGGGAAAAGCCATCGTGAGTCATTCTGGGACTTTGATTCCCAATCGGCTGTGCAGTAAACCCCAATAAAATTTGCCGTACTCCAACGGAGTTTTATAACGTCGTGAAAAAAATCTTGCATTTCTTTTTTGTGGTTTTTCGCTCGTTTCCGGTTGTATTCCTCTGGTTTCACAATTCACCTTAAAATTGTGTGGCGCCCATTTTCTTTGTAAACTATTTTTCAGACCCGTGATTAATCGTAAATTAAACAACACAGTAAGTATCTGCGTTTTCAGTTGGTGCGATTCACCAAACATTATTTTCTTATTTCTTATTACCTGAATCCACCCCTTGCTGAGCTACCGGGAAATCAGCATATACCTTGCTGATTGTTGCACTCGCGCTCTTCATACATTACATATTTTCATCTCGCATTCGTTTCGTTGACAGTTCGGTAAATTCTGTTTTCAGTGGTGGCGGCCGCAATTTTTTTCTAGTAATTTTTCTCGTTTGTTTTCCGCCAAGTAAAAGTAAATTTAGTAGTTTTACCCGCGAAAAAAAAAAAAAAAAACAATATTAATTCAAAGTGCAACAAATTGACGGCCAACGTGGGGCTTTTTTGTGATTTTTGCTGTCGTTTTTGTCGTGTTCGCGCGCGCGTATTGCTGGAAAAAAATACCTACATAGTTAGTAGCAAAATTGTCGGTACAAGCGTGGGGGGTCCTTTGTGCCGACAATCATAGTGAGTTTCGTATTGTGTTTAGGGAAGTTTTGTATTATATTATTTCAAGTGCTTTTTACTTTTAGTTTCATTTTCATTTTCTAGGATTTCGAGTGGCTGCAGATATATATAGGTGGATTGTATTAATACATAGTACATAGCTACAACCGCTAGTAAGCAGCGGAATTTTGTGTGCCGGTTATTTGATACAGTTCGTGCGGTTGTTATCAGCGCTTGAAACCTGTGAGAGCAAGGGAGATAATCAGATTAACACGCCTGGTTATCAACAAGTAGGTACATTTCTGCATTTTGTTTTACTTTTTTGATTCTTTTACGAAATATTGATTGCATTTTTACACATACATACATTGACACATATTGTTTTAATTTTTTGGTGATTTTGCCATATTTGACATAAATAAAATACATAAACATATATCTACATATATTTACCCATACTATATTTACAAATATTTTATAATTTTTTTGAGGGATTTTCTCATACCTGTGTCATAAATCTATATACCTTCATATAAATATTAATAGGTACCTACCCAATTATATTTGCATATTTTTTTATAAATTTTTCTATAAATTTTTCTTCGTGACTTCCATACCCCTTGCATACAAATAAACATACAATCCCAGTGCTTGTTTTGCCCTACATATTTACCTGTATAATTACATACATATAATTTTGGTTCTCGTTTCGGTTTCATACTACTGACCTACATTAGGGATATATACATATTTTTTGTCTTCGAGTAGTATTATCGCAACTAAGGCGACTAGAGTTACCATCGGATTTTTTTTCCGGTATTAATAGTAAATTGGATTTTGATTCATTGGCGTTTTGATTCAGTTCTGTGTGGATAGATCTTGCTTTATATTCCGTGGAAGGGGTTTGTGAATTTTACCTTTTTTAGATTTTTTTTTCGTTTTTTTTCTCCTTTTTGAGTGACCGTATTATACTTTAATTTCATATTACGGTTGGGGTTGCTCATTGCTTTTTAGATTTTCGTAATTTCTTTGTTATTGTTGACGTGTGGGGAACCATACTTGTTAGTAAATTTGAATTTGTTGGTTCATTCATAGTTGGATTGGATCGTTTCCGTATCGCCGAACCATTAGACACAAGTGGTTGTTATTGTGTTTTGGGTTTATGTTACCTGATCGTTACTCTTTTGGTTTTGGGTAACTGAAGGTCGATACTTTTTTATTACTCGTAACACTTGTAATTTTGTCGGATTAGTTCTTTTTCCTGAATCTGAGAACCCAAGTTAGTCAATAGATTCTAGTGAGTTTTACATTGCAAGGAAGCAACCCAATTGAACTTTGTCTCTATTCGTATTCAATTAGTAGTTGATTCTCATTTTCCTCCGGTCATAATCATGGATATCAATCGTCTGTCGAAGGAAGAGCTTATTTATGAGGTCGAGTGTAGGGGTTTGTCGACGGGGGAAGTGGATCCTATGCGTAAGTCTCTACGAGCGGCCCGAGCTCTGGAGCGGCGGGGGTCCCAAGTAGGAAGTTTTGAAGATTACCCTTTTTCTTTTGAGCAAGACCGCGATGCGGTTGTAAGGAAAATATTGGAGATCAGAGCGCTCATAGCGAGCCGCCCTGAGCGGGGATCTCCCGAGTTCAAAAAACTCGAAACTAAGATTGAGTGGGCGACCACTAGGATTGGCAGGGCACACGCTTCGACGACTGACGAAGTCGAAGAAAAGAAGAGGCTGAAGACCGAGCTCTTGGGTTTACTCGGGGACATCGAGGAAAGCGAGGACGAGGAAAGCCACGACGACGAAAGCCAGGACGATGGCAGGCGTGAATTAAAGCGGCAAACACGGGCGGACTCATCTCCACCCAGACGGACGACCCGGGACCCTTCGCCACCACCGAACTCCGCCTTTGGCAGGAATAGGGATTTCCAGTCAAACGATGGTGGGCGAAGTGATCAGCTTTTTTTCAACGAGAGAATTGAAAACTTGTCCAAATGGGACTTAAGGTTTTCAGGGGATCGATGCGGTGCTTCCGTCAACGCCTTTTTGGAAAGGGTTGACGAACTTCGAGAAGCAAGGGGGGTTTCAGTTCAGCAATTATTTAGGTCGGCAGTGGAACTTTTCGAAGGGAAGGCTCTTCTCTGGTTTAGGGCGATTAGGAGGTCGGTCTCTTCTTGGCAGGAACTTGTTCGGGAGTTGAAATTGGAGTTTCTCCCTCCCAATTACGACGACCTCTTATTAGAGGAAATTAGGCGACGAACCCAAGGGAAGGAGGAGTCGATAGGAGTGTACGTCGCAACGATGCAGAATATGTTCGGAAGACTTTCGGAACCGATTTCGGAGCGGAGAAAGCTTTCGATTCTGCAACGGAACCTTGCGCCATTTTATCAGACGCAATTGGGATTGGCGGATCCCAAGTGTGTCAGTGATTTGGTGGCGTTGGGGCGCAAGTTGGAGACGGTGCGGGCAAATGTGGAAACATTTGCTCCTCCACCAACGACGCGCAACAGGCATTTGCTGGAGCCAGATTTGGCATACATCAGCACAGAAGAACCAAGAGTTTCGGTTGTCACTCAAGACAACCAGCAACGTCGGCAAATGCGTTGTTTTAATTGTGGTAGTGAGGGTCATTTCTCAAATAGGTGTTCTGCTCCTAAGAGATGTTACGGTTGTGGTGCAGCAGGGGTTTACCGTAGGGATTGCCGACGTTGTGCGGGAAACGCGCAACGGACTCCTGGAACAGCAGGACAGGAGCGCCGTCGCAACTAGTTAGGTCGCCTGCTGACGACCAGCTGGTATCTCAAGTTCATTTAGGTTTCACTCTCGAGGCAAACGGGTTAGATAATAGGCCATTTTTACATATTTCTATTTATGGAATTCAGTTCCTCGGCTTACTGGATTCCGGTGCTTCACGCACCATTGTCTGTAGGGATGGGTGGAACATTCTCAAAGATTTAGGGTTAGTTTTATTTAAGAGTAGGATAAGCTCAGTAGCTTTAGCAGATGGGGCGGGTATAGAAGTTTTGGGGGTAGTGTCTCTTCCAATTGTGGTACAGGATAAATCAGTCTTTTTAGAGTGTTTGGTAATACCAGCTCTACCACACGTTATGATCCTTGGTGCAGACTTTTGGGCACTGTCGGGTGTAGTCCCGGATTTGCGATCCGGCGTGTGGAATTTCTCGAATCAACAGTCGGTTGGTTCGATTTCCGTTCTTAAGGAAAAGTCCGAATTGGACGAAAATCAAGCAAGGCAATTGGAGATTTTGGAAGAGAAAATCTTCAGGGATATGCCACAGGGATTAGGTTGTACCCAATTGGTTGAACACAAAATTAGGACGTCGGCCGAACCGATTAAACAGCGATATTACCCGGTTTCGCCTGCAATGCAGGTCCATATTGATAAAGAGCTGAAGGAGATGCTAGACGCGGGAGTTATTGAAAAATCAAGCAGTCCGTGGGCGTCTCCAATTGTTCTTATCAGGAAAAAGGATGGGTCTTTTCGGTTCTGCGTCGACTACAGAAAACTAAATAAGGTTACAGATAGGGATGCTTATCCACTGCCTTACATTTCAACGACCCTAGATAAACTTCGAGACGCAAAATATCTCACGTCTTTAGATATCAAGTCGGCCTACTGGCAGATTCCCATGGAGGAGGGATCACGACCGCTCACAGCCTTCACGGTTCCGAATAGGGGCTTGTTCCAGTTCAAGAGAATGCCTTTCGGCTTGCATAATGCACCGGCGACGTGGCAGAGATTCATCGACAGCGTTCTTGGTGCCGATCTCGAGCCACACGTCTTCGTATATTTAGATGATATCATCATCGTCACCAATTCCTTCGAACAACATCTTGAAATACTGGAAGAAGTCTTTAAGCGACTATGTGAAGCGGGGTTGAAAGTTAGCAGGGAAAAGTGCAACTTTTGTAGGTCCTCTCTTAAATTTCTAGGGTACGTTGTTGATAGAAACGGACTTCACGTCGATCCAGAAAAGGTGGAAAGCATGGTTAGGATTCCTGCACCGAAAAACGTGAAGGAAGTTAGGAGCTTTGTAGGGACAATTTCTTGGTACAGGCGCTTTGTACCCAATTTCGCAGAACTAGTTCGCCCTTTGACAGATTTGTTGAAAAAGAGTAAGAAGTTTGTTTGGTCCGCAGAATGCGAGGAAAGCTTCCGAAAGGCGAAGGAATGCTTGGTGACAGCACCGATCCTGACGTGTCCGGATTTTCAGCGACCTTTTGTGGTGCAAACCGACGCGTCAGACTTTGGTATCGGGGCCGTACTGTCCCAGGAATTTGAAGAGGGCGAGAAGGTCGTTTGTTACCTTAGCAGATCCCTCAATAGATGCGAAAGAAACTATTCGACGACCGAAAAGGAGTGCTTGGCTGTACTATGGGCGATCGAGAAGTTGCGGCCGTACATCGAAGGAATTCGGTTCACGGTCGTGACTGATCATTACTCTTTGGTATGGTTAAGTAACCTTAAGGATCCGTCGGGTAGGTTAGCGCGCTGGGCAGTTAGACTACAGCAGTTTGACTTTCAAATCGTCCACAGAAAGGGGAAAGAACATGTCGTTCCGGATATGTTGTCGCGAGGAGTCCCGGTGGTAGCCGAGGTCTCAGAAGCGGATTTGGACCCTTGGGTGGCGAAGATGGTGTCAGCTGTTGAGTCGAATCCACTGGCTTACCCAGCCTGGAGAGTCGACAACGGTCGACTTTTCAAATTCATTAAAGCGAACCATATCGTGGTCCACGCGGACAATAACGAATGGAAGTTAGTAGTGGGAAAAGCAGGCAGATTGGGGATTTTGCAGGAGTGTCACGACAGTCCGTTAGCTGGGCATATGGGAGTCCGAAAAACTTACGCTAGAGTAAGGTCCAAATACTATTGGCCGAAGATGAAGAGGGATATAACAGCGTACGTTAAACGTTGTTCTGTTTGCCAACAGGTGAAGCCGGTGAATGAGAAACCAGCTGGTCTCATGAAGGAGAGGGTCGGAGTTTCGAGGCCTTGGGAAATGATTTGCGTAGATCTGGTAGGCCCACTTCCCAAGTCCAATAGGGGTTTCATCTACATCCTGACGGTAGTAGATTATTTTACGAAATTTCCACTGTTATTCGCGTTGAGATCTGCAACCGCTAAAGCAGTTTGTAGGGAGCTCGAAGACAATGTCTTCCTACTTTTTGGCGTTCGGTCGGTGGTCGTGTGTGACAACGGCCCACAATTCCGTAGTAGGGAATTGAAAACGCTTTGCCAGGCGTACGCGTCACAGCTCAAATACACAGCGCATTACCATCCGCAGGCTAATCCTGCGGAGCGCATTAACCAAATAATCAAGACAACGCTGAGGGCGTATGTCTCGGAAAATCATCGAGGTTGGGATTCGCAGTTGGCGAAGGTAGCGTGTGCAATACGCACCGCACAGCACGAGGTGCTAGGCATAACACCGTATTATGCAAATTTTGGAAGAGAGATGGTTACTTGCGGACGGGTTATAACTCCCGCAAGCGATCAACTCGGGGAGCTAGGCGACGACGACAGAGCAGCCACTCTTTGTAGGAGAGAAGGTTCAGGTAGTCAGAGCTTAGGTCAAGATCAGGGTATAGTTAGAAGCGACGGGGAACATGATAGGACCGCGGTAGAGAACCGCTTTAGCGAGCTTAGGGAAGACATAGGTAGAAAATTAACTGCCGCAGCCAAGAAGTCCGCGAAAGCTTACAATCTCAGGCGGAGAGATGTTCAATATCTCCCGAATGAGATTGTATGGCGAAGGAACTTCGCGTTGTCCGATGCCGCTAACTATTATGCCGCGAAGCTTGCGCCGAAATTTGTCGGCCCGTTTAGAATAAAGAAACGCGTTTCCCCGTGGACGTATACCTTGATCGACGATAACGAAAGAGATCGCGGAACATGGCATGTGAAGGACCTTAAGCCCTATCACAGAGCCGCCGACGACTAGTCTAGCAAGACCCCAATTAATGTAGTTTTAAGGAATATATCTTTACTTGTTTTTGGGAAGTCTAGACAGGCAGATTTGCCAATGATGGGAAAACCCTTCCGCTGTTGTGTTGTTTACCTTAGCCTCTGGAAATGGCTTGGGGTTCTTTGAAAACCAAGCACATTTCCTTGGAGGTGAGGGTGGGATTTGTTGCGGTCAAATCGCCCGCAGCAAGAGCCATTCTCTTTTCCCTTGACCCTCCTTGAAATTTCCCTCTTTTATCGGTCTGCGTTTCCATGGTCTAAAGAAGTGGAGGGGCAACCATGGTCCCATCAGCCATTGGTCCACGTCTCTGGAACCTTGGGGAGCAACCACCACAGGTGACTGGAAGGGCAGGAGGCCCAGACCCAAAGCTGATACAGACGGGCAGTCTGTGGATCCGAATACAGACGGGCGGTCTGTGGATCCGAATACAGACGGGCGGTCTGTGGATCCGAATACAGACGGACTGTCTGTGGAAGCTGAGACAGACGGGCGGTCTGTGACCATGACGGCAGACGGACGGTCTGTAAAGGCGGGGTGCAAGTAAAAAGCACTCCGCAACCAGACGAATTGTCTGCAACGGCAGGGTGGAACCAACACATACCAAAACATCCACCCTGCAAATTGAGATGAAATTCGCGGGCGCGGGCGGACGGTCCGAATAAGTCAAAGGCCCAAAAGCGAATAAAGATCTACCAAAGACACGGTAGTGAGCCACGAACGATGAGGGAAGGGATGACGCTCCCTTTTGACCAAACTCCGTCGTGGGAGCACCGAAGGAGCAGCAGAGGCGTGCGGGCGGGCGGCCCTGCGAAACACCCTCACAACCAACACAAAAAGCACAATAACACCGGCGACACAAAACGTGATACACTTAAATCACGCAAAGAAAACAACGATCGCCACCGTACCGGCGATTACACTAAAAGAACCAAACACATCACGATAAAACGGAGAATCAATGCTTGGATGGCAACTTTCCCGAGACATAAATAGAACGATGGCCGCGAGCCCACCCTAAATTAAACTTATGTAAAGAATGGCCCACGATCGGCATATCCCTTTCCCCAAAATCTGCGCACGATTCCACCGAGGTAGAATAGGGAAAAATTCTCGAGTCAAACAAATATTTAATTACCAACTCCTTTGTTTTTCCGCTCGCGAATGGCTTCTGGGTCTGGTCCTAGGGATGGACATCTGGGAAAAGATTTCCATTCTCCGCATCCTGCACTTATTCAAGAGTTTTGTGCTTTTTGGGTGGGGATATTCTTGAAAAATAAGTAAATAACATTCATGTTGTTGAAAAAAACTAGCTCCTTGCTCGAATACATTTTGTTTACTTCGCGATCTGTCAAAAAGGGTATGGGCTGAATAAAGGCAGATCCAGGGTCGGTCGGAGGGTTCGTTCATTACTGGAGAGTTAGAGTAATGGGCGAATTCACTGAGTGAAAGGTCGCCTGAAGGGCGTGAGAACATTAGCGGGTTCATGTCAGCGCACTGATGTGAGAGTACATAGTGCAGCAGAAGAGGACATGGACCGCCAAATGGTCTAAGTATGTGTGAGAATGGGGGAGTAAGAAACAGTTGACCACTCCAGCGCCACAGCTGAATGGTCTCGTTGAACTGTCGTTGGCTCTGCTTCCCCATGTATGTATGGATGTGTGAGTGAGGATGCCGGCCGGCCGAATGGACAAAGCCAGCTGGTAAATCACTTCTTGGTTGACCAGGCATAAAGTCAGTGGAAGTTTTTTTGTTATCGTCCAGAAGGGACTTTGATATCCAACAAAAAAAAGTAAAGAAAATTATTCGAGGAACGAGATAGGCGGCAGGGAAATTTAAAATCGCTCAGGATAAGCGCCGGAGCAGGGAGACACTTGTCAAGGCGGGATCATACCCACCCATTTGAGGGACGAAGAGGAAAAGGAGTTGAAGGATCTTACTTAATAAAAAGCTAAGTACTTTGTCTAATTTTATAGTATAGTTAGTAGGAGTGTTAGGGTTTAAAGTGGAAAATTAGTGATCTCGGTAGTATCGTGCCTCCGAAAATTCCCGGTTTACCACGGGACACGCGACCCGTTAATTTTGAATATTTTCCATCGTTCGGGAAAAGCCATCGTGAGTCATTCTGGGACTTTGATTCCCAATCGGCTGTGCAGTAAACCCCAATAAAATTTGCCGTACTCCAACGGAGTTTTATAACGTCGTGAAAAAAATCTTGCATTTCTTTTTTGTGGTTTTTCGCTCGTTTCCGGTTGTATTCCTCTGGTTTCACAATTCACCTTAAAATTGTGTGGCGCCCATTTTCTTTGTAAACTATTTTTCAGACCCGTGATTAATCGTAAATTAAACAACACAGTAAGTATCTGCGTTTTCAGTTGGTGCGATTCACCAAACATTATTTTCTTATTTCTTATTACCTGAATCCACCCCTTGCTGAGCTACCGGGAAATCAGCATATACCTTGCTGATTGTTGCACTCGCGCTCTTCATACATTACATATTTTCATCTCGCATTCGTTTCGTTGACAGTTCGGTAAATTCTGTTTTCAGTGGTGGCGGCCGCAATTTTTTTCTAGTAATTTTTCTCGTTTGTTTTCCGCCAAGTAAAAGTAAATTTAGTAGTTTTACCCGCGAAAAAAAAAAAAAAAAACAATATTAATTCAAAGTGCAACAAATTGACGGCCAACGTGGGGCTTTTTTGTGATTTTTGCTGTGGTTTTTGTCGTGTTCGCGCGCGCGTATTGCTGGAAAAAAATACCTACATAGTTAGTAGCAAAATTGTCGGTACAAGCGTGGGGGGTCCTTTGTGCCGACAATCATAGTGAGTTTCGTATTGTGTTTAGGGAAGTTTTGTATTATATTATTTCAAGTGCTTTTTACTTTTAGTTTCATTTTCATTTTCTAGGATTTCGAGTGGCTGCAGATATATATAGGTGGATTGTATTAATACATAGTACATAGCTACAACCGCTAGTAAGCAGCGGAATTTTGTGTGCCGGTTATTTGATACAGTTCGTGCGGTTGTTATCAGCGCTTGAAACCTGTGAGAGCAAGGGAGATAATCAGATTAACACGCCTGGTTATCAACAAGTAGGTGCATTTCTGCATTTTGTTTTACTTTTTTGATTCTTTTACGAAATATTGATTGCATTTTTACACATACATACATTGACACATATTGTTTTAATTTTTTGGTGATTTTGCCATATTTGACATAAAAAAAATACATAAACATATATCTACATATATTTACCCATACTATATTTACAAATATTTTATAATTTTTTTGAGGGATTTTCTCATACCTGTGTCATAAATCTATATACCTTCATATAAATATTAATAGGTACCTACCCAATTATATTTGCATATTTTTTTATAAATTTTTCTATAAATTTTTCTTCGTGACTTCCATACCCCTTGCATACAAATAAACATACAATCCCA
Source organism: Portevinia maculata (assembly GCA_949715645.1). Taxonomy (NCBI): domain Eukaryota; kingdom Metazoa; phylum Arthropoda; class Insecta; order Diptera; family Syrphidae; genus Portevinia; species Portevinia maculata. The sequence goes on along the minus strand of OX454526.1, from coordinate 164,212,324 downwards.
GTGCTTGTTTTGCCCTACATATTTACCTGTATAATTACATACATATAATTTTGGTTCTCGTTTCGGTTTCATACTACTGACCTACATTAGGGATATATACATATTTTTTGTCTTCGAGTAGTATTATCGCAACTAAGGCGACTAGAGTTACCATCGGATTTTTTTTCCGGTATTAATAGTAAATTGGATTTTGATTCATTGGCGTTTTGATTCAGTTCTGTGTGGATAGATCTTGCTTTATATTCCGTGGAAGGGGTTTGTGAATTTTACCTTTTTTAGATTTTTTTTTCGTTTTTTTTCTCCTTTTTGAGTGACCGTATTATACTTTAATTTCATATTACGGTTGGGGTTGCTCATTGCTTTTTAGATTTTCGTAATTTCTTTGTTATTGTTGACGTGTGGGGAACCATACTTGTTAGTAAATTTGAATTTGTTGGTTCATTCATAGTTGGATTGGATCGTTTCCGTATCGCCGAACCATTAGACACAAGTGGTTGTTATTGTGTTTTGGGTTTATGTTACCTGATCGTTACTCTTTTGGTTTTGGGTAACTGAAGGTCGATACTTTTTTATTACTCGTAACACTTGTAATTTTGTCGGATTAGTTCTTTTTCCTGAATCTGAGAACCCAAGTTAGTCAATAGATTCTAGTGAGTTTTACATTGCAAGGAAGCAACCCAATTGAACTTTGTCTCTATTCGTATTCAATTAGTAGTTGATTCTCATTTTCCTCCGGTCATAATCATGGATATCAATCGTCTGTCGAAGGAAGAGCTTATTTATGAGGTCGAGTGTAGGGGTTTGTCGACGGGGGAAGTGGATCCTGTTGTAAAGTGTACCACTTGAGCATACCAAGCACTTTACAACCTTTAACATTTCTTCTTTGTATGCAAGATGTTTAACCCCACGATCGATGTTGCAACTTTGTAACAATATATCGATCGCCCCAAATAAACATCCTCATAAATTGCTATTTCAGCTTGTCACTTCCAGCGTCAATGCCCAACACTTCCGACCTAAATAAACAAATGCTTATTTATGGTTTTTCCGCATTTCCCTTGCGCAACTAAGTGCACAAGTCAATTAACTCGTTGTGCTGATGTCGCGCTTATGCATCGATCGTATGTGCGACAAAGTAACACGAGCCACTTGAATTTGACTTGCGAGGGAATTCCCTTCCGGAGTATTTTCTATTTCTTTTTGCTCGTTCGTTCGTTCGTTGAACTCTTGAATGTTTCGAACGAGGTATCGATGACTATTCCCAGGGAATGACGCGACATTCAGTTCTTGTAATCCAGCTAGTGCGGTCTTGTTCAAAATCAGTTATCATCCACCAAACAGTGCGGTCTTTCCCATGTCGTATCAGTAATCATCCGCCAACTAGTGTGTTCTTGATCTTTATCAACAAGTTTCCAAACGAGTGCGGTCTCTTTTCCTATATCATTTCATGTCCTCGTAACCCAAGTCACCAATGCTTCCATTTATGATTACATCCAAAGTTAACAATACTACAATTATTAATATTACGGGTTGTTTCTACATTAAAATAGTAATCCTAAATAGTGTTAGAAGAATAAGTTTTAGAATTAAGTGTTAGTGGAAGTAAGTCAATTTAAATAAATTAAAATATAAACAGTCAAGTGTCTTTGTTTGCGTTTAAATCATTTGGACTTACAGATAACACCACTAAAAGGTAAGACCCAACTGAGAGCCGTACCTCTCAGTATAAAAGATAAAAAGTACGCAACAAAAAAATTGGTGTCAGATGTGGGGTCTGCCTGAAATGTGTTAAACAGTCCAAAGTCACGAACTAATACCCAGTGAAAAAAAAAAAAAAAAAAAAAACCCATAAACTATCCAGTGAAATATACTAATAAAAACTAAAAGTGAATAAACAGTGGAAAAACTCATAAACTACCCAGTGAAATTGACGTGCCCATCAGCTGATCCACCTGATCCTGCAACAACCGTAATCTACAACTTTAATCTCCATCTTTAGTCCACATCATCTCTACTACATCTTTACAACATCATCTCTACTACATCTCTACAATATCATCTCTTCAAGCATCATCTTCAACATCGTTGGATTAATTAGTAACTATCATTTATTTTTATTACATATATTTTTATCTATCTAGTACCCAAAATATTTTTTTTTGATATTGTGTTGTAAAAATTATTGGATTAAATTATTTGGTATTAGATCTTAAGAATTTTTTTTTATTTTTCCTACTCGCATGTATCATAAGTTTTAAACAATTCCCTATCCCTCTATGACCACTGAAGATAGTCTAGTGTCCCTCACTGATTCTGAAGACTCCAGCACTGCCCGCAACTCTCCCTCCGAATCCAATTCCGACTCTATTCTTAACATGGCCCCAAAACTAGATAGATCTTTTGCTTTCAAGCTCATCCCCGAGTTTGATGGTAATAGAGCCCACCTACATAAATTTTTAAACGCGTGTGATCTGCTAGCACTAGAAACTTCTACTACCGAATTGCCCCTTTTAATGACTATCATAAAAACAAAATTGATCGGCCCTGCATACAACATTGTTAAGTACGCAGAGTTCGAAAATTGGGAAGCCTTAAAAAGTAAGTTGCTACAACAATTCTTAGAGACAAAATCCCTATCCCAACTCCAACTGGAGTTAATCCAAATAAAACAAAAACCTAATGAGACTGTCCGCATCTATGCGAATCGCTTGGAGCAAATCCTAGCAAATCTAAATGACGCTTGTATAGCAAGCGAAGGCAATGATAATGCCGACGTGATACAAAGTCTTAATCGCAAGACCGCTCTTAAATCTTTCGAAAGAGGACTATCCCCCAAAACTTCTCTGATAATAAAAGCCTCCCGATTCGAGTCCCTCACGGAGGCCATAGAAGCCGCTGTTCAAGAGGAGAAAAGCTCCTCCTCCTATTATATGCACAACCAAAGTTCCTCTAATTCGCCTTCTACCAAAATGAAGACCATTTGTAATTATTGCTCTAAACCTGGTCATACTATTGAACAATGTTACACCAGGCAGAACAAGGAAAAACTCCCCACTATAAAAAGTGAAGTGAGGACTGTCTCCATAACTTGTAGTTACTGCAAGAACCCTGGACATCATATCCAAGAGTGTAGGAAAAGAGAATACAACAATAACAAAAAGCGACAACAGCTCTCTAACCCGAATTCTCCCAAAGCTCCTAATCAGCATTCGGAAAACCAAACACAGGCCGGAACCAGTGGCAGGGTCCGGACCAACAACTAAAATCTCCTCGCCACATCTTCCATGTCAATCTCAATAGCAAAGTCAGTCGTGTAGACTCTATTGAGGTTTCATCTAAAACCCTACTGAATCCTAACCCCTCTAAACTCCTCATCGATGGTGGAAGTGAGATTTGTTTGATAAAAATTGATAAATTAAAGCCAGAAGTATCTATTGATTCTACAGTAATTCACTCCCTATCCGGTATTACGGAATCCGTGATAATAACCCAGGGAATCGTTTACTTGGATATAAACTTACCCTTAAACATCACACTCTCGTATCCATTCCACGTAGTCGACAAAAACTTTCCCATTAATACTGATGGAATAATCGGTAATAACTTTTTAGACGATCATTCAGCCCAAATAAACTATGGAACTAAAATCCTAACTCTTCTCTTCAAAAAATATATCATCGAATATGATTTAATCCCATCTCATTTAGTAACCATTCCCTCTAGAACAGAAATCGTAGTTCCAGTTCATAAGAAAATTCTCTCGGATAGTATATGTCTTGCTCAACAATTTCCCAATGGATTATATATCGGTAACAGCATTACTCCTGCCAATAGTACCATCTCCTATATATCCATGGTCAACTCATCTGAATCCTCTATTGAATTTAACACTGACGAATTAATCTTTGACGAAGCTTCTAACTACCATATCTTAAAAATCCAACAGCATCCTAATACATACGATAGAATTCAAACTATCAAAGACTTAGTCGTGACTGATCACATGACTAACGACGAAAAGGAGTCTATCTTAAATCTGTGTATGTTGTATGGCGATTTATTCTACCTAAAAGGAGATAAATTGACTCATACTTCATCAGTTCAACATTCCATTCTCATCCCCGATGCAACTCCTTCTTATATCAAACCTTACAGGTTGCCAGAGGCCCAGCGACAGGAGGTCAACAAACAAATTCACGAGATGATGGACGATAACATTATCCAACCATCGAATAGTCCGTGGAATTTCCCTCTTATCGTTGTGCCTAAGAAATCTGATAAGGATGGTAATAAGAAATGGAGAATAGTCGTCGATTTCCGTAAGCTCAATGACAAAACTGTTGGCGACGCTTACCCTCTACCTAATATAACTGATATTCTAGATCAGTTAGGCAGTTCCAAATTCTTTTCCACCCTAGATCTCGCTAGTGGATTCCATCAAATACAAGTTAAACCAGAAGATAGAGAGAAGACAGCCTTCTCCTCGCCGTATGGTCATTACGAATTCGTTAGAATGCCTTATGGATTAAAAGGTGCCCCTGCTACCTTCCAGAGGTTAATGAATAATGTTTTGACTGGTCTTCAAGGTATCAAAACTTTCGTATACATGGATGACATCGTGGTATATGGAAAAACTTTGGAAGAACATAACTTCAAACTAAAAGAAATCTTTGATCGCTTGAAAATGCATAACCTCAAATTACAACCTGAGAAATGTCAGTTCCTAAGATCAGAACTTATCTACTTGGGACATATTATAAATGAATCCGGTATCAAACCAGATCCTCAGAAAATCCAGTGTGTGAAAGACTTCACTCAACCCAAAAACACCAAAGAAATAAAAAGTTTTCTGGGTCTTGCTGGATACTATCGCCGTTTCATCAAAGACTTCGCCAAAATCTCTAAACCTCTTACCAACCTTCTTCGCAAGGACGTCCCTTTTGACTGGACCCCTCTTTGTACGAATTCTTTTCATGGATTAAAAGAAAAACTTATTAATCCACCTCTTCTTCAATATCCTGATTTTACGAAAAATTTTATTCTTACAACAGATGCTAGTGATGTTGCCGTTGGTAGTGTGCTTTCTCAGGGTGAGCCAGGAAATGACTTACCTATCGCATACGCCTCTCGCACGCTGAATAAGAGTGAGAAGAACTATTCCACTACAGATAAGGAATTGCTTGCCATTGTATGGTCAGTCCGGCATTTCCGTCCCTATCTGTATGGAAGAAAATTCCTCCTTATTACTGATCACAAGCCACTCATCTATATTCATAATTGCAAAGATATTAGTTCCAGACTAATGCGATATCGCTTGCAACTCGAAGAGTTTGATTATGAAATCATTCACAAAAAAGGCGAACAGAATACGAACGCCGACTGCCTTAGCAGGATTGCTAAAATGACTCTTCGATCATCTTCAAATTCGTCTACTACATCGTCTTCAAATTCGCCTACTAATTCGTGTACTAATTCGTCTACTACATCTTGTCCTAAATCGTCTTCTAAACCGTGTTCTAATTCTTGTTCTAATATCAATTCGTCTACCAACTCACCTACTAATTCGAGTACTACTTCGTCTACTACATCGTGTACCGACTCCACTACTAACTCGTTTACTAATTCTTCTATATCATCTACTAGTCCTTGTACCAATTCGTCTCCTATATCGTCTTCAAACTCGTCTACTAATTCATCTACTAAATCTTGTACCAAACCGCGCCCTAAATCGTCTTCTACATCGTGTTCCAATTCTTCTCCTAATTCTTGTACTAACTCCTGTTCTAAATCAACTACTAGCTCGTGTGCAAAACCATCTCCTAACTCGTGTACCAATTTTTCTACTAATTCGTTTACTAATTCGCCTACTAGTTCATCTACCAATTCTTATTCCAATCCGTCTAATAGTTCATCTCTTACTAATTCGTCTCCTACTTCGTCGCCAAACCCGTTTACTACCTCGTCTCAGGATCCTGCTACCTCTTCTTCAGTCTCTAATCCATTAACCAACTCTTCCCGTACTCGTGAACTATCTCGTGAAGAAATTCTTGCTATATTAAAAGAATTCCACTTGAACCCTATCGGAGGACACTGTGGAGTCAACCGAACTTTTAAACGTATAAAATTGTATCACAATTGGAAAAACATGTTCCAAGATATAAAAGCATACATCAAAAAATGCGAACTTTGCCAGAAAAACAAAGTTACCAAATACACAATGGAACCTATGGTAATAACTTCTACCTCTAAACATCCCTTTGAAAAGATTTCCATCGACATCGTTGGCCCATACCCAACAACTTCCAACCACAACAAATATCTCCTTACTTTCATCGATGATCTAACAAAATACTCAGACGCTATTCCATTACCAAATCAAGAAGCTAATACCATCGCCGAAGCTTTCGTTAAAGAAATAATCTTTCGCTTCGGTACTCCTAAATACGTTCTATCCGATCAAGGTCAAAACTTCCTTAGTGACATATTTAAAAGCGTTTGTAAACTTTTAAAGATCACTAAGCTCCAAACAACTGCTTACCGACCTCAATCAAATGGATCTTGCGAACGAAGTCACCGAAACTTCGTGGAATACCTCCGCTGTTTCATTAACAAATCTCAAGATGATTGGGATTCCTGGATAAAATATGCCGTATTCGTCCACAATACTACCCCTAATACTTCAACTGCTTTTACCCCTTTCGAGTTAGTTTTTGGAAGACAAGTTGAACTTCCTTCTAGCTTAACTAAAAACCCTGAAATATGTTACAATTATGACTTGTATGCGAATGAGCTGAAATCAAGGCTACAACATTCTCATCATATTGCCAGGGAAAATTTAGTTAAAAGCAAAGAATCTTCCAAGATTCAATATGACAGAAAGCAAAACCCTGTAACTTTCACAGAAGGAGATCATGTTCTACTTAAAAACGAGAGTTGCCCTAAAAATAAAAATAAGAAGTTACTTCCAATATGGAATGGTCCATATGAGATCATCTCTTCCTCTGGAGTTAATTCAGTACTTAAGTACAAGAATCGAACTCTTAAAGTACACAACAATAGACTCAAACTGTTCTCTTCCTAATAAATAAATAAATTATTCCTATATCTTTCTAGAAATGTACGGAATTTTTGTAAAACTCCTCATCCTAAGCACCTTCGTGTATTTTACCTCTCCAATGGCCTTATATAACCAACCCGCAACCTCTTACGAAATCATCGATCTACAAAAGAAATTGACTCTACTTGCATAGCAAACACAAAATACCAGTCCCTTATCTCCAAAACTAATTATGAAACAGATACAAAATTAAACTTTATCTCATCTGCCGTTCCTATATCTACTCCAAACCTCACCCAGTTTCATTTCGCTAAACTACCCATCATAGAAACACAAACATTTACAATTCGCAACCAAATTAATGATTTAAACGCCATTAGTAAAAGATTAGATGATATAAATTATCAACAAATTTCACACCCCATTGCAAATTCTCCAAATAACAAACATATCACTACTATTTATATTCTCTTGGCCATACTTTTCCTTATGGTGTCCACCGTTCTTGTCTTATTAAGAAAACTCTCTACCAAAAGAGAGATACACAAAGATTTTATAATCTCTGACCCTTTGCCTCTACCAAAACCACGATCATCTACAAATCTCTCTAATCCTTTTCCAACTTCAGAAAAATTGCCCTCTAGTCTCTCTCGTTCCCTACCCCTCCCAAAAACACAAACCTTAAATGGTTCTTCGTCTTCAACCGAAACTCGTACCAATCCAAGGTACAAGTTTCGTTCTTAAGGGGGGAGGTGTTGTAAAGTGTACCACTTGAGCATACCAAGCACTTTACAACCTTTAACATTTCTTCTTTGTATGCAAGATGTTTAACCCCACGATCGATGTTGCAACTTTGTAACAATATATCGATCGCCCCAAATAAACATCCTCATAAATTGCTATTTCAGCTTGTCACTTCCAGCGTCAATGCCCAACACTTCCGACCTAAATAAACAAATGCTTATTTATGGTTTTTCCGCATTTCCCTTGCGCAACTAAGTGCACAAGTCAATTAACTCGTTGTGCTGATGTCGCGCTTATGCATCGATCGTATGTGCGACAAAGTAACACGAGCCACTTGAATTTGACTTGCGAGGGAATTCCCTTCCGGAGTATTTTCTATTTCTTTTTGCTCGTTCGTTCGTTCGTCGAACTCTTGAATGTTTCGAACGAGGTATCGATGACTATTCCCAGGGAATGACGCGACATTCAGTTCTTGTAATCCAGCTAGTGCGGTCTTGTTCAAAATCAGTTATCATCCACCAAACAGTGCGGTCTTTCCCATGTCGTATCAGTAATCATCCGCCAACTAGTGTGTTCTTGATCTTTATCAACAAGTTTCCAAACGAGTGCGGTCTCTTTTCCTATATCATTTCATGTCCTCGTAACCCAAGTCACCAATGCTTCCATTTATGATTACATCCAAAGTTAACAATACTACAATTATTAATATTACGGGTTGTTTCTACATTAAAATAGTAATCCTAAATAGTGTTAGAAGAATAAGTTTTAGAATTAAGTGTTAGTGGAAGTAAGTCAATTTAAATAAATTAAAATATAAACAGTCAAGTGTCTTTGTTTGCGTTTAAATCATTTGGACTTACAGATAACACCACTAAAAGGTAAGACCCAACTGAGAGCCGTACCTCTCAGTATAAAAGATAAAAAGTACGCAACAATCCTATGCGTAAGTCTCTACGAGCGGCCCGAGCTCTGGAGCGGCGGGGGTCCCAAGTAGGAAGTTTTGAAGATTACCCTTTTTCTTTTGAGCAAGACCGCGATGCGGTTGTAAGGAAAATATTGGAGATCAGAGCGCTCATAGCGAGCCGCCCTGAGCGGGGATCTCCCGAGTTCAAAAAACTCGAAACTAAGATTGAGTGGGCGACCACTAGGATTGGCAGGGCACACGCTTCGACGACTGACGAAGTCGAAGAAAAGAAGAGGCTGAAGACCGAGCTCTTGGGTTTACTCGGGGACATCGAGGAAAGCGAGGACGAGGAAAGCCACGACGACGAAAGCCAGGACGATGGCAGGCGTGAATTAAAGCGGCAAACACGGGCGGACTCATCTCCACCCAGACGGACGACCCGGGACCCTTCGCCACCACCGAACTCCGCCTTTGGCAGGAATAGGGATTTCCAGTCAAACGATGGTGGGCGAAGTGATCAGCTTTTTTTCAACGAGAGAATTGAAAACTTGTCCAAATGGGACTTAAGGTTTTCAGGGGATCGATGCGGTGCTTCCGTCAACGCCTTTTTGGAAAGGGTTGACGAACTTCGAGAAGCAAGGGGGGTTTCAGTTCAGCAATTATTTAGGTCGGCAGTGGAACTTTTCGAAGGGAAGGCTCTTCTCTGGTTTAGGGCGATTAGGAGGTCGGTCTCTTCTTGGCAGGAACTTGTTCGGGAGTTGAAATTGGAGTTTCTCCCTCCCAATTACGACGACCTCTTATTAGAGGAAATTAGGCGACGAACCCAAGGGAAGGAGGAGTCGATAGGAGTGTACGTCGCAACGATGCAGAATATGTTCGGAAGACTTTCGGAACCGATTTCGGAGCGGAGAAAGCTTTCGATTCTGCAACGGAACCTTGCGCCATTTTATCAGACGCAATTGGGATTGGCGGATCCCAAGTGTGTCAGTGATTTGGTGGCGTTGGGGCGCAAGTTGGAGACGGTGCGGGCAAATGTGGAAACATTTGCTCCTCCACCAACGACGCGCAACAGGCATTTGCTGGAGCCAGATTTGGCATACATCAGCACAGAAGAACCAAGAGTTTCGGTTGTCACTCAAGACAACCAGCAACGTCGGCAAATGCGTTGTTTTAATTGTGGTAGTGAGGGTCATTTCTCAAATAGGTGTTCTGCTCCTAAGAGATGTTACGGTTGTGGTGCAGCAGGGGTTTACCGTAGGGATTGCCGACGTTGTGCGGGAAACGCGCAACGGACTCCTGGAACAGCAGGACAGGAGCGCCGTCGCAACTAGTTAGGTCGCCTGCTGACGACCAGCTGGTATCTCAAGTTCATTTAGGTTTCACTCTCGAGGCAAACGGGTTAGATAATAGGCCATTTTTACATATTTCTATTTATGGAATTCAGTTCCTCGGCTTACTGGATTCCGGTGCTTCACGCACCATTGTCTGTAGGGATGGGTGAAACATTCTCAAAGATTTAGGGTTAGTTTTATTTAAGAGTAGGATAAGCTCAGTAGCTTTAGCAGATGGGGCGGGTATAGAAGTTTTGGGGGTAGTGTCTCTTCCAATTGTGGTACAGGATAAATCAGTCTTTTTAGAGTGTTTGGTAATACCAGCTCTACCACACGTTATGATCCTTGGTGCAGACTTTTGGGCACTGTCGGGTGTAGTCCCGGATTTGCGATCCGGCGTGTGGAATTTCTCGAATCAACAGTCGGTTGGTTCGATTTCCGTTCTTAAGGAAAAGTCCGAATTGGACGAAAATCAAGCAAGGCAATTGGAGATTTTGGAAGAGAAAATCTTCAGGGATATGCCACAGGGATTAGGTTGTACCCAATTGGTTGAACACAAAATTAGGACGTCGGCCGAACCGATTAAACAGCGATATTACCCGGTTTCGCCTGCAATGCAGGTCCATATTGATAAAGAGCTGAAGGAGATGCTAGACGCGGGAGTTATTGAAAAATCAAGCAGTCCGTGGGCGTCTCCAATTGTTCTTATCAGGAAAAAGGATGGGTCTTTTCGGTTCTGCGTCGACTACAGAAAACTAAATAAGGTTACAGATAGGGATGCTTATCCACTGCCTTACATTTCAACGACCCTAGATAAACTTCGAGACGCAAAATATCTCACGTCTTTAGATATCAAGTCGGCCTACTGGCAGATTCCCATGGAGGAGGGATCACGACCGCTCACAGCCTTCACGGTTCCGAATAGGGGCTTGTTCCAGTTCAAGAGAATGCCTTTCGGCTTGCATAATGCACCGGCGACGTGGCAGAGATTCATCGACAGCGTTCTTGGTGCCGATCTCGAGCCACACGTCTTCGTATATTTAGATGATATCATCATCGTCACCAATTCCTTCGAACAACATCTTGAAATACTGGAAGAAGTCTTTAAGCGACTATGTGAAGCGGGGTTGAAAGTTAGCAGGGAAAAGTGCAACTTTTGTAGGTCCTCTCTTAAATTTCTAGGGTACGTTGTTGATAGAAACGGACTTCACGTCGATCCAGAAAAGGTGGAAAGCATGGTTAGGATTCCTGCACCGAAAAACGTGAAGGAAGTTAGGAGCTTTGTAGGGACAATTTCTTGGTACAGGCGCTTTGTACCCAATTTCGCAGAACTAGTTCGCCCTTTGACAGATTTGTTGAAAAAGAGTAAGAAGTTTGTTTGGTCCGCAGAATGCGAGGAAAGCTTCCGAAAGGCGAAGGAATGCTTGGTGACAGCACCGATCCTGACGTGTCCGGATTTTCAGCGACCTTTTGTGGTGCAAACCGACGCGTCAGACTTTGGTATCGGGGCCGTACTGTCCCAGGAATTTGAAGAGGGCGAGAAGGTCGTTTGTTACCTTAGCAGATCCCTCAATAGATGCGAAAGAAACTATTCGACGACCGAAAAGGAGTGCTTGGCTGTACTATGGGCGATCGAGAAGTTGCGGCCGTACATCGAAGGAATTCGGTTCACGGTCGTGACTGATCATTACTCTTTGGTATGGTTAAGTAACCTTAAGGATCCGTCGGGTAGGTTAGCGCGCTGGGCAGTTAGACTACAGCAGTTTGACTTTCAAATCGTCCACAGAAAGGGGAAAGAACATGTCGTTCCGGATATGTTGTCGCGAGGAGTCCCGGTGGTAGCCGAGGTCTCAGAAGCGGATTTGGACCCTTGGGTGGCGAAGATGGTGTCAGCTGTTGAGTCGAATCCACTGGCTTACCCAGCCTGGAGAGTCGACAACGGTCGACTTTTCAAATTCATTAAAGCGAACCATATCGTGGTCCACGCGGACAATAACGAATGGAAGTTAGTAGTGGGAAAAGCAGGCAGATTGGGGATTTTGCAGGAGTGTCACGACAGTCCGTTAGCTGGGCATATGGGAGTCCGAAAAACTTACGCTAGAGTAAGGTCCAAATACTATTGGCCGAAGATGAAGAGGGATATAACAGCGTACGTTAAACGTTGTTCTGTTTGCCAACAGGTGAAGCCGGTGAATGAGAAACCAGCTGGTCTCATGAAGGAGAGGGTCGGAGTTTCGAGGCCTTGGGAAATGATTTGCGTAGATCTGGTAGGCCCACTTCCCAAGTCCAATAGGGGTTTCATCTACATCCTGACGGTAGTAGAATATTTTACGAAATTTCCACTGTTATTCGCGTTGAGATCTGCAACCGCTAAAGCAGTTTGTAGGGAGCTCGAAGACAATGTCTTCCTACTTTTTGGCGTTCCGTCGGTGGTCGTGTGTGACAACGGCCCACAATTCCGTAGTAGGGAATTGAAAACGCTTTGCCAGGCGTACGCGTCACAGCTCAAATACACAGCGCATTACCATCCGCAGGCTAATCCTGCGGAGCGCATTAACCAAATAATCAAGACAACGCTGAGGGCGTATGTCTCGGAAAATCATCGAGGTTGGGATTCGCAGTTGGCGAAGGTAGCGTGTGCAATACGCACCGCACAGCACGAGGTGCTAGGCATAACACCGTATTATGCAAATTTTGGAAGAGAGATGGTTACTTGCGGACGGGTTATAACTCCCGCAAGCGATCAACTCGGGGAGCTAGGCGACGACGACAGAGCAGCCACTCTTTGTAGGAGAGAAGGTTCAGGTAGTCAGAGCTTAGGTCAAGATCAGGGTATAGTTAGAAGCGACGGGGAACATGATAGGACCGCGGTAGAGAACCGCTTTAGCGAGCTTAGGGAAGACATAGGTAGAAAATTAACTGCCGCAGCCAAGAAGTCCGCGAAAGCTTACAATCTCAGGCGGAGAGATGTTCAATATCTCCCGAATGAGATTGTATGGCGAAGGAACTTCGCGTTGTCCGATGCCGCTAACTATTATGCCGCGAAGCTTGCGCCGAAATTTGTCGGCCCGTTTAGAATAAAGAAACGCGTTTCCCCGTGGACGTATACCTTGATCGACGATAACGAAAGAGATCGCGGAACATGGCATGTGAAGGACCTTAAGCCCTATCACAGAGCCGCCGACGACTAGTCTAGCAAGACCCCAATTAATGTAGTTTTAAGGAATATATCTTTACTTGTTTTTGGGAAGTCTAGACAGGCAGATTTGCCAATGATGGGAAAACCCTTCCGCTGTTGTGTTGTTTACCTTAGCCTCTGGAAATGGCTTGGGGTTCTTTGAAAACCAAGCACATTTCCTTGGAGGTGAGGGTGGGATTTGTTGCGGTCAAATCGCCCGCAGCAAGAGCCATTCTCTTTTCCCTTGACCCTCCTTGAAATTTCCCTCTTTTATCGGTCTGCGTTTCCATGGTCTAAAGAAGTGGAGGGGCAACCATGGTCCCATCAGCCATTGGTCCACGTCTCTGGAACCTTGGGGAGCAACCACCACAGGTGACTGGAAGGGCAGGAGGCCCAGACCCAAAGCTGATACAGACGGGCAGTCTGTGGATCCGAATACAGACGGGCGGTCTGTGGATCCGAATACAGACGGGCGGTCTGTGGATCCGAATACAGACGGACTGTCTGTGGAAGCTGAGACAGACGGGCGGTCTGTGACCATGACGGCAGACGGACGGTCTGTAAAGGCGGGGTGCAAGTAAAAAGCACTCCGCAACCAGACGAATTGTCTGCAACGGCAGGGTGGAACCAACACATACCAAAACATCCACCCTGCAAATTGAGATGAAATTCGCGGGCGCGGGCGGACGGTCCGAATAAGTCAAAGGCCCAAAAGCGAATAAAGATCTACCAAAGACACGGTAGTGAGCCACGAACGATGAGGGAAGGGATGACGCTCCCTTTTGACCAAACTCCGTCGTGGGAGCACCGAAGGAGCAGCAGAGGCGTGCGGGCGGGCGGCCCTGCGAAACACCCTCACAACCAACACAAAAAGCACAATAACACCGGCGACACAAAACGTGATACACTTAAATCACGCAAAGAAAACAACGATCGCCACCGTACCGGCGATTACACTAAAAGAACCAAACACATCACGATAAAACGGAGAATCAATGCTTGGATGGCAACTTTCCCGAGACATAAATAGAACGATGGCCGCGAGCCCACCCTAAATTAAACTTATGTAAAGAATGGCCCACGATCGGCATATCCCTTTCCCCAAAATCTGCGCACGATTCCACCGAGGTAGAATAGGGAAAAATTCTCGAGTCAAACAAATATTTAATTACCAACTCCTTTGTTTTTCCGCTCGCGAATGGCTTCTGGGTCTGGTCCTAGGGATGGACATCTGGGAAAAGATTTCCATTCTCCGCATCCTGCACTTATTCAAGAGTTTTGTGCTTTTTGGGTGGGGATATTCTTGAAAAATAAGTAAATAACATTCATGTTGTTGAAAAAAACTAGCTCCTTGCTCGAATACATTTTGTTTACTTCGCGATCTGTCAAAAAGGGTATGGGCTGAATAAAGGCAGATCCAGGGTCGGTCGGAGGGTTCGTTCATTACTGGAGAGTTAGAGTAATGGGCGAATTCACTGAGTGAAAGGTCGCCTGAAGGGCGTGAGAACATTAGCGGGTTCATGTCAGCGCACTGATGTGAGAGTACATAGTGCAGCAGAAGAGGACATGGACCGCCAAATGGTCTAAGTATGTGTGAGAATGGGGGAGTAAGAAACAGTTGACCACTCCAGCGCCACAGCTGAATGGTCTCGTTGAACTGTCGTTGGCTCTGCTTCCCCATGTATGTATGGATGTGTGAGTGAGGATGCCGGCCGGCCGAATGGACAAAGCCAGCTGGTAAATCACTTCTTGGTTGACCAGGCATAAAGTCAGTGGAAGTTTTTTTGTTATCGTCCAGAAGGGACTTTGATATCCAACAAAAAAAAGTAAAGAAAATTATTCGAGGAACGAGATAGGCGGCAGGGAAATTTAAAATCGCTCAGGATAAGCGCCGGAGCAGGGAGACACTTGTCAAGGCGGGATCATACCCACCCATTTGAGGGACGAAGAGGAAAAGGAGTTGAAGGATCTTACTTAATAAAAAGCTAAGTACTTTGTCTAATTTTATAGTATAGTTAGTAGGAGTGTTAGGGTTTAAAGTGGAAAATTAGTGATCTCGGTAGTATCGTGCCTCCGAAAATTCCCGGTTTACCACGGGACACGCGACCCGTTAATTTTGAATATTTTCCATCGTTCGGGAAAAGCCATCGTGAGTCATTCTGGGACTTTGATTCCCAATCGGCTGTGCAGTAAACCCCAATAAAATTTGCCGTACTCCAACGGAGTTTTATAACGTCGTGAAAAAAATCTTGCATTTCTTTTTTGTGGTTTATCGCTCGTTTCCGGTTGTATTCCTCTGGTTTCACAATTCACCTTAAAATTGTGTGGCGCCCATTTTCTTTGTAAACTATTTTTCAGACCCGTGATTAATCGTAAATTAAACAACACAGTAAGTATCTGCGTTTTCAGTTGGTGCGATTCACCAAACATTATTTTCTTATTTCTTATTACCTGAATCCACCCCTTGCTGAGCTACCGGGAAATCAGCATATACCTTGCTGATTGTTGCACTCGCGCTCTTCATACATTACATATTTTCATCTCGCATTCGTTTCGTTGACAGTTCGGTAAATTCTGTTTTCAGTGGTGGCGGCCGCAATTTTTTTCTAGTAATTTTTCTCGTTTGTTTTCCGCCAAGTAAAAGTAAATTTAGTAGTTTTACCCGCGAAAAAAAAAAAAAAAAAAACAATATTAATTCAAAGTGCAACACTGTGAAAGCTGTTTTCTCACGGTCTTCCGGATGTATCTGCACTTGCCAGTAGCCACTCTTCAGATCTAGAGTGGAAAACCATCGAGCTCCGGACAGTGCATCCAGCGTATCGTCAATCCTTGGTAGAGGGTAGCTATCCTTTTTGGTGACATTATTCAGTTGGCGATAGTCTACACAGTACCGAGTGCTGCCATCTTTCTTTTTGACTAGGACAATTGGAGATGCCCATGGGCTTTTAGAGCATTCGATTACTCCTTCCTTCTCCATCGTCGACACCATCTCTGCAACCTCCGTCTGCTTAGCCAATGGTAGTCGTCTGGGAGGCTGACGAATCGGTCTCGCATCTCCAGTGTCTATCCGGTGTTGTACAAGGTGTGTTCGGCCATACTCGCAGTCCCGCGAAGCGAATATATCAGCAAATTCGTTGATGAGGTTCCCTGCCATGGCTTGCTGCTCCCGATTCAGATCGCAGTGCTGGAATAAAGTTCTTTTGACCTCAGTCATTCCCATTAGTGAACGAGGCTTCGCAACACCTTCCTGTGATAGTTTCGTGATGGCAGTAACCGGTACACACTTTCCAACCACCTCACCTTGCTTCAATTTGACGCTTTTGTGTTCCGCTTTAAGAACTCGTACGGGAACCATATTGTTCTTCGGCTCGACAAGCATTTTTCCAACCACGCAATTTCGGCAGTGGTTGTCTTCTGGCTCGACTAGAAAGAATCGGTGGGCCCCAGGATCACCTTCCAGCTTTGTCCAAATCAGTGTCTCTGAAGAAGGTGGTAGGACCTCGTCCTTACTTATGACTGTCCTCAGGGATGCGACGTTCTCGTTCCCGTACACCATCGGAATTTCTACGTTTCGATACTTGAGTACTTGCATACCAATGTCCAATACTACATCATGCGCCTTCATGAAATCGATTCCAATGATGCATTCGTCACATATATCGGCTACTAGGAAAGCGTGGGAGAATACTAATCCTGCCAAATTTATTGTTAGTATGACCTCTCCATACACTTTCGCTGTCGCTCCTGTTGCTGTTTTCAGACAGTTATTGCTGGTGTTGTGCAGCCAAGACTGACGGACGATATCCCTCCTTATGATGGAAGCGGTGGCACCGGTGTCGATGGTTGCCACGCACTTATTTTGTCCGATATAGGCTTCCACTGTTAGACTCTGGTTTCCTCGTTTGGTTTGGGAGACTTGAATTGTGGTCCTGGGGTCGTCGATTCCGGAAACCAACTTCTGCCCCACGAAGCTGGTCCTTACACGTTTCCCGACTGCTGGTTATGCGAAGCTATATCTGCAGGATGGTTGTTATCCCTGCCAGATGCTTCTTCGTTGCCCTCTGGTTGCCTCGTCTGGGTGGAGCTCTGCACTGTCTCTGTAGGTGCCCTATTTTGTTGCAGTTCCAGCAGCGCATTTGACCTCTGTTATCTCTGCTCCGGTCTACGACGTCTGCTCTTTGACATGAACATTCATCGGCTGTCATTTCCCTTACGCGGTGGAACACATGCGATGCCTGATCAGCAGCTTGCATTGTCAAGGCAAATGCTAGGGCCTCAGCGAGAGTTCTCTTTCCAGCCATTCTTACGGCCATTTGCAGTTGTCTATCTTCAATGGCTTGGATAAACGCATCCACAGCCATTTCATTGATGAGAACCTCACCAGCATTAGGATATGACAAATGTGCCAGACGTTCGATATCTGCTTGCAGCTGTTGAAGTGTTTCTCCCCGCTTCTGGACTCTACTGCGTAGCTGGACCCTGTACACTTGCTGCATATGCTCATCACCGAAGCGCATCTCTATAGCCTTGACCAGGGCGTCGTAGTCGTGTTGCTTCTCTTCTGAGACGGTTTGGAGTAACTCCGCAGCTGTACCTCTTAGTGCGAGCGTTAGCGCAATCGGCTTTTCCTCGTTGTCCCAGCTGTTCGCCATTGCAGCTGCTTCAAACTGTTTCTTATAAATTGGTCATGATGTTTGACCATCGAAAACAGGAGGTTGCATCTCTTTCCTTCTCGGGCAGTCCGCAGAATTTTCTCGAGCCTTCTGCTTCTTCACTTTCTCCAGATCTCTAGCCAAGTTCTCGAAGTTTGTTTCATGCTTGCAAAACGTCTGATGGATTTCGTCGAATTTGGTTTCAACCTTCTCGAACTTGTGGTCAATTTCTTCGAGTTTTCCTTCGAGAACATTTTTAAAATCTTCCACAGCGCTCTTTTGGGCGGCAACTATGGAATTCTTTTGTTCTTCGAATTTAGAGTCCATTGACTCCAATTTCGAATCCAGAGAATTCTTCTGTTCATTGAACTGAGTCTATAGAATTCTTTTGTTCATCAAATTCAGAGTCCATTGATTCCAATTTGGAATCTAGAGAATTCTTCTGTTGTTCTAGAGAATTCTTTTGTTCATCAAATTTAGAGTCCATTGATTGCAATTTGGAATCTAGAGAATTCTTTTGTTCATCAAATTTAGAGTCCATTGATTGCAGTTTGGAATCTAGAGAATTTGTCTGTTGTTCTAGAGAATTCTTCTGTTCATCTAACTTAGAGTCCATACAGTCGAATTTCTGATCGAACTTGGCCAGAAGTAGTTCCATCATAGCAGTCATATCAACGGCTGTACTTACTTGTTCTTCTGCTACGTCGAACAAAACGGACTTGGGATTTTCTCCTTCGTTTTCAACAGCTTCCTGCAGTCGAAGCACCAGATCACTTTTTCCTCCAGCTGTGGAGAGATTCCGCTTTTCTAGCTCAGCTTTTAACTGCGGTATACTGAGCTGTAGTAATTTCAATGTGCGGCCCATTTTTCTTTCCTTTTTTTTTCACTAAATACGTTTTTTTTTTTTAAACTAATTCACTTCACTTTAATTTCACACTGAATACGTTTTATCCCACTTCTGACACCAATGTTGCATCCAGGCTAGGATTCGAAAAGATAAAACGTAATTCTATTTAATTAATCTTTATTAGTTCTCTTTCAATGTCTTTTACTTCTTGATTATTATTCTAATAATTCACTTATTTAATTCAACAATTCACTTTCACAATTAATCACTTTAAATAAACAATCACTTCTCTTATTCAATATTCTCTATACTTTTCACTACTGTCATCTATCACCCTTCTTTATCGCGGTTCACAGCTCGAATGTCTTGGGTGCTCCTGCGACATCTATTTATATCTCCTAGTGACACCTCTCGAAATTTCCAGATTCGTTGAGAAGGTTCGTTAAGTTCAGAAGGTTCGAGAACAACATACCAAGTTATACCACAGCTACTCAAACTGCTATTCCAATGCTGCCAAAATCGGTAATATGGCCACTTTCTACTAGATGGCGTAGTTGACTAATTAATGCTGAATGACACAGTTCAAGCAAACATGCAACAATATTGTGTCATCATTAACAAGGACTTTTATGAAAAATGTTCCTCCCTTAAACGTCTTATTCGCTGTGTAGCGATCTGGAGGCGATACTTCTGTAACGTTAAGTGCGTGGAGAAAAGAAGATTTATGAATATTTCACCGCTTACGGCCGAGGAGTTGATAGCGGCTGAGAAACAACTCATTAAGAGCGTTCAAAACGGACTGTTTCCCGACGACCTCAAGGCTCTTAAGGAGAGCAGAGCAATCTCAAAAGGAAGTCTGATTCGCAACTTGAATGCCTTCCTGGATGTTGATGGAGTATTGCGTGTAGGGGGTCGCTTAACGAAAGAACCACTCCACTTTGATCAAATACATCCGATGATACTTAGCGAATCGCATCATCTGGCAAAACTAATCGCTAACGATGCGCATCAACGCACTCTTCATGGCGGGCAGCAACTTATGATGGCTGAAATCAGAAAAATCTATTGGATAACCCACCTGAAGAGACTAGTGAAAACAACAATCCACAAGTGCGTTCGATACCATCGCTACAATGCGAGAATGCAGCAGCAGCTCATGGGAAGCTTGCCCAAGGAAAGAGTAATGGTCTCCCGGCCGTTAGCCAACACCGTAGTGGACTACGCCGGGCCTGTCGAGATATGGCCATGGAAGGGTAGATGCAACAAATCTACAAAAGGGCACATTGCGGTATTTCTTTGCCTAGCTACGAAGGCTTGTAAGAGACCTGAGTGCAGCAGCCTTTATCGCATCATTCAGGCGATTTATGGCAAGAAGAGGAACCTGTGCTAACATATTCAGCGATTGTGGTACCAATTTCAAGGGTGCACACAATGAATTAGGCAAAGACAGCAAATTCATAGCCTCAGAATGGTCAGCGGAAGTCGTACATACTCTCGCTTTTCAAAAGACGACATCGCATTTCAATCCGCCCTCCTCACCACATTTTGCAGATCTTTGGGAAGCAGGGGTCAAATCGATAAAGCACCACCTGAAGAGAACAATCGGTTCGTCCAAACTCACGTTTGAAGAATATGCAACGATTCTCGCACAGATTAAAGCATGGCTCAACTCAAGGCCACTATGTCCGATGGCGTCCGATCTAGACGACTTGACAGTGTTGACACCTGGCCACTTCTTGATTGGAGCACCACTTCTAACACTGCCTGACCGAAATCTGAGTGAAAGGAAAATCAACGGCTTGGACAGGTGGAAATATCTTCAGCGTTTGACCCAAGATTTTTGGAAGCAGTGGAGCACGAAGTACCTCCACCAACTACAACAACGGCCGAAATGGCTTTAGCAACAGCCGAACATAAGGGTTGGAGACATTGTCCTCGTTAAGGAGGACAACCTACCACCATCAGGTTGGCTACTCGCCCGGGTGACGCAATTGCACCCCGAATCGGATGGTCTAACTCGCGTGGTGGCAATAAAATCAGAAACCTCAACGCTAAAACGTCCGATCGCCAAATTATCCGCTTGCCGGTATGTGACCCTTCGTCGAACGAACCTTAAAAACGCACAGACATTTTCTGAAATTAAAAAAAACATTCAACCCCGAAGCCCATGAATTCGTAGTGAAACCAATAAACTACCTTGCCCCACACATATAATACCTGAACTTCGTACCCTAATCAACCTCGAATAAATATCCAACATATCAACATACAACACATCACATAAAATAAGCCAACCGCCAAAAAATAAAGACATCTTTTAGAAACGAAAGTTCGAATCGATTTTTAATTTTTCTGCTATTTCAGTTCGCCTAACTGAGACATTTACTTGTACTGCTTGCAATCGCCTATTGCAAGATTAACATTTAAAATTCCCGCTCGCCTCAGCGCACAACATTGTGTTTATACCAAAAGTGGGATAGAAGACCCGACATAGTAAAAATCGTACAGGCCCATAAGCCCCAAGTTATTTCTTATGAAAATGACAGAAAAAGTCGTGGACAATTATATAAGGGTTGTATGGAAAAATACTCTTTACATCATCGTCAGTACGCAGACAGAGCGGGAAGATCAACAGAGATTGACCACTACTAGCTGACGGAAATAAGTCAAATCGGCAGTATCTGACAATAAATCACACGAGGCGATCAAACAATCCCTAAATAGAAAAGGAGGGAACAGTACAGTATCGACCTGGATGTGTGAGCTGCACTAGATCAGCAGACTCAAGCAGCCGGTGACATTGTATTGATTGCCAGGGGAAAGTTCGAGGAAACCCTTGGTGACATCATACAGAGGGGCCTTAAGTAACCAAAGAATGGTGCCAACTCAATATCGCAAAAACAAGGATATTACCATTCACACGGCAAAGACTACTTCAGAGATTTAAAAAAATTCGCTTATCAGGCACGACACTGCATCGATTTAAAAGAAAACGATGATCTACTCAAAAAACTTCCACTCGTGGCTATACATAAGGATGATAGTATCAGAGAGTTTAACTTTGGGAAGAATTTCAGACAGGTGCGTTTGGATCAATCTCGAGAAAAACTATTATAGTTCGAGCGGTGCGTACGGCGTCGTCCGTAACTAAGCGAATACAAAGAATTTGTATTGTGTGCCCATATTAGCAGATAGCTCGGTTTCGTTCCCTAAACAGCAATCCCTTTCGCATTTTATGTCTGTAATTTTGACTACCAGTTTTTTGTATTGGAAAAACACAGGCAGTTGCTTCCGTTCACATGCTTTTACTATGGGTATCTTAAGCAATTGATAGATCGGATGGGAGCGGTTCGTTCAAATATGACATAAGCGTCATGTTTAGTCCATCTATTATATTTGTGCCTTTTGGCCCGTTTGACCAGTTTTCGTTAACTTTTTGCCCAAATCTTGCTTTTTGGTGCAGTGTGAAATCGGTATTATAAATATAAACCAATTATTTTGTTGCTTCCCACGGTATTTACAAGTATGGCATAACTTAT
Organism: Portevinia maculata; assembly: GCA_949715645.1. Taxonomy (NCBI): domain Eukaryota; kingdom Metazoa; phylum Arthropoda; class Insecta; order Diptera; family Syrphidae; genus Portevinia; species Portevinia maculata. Next base: position 164,190,072 of record OX454526.1, on the reverse strand, counting down.
CATGCTTTTCAAATCAAATTAATTGGTTGAAATAACAAATTCATTTTGTAACTTTTTCTGACTTTTCAGTTATACATTGTTAACTTTTCAGGGAATTAATATTTAATTGAATATCGAACACCGGTTTTTTTGTCGTTAAAATGTAATTACTGAAACACCGTTCCTTTATATAGAACTGGAATAGATTTTGTTCGCATTAGTTCTGCATTATACTTAGCCGGAATTGCTGTTGTTTGCTTTGCTTCTGCATTACTTACTCAAGATGTTAAAAGCACTTAAACCAATTTCAACGCGAGAATCAACTACATACATTTACGCTGTCCTTCGAGTTTTGGGAGTAGATAACCTCAATCGTACCTGGTCTTATCTAATATACTCTTTCCTGTTGAACTTCGCGTCGTGTGTTCTTCAACTAACTGGCTTTACTGTCAGTTACATGATCTCAAGCAGAAAAATGTCACTCATCACATTTTTAACGTCTTTACAAGTGGCTATTAACGTATATCCAATTGTCTTTAAAATTATTGTGGTATATTTTTATATGCCAAGACTTCGCAAAGCTGATGATATTTTAAATGCGTTGGATGCAAAAATACACGCCAAGGAAGAGCGTGCATTGGCAGAATATATGATCAAATTCTGTAGGCGATTAGTTATAATATACATGTTTTCGTACTTTGGTTATTCGACGACAACGTTTCTAGCAGCATTATATAATGGACATCCCCCATATGCGATCTACATTCCATATTGCTACTGGGAGGATTCTACTAGCAAACGATTTATAGCCAGCTTTATCGAATATTGCCTAATTAATATGTCTTGCCTACAGGATGTGGGTTTTGACTCCTATGCGGTAATATTTATTCAAATTGCACGGTACCATATGAAAATTTTGTGCCTACGAGTTGAAGCATTAGGAAGCGATCCTAGAAAATCACATAAGGATAACGTCAAAAGCCTTGTTGACTGTGTTGATGCTCATCGGCAGATATTGGGGTATAACAATTTAAATGCAACTTTAAGTTTTTATCGTAATTTGGGAACTCTTACAGCTTAATCGAAAACGTTCGGCCTATTATATCAAAAACTGTTTTTGTTCAGCTAATAATACAAACAGCAATAATGGGAATAACGCTGATTAATATTTTAATGTTTGCTAATCTTACCTCCGCGATTGGATCGATGTTTTATCTCTTGGCCGTGACAATGGAAACTCTCCCTATATGCTACACAATGAACGTTCTAATGGAGGAAATAAACAACCTTCCGACCTCGATGTTTCACAGTGCATGGTACATGGAAAATAAAACATTCCGCCGTATGATGCTCTTTGCCATGCAAAATGCACAGAAGTTTAACAACATCATGGCTGGAAATATCATGCCAATTCAAGTTTCAACCTTTATTTCGGTTAGTTTTTGTAATACTAAATACCGAGAAAATATCTAATGCTCTAATTATTGGTTATTTCGATTTGCAGATGGCGAAACTATCGTTTTCTATCTATGCACTGGTACAACAAAAGGAAAACCGAGACTCTGCGCGTGTAGTTAGACAAGGCTGAATTCTTGAAATTTATATTCATGGAAATGCAAAAAATAGTGATTTTCATTTCAATTTACCGAGTTTCTCACTTAAGCGAACTTCGGAGTATTGAAAAAAAAAAATCAGTTAAGCAAACTCCGTATAATTGAAAAAAAAAATCTATAAGCGAGTTAAGAGAATTTTATCTACAAATTTAAGCAAGTAGAATTGAATTGAATTGAATAAAAAAAGCGGGAATAATAGGAACTATAACACAACATGGAATCACATTTGGGAAGGTTTTTTTTATGAATTTAATGTTTTTTTGGAAAAAGTCTCCTATCTTCTTCTGCGACAAAGTCTGAAAATTGTCATATATCATTTTATCGCGATGGTCATCTGTGGAAGAAGAAGAACGCCATTAAAAACAACCACAAAATGCTAAGCGAACAGATCCTCACCGCAGCACCATCTTTCCGACAGTCCACAAGTTAAATGAAATGTACTCGTTCCATCGCAGTATGCACTCTTCACTTATATTTGAGAATTTTTACTTTGTCAAATTCTCTATTCCATTTTCTTTCATTGGGATGGGAAATGAATTCTAACCTTTGAAGCGACCGGTTGAGGAAGTGCAAACTGCGGTAAGTCAATGAGCATGTCTTTCTATGTACATGTCATAGAAATAAGATATACATATTACACATATACACATACATATATTATCCCTTTCATTACAAATGCAAAGATTCGGATTATTATTTTCGAGCTTCCCAATCGTCTCCAAATGACAGCGCTTTATTTCGCACTTTGATAATCCTGCCGTGGACGAAATTGCGTCATTTTAATTGCAATTGGTAGTCCGGTTTAATTGTATTGGACTACCGTCATCTTGATGACGTCGCCAGCCGAGAATAAAATTAAAGTTTCTTGGATTTAGAAAAAATATTACCGTGGATTAATCTGCGTTTTCAATTTGCAATAAATTACTCTCTACTACGTAGAGTTTCTTTTCTTTTTTTTATTTGAAGATCAACACAATCTGCGAAAAAGTTAAGACACCCTCGCCGCCGTGGTGCTGTATTGCTGGTATGAAGCTCACGCCACCTAGAAAAAGCCCTCGTTTTAACCCGTCAGAACCGATAGTTAATGCCAACGTAAATATGGAAGCAGATGCCAAATCCGTAGATGTTCATGCCGCCGCACTACTTCGCAAGGGGACACAGTAGGTAATGCCCATGCCACCGCATCGCCACATGGTTCTTCGCAGAAGGTTCCAGCCGCCGAAGCCTATACCGCCGCATTGCTAACAAGTACCTCACAAGGCGTTACAGGGGCCAATGCCCATGCCGTCGCATGGCCGCCTTGTTCTTCGAAAGGGCCTCCAATAGCAAATGTAAGTACCACCTCATCACTACCTGGTGCTATATATAGGGTTTCTGTGGCCGACAACAACGCTACCGTATCGCCAGAAGCAACAAGTCGTATGACTGCTGCCATTCCCGCTGAAGCACCACAACAAGGTATTTTTAGGCTGCAGAAGAAACTCGATGCATTTGAAACTGAGTTGAGGATCACGCAGAGCAAACAAAAAAAAAAAAAAAAAAAAAAACCTTTATTGTAATCTGTCGTTACAGCCAACTATATCAGTGCAGTCAACGGCACCATGGCGGCCAACGGCAACCACGCAGCCAACGACACCTCGTCAGCCAATAGTATCGTTCATGAATCCGCTATTGCCACCATACAATTTAAGCTGCTCATTGCCAAGTACAGCGAATCACGTCACGCTGAGCGATGTTTCACCCAACTTAAGCACACGGCCATCACCATCCATATCACGGCCTTCTACGCACATACTACATACTGCTCTGAATTTTTCTGTAAGCTACAGTACTACGCCGCAACAAAATCCTACTGCGGCTAGAAAGCTTCAGGATCTGCCTGAATTCAGCGGCGACCCAGCGGATTGGCCCATGTTTTCTACAGCGTATGCCGAATCAACTGCAGCTTACAACTACAGTAATTGGGAGAACAGTATGCACCTGCAAAAATCGTTGAAGGACGATTCACGAGATGTAGTGAGGTGCAATGTTAACATGGTGATTAAGGAACTTCGTTCTAGCTTTGGCCGTCCTGAACAGTTCATTGACAGCTTCAACTTGTTCAGCAGATAGCTCCAATTTTAGAATCGTCAGTGGAGAAACTGATCCCATTCGCAGTGAAGGCCAAGAACCTAGCAGTGTTCTTGTCTTCCACTAATGGCCAACATCATTTAGCCAACCCCACTCTTTCAAAGGCGCTTGTACTAAAGCTTCCTATGAGCCAGAGGATTGAGTGGGCTGGATATGCCGCACGGATACAGCCGTATCCAACATTAGTAGATTTCAGCAATTGGTTAAGTGGAGTTGCGAATCTGATTTCAGTTGTACGAGACATTAGGACTAGAGGGAATCGAACAATTGGTGAATCAAAACGCCGGCCAGTCCTTCATGCAAACGGAAGTTTGCCAGCAGATACATTCAAGAGTCCAATCTGTCAATATCGTCACAGGACAGTTGAATGCACACAATTCTTTGAATATAGTTTGGGTGAAAGGTGGACTCAGGTAAAACGTTGTCGGTTATGTTTTACACGCTTGGAAGTGGGACATGCTGTTCGGAACTGGTGTTGACGGGTGCCAACTAAGTGATCACCAGTTGTTACAGCCGAGACAACCTGTCTTCGAGGGTGCTCTCATGCCACGGGCACACCAACAGGAGAACGTCAACCAAACGAGGGAAGGCGTTCTAAGCTGCACAACGAGTCCAGTCAAGAACAGCAAACTACTTTTCCAAGTGCTGCCAGCCGCTGTGTACGGAGCTCGTAAACTAATATCTATGACGGTTCTTCAATAACGATGATGCACAGTAGTCTTATTCAGGAGCTTGGTTTGGATGGCCATCAACTCAGTTTGGATCTCCAATTGTTTGGAGGCAAAGCCGCCCAAGAGCCCGGAACTGTGTTCGAGGTTCATATCAGCGGTGCGCTTAACAAAAAGAAGCATGTGCTTTGGAGTGTCTAC